>OY292277.1:33227049-34602049 GCA_958496175.1 Sisyra terminalis | reverse complement strand
TAGTGAATTAACCATTGATTTGAAATTAAAATTTCCTTCAATGTTTTGTGTTTTTGTTAAATTTAAAAAGAAGTTATTTTCCGGACTCTTTATTACTTGAAATATACAACAATCATCGATATTTTTCATTAAAATGATTTAGTTACTAGTTCATAATAGATTAGTGTAGTGAATAATGACACACATAATTTTATTGTGTACGATATTAATTTAAATAATAAATTTAATTTGAAACTAGTATATAAGCTCTCGTTCAATGATAATAGTATTTTATTCAAACTTAAATTAGGGTATATGAAATAATTATTATAGTGAATAGTTACTAATAGGTTATTGTTACATTTTTTGTAACGACTAGATTCTTTTCTAAATGAAGAAATCGAATTTTTAATTATTTTATTGAAGAAAATACTATTTCGTTAGAGGTTGGGAAACTCTGGTTAATGTGTATATACAGATATACAAATACAGTAAACATATTACTATACAACAAAAAATGAGCTGTAATAGTAATACGTATGATATGTTTAACGTGGTGATAACGTTATACAGTGTTATTTGATGAGAATATCTTTGATACATTAGATGACACAGTCAAGGGGATATATTTGATTTCATTTGAGAAAAAAGCCGTCATATCCGAAGGAATTATATTCTCAAAAGTTGTTTCATAATTATTTGCATTGTACTAATTAAAAAACGATTAATTAAGTATTCTCGGAGTAAATTTTTGTTGTAATAGTACTTTTGCACTTTCACAGATAGGTAGACTATAATCTAAAGATAGCTATTTAGAACATTAAAAATTATCTGTTAGATAAATCTTTCCCATTTTACCCTACACATAACTACTTTATAACTAAATATAACTACTTTTGTCATTGTTATTTACCGTCGCTTTGTAATTACTGAGGTTTTAGCAACTCTAGGGGTAATAAAAATTCGTATATCAAGAAATACCGAAAATTTGGCTTGATATAAAAAACGAATTCAGTACTTATCAGTTTTGGAGCGGTCATCTAGGTCTCTCGGTCACCAGTAAGCACATACGGGTATAATTATTCGTCGGTTAAAATATGTATACTTTCCTTATCCTCCGGAGTAAATTTTATCTGAGAAATTAATCTCCTCATCTAGATGTAAAAATATCGGCCTTGACGTAGTAAAAGAGTTCATACGTGTTTTATTTGTATCTATCGTAACACAATAAATCAATTTAAACTGTCGAACCATTCCTTCGAAAACTCAACTGCAATATTGTAACTTTGTGCCCTGTCAATAGTTGTATAACGTGGTTTACTAACAATAACTTTTCAATAACATGAGACAAACGTTTTGGAAAAATTCGAAAATAAAGAACAAGTAAGTTGTCTGGAAAATGTGGAAAAGTTAACGAAACTGAACAGACAATGTAAACGTTTTGAACATTTTAGTGTCATCCTTGATTTCCTGTTGTCGTTGTATGACAGTATATAAATAAAAATACAATATATAAAAGGCCAAAAGAAAAAAATGAATAAGGAAATGATTAAGAAGAATTGATTTTTGAGTATCAGAATTATTTTTGTTTGCTCATGGCCTTTACATACTTTCTTTGTTATAAAATGGATAAACTTAGTTAGAATTTAATAAACGTATATCAGTGCTGTTTGGTTTTTATTGTATCTCAAATATATTTATAATTAATTTCTATTTTTAGCATTTTTATTCGATATGAGGCTAATCAATTTCAAATTAAGTTTCATCGCTAAATTAGGAATATTATACGAGTACCTATCCAATATATGGACTGACAATAAATAAAAAAAGAAAATGTAAGGTCTTCATTATAAGTTGGCAATTAAAAGAAAATCAATTTTATATTTTCATTAAATTTAATATTTCCTTCGAAAATAAAGTAATTGCATAATACTAATTTCTTTCTTTCATATAATCAATATTGGTTCGTAATTGATATTTGAAATCAATAACTAAATGAGCTTTAATAAAAGTTTGGTTCAGTTATCATTCGATTATGTATAAATAATTGTTTTTTTTTTGGTTTACTTTTCGCTTCATTGAAAGGAAAGCTTTTGGGCAGTAAATATTTCCCAGAAGGTAACTAGTTTTCAAATAATCGATTAAATTGGCGGCTTATATTCCACTTAGCAACGTCGCTAGATATGAATGTCCCTAAAAGCGACATTAGCCAAGTTGTCTATTTACACTTATTGTTATGTAGATAGTCGGCTATTTATACATACTATATATATTTAAACAATATTAAACACAATTAAGTAGTTATACCAACTTATACAATACAGCAGGGATTATTAGTTCGAAAAATACTTATCAAAAACATTTACCATATAGAAGTGAATTGTAATCATAAACTACCATGAACAGATATGAATAAAGCATTAATTGTAGGTTTTCGTATATATAGTAGGGTGGTCCTTAATAGGGGTATTTTCCAATTTCTTTGCTCCCAGGGGCTCAAATGCTTCCAAAATGGTAAAAAAAAACCCTGAAAATGTGTGCTCTTAATTTTAACTTTAAGATAGTCCGCTTTCCAACTTAAGTTTCTTATGGAAATAACAAGAAAAAAAATTAATTTGTTCTTTAGAATTCCATAACTCAGCGATAAATAAATCGAAAGTTACTAATCGCGTCATGTTTATTGTAAATTTAACGCTCTACAAAAAAGAGCTCTTATGATTTTTCGTTTAATCTATTGGCATAAGAGTTATTGGCTTAAGAATGCAACACTAATGGTCAATGAAAGTATAATGCATTTTTTAATTGAGCAATGGAAAGATGGTTACATAGCTAATATTGAATCTGATGACAATGAACAAGTACAAAAAATGAAGGATGAACTACTACAGCTACGAAGTGAAAAATCACAAGAATTATATTGTATTTACTTCTTTTTGATCATAAATACAAATTTTGCATAAGACATTTGATATATTTCGTTAAAATAAGTATTTACTTAATAATTATATTTGATAATATTAATAATTATATAATAATTAAACTTTGAGCTTGAATAACTCTTAAGCCAATATATTTAGCAAAAAATCATAAGAGCTCTGTTTTGTAGAGCGTTTAATTTACAATAAACATAACGGAATTAGTTACTTTCGATTTATTTGTCGCTGAGTTATAGAATTGTACAGAACAAATTAAATTTTTCCCACGCTATTTCCATAAGAAACTTAAGCTGGAAAGCGGACTATCTTAAAGTTAATATTAAAAGCTCAAATTTTCAGGTATTTTTTTTTATCAATTTTGAAGCATTTGAGTCCTTGGGAGCAAAAAAATTCGAAAACACCCCTATTAAGGACGACCCTAATATATAGTTTATTTACATAGTCAATTGTATGTACCAGCGACATATGCAAATAGCGACGTAGTAAAAATTAAATTAATACAATAGTAACTGTATATATTTTTATTGCACATTTATATATACGAATTGACACTAATTAATTATTTAAAGAATTGAATTTTAATTCAATTATAGAAAAACATAATACAATACAATGTATTAATCGACTTTCCTGGCATTATTTTAAATATTGCATTGAATAATTAAAAAAAAATTATTTCTTTTAAATGTATTTAAACTTTTGAGCAAAAATAAGGATTTAGTTCAAACTATATAAATTGAAAATGCTATGTTCGATGATATCAATGTTTAAATATAAAATAGCGACTAACGCTGACTGTTATCTTCCTGACACTTTTTAAATTCATCGTCGATTATTTCAATTAGTTTCCCCTACCGAAAAACAAAAGAAAAACAAGTGTTAGCGATCAACTCGACTGCGTTTTTAAGTACTATTAAAATCGCTCCCAAAAATTGGTCAGCTTTAGTCTGAAGTAGCTCGCTAACCGCTTGCTAGCAACTTCCAACAATAGCAATTGGCGTCATCTTTATTAAGCATGTTAAAAATTCAAAAAAATAAATAATTAAGTCAATCATTAAAATACAAAGATAAATAATTTATTTGATTTTTCAAAACAATTTTCAATTAGCTTGAATGAATTAATTAGATTGCATAATATATTTTTAGATCTAGGAGATAATATGAATGATGTACTCGTAATGGTTATGAATAATTTTTTAATGAATTTTGCTGCTCATAATTGGAAAACAATTTTTTTTGGTGATTAGAAGGATCAACTGAAGCATTAGTTGTATTTTCACAACAATATATAATGAACAAAACTTACTATACGTATTGCATTCTAAATTAATTTGAATGAGGAAACAAAATCCAAATTGGAATTTTTGGGTTAAAATAATGTCTGTTCTTCCTGCATGAACTTTGTAATTAGCTGAGGACTATATCATTGAAAGTTATTATCTTAAAAATATGAATATGGAAATATGAAAAATTACAATTTCTATAATTTACTTTAATTTAAATTTAAATTTCCAAGAGATATGTGCCACATATGTGAAATGTTAATTTTCAGTTCATTTTAAGGAAAAAAAAGTGTTATATTGTTGCGTAAATTAAAACTGTTTTCCGTTTTAGTGTATAATGGACTCCCGTTTAAAATAAACATTAAACATTTTCGTTTCGTATATCGGTGTTTTGTAAAGTTTTTTTTTTTTAGGAAAGTGTGGAGTTTATTTGAAAAAAAGTTACAGTATTCCGTTTGAGTGATTAATGAAAGTTTTATTTTTCATTAAATTTAAAACATTTTTTCCAAACGCTAGTATAGTGAAATAGAGTTTTTATTAGATTTTTATCTCATATATCATTTGATAGGTCGTTGTGAAACTTTTGACGTGGAAATTCACGCCTAAATCGAATTAAAATATTGATGAAAATGAAAGAGAACTTGTTTTGCAATTTTATTGTTAAAGTATTTTTTTTTTATTTGCTTAGAAGAAAAGTTTATTTATCCCGCTTTATAGGTGTTCGAATAAATCAAGTTTTAAATTTTATACCGGAAGAAAAATATTTCTAACTGTCAAACATATACCTACATAGCTATACATTTTACTTCAAAAGTTATCCTCTTTGTAAAACTGTAGAAAATATTCTTGGTATAAAACTTTCAAAATGTTTCAAACAGATTATGTGAGCATCGCAACAATATAAATATTATAATTTTTGTTGAAGTAAATGTAAATTTCAGTACCTGTCCATAATTAAATTTAAAAATAAGTACAAACTTTTACGAAGTATCGAAATAACCTACTGAAATTTGATCTGAGTGACACAGATTTTTGTTGGATTTCTTCTTTTTTTTCGTAAAAGTATACAAAAAAATCTATTGCTTATAAATTGTTCATGAGTGTTTTTTTGATTTGGTTTATATTTATTGTGTATATATGTAATTGTACTTGAAAACAACATCAAAAGCCTACTGGTGGCCGAGTGATCAAGATGGTCACTTCAAAGTTACTATAGGTGTTGGATTTGAATCTTGTATCGAAGAAAATTACGATTTTTCTCAATTTACGTTTTTTTTTTATGCAAAAATCGCTAAAAACCTTGTTGGTTATAAAGTACCGGTAAATAACAAAAAAAAAACAAAATATATAGAAATCATCAATTGGAGGCTTCTACTTTATATTCGTTTTTTATCTCGCTTCTGTTAGATCACTTTGTTGTCAATTTTTTTGTAAGGTACGAAACTTATAATCTCATTTTCACCTGCATCCTAGCATTTTATCGGGCTGAATTTTGACATAATTGCTTATTCTCGATGATAACGCATGAATCCGTGTCTTAAAATTTTAAAACCTCCTAGTATTCTTAATTAAATATTTACCTTTGATTAAAACTCCTGATGCCTACTTTCAAAGGCGTATATAAAAGAAAGCAAATTTAAAGTGCTTGTTGAAGTAAGCATGATAAGTTTATTTTGTAAAATAGTTAATATAATAGCAGAAATAGTAGTTAATATTAAATATTAACTTAAAGTAACTGTTTGTGAAATAATCACAGCCAACACAATTGATAAATTACGAAAATTGACAATTTAATGGAGCCCAAACGACAGTTGAAACAAACGACAACAATCAGTTCAAATTTGAATCAATGATTGCCAAAATCAGTAAAATATATATTGAATGACTAAAAAGGAAAAAATAAAAATATTTAATGAAAGATTTTAAAAAATCCTTGATTAAAAAATGCACTAAAAATAAAAAAAATGAACTGAACATTGTTACACACGCGTACACCAACGAAAATGTGTTCGCACACAAGTCTGTTATACTCACTATTATACTCACCGCCCAGTTAATATTATAATAGAGTATTAAGTAACAATCGTTATTGTGAGAATAACGCAATTCTTTTAATTTTTTTTTTTACTAAACGCATAAAATATCCGTACAAAAATTAATTAAAAAAAAATAAATAAATACTCAAAAAATATACAACTTCATGAAAAATTGTAAGTGCATTTATGGTTGTTGGGGAGGGGAGTGCAAATTTATCGCCTTGTCACTGCACAGTTGCGTTGATTACTCGCACCAACGATATAAAAATTAGAGGGAACATTTGAACTCAATCTTAGTACTGATTTCAACACCGATATTAAGGCGAGCGGTTTTACCCAATTAATGAGAATCGAAAGCTATCAAGTTGTGCATCAAAGCGATGGGTACAGTTTGGTTTACAATATGGTAGTATGGAGCACCCGTTGCTTTGATGTACAACTAGATAGTTAACGATTCTCATTATAATTGGCTAATACCGCCTTAATGTTGGTGGTGAAATCCGTACGAAGAATCATTTCATAAATTTATTTTTTACTTTTAAGTGAATTTTTTCAATACAAGCGAGATTTTTGAAATCTCGATTTAAATATTTTTTTATTTTATTTTTGAATTTTTATTGAATGCAAATATTCCATGAGAAAAAAATTATAATTTAAAACACGTCCCTCAAGTTACCACTTCACTTTTGGGATCTGAAAAAAATAGCTAAGAAATATTTTGCCTGTTTTTTATTGTTCACCAGTTTTTGGATAAAAAATTGTCACTCGTACGTTATCCTGATAAACCTTATGCAGTGTTAAGTTGAGGTTTAGAGCTTTTTTTTAAACACTAATATTTTATTTTTTTATTTTTTTTTGAAAAATCTTCAAAGCTTATATATTTCCTTGGCAAACTCAGGCAAAGAAAAAGATCGGTTTGGAGTATTTTCTTAATATTGAAATTTTGAAATATTTTTTTGACATATTTTCCCAACAAACATCGTTGAAAGGAAAAGCTCGGTTTGGACCTTTTTTCAATTATTGAAATTACGAACTCTTCGTGAGCCATCAACTGAGGGTTAATGTCGCTAGAGAAGTCTTAAAGAAAAAATTTGATCACTTGCAAGCTTGAAAGCTAAAAAAAGCTCTAGTTGAACAATAAAACTTCGAAATTTATAAACAAAGCAAGGTGTATTATACAATAAGTGATAATTTTATTTTCCAAACTCTCCAAATAAATATTAATATTTATAGAAAAAACTCTTAAGGTTAACTTAGCATTACTAAGAGTTTTCCAGGAAAATACACGACTGATTTTTTTTTTCCAGAACTCTTGAACTCTTTCAAAAAGAAACGAAAAATATTTTGTAGTAAATTTTATACAAACTACAGAAATGTAGTACCAACTTTATGATCATTTAATGATTTAAAAAAATCGAGTTTTAATTCTGATGATAAACCATGTTAAAAATGTCATCTAAACACGTGAAAACGTGAATCTAATCTTGTGGTGTAAATAATTTAACTATACTTGGAATACCGCGGCAAGATAATGTGTTGCTTCTCGGAAGTGTTTAAATGAATGGACTAGCACAAACCATAAAGCTTTATTAAGCTAAAAGCTCACACATTGGAATTTAATTAAGGCATGACCATAAATAACCGTCAATAGAAAACTGATGTATACATAGTTCCACATTTATAACATATTGGCCATTCCGTCATACTGTCAATAAATCTTGGCTCAATAAATTACAAATAGAGATTTTTATCTTCCTTCACTGTGCTTCAAGGATTGTATTGGTATTTTGTTAATTACTTTGGAGGATATATTCACTTATAAAATTACAAATGCATTTTTTTACCATTTTGGAAAATAAACGTACAAAATTGTTATAAGTGACTATCGTTTCAATATTTTTAATTTTTAACAAAACGTCATTAATTTAAGTTTTCTTCCTGTCCTTAATTGGTGTTTTATAAATCAATAATTATGGTGGACGAAACTTTTCCAGGCTTTATAGTTTTTCACTTAATGATTACTTATGGTTTTCCTACAGGGTTTCTTATGATACTTTATGGTTTCATTTTCAATACGCAACCGAGCTTACCTCCAGTTCTGGTTAAGTTTGGATCAGGGTAATTAAAACTTTATGAATTCGAAATATCAACCAACATTCATAATGTATTGTTACGTCTAAACGATTAATTTATTTTGACGGATTCACTTGGATTTGTTTCAGCCCATATAACAATAACACCATTTATTTTATTGCACACACTTATTTATTATGTTTGCAACAATTATTTTAACGGTTGTCAAGGTTTATTTCGATCTGTAACTCGTGATTTGTAATTTACTGCTTCGACCGCCAATCTTTTATATAACTATTTACCCTTATCTGGAAGTTTCTACATACTTCTGGTACACTCGAACAATTTCTATTTTTTCTAGCCAAAATTAACTTCTCTCGGGGAATGTTCTGAAATGTCTTTTCTTCAATCTCATTGATAGAAACTTTAAATGTTCTAAGTACGAAACAGTATTGTTTGTTGCACAATATCCTAAGGGCCATAATGCAACAGTTTCAAAAGATTTAAAAATACAAATAAATTCTTTCGTCGAACTTGTATATCTCATCGAACTTGTAGTCCTCTACGATTTCATACTTTAGGAAATCATATTATTGAGAAATCAGAAAATAAAAATGATTAGTTTGGTCTTAATTAAATACCCATAGAATGTAAGGAAAACCATAAACATTGCTTTGTTATTGGTATAAAAATTCATTAAGTGGTATAATGGTAAGGTTGAGGCGTCTCCTAATGGTGAAGATATGGTACTCTCACCTTCGTCGACTGTGGCACATTTCCTCGGTTCGATGGTCTTGTTTATTACAGTATACATAACCCAAGGTTTATAAAATACACAGATGGCCTCATGCGCTACGTGAAGTTTCCAGAAGAAATTCGTATATATCTTCAGACTGAGTCAAATTTCAAAATTCTTCGTATGATGTCATTTTTTTTCTAATGGTGCAATTATAATAATAATAATAATGGTACATTTCAACTTTTGTGAATAAATAAATTGATACTTTAGCCTACTGGTGGCCGAGTGGTCAAGAAGACCGCTCCAAAACCGGTAAATGCTGAATTCAAATCTTTTATCGAGCAAATTTTTGATATTTCTCGATGACGGATTTTTATTAGCTTAGTAGTTAAAAGGAGATGGTAAATTACAATTTAAAAAAAAATTATATTTTAAATTTAAGGAGACATTTGGAAAAATGCCTGTCAAATATAACTTCATGTTTGTGTTTTAAAAATGTTATTTGATTGCAAGTCTACTAAAATACGCAAATTGTATTTATATAAACTAATTAAAATGTTCTTTATATTTGCTATTAAATCCTTCTATTTAATAAAAGCTTAATTATAAAACTCTTGGCTAATTTTAATGAAGCAAATATTAAATAAATACATTTTACCTTACAACACACATTTATAATCTCGCAAAAATTCGTGTTTTTTTTTTTTTTTTAAATTTCTTTAATCTTATTTTAAAAGAACAGTCGGATTTTTAATTGCAAGTATAAAACACTCATTTGTATAAAATTGAGAAGGCATCGATGTTTTAATTAAGAATTAATTGTAATTGTATACTTACCCCAAGATCAATATAGGTAATATAAATCGGGTATGGTAAAACGATGCAAATTGCCAATAGCCAAGTTCCCATTGCGCAAACGAACGATGGCAAACGCGGTCGAAAGGGATCTTGCAAAAGTCGGTATCGATCGATCGCAATCAACAGCAATGTTAAGACGCTCACGTGAATTGGTATATCCTGTAACAAAAAATAAAATAAAAATAAACTTCATAATTACGCGATTTTCCGAACTTTTCTTTTGCCAAGCCTGTTATAATATTTTTGCTTGACTTTACCTACTATGTATAAAAGTTTTAGTAAGCATTAGTATTCGTAACAATATCTTTTCTTGCAATAGTAGTAAACGATAAGATTATTTCGTCGAAAAATATAAGAAATTTTATACGTATGAAAAATAAAACTTTTTATGAGAAAATTTTGAGGATTTTTTTCGTTGAGATTAACCTTGTATTTCAAGTAAATTCATTAAGTAAAAAAAAAATATTGTCCTGGTAACATTAAGATGTTTTATTTTTCAAAGGCAGTGGTAGAAAAGTAAAGAAAAATGTAAGTACATTTTTTTATATGATCTAACTTTTGGTATTTTTCCATAGAGTTTTGCCGCGCTCTTTATCATATCTTAGAAAAATGGGTTGTTTATTCAAAAACTTATCTGAAGAAGGTATAGTGATAATTCCTGTAGTTAATTAAAGACCTCAATTTAGTAAGATTTATTGTTACTTATAAGAATATATATGAGTTATAATTTTGGTAAAAAGTCAAAAAGCCGGACAAGTGCGAGTCTAACTCAATGTAAATTTATTATAAATTTATTGGTATGTGGTAGTAATAATAGAACTAAAATTGGCTCTCTTCTATTATTATAAAGAGGAAAGATTTGATTGTTTGTTTGCTTTGAATAGGTTCCAAAACTACTTGAACGATTGGAAAAATTCTTTCACTGTTGGGAAGCTATACTATTTCCGGTGAACAAAGGCTATATTAAATTTTCAAAAAAAGTTAGGGATCCATACTAAAACTCCAATAATGTAACCAAAGGTCTGAAAAAATTATCAAAAAACATTCTTTTATCGCGTGCGCTGCGAAAACTATTGGTTATAGAACAAAATAATGTAGTACGATTTTGCAGAACATATCATTATCTACAAAAAATAGAACGACAGCATATGTCGAACTATTATATGATAGTTATGTCACAATAACTGTTTTTTTCATTTTAAAAAATATATATAAATGCCACCTTTATAAAAGCTCTTTTATTTATACTTTGGATTAATATTTATCAAAATAAACTTCATATTTAAGTTTGCTTCAATACCATTATAAAACTTTTTGAGTTATTCAATTTGAACATTCCATTCGAAAGATATCACAAGTTTAAAAATGTAAGTTATTTGAAAAATGTCGCATGGTCACCGCTATTTACTTATAATAAAGACCAATTTTATTGAACTTGGTGATATTTTTTATTTATGTATAGATGCTGATTGATTTACAGATTATTTGGTCTACGGTAGGTATACCTACTATAGCTATACGCAATAAACATACTCTTTTTAGATATTTAGATATTTTTAGATATTTAGATATTGATTATTACATAGAACAATTTTATTCTTTACAACAGTTTATTAAATGTGTCTTTTTAAAGTTGACAAAATAGTATTTTTAAGTATGATTATGTTTTTCGTAAAAGAAATAAGAAAAATAAAAATTTTCATATACCACTATAAATGGCAAATTTGAAAAGAAAACATAATCTACACCTACGTTATGCAGACGAAGTTGCGGGGATCAACTAGTATTTTAATAAAACTATTAATATTTTGATCCAAGCATCGTTTCGTTATGAGGTTGAAGAGCAGAAAATTAAATGTAATAGATATTTGACAGCATCTTTACTTTCTGTAACATAGTTGGATTATAGTTGAGTAAAGTCTCCTTTGTTCATCGTCATATCAACCAGTGCTCGAGTATAGGTACATATTAGAGAACAACTGAACCGTATACTAAATAATATATTATTTTTCAATCTTCTCAGTGCATTTCAGAGGACAAATTTAGTTTTATCGATGTATTATCATTCTATCGAGATAAATGTCTTGCAGAAGTTTTTTGACAATATACTAGCTTACGGTTCACAAAAGTAGTTTTCCGAAATATGCTAAAAGTATTGGATGATGTGAAGTTAATCAGTGTATATTTCAGCTGTTTTTTTTATACACAAATTCATCTTCTTCCTTATTTAGCACTATAGTAGATTCCCTGATGCTGACGATTTTAATAGCGAGTTGTTTGAGATTTAGGGCTAATTTAAATAATTTTTCGCAACTGAGTACATCAGAACAGTAGCGAATGTTCTTTAGCCATGACATCTGGTTTCTTCCAATTTCTCTGTGGTCCTTGATTTTTAATCTTTGATTATGAGCCGGAGGATTGTTTCGGTCTCCTTTCAAAACATGCTCATGGTATGATTTGTCTAGTTTTAATAGTCGTAGATAATTCCCAAACAATATTTGCTTTTTTATGGCTACTCCATTGATTTGCAGAGCTATCTAGGGTATTCGAAGCATTCTTCAGACGATTGATCGTTGCTTCCTTAAAAATCCTGGTCTCAGGTCCGTATATAGCAAAACCGATCCAATATTTGATCATTCTTGTGCGAAGTTCATTTATACCAGTGTTCCTCAAAGTAGGTTCCGTGAAACCCTGGGGTTCCATGGATTTTTTTTAGAATTCCACGTGAAAATAAAATATGATAATAAAATATTCGTGAGGTAACTAAAATATTTTCATAAAAATACAAAAAAGTTTCATAGAATATTCTGCTTGCGCCTGGGAGCTACTAGGAAAATTAACACTGTTAATTAAAAATCATTCTAAATTTTTCAGTACCGGTATTAGGTATTCGTCCTCCTTTATATTGATCTCACGGAGTTCTCCCCTCCTTCATCACTAGATTATTCTTCAAATTTTAACATCAATTCCAACGCTTATATCGCTGTTTATCCAAAATATATACTAGCGACGCTTACTACTAATCTAGTTTATATTAGCATTATATATGGCAAGGGCTCCATAATCTATAAAAATTTTCGTAAGAGTTCCATAAGAAAAAAGTTGAAAAAACCCTGAATAACAACAATTCTAAACCGTTGTCTTAATTTTGAAAATACTGTTCGGACACTTTTAATATATTATGGAGTCGACTTATGATATCATTAAAAACAGAATAGTATTTTGCTTTATTAAGAAATAATATTGCATGAAAAGCACTATTCGTGTTTTACCTGCTTATTACTTTCTCAGTGAAACTACTTTATTGATTATTTACTAAAATTTTTATTGTCTTTAAAAAACGGTTTAGAAATACATATTTAAAGGAAAAAAAATGAAAAAAAAATTATCAAAATTTGTAATTCAGTAAACTAAATTTATTGAATATCCTTTTTTAAATAGATAGTTTTCATAAATGCGAATTATAACTTGTTACCTAATTGGTTTTTCGTGAACTATTAAGTTCTCGAAGTCTTCTGGTGTCAAGTTAAGGTAGGTACTGAATTCGATCTTCGTATCCAGCAAACTTTCAATATTCCTCGGTGTACGATTTTCGAGTAACCCTAGAATCGTTAAATATTTTTGCAGTTATTAAGCGACGAAAAATAATAAAATAAAAAGTTGCCTCGTAAAGATTTCGAGAGAAAAACTATTATTTAAATTGTTTATTCACCAGCTATACAGACACCTATTTGAAAGAATGACAGCCGGAAAATTGAAAATTTATTGATTTCGAGGAATTGAATTTGTTTTTACGCGTTCAATATAAATTGATTTTTTTTTATTTCTGTCAAAGCTTGAAAGAAAGTGCATTTCTATTATGAAAAAAGTATTAAATACAAGTCAAGTTACTCTGTTGCTCGGATAGATATATTCCATACATTTTAATGCTCAAACGTTAAAGCTTTTGAAACTTTCAACAACTGGAAATTCAAAGATATTTATCCCCCAAAAAAATAAAATTGTTCAATGTAACTTTGGATGTAGGAGTTATTTAATACAATAAATTAATTTAAAAGAATTATGATATGTGTATTAAAAGTTATTTTTTCCCAAAAATTTTTTTTTACTTTCCCGAATAAAAATTAAGTTTTACTTCCGTCGCTAGTTCAATTTCCATAAATATTCTTTAGTTACATAAACGCAACTTGAAAGTTTTTAAATGACATATGTTATTAACAAGTCATGCGAAAGCTTTTTTATGGTTCAACAGAGAATTATGTTCAACTTCACTGAATACTATTATAGTAGGCAGCTCAAATTATTCACAACAATTAGATAATTTGAATACTTTTAATATAGTATTTGACTCAAGAAACTTAATGAATTGAAACTGGCTTTTGCATAGCGACCAACTGTTGAGTAGTTTTCCTTTGAGAAAAATCATTGAAACATTTGAAATAAATTATTTACATCTCCAAAGTTATAAAAAGTCGATATCATTAAGGCAATCATAAAATTGTGTTTTATACAGAAAATGAAAAATATGGGGGATATTTTTCATGCATGAATACAGTAAACAGTGAATTTAATATTAACAGCTTTTTGTGTTTCTAAAGAAGGTAAAACAAATAAATAAATAAACAGAACAAGAATTCGAGGAAAATGCGTTGAGTGAAAAACTTTTTGTTTGAAAAATTGTAATGCAAATTATTGCGACTTTAAATTATAAATTATTCAAATATTTGAACGCCATTCGAAAATCGAGACCCATTTGCAAAACAAGCTTAAAACTGTAAAAAAATGTGAAAAATACAATTTAACTTCTAGTTCACCAAATTTTTACACAGAGCTGTCGAAAAATCGGTTTTAAATCGGTTTAAAGTAGCTTAGTTAATTTCAAGTATATAACATACTATAGCTAGTATCTTAGATACTTTTTAAAGGGAACTATGCCTTAAAACTAAAATGTACCTTAGATACCGAAAAGTAACGTAGATAACAATATCGGGAGATTAGAGCTTTACTTTATTTTGGTCAATAAGATTCAATTTATATCTCTTTTATTGGTTTTCTTCATTTTTAAAGTGGTTGTCTTTACAGGGGCTTATAAAAATACTTTCCTTTTTACATTGCAAATATTACCTTACTTTGTTGTTAGTTTGTAAAGCACGGAACTTATAATCTCATTTTCCATTTACTTTCCAGCACTTTATCGTGCTGAATTTTAGCATATCTGCTTTCTCTCGATGACAACGCATAAATCGTTCGTAAAATTTAATAACCACCAAGTATTTCTATTTTAATTAAATATATGACTTTGAAAAAAACTACGTTTGTCTACCTTAACAGGCGTATGTATGTTGAAAAAAATGACAACAATCGGTTGTCATGACAACGATTGACAAAATTGATAATCAGAATTTATTGAAAGACTAAAAGGAAGAAAACAAAAAAAAATATAAAAGCTTCTAAAAACTTTGTTTCTTTTGATAAAATGTACTATTTGGTAAAAAAAATATTATGATTTGAATCTTCATACCTATTGCAACATCGATATTATGGTGATATTAGCCAGTTAATGAGAGTTGTAAGCTATCCAGTTGTACATCAAAGCAAAGTGATATTACCAAATTTCTATACAAAATTACTCTCCTCTCTTTGATGTACAACTAGATAGCTTACGATTAATGGATAATAATATATGTCTTATGGGACTCAATTTCTTCTTTATTACGACGCGTTTCAATAGTTTTTTCTGTTGAAATTATCATAAGACATATATTATTATCCATTAATTTATTGTGACTCGGAAATAAATAAAATACTTATCAATGTTAAGCTTACGATTCTCGTTAAATGGCTAATATCACCTTAATAAGTATCGATGATGCAATTGGTACGAAGATTCAGTTCATAATTTTATTTAATTTCTTTCAAGTGCATTTTATCAATAGAAGCGAGGTTTTAAAATCTTTCTTTAAATACTTTTTTCTATATTAATTCAGATATGAAAAACATTTTCCGATTACAACTTTGACTAATACTTTATGAAATCTATTATCTATTTATTATAGTAATGGTTTTAAATCTGAGTTCAATCGAACCCCAGGGGTTTTGTTCATTTTGTGCACCTACGTATAATTTTAGATCTGTTTTGATTTTAAAAAAATAATATTTTGGTTTCTAAGAAAGATTTGGTGAATGCGCATATTAAACTGGTGGAGGTTAGTACTGCCTACAAGATTAAGAACCATTGTATTATAGTATACAAAGTAACTAAACAAGTATCTTTTAAGTATCTTATCTAGAATCTAGAAAATTCCCGAAATACCTTTGACAGATCTGTTTACACTAATGTTTTACGTCTTTAGTTATATCAAGCCTTTTCTTACTTGTTCTTAATTACCTCATTGTATTATACTCGTATCAAAAAAAAACTATTTTAAAAAAAAAATAAAACTTAAAAGGACAAACATTACAAATCAATTAATTGAACTAGTTAAAGTCTAATTCACGCACCGCAATCATGCAACTTGTAGGTATATGGATAGTTTGTCCATTGCGAGAGTAGTAAATCTCGCATTCGCATAGCAGTGCATAAGGCAAGTTTTTCTTTTCATGTATACAATTTTTCAAAAGTAGTCTTAGTGTCATTTTGCTATAGCATGGCGCTATTTGATTTTACTTTTGAATTTTCCATCATTTGTGATGATATACTTGCTAAATATTTGAACAGAGCCACGTTTTGTAAAGAAGGTATGGTTCTCTCTTCAAATATGCTCATAGCTTTTGAATTTCCAGTATTTATTCTCATTTCATAAGTTTTATTGACGATAAAACACAATTTGTGATTCTCCTTCCGTTTTAGTTAACAGTATAGCGTTATAAGCAGTACTGTTTTCACAAGAATTACTAATGAGTAATCCAACCTAATAAAACAACATAGCTATGTATTGATCCATATCTTTAGTCATATATATGGTCGTTTTTTGGATCAACAAAGTCATGGCCTAGTGCCCATTTGAAATGGAGCTCAGTCGCCAGATGTAAATGTAATTATAGTAAAATTGAATAAAGGGACAAAGAATAATCAAAATTAATAATTATAGGTCTCAACATCATTGTAAGTGTTTTCATTGCAATCTATATTTCAAAATTTTATTTGACTCCTCCTGGGCGGGGATCTGTTACATATGGTCTATATCCCTTACAGTTCATAAAACGGTCCTGATTACACGATTAATATTTTTCTTGTGTATTGGATTTTATTTCATAAATCTATATTTTCAATGGTTTTTATATTTTTTATTATGTTTTATCGCGTTTTTCTACCTTTCAATAAGTTTATTTATGTTATTGGTTTTTCTTTTCGTAGAAAAAATTCAACCTTTGTGGTATTCCTTCGTGGAAATTCTGAGTCACAAATTATTTTCTGTGGTACGGAAGCATTAATGACTGAAATGGACATAGTACAGAAAATGTAATGCGAGAAAAAAATGTCAATCAAAATCATTAAGAGTAACTTTCACGGGTTTGCGATTTGACAGCTTGTTTACATTGTTTTTCAGCCAGAACTTTCATATACTATTATGCTTTTTTCATTAACAACATTGGTTATATTGGTCAGCATAGTAAGTATTGTGTTACGTTTTTAACTTTTGTTTACATTTGACAAGTTCGTTTAGATTTGTGTGTCAGAACATAAAACAAATTCAAATTTATTTTATTTCACAAAAGTTTATTTGTTTCACTTTACACATTTATTTATTTATTTACAACTACCGTTTATTCCACTATTTAACTTGAAACTTATTACTGATCATAACTGATTGTTTTTAACTGACCGATTTACCAATTATAACTGATTAATAACTGAATATCTTCCAACTGCAGTCAACCTCTTTTATAGTAGTTCAGAAATGTTCGAAAGCGTTTGACTTCCAAATTGTTCCCCCATCTCTGGCGCTTTAGACACTATTTTTTAATCTTTATCTTTTTTTCTCTTAAATCAAAAATCCTCAAAGAAACATTGAGAACATCTTTCATTTCATTGTACTCGACCGCTCCCCCTTTATTAATTTTCATGGTTTAGTGAGTACACCGCGCGACGTCAGATGTTTTATTATTTTATTTTTAATAATGAATTCGTGTCAGGTTTTTGTTTATAAGCTAGTTAAAAACGGAAAATGAAAAAAAAGAAAATGGAGAGTTAGGAAATAGATCGATCGTAGAAATGAATTGATTACGTAAATTATAAGTTTTCCTTTGTAATAAATTTCCATTGTAATTAACAAATTTGGTGGCAAATTCATTGAAGGTCCTTAATTTTGTTCCCCTATTTCTATATAATTTATGCTTGGTTTTTTTAAAATACTTGAACAAAGATAAACGGGAATGGAAAGAAGATGAAATTTTTTGATAACTAGTCTTTATGTTTAGAACGAGATTTTCTTTCGAATGTCAAGCATAAACTATTCAGAAATAGAGAAACAAAATTAGGGACCTTCGATTTAGGCATATAACAATAGGTATTGTACACAATAAAAATGGGCTAATTTCTTGTTTTACTACTTAAGTTTATTTTAAATTTAAGTTCTATCAAACAATTTTGACTTTATCAACGTTTTCTCACTTTTTAGTTGGCTTTTTCATACAAAACGGGAGGGTTGATTGATTATTATCATACGAATTATTTTTATTTTCGAATGTCACGAGAATTAATGATTTGTTAACATTGATTTTATTTAAATATTCAATATATTTAATTCAATTTCGCACTACTGATTCACAGTCATTAGTTGTCATTAGTTATTCAATTAAATAAATGTGACAAATATACAATTTTTGAGCTCTTCTGTACACCGAAATGATTGATCAAATTGCTAAATAAATATCAGATTGCCTGTACAAATATATTAAATGTATTATTCACCAAAAGGAATATTTAATTTCGGAAAAAATAAGCAGCAAAAATTAAAAAAATAAACGAAAAATAAGCATCTCTGACAGGTATCCCTTACCTTGTTAAAGTACTGGGGAGTAAAAGAATATTTTAAGGTATTACTCTTGATAAAATGAAAATACCAATCTGCATCCCTACGCAATAAAAAATGGATAGCACCATTGATGACTAACGTAAAAAGGGACTGAATGTTCGCGAAGATAAGTGCTCAACACCTTCATTTTGAAGGTGGAGGATACACATTGATCCTGACTATGTCATCAAAGAGCTCATACCATGCGAATTAAATATGGTAATGGTAAAAAATCACTTCGGAATTTAGGTGAATCATTTTTAAAGTTAAGTCAGCCCAACTATTTTCTTTACTAATATATGGACAAATCCTCAGATTTTTCGAGCCTAAGAGAAAAGAAAACGCAGAAAATCACCGATCTATTGGACTGAAGTGGTGGCAGAGCTTACAGATTCGATCTTCGCGTCCTCAGAACGACAAGCAAAAGAGCTTAATCGTTAAAGAAGAATCGCCGAGCAAGTCCCCGAGTGACTGCCACATATATCACCATACATTGACAACGATATTAGAATTAAAAAGAACAGAAGAAAATCACTTAACCAGTTGTCCTAGTAGAGAGTACACAAAATTTGGTATCAAACATAAACGGAGTGCCGAATACGACTTAGCCATCAATGCCATCAAAACGAGGCTCATGATCATCAGCAATGAAAAAGACAATTGTTATTGATTCACGGTGTAAGATAAAGAAATCAAAGAAGTACCTTTACGTTAGTACATAGGAGCCCAAATGACCAAATATGAGAATCCTGACCCCAAGATTAACCGAGTGAAGAATTAATCGTCGTAAACAAAAGAGGAAAATCTTATGTAACCGAGCTTTAAGCTGGCTTATTAGAGTTTTATTTTTGGGGGTTGGGTGATATTCAAATGTCTATGAGAAAATTATATTTAAAATATATATTAAAGCAGAGGTTGGCATCCTTTTTTGGCTGCGGGTCAAAACCACCACAATTTGAATATTGAAGGGACATTTGGGGCAGTGATATTTTCATTTTAAAAGAGTCTCTTATAGAATAGTAAGATACGTTTTAATAAGAAAATAATTAAAATGCACATTTGGATTTTAATTATTATGATAAAAACGGCTTATGTCGTTAGGGTGGAGACGTATGAGACGAAATTGATTTCTACGCAAAAATAAAATATAAATTTATATTTTTTTTATTCGTAAAATATTCGTTTCAAGCTTATGTTTTATAATTTATTTTTATGTAATATACTTTTTTCCGAAACTTAAGTGGGCCACTTGAAATTAGTAAATGGGTCACTCGGTGACCCGCGGGGCAAAGATTGCCGACCTCTGTACTAAAGTAAAAAGAGTCATTTTGCAATTAAATTTGGGGTTGTTTACGAGGGATTGTAACTCTAGTACTTTAGTGAACTTTGCTTAAGGGTATTCCAGTGTTTGTGTCATTTTGTGCCTCATGTATATTGGATTGAGTGTTAAATAATAGCTTCATTGTTTTTAAGTTTTGGTGTCTTTTAGATATTGTATCTATTGTATACTACATTGTTACGCTATTGGAAACTGATCACTCGTTGCGACGTCTGGTGGCCAAAAAAATACTATTTTTATATGCACTGTAATATACAATTATATCAAGCATGCAGTTAACTATGGTAAAATTAAAATAAAATACATATTTTTAATTGAATTGGAAGTTATTGAATCAATTCCATGTAAAAGAAATATATATTTACTATACTAAGAACGGTTATGGTAGTAAATCCCAAGAAAATATAGAAATAAGTTTTTTTTACAATGCCCAAGTCTGGTAGCAATTGCGTTTATGCCAAAATTTGTTCGGAAAGAAATCAAAATTTTTTCCCAACTTTCAAATTGATCTTTGGTTTTTATAAGGTTTTTTTATATGAAAACATTCTTAACAATACGCTGTAAAATTCACAGCATTACTGCTTGTATTTTCATTATTTGGCCACATTTAATTAAGTAAATGTCATGCTTTATGAATTTTTTCTGTGTTAATAACATTTTTCACAACTGGAATTGATTCAACCAAGCCAAAAATGTATTTTTCAGGAAATAAAAGAAAATTAAATTAATACTACAAATTCAATGTAAGTTTATAAGCAATTCTTTGGTTGTACACAATACGTAGCCATGTTTTTTTTCTATCCCGCCTACTGGTCAGCTCTCAATATGACATGTAAGTTATGTTTAAATTTACAAAAAGTAAAAAATAGACAAAAAATTTATATTAGGGTAAGAAAGCGCTGTTAAACATTAATAATTTCTTGTATCATTCACAAACGTATGTATACATATTGCATACTATTAATGTTAACTCACTACTAACTTCTCTTTTTCCATTCAAAAAGGTTTTAATAATTTTCTTTGGATATAAAAGAAAAGCATAAAAAAATTTTAGCTTCTTAAATAAATATTTAAATATTACGAATCTCATTTTTATATTATCATTTTTGTTCTTCTGATTTTTATAGCTAACCAAATATACATTCATCTATGTACATTGTACATACATATCCTTTACTCCATACATATCCCTTAATTCAGATGTAAAAGGGAGTCAAAGAATCATTTTAGTCAAAATCGAATTTATGTAAACATTGAGAGGTTAGTGATTAAACGTTATGTCTCTTTTTTTGAGTTTATCTATATTTACAAAATCAACAAACTTTAATGAGAGTACATATTCTTTTGACTCTCATATTACTAAGGTTTCTGAAAAATGCAAATTTAACATTTTCTATGAATATGTGAATTTGTAATGACAAAAAATGAAGAACATCTACTTCCTTTTTACAAAGTATTAACAATTTTAAAAATTATTGTTCATTTGATTATAAAAAAGAAAACTTATTAAGTCTAAAATGTATATATTAACTCATCATTTAATCATAAGTAATTTCTCTGTTTTAATTTGAAGATTTACACTTATTTTCATTAACTATTAGTCTTAAGTGTTTGTCTCTATGCTAATTTATAGCAATTTGTGAGATTGTTTCCACATGGGTTCTCAGTATTCACAGAATGCTGTCGTTTTACAAATCATTAGCAATAGCTTAACAAATAGCTTATTTATTTACTAATTAATAGAAATTATTGTAGGCAATGGAAATGTCTGTCTAGACAAATGGCATGAATTATCTTCAAAATGCTTTTTCGTTGTAATAAAACCACGTTTTTCTATATTTAAACTTTATATATGAATCTGCGTAATAAAGGTGGTATTAATTTAAACGTTGAAAGTTTTTTTTGTACAAAAAACTTTTTCAAAGGTTACATAGTTTTAATTTGATCTAATTTATTATTCATATTATATTTGAATATCAAAAATGAAAAACTTTTACTGTTCGTTTTATTTTGATTTTTTCACGTACTTCTTTTCTTTGAGAGTTATTTTTAAGTGCCATTCATTTGAAAAAGTAATATGAAATTTTTAAATTAAAGTAAAAAGTATTCCGCCTATTAATAAGCAAATTTGTTAGTCTTGGATGGAAAAAAATACCATTTGAAATTTAGCAGCATCTTTTAATCAAATCAAAAGTTAGTAGCAAAAATGATTTATTAACAAATGTTTTTCAGATATTTGATAATTCTCTTTTTACTATAAAAGTAGGAATATAAATGTGAAGGTTTATGAGACTAAATTATGTTATTCAGCGAAAAAATAGTCTTCATATTGTCTACATATGTACAGTGGAATTTCGATAACTCGTAATCCTCGAATTGTTTTAACTTTTAAGTCGAACAAAGTGATATTTCCCTGTGAGGGATTGGTAGTAACTATTTATACTCAATAACTCAAATTTAAAAAAAAAATAAAATTGTCTTTTTTTTTAAAAAAAAAAATACAAATAATTATTACCTGATGATGACAGTCAAAAACTGTTGAAACGCGTCGTAATAAAGTAATTTTTTAATTGAGTCTCAAAGACATATATATATATATATTATATTATATTATATATATTATATATATATATTATCCAGAAAATAGTCTTTTGAAAATCACTGGTAGAACCTTAATGAAAACGTAGAGAAGGCGTTCCCACTAACAGCCAATCACAGCTGGATGATAGAAAATCCTTACTTAAATTTATAAACGCGAAAGTTTGTAAGAATGTATGTATGGACTTTTGTTACTCTTTCACGCAAAAACTACTAAAATGATTTTAATAAAACTTTACAGTAATATAGCTTATACATCAGAATAACATATAGGCCATACTTAATGAAAATATTGTGTGAATTGTCCAAAAGATAACGATGAGTGTCAAGTAAGTACGAAAAAATTCTGCCATCTGCGAGTTATTCTAGCGTGCGCTGCAAAATTAGAGTTACAACATAAAATTCATGACTACGTTAATAGCGCATTGGTTTACTAGTCCAAGTAAGCCTGGTATATGTTTCAGTCTGGTAGATAGTGGTTCCTATTTCCAAAGGTAATAAAAGTTTACAACTTTGGATTTTTCTGTTTATACCAGCAGAAGAGGCATTTCATGCCACAGAGTCATCTGTGTACTATACCTGACCATTTGGCAGTATTTTACTATCGTAGTCTTCCCATTTTTTCCTAAAATTCGACAGTTGTCACAGAAAAGGTTTAGTCGAAAAGCAGCACAAAAATTGTTCTGCTCTTCAAATTTACTTGAAATTGGTGGAATTGTTAGAAATAGTTATATAGTTTATTAGTAATTTTACTTGTTTTTTTTCGAGCTATTAACGGAAATTCGTTATGTTTTTTAATTTTTTTAAAATTCATATCTCTGAAATTGAATGTTATCCGAAACAACAAGAGTTAAGCTACCTGTGCTAGTGCTATGGACTGTTAACTAAGATTCTTTTATTAGCTTTTCATTGGCTGTGATTTTATAACAGGGACAACATCGGTGGTTCATAGGTAAGAATTTTTTTTTCCAAAGTTGAATATTACGGATAAAGTTCTAAAGGTTTTTCGAAGATTTTTCGGTGATCGAGGCCAGAACCAGCGCCTCAATAGCTTTAGGACAGTGATGGCGAACCTTTGACCCATGACCCGAGTCTACAACCCGTCGACATTGACCCACGTAAACTTTTTAACTAATCCACAATGGCTAGGCAACTATTTGTTTGTTATGTTTGTAGAAAAAGACTTCCGTAGCATTTGTATCGCCCCCTCTCTGTTTCACCGTATGAGGCGCTAAAGGGCACCGTATACATTAGTGACCCACGAGCTAATACTAACAAAAAGAAAGAATATTTGACTTACGCCTCAAAAAGTTTCACCATCCCTGTCTTAATGAGGTGGCGTGCGGAAATACCCCAGGTTATATACAACCCTTAAGGCATCTTAATTTTTTTTCATTTAAATTTGTAAATGTTTGGACAACAAACAACTGTTAAACTGCACCATTCCTTATTTAACCTTATTTAATGGTTTTTTTTAATTAAACTGTTAAACAACAAATTTACTGCCGAAATTTAATTAAGGTTTGCTAGAAAAAGCCTTTTAATTAAAGGCAAATTTTGTTGCATTATTGAATAGTATTTTGTATGACTGTTGATTGTAAACTGTTTGCCTCTTATTATGCTGGAATCAATCAAAACTAATAATATATTCACATTTCAAAATCAGGATTATTAAACTAATATTGATTGAGCTCAGTTACCACTTCAAGAGTATTATCAACTAATTTGGTATGCTCATATTTCTTCTGATTTGTGACCTGCTTTATTGCAAACTTCCTATTAAATTTATGAAACGACAAAGCTAATAAAATTTCTAACCTTACCCTTAAAGTTTCGTATATTTCTATATAAGCTTATAAGCAATTATTTTCAAGAAATATATATCCACTTTATAGTATTTGTTTCTTTTTGTACATATTTTGTACGGTAATTCCAATTGCGTTACTTTTCCCTATTTTTTGAATATTTTTTGACATACTAGTTAGTATTTAACAACGTTAGATATATTTTACGAATTTATTTTCATTTTTTTTTAAATTGCAATTCTCAACACTCATTTTTTAAAAAAGTAATACAAATTTTTTAATTTTTTTATTTTGGTTTTTTATCGTAAAATATTTTTACGAAGATTTGAATTTTTAAATCACAATGTTTGCAAATTAAACAGAGGCAACATATGTAACTAAATTTCAAACATCTCTTAATGTACCAAAGCTTGAAAAAACACTGTGTTGAAAAGAGGAATATGTAGCAAAGAATATTTTAACGTTTTAATGGTTTTTTATGGATCATAAATTCTGCGGTTGTGTTACGGTTTCGTTTCGATTCTATGTTGTTACAATAATAAGTATTAATGGTTTTTGCTACACAGCAAAAAAAAAAATAAGAGAATTATTTTTGATTTAGAAAAACGTGAGCTAGAAAAATAAATTGTTTCTAGGTTTTAAAGGAAATAAATCCAAAGCTGTTACTCTAGGGTATGGTTTTTATTTTTTGAAACTAAATACAATCCCATTGCAGTTTATTTTATCTCAACTTATTATTTTGTTATAGTTATGACGACTCATATTTCGATTTTTACATCAGAGATATTACCTTACATATATTGAATAGTATGGGAGTAGTCTCTCGTATAGTTGAGCTGGAAATTGAATTGCAACTTTTATAAGTGTTTATGATTTGTGGTGGGCGTTATGAAGTGAACAATGTACAGCTTCTTCCTACTTGTCTCGTTTGATATTTGTGAATAAGATGTTCTGACGTTAAAAAAATTCTCGGAAAAAATCACAAAACCGTCTGACAAATCGTCTAAGTGATTAGTTTTGCGTTATGTATTAAAAATTTATTTTTGATTTTTTTTCACAGAGCTGTGAATTGTAACCAGAATCAGAGTTTTTTTATAGCATAGCTAATACATTTAAAGTTAACACTAACTACAGCTCCCAATTTTGTGTTGAATAAGGTATAATGAATAATTCTTTTCAAAGTATTGAATTGGTCTTTAGCGACTTATTCGGAGTACGGTATTTGTTCAGATCACAGAGGTGGAGTATAGAGGATTCATGTTTAACTTTTATTGGCCTCGTAATTGATTTGGTGTACTAATCTTTCTTCAACTGTCATTTCATTTCAAGGAACTTCGTCGAAATGATCGTAGTTAAAAAGCGGCAATAAAGAGATGCCTTCCATGAAATACGTATGTTCAATTTAGGTAAAGAGAGATAGAATCTCCGAAATTTGAGTTGATTAGATGGACAATGAAGAAGTCAATGACTATATATAACATGAGCACTCTATACTAAATCTCTATGGTTCATATCATCTAGCAACTCTATGGCCTTCAAGATTTGCTTTATAGGTTTGAGATACATAGTGTTTCTTAAATGATTCAATGCTGGACATGATTATATTGCATGAGAAATTGATAATATATTGTTGCATTTAGGGTACCGTTAGACTCACGTTAGTAATGAATATGTAAAGAAAATGTTGTTTTGGAATCTCATACATATAAAGTAATCTCAACGCTACACATTTGCTTTTAAATTGGTTTTTGATAGTAGCGATTTGCAATAAAAAAAAAGTAAATTAAATATGATCCTAACCACAATTATTTAGATCAGATCTGGAACTGAAGTTGGAGTCTAACTTTGGCTCTGAAGTTAAGCCCAACCCAATTTATTAACTAAGTCACGGTTCGGTCCCCGTTTCTGATTTTGTAAGGAAAGTATTAGTTACTAAACTATAACCACATTTAGCCACAAAATCATTAAAATTACTTTATTTGAATTGTAGTTTACCTCATACGTATATGTAGAATCAAAAACTTGAACTAGTAATTTAAAAAACTATAGCTCAATTTCTTATTATGTTTAACAAATAAGAGAAATGATTCACAAATGAAACCTTGTAAAAATGTGAAGACTTGACAATTGATACAATGCTGGCTAAATTTGGAAGAAGGGTTGTACATTATGCTCGATCGTTTGATTCAGTTTGATTATCGTCGGCAAAACTTATGGCTGGATATAAATTTATATAAATATATAGGACAGTCATAAACCATGAGGCCATCGAAGAGAAAAACACCCCTTTTACATAAGCGTGATGTATATGTAACCAGAACATGTGATTCAAGGCGCATTTTTGGGAAGTATTACACCCAAAGAGTGGAAAATTTATTTGTGAATAATTAAAGAGCATCTTGCTGTGGTGAAAACCACGTCCATCAGTAAAAAAAATCAGAACGTTGGAAAGTTAGAGTTCAAACTCCGGAGGTTTATTAAAATGCGGGCTAGAGTGTAACATTCCACGGATCACAAATCTGAAATCTAAGAAAGGAAATATCTGGAGAGATTTACAAAATAATGGTGGAGAAGAATGATGAAATGTGGCAGTGTAGTATTGAAAACAATCAAAACCGTTTAAAGTATCATCGATGGCAAGAAGAAAAGCTAACTGGATAGGTCACATTTTGAGATCAAAAATCATTACAGTTGATATTGCGGAAGTGAAATTGAAAGACTTCAAGAAAAGCGAAAGAAAATGAATTGAGATCTTCGATTTATAACTATGAGAAAAGAACTACTCCAATTTGAAGAACCTTGCCAGGGTTAGGAGACGCAGGAGGGGATAAATCAACATCATGGCAAACTGAATCTGCCGTCTAGTTTTGATTAGTTTTTGTAGATAATTTTGCTGCAAATTAAAAAAATTCAGAACAAAATCCAAAATTTTGTATTTTTACAAACCGCTCAAGTTATAACTTAAACGTTAAATGTAATCACTTTGGTCTAATTTTTAATGCATAGCTCTTGAACAGAATGGTTCAAATTCTAATGACTTCGAAAAAAAATATAAATTATTCTTTTAATATTTGGAAAAATTAATTCCTATTATTTTGATCCAGTTAAAAAGAAGTATATTTAAAATAATAGTAGATGAACTAAGTCTTAAATGCATGAACTA
Source organism: Sisyra terminalis (assembly GCA_958496175.1). Taxonomy (NCBI): domain Eukaryota; kingdom Metazoa; phylum Arthropoda; class Insecta; order Neuroptera; family Sisyridae; genus Sisyra; species Sisyra terminalis. Next base: position 34,574,223 of record OY292277.1, on the reverse strand, counting down.
CTTTTCCTTAAAAAACAAGGACTAAAAGATATCTATTTATGCATAGATTGCGTTTGTCATTTTTTGTATAGTTAAGAATAGTAAAATTGAAAGTTATACCAAATTTGTTTACCATTAGTTAATATTAAATCGAGTCAATGAACAAGCCTAACTTCTAAAGATAATGGTCCCCAACTTTATGGGTTTCTAACCACGGACACCATGGCTGACCATTTTACATGTGTACACCGCTAAAAATATTGAATTTATTTTAACTTTCGATATGCCTTTTTAATAATTTGCAACAATAAATTTACCTTCAAAAGTAGATTAATAGTAGATGGTTATTCGATTGACATTCACAAATGAGCTTTAAGGCTCAAAATAGTTGAGGACTTGTACAATGGGTAATAAATAAATTTACAAAAGGTTTCGAAAATATGACTCACCAATATTCCAATTTTAATCAATTTATATTATTTCATATTGAGCGAGGGATAATTATTCTTTAACTATTCAAAAAGAAAAAAAGAAAGATCTAAGGGGTTAATATGATCTCAGATTTAGTTGGAAAACTTCTTTCCTTTCTCTATAGTGACGCAATAATGTTTTCGATTATATAACGATGGCTCGTATGTTTTATTATTTTTTTTTGAATAAATAATTCACCATATTTTGTTCAGATTATTGCTAATTGCTTTTAAATCTATAATGAACTTAGTAACCAATGATGTTAAAACGATGTCAACTTTTTACGAGTTCAACTTTTTGAAAGGTTTTCGACATAATAATCTTAAATAAATTTGCAATTTAATTACATTAATTTAACATTTTTTTTTTATGTATTAAATGGCTTAGATATAATTTAAGCTGACTGTTGCATCTATTTTCGGAAAGAGATTACACTCAATTTGTTTAGTAGAATAATGTGGTTAATATATGATAAGTTATTCATTACATCTAGTCTATAGTCATAAGAGTTATCAACAGGATAGGTTATACACACCAAATGCCTACATAGGTTGTTAATTTTAAACAGACCCAAATTAAATTTGAATTTTCGAAGTATACTTTATTCATTTTCTAAATATTATTATCTTAAATATTAATATTACTCAATGTCACTTTTCGTTGAATCATTTGATCTCAAAAATAATGAATTTTAGAGTTGATAGGTATTCTGCTTTTTTGGGTTGGTTTAATTCAAATTATATGATGATATTGTTTTGAATAAAGGCCGAACTTGAAGACGTCGTTTATCGCATCATTTGAATTTTAATCTGAAATTTAACGACATTGAATTTTAACGACAAACCAAATAAACTTTTTCAACACAAGTTATCCTATTTGCATACTCTACCATATGCTGTATGCTGACATATTTATTCGAAAAACATTCAAATTTAGAAAAATACTGGCATAGTAACAGCTGAAGAGGTATAAATGTGCTAAAAAGACATTCTTTTATTCAAAGAATTAAGAATCGATTTTCTTTACCGAAAAATATCCCCTAATCTTTTTAAATTGTACAAAAAATTTATTCCTAAAATATAAAGAATCGATTTATCTTTATTAAATTTGAGAATGATTTAGTTTATGCTTAATTAGAGTATATAGCTTGGAGGTAACGTTGAGTATGCGAATTTTGAAGCTCATTAACGATTTCACACTTAAAAATTGTGAACCTAGGTTTTTAAGAATTGATGATTTTTTAATAATATCAATTGAAAAAAATATTTATTATTTATGCAGAGATTTATATCTAACCAAGTAGAGGAACAAGAAATGATTTTCCATATTTTACAGCACTAAGCAAATTTAAGCAATATTAATGTCGGCATATTGTTATTCATTACTGTCGAAATCATGAGTATTTGTTATTGTAAATTATTATCAAATTTACCCATACATACTGTTTTCATGCATGGCTTTAACCCTTTGTATTCGTATCCATTGTTATGAGTAAAACCGGGCTCATTCCAAACTAGTCTGGGAATGTAAACGATTGATCTCTGAGCTGGCTACATGAAACAAAATAAAAGCTGAAGTCAAAAAGCTAATGAACAATAAAATGACAGGTAGTTAAATGACGTCCATCAAATTAGCAATACATTTTTGGAATTTGGAACAAATAACAACGGAATATTTTGTCAAAAAATTATCGCTTTTATATTTTCCAGAAAAACCCTATGTAGTGCTAACTTGACGTTTAGAGCTTTTCTATGAAATATTAAAATTTCGATTTTTGAAGTTATACTTCTTTATCGGCGCTTTGAAAAAAAAGTTTAATGAGAATGAATTGTTTAAAAAATGACGCTTTAAGGCGTGTTTTAAAGTAACAATATGAAGTTTGCTCGCAAACGGTTAGCGAGAAGAAACGATTCAAGCGGGCGAAATCTGGCCGAATTTGGGAGCGATATGCATAGTAGTAAGACGACTAAAACACTATTGCATCGATCAAGTTAAGCCAGCACTCGCATAAGTTGGCAAATGTTTTTCATTTATCAGGGAACTCGAGAAAAGAAAACTCGATCATCCCGAACAATTCCGAATCAAATACGAAGTTATAGCTAACGAACAATTAGAAACAGTCAGAACGGTTAGAACCTTTAGAACATGGCGAAGATAGATATCGTTGAAATAAATATTTTCGAATTTTACAGTCCATAATAATACACAACTAAGTAGTAATGTCCCGTAAAATATTCACCGCCCAATAATGACGCAACTGACAAATGGCAAAAATTGGCAATTGATTGAATTGAAATCCAAATGACTGTTGATACCATAGCGACAATCATTCAGTTCAAATTTGAAACATTGATGGTATTTCACTCACACGTATGTGTTTACAATATTTGTCTACCTTTGCCGAAATATATGCATATATATTACTTACGTTTGCCTATTATTATTATTATGAGAAATAAAATGGACTTAAAGGAAAGATATTAAAAAGTCGTAATAAAAGTTGATTGATACATTATATTACATTATATATTTTTCCATATTTGGATTAAAAATCAGTTTCAATACATAGATATAAATGGGTAAATAAAATATACAATTACTGTTGTATTAATTTAATTTTTAGGACGTCGGTATTTCGTATTGTTTAAACATATTTATACATGATATTTAATGGCAACAATTTACTTCTATATGGTAAAGGTTTCTGATAAGTATTTTTGAAACATGTGGCCCAATCTATTAATTCGGTTAAACGGTTAATTCAAAAAATATGTAATATACATTTTGTATAAGTTACCAAATGTGTAAACATGTATCTTTGCATTAATAGTCAACTTAATATTTTATTTGAAAACAAGTAATTTTCCGTGAAATATTCATAGCCCAACACTGACACAAATGACAAATGACTAAAATAAACAATAGAATAAAATTGGAATGATAGTTAAAACTAATGACATTGTAGTTTAAATTTGAGCCAATAACAATTATATTTGTATTCCACTAATACGGATGTATTTAAAATTTTTTATTCTTTGTCCTTGTATTTTGATATTAAAAGTAATATGTGTTTAAAATTGTATCATATTTTAGTAATGACAAATCTTATAACTGGTGTACTAGTTCAGGCACTACGGAAAGAGGCTACGGTAGTGTATTAAAAACCTATTTTTAACTATACCAAAGAAATATAACTTCTCACGCGTGTACATAAGTACACACAATGTTTTTTTTAGCTTAGGTATTTTCTCGGAAAACACTGTTCAAAAAAAGCTCTATTTAGGTATTTCTCGAAATATTGGAGCTATAAAACATATGAAAGCTCGGTAAAATAAACTAGCGGCAAAACTTTTATTTTTAAAAATCACCAGTAATGGTGAAAAAAAGTTATGGAAAGTTCAATATTTAAAAAATGATCCAGTTAGAGCTTTTTCTCTAAGCATTATTTTCAGAGAAAATTTTCGAGGTTTTTCTTTCAGATCTCTCAAATGACAAATAAACACAAATTAATGGTGCAAAAAAATTTCTAAATTTCAATATTTGAAAAATAACCTTAAACCGAACTTTTTTTTTTAAATGACTTTTTCCAAGAATATATACAGACTACAAATTTTTTCCTTCAAAAAATCGCGAGCAATAAGAAAACACGAATTAATAGCACAAAAAAAATCAAAATTTAAATATTTATAGAAAAGCTCTAAACGTTATGTAAGCACTACAAAGAGATTTCCTGGAAATATGCAAGTGACAAATTTTTTTTTTCAGAACTCTTGAACGACCAGAAAACACACCAGAAAATATTTCGTAGCTATTTTTTCCAACTTCCAAAAGTGTATTGATAACTTGATGGACGAAGTTAAATGGTCATTCATGAATCCGAAACCAGTTATTGACGTGCTAATGTTTGTAGTATGTACGAACAACAATAGTATGATATTTGAACTCATTAAAGATGTGTTTGAACCTTCCTTTACCTAACACTTATAATACAACCAAGGTCTTACCTTCTTGATTCATAGTACCAACTCAAAGATAAATTGTTTACATTCCCAGACAAGTTTAAATCTGCTTTGCTTTCCACATAAAAGAAAATATTGAGGAATAGAAAGTAATAAAATGAATACATTTGTAGGTACATTAATCAGTTTTTGCCAATCTTCAAAATCAATATGATAAGCTCTCGCAAATGGTTCGTCTTAGTTATGTTTTCTCGGAAGCTAGGAAAAATGTATTTTACTACTCTTTCGTTCCGCTTTCCATGTTTGTTTATCTCAACTGATTTAAATTTTCTTTCGCAAAATTTCAATTGGAGCCAATTGTTTTCGGTGATTGTTTTAGTTTAAGATTTGATCAAAAAACGTACGACTTTTCACTAAAAAATATAAACGTGAAACGTGCTTGTTATTTAATATATTTTAGATTATCTCTGTAAATATTGTCTTTCAATTAAATCAAAGGTGTGTGAGATATGCGTGCACGTACGTACTGTGACGTAGCGAGCGTTTTGACCGGTCGGAGCCGACGGAAACTTACCAACCCCTATTTTCCTTATTAGTCAAGAAAATTGGTAATAAGTCAAATATCGTTAAATTCTTCAATTATCTAAAAATGTACCTGTCGTCTGTTTCTCTCAAAACAAAGTTTTTATGGAATTTTCAATGTTAATTGCCGCCTCATTTTCATGTGTTTTCATGACCCCTGGGCTCATTACCCCTCTCCTTCCCCAATATACCCATTACGCTAAGTTACTATGTACTTTTGCTTTTAAATACGTTAAAACAGCATTTTTAGGTATTTTAAATATTTCAATTGATAAATAAATAAAATTGCAATCATTTAGAGAAATATTTCTCGACAACCAATAAAGCAAATCAATTATACTATTAAAATATTTTTTTCCACTAATCTTCTAATAAAAATCATTCTTTTAATAGTTTAAGTGGTGTTATAATCATTAATTTTCACAATTAGATTACAGGAGTGATATTATTTTTATATAATTTTGAACCAATTATACATTTATTTATTAACTTTCAACAATCCAAACTTTGGCTACATGCTCTTAACTGTAAAAATGTGTTGTTATAGTCTAGAAATTTTATGTTGAAGAGAAAATTTATGAGGTAATGGTTTTATCATTACTTACTAAAACTGTGGATTTTTAAAGGAGCCATACCTTCTAAAAACATTTAAATCCCGTTATGGCGACATCTGCGTCATTACATAATGGATATTTTGCTAATCGACGATTTATTGACGATATTGATACCTTAAATCTTAATTCAATTAAAATTATATAATCTTCATGAAAATTGCCACGAATAGTAATTTGGTCGAATTAAAAATTTGGTATAATGATAAAAATATGATTTACAGATACCTATAATGCTTAGTAATCAATTGCTTTTTTCTTATTTTGAATTAAAAGTTTAAATAAAAGTAGTCGAAAGGGTGATGATATTGAGGGTGACTGATTAAGTCAAAACTAACATTTGTTTACAAATTTTGATTTTTATTTTTTTAAAAGCGACGTTACTTCCCGGTCCTCTTACCTAATACATTTTTGAGCAAAAAGAGTTTTTTTTTTTTTTTTTTGATAATTTAGTATTCGGTATTCGGCCGAATGTCGAACAGTAGCCGAATATTCGTAGCATCTCTAGTTTTCTCTAATATCTTTCAGAATCAATTTCAACACAATTTGGTATTTGATTTCAGAAAACCTGAAATATTTTAAACATTTACTAATGTTTTGTTTTAAAATCGAACGAGACCACGTATATAAAGTAGAAAGTTATGTACCATAGTGAAAAATAACGTCTATCGTTAAAATTTAACGCAACTGTATAAAATAATAGTTATAATATTTATTTTAGTTGAACATAGTTTTCCCTATATGAAAATAAGTTCTAAGTATTTCGTATTATAATACTCGAGAAGTATAGCCATTGCGTAAATGTTACAGTTAAAGTACTCAGTCCTTTTTTAGATATTGACTTGCGGAAATTTAGTTTTTAAGATTTTTGACCATTTGTAAACCTCTAGAAAGAAAAGTAGAGTATTCCCAGTACTAAAACTTATACTTCAGACTGTCATAAAAGAATTCAACACTAAAATAAAATATCATTATTGAATCTCTAATCCTTCATAAAATTTCATGGTGTTAAGTAAAAATTGTAAGATTTTTTTGATATTTTTTCAAAACAAGTTTGACTGATTTTCTTTTATTGTAGGAAAATGAAAATTAAGTATACATAAAGTTTATATTATAATAAAAACACTGTCTTTTGGATTATCCTGACGTCTTTAATACTAGTTAAGCAATTAAATTTTCCGCAGATTACCTTTTCCATTAAAATTTTTCCAACCGCTATTTTAAAAATGGCTGCCAGGAAAAGACCAAAGTTAAACAATTATTTTTTTTCTTTTTTATAATTAAACATTTGCATACTAGATATCAAAACGGTGATAATATCGGGGGTGATAATATCAGGGATTAGATATTAAGACTTATTTAAAAATATTGAGTTTTAATTTTATCTTAAAAAAACGACATTACTTTCCAGTTCCCTTAATACGATTTTGAGTAAAATGATTTTTTTTTTAGAATTTGGTATTCTATTTGATCAAATAGTATGCCATATTAGGACTAGTACCGAATATAAAAAATATAAAAGTGGCCGAATATTCGTGGCATCTCTATTCTTCATCGAAACTTTATCTATCACGTGACGTACATATTATAAACAATACGTCGTTAGTTCTACTGAATTGTTTTTTTTATGAATAAGACTATAATTTTTTTAAACAAGTCTTTATAAGTGAAGTTTTTCTTTTTTAAAGTTTCGTTAGTTTCCCTACACATACATATATCTTCTGAAGTTATAATTGGTTGACCTCATGAAAATTACATAAAATACCGGAAAAAGGATAATGAAAAAAAATATACTTAAACAAAAGTGTGCTGAATAAATAATGAAACAATTGATAATAAAACAAAAGAAATGACGCAATACTTTTTACCGATAAATGAAGCAAAGTAACGTGATTGAAAATTTTCAAACATTAGTTTCGAAAGTTTTTTTTTCTTTTTTATTTGAACTTAGTCTTTTAGTTGTAAATTTAGGAAAAAAGAAAATAATTTTTTTGTAACATTTTTTTCAAATTCCAAGAGAAGTTTAATAAAATCAAGGAAGCTCACAGTTGATATTTTGCACTAGCCGTATGGCAAATTTTACTATAATATCATTTTTATTTATCAGGGTATGGAGACCGTGCGCAAGTTATAGAAGCAGTACTATTGCCTAAAATAAGCGCCTCCTAGTGTTTTATTTCCGAAAAAAGTGGGTTAAAAATTTTCAATTTCAAATAGAATATTTATAAAACTAGAAAAAATAATAAAATATGGATTATATGGAAATATAATGATAGAAATATGGATTTTAAGCAATTATAAACAATATTTATAGTGTAATATTTTAGAATTTATGAACTTATTATGGTATTAATGGTATATATATATATATATATATAATACATATAAATATATTATTATTTTTTCCTTTATTCATAATTGAATTATTAGTATTGTAAGTTTTTATTAATTCTTAAGCGTTCAAAATGTTTTACTGATTGCAGTTTTTTTAAGGATTCCCTTCTAGGGAAAACCGTGGAATATAAGCTGGATGTGATCAATGCTCCAATTTTTTATTAATTGTGAAGTCAGTACTACAGGTCTTTGTATTTTGATTTGATATCCAATCATTTGGATATTCTCTGAAATCAAATAAAAGTAATTAAAAGGATAAGTTTTCGTTAAAACATGCATAACTGTCATAATTACATATAATCTTAATTAAAATCATATAAGGTTTCACGCACTTCTAATTTAACTTAATTTCACGATGATTTCAAAAGCTAAAATAAATCCTTGACAAACCCAATTGTTTTACTGTATTTGTACATCCACTTACTACATCCACGTTTTTGACATATGTCTTAGTACACCCACTAGTACAACAATTTTTTCTTGACGTTAACATGATTATTTGAAAAAAATAGTTGATTTTTTATTAATAATTATTACGAAAATAAGGCACACATTAGGTTTGAATGAATGATCCCAAAACATTGAGGTGTTTGCCACTTGTAGGCGTAAAAGTCAAAAAGCTCGATTCCCATCATTGCAATCTTTATAATTATCAATATCAAGTCGACAAATAATTGTTCAACTATCAAATAGAAAAAGACTGAAACTTTATAAGTTTCCAAACTTGATGATTGATTGTACTAAAAAATTCAAGGAAAACAAATAATAATTTTTATATATTTAACTTGGAGAATAAAGTTTTAAGATCGTTTAAAAGAAAATTTTGTTAACTGTACTCATTCAATAAATTATTTTTAGCTTCTTTCATTAGCTTCATCACTTACTTAGACAATTATCAAATTTTGGAGGAAAATAATTTAAAGTTACATTTCATATAATAAACACAACAAAAAATAGTTATTTTCTTATTTTAATTTGAAACAGATACGTAAAATTAATTCAGGACAATTGAAAAAATATCTAGTTTCGTTTACAAAGATATTTTATATTCTATTATATCAATTATCTTTGTCATCCTTAAATAAATAGGTACATATAGAACATTATTTTAGTTTCTTTACAAATATATTAAACTAAATTTCACATAAAATGGCGATAACTTTTTATTAAGCTCTTTGACGTGACAAAACGTAATTATATGAGACTACTAATTTATCAACAATAAAATACAATTCAAAATAAAATCTATTATAAATATTAGAACTGAAAATGAAAAACAATTATGTGGTCATGTGAAAGATCGTCAATAATTAGATGTGAAAGCATCAAAATAGTTAAGGAGCTTCCAAATGTGACTTGGAAAATTAATATATAAATGATAGGTGATATGAATGTTTATAGTTGTAAACGTTGACATATCTGTAAAAGAGACAAATAACGATGGAGTTATCATATTATCAATTATCAAGGAGTGAACAATTATTATTGATTCGGTGATCAGTGTTTTTTTTTTGAATAAATCAGATGCACTTTTTTTATCAATAAAGGGCATTAGTAATATGAGGAAAAACTAATTTTCAGTTATGAAAAACTTGTGTTTTGGCAGGAAAAAGTTTAAATTATAATGATCAAATGAGAGTCCGAAAACGATAAGTGTGCTTGTGGGTCTTTTGTAACGTCATAGTACGCATATTGAAACCGATATATAAACAGATCTTGGAGCAGTTACCATAGAAACAGTAATAATTTACATAATTTTTGACATTTTACGCAATTTTTCGCCATGGAAAACATTTTTAGACACTAAAAATTACTATCAAATGTTTCCTCAGGAATAGAGTTTGTGCAGATTGTAAATGGATTAATTCATTAACAAATTATTTAAACGATTCGAACAACGTTTCCCCTTGTGCTTAAGTGCATTTGTCGAAGGAAATCGTTTATGGAATTTTGAGGTTTCGTGTTGTGACGTCATTTTAATGACAAATCAATAGGAGATCGCTTTAGGCATGTTAAATTAACGATTTTTTTGCATTATTAAAATAATATTTCTTAAATTTTATCGAGAAAAGTTAAAAACAAACAGTTACATTATGATTTGACTTTAATTTAGAAAATTTTTAAACATTTAAAATTATTTTTTGATTATGTGCATTAGGTCTATCTAGATCAGTGTTTCTGCACTACTTTAAACCTGAAAATATGTCTCGCACACCATTAAAATTGTATTTGTTTTTTTTTTTTAGTTTGGAAAATACATTTTTTGCAAATTTCATTATCAAAAGTTTCATATTTTATATTGTAAGGAGTTTTTTCTGCACTCCCAAAAATACATTTCCACATTCTGCACACCTCCAGGAGTACAGGTACCCTAAATTAAGAAATACTGATTTCGATAATTGATTATTTGGGCAGGAAATTGGAAGTACAATGTTATATGAAAGACGTACTAACCTTACCAAATTATTGGTGTTTGGTTGGTGTAAGAATCCACCCTTATAAAGAGGAATATATTTAGAAAACAATTTGGTCTCATTAAATGCACAGAAATAACTTTTTGTCATGAATATTTCGCGGTTGAAGTTTATGGCCAGGTTTATTCCACGTTTTTTTCCTCTTTGGATTGTTAAATTAAATCCCCTTTTCGTCTTCTAACATCGGTATTATACAAATTATGTATTTTGAAAAAATCCCTTCTGCTTTTACCTTTGGAATAATTGTTCTCACGTGAGGAAACGGCATTTGATTTTTCTTGGTCTATGATCATAAAGAACTCTCATTGCTTTGTTTAGTAAACAAAGCGTGGCATTTTTCGAGATATTCGTAGAAATTAAGTTTAATAACATTTTATAACGATTAAATTATAGTATAACGCGAAAAAAATTATTCTAAATATAAAAGAAATAACAGTATTAGCGTATTTATTAAAATTTGGTTAAATAATAAAAAAATAAATCAGAATGTAGTAGGGCAAAAAAATTGTGAGATATATTATTTTAAATTTTCAATGTATGGGATTAGGAGCGACAGTGGAAATACTTTCTAGTATTGATCCAGCTTAAAATTGCATATTTCTGAATATTCACTTTAAAGTTGTTAAGCCTACTGGCAGACAAACACAGACTTTGAATTAATTTTAAAGTTTTAATAGTAATTTGCTTAAGGACAAAAACTGAATTTGCGAAATGGAGAACTTTAGTCGTTTCTCCAAACTCTCATATAAGTACGAAGTGCTCAGAATGCATACTTTTGATTTTACCTCTGAAATATACAGTGTTCTTGATACTTCCAATAACTTAAATATTGAACAATAAATATATGGTACACTTTTATTATCAAGATGGGGAAGTTCTCCAATCTCGTTAAAGTCAACGAAAATAATTTGAAAATAAATGTCTTACAATGTCACATTGTTATTTTATTTTATTAAAAGATTGCCTTAAAGTTGAAAAAGAAAAAATGGTATTCTTTCATTTCCTAAAAAAATAGTTTTAAACCTCTGGGAAAAACATTTTTTTTGGTTTAAAATGGAATATTTAAGGGTTTGAAAGTTTAATACTTGCATGGAATGATTTTTGAAAACGTTGCATTGTGTTGCCTTTAACGTGGAAAATTCTCTGGAATGCATGGCTTGTATTTAGTTATTAAAATGAAAATTTTCTTTAATACTGTTATACGTTTTTGAAAAATATGTACATTGTACGTAAATATATTACAGTTTAATATAAAAGTATAATCCTAAGAATAATAATATTAAAAAAATTGAAGTTTGTGACTAGGATTTCGAAACAAACGTTTTTCTTATAATATGAAGCATATTTGATTTTCACATATTAAAATATAGAATATTTTAAGATTGACAAATATTTAAAAAAATATTTCCGAACTACAGTAACTAAATTAGTAAATAATAATAAAAGTCATATGATTTAATTTCTTTATTAAATACAACGCGTTTCAACAGTCTTATGCTGTCATCGTCAGGTAATGTTTATTATATTAACATTAAAACAATAAATAATTATTAAAACAAGCACCATTACTTGATGATGACAACCAAAAACTGTTGAATCGCGTTGTATTTAATAAAGAAATTGAATCATACGAAATATTATAAAGCTATTCATTAATTTAATAGCCTTTTATTTTGCGTAACTAGTTAATGCTCTTTCAATAAAGGACACAAACTAAAATGAGAAAAACCCGATTTTTAGTTCTGTAAGACATATTTTGGTATAAAAAAGAGAGTCCAAACAATGGGTACGCTTATGGGTCTGCAGTGATGTCACGATCCATATTGTAACAGAAAGGGACAAAGTCTGTCTCTCTCTTTGTGCTATGCCAGCACGCAATTGACTGAGTGACTTCTTTCTTTCTTCCACCAATGTGAATGCACATATATATTGTTCTAGAAACATCTAGTAAGTGATGGAACATTAACGAACATTGGAGTACATTCTAGATGTTGGGTTGTGGGTATATAAGGCGCTCAGCTCAAGCCAAAAGGACAGTTCTGTACGGAAGTTCAGATTTGAATTTCCGTTACAACAGAGCGATTACAAAGCGATTTTTATTGTGATTTCGATTTAAAAGTGATTATTGTCATTTAAGTGATTGTTTTGACAATTGTAATTGTGTGATAAAATTGTATCCAAGTGTAATAAAAAAAGTGATTGTTAAGTGTGAAAGTGATTATTTATTTCCAAAAGAAATTAAAAGAACGAATAAACGCCATCTCAATACAGACTTGAGACGTCACGTTACAATATATTGAAACTGAGATATAAGTAGATCGCTTAGCGGTCATCATCATTATTATGACCATTAAAACAGTAACCATTTACACAGTTTTTCATATTTTCCACCACGAAAAACAATTTATTTTTATTCTTCAAAAATTACTTTTAATGTAGGAATGGTTTTGGTTGATCACAAACAGTAGAGAATTAATTATTAACGACAAAGGATTTTTTCAGCTTTTAATAATAATGTCATTACAAAATATCTATAAATATTACTGTTTATATACAATTGTTTTCAACACACTCTTGCTGACTCTTGCATTTAAATTATAGAAACCAGACACACATTCATTCTCTCTCTCACTTACTCATTCATACTAAATCTTCATTCACACCAAATCCTCGATACTACATTAATTTATTTTTCTAAGGAATAGAGGTTAATTGTGTTTAGTGTATGTAAAAACTAAGATTTTCATTAATCGTTTCAATACTGAATCCTTTAATGTTTATAAGAAAAACTGTTTTTCCCAACGATTAAACTACAATTGCGATTTGAAGAAAGGTCCAGTGAAAAAAAAACATTCTCATGTAACTAAAACATCTGTTTCTATATCAAACGTGCATACAGCCAAAGCCTGCAAGCGCCGTAAGTTGTAAATAAAAAATAAAAATAAATAAATAAATTCTGGATCAAACGAACAAATTCATCAACCAAACGCCGCAAGATGTTCAGTCCGGAAAGTGTAAATAACCGATTTATATTTTTATAACTGAAAGCTTGGAAAGTTTGTTTTTAGAAATCCAGAAAGCTTAAAGGCTATTGCTTGCATTGTATGTACAATACCAAAACGTTGATGGATTCACGTTTGGTGAACACTTTGTACTCGATATGTGAGTACTCAAAGCTGTTCGAACTCTACAAGAGCTTAACTGAAGTTCTGATATTTATCAAACGTGGCATTATTGAACTAAACACTTTATACATGTATGAGGGATTAAGAATTAAAACCACCGAAAAATAATTTTGAAGTAGCATAATATGTAAATGAAAACTATACTTTACTTTTTCTTTATAAAATGTGAATAATTTTGCCTAGCAAATGAACTAAACTTTAAGTTTTTGTTGGCTTAAAATTAAAGTTACATTGTAAAAAAAAACTTTTCTGGTAGTCCTCCGGGCGTTGAATACTCATTAAAATCATGAAATCATGAAAGCTCAAAATTCTGATTAAATCCATTTTCTGGCTGTATTTGATAGTTGAAATATGCTCAAAAACCTTTTACATAAATTTCGTAAATTTAATGTCATTTTTCACGTTTCTAGGGTTTCGTTGTTAAGAAACATAAGTTGATACCTTAGTAATACCTTAGATAACTTAGTAACACGATATGTCACGGTCATTTCTCTTGAAGACCTTTAGCACTTTTAAGTTAAAATTTTGAGTGTTGTAATCATCCCCAATACAATACCAATTACTACAATATTAGATTGTCCCATAAGTTCTTTCCTTTTTCTAATATGCAATAAAAACACAATATTTAATTTTTTTGATGTGATTTATTTTGATAAATACGAACCGTTTTGCTCTTTTATGTTTTTCCATTTCTCAGGAAGCTTCATTATGCCTTCTTCCCAAAATTTTTGAGTTTTGGGCGAATAATTTTTCCTGAAGATGCAATTTTCAACACGATAGCAAGTGATCACATACTGCATTAGCGGTAAGAAAAAAGCTCATACAATTTGATTAGGATATTTTTCCGCATTCTGCATACTACCCAAATCTTACTCCATCTAATTATTACGTCTTTCTTCTATTCTTTGAAATATACTTATCTCGATTAGTTCTTTAAGTCCATTAGTGAAATAAAATCGCATCTCCAAGACCATTTGTTATCCAAAACACAAAAATTTTGGAAAGAAGACTTAACGAGGCTTTCCAAGATATAAAAGAAAGTAATAAGAAGGTAAAATAAGAAAATGTTATTAACAAAAAAATAATAATAGTTAAACAGTAAATATTGTGTATTCATTTCATATTAGAAACAGTATAGGACTTATGGAAAAACTAATGGGACAATCTTTGGACAGATAAACTTTCCGACAACAAGGAAAGGACTACAAAGGAAAAGTCATACACTACAAGTTATCACAACAACTGAGGGATGAAAAATAATTTTATTGGTGAACATAAACGCATGAGGTAAGTATCGTTAGATAAGCTCATCAATATTATTGAAGAGATAAATAGATAAGCTTTTCAAATAAATAATGAAGTTTAAAAAAAAAAAAGTGTCAAATTTTAAGATACGTCATA
The DNA here is from genome assembly GCA_958496175.1 of Sisyra terminalis. Taxonomy (NCBI): domain Eukaryota; kingdom Metazoa; phylum Arthropoda; class Insecta; order Neuroptera; family Sisyridae; genus Sisyra; species Sisyra terminalis. The sequence continues at coordinate 34,559,167 of OY292277.1, read as the reverse complement.
AGTTTTTGGTAACAAAATATACTTGTATCAGTATAAGGTATATATAACACCATAAGGTATCAAAATATACTTGGGTTAGCACTTTCATCAAAACGTTCAGTTTTGAAGTTATATTTAGATGTACCATGAGAAAGAAAAATAAATGGTGTTATGGAAGTTGGTATGTACTGTTACGTTGACAAATAAAATGTACCTACACATATGCCTAATTGGGTAGCTACTGGTATAAGCAGTATATAAGCCACGTCAACTACGCGAGAAAATGTATGGATTAAGTAAATCAAAAAATTTAAAAGCTTGCAAGTTAGTTTTTTCGTTTCTTAGAGACAAATAAATTATTTGTTAAAATTTTTATCAGAGTTTATGAATTTAAAAACAAGTAACATTAATAAGAAATATTTCAATCAGTTTAATAATGGCAAAATGATGGTAAATATATCAGCAAAGACAGAGAATAAATAATGAAAACAAATAGGTACGTATGAGAGAAAACCAAATAAAATAATCACTATCTTAAATTTGAACTAACTAATTGTTGTCATTTCAACAGTCATTTTGATTTCATTCAATTGTTAATTTTTGTCCTTTAGCAGTTGCGTCAGTGTTCGCTGTAAATAATTCACGGGTAACTACAAGTATATTATTATTATTAAGAACTTTAATTACATACAAGAACAGTTGAAACTTATTTCCAAACAAAGCTAGACTTTTATAAAGAAGTAAAATCTCTTAGGTGCGTACAAGTATACTTTTTGCATTGATTTAGGAAAACTGAAAACTAAAACTACTAATTATGAATAGTTTAATACAAATGGCAATACATTTGCAAAATGCTTCTGTAATTTATATTGTAACAACTCATTAAGAAAATTGTGGCAAAAAAATTATGTGGAAAGAATTTTCCTTCTCCCTGGCAAAAGTTTATTTTCATGATATTAATAAATAATTAATCTATTATAGGCCTTCCATTTTATTGAAAAACATAACTCCACATTGCCCAATTTTTCATTGAGTATGGTCCGGTATGTTTTTGGTTGATTTTTTATGTGTATCATTTGAACGTGTATAATAGTGCATACCTTATCTTCCATTAATAATAATTAAAAAAAGCCCAAAATCTGGAAGAATGCTGAGTTTGGTAATTTTTCAAATGATTTGATATTTTTTTCTTGACCAGAAGGTCATGGATCCGTGACCTTTAATAAAATGAAAAAATACTTTTATTTTCCTCCTTTTGAATATAAAATTTATTTTTAAACTCCAACGAGCACAGGTATGAAGTATGACAAAAACAGCAGTGAATTGGTTTGTAACAAATTTAAGATTTGCTAATAAGCTTATACAGAAATAATTCGTGTTTTGAACAAACGCATTAATGAGCTTTGTTTTGGAACCATAACTTTTCTAACCAACTTTGTTTGATGTCGTTTTTAATTTTTTATTCAACAAACATTTAATACTTGAAATATATTTCGAATAGCTGAAGATACAAAATATTTCAGTCAACCTTGCGGTTTTCACAATAATCCTCTAACAATCGCCATTTGTTCTTTATCCTCGCCAACATTTAACTTTTAAGCTTTAATATCAGCTTAAGAGAAAACTATAGCATCCCCATTTAAGACGCTTTACAAATAATTTAATGTGGTTATTTTACTGTGAAGCCACACGAACTATTTACTTGTACATGAATTTATGCGGAACAGATTAAATCGAATTTATAAATCTGTCGCAACTTGAACGGTATTAGTTGTCATTAGAAATATTGAAGAATTTATTCTTCTCAATTATTGTTCAACGACTAAAAAAAATTAATATTTAATAAAGAATATCTCAAGTTTATCGTCTAAACAAAATTAAAATCCATTTAATTCATCAAAAATAGTTATAAAAGTAACCTTACGTGAAATTGCTTTGAAACAATCCCTATTCGAAATTTGTCTCTGGAATAAATCCCTTAATCTTACCAATATCTCAAATTGAACAAACCAAAAAACATGTTTTAATTTCAGAATATGTATAAAAAAGTTAAGTTTGACATAGGATGCAAAGCTCCATGGATAAGTAATCTTGAAAATTCAGAGATAAGATTTTCTGCTTTTGCTAGAAAACCTTTTGGTATTATTTATGTAAGGCACCTACACACCTTTAATGAAGTGTACTTTTATTACCCTATAAAAATAATAACAAATATAGAATTTTACAACCCAATATATACAAACAACATTTATTTTAGTTGACATAAAGTAATTGAATGTTTTTTTGAAAAAATATGATTTTAGGATTAAACTTAAGGGAGAGGAGATTCTCAATTAAAAATGAAATAAAATAACCAAATAAATATAAAGAATGGTCATCATGTGTTTGGAATTTGAACTACTGATTATTGAGTAGAGACGCATATTAAGTGTGAAGTCACTTACTAATTAATGATTTATTATTTATGTCGTATAACTTAATTTTCATTTTTATAACGCGTTTCTACAGTGGCTAGGTCGCCCTGCCATCATCAGGTAGCATTTTAATTTGTTAAATATTAATTAATTTCATACAAGGTGTTTGTTGTAAACAATTTGTCGTTTTGGTTTCGTATACTTTGATGAAAAATTATGTGCGTCGTATGACTCAATTTCTTTATTAATTTATTGAATACAATGCGTTTCAATAGTCTTTGGCTATCATTATCAGGTAATGTTTAATCATATTCTTCCATAGTGTTTATACCGTGATACATTGATACATCAAATCAAAATATTGATTTTTTCAAACATCGATATATTGTTTATAAATATCGATGTTTTGTCATCGATGTTGAAACTCAAAGCATTAATGATACATCATTATTAATGAACGATGTTTTATAAACGATATTTCTTCATAGTATAACCCCACCAGTTCATAATCTATAGCTACATTCATAAAGAAATATCTCTCACAGCCACAGGCATAGGTTTGTAAACTTAATCAGTTTGTTATATAAGACGTGACATGATAAACTAACGGTAGGTAATGTTTGGTTTAATTGTAATCTAACGACGTTAGGTTATAAACTTATAAATTATTTTAGATAAATATACTTAAATGATGGTAAAAACCATCGACATATCGTTCATAAACTTTGACGTTTTTAACATCGATGATTCGCTTTTGAAAATATCGATGTTTTTAAAAGCAATGTTGCATCCTAGATATAAGGAGTATACACCCTGATCAAACCATACTGAAAAATAAAACCGAAATATACAAAACAAAATGTCGTTAATTTGAAAAATTTTATATTGGTCAACCTGGTAGGTTTTGGAGACTTGATTTAAGTAGGGATACATCGATCTTATACCAGAAATACCTTTAATACCTTAAATGTTCCTTTTCCAATCTTAATAGGTAGATATAAGCATTTAGAAGACATTCAACTGAAAAAACGTTTTTACCAAAATATTTCAATGCACATTCAATTGCATATTCAAGTATGATGTAATGAAAGGTATTTATTGTTAAAGGTAAATAGTAAATCCCCAATGCACATCTCTCCTTCAGCTAACTATTCCCCCGTACTCAATGCAATTTATAGGTGATTATTTTGCCCTAAATGATTCTACTTAAATTTCTGAGTTATAATACCCAAACCTCATACAAATTGATTTAACAGCAGATTAATTACGGGAATTCTCATGCCCTTGGGTTACAAAGTTCTATGGAAAGTTAAATTGTGTTATTGTAAATTTTAAATTTTCAATGCATTAAATTTTTTTTCTATTAGTATTGGTTGTTTGTGTGTGTAAATACAGTAGCTCCATAAAAAAGTTTTCTCATATGTATACTTTGAAAATCTACAATAAACACAAGGGCTGATACTATTTACTAAAAAAAAAGGTGAAAATATATAAAAAATAGTTGGCTGTCATTTACAGACTCTTTTTTTCAGGAAACTTTCAAAAAATATATAAATAATATAATTAGAAACCCATCTACGTAGGTACATTGCCTTGAATCGAGCAAAATATGTTTATCTGTGTTTGATTTGATTGACATTTAAGCTAACAAAGAATCAACTCTATTGGAAATAATTGGAAATTTTACATTATTTTATTTTTTCGATTTATTTTCCAAATACAAAATTTAATTGAACTTCGAGTTAAGAACGGTGAAAGTAAGGAAACGATGGTTGTACCTATTATATGTTAAATAATATATAATGCTCCCATAATACATTTCTAATGCTTCAACGATTCAAAGAGGATGTTAACGACCACATTTTCAAATTGCCGGAAACTGAAAGCTATAATTTATGTGGATGTTCACGTTGAGGTTTCCGTTATTTGATGAAAAATTGTTTCGTTTTCTCCCATAAAACTTTATTAGGCAACAAAAACAATTTAACTTGTGAGAAGGTGGAATGCAAGGATTTTGCACAAAAAATAAAAATTTTAACGGAAACGATAAGATATCTGATCTACACCCTTTTGGTTTATTGCCTTATTTTTTCAAATAGATTTATTAGAACTTTGATGATATGAATGCAATGGATTTGAGTACAACATATCTACCATTAGGAGATAGTTTATATTCATAAGTTAGCTAAGACCAGGGCTGGTTGACAAAGCTAAAAGAAAACTTATTGTAAAATTTAATATTTAAATCGATATTTCCTATAGTAGAACTAAACATTTAGTTTTATAGACCACAAAAATTAATAAACCAATCTCATAAATGGGGTTGATTGATTATGTATTAAGGGCAAGTTAACCTTAATAATAGATAGTGTTTAGTTCTGAAATTATAATCGCAAAACTCTATTACTTTTTAACAATTAAAAATTTAAACATTGCTTAAATTTTAACTAGAAAAATTTTTAATCGTTTTTATACATGGAAACTTAATTGTTTCTTCATTGATCTATTAGAATCATGATTTTCTAAGAGTTTAAAAATATGTTGGTTTTTATTATAACTTACTCAAATTTTACAATCAGCTCACCTTACCATATTTTAAATCAAACTAGCCAATCAATATCGAAATAAAGAAGTCAACTTACTTCAGATGACTTTTCTATCTTTCTCACGTTGTCTAACCTTAAAAAAAGCACTGAATCATGCGATATGCTAAGAAATACAAAGCTATCGCATTGAACTTACAAATGAATCAAATTTCCGGAAATGTTTAAGGAAATTAGAGATTTCACAGTCAAAAACATGGTACAGAAAAATTACATTATATTATTACTTACTTACATTAATTATTTATCAAAATGTAAGCACAACTTTTTCTACGTGCGATAGTAACGTTGCAATCTGTATAGTTAAAGGAGGCATCAAAACAAACTCGTGGCTTTCGTTTTACTCCTGGGTTTCGTTACACTCGTACTCCATATTAATTATTGTTAGGAATGCAAACGGTACATCGATTTTTTCAAACATCGATATTTTAACATCGTTGAAAACCATGTTGAAACCCAAAACATCGATGATGCATCGTTCTTCAGGAACGATGTTTAATGAACAATATTTTATCATAGCGTCAATTTCCGTTCTGTTCATGATATACAGTTACACATATAAACAGATATATCTTTCATTCACAAGCGTAGATTTGTGTACCTACTCCGTTAGTTTATATTACAGCGCGTGAGATTATAAACTAACGGTAGGTTAGATAGTATTATAATGACGTTAAATTTTAAACTAAGTTTACAATTTTGCGGTATTTTATATAACTATTTAAGAAATATTGTGTATAAATATATTTTCATTAATGGTGATTAAAACCATCGAAAAAAAGTCGAAGTTTATGAATGACCTCTAAGGGAAGTTCTGATAATTCTTTTAGGTAAGCGATTGTGCTACTTATTAAAAATCAATGCAAATCAATTTTAGTTGCCTAACAACAAAGCTTTATCCGTTGCTTTATTCTATAGCTAATGAAACTTTTTAGATAAACTCAAGTAGGTACGGATGAAAAAAAATTCTAGCATAGTACAAACTAAAATAAGGAAAGTATATACTTAAAAATGTCTAAAAACATTATTAATGCTTGCAGCAGAATATAACTAAAATTGCTTTGATAATTGGCTATGATAATTGATTTCAACATAACTATTAAAATTTAAATTTTATTGTTATAGTTTACTGAACTATCTGGGGTGCGGGAGACGCCGAACAATGTGAACAATGAAATTTTTTATTAAAAAATTATCGTTAAAAATGTATTTTCTAAATACAGAAATTACAGAAAAAAGAACTTTCACAAAACATTATTTTTTTAAACTAAAAAAAATCAAACACATCAGATGTGGAACAATCACATGTGGAGACCTACATATTTTCAAATTTAAAGGGGTGCGGTTCATTTATAAGGCTAAGAAACACTGATATAAAGATACAACTATTGGTTGTTTTGTGAAAATGAAAAACAACTCTTGTATATTGAATAAATATTTTTTAAATTATATATTGTCTACTCTGGTCCAATAGCTTTTACTATCATTCTACCAATAGCATGGTTCCGCACTCAAAAAATTGTTGTTTTGTGTTGGCTAAAAGTGATCTAAGGACTTTTGACCTCCCTATTTGAAATAAAGGATTGAAAATCTAAAATATTTTATAGTGACCGGAACAAATAGTAATCCAAAGGTGCGTGGAAAGTATGTGTATGGTAGTTTATTTCATTCAAGCTGTAAAGGCTTTCGACGAGTGGCGAAACTTGTAATAGGTCTATTACTCTCCGTGAGAACATAGGGAACCTATTTATTGAGCTTTAAAGTTTAACTAAGACCATTCAAGTGATCATAAACGATTGAATTTGATAAATATAATCAACCATTGATCTCACGTGTTGCTATTCACCGATTTGCATCAATTAATGCGTTTATTGTGTCTTTTTAGTTTAACCGGCCAAGCGTAGTTCTACAAGGTATTCTCGCACAGGCGTTCAGAAACGTTTTTCGATTGCCCGGCAACTTCATTAGTGGATTTTTTTGTAACTACAATGCGATGAATCGCGGACTCTAAAATTAATTATTAATTTTTGAAATTATATTTCATAAATAAGACTAGAATATATTTAGTATTTTATTAATTATACAATAAAAAATGATCAAAGTCAACGACATATTTTAATTTGATTAATAAAGAAACATAATTGTTAAGAGGACTAAGATTTTACCGTTTGTGTATAATTTCGGTAAAATTTGTACATTTTAATGAAAAGCTCAAAAATGATAATATACTCGTATTTAGCAAAACACCGATGAAAAGCTAATCATAGTGAAAGTTTGGTAGCTATTGCTTTTAGCTCACATCTGTTTCCATTGAAATAAGTTTAATTAAACGTTGTCGTTGTGTCATATCGCATCGCTACGGTTATCATTTTATTATCAGAGTGTAACAGGCGTTTTGTTTCGTGTACGGATTGCCTCAATCGTACAACATCCGTTTGAGTATATAACAGAAATTACAGAAAGCCGTTTGCAATACGCTTTTGCACAACAATACCTCAAATATTGGAACCACTTCCAATGGATATTGAATGATCTGATCTTTAGTATTTACTGACAATTATCAATATTGTGACGTCGGGCATCACTGATTTAAAACATGATGTAATTACATTTTCGATATTGTTCCAAAAATATAACAATATTAAATTTCAATCTAAAAGGAGATAGGGATCGCTCATACAGTTTCACATATTGTTTTAATAAGAGCATGTTCTCGATTATTCAAAAATATAAAAAAAACTTTTGTTGATGAAATAAATAATATTTCACAGGATAGTCTTTTTACTCTTTTTTATTACTGGGAAAGAATTTATTTTTCTTAAAATCAAACCATCGTAATGAACTATACCATTTACGAAATTATTTCTATGAACATCATGCGATTTGAAATAATCTTCTTATATTATTTGCATGCGTAAGAAGCTACGAGAAATTGAAAAAGAATCAAGTAGAAGAGCTAAATTGCTCAGAAAAGTAAATAAAAAAGGTATTAGAGGACTTTAAATATACTTATGTTATACTTATTAGTCGGTTTGATATTCTGTTTAGAAAAGAGTGGTACTCAAGAGCATTCCATTTTCTCATAATGTCCCAAAAAAAGTATTTTTCCCGATAGTTATTGATGAAATAACATAATGTACACATTTAAAACACAAAAACCATTTGAATATATATGCTACAAAAAAAAATCGAGTAAACCTTTAACTCTGTTAGCTCACTTAAGGATATTATGGAGATACAATCGGAGACAAAAGTACATAAAAATAGAAATTCGTAAATAAATTCGTCCGACAGCGTACCATGAGGTATATACATGGATCAATACTTAAAAAATTGTATAAAATTTAAAAGAAAATCGGAAATGTTACCAAAAATTTTAAACAAAATAATAAAAAATATATAGAAACTTTTTAACTAACTTTTGGGACTGAATATGCCTTGTTTTCAAATTAAAATATTATTCATATGATGCTAATAAGTTATGAATGTTGATTTTTTTAATATGACGAAGTCATAAATAATATATCAAATAAGCATGTTTTTAAGACAATCATAAAAAAAAAAATTAAATGCGCGACATGCTCAACATAAAGAAAATAAATTATTTGATATATTTCATCGTTTTCCACTTTATGCTCTGTACTCTTGAGAGCGACAAAAATAAATAATGCGTTTTATTTTTACCTCACCAAATGTATTAACCCAGCTTGTATTATAAACAAGACGGTACGTCTCAGCTGACAAGAGTGTTGCCGTATTTTTTAATTTATTAATTAAACAAGTAAAAATCACATTTTCGGTCTGTATTAAACTAATTTAGACTTTCTTCTCAACCCTGGTGATAAATTAATTGACAAAGATGTTTGTCACAGAGCTTAATGATTAAATCCTACAAGATGATAAACATATGAAACTCCTCAGCGTATGCCGCTTTGAGTAACAGAGGTGAAAAGGCATCAGTATGTTAAATTAGTCTTCATAATCACCGAATGCAAATACCGTGACAAATGTGTGGGAGCTTTTGAAGTTCTAGCGTGAGGAGAAAACAGTTGAAATTTGAGGAAGCTTATTCCCACATCTGTCGACAATAGCAGTTATTACCCAAGGGATTCACAAAATTTGCTAATATAACCGCCGAAAATATATCATTCTATTCTGAAGAAAAGTAACGGTTTGATAGTTCTTTAAGAGTAAGAAAGATAGACATTTGAAGAAATATTTCATTTACTTAACATTATGCATGGTTATGAAATTAATATCTCACCATTTTGTATTAAATCTGCTTTCTCATGATATGGTTTTTTTTTTTGACTAGTAAAATCTTCATTTCAGTTGTTTCTTTAGCATGACAATTTTTTTAAAATTATTTAATATAAAAATGAATACTTTGATAATTAATTGATGTTTCACTCTTCCAGCTGAATTTTCCACTCCTTTTCCAATCCAGTAGTTACACATAGTAGTATTTTGTCGTTTATTTCCAAAAGTGACATCGAACCAATATAAATGCAATTTATTTAAAGAGAAAAATAATACATTTTTCATTCAGAAAGCAGGTGCATACGACATTTTAATAAATCTTTAAAATATTTTCATAAAGCTGGTTGGTACTTTTAAGAAATTAGGTACTCGTAAAATTCATAAAATCTCTTGAAAAACTTGTATTATACTTATATATTGTAGAAGAGACGTAACTTTCGCTTAAATTGTTAGTTTAAAAATTAATACAAAGTATATAAGTGAATTTATTAAGAGATTCTTTTTCCCAAACTCGCTTTACTTTTTGATATACAGGTAGGTGTTCATATTATGAATGTAATATGAAATACTTTATGACTGGTAAAGTTATTTTTTTTATTGTTATTTGCTTTCGCTTTATAAGTACCTACCTCACTAAGATCTTTAGCGATACTTGATTTAATAAAAATCCGAATATCGAAAAATATCGAAAATTTGTTCCATGTGAGATTTAAACTCTACATCTACCAGTTTTGGAGCGGTCACCTTGACCACTCGGCCATCAGTAGGCGGTAAAGTTATTTATAAATTAGAATAATCGAAAAAATGGTAGAAAAATCTGAAAAAACGGTATTTTAAATTAAACAAATAAAAATCTAAATTACAAAAATCATTCTAAATTATTCCTCCAACTTTTTCATTGTTAGATTATTGCAACAATAACACCGAAGAAAAGTCAATAAACTTGTTATTTTTTCTTATATTTTCCTACTACTTTGAACAATTGTACAACAATTTGTTTGTCCAAGGTTTGCGTAAATGAGTTGATTGGTGATGGAACTTTCAATCGCTTTTGTAGAACAGCATTTTGTCGTTAGAAACGAATGTATTTGGGCGATCGTACAATCTGGTTACGAGGTGGTTGTATATCCTGACCAATTCCAGAATTTCTTGGTTTTTCAAATAGTGGGCTTACGACTTTTTTCACTTCTACTTTCTTAACGGCTAGAGGAACTGGTACTATTTTCTTTATAACCTTCTTTTGGATCATTAAAAAATGGTACTTTCTATTCAATTGCAGCTATTTTAAAGATTATAATATTATAATATATTATTAAACTCAGCATAATTATTTGTTGCCATTCGATTATTGAAAGGTTACCAAAGGATTTCATTCAAGTTCTTCTATCCGTAGATAACCGTTATTGTATCCTTTAAAAAGCGCTTATTAAAGGGAGCTACTGCTTCCTATAATGACCAATGGTCTAAATTTGAAAATAAATATTCTAAAGCGTTGAAAATTAAATTTTTCTTGCTACAATTGATTTTTATAAACTCTTTAATTTAGTGAGAAACATTAGAACACAACGGAAATAAAAAAATCGAAAATAAAATACAGATAGTCCTACTACAATATATTACTTTGTAACTCTCTTTCATTTTCATTATTTAAATTATAAAACGCCATATAAGTTGTGGTAATCCTCCTATAACATGACATCTTGTAACACGGTTTCGCTATAACACGATAAGGGAATTTTACAGAAAATTTTGTACACCACTAAAAATTGCAAAATCTATAAGAGGCGAAGGTTTTCTGGATATGGTTATTGAGAATGTTCAAAATTTTTTTATTGTTTTTCCCCCATCGCTTTATAACTACCAAGGTTTTCTAACGATTCTAGGGTTAATAAAAAAATTTAAATCGAGAAGTATTAAAAATTTGCTCGATACGAGATTCGAAACCAACACCTATTAGTTTTGGGGTGGGCACCTTGACCACTCGGACACCAGTATGTTTAGTAAAGCGGATTCGGTAGAAATGGCATCCGAAACTGTAGATCAAATCAATTATTTATGACAATAGCATGAATGAAGACTCTTTGTATACAGGCCTTTCCACTGAAATAAGCTAAAAATTCAACAGTGAACTATAAAACTGTCTTAGTCAATACCGAGAAGTATACAATGATTTGCAACTAAAATAAAACTACAAATTTTTTACAGATTTTTACAGGGGAGCAGATGCAAGAACTTTAAATGAACAAGAAAGTTCCCAAAAGTACAGGAGATATATTTCCTCTCTCTCTGTCTCATACAACATAGCATTTTCTAGAAGTCTATCTACCGTGTTATTGGAGGAATACCTGTAATTAACAATTATAAATGAAAATCGTAGAAATTTTAAAAACTTTCCAAACGGAAATTTTTTTAATGAATTTAATTTTTTTGCATTTGCAAAAATAAACAATAACAGATAAAACAATACAGATATCATTCGATATCAATTTTTATTGTGGATGTTTAAATTTAAAACTTTGTTTTTAAATACCATTTTTGACATATTGACATCCCTTATTTTTCAGTAAAACCTTTGATGTCCATAATAGTGAAGATTGATTTAACGAGCGAATAAAACCATTTCAATGTTTTATTTTTTTTATTTGTTGGGCTATCATATGTGAATTTGTATTACTAAATTATAAAGCTTCAATATTTTTAAAAGCTCTTTTAATGTGATTTTCGCTTCGTCTGGTTATGTGTTTCATAGTATTACTTTTGAAAACTAAATTTCTATATTATACCATAGCATTACGGTGTAAATTTTCAATATTTCAATTTCAATGTGCTTTTCTAAGGACATTATGAAATATATTTTAGGTACTATTTATGCATCTCTTAGTGTGCTCAAAAAATAAGGTACGACTTTTCATTTTTAGCAAAAGTTATTTATTTATTCGTTAATATCTATTTCGTCCCATTCAAAGTAACCCTTTTTCGATATACCACAGTAGTGGTGTTAATGGGTTGAACTTTTTCGTTAAAATCGTCAAGTACAGCAAAACACATTTGAAAACACAACATGTCTCTTTTTTAAACATACCTTGTATAACCTTGTATACCTACCTTATTATATTCAAGGTGCATTAAACGTGATTATTCAAACTGTGGCTGAAGTATTACTTTTAGTTTCCCAAAATAATCACAAGATAAATAAGTAAACTTAAAATATATCAAATTATATTTTTTTGCGGACTTCCAACAATTAAACAGTTTAAACAACATCTTTATATATATATAAAATTTTCGGTACCTACGTGTGCTTGTTACTGAACTCTTCCTAAACCACCTGACTTAATCTGCTGAAATTTTCTGTGTGCACTTAAGCGGGACCCTGAATGCATTTGATTCACAATTGGACTCTATAGATGAAAAGAGGGGACAAATTTTATCCGATCAACAATCGAAATTTCAAATTTAGTAATCAAAAGACCGTTAAAAACGAATCGTTACTACCAGTTATTTAGAGTCAAGTGCAGTGCATCTACATATTATGAAGCGTAGAGATTTGATCATTTGTTTTAAAAAAATCATGTATAATTTACTGATTTGAATATATTTTTGCAAACTTAGGACATTTAACGATTTAAACAATTAAAATAGAATGAGCTAAAAGATGTTGGATAACTTTTTCTGAGAGATTCTTGTTTTAGGTAAAAGGATAAAGAAAATTCTAATCATTCAAATGTTCTCGAACATGCTCGACTATTTCAGAATATGAGGAAATATTATAAGGCGGTTGATCATCAACACTTAAATAGAGTGACACGTAATAGCACAGTAGGAAAGCAATTAACTGTGAAAAATAAATTGATCTTCACAGCCGTTACTTTAATTTTCGATATGTTAATTAAACTAATATGTGCATAAGAAATAAGTATGAAATAAATAAGTAACTATGTATTATAAAATTGTTTGTTATTATTGGGTGTCCTTAAACACAAATTCAACGAACCCGTCAATAAAAAATAAGTTAAAAACTTTGCAATATTTACACTACCCATATTCAAATTGATAGTTCAGAAGTGTTACAAATCATTAGACTTATTTTTGGTTGCTCACTTGGATGTCCAAGAATGCTAGATTAAGTTTAAACGATATAAATCAAATATGTGTATTTTCCCAAATACTAAAGAATTAAATTTCAAAAAGTGCAGTATGCAAAATCATTAGGGGTTGAACGTTTTAAAAACTCTTCGGAAATATTAATAAGCCAAAGAAATCATGTTTATAAATTTTATATGTAGAAAATACGTGAGAAATTCTCTTGGACGTTAACATTTTTCTCTGAAATAACTTTGTAAACTTCCTACACCCAATCAAAAAATATATCAAGAGAATCTTAACAATTTTAATAACTCCAGATTTTTCTTACAATTTTTAGATAAACATTCGATTTTTCCAATCGAACTGATATTGACCTTCATTACTTTTATCTGTGAATGTCTCATATACCAAACTTAATATAAAAGCTGACAATTTGAAATTAAAATGTAAAAATTTAATTTCACCCTCAAAAAAAAAATATCACTTAACATTTTTCATGATTTCATTCGTGCGTTAAATATTTCAATCAAACGATGTTTTAATGATTAAAAACAAATTGAAAAAGACAATTTTTTTCTTGAATGACATAAAACCAATTATTAGTTCTCAGTAAAAATAAAAAAAGGAGTTATCTTTCTTTCTAGAAGCACCAACTGGTGTAATTAATAAAAATGTTTTTTTTTTCGATGATTTAAAATAATTTTGACACTATTTGCTGAGAATATTCTATCGGTATTGATTGTCCACTAAGATTTTTCTTCTATTATTCTAGAAGCCACAAATTTAGAAAATTGATTTACCTAAGCTTGAATTCTATCCAATCACCCTCTGCATTTTAAACTCATATTTGAGGTATAATTAAGATCCAATCCAATAAAGGATAGTTTTTGTTTATCTCTTCCAAGTGTATTTTAAATTGTTACCGGAAAAAGGGGCTACCAAATTACATTTGCAATTTTTTATAAAAAGTATACAATTTCAACAAAAACAATATATAATTGTAGGAAAATAAAAGAGCGCTATGCGATTTTTTATATACTTTTTGCTGAACAATGCGCTTTTGTAATTATCTTTCATTCTCTTTTCTACCATTTGATGACGCAATTAATCAACTTGTCAACATAGTGAATCCTTTTCATTCCATGAATTAGTGTGGAGGCTTTTATTCCGTCTCTTTTTGGACTACATTTTGAGTTAAGAAGTTGATCATATGTAAAACCAAATATATTAGCAATTTTATACTTAGTTCGTTTGTATGATATTTGAGGGAAAAGTAAAACAAGGAATTAAAACATTCAGAATTCTTTCGAAAGAATGGAAAACTTACAATTTTCAATGTTACAAAAATTAGAAGTAATCCGATGGTGATACTATGGGGTTTTCATTTACTTCTAAACTTTGATAATTGTCACTTGAAATGGGATTAAAAATTTTTAGTCCAAAGACTAATTTACTAAAAGAGAATATGGAATAAAAATTATAAAGGTTAAATCATCGTTTGTTTTTTTAAAACGACTTAATACAGATATGGTTTAAGTTTCATTTAAACTGTATACTAATTTATTTAAATGATTACAGTAGACCTAATGCAGATGATTTAAAAATAATTTGAAATGTTTTAAAAATGTTCTTTACTAATAGCAAAACATAATATCTAGAGGAGTTTTTAATTCAGGATTCGAAGGTATATCCAAAACACTAGCATCTAGTAGTTCTTATTTTTTGCATATAATTCACTCGAACCATTTTACGGTAATAGATACTAATCTCGAGAGTATTCAGCTTCTTCATTATGACTTTCTTCAGCTCTTTATCAGGTCCCGCATCCGTAAAGAAAGAATAACGAGAAATAACGACGAAGAACCTTAAATGGACAGCTTAAGTTACGAAAATGAGGCAGTACTTAATACTGGATCTCTTAAAAATGTATCTCGTCATCATTGTTTTAGTACGAATTTCTTTCTCTTAGACTACTTCTACGTTTGACCATTCTCCCAATAAGTAATTGAAGTAGGTAACCCGCACAGAAAATCAGTACAAAAATGTATCCGTACAGAAAATCATTCCCCCTCACTTCCGTAAAGTAGGTCGAGCTGGTCCATCATTGATTTTACTTTGTATTAACCATAAAATTGGTGTTAGCTTAATAGCCTACCCAAATCTAATGTAGATCGAATTCACGGCAAGCATTAAGTCTTGGAGGCCTTCCAAGATCTCCGCTGGAGGAGCTTATCATTTGCACAACAAATATTGATGAATCACTCCATTCCAATCCGGACTAAAGACGTTCCAATAACCATAAAGTATCGATACTTACTCATTCAAGAAGTATTCAAATTGTTTTTTGATATTTCTCATATTAAAGTATAGATACTCATATCGATATCTTTTTTTACTTTAATGGCACTTAATAAAAAGGGAAATGATTATTGAGAGTGATTGATATTCCCTTTTTTAACAAATTTCAAAATAATAGCCACAGATTTATAAATTACAAGTAAATGTATGTAATGAATCATCTTATATCAATTGAAATTAATTTGGTATATTAAAACTTATAAGATACACAGAAAAAAAGATCACATAAGCATAAAACTCTATTGCTTTTTGATTGCTCAAAAACAGTAACTTCAACAGGTATTTTGGAGACAATCTGTTCCTTGTTTGTGGCATTGTTGCACCCGCGTTGGAGAATAAGCATTCACTTGGAACTGATTTTACAACAACAATTAAAGGTTGTAGTATTGGTGCTAAAAGTATTTGGTATCGAAACAAAAATATCAGGTACAAACTCGTGTTTGCTTGTATTGGAATATCCCTAATCCGGACATCGTTCCAACTATCTCTTTGTGTAGGGGTGAGCCACTTTTTTTATCTTCAGGCTAATTTCCAAGTTTTATATAACGATACGGGTCTAATCTAACCACGTAGTATCCACAAGGAATCCAAACGTAATGCTAAAAAATTGCATCAAATTGGGGTCCAGTACCGGTAAAGCACGCTACAATTTACGAAATACATATTATTAGAAACTGTAAATTCCAATCTTCTGCATGATGAAAAATATGTCTAGGAGTCATATGTTAAGACTTATGTTACCATAGTTACCTTTCATAAATTACAATTTAAGTTAGTACTGCAAATTTATTAATAGTGGCGCCACATCATAACTCATTCTTCTTCATGCATTGCAAGATTGGAATACCATCTTCAAACCCTAATAACCTTAGCCACGTTCTGAATACTTGCGCTGTTAGTGACAGAAAAGAGACCCATGATTTGGATTTGTTATTGAATGTGTACATGAATATTGTGAAAAAGCCTATACCTCCTCGGACTTCTTGTATCTATATTCCGTAAATATTACTCTTGCGTTATTATGTGGGGTATATCATACACCACCTCCACAAAAAAATTTCATGAAAATTAATGAAAATTCTGGGGTAAGAGGGATATCTTGTATAACCTTACGGTTATAGTCTGATTCCAATAAAGATTTTTCAGTTACTGTAAATTAATATCGTCCATTCCTATCTTCTGGAACTCCTCGGTCAATGTGCAAAGTCGCTTCAGGATGGATCAAAACTAATATTTTAGTCAAAATTTCTGCAGTTATCGAATTTACTTTTGCTATAGTTATTATAAGGAAAGAAAAGCGAGTAACAGATTTAGGAACAGATTCTATCCTTTTTGCTTTAGTTTCGAGTCAATGGTAGTTAAAAAAAAAATATTTTGTAAATCCGGTTGGGTAATTCTGAAAAGTAGAGAACCTTACCTCTCATTAAAAGTTTCGCAATAAAAAAAAGATTTAATTTGGATTGAATTGAAGTTTAAAATAGGAATGCTTTTAATAAGAGAATTTTTTACATCGAATGTATATTCCTCATATATTTTAATGGACAATGACCTCTGAAATTGGCAACTATTATACATATCTATAGTATAGCATCGTAGCTTAACGTTTGCAAAAATATATCATTTAAGTTTGAATCCAATTCATCAGTTTTAAATTAGGTTAAAAGTATTTTATTTTGAAATTTAAATCAGCCTAATTTAATTTCACTTCTTCGCCGAGTGAATGAGCTTTTTTTACAATTTTAAATTTACTCTACATTTCGGAGGAAAAATGTCTTTTTATCGCATATTTTATTTTGCGAATTTTTTTTTTTACTTATCGTTTATATTTTACTTTTTATTTTTAATGAAATTGTTTGAAAAACAGATTTGCATCGTTATTCGTGACACGTTCATCTACTTGCGTATAGCTTTTTTTAAAAAGCTAATTTATATTTAAATCCTATGCTGCGTAATTTGAAACAATATATCGACAATTTTTCACTTAGATACCGGTTCCCTCCGGCACGTCGTTTAAATATTTAAGTCATTATTTCGGTGGCAAACAATAATTCAATTAATTAATTGATTATTTGTTTTTAGACATTTCAAGCGTCTTTTAAGGAAACGTTTAATTCAAATGTTAAATATCGAAATTTCAGTCGACGAAAACTTTTCAATTAATTAATGTTAATGGCTTTCATAGTGAAAATTACAAATAAATTTCGGATATTTTCATCGCTTTGCGTTGAATAACTTAACAGTGGGCTTTGTCTTGAGCAATTTACGAAATTAATTTGGAATGTCTGAAAGATGACTCCAAAAATTTAATAACTTCTCTTTTTAATTTCACTTCCGTAAAAAGATAATGAATGTTTTTATATACGATATATCTCTTATACAGAGTGTTATAGGTGTTATATACAGAGTCCGTTAGAAAAGAACAGATTAAAAAAATAGTACTTCTACATCAAATTGCCGCTAAAAAAGCACTTATCAAACCATAGTTCAATAAGCCTCCATCCTTTTCACTGAATAACGATTTTTGTGACTTTTCAAGTTTTGTGACGTTTCACTTTAAAAGACATTAATGCGTTATAGTAATTCAATGTCTCTCATTTATGGATTCTTCGGTAGCTTCAATTCTTCTATAATAAGAATAACAAAATCATCTTGCATTTGTTTTGTTGTAAAATTTACATTATCCAACTTTTCAATGAAAATATCAATAAGTTTTACGTAGCAGATACCTTCCCTTATTATTTTTAAGCCTTATTATTTTATGATGTATAACCTATTATGTGGAACATTGTTTTGTATCTTAGTACCAAATTTCATAAAACTTGGTTGTTTTGTCCTTTATTTATAAGAGGACACATAGAGAGATAGACAAAAAATTTAAAAACGTTAAATTTGGAATAAAAGTATTACGATATTTTGATTTTTTTTAAATTTTATATAAAGGCGCTCAACTATTCGGCTATTAGCGTCTGTGGCCCTTATTGCACTGGGGTCTTAGTTTAGTCTTAGGCTTTCTTTTATTATTGTCAATTATTATAAGTATACTTATACAAAACTTTCACTTATATATACATTTGCTTGAACTTTTTTCGTCGCTATATTTCTTTAGTCAATTTTTATTATTCATCGTCAATAGTTATCCTGATTATATTTTTGAAGTTATACTTCTTTAACGGCGTTATGAAAAAAAACAGACTGATTTTTTAATAAAATATGACGACGTGACGCTAAAGTAGGAAGTTGGTCACAAACGGTTAGAGAGAAACTTCAAGCGGGTGAAAGCTGGCCGATTTTCGGAAGCAATTTGCATAGTACCAAAAAAGTAATCAAGTCGACCGAGCTTATCGCTAGCACAGGTTTTTTGTTAATCGATAAGTGTCAGGAAAACATAAAAATTATAATACCATCAATTGTTATTTTATATTTAAAACACCGACATCGTCAAACTTAACATTTTCAATTATTATAGTTTGAATCAAATCCATATTAATACACAATAGTTTAAATAAATTTAAAAGGAAGGATTTTTTTTAAATTATTTAATGTAATATGTAAAAAATGCAAGAAAAGTCGATTAATACATTACATTGCAATGTGTTCTTTAATATTTGAATTAAAAATCAGTTTCAATTGATTAGTATAAAAGGCTAAATGAAATATACAATTAATAATGTATTAATTTAATTTTTACTCCGTCGCTATTTGTACATGCTGTAGGTACACGCAATAGACTATTTAGACATACTGTATCTATTTACAATTTCCTGTAATGCACACCTTTGCATGCTAGTTTATGATTAAAATCCACTTCTCCATGGTAAATGTTTTCGATAACTATTTTTTGAACAAGTGACCCATGCTGTAATGATAAACAATTAATTTATTTATCTTAGACACAAATTTGTTTAAGTAATCAATCGTATATAATATTGTGAAATACTATGTAGTATGTTTAAATAACTAATTTAGATCATGTCTCTTTTAACGACATCAATATCAAGAAACGCTGCATTTTCTACTTTGTTTTAAATTTAATAACTTTGCCCGTATTTTTCCTATATACGACTAGGCGCTGCTTAACACCCTCTATCTCCAAAAGAGTTAAGCGCACGGAAAAATGTTTCATATAAAAATTGTGGCAAATTTAATGCTTTAAAATTTTTGTAATAAATATTAACAGTACTAGAGCCATAAAAACCGATATTATCGCGAGGTATTGTTTTCTTTGACCTTTGATCTTAAATAATTTATGATGTAGACACAAAGTTTGATGAGACTTTTGAGACAACTTTTAAAACCCCAAAATAAAGTTACATACAAAAATTCAGTGTATTGACTCTTATTTCGAGACTGACCCCTTTTTTATGCTAAATTGGTAAGCCTTTAATAATTAACGAGAATCAAAATCTAAGTTCGTATTATACATCAGTGACTTCATAAACAGCTTGGGAAAATGAACAAGTGTTTTGATAAAAAATCATTCTTTGAAAGGGAAACTTAACCCTGAAGGAAAATAGTCTAAACGTTTTCGAGCTTTCATATTATGCTACTAGATACTAATTTTTTTTTTGGTTAGTGTCCAATTAAAGATAAGTTAAAAAGAATTATAATAGATAAATTTTAAGGGTAAACGAAAGTTATTTAACAATATTGATTATCACAAAAATATTTCAAATATAACTCAACAATTTTAGCAGTGCATGTTCGCTGAAAACTTTGTATGAGCTTTAGCTAATTATTCGCCGTAAATTCAAAACATTTCATACTCCTGTTGTATCGTCAAGTTTATGCAGAATTATACTAATTGAGACACAAAAAAAGCTATAAAGCTTTCACATTCATGTAATGCAAAACAACCGAAACAAATTCAATAATGAAAATAAAAATGAAGTCAAGCTCAAGCACTATAATTAAATTTCAATTGTATGAACTGTGAACACTGAACATGTATTGTTAAGGTCACAAATTTGTCTTCAATAAACACAGAGCTTTTTCGTGTCATTTTACTTTCCTTATTGACGTAAGTGGGTTGACCTATTTTCTTGATATCCTCGAAAGAATGACAAAAAGAAAAAAAACAAGACATAAGTTGAAAAATTTGGGATACTAACAAAAACAAATTGAGAGGGTTGAGATGGTTTTTTCCCAGTAAAAATTATTGTCAAACTTCAATTCCACAGTTGTGTGGTAAAAAAAACAATAAACGTAATTCTTGCGATTCTTGCGACTACCTTATAGGTACTTGAGTCGGTCGACTGAAACCTCACCCTGAAGTAGCGACAAACGAGTGTGTATCCATAATAAATTACGGAATTGAAATCCGTTTTTCCATTTTCTAAATGTTAGCCTTAAAGCTGTCTTCATTGAAGATTTACAAACAAGTCACTACCAGAGTCAACACTTTTTTTATTACAACTTTATAGACAAATAAAACTGAATGTTTTTTTTTTCTGTGAATTTATATACAACTGGAATCCTAATTCTAAACAGTTAATTTCCAGAAAGAAGAAGGTAAAAACTTTGTGTGGATTTACTTTAATTAAAAGTTCTGTAGTTACATATTTAACTTGTATTTGCACTTTAAGATGGGAGTTCATTTTTTCAGGAGTATAAGTTAATTTTTTAACCAAATGAAAAACTAAGAAGCTTAATAAAAGCTTTTTACCTCGCTTCTATTAAACTACTTTATCATTTGTTTGTTTGTAAGGTACGGGACTCTAATATCATATTTCACTTATTTTCCAGCGCTTTATCGTGCTGAATTGTGGCACCCCGGACTACTCTCGATACCAGTATTTAGTTTTCCCACTCCTGGTTTAGACTGTAGAGTTTTCATTCCCAACGTGGGGCGCAAGCTCCACTGGTGGGACAAGGCAATATTTTGGTAAGTCATGGGCAGGAAGTGTACCCTTCGGATGACTACACCAAAGACTATGGGGTAGTTCATAACAGTAAATTATTTTTCATTCATTTCAAAATAATATTTCATTCAAATATTTGCTATTTCTGCATTTCTATCTCAAGTGTATGTTTGGAAACTTTACTTTTTTTTTCATGAATGACTTATTCTTTGAAAGCTTGTTTAGGTACCAAGTTAATGGCCTTCTAAGCTTTCTTCAAGTGAATAACCGTAAAATCTTGAATAACAAAATTTAAATATTACGAAGAGGGGAGAAGTATCAGAATTTTTTAAATACCTAGGTAGCAAATTCGGTTGGGAACCACTGCTCTAGAGTGACAAAAACACGATAACTTTGAACTTTTGCAACAGTGAATGAATTTCAAAAATTGAAAATGGAATGTTTAGCAACTTATATATACAAAAAAGTTTTCCCATTAAAAAGTTGTACTTTTGATATTTTGTTTATTAAACTTTTATGGATATTTTTGTTGAAAATTTTTTCTTAATGATAATTTTTGAATGAGATATTTTAGTCAATATAACTTTAACAGTTATTAAAACTATGAAAACTAAAATAAAAATTTATATCCTTGTCTCTGTAGGTATATTAGCTTAAATGTGTACAAAGTGGGTGCTTAATTGATCTCGATTAATGTTGCTAATAATGGTAACACGTTTTTAAATTATGTTTTATTTACATTTTTGCTATAATTTGTGTCCGACCAAAACTAGTTTTTACGGCCGAAACCGAAACCCAATTTCAGCATCAGTCTTAGTTTCGGCCGAAACCGAAACTTCCATATAAGGTCCTGTGTTCGTAGAAAAGAAACTAAATCATAATTAGGCAGTCTTTACTTTTAAATCCTATAGATATTCATTAATCATTTAGTCCCTAATATTTGAGCTAAGCATTAAAAAAACAAAAACCAAAAAAATGATTTTAACCAATTTAATAACCAATGGACCTTAATCAAGTGAATTGACATAACATATTATAATTTCTTATTTCAAATAAATTATTTATACTGAAATAAGGGGTTGATCTGAAAGAAATGCACCTAATATTTCTTTTTAATATTAGCTACGAATAACATGATATAATAAAAAAAAATTCAAAGGAAATTAATTTTAATCTTATTTGTTTGGCTACACAAAATAGGAAGCTCTCTTTCTTATATCATAAAAAGAAAATAATTTCTTTTAAAATTTGATCAGTTTTCTTTCGAACAGAAAAAAGAATATTAAATATAATATTTAACTAAAGTTAAATGAACTGATAGTTATCAGTATTCGTAATAGAAGAATCAAATAATAAGTAAAAAACAATATTTTTTTCTCATTTTTATCTCACAAATTCAGTTTCGGTTTCGGTCGTAGTTTCGGCTTGACGATAGCCGAAACTGAAACTAAGCCGAAACCGAAAGTTCGGTCGGACACTATAGTTAACGAATTATTTTCATTTTCTTTCAAATTATTATTCTACAATTACAAAATAACATTTGTAATATTATAAATTATTTTCGAAGCAGGTAATTAATTCATTGTAATTGATAGGAAAATGTTTTGGGTATAAAATACTTCCATCCCCAACTTTCACTATCAATCATATTTTCTAGTCGTATTTGACTTTGCAAGTAAACATAAATTTTTCTTTGAAAATATATTCTGTTCAATTTTCCTTCAGGTTGGTTTTAGAAAATACATTGTTGTTAAAATATTGCTTTCAGCTAATTTAATTTTTCAAATTTCCGTCTATAGCGATTCCTATTTTAATTGTTCTTTAAAAGTGTACCTTGAGCAATTTTCTATAGCTTATTTTGGTTGAACTTAATATTTTTTTAAATGCACGACGATTCCCTTCGGCTTCCTTAGTACCATAATTTTTATATCCAGCAAATATCTCACAAAATTGTACATCACAAAATTGTTTTGCGCTTTCATTTATGCTTTGGCTATAAATAACTCCTCTGATCCATTTTACATTTCCATTCAATAGCACCACGTTTAACAGGATCTCCTTTGACACTCATTTCTATAATCAAGGCTTGCACTACTATCGATCACTTGCAATTTCAAAAAAAACTGTCTAAATTCCAAAATGTAAATAGACCTATTTTTAATTCTAACGAGGTCCATTTTTATATGAATTTCATTCTATTAATCCATTATTTTATCATTTAATACTTAATTGCAAGATATTCAACTAATTACTTGCCAAATGAAAACATAAAAAAGTTACGTAAAAGCTCAATTAAAATAAGCCGTCTTCAATAAAATATTCAACAGAAATAATAAATAAAACAAAAATTTATATACAAAATATTTATGATATATTGACGTCTATGTATGTTTCCTTTCTACTTACATTTAAAACTTACTCTTCTTAAAATTCTCCTTAATTGCTCTACAAATTGAAACCGATTGGTGAAAATATTCTTTTGATTATCAATTTCTACCAATCAAAATAATAAAATGTAATCAATTTTACTTTCCTTTGATTTATTCCTATGATTTTGAATAATAAAATTTAAAATTAAAAAAACATGTTCGGGAAACATTTAAAAAACACCACTCTTAGCAACCTACAGCATCCCCCACTGAACCAATTGTAAATTTGTCCTCAAAATATGTACTTTTCAATTAAGTATGAGAAAAACTGGTATGTGTTCAACAATATCAATTTTGCTACGAAAAAAACAACACAGATTTTATTAAAAATTCAGTTTGATTATTTTTTCAAAACCCTCCGTTGACAACCCGATGAATAATTCACTATACCTGTTGATGTGAGACTCAATTGAGTATTTTAGTTGTATAAAAACATGCACCTACATAAATAAAACTTTGTGTAAAAATTTCAATACGATCGAAGCAAAATTTGTTGAGTTTTATGAAGCGTACATAATCCAACTTTATGGATTATACATATGGATTTAGAAGATTGATTAAATAATTAAAAATCAAAACTACATATGAAAATTTGGTAAACTTTGCAATTTATTGTCTAAGAAACAAAATGCCACATTCACCAAAAAAATTCATTTGCTGCGTTGCAAAAGTTCTAGGAAAAGCCTCCAGGCACTTCATTATGTTAAACTAACCATGTTTTACCTTTAATTAGAGGGAACACACTGAAAGTTGCTCGATGACTTATGGTTTCATTGTCAGAAACTACCAACTGAAATAATTCATATAAATAATATTTACAATCCTACCCATTTTTAAGAAAAAGGAATTTTCATTAATGTGAAAGAAAAAGCTACAAAAATTCACAACACATAGATAGTTGTTAGTAGGCTAATGAGAAAGTTATATAGAAAAGTTTGCATTACATTAACACTATCCCGTTAGCTAGTTCGCCAATTTTTAAGCTTGTTCTATGTATAATCAAAATAAGATTTTTTCGCTGACTTTGAACAGTTATACTGTGTATATATATTGTATACACAGTTGTTCTAGGTAATAGAGCCTCAGGTATCAAAACATATAGTCTGTAACATTAGAATGATAACTGATAGTTATTTAAGCGAGAGAAATTAAATATTAAAAATGTTTGCAATTTGTATAGGTTTATTGATTCAAAAGATAATTAATATCAGGTTTTCGACGAATTTTTTTCATTATGCATGGGTGGTTATTAAAAGTTTTTATTTTTATATCAAACATCTACGTTTTTCGGATAATATCTATTTAATACATCAACGCGTATTGAATTAATTAAAACTTTGAACTTTTATTAACTAAAACTAATCAATCATACCAGTATGGAACGCCATTTTTACATACTGTATATCATCTACATATTTAATACTAGGCTGTCGTAAAGTTATGAAACACAAATTTAATTGAAAATTATTTTTAATTTTAAATGTAATTCGTACCTATTAATATTCCATTGGAATAAGATATTACTGCTAAAGTTGTGACAATTGAGTTAATCATTTGGGGTGCATAGCATTACATTCTGCTGGGAAATTCCTCAATCTTCTGCACCTTTTAAGTTCAGTATAGTTCTTCCTATATATCCTATACTCCCAATGATAAAATGGACATATCTTTAATTAATGCGACAATCGAATAAAATAAAAATTTGTAAAATAATATGAAGTTTACTAATTACGAATTTTCTAATAAAAGATAGAATATATAAAATCATATTTTGCACATAAATTCTATTGAATGCAAAAAAATTAAAATCTAATATCAAATGTAAAGTTTTCTTGTCAAAGCGATTAAATCGGTAAGAGTTTGACTATGATTTTTGTAGGATATCAATCATTAAAAGTTTCAGTTTTCAAGTAATTAAAATCTCTCATAATTAATATTATTACCAAGTTTCAACATTTGCCTTTAACAGAGAAATTAATTCTTAGAAACGTAAACCGAACCACAGGTGGTAAACTTAAGAGCGAATTTTCCTCTAAATACTTTGGCAACTTATTCAGTTGAATAAATTTGCATAAAACAATAAATAATTATTGTGCTCGACGAGCTTTTAACAACCCACAAACTACCCAAATCAGTTAGTGTGTCATATTCCAAGCCGAAAACGACGCTGGGGAGTGGTTAAGACTTTAAGCTCTTGAATAGTTCTACTTAATTTGATACAATAATATCACTTGTGTGAAAAGAAAACGAACTTCACATTTTAAATGCAAATACCAATAATATATTCTCCACCACGCGGATATTGCCTAAAGCTTATCTAAGGCTAGTAAAAGAACAGGGACTGGCCCATCAAATGCTGAATAATCAGGTAACCTATTAATAGAAAATATTCAAATATCTACCCAATGAAATACTTTCTCTATTACTTTCTAAGAATAAATTTTAAAAATCATTATTTGTATCAAAAAATAATTTTTAAAAATCTTCCCATATTCTTCGACTATTCAACAACTGGTTTTAGTTTTAAATTTTTTTCTTCCATTTTTAAAAAACATATTAATTGCTACGATGAAGTTAATTTGTTGAACTTAAATATAATTATTTTCTTAGAATATAAAATATATTTTATCTTCTTGTAGAATTTTTTTTCATTCTAAAATTTTACTTTGATGATGAATTTCGTCTTTTATTATATTCCAGCACGTTTGTTGTCTTATGACTAGCCAAGAAATTATTTAACTTACTTATTAAAAGTAAAATATTGTTCGTTTTTAACATAGGGTAAATATTACCTTGGCTGGTAACTACCCGTGAAATAATCACAGCCCAACACTGACACCATTGACAAATAACAAACATTAGAAATTGAATGAAATCCAAATCACGGATGGACAAATGAAAACTAACAGTTCAACGTGAGGCAATTATTATTATATTTGGTTTTCACCCACTCCTATATAAAAATATTTACATTTTTTGTTCTCTGTCTTTGCTGGCAAAAATACCAGCATTTATACGGTGAATTTGTGGCTAATGAGAACCTTAACCGGCAGATAAGTAAATGTAACTGAAAAGAAATATTACAAACTAGTTTTTCTGGTCCACAGTCTGTACTTTAAATTACACGGTCGGTCGTGAAAAATACTATCAAAGAATAGGTTTAAAAAATCCTTACTATTGCTCAATATGAAAGACCCATCAGGTTAAAAACACAGAAGAAAAGGAAAACAGTCCCTGAACCCAAATTCTGAAATACTCACAAGAAAGTCAGCCTAAATGGTAACGGACCTAATTGTCGGCTACTATCAACTAAAGAAACACCAGTATACAATTGCACGATACGTGAATAATCCAATATGCAGATTCCAAAACCAAAGCAGCCAGTCTAGTGGTATTTTTCAACAAACCCCAGAATCGAAAAGCGAAAAATATCACTACATCGGCTACTTAAGTTTTCGTAGCTACTGGATCTTGAATAGTTAAAATAGGGACCCAAGAAGCACACTAAGCTCTGAGGTAATAGTGTTGAGGCTTACTTAGCCTCATAACCAAAGTTAATAAATAAAAAACTGCTTCTTAATCGATTTAATATAGTTTAACTTAGCAAAAGCTTCTTTTGGAAAGTAAAGTGAGAAACGAGTGCGAAGATTACGTGTAGTACTAAAACGAATGCTTGCGAAGGATTGCTTCTTCCTAGTTTTAAATAAATATATATTTTTTGGTTAGCTTTTATGTTGTTATTCCATTTATTGAAAACTATTTTTTAAGGTAAAATGAAAAAAATAATAAAGCGAATGTATAAAGAAGTATAAGAAATATATAAAGCGAAATGTCGCAATACGTTTTTTAGATTGAATGAAACTGAGATCATTATATTGGTTAATTTACGATTTTCCACTATTTTTTTATGAGAATATCCAAAGTGAGGATTTTTGTGCCTCAACAAGTGATTATTGTGGTTCCTTTTTCTCCGATATGAGATTGAACTGGATAAACCTCAGTAATCGACGTACTAGGTATTTTTCGACGATTTTGGTTCTAAGGTTTATTATTCTTAGTTCCTTATGTCTCCATCAAAAGCGCTGCGTTCTAATGGAACGAGGAAAGCAGTTTTGAAGGAAAGCACTTCTGCCTAATATCTTCTGCATATTGGATCCCCTATGTGAATTTCAATTTTAAGCAGGTGTTTCTTCAATCCGCAGTTGTTGGTTATTAGACCTGTTATCATTTTTTCTTGTCAGGTCAAGTATTTCAGTAGTTAAGCTTAGGCATGGTTTTTCCATTATCTTTTTCCGGTACTTTTGGCCGGTGGTAGATTTT
Organism: Sisyra terminalis; assembly: GCA_958496175.1. Taxonomy (NCBI): domain Eukaryota; kingdom Metazoa; phylum Arthropoda; class Insecta; order Neuroptera; family Sisyridae; genus Sisyra; species Sisyra terminalis. The sequence continues at coordinate 34,530,860 of OY292277.1, read as the reverse complement.
TGTAAGCCCATTCTTTGATGATATTTTTTACTGCTGATATTATGATACCAAATACCGGCAGTGTGTCTGTGAATGGTATCCTAGATTCTTAACAACTATGCATTTTCCACTAGAATAGTTTAGTTTTGAGAAAACTTATTTGGGAAATGTGTAGTAATTAAGTTTTGATGATCGTTCTATACGTCACTGGCTCTGGGATTAAACCACCCTCTACAGTTGTGTTTTTTCAGGGTTGTAGTTATTCATTATCAAAAAAGAAAAAAAGATTTTCTTACTAAACTTCTTCTATACAATGTCTAAAAAGTTTAAAAGAGTTAATCTTATTAAATAATTAACAAAATTCGTAAATCCTTATAAAAACAATTATTTTCAACACTATATTTATTTTCTTGTAAAAACTTGTTTAAAATTTAGCAAAAAGTCTAAAATCTTACAATATTTTTTTTTATAATTTCACCTATACAAACGATAAAATAAAATAGAAATTTTCTACTTTATGAAAATTCTTTTGCACCGGTTGTTTCTAAAAATAATAAAAAATTATAACAATTAAAGTAAAATTCTTAAAAAAAAATTAAAAGGTATTTTTTTTTTTTACGTTAAGAATTTTTTTAATGGTTTTGTATTCGATCATAAAAACTTAAAAGCTTTTTTCCATTAATAAAATTCACTTAAAATCAAATACTCAATGATTTAAGCTTCGTCTTGCAAGCTTAGGCTCGAAATATCGTAAATAAAATAAGGAGCATAACAATTTATAGTTCGTTTTAAGTGAAAGTTGAACCATATTTTTATTATGATACAGATTTATTTTTTGACGTAATGATTCTCATTTATAAGATAACGTAAAGTTAAGCTTTTATTGCTCTTATAAAAATATCAATATCAATATTCTTTCAGACATTTGTAATCCTTTATTTACAAATACGCTTTATGTAAACGTTAAAACTGGAAACATTTGGTAGGGAAATGTAAATCATATGAATTTTCTTCAGTGTGAATTTGAAAAATGATTTTTGAAGAAAATGATACTTTTAGAATTTCTAACTTCATAACAAATGAAGCGACGTAAACAATTTGAAAAGTGTTAATAGATTTATGAAAATTTTGAATCATGTTAAATAAAGTAAACAGTTTTATCTTAAATTTGCTTCAAAATTAATTAATTTCCCAAGACATTGTCATTAATCAATTTATGATTGATGATTGCAAACAGAAGTAATGGAAGGCAATGAGGTGAAAACGAATAAATAAGAGCTTGTTTTCCTATAGTATATTTCCCCTATAAATTTATTCCTTATTTAAAAAGTGCTGTAAATTTCATTTACTTGGCACACAGGCTTAAAGCTCTGAGGTGTTTGATGTTGAAAGTTATTTTACGTTTTAGCTTTCAACGACGGCCGTTATGAAGTTTACTGAGATTTATTTTACAATCTTGGAAACACAAAGCGTTGTTAAATGTCTTAATATATTACATAACTATGTATCTGTGGCATACGGGAAATACATATAATGTACATAAAGTTCTTTAAGTATACCATGCGATCTACATACTCTGAACCCTCTGAACTATTAATAAAACTCCAGTTTTTTTGAGTAACCTATTCAACGTTTATGGGTTTTAAACAATTTTGTCCGGTATACAGAATAGAAGTACTAAAAATATGCAGATATTGTTATAAAATATCTATTATTGGAGTTAGAGTCTCTAATACAATATCAAAATAAGATACCATATTGGACGAAAATTACATAAAAATATCTTTTCTAAAAGTCTCGAGGAATATTCTTCAAAAACAATCAATGCTTTTTTTGGTTATAGTTTTAAATAAAACATTATAATCCAAAGAATCTTTGATGTAATGAAAATATAATCTATAATACTATATCTTTATGGCTGTTTTACCTATATACCTATTGTATATCTATTAAAATATAGGTATATCTATTAATTATAATTAAAAGTACATAGGTATATCTGCTTTTTATGGAAGAAACAGAAGGTAAAGTGATTTATTTTATCCTATTGCATTAAAGAAAGTGAAGTAATTGAGAATGACGGGGAGTTGTAAACAATTAGATATTTCCCTCATTCTTCTTAGCTACAAAAGTATTAAGAACAAAGCACTAGCACTTTCTGTGCTACCGATTAGAGTTTTTTTTTGGAAATAGACAAAAAAACACATATTTAATTCGGAACCAAGTATATAAAAACTAAGCATATTTGAGCTTTTCATGGATTTTTTTATGTATTTTTTTATTTCAGCTCGATAAATCACGCAATAACTTAATACGTCTTTATTCTGATTTTTTCTCAAGCATAAAGAACAATTTGTGCCTTTTTAAAAAAAAAATCCTTCAGAATTCAGAAAATGGTTTTCGGAACAATTTTATTTTGTATTTTTTTTGTAAAAGGTTGTAGCACACTCAACACCTTGATTTTTTTACGTTTTCTACGATAGCATCGGGACAGTAAAACAAAAAATGAAAATCATATGGCTTTTGAAGTAGGTATAAATCTTAGAATTAAAACAACTACAGATTTAACTTCAGTAAGAGTTGTTAAAATTCTCTTGTATAAAGCAAGGGTGACAAATCCAAATGATATTGCAGGCCACTTTGAAAATGTATCATAACTTCCTGGACTACATATACAATTATATAAGTTTTCACTACTGTGGCCATTATAAAAATAAAATATTTTGTAAAAGTGTGATAAATTTTACGGGTCGAAAAAATGGTCAAGCTGAGCCTCATGTTGTTCATGGATCGCAGATTGGCCACCCCTGGTGTCGAGTAAAGCTTTATATGCGTCAAATACCGGGACTCGTAGATAACATAAAAGGAAGTATCTAGAGAACTTTGAAATGTGGGGCTGAAAAAAAGTGAAAAAAATGAATGGATAGAACGAATCTCAAACGAGAAAGGCTTACGAATAAATAACGTATATTGTTTGATGACAGAAAAAGCTATAGGTCACATTCTGAGAGGAACAGGATTCATAATTGATGTTGTCGAAGAGAAGCTAGAAGGACTCAGGAAAACAGAAAGAAGACGAACTAATCCTGGGCTTATTGAAACGAGGAATAGTTGAAAATTTTTCAAATGATCCATTCGATTTAAGCAATAGGCAATAGTAAGACGATGGTTATATTTCATACTACGAAATACTAACGATTTTTTTCAAATATGCAGAACTATATTCAACAAAAAAAATATTATATTTAATAGGTATTATCCATAGTTGCTCTAAATTTTAACAATATTTTTCACTTTGCAGTCTTCTATTTTACGTGGTATCGAGCGATTTTGAAATAAAACAAAAGAAACTAATTAAAATATTTCAAGTTTTCTTCAATCAAATACCAAATTGTTTTGAAACGGATACTGTGGAAAAGTAAGAGAAAATTATAGATAAATCGAATATTCGATTTTTATTCGGTATTCGGTTTATTCGGTTACATTTTTAAAAATTTTGTATTCAGCCAAATACGGCATACTATTAGACCGAATACCGAATACTAAATCATCAAAAAAATAAAATAAAAATACATATATTTCTTACAAATGTATTGAACGGTTCAAAAAGTAAGTATGTTTTCTTAACATAAAATTAAAATAAAAAATTTTTAAAGAAGGTTTTATTTTGAATAAGCAGTTAATTAACAATCAAAATATCTTTAAATCATATTTTCACCATCATACTTAATAGCATTAAAGCTGTTATCTGCGAAAGGTACTAAGGATGCCGAAAATTCGGTGTTTCGGTTAAGGAACTTACTGAATATTCGTTATTTGGCGATATTCGCTATTCATAGCATTGTAAAAGAAAGCTTACTTAAATTGCATTAATTCAATCAGACTAAAAGCTCAAATATGTTAGTATTAAGTTTTCCAATAATTGATATTTATAATATTGTTCCAGAGATTTTATACATTTTATTTTATAAGATTTTTTTATAGTATTAACTGAAATTGTTGTAACCTCCCATAAAGAGTTTATTGGATGAGTTTGTTGTTTTCTAAGTACGTTTTCTATAAGGCCTTAAAGCTTCTGGAAACATCAAATTCAATATTGAATTTCAAACATTTTCTCGTGTTGACAAACATATTGAACAACTCACTTGAAGCATTCTGTTGATACGGAATAAAATGTAGCAAAAAAGAAAAACTAATGTCTTAACTTATGTCTAATATCTTATAAAAAGTTTTTATCAAAATAAAAATTCCAATTTTATTTGAAACTGCTAAGAGGTGTTTGTTGAAAGTTTTAACATAGTTTTACTTGGAATTGCTTTCTTACAAACTAAAACAGCGAAAGGACAATGCATTTGTAACTTTTATTTTTATTTTTTCAATACACTTCATTTTCTAAATATGTATCAGCTTCTTGGTGGTAAATTTACTATATGTTCAGAGGATAGTTGTTGGAGCAGGAAATAATACTAAATTTTCTCCTTAGGCTATAAGTTATTTTTAATGACATAAACTCACACCTTTCCGTAGTGAAAAATAAAAATAGTATATTTTTAACAAGTAGTTAATAATCATTAAGATAATATTATTAAGATAATAATCATGCAAATTATGATTTTTATTTTTTAAGTTATATTATTTTATTTATTTTATTTATTATTTTTCAGTAAAACATTAAGCTATTACTCTTAATTTACACAGAAAATGTTCAGATTCTGGTACACGATACTTTTTTTCCATATACTAATAATATATTATGTATACTATTGCTTGAAAAACACTTTAAATATTTTTGGAACCTCTTATATAAGTCAGGTCTTACACCACAAAAAGCTTTGACATTAGTGCTTGATGTAGTGATTTGAGATCAAAAGAAACACTACAATTATAAACAATAAATCTTTAAACTAAATCCGGGTTCACAAAATAAAAACTATTCTCTCCGGATTATAAACTTACCAGTCCTTTTAACAATACCTTCTGATAATAATAGAGTAAAATAATATTTAGTCGAATAAAACTATGTAATCTAAATTAAAAATTTTTTACATTTTATTTATTGAAACAAAGTTAAAAAAAAATCCATTCATATCAAAAAAACCATAACAGAATATCTCAATACTATTTGAAAGTAATTTTGTTTTACTAATCAACTCATAAAATGCAAATTACGTAAATATTTTTTGAAGAACTGTAATATTTACAATAAAAACAGTACAGTTTGATTTAAAAAATACGTGCCACAATACAGTGTGCAATAAGACGTCACACCAAAGTTAACAAAAAGGTACTGAAAAAATGTTTATCTAATTCTTGGAATTTATTACACTAATAATAGTTCGCAAGTGGTGCATAGTACCAAATTACACAAGAACAGCGAGAAAAAAACCGGAAAAGCTACTTGTTACTACTCCAATGAATCTTAAAAATCGGAAAAAGTGACCAAATATAATTTAGCAAAACCCTAAAAGCATATCAAATAATTAAAATATTGATGTTTAAAGACCATTTTGATATAAATATTCCTTGTAATTTATTATAGTAGATTATTCGATTATCACTAAACTTAGTCTTTGTTGAAAATTTTGTCAATTAAATCTATTTTATTGCATAACTAGAAACTATAAGGCTTTTTTGATTAAGTAATTTCTGTAGTTACTATAAATAAATAATAGGTTGTTACGTACGTCACCGTTTGTAAATACTTAAGTTCTGCTGCATTAAAATCGTTATTATTTATGAATAATGGTCTAATCTTTAAGTCATCTACTTGCGGTAGATTTTTACTGTTGCTTGCACCATTTTTGTCTTTCTTTACACAAAACTTTATTAATAAATATTTTAATTTGAAATTTATAAGCTAAAAAGGAAACATTATTAGTAATGAATACTTAAACCAGTCGCTTAACCATAAAAAATGCAAAAGCAATTATATTTACTTATATGTGACGTCAAAGAGTTGCAATCAATTACGATGCGTTTCTAAACCTCAAAAAAGTAAGGTTTTATTCACAAAGTTTTTCACGAAAAACTAATTAATATACAGGGATTAAACTCATATAGAGAGATTACTATATTTGTAAATTATAACAGTGATTTGAAACACTGCAAAAGTAAATACAAAATATACAAAATTACGTCTTTTTACAATTTATCGTATTTGAAGTTTGCACACATTCACAGAAGTCAATATATCATACGTACCATTACGCATTATTGCGTAAAAATCATTTACGCGATTACCAATATTTTCATTTGTACAAGTTGGTAAAACAAAGAATGTATTTTGAACGAAATTTCAACATTTAAATAGCTTGATATATAAAAAGGTCAAGTGCTTTGCTGGGTTTGGTTTCAGCGCAGTATAGGGGCGATAACTGATTCGATATCGAACTCTCAAATTAAATCGATTTCTTCAAGCTTCTGTGTGCTCATTTGGATAAATAAATATATTTTAATAATTCAATGTTGTTTTTACAAGCCGGTTATCAATATATAAATTTTTATATTTAATTAAAAATTCCAATTAGACAAAAGTAAAATACCGTTGTTACATTGTAATAAATTTGATATGTTTTTTGTACTGTAATTTCAGAAGTTTGATTTTTAAAATATCAGCAAAATTTTATTAATAAAGCTTGAATTTGGAAAATTCAATTACTAACAAGACTGAAAATTGAATATTATTAATCTTATTCAATATTGAAAATCAACATTTCACAAATCCACAATTTGTAGAAACGTGAATTATTTGCTCTTTCAAGTTTATAATGGCTGCGTCGTTTTTCTTCCGTAGGTACTCTCTTATTTCCTGTTTGTTATTAAATATTCATTTAGCAGTACCTACAATAACACTTATTCAATTTATATCCAATTTTATTGATTCGATAGATTTCGTTGTGAAAACAAACACAAACATTATCAGTCTGTATGTATTTGAATTGAAAATTTAAAAAAAAAATCGTTTTGTAAAGAGCTACATATTTTAACATAAAAAATGGTATCTTTTATATTTCAAGATCGAATATCTAGCCTGAAGAAGCTTAAATCAGCTGTCACTCTTTCAATGTTCTCGTGATGAAAAGATAAAATTTTCTTTACCCTTATCATACCATTTCATTTGTTGTTTCATAACTTCAAAGAAATTGGGTCTTAAAGTCTTATCAACTAGAGTTCTATTTAGTAAAAAAAAGTAGTTTTCAAATTAATGATGAACTAATATTTGTTTTAAAAATAAAATAAATTTGCTTTGGATAGATAAATATATCAAACTTGGGTACCTCATAACTATATTTTACTTAGTTGTTCATAATCATAATCAAAACAAATTTACGAATTTTAAAGTCCAATTTTATTATAAATGCAAATTTATATGAATTTTTCAACCAAATAGAATGATAAAAGAATTTTTACTCTTTAGTACTTTTTTGCAACACGTATATAACTTGCACTTACCAATTAAGTTTCCAATCTTACTTGGTATTTTTTGTTATGATATTAATTACAGAAAATGTCGTTTTAATTACAATGCAGTAACGTAAAAATTCAAATTTACTTAGTAAGATTTAAAATATACTAAGTAAATGATAGTCTAGTTCTAGATTACGATATTACATTGTAATTTTTACTGTATTTTTCTCCGTGATTGATCCAGATTTTTTTTGACCTTTTATGAAGCCAAATAAGAGTAAATCTCTGTTTATGACTATTGTGTATCAATACTGTAATATTTTGTTAAATACAATAGAAATATGTAAGATCGTGATTGATCATTATAACATCCTCATATTCGAAACAGAATACATAATTTGTACATAGAATGTTATAATATTTATTTTTTCTCTGATTTTCATTCATTCTATAGGAAAATGTTTTTTTTTTAATTTTACCTAGTTGTGATATTGAAGAATGAACTTCTATCATTTGATTTTTTTAATATTTTCAATATAAGTTGAAATTTATAAGACGATCGTGATTTCCACTAATGAAATATCTATAATAAATTACATATTGGTAGAAGTTCTATTGGTATTTGATGTTGACTTGTTGGTGCAATTCTCTTCAGAAATGAGATTTGTACTTGAATTTATTGTATTCTCGTTAAACTTACAACTGACAAAGTTAAACCGAATTTATTAGCTATAGAAATTTCCGAGAACTTGAGAAAGATGTATTTAAATTGGCAATAAATTTGTATGGAACACAAGTTTCTTGTTAACGGTTTATTTTTTTATGTTTATTTGTGTTTTTGATATATTTTATTAATTAAATAGAGACGTTACAGATCTTATTTATTACTATACTCCAGTGTTTTTAAGAATTTATTTCTATTAATTAATTAATACATTATTTGAGTCTTAAAAAACAATAATGTTTTTACTTCATCAAAAAAGTATTCATGAAAACCGTCTTTTCCTTATTTGTTTTTTGTTTTTTGTTTCTTTTTTTTTATTTTGTTGCAAAGGCATTCGGTTGTTAGGTCTTAACGTTTATGAGAAAAATACAGTAAAAATTACAATGTAACATCGTAATCTAGAACTAGACTATCATTTACTTTAATTATTTTAAATCTTACTAAATAAATTTGAATTTTTACGTTACTGAATCGTAATTATAGTGACATTTTTCTGTAATTAATATCATAAGAAAACGAACGAAGTAAGATTGAATATTTTTCTGTAAGTGCAAGTTACATATATGTTACAAAAGAGTACTAAAGAGTAAAAAATGTTCTTTTATCGTTCTGTGAGATTTAAAAATTCATATAAGTTTGCCATTTATATCAAAACTGTACTTTAAAATTCGTAAATGTTAAAAGTACGAAAACCAATTTAATTGCCCAGTTATTAACAATTAAAAACTTTAAAAATCACTTGGTGCCTCACTAATCAATCATAAAAAGGTGAAATAGCGATCCAGGACACCCTATAAGCTCTGAGGCTTCAATATTAAAGTTCAATTGCTTGATTGCTAAAAAAAGTTCAGTAATCATCAAGTAGTATTCGTTTTCTACGTAGCTGTAATGTGACGGTTTATACGATACGAACCATTTACAACTATGTCGACTTTAACATTGAAATTCCGGGACTTTAATATTAATATTACAATTATCAACCCTTTAGCAATTATACCCACATATCAGGTTATGAATAATAGGAATTATCACAAAAATTAAAACGGATTTCACAGCTCAACTCAATCAGACGTTTTATCATTCGATTTCTTACTTCATTAAGTTAAGCCTAAAAATTCACTTGTTTACTTTATGTAGTATTTTTTTTATAGTTGATACTTTTACGTTTTTAACTTTTATTAAAATCTGACGAGATCTGTTCGCTTGGATTTGTGAAGCAAGACATACAACATTAACAAATTTATTTTATTACACAAACGTTACAAACGTTAATTTATTTCCCTTACCCACTTAATAATTATTTGTTTTCAACTGATTGATTCACCAACTATAACTGATTGTTAACTAATTCCCTAACTGTTTAAAACTAATTGACTTCCACCTACACTCAACCTCTTTTATAGTGGTTCAAATATGCTCCAGAAGGTTCGAATCTCCAGATTTTTCTATTTCAAGAACATTCTACTCTTACTTTTATAGTCTTTCCTTTTTTCACTTATGTCAAAAACTTCCAAACAAACTTCTCAGAGGAAATAAAAAAATATTCGTTATCCTTTACGTAGTGATAAACATCCCGCTTGGTTGTTGTACTTTGTCTATCTTTGAAAGATGCAATATCTTCAATGCGGTAGTACTACGAGTACTATTGAAAAAAAAATTGATTATCAAATCGTTGATATGAGAATCTATTTATTTGCCTTAATTATTGTTCCTACGTTAAATAATAAAGAGGTAATTATAGTAACGTTGAAATTAATAACCATTACTCGCGTGAAAAGTTGATCTTATTAAATAATCAGTGCAACTATTCTATATACTATGTTTAATGTTAGACTATGTCTTTATTGATGAAATAACTATGTCCATCAAGTTAGCACATTTTTGGAATTTGGAAAAAATAACTACAGAATATTTTGGTGTTTTTTCGTCGTTCAAGAGTTCTAGGAAAAAATTATCGTTCGCCCATTTCCAGAAAAACCCTATGTAGTGCCAACTTGATGATTAAAGCTTTTCTATAAATATTAGCATTTTGATTTTTTTTAATTTTGATGTTTTATTGTCACACGATATTTTTGAAAGAAAAAAATATTGCCACTTGCATATTTTTCCGGAAAAAGCTAATTAAAAAAAAAGCTCGATAATGAAATTTCTGAAAGAAAAATCTTTATAACTTTTATATTTTCGTGGAAAAATTCATGTAAAGCAAATTCTCGATTTGGGTTATTTTCTAAATATTGAAATAAAACACCAATAAATGGCGTTAAAAAGAAAATATTAATTTTTAAATTTATAGTAATGCTCTAAACGTTAGATAAGCACTGCATAGGGTTTTCCTGAAAATATGCGAACGAAAAAATTTTTTCCCCGAACTCTTGAACAACCAAAAAAGAGAACACCAAAATATTCCGTAGTTATTTTTTCCAAATTCCAAAAGTGTAGTGCTACCTTGAAGGACGTGAACTTGATGGACTTTTAACGGAATATTATTTCCATTATTTAGTTACTATCGATTTTAACTACCTAAGTTTTTAGCGACTCTAGAGTTTATAAAAATTCGTAAACTGAGAAACGCAGAAAGTGTGCCATTACAATACTTGAATCCAATAGCTACAGGTTTTGGAGCGGTCACCTTGACCACTCGGGCCACTTGACCACTTGACCACTTGAACACTCGAAGGCTTACTGAATATTTTATTTTACATAATTTTTCTTGCAGTATTTGGTAATTTGAATAAATAAAAACTTTAAATATCTACTTGAACTTTTAACTACAATATCCCTCAGTATATATGAAAAAAAAAATTACGTGCACACATTGTTTTTCAAGTACAGCTCTTAAAGTCTAAAACGTCTAAGTTTCAAATAATTTTACAAAGATTGAACGATTATGAAAAGTTGGGAAGTATATAATTTCCAAGTATTGTTACTCCACAGAGGTTACCACATACAATTATTAATTTCCTACCTACATATAGTATTATATACATCAATTTGCTTCTCATTCTGTTTACCCAAGTTTACCGCTAATTTAAAACTTGCAAAACTTCTTGATAAGCTACGATAAGTTTAATGGAACTTTTACAGAGCTGAACTCAACGGCCATTTATACAAGTCTTGTAATATATTTTCTTTAAAATAATTTCAAGTGTTCATCGAAAGTAAATTGACATTGATTCACTCTGAAAATCTTTAGGGTAATAAATATTCGCTAGACAGCTTTGATTTTTTTTTATTAAAACTAAAAAGCTAAAAGTTTCAAAGTCTTATTACAATTCAACGGTTTGAGTAATATATTTTTATAGTCCGGTCGAATCTTTTGACACCTTTTTAATAAGGAGCTTAAGGACAATTTTTGCTGGGAGATGAAATATCCTTTTAGAATACGTTTTTGCTCGGTTTTTAATGTCAACTTTTTTGTAAAATAAAACTAAGCTACTGAATTATACAACTTTTCAATAAAGTATATTATTTTGTCAGAAAATTAGTAAAAAATAAAACGTAGGTAACGAAAATGGCAACGTTAATGACAGCTTCGAATTGTAGAAATACTTGACTATTTGTGAAGTTTAAAATATTAATTATTAATATATTAATAAAAAAATAAATATTTAATTGATCTAGCTTCATTATAGTTACATCTACGTATTTTGTCCGCCAACACTGTCAATGTACCATAAATATTGCAAGTCCAACTTTCTCAAAGCTCCTTAGGGAAATTATATTACAACTAATGTTTCAAACTGTGTGTATTATTAGTAATTTTCTCATCGTTTAACCAATAACGAAGTGTAGAGAGAGAAGGAAAGAACTGAAATAAAATAAACTGCATTACCCAAAAAAAAAATATGACCAAATTTAATTGTGAAGTTATTCAAAACCAAAAATGAATGTTGAACTTACGTTAAAAATAATTATAATTATGGCCAACAGAGGCAGTGTTTTCCCTATTGTTATTCTTTGTGTAAATTGTGTAAATATTATTTGGGTATTTTCGAAAAAAAAAACAATGACTATGAATTTTTAAAGTTCTCTAATCGAATAGCAAAATCAAAACCTTTATTGTAGGAATTTCAATTGAAATTTACATTATAAGAATGATATCAAAAAGACAATGATTTTTTGAACTCTTAGGCTGGTTATGTAGCGCAACTACAAAGAAAATTGGGAAAGCTTAACATTCGCTTAGTTAAAGAATGAAAAAAAAAGAAAACACAAAATCTTCGAAAAACTCTAATTATTGGTAATGTTTAAACCGAGAAAATTTCAAATTTATATTTTAAATAAACGGAAAATGATAAGACACGCTTATAAAATCATAAAAATGGGGTCGTTCTCCTCCCCTTTACTTTAGGCCATACATAAAAAAATTCTGAATTTATTTAAGACAATAGAAGCAATAGTTCTTTCAGCAAAAATTTATTTAAAAAAAATATTACCAATAGTTTTTGAGATATGCTCTATTTTCCTCGTCTCTTTTTTTATTGACTTAACGATGATAAAGGAAAACTTCAGTTTTCACAGTATCTGTAAAACAGTATGTTAAAATTTATGTTTGCGTAAATATTTCATTGGTAAATATGCTGAAAACACTTTTATTCATAGTTACAATAGTACATGCACTTACTATATAATTGGTTTATTATCATTAAATATGACCATTATTAAATATAACCACAAAGCTTTATTTTTTTTAAAATTGTTATCTACTGCCGCTGTATAACGACTAAAATCTTTAGGATTAATAAAAGACTCAAGGGTTAATAAGAATTCGTTAAATGAGAAATATCAAAAATTTGCTCGATACGAAGATCGAACCCAATACCTACCAGTTTTAGAGTGGTCAACTTGACCACTCGACCACCAGTGGGCTGTGAAAGCTTTATTATTTTGTGCTGTTTTCATATAGGACAACTTAGGGTTCTATTATATATTAAGAAACTATATATTAAGAATTAAAAAGAAAACAGGAGAGTAGGAATCAAACTAGCAATTTGGGGACCAAGAGGTGGTAATACCAGTGAGCCGTGAATATATGATATGATAATAATGATTCTATGTATTTAAAAAGATATATAACTTAAAAAGGTAATTTTTACACTTTTGAAACAAAATAGTGTTCAAAGTAGTTCTATAAAATGAAAATTTTGTTAAAAAACTTATTTCATAATTTTTAAAGAACTTTCCAATAATATATCACATGACTATACCTATTGAGTATCTTTCAACCCTTAGTTTCAATTTTTTACATTGAACCTTATTTATTTTAAATAAAAATTACCTAAGTTACACCTCATAATATCAGCTATCGGCTAGTGAAAATTTTATCAAAATCGGTCAAGTCGTTTTGGAGATTAGTTGAAACAAACAGATAGGCAGTATTTCATACTAATTTTGTAAGATGCTGTTATTTTGAAATTTTTAACTGACACTTTATTTTTATTTATACGTTTTCTGTATGGATTACAAAACTCTTTACTGCGTGGTTACTTTATTTTATTTTATTTTTAGTCATAGATGAATAATAAATTTTTTGAAATTTTTCAAAATAGTAAAATTTTTGGAAATTAAAATATTGCATTCTACAGGTTTAAAATGTCTAAGTTTTGAATGCTTTACTACAAGGGTGGCCAAACTTTAGACTGGTATGATCGATATTAGTTTCTCTTATTTATACGCGGTCGACTTCAAAAAATAAGTTAAATTTAAAGTTAATGCAAATTTAAACAGAAAATGAGTTGAAAAAAGTATTTAAGCACTATTTGGGAATCGATAATATCCAATGTAAAATAGATGCGTGGTTAATTTTAAATTCAAGTATAATCAGCTAAATTTTTAGTACACATTTTCAATTGAAAGGTTTTAAATTTCCCCAAAAAAATATTTAAAATGCCTGCGATTGACCGTCGACCTGGTCGATCACCATCAACCGTTTGTGCACCCCTGCTCTAAACTTAGGTGGTTAGTCTTAGTTAGCTTATAGGAGCTTAATGGTTCCCTAAAGACAAATTTAGTTATTTTATTTACTGTAGAACTTCTTTTTTATTCATACACAGTAACATCTATCCTCATGACGTCATACAGTTTATATTTAGTAGTTAACTTTAAATTATAGTTTCCGACAATATTCCAATAAACAAAATAGCGGGATATATGTATGGACTTAATTTTTGCTCTTATCTGTAATTTTTATCTAGATTATTAGCGCCAGACTAGGTGAGTTATTTTGAGCCCAGATTGGTAGATCTGCTAAATTTTTAGTACACATTTTCAATTGAAAGGTTTTAAATTTCCCCAAAAAATTATTTAAAATGCCTGCGATTGATCGTCGACCGTCGACCTTATATTTAGTAGTTAACTTTAAATTATAGTTTCCGACAATATTCCAATAAACAAAATAGCGGGATATATGTATGGACTTAATTTTTGCTCTTATCTGTAATTTTTATCTAGATTATTAGCGCCAGACTAGGTGAGTTATTTTGAGCCCAGATTGGTAGTTGGTTATTTGACTAAAAAAAAGAAACAATCTCTTAATACGTAAAACATTACTCATTGTATTGATACTATCTACCGTAGTTAGGTTTTAGTTTTTAAGTTACATTGTTAAAGTTTATGTATAAATTTAAACTCAAGATTTAGTATTTTTTTATTTCATTTTAGAACCCCTACCCTTTATTTAGCAAATGAGTTATAAGGAGATTGAGATTCTTCTTTTTTATTTCAAAATATTTGGGTGTACATACAACAGACTGTAAGTTATAAAGGATGGATATACAAAGTTTCATAATTGTTGTTAGAGTTTGGTATCCCTTACCTACAAATTTGAACTATAACTTCTTTAACTCAATAACATTGGTCTCCCTAAAATGAATATAATATCTTGATTATTGAGGAGTAATCAATAAAATTTGGAATTTTAAACAGAATTGAAAAAAACACTTGACTAAAAGTAATGATGACAATTCAAAACAGCAGAAGAGTAGAGGAAATGATTATATTGTTAATTCATTTTTATAATTTTAAGAGAAATATTATACACACGTAAGTCTTATTAACATTCCCTACACTTACCAGAAACAGGCATATATAAATCGGGTTTCATCAAAGAAATACCAGAAATAAAAAAAAACTATTTATAGTTGTAGTACTACTTTTGTCTATTGTTTTTCTTTTCATGTGGTATTATTTTAAAACCTCCCACAGTGTTATTTTTGCAAATTTTTTTTTTTTTTAATTCCCTTACCTTTTTTACATTCCTTACAAGTTTTATTTCCTAAGGCATATACATAAATTAATAAATTTATGAAACCTACATTAATTGATTTTTTTGAAATTAATTATTAAAAAGGAAAATAAGTTATGTATTACGTATACAATGTACACTCTAATTCCAAAGAGAGATAAAAACCTACTAGAATTTTTACTATTAATACTAAGAACAATGAGAGTAATAAAATGTATGTTATTTTTAATTAGATTTATTCATGATTAATAACAAAATGGATATAAATGAGTAACGCAAACTGTCGATAATTACGTATCCAACAATGATTTATTAGAGCTGTCATCTATCCTCTTACAATAATTATCAACAGTATATTCAGTGCATCAATAGCTTGATGATGTTAATTTAATAACGTTTCCCCGTTTAATACTGAACTATGTCTTAAATACAAATATTTACATTACAACTCATAAGCTTCAATAGTATTGTATGCGAAGATGGATTTGTTTGAATCAAAGTGTACCTAAATTTGGTTGCCAACATAATTAGCTCTTACTACAAGTATAGCTTGTGGTAAGTGAACATTTCAAGTTTACACATCATTAAATATCGAACTGTATTCATTTACATTGAGGGTCCTACGCTTTGGTTACCTATGTTTGCAGAAGTAGGTAACAATTTTCACCTTTTTTACACAGTAAATTCTCATTACTTCGGAATATAACGGTTGAATTCGACAATAGGCAGGCAAGGTCTTGTTTTTTTCTGTAACAACGGAATCCTAAAAATGTATTGAAATTTGCAAAACCGAAAATATATTATTAAAAAATAAATTAAGAATTCTAAATTTTTGTATTATGTAATGTGCAAAAAGCTCATGTGAGATCTCATGACGAATGACACTAGCACTTTCGACCTCAATTTTCGGCCAAACTATGGCATTTATAAAAAATACAGAATCCTTATTGTAGGAAATTTCCTCAGCTTTCATTTTGGTACTAACTTTTTTTTGTATCTTACGATTTAAAAGTTATAATGAAGAAAAAATATTTTTTTGGACAGTTTATTTGTGAAGGGGGGAAGAACGCGACGCTCCCCAGTGGTGGATTTTTTATTTGAGATCATGTTAGGAACCTTATCTATTAATAATTAAGAAAAATGGCTTCTTCGAATTTTTTTATGTGGAACTATGCTTGAACAATTATACTTAAAATTTAAAAAAATAAATTAAAAACAATTATTTAGGATTGTTTAGGGACCTATTTTTTTATTTTTGCTAATTTACAACTAATCACAAAAAATTCTTAAAAATAGCAATCGTTAACACTGATTAGATTCTGAGGTTATTAAAAAATCGAGTTATTCATAACTCGAAGCTTTTCTCAAATACTAGAAATGTTATAGGTAGATTGATGAAATTTTGTACCTGGAAATGGATAATATTATCTCGACTTTAAATATGATTACGAATCTTAAGTTGTCGCGGATTATTCGACTTGATTATTCCAAATAGTTTCAGATATGGATACATATTTTTTAAAAGAAAAATATAATTCATAAAATTTTCAAAAAATTTTAAACTGAGATTTTGCATATTCCATGTTAACATAATTCATATCGTCGATTCCCGGGTAAAAGCTGCGTACGCGGAAAATTTGTCAACGTAACGTATTGGAATGGTGTCAGTCTCCTGTGGAATGACCGGAATCATCGGCTTTAACCAATGTCCTTAGTACTAGTTATTAAATAAGCTAATATTTTTGTACATGTAAATCTATAAAATGAATAATTATTCTCTTTCGCAAAAAAACAAACTTAATATAAACTTGCTCCATTGTTGTGTAGCCAAACTTCTTAAGCTAACTTTCCAAGATACCCGTCATCAGAGTATCTTGAGTCTGCGAACCTGGTTAACCTTAAATATTTTAAATAATAGATGAAACAAAAGATTTATTAAGAAACGATAAACGATTACGTAAATAACAGATTTGAAACTTAATTTCTACATGTGACATCACAAACCGTTTGCAACTCACCCCCCTCCCCATGACTCTTACCAAAAACGATGTAATATTTTGTAGACTCCATCCCCGAACGGGTGATGTAATTTATAGACGGCCCCTAACGTGCCTAAAGAAGTGTAACTTCCAAAAATGGGCTTGCTGCAATATTGTGAAAGTAAGACAACTAATTAATTTTACTTAAAAAGTTTAATTTAATATGAATTAATGAACTGTTTTGTACTGAATATTCTTATTAAGTCTTTTATTAATTTCACGTTCTTGCCGACTAATTTTGGAGGTGATAATTAAAACATTTCCAATTATCCAATCAAGCTGAAATTTTGCACATAGACTTGTGCCACCTTACATTTTTTCTTATTTAAATTTTTACTCAATCGAAGTTAGTTACATTTAGTATGTGATCAACTGAATGTGATGAAACAAAATCAAATATAAAGTAAACTTTTTCAATTTAAACAATAAAATGTATTTAATTTTTTTGTTAAGTACAATTTGATCATTGGTTTCTTATATATTTGTTTCAACCATACTCTTTTGAGGGTCTTTTACATCGTCCATTAAATAAAATCAATAAAATCTTTAACAAGTTCGTCCACCACTTTTCGCTTCTCAAGGTATCGTTAACAGTATAATCTTAAAACCTTTCATCACTGAAAATGGTCAGATAAAATTATTTGGTAGGCAAATCTTGAGGTTTCTGACATCAAATTTCAAACAACAGTTTTCCAGTGACAACGGTAAGTTAATCAGAATGGTTATTATGTTAATTCCACTCGAACTTACATGAACAATGAATTTACCCAACCCTTGAACTCATCAAGATTGAGGTTATTGAAAATGAAACCATTGGATATACATAAAGAAACAAACGCAAAAAGCTTTACAATATTGATTCACAATTTCTTTTATCATCTCAAAATACAGAGTTTCCTTTTTTTCTGATTTTTATTGTACATTCCAACATTAGGTAGAAAACGTTAGAAAATTTTTAGACGAGATAAAAAAGGTTGATTTCGTTTTAGTTTTTTTTTTTTTTGTCAAAGTACTTTAGGAAAGACGAAGTATATAAGAAATACGTATTCCTAACACTAATTCACATTTTAGTTTACGGAAAAATCCTTGAGATTTGTCAAAGGTATATCAATCAAAAGGCATTACATTGGTTGTATCTATATCTCTTGGTTTTTGGGATGCTTTCGTTACCCAAAAACATAAAAAAATTGAGAAAAAATTTTGACAGTGATATACCTAATCTCTAAATTATTAAAAAAAGAAAGACGTGAGAACCATCAATGAGATTTTGTCTGATATTTTGTCTTTGAAAAAAAACATGAAATTGTATTCTTATCTAAAAATAAATATTATGATAAAAATGGAAAGGAAAGGGTGAACTGGAAAAAATTATCTAAATAATCTATAATTGGAAAAATCACGAGTTCAAGTTAACATTTTTTTATAATTATCCATATTTTTTACTTTTATATTTCTATCAACATAGCGACAAAGATAGTATTCGGGAAAGATTCCCGAAGAATGATTATCTTTTTTGACAACCCTGCTCTTTACTGTAGATACTTTTGAACTAAATAAATGAATCTTCACATTTTTTTGTCAGAAAAGAACTGTTTTTAAATAAATAATTTTATTTATTATAAGCATCGTCCGCTGAACGAATAATAAAATCTAGACTTAAAATATAATTGGAATATTTCTTTTAGTATGTAGCATATATCCTCGTAGAGTTTCTTTGCATTTTTATAAAGCACCAATGAAATGAAATTAATAAAGCTCTGGTTCTTATACTTATTATAGCTAATAATCTATGTACTTAATTTCATGGTGGTTTCAAAGCAGTACATAAAGAAATACTCAATTAAAGTATCTTAATATAAAGAAGTAATTATTTAAGGCACCTCCTTATGTACGACTTTCCAGGTTATTCCTTTAGTCTAACTTATCGTGTGGCAAGTTATCCCTCCAGCAGAATCCCTGCTACTTCCATTGATTAAACCTATGCATTATTTATTGTCATGACGAAACACAACTTAAGGAAGTACATACTATGGTTTCTACTACTCGAATGGATACATACTCTGACGATATAAGTGGTATCAGAAATACATATATACAATAATTTATTTCAAACGCAGCCTGGAAATACAGTGGCCTTTACCACATTTTTATTCAAGGCTTTCATGCGTAACCTGGTCCCATTACATAACTTTGAGATTTGAAATTGAGATTGAGATTTCGTAGTAGCTTTCCTGGAGCATCCACTTTCAAAATAAAATAAGTGTGTATAAAAAGGAAGACCGGTAGGTTTGAGTGTATTAAGGAACTTTACTGGTTTGTTCACAGCATCATTCGATCATTCGTATGCACCAAATTGTGCACTGATTTGTATTGGTATTTTGATCCTACAAACGACATCAACAAAGTGTAATTAGCATTTTAATCCTTTAATAGCCACAATATTTCTATTTCAAACTTAAACAAACGATTCCAAATTGAAAAAAAATATTGAAGTCTTAAAATCGTTTAATGTTTCGTGTTTTAGGGTACTTTAAATATTAAACATGATATTTCGATCGTTGATCAGGTCACACATTTTCCTATACAAACATTGTCAACTTTTTCATCCTATTAAGGAAAGAATTTTCTAAAATTTATCAGATAACTATATCATATAAGGAACATATCCTCCTAACTTTTCGTAATTTTGACCAGCGGCATAAGCAGTGCTTTGATGCATTAGTTAGTCAGTCAGGACAAACGATTTTCTACATATGAATTTACATGGTAAATCAACAAATCACTATTTTTGTCTTCCCTCAAACATAAAACAAGAAATTGAGCAGCAAATGACGATTTGTAACAATTGAATAAATGCAACAATTGTTATACCATTAATCATAAACAATTTCTTTCTTCATGGATAAAAAACTTTGTTAATGTGAAGAAAAACCAATTTTTAGTTATGAAAAATTTGTTTAGGTCGAAAACATTTTTTTAATTTTAATGAGTAAATAAGAGTCTGAAAACAATGGGTGTGCCTATGAGTTTTCTATGACGTCACAGTACTCATCAATACATGAATTGAAACCGAGATATAAACAAATCATTGAGCGATTAACATAGAAATAGTGATAATTTAAACAGTTTTTGACATTTTTCACAATTTTTTGCGTTGTGTGTATTGTAAAATATTTAAATCGTTAACTAAATGTTTAAACGTATACTAGTAGTTGCCCGTTGCATTCGCAACTAAAGGTTTTATCTCAATAAAATGTCTAGTATGAGATAATGTAGAGTTAATCAACAATCGAAATTTTAAATTTAATAATTAAAGTGCTGTTAATATAAAAAAAAGTTTATCTAAAATTATATTAAGAAATAAAATATAAGTGTTTTTTTTTAATATCATTTTAATAACATTTTAAATAACATCATTTCATTAACTTAGTATGAAAGTAAGTATGAAAGTAGTACTTTCGGCGATTTTAAATTTTGGTTCGTTTTTCAACAGTCAAACTTTTTAAAATCTATTTTATTTTATGAACCAATGATTGTGATCTGGAGTAATTATATATTCAGCTCAAAGCATTCAGGTAGCAATTTTTTGCCATATATTTCACCGTCAATTCAAATATAAAATCTTCCATACTTACTTTTCTTCGGTATTTAGAACAATTTGAAAACCAATTATTGTTATTGAAAATAAATAAAATATTCGAATTTACTTCCACGCTTTTCACCTATTTCCAACAATTTTGTATGTACAACGTCCAAATGTGCGAAATCGAATAACTTTTTAGTCATGTTAACTAACATAACGAAGGTCATTATTTTTTTTCGTTTTACATTGTATTTTCAAATATAAGTGCACATTTGTGTCGATGAAATTTTGAAAGTGTTTTCCTTATACGATGCAGATATATAATAAGAAAGGGTTTTTGAAAATTTCTCCCCTACAAGAGTGAAAAACGGTAGCCAAGTTTGTACGGGATAACGTTTAATAAACAATCGAAATTTCAAATTTAATAATCAATCAAAGTCCGTTAAAAGCGAAACGTTATTAACTGCTTAATATAAAACAAAGTTGATTTATTATTAGAAACAAAAACTTAGGGTCTGCTTAAAAATTTAAACTCTGATAAGTAGACATATCTGAAAAGGTTAAGTTTATAAGTGAGCTTATAAGATTTTTGGCTTTCACATATTGTAAACCTGAAAATTCGAAATACGTATTCACAAATAAATGCATTGGAGATTGAGTATCCCTACCAATGTTTTGAATGTGTAAGCGGGGAGAACAGAGCGCATGCGCATAGCCCATTCTGCACGGACGCACGGCAAGATAGCCAATTTATATATAAGATGATTTAAACAACTTTTCCATTCGTATTTAAATACATTGTTTGTAGGAAAACGTCCATGGGATTTTGAAGTTTCGTATTGTGACATAATTTTAATGCCGAGCCAACTCCTTTACGGCATTTTAAGGTTAACGATATTTTTGCATTTTTAAATGAATATTTCTTAAATGTTATCAAGTTAAATTAAAAACTAACAGCTACGTTATGTTTTGATATTAAATAAGAACATTTTTAAGACATTTGAAATTGTTTTTGGATCATGTGATTTAGAACTATTGCATAGTTTTGAAGTCTTTGCACATATACAGATTACAAATATTTATGATATTTGTTTCTATTATTTCACACAATATTAATAAAAGTATATTGAGTAGTATAGTGCTGCTATCTAGTGAAAAAAAACTTGTTAACATATAGCTAACATATAGATAATTTATAGGTATGAAGTATTTGGTAATTGATGATAAAGAATTTTACTAGTTCCCTTAAGTTCTAAAACTATATAAGAGATTTACCATTATAAGAGTTATGGTAATGAATATTTTTTCTATAACTGTCGTATTAATGAAAGCTTGAAGGGTGTTTACATTTTAACGGTAAAATTTATATCAATTTTAATGGTATAATACCAAATCAAGGACGACCCATT
The DNA here is from genome assembly GCA_958496175.1 of Sisyra terminalis. Classification (NCBI taxonomy): domain Eukaryota; kingdom Metazoa; phylum Arthropoda; class Insecta; order Neuroptera; family Sisyridae; genus Sisyra; species Sisyra terminalis. The sequence continues at coordinate 34,508,476 of OY292277.1, read as the reverse complement.
GGACTGTTATAATAAAGCACCAGAAAAACAGGACAGTTTTTATTACAATATTATACAAAAAATCATTAAATAAAAAATATCTGAGGAAACTCTTATAAAATTGGGAAAGTTATAGAAAAGGTGAATCAAATGTAAAAAAACATCATATCCTTGAAACGAACTTATTCTATTTTTATTCTATAATACCTACCCCGTAAATGCTGCCTGTTTTATCCAACATTTTATAACCCTAATGAGACGAAATTTTCAAATACTTTCTCCCTTGCAGCTTAATTATTTTCTTTAGAGAAATTTCAAATTATTTCGTCTTAATAATATTTACGAGGGAAATTTGGAATTTTAGAAAATTAATTAAAAAGCTTTAATATTAAATTTAATTTGCCATATGTTTGTAATAAGAAATCAATTATATTTAATTGAAGCTTTGAGAGATTGAATTAAATTTGTCAGAAAATATAATTGATTCCTTTTGATCTTTTTAATTAAACGTTATCAGTTCAATGCTCAGATTAATGTTATTCAATTTTCATGCATTTAATGATCAAACCAATATATTTTTTCATGAATTTAGGGGTATCGCATTTATTCTGATCTATATTTTATAACAAAAGAAAAACTGTCAAAATTAACTATACACCTACCTACATTTTCACGAAAATTCAACTGAAATAATTTTAATGAAAGTTGTTTTAGGAATTGGTTTAATCTTTTAAAATTGACTTACAATAGGCAGAATATTAAAATTTAATATCATGAAAATAATTTATTAGGTAGTGTACTTTTTAAGATCCTCGAAAGTACTGGAGAGCATTAGGAAACTCTCTTACGGTTCCAGATTCAATGAAGGAAATTTCCCATTTGAACCTCCCCATAGTAGAGGACAAAAGAAAAAAAATTGTCTTGCTTCTAAATAGGTACATTTTTTTACGATTTATTTTCGTTTAGATATTTAATAAGATACTTATTTGTAGATATTCTTCTAAAATAAATGGAAATAATTATGTCGAAATCTCATATCTCATCAAAACTTTTGCGATTTTAATACATCGTTTAATAATTGCTTTTTAAATTTAAAAATTTTCTTTTTAAATGTAAGGCTATCAGCTAGAATTACTTCTTATTGATGGAAAGTTACAAAACAAAACAAAACTTGACAAAACGGAGTATATTACAATAAAAAAGATCAAAGAATTTTCAGTTTAATTTTTCGTTTTTATTTTTCTGACCTATTATGTTCTGCTTTTGAACAATATGTTATCTTTTTTTTTCAATAAACATATGCATCTTTTGAGGGCACCTTTTTAAAATCATGAATTCCGGCATATGTTTTTCGATTATATTGGTGGTGTTTTATTTTTCCGGTCACGTAAGTAGTAATACCCTTCTTTAAATCTCTGTAGTCAAATAACGAAAAATCATTCTTTTCAATTCTTTTAAAAATTAATTTCTGCTTTTACTTCAATTCTATGCTAACAGCTTACAATTTTTCCAGAGTAGGTCGAAGAATTTAATTCTATGTTGGCATTTAACGACTGTATCACGAAATACTATAGACGTGATTTTCACATAGAAAACAAACCAATAAATATATTAACTACATTTTTCACATTTGTGGTTTTTAAATATTAACTACATTAGGTTAAGTATTCCTACTTTATCCATTTTACTAAAGATGGTGCCAAAATTAGGTCCATATAGCTTTTTAGTTTCCATAAACTTATGCAGATTGAACAAGTCTATCCTGAAAGAAATTAAAACCCATAATAAATCCTCTTGCGAATTGCCTTAGTTAAGTTTAGTTTTGTTAGTTTAGTTAAGTAAATAATACTCGGAATATTAGACAGTAGAGAGTATTTTCGGCTGAACTTGTAAATGATTGCGACTCTCAGTTGTTTTTTTAGAACTTCAAGAAACAAAAAAATAGTAGGGATGCTAAGACAATGAGAAGTTTTGCAATTATTAATATGTATAAGTTCAGTTCAAATTTGTGCCTACGTAGACGGCGCTGACAGTTGCTTCTTGACAGTTCCTTCTAGTGAGGCTTATCATTTACTGTACAATGCGCTCTTCATTTATACAAATCAGTGATTTCAATTCATTTTAACCCACCAATCATAAAAGCAGAGCATAGATCCTAGAATTTATGTTAGTGTAAAATACATCACAGTTAGAGAAAGAGAGAAATTAGTTGATTGTCTAGTTCTGTACTGACACAAAATATCTAAGTTTTAAATTAAATGTCTCTTTTTCTTTACAGTATCGCGCTTTTAGTAGCTTAATAGTGGGAGTAATTAATTTATAAAAATTTATGAATAGGAACGATTTGTCACCCTTTTCCAACCTAGAGTCGATTCTTCTTCATAGCACACTGTGACTATATTAAAAAGAAATTATTCATAAAATTTTAAAGTAAAAGAAATTCAAACCCAAAATTTGAAACTTTATATTCAAATTCTATTTCAATCTAGTTCCATACTGTCCTTTAGTACGGAACCTTTAATTTGCATGTTAAATGTAAACTGGACTGTTTTTCTTAATGTTCTGAGTTTTTAAGCAATATTTTATGGATCCTCATTTTTTTATAAGATTTATTATAATCAGTGTCAAAAGCTGGAAATTGACTTGTTTTTAATATTTTACTTCAGTATATAAATAATTAAGGTAAATGAACGGTAATAAATGAAGTAAAGAGTTAAGTATTCGAATATTTGTAAGTACTTTTTACTCTAATGTGAAGAATTTAATTTCACACTGAGTTTGTAGAAGCAATAACATTAGTTTTATTGCAGAAACTTAATAAATTAGTCACCTGATTCAGGGTAACGCACCATTCGTTTTTTGTTACATGTCCTATGTTAATTACATGAACCAAAGCCAATCGATTCTCAATTGCAGGCTTTATTAAATTTTTCAACATGAATTTCTATCAAAAAACAAAGCAAAAAAGCTTTCAGCTTCGTTACAGATACAAGTTGAAAAAAGTCTTAAATTGAATCTTTCATTCTCAATATTGCACATATTTGTATTTTGATGAAACGTTAATACGCATCATCAAAATATATTTTTAAAAAGATGCCCCTTCAAAATCAATTTTTGCAAAGTAACATTTATTACAATGACATGCAATTTATGTCGTTCGATCAATTACTTTTTTCAAGTCGTAAATTATGATTGACATATATTTCATTATTTTTTTTCTCAGAAAAGATAGAAACAATACTGAATATATTTCTCCAACGCTGCATTACTTTAGTTGATTAAGAAGATCTATTTCAACTTTTAAGTTTCACAATTGAATTGGAAATATTTCTAGAATGTTCAATCAACACTATAAATTTCATTTCTAGATTTCAAAACAGCTTGAATTGGTTCTATTTAAAGCAGAAAAAGGAAAATCATTATTGCATTTTAATGTCAAGTATTGTTTTTGAAATATCCATCACTAAATTACAATTTTTCGATCGTTCAACTCCATCGATAAGCAAAGCCGTGATTAATTCCATTGTTCCCACTTAATATGTATCAAATCTTTTATATATTGAGATGAGACATATTAGTGTGGGTTGCTCACAGAGAATACATTTAGAGATACATATAGAGGATACATTTTTAATTTTGTCTTCTCCAATTGTCATTTCATTTCAGCAGAACCAATCGAAAATGATCGTCGTCAGAGGACAGTAGTAAAAAGTAGTAAAACTCATTCCATTTTGATCAATATAGGTAGGAAGAGACAGGATCTCCGAAATTTGAAGTGATTCGATTGGCCATGAAGAAAGCATTAATTACATACAAAACTAGCACTCTATACTTCATCTCTGTAAAATTATTTTATGAGCCATAACTCACTCGACTTAGACACGTGCCAAACGTAAGTCGAATACCTCAACTACGTAAATTATTCAAAAGAAAAATCAATCACTTCTAATTTCTACCGTTAGTAAATAAGCAAATTTCAAGCTTCACAAAATTGGCATTACGTGCCTTAACAACGTTAAAACAGTAACTACAGTTGCTAATCTTAGGTGGCTAATCTGTAGCTTGCATAAAAAGTTTTTTAAGTCATCGAACAATATTCTATCGAATTTTCTGTTTCGGCACTAAATTAAAATTTCAGTTTATTTAAAGATTTTACGTTGAAACTACGTTTGTGAAGTTTCGAGTGACTTTCAAAAGTGATCAGCTATTATTTCTTCAACAGCCAAATGGATTCTGCCTAATATGAACTTATTCCATTTTCACTTCAACGGCTTATTTGTAATTAGACAAAAAGTCGAAAAAAATAAATAAGTAAGCAAGAGAAAAATGGAAACCTACTAAAGGCCGAGCTGTTAAGGTGGTCGCTCCAAAACCGGTAGGTGTTGGATTCGAATCTCGTATTGAGCAAATTTTTAATTTTTCTCAATTTACGTATTTAATTAACCTTCGAGTCGCTAAGGACCTTGGTAGTTGTAAACGACGATTTACAGCATTAACACTGAGCTGTATTATAGAACCAACGTGCTCCATGAGACCAATGTTTCTTCTCAATTGCCGAGTCCTCAATAAATTATTTTTCATGGCATTTTTGAATAATCAGTGATTGGTGAACTATTTTTACCATTACCCCAAAATATGTTTGCGTAAGTCATTACGTATCTGGGTATTACGTCAAGAAACTTGTTTGAACATTGATTCTGAATTTGTATTGTAGAATTTATTTTTGGTACGTAAATTGCTTTCCAATGCACTATTCAATAAATAGGTTAACAGAATTTTAAACTTGAATTTTCAGCATATCTATGGCACAATCCTTAAAACTATTATTGTGCCATCAAGTACATTCTTCTATGTGTGACATTTGCTTACTTCTTCCAATTTACCATACGTTACATAGAATTATATAGAAGTTTCACCAGGGAACGCTTATAGCTTAATGGGTTTAAAAGCTCGAGCTCTTATAGCTTCTAAGAGAAATAGCTACACGAAAATTGAAAGAATGTTTTACTTACACTTAGTTTCTACACTTTTACATCTATAACGCTGTTGTACTAGAATTTTCCCGAAACTATTGAAATAAACTTAATAGTTAATAATTATTCATCGTTATTCCACACTGTTTGATCAGAATATTGACAAAACTGAATATTTGTTGGCTTTCTGGTGTTATTTTGTTTCATATGTTACGCTACTTTGAACTTTGTATTCCATTTCCAGGAAAACTTGAACGAAGGAATAAGTCATGCTAATATCATTTCCCTAACATACTCTCAATTCGAATATGCTTATATTTACATAATTCGTGTTTACCTACTCTAAATAATATTTATAGTTATTATATACATTAGGTAATTATATCCCTCTTAATATCAATTCAATCCAAGTCTTGAAAATTATTGAATACCCTATGAACATATTAAAGTTTCCGAACTCGAAAATTTTAAGTATTTTATAATTATTAAGTAGTCAATATTCCTGATATACGTAATTAACTTTTGTAACCCTAGTTGACGTAGTCGTCAGAATATACATTCAAACTAACCAACACCCTTCACTTCATCAGCGTGGCATAAAATTTGTCTAGAATTTTAATGATTACGTGTTTTGTTTCTCGAAAAATATGTACATAATTACCAGTTTCGATGATTCTTATTTTAATCACAATAATATTTATACCTGAAATCTACTTTTAAAGCCTTTTTAACATCTTCAAAAGCGTTTCAAATTGAAACAGAAAAATTAAATAAAAAAATGTAATTAAGACTCATGCAATAATGAATCAAATATAAGAAAGCAGTGGGATAAATAAATATAAATAAATTTCGATGATCCAGCTGAGACTGGCTATTGGTGGGAACGCCAATGTTTTCTGTGTGTTCTGTCTCTATGTTTTCTGCTTAGTTCTTCCATTGATTTTCCTTCCACCTTCTGAATGTTTTCTGCTTGATTCTTCCACACGACGTAATTACGCGTATGCCAACGATTTATCTATTGTTCAAATCGAAACCTTAGTATTTATTCCTTACTTTAGTTCCCCAAAGCCTCTTATACCATTGATCGAAAATACAAACTCGAAGTCGGGAAAATTTTATAGTATATATGTGAATAAAATGTAAAATAATTTCTAAATTTGGTATCAATACTATTATTACTAAATTATACAATTATTCTACTCTCGAAATTTTACATTCGTCTCATTATCTTGAAGTTGACATTTTTGAAGGTTTCGTCTCAATCGCGTGTGAACTGCCCACATGTGTTTTTAATGTTATTTAACACAGGTTTATAATTAATAAGGTCTTTAGTGACTCTAGGATTAATAAAAATCCGTAAATCGAAAAATATCAAAAATTTGCTCGATACCTGTTTTAGAGTGGCCACCTAGATTACACTTTTATTTTGAACAGAAATTGGTTGTAAAATAAAATCATCCAGCACAAATGTTTCTTTATTTTATTTATGTATTAGCTGTTTTATATTTACTTCAAACCATGAGTTGAGCTATTAATTTTCCAATTACGAATACCGCGTAAATTTTTTTACTTAAAATCATCCGTAATCAAATCAATCTTATTGCTAGCTTTATAAAAATTCTTGTTAATTCGCCATAAATAAGCTTTTTATGAAACCAAAATTATCTTGGGATTAAGTCTACTGTATTTTTAAATAACGATATCATCAATCAAAATTAAACAAAATCCATCAAAGAAATATTTTTTCTCACTTATATAAGTATATTAACATAAATCTTTACTTAATCTTATAATTAGATCAAATTCAATTGCCTGTGAAATTGCGAATTTTATCTTATTCTCTTGTAAAAGTATTTTTTTCAGAGCAATAATTGTCACTTTACAGCAAATAGATCATGTATCAAATAAACTAAACAATTTATAAGACCGATTTATGTTATGTTGGTTTTTACGTTTACAAACTTATTTGGAAAAAAAAAACTTTATGTAAACGGTGGCTGGCTTTTTTATGGTTCGAAGGATAATAACAATGAGCTTATGACGACAAAAAGATTCAAGTCCCCGTATTATAATTTACGAGTAAATTTTTTGTGTGGAATGTCAAACGCCTTTGTTGTTCACTGTTTATAGAAGAAATTGATTATTGTTTCTGGGAAAGTTTCATTCTTCATACCATTGTGCTCATGAATTTACCGGTTGGTTTAATAACTAACTTTCATACTATGGTAAAACTGTAAATTACACATAATAAATTTCATGGAATGAAAAACTTCATGAATTGAAAAAATTAGACGATTTATTAAAAACTTTTCATACTCAATAAACAATGCTTTTACTCGGCAAACTATTAATCATTTCTAAATTCAGTTCCACTTGAAGGAGATTATTAAAGATTTATGAAATACTCTTATTGTTACTATTTTATATCTTGTTTTGGAATAATAAAAGGCAGAAAGAAATCAAAGTTTGTTGGACATTGGATTTAATCGACAATGTATCCTTTTATTCAATCACATTTTCCAGATTGAAAAGATTTTTCGTCCAACCTTAGCATTGTTTAATATTTGAGTTTAACTTTATCACATTTATCTCACAGTATTAAAATGCTCATCCTTGAAACGCCTTAAACCTACCCTTTGATATCCCCTAAAGAAAATTTTACCAAAGTTAAACAGTAGAAAATTTGTACAACCTACATACTGTGTTCCAATTTAACCATACTCAATGTCAAGATTAAAAACTTTATTAGATTCATTAATGGTGAAAGCTTTTTCAATGAAAAAAAGAAAAACTTAAGGAAATGGAAGTGGTTATGGTAGGACGAAAAAATATATTATTAGTAATAAAATGTTTACTTCTGTTTCCCATTATATTAAATGTAGCCTTAGTAATTTTCTTTTGTTGGACAAAGAGAAAATAATTATTTTAGCACGAAGTTCATTATTGAACGAATCCTTTATCCTTCAGCTTGTATCAAATAATAGCTATCTCTCTATAGGGGTTGCAATCTTGACAGGCCAAAATCTTGTTAAGGAAATACAAATCCCTGTGGTGTAATGTCCCAGTGGCCAATTGTCATATTTCCTTAAAAAAGAAAGTAATTACCGAAATCAACATCTCAATAAATGGCGACATGGACTTATCTAGGAAGCATTATTTAAATTAAGTTTATTAAAATTATTTTTTACTTTTAAAAATTTTATTAAAAGTTACCATTTAACCTATTTATTGAAAAATAATTAATGTACGACTTATTTCCTTGTTTTGATTTGTATCGTTTTAAAACTTTAGTGATGTCATCCTCTGTCCATTTTAGATTATTTATATATACGGTTATACGTCTCAACAAAGGGGAACAACCCGGCAAATATTACATTACGTGAACTATTTCAATCTTATTTGATCCTTTTTCTTCTTCAGTGACGGATTTATAAATTTACCGCCCCTACTGATCTCTGAATTTCGATAACCTATTTCGCAATCATATTGATTGCATTTATTCTATCAATAGAATCACAATTTGTAATCTATCGTCATTATAACAATAGCTTTTCTTGTAATTTGTAAATTTTTGAACTAAATTTACCGCCATAGGCTTCAGCCTATTCAACCTGATGGTGAATTCGCCAGTGCCCCTCTTATGCAGAAACTATATAACATTGCAATTTTGCTTTGCTAATGAGGCTCCCATAAATACTGAAAAATTAAAATTTTATAAATTAAACAAATTATAATTCTTTAGCTGTTTAGGTAAGAAAAGCACAGTTTTCCTCACTCATCAATCATCGACTCCTACATAGGTTAAGAAAGCCCTCATCGTTTCCCATAAAAGTAATTTACTTACAGTTAATTAAAATAAAACTATAAGTATTCATAAATTTATTTATAAATACTACCAGAGTCACTGATGACTTTGGTAGATGAAGCAACCGTAAATAACCAAGGAAAAAATATATTTTATGATTTTTAACATTTATTGTTGGTAGTACGTAAATATTTTTTTTATCCAAATAAATATATACATTAATTAATATACTTTTTAAAAGAAAACTGATATTAACGTAATGAATAAAGCCATTCTAAAGTGTACATAAGCGGTTAGGTATGTGTGGTTTATATATAAAGAATTGTTTTTTTTCGACCATCGAATCAACTCTCTAGAGTTATGATCAAATCAATCCCCCAATAGTGTTAAATCGACCTCAAGGGGTCTATATCGGCCACTTTGGTGACCCATATCTTTGATTGTTAGGTAGTGGGTAATATAGAAACTTGAAATTTTGCATCAAGGTAAATGTATTAGGAGAATCTATTGTTGATGTTAGTAAGTAACAAAGTTATGGAGCCCTTAATTTTGAATGCGAAAAAAGCAAAATGAAATTTTTTATATTAAGAATGAACTCTTGTTTATACGACTCAATCAACAGCAATCTTTCCGATTTCCATTTTTTTCCATTTTCCTAGCCTTAAACAAAAAAAAATACGTTATAAACTGAAATGACACATGATTTTTAGTAATATAAGTTTGACTCCTCAAAACTTGGTTGTATTTATTAAGACAATGTACACAATTTATGTGTTTTTGCCGTTTCCCGCGTGGTTGAGTTATTTCCTCCAACTTTGTCTATCCCTGACAAAGTTCCGCAAAAGAAGAAGTCCATTTCTCGTTTTAATAAGTCCTATATTTTACTCTGTCTTCTTCTTTTCTCTAATTTTCTTTTAACACCATCAACTATGAATCCCACGAATCGTCGTCCTTTGATAATATGACCGTTAAAATTAGTATTTTTTCTTGTTACGACATTGTTGAAAGTCCTTTCCTGGTTAACTTTTTTCAATAGCTTCTCGTTTATTACTCAATCTACCTATCTATTTATTCCAATTCTTTTCCAGCGTCACATTTCAGACCTCTCCAGATACTTCTTTTCTCATTTTCTCAGAGTCGAGATTATCGTTTCAAAAAAGAGCATTTTATTAACTCTTTCTGAAATTTTAGTTCCAATTTATCATTCAATGGTTTCTTCTGGCAGTTGAACTCAATTTTCGCCAAAGGAAAACGCTCTTTAATTTAATTAACGGATTTTTCATTTCTTTGTATTACTGAACAATATACCATACTAACGCAAATGATTTGAAATTTTCGAATAAAGCTTCAGTTCTTTGAACAAGAAAACAAAACACAATCAATTAGCTATTGTTATAATATTAAACTAGTAATTTTATAATTTAATAAACGTGAAGTGTAGAAACGCAGCTTGTCAAGTTTTCATTTCCAACTAAATATAAGCGGAAATTAAATAAGTTTCGAGCAAGTAAAATATATCATCGTTTTACCTCTTGCAATAAGGCGATTTAATGAATAAGAACGATTCATGTATGAAATTTTAAATAAGTAGATACATAAATTAAAACATTGCAGTTTCATAAGTTCTTCCATTGAAACCATTGAAATTCTAAGTATTTTATTTTGTATTGCTCTTTTCTCTTTTTCTCCGCTAAACGTAGAAAATTAAAAATGGTTTCTAAAGAATAAAAACACGTTTTTACTACCATCAAAAGCATGAATTCTTGCAATTTTTGACCGAAATTATAATAGATGAAAAATCGATTTAATTTAGATTTGTTTTTCAGCTTGTAAATCTGTGTTCCAATCTACTTAACTTATAGCTTTCAGTCTCTTAAAATTATCAAATAGCTGTCAAATTACTGATGCCTCGGCTTTAGTGCTTTAGGCGATTGGTGGGGAACCTGCGACCTCCGCGAGGTTCTTGTGCGGCCCTTTGCCACCTAGTACAAAATGGTAGAGTTCGTTTCAAACAACTATTGTACATCAACGCCATGATGACAAAACAAAACAATTTAAATATTTCCCTGCAAGGTGAAACGAGGTATTTTTATGAAATGTGGCAAAAGATCCAAGCGTTTAGAAAAAAATTATCATTTTTCAAAACATTGCTTTGTCGATCGGAAATATCTGCACAACACTTTCCGGAGCTAGCTAAAATGTTAAATGAGCAGAACTGTGAAAATAAAATATTCGATGAATATGTAGGTGTCTTGGATTGTTTAATAGAAGAGTATACTAATCGATTTTCTAATTTTGACGAGCACACTCCTGCTATGAAACTGGCATTTGAACCACATTTAATAGACATATCCGAGGCTCCTGCAGAACTACAAATGGAGTTAATTGATTTAGGGGGAGATAGTTTCATCAAATCCCTTTTTAACGCTAAAAAGGATCCCATAGAAATCTGGAAAAATGCTGTTGAATATCCATGCCTTCGAGAACATGCTCGCCGTTTACTTTCCTGCTTCGGAAGTACCTACTGTTGCGAGACAACATTTTCTCTCATGTCAAAAATAAAAACAAATTTAAGAACGCAAATTACAGATGCACATTTAGAGGATCAATTAAAGCTGTGTGTTACGAAGCTTGATCCAAATATAAAATTACTGTCAAACAAAAAACAAAGCCAAATAAGTCACTAACTGAGTGAATAAAAAAATATTTTTTATTGTATTTTTTTATAACATTTTTATATTACACAAAAGTCACTTTCTTAGGTCAATCAGCTTATGCGGCCTCTCTTATTGCTGTCTAATTTAAATGTGGCCTCTAATGGTTAAAAGGTTCCCCACCTCTGCTCTAGGCTATAACCGTAGAATTTAATGCACTTATTGTAAAAGAACCAATTGGTACATTTACATATTTCTCCTCTAGGGTAGATTCGATATTGAATTTCCCGTTTAAATAAATTAATTATATGTACTATCGTTAAAGGAACCTTCAAAAATTGACCACAACGAAAATAGAAAAGGCAAAATTGTTTCCAATACAAATAGTAGGAAACATAACTCTCTTGGTTGCATACTGTATTATTTTAGCAGAGGTAAAGAAGAATAGTGTACTTTCACGTTTTATTCCATCACTTTATATTGGCGGTTGATATTTTTGAAATGTCGCTTCCATTCTCCCCTGTCCTAGCTATCTTCCTCCTGTAATTCCTTTTCTCTCAAACCTTGTTCTATTCAGTACATATATCGCATATTTGCACTAATTGTTGACCTCTTTCCAATTCACATTAATCTTATTTGAATCTTCAGATATTAATATCCTGATTTTGTTCGTAAACCTTCATTGAAATCACCATTATTCCTCTTGTCTCTATATTATAATTATGCCTCTTATCCTCCTTATCCTTGGTATATGTAAATATGCATGTTAATATTTGCAATTCAGTTCCATTCTTTTTTCTTTCTTAAGTCCTTTCGGCAAAATAGATGTCACTACCATACGATGTTGTGAATTCATTTTAAGCTTAAATAATGTTCCTGGAAAATTGTAGGATAACTAGAGAATAAGTATCCATCGGGATTTTACATGCAAAAAGTTAGTTTGGAAGTTTTCTAACTGTTGACTAGTAGTTATTCTAAGATTTATTTTACATTTGGCCGTCGGAAATTTATAAAATTTGCATTTATTTTTCCTGCTGGTATTTAACAATTCACAGCACAACTCTGATGTCGCACTTTTCTTGTATTTATTTAAATAAAACAAAGTCAAAATTCTCACGTGTATTTGCTTGCAATTCCATTAATAATAGCCTACTCTAACGCTTAAACTGACCACTGGGAACACTTGAGTCGATTTGACTTCCCCTACCATGGCTTTACACTTAGCTAACATTCTTAAGAATAATATTAATTTTAGAGAAAACTTTGTTTTTTGAATTCCTTTTAAGGATTTTGTTTTCTTTTTAAATTGAACGATTTTCACCGATCAAAGCTGAATTTTAAAAATGGCTTTAATCTCAAGTGCTAGCAAATTACATTTTGTCTGAAGCTTTCGAAATTTACCGTAATGAAATTTGTAAAGCTCACGAAAAGTAAATATGAGCTTTATCTCTGTTATACTGTTTCTGCTTTACATCTCAGATAACAAATAACAAATGCTTAGCCATATTATTTTAAATTGAAAGTTAATTAACACTTATAAACAATGTTAATAAACTTCTGAAGAACCTATAATATTACACACATATTCTCCATTGAAAAATCATTCTATCATTTACTTACGGAAATACTATTCTTTGGGCTTATACTTTTATATATTTTACCTTTTTTGAACTTTAAATTATTTTTTTTTTATGAAAAAGACTATATTTGTTTTCTGTTTTATGTGTGAAATATAAAACAAAGTTTGGAATTTTAAAAACTTTTCCTTGTGTTTTATAACGATGTGTTTCATGTTAAAGTATTGCAAAATACTTTGTAAAGTTACAAAAAATGGAAAACGTTCTAAATTTTCGGAAAAATAAAACGCATTTTGAATCTTAAAAGAAAATAAAAAAACACTTTTGTTAAATTGATTTTGACCAATTTAGATAAAACCGAATGGTTTTCGTATGGCAACTTTCTATTGCGTCATATAAGTGGTGAGATCACTGGGAGTGTAATAAACTCAAGTAAATAAATGTGAACAGCTTTAGAATAAAAATTGTTATATTTATCCAAAGCTTTTGCTAAATTTAAAAAAAATATTTTATTTCACTTCGAAAATGTAATAAAAATAAATTCCCGAAACTGCTTTTAAGTGCATTAGTTGAGAATGGCTCAACCAATTTGGCTATTATTTTTACAGTTCGAATTTTTTCTTTATGTTTCTAGTAGAAATAGATAAGAAAAAATTACTCTTAAAATTCAAAAAAATGATTTTTTGTTTCTATTTCAATAATTATAAACAAGGAAGTTATGCTTCCTTGAGTTTTTGAACATATGCTTCTTTAGGTGCAGTATGAGAGGAAAAAATTAAATTTGTTATTGATTTCTATTACAGAAGTTAATTTAGGGTGTAACGTTCACTAAAAAGTAGACTTATCAAGATTTAAATAAGCAAAGTGCAATTGTGCATGATCAAAATGAGCTAACTTCTATTGTATCTAAAATATGCTCTTCAAAACTAAAAATAACCGTTAAAATTTTGAAATTATGTAAAACAGTTGACCCTTTTTAGTGACAAATAATTATTCAATAGTTATAATAAATTTTTTGAATTTATAACTGAATTAAAATAGAAATAAAATATTTTAAATTAACATAATAATAGCCAAATATCAGTATATATGTTGGTAAAGACAGCCATCAAAGAATATAAAAAAAACGTTATTGCTGATTTTTAAATCAATACCTAAGAGGTAATTCCGTTTCACCCAAATTTATAAAATTTAGCTAAAATCAAAGTCTTATAACACTAACAGGATATATATCAAAATCTGTTTGCTACGATTATAAGACATACTTGAAAAAATAACTTTATCATTTATTATTAGCTCAACGTATATTATCAACGTATTTAAATGTAAAGACACAGTTGGCAAAGCTTTCCTGGAATTGTTCTATTAGATTTAAGGAGCTCTTAGCATAAAGCATTCACCTGGTTCTACCAAATATAAAGCAAATGCTTGGTACCATGGATATTTAGGATTGCGGACAATATAAGACCTAATCATGCTTACATCATGATTTGCTTCGCATAAAATTATTGTAGTAAATAATTTTTTCCCATTACGATGCTGCGGAAAAATATTTTCTTTTCTAATGCTGAAGCATCGGTATAACGGCTTTTATGTGGACTTTTATGCATTTCTCTTATTTCATCACTTTGCATGTATTTCACATTAAAAACCGAATATCGTATGAATTATAATATTAAATAAATACAGAAAAATAGTTTACAGCAATGAAAATTGTCTTGAGGGGCTGTTTGTATAGGGTTGTTGTTCAGAGTAATTTTATTTATCAAGCTTAAAAGCGATTGATTAAAGCTAGAAAACTCGAATGAAATTTTTTGAGTATGATTTTAAATAGTGTCCACAAGTGGTGGAATACTATGAAAAAAAATAAAAACTATTTTTTTTCCTAAATCTTTTTTTCCTATATTTAAGCATTCTTAAAAAAAATTTTCGGTAACGAAACATAAAGATAATAATTTTTCAATTCAATATATACGCAATTCATCAAAATATAGAAAGTATGTAGAAAATTAAAAAATTGCCTTTAAAAATTACTTTTCTATGCAAACATTCATTCAAATAATGACCTTACCGTACAATTATTAGAGCTAATAAAAATATATTATTATTTCAATAAATTTTTGCATAAAGAAGTAATTTTTAAAGACATTTTTTTAATTTTCTAAACATTTTGATGAATTGCATATATACTATAACTTGACAAGTAACTATCTTTGTCTTTCCTTACCAAAAAAAAAAGTTTTAGTATACTTAATATGAGATTTAGAAAGAAAATAGTTCTTATTTAATCATTTTTTAATTGTTAGCAGGAAAGTGGACATAAAAGGACGTAAATTCATATACTAATAATTAATTTCGCAATGTTTCAATCCTTTATTTGAACTTCGAAAGGTTTCTTAATTTACAGTATATAATGCACATCTCAAAAACAGTAACAAAGATTTTGATTTTTTTAACGTACATACATTACAAAGTTTAATAAATAAGGTAAAATTGTTAATTTAATTTTCTGTTTATTACCTAATTTATTAATTTTTGTAATGTATGTACGTGTAAAAAAATCCAAATCTATGTTGCTGTTTATATGATGTGCATTAGATACTGTAAATTAAGAAACGTAATGAATTTGAAATAAGAAGCTGAAAATTTGGCTAATTTTTTTTTATTCACTATCAAAACAATTATTTTTTCATAGAAGACAATTTCACAGATAAACTTACAAAATAAATCTCTATTGAATTACAAATTTTCATCAAAATCGTTAGAGCTGTTTTTAGAAACCAAAACACATACATACATACATACAAGAATAGCTTGAATAGCTCGTTATATATAAAATAGTTTCGGTTAGTTAATATTCTAGACACACTTGTGGTGGCGTTACAACTTGACACATTTCCCAGCATGCATTGCAAGATTGGCATACCTTCTTTTATATTAACTTACTAGTATCTATACTGTAGAAACAATTGTTGCCTCAACAACATGACTTAAATACGGAATTCGTAAGAGCTTACTACATAATATAAATATATATTAAAAACTGGAGAGGACTTTCAATTTTTCGTTGTTGGTATCCTTTGAAAAAAATGATAGATTTTATAGAAGAACAATAAATTCTTAAGCTAACGAAATGATTCTAAACTTTTGATAAATGGACAGTCAAGTGTTGCAAATTACTTTAGTTTAAGGGGAGGATTGTTCAAAAGTTTAATATATCGTTGTAAGTTTATGAAGTTGCCGAAACTTGAACTTCATTCATCTCTTATTTTATTTAGAGCAGTTCTGTTACGTTTTGGTTAAAAATTTTTATATTTTTCGAAAAATAAATAAGATCATTGAAACGACTTACCTGTAACATTGGCAAAAAGAAGCACAAAAACTGTCCAAAAACCCAATTTTGAATAAGCATAACCGCGAGTGTAATTGGTAATACACACGTGCATTTTACTATATTGCACAAACCGATATTGATGAAAAGGCAATAGGTCGCGTCGTGATGTAGTCGCCGTTGGCAAATGTGAAAAATAACAGCCAAATTCGCTAAAGTGCCGAACAGAATTAAGATGGTATACAGTGCAATTATAAACGGATAGATTCTGATGAGTGCTGGTCGAATGTGCGGCTTTCGGTAATCCACATCAGTGGCGTTCAATCCGACCAGAAAGTGCGATAGATAGGTAATCCAATGTTCCGGTATTGTATTCACTTCGGCTCGTGTCAGCTTCATGATGATTAAACTTTAATCGAATCGAAACCGTAGCACAAACAACTGATAACTTGGAGAAAATGTACAATTACTCCCCAAAGTGTGTCATCACTAATCGTTCCGCTGGGGTTTGAGTTAAAAGCTCTGAAACAATCATAAATTATTCTCAGTTTAATTAGGTAATCAATTCCATGGAAAACTACTAATTTATTAAAAACACATTAAATAATAGGCGTGCTATGAAATGATATAATTATTTCATAGAGTTAGATCTTAAATTCAAAATGAATTTCCCTTAAATTCTCTAAAAGCGTTTCCATCTTACATAATTTTCATTAAATTAAATATATTTTTTTGATTTACACATACATTCTTTCAGAAGGAATTATTAGATCTTTATTACAAATAATAAAAACCAATACAATTAAAAAAAAAATGTCACTGCATAATCGGAACAACTTTCTAAGCAAAAATAAAAAATTCTTAGAGTTATAAATGAAAGAATTTGTGGAGCTTATTGCTTTCCTTATTCATTGTTATAGTTTCAAGTTATTAACTTTCCTTTGATTCAAATTATGACCAACCAAAAAAAAAGACAGAAAAGAAATCCTAAACTTTTTTACTTTAACGTTAAACTATTCACTACCTAGTTAATGTATGATATACAATTTATGCTAAATATGTTCTTTAACTTATAAAAACTTCTCTTATTTTATAGTTTCTTAATCTCAGATAATCGATAGCCATTTGGTTAACTTTCCTATCAAAATTATAATAAATGCTTTACTATTTATAATAAATTTAGCTTTATGTTTTTTGCTCATAATGAAAACCTAAAGCGTCACAAATTCCACAAAAGCCTTATTATTTTGCTGCCTAATTAGTGTTAACGATTTACTTTATCGAATATAAATAATTTTTCTACTCAGTTTATAAAAAAATTCATTAAAACTTTATAACAGCTTTACTTTAATATCTACCAATAGGATTTGCTTCTATTTAAATTAAATGAACTCCGTTTCAATTGTTTCAATGATAAGGGTTGATTAATAAAAACCTGTATTTGATAACAAATGGCCTTAGTAAATAAAATTGGCGTTATCATTATGTACTGTAGGCTGTTTTTTTCCAAAGTGTGTATTGTGACGCTCCAAAGCGCCGTTTAAAATTTCCTGAACTAAATATCATGTTATTAATATTATTTTTTTATTAGATGCTACTTAGACTAACATTAATTTGACCAATATTTAACGTTCATCTAGGACAGTGGTTCTTAACGTAGACTCAATCGAACTTCAAGGATTCGGTGAGTCAGTCTCGCGGGTTCGGACAATATCATGTTTTAATAGTTTCGTTCTTTGTTTTAATGATTTTATTCATTTTGTGCACCAATGTATGAAAATAAATCAAAAATTTCATTTTGAAAAAGAAACATATTTTATTTCTTCAATTAGGAATGGTTAGAACCTCCAGCAAAATTAAAAACATCTTTATAACACTGATATATTTTCTTTCTATATCGCGTACTTCTTCGATCATTTTTTTTGTTTTGAAAGATAATAATACATTAATTGAAAACTGACCAGTAAGCGCGGCTTAAAGAACATGGCTACGTATTGTGTGCATTGAAAGAATTGCCCATAAGTTTACATTGAGTTTATGTTAGAGTTTTTATTTTAAAATAATTTTTCGACTGGATTGAATCAAATCCAGATCAAAAAAATGTTATTAACGCAGAATTTTTTTTTGAAACTTTACATTTATTTAATTAAACGGAGTGAAATAATGAAAAAACAAGCTGTAATGTAAATTTTACAGTGTCTTGTTTATACTGTTTTCATATTAAAGATCCTCACGAAAAACAAGTATTAGTTTCGAAAGTAGAATACATTTTTGATTTCTTTCCGAACTAATTTTTGATGTAAACAAAATTGTCATCAGACTTGAGTTTAACAAGAGATCTTATTTCTACGTTTTCATGTGATTTACTTCTATAACCATTCATAGCACAGTAAACTCGACTCTTTTTTTGATACAAGGACTTAATTGAATAATATTCATTTCAATTAAAGAAATTGAAAAGTTTTTGATTTATTTATAACTGACTCCTTGATATAATTGTATATAAAAGATCACACAAAAACTAGTACTTTCTTTGGCCATCAGACGTCGTGATGCATCGTGACCAAAGTGGTCAGACTCAGTTCCCAATTGATACAAAAATTAAAATAAATTTCCAATTTGTAAAATCCTTATTGCATTTAGAATTGCTTAAAGTATAATTTTTAATTTGCGCTTTTTGTTTCAATTTTCGTCCCAAATAGTGGATAACCATGTTTTTGGAATCGATTCCTCATTTTTAACATCCTATAGCCTTTATCACAGGTATCAGATGTAAGCAGTTAAATTAGCTTTGTATAAACCTACTTGAAATAAAATTATTATTTTATAATTCTTTTGCAAATTCTCAAGAATAATGTTAAAAAGCAACAAATACTAAAACGAAGACTCCCTCTTGATATATAATATTTAAAAGAACAAATATCTATTCTTACGATTCATTGAATTTCAAAAAGTCAATGAACTTTGGAACATAAATACGTGTCTACTACCGATACTACCTATGCATAACTACCCACTATTAAGCTGGATATATGTATTGTGTGCATCTGAAAGGTTATATATTTTTATTCTGCGGCAAAACAAAGTATTTATTAATTCAAATAAAGCTCCAAGGTATTCCGAAAAAATGAAACCCAGCTTTGCTTTCATAAGCTTTGCATTCTTTTTATACAAACATAAATATGTTTAGATATTAAAGGACAAGCTTTATAACAAGCTTTATAAATGCCAATACTTTTTTATAGTTTAGTCGTTGGATAAAATTTTTTGAACAAAAAAGGTATGTTTTTTAAATATTTCTTTTCATTTTTTCAAGTTATTAATGTGTTATTTTCCTATTACGTCTCCAACTTCATTATTTCTCCAAAAATCGAAAATATATTATTTGGGCAGTAATAATAATTAAAGATTGGTTTTCTAAATAAAAGAGCAGATTCTACTTTTTCTCATAAACGCACTCATGCTTAGTCTATATTGGTGTTTGAAATAATATAGGCTTTGTTATTATGTATTATATTACGGACGCAATCGATTTATATCTTTGACGTCTCTTTATTAATTCTCACAGAAGTAAACAAAAATATTGACGAAGCTTATAAAATTAAACAGAGAATATAACTATTATAGCCTAGTCTACCATATATTCTTAGTACTTCCAGGGTGATAACGCAATAACCTTTCATAATTTTAATGATTCTCTCAGCTAAACGTAGATAACATAAGCGTTTTAATATGGCTGTTTGTATAAATATCAACGTTTATCGTATCCGTATCTACAATATATAAAATATTAACACTCAAGAAAAGTGGAAAAGTATAAAATATACAAGAAATAAATTGAAATTGATAGAACCGATTTTTCCTAATAATGCTTAATAGGGTTTTAAATTAGGATTTAATACACTCTGTTGACAAAGTGTTGGCTTCATGGTCAATATTTCCCATGTGAAATTAAGAAGGAACTATGCATTTGTTGGAGATTTAAAGCTGAAGTTGAATATATTTACAGTATGTATTACTACCAGTCGTTTATCTGACTATTTAAACGATATTACTCGTATTATGTGTATTGGGATTACTCGTATTAGGATATTCTAATTTCGAAAGGCACCAAAATAAAACCTCCCATAAGAATTCCAAATTATAGATGCTTGACTTCGGTGTGCTTTTGACCTAATAAAGCTTATTTTAGTTCCAATAAAATTGCAACACAATATTAATATTTCAATAGTATACTTACGGAGTATAGATACAAGAAGTTCGAACGTAATGTGAAAAAAATGGCATTAATTTGAGGTTCAGTATCGGTAAAGCGCATCACACTTCACAAATTACGCGTTTTAAATATAACGCGGGAAATGTTGTTATTAGAAACTGTAAATTCCAACCTTCTGCACAATGGGAAATGTGTCAAGATATGGTGCTACCACAAGAGTATTTAGAGTACTAATTTATGTTACCTTAGTTACCTAACTTAAGTTTCGACTTAAATTAATATTGCTAACACATTAATGGCGGCTTCAAATTTTGGCAGATTTTTCTTCATGCATTGCAAAATTGGAATACATTCTTAAAACCTTAACGACTAAGAAACGTTCTGAATACTTGCGCTGTTAGTGAAAGAAACGAGAACTATGCTCTGGGTCTATTATTGTGTAGGTACATGAATATTGTGAAAAAGCCTGAACCGTTTGACTCCTTGCATCTACACTTCGTGGTTATACCAAATAAACTTTTATTTTATTTTTTGATAAATTTTCCTCCCTTGCTAATATTATTATACCAATTATTAAAAAGTTTTAACTGAATATTTTTTATCGGAAAATTCATTAGGGAAAATAATATAGTTCTCATGGAGGAAGATCCAACTTCAAATTTCACCAAAACTTTATTCAAGAACATAAATGTATAAAAATTTCTTTTAGAAGACGAATTTTCCCACAAAAAATCCTTAAGCCCATATAACCGCAGGCTCCAGCACTTCATGGACTACCCAAAATTCATAATATAAATATGACAATCAGACCAGTAGTGGATTACAAATTTTCTTCTGGATACTGATTAACTAAAATAATTGTCCATTAAAATCATCACATTTAAAAAAATCATAAAAAAGTACATATAAATTTATAAATAAGACTAAAAACCTGAAAACTCCACAAAATATAAAAATGGAATCACTTAACCCTGTCAACTTACATACAAATGTTTCTCTCTACTATGTTTACTAAGCAATATCTTAAGGTAAAAGAATTTTATTTTTAATCATAAAGACTATCAATAGAAGAATGGTTTGGCCATAGATTCTCCTTTATCAGGACTACTAGCCGATATTTATATGAACAATATTAACAAAATAAAATAATATAGTAGGGTAGGTATGTGGATAATGCCTTAATATTATTTAACTGAAATACCCGTTGCATTGACAATATAGTATCCGATTTAGCCAAAATTTATCAGAAGACAAAATTCACTTCAGAACTAAAAAATGGAATTATCAAATTTTTAGCTATAACAATCATCACCAACAAAGCGTAATGTTATCATACAATTTATTAGAAAATTCAAAGAAATCCAACTACGGTTATATCTATTCACAATACATAATTTCACCCAAGAAGTCAAAAACCAGCAGCTTACATCATATAAAGCCTCATATACAGAGGGATCAAATTCCGTCTTAACATCAAAACTCGTGATGAAAAATTCATTAAAATCAAGCAAAACCCAGTAACTAACGGATACAGAAGCTCAATTAAAGGTAAAATTGTATCTAAATACACCAAAAAATCAATTCTTCCAAAGGAAAGAAGTACATAAAATCAAGTTTTAACAATATATTTGCAAAACAATAGCCAATATCCTAATGAAATTATATTTACATCACATTTTCTCAAACCGTGGGAGAACGATCTAATCAAAATGAAAAACAAAACCGGAATATATAAAATTAAAGTGGTTTATGTGAAAAATTCTATATTGGCCAAACTGGCCGATGGCCGATGTTCCGGGACTAAATATAAAGAGCATACACCCAGTAGACCTGATTCAACAACATCTTCAAATTTCGGAGTTCGGTGAGTTCTTAATGGTTTTATTCTTTTTTGTGTACCTATGTATTGAATATAGATCTAAATTTTGGATTTAAAAAAATCATATTTTATTTTTCCAACTAAGAAGGGTTCAGTGAATGCGCAAATGAAACTAGTGGGATTAGTACCTCTAATAAGATTTAAAATCACTAATCTTCATAGTATATTGAAAAATAATTTGAAAATATACCGCAAGAAAATAATAGAAAGTTTTTGCGCTTGTTTCGTAATTTTAGAATTTTTACTATAATTTTGATAAACTGCAAATTTAATTTCTTAAATTTTCGTATCTTAATGATATTTATTCTTTGTATAAAGCCGGAAATCTAAAGTATTAAACTGTATCACTTCATCTGATGTGATTTTAGTAATCGGAACGAAAACAAAAACAAACAAACAATGCAGCTTTAAAAGGAAATTTATTCATTTTTTTTTTTGTTAGTTCTTTTTAGTTTTACTTATGACAAAAAATAGGTATACCAATTTTTATTCTATACAACAATAAGAAGACCTGGTTCAACGATATCTTCAAATTGTACAAAACATCTTTACGACGAAAATCATAAGTGGATAAATTTTGAAACAAACTTCAAATCTATACATATTTGCAATAAAGGATCACTTACGAACACCTTTGAAGAAAATAAAATACATAACGCCCACAAACTTGACTATACTAATGTCCTATAAATAATAATTTTTACAACAAACACTTTTTATGAAAGATTACAAATTATCAAAATAAAAATATCACCTGACGATGACAGCTAACCACTATTGAAACGCGTTGGAAATGAGGAAAAGGAAATGAGTTAAACGACATAAATTATAATAATACAAAAATATCCACACAGTCGCTACAGAATAATATAACAGTAATAAATTTAACATTACAGAAAACAAAACATTAATGACACATTGATTTATATGTTCACCTCGAACATCAATTTTCATTTTAAATTTTTTCTTTTAATTTTCTCGGAAACTAGGAAAACCAACAAGAACTGAAAGATAAATAGTTTTACGAAAAAAAATTCACCTTATTTGTTCAGGCACGTTTTATTCGATGCATCAAGAAGAAAAATGTGATCTACTTTATACTGTCTTTGGGATTCTAAGAAAATAAATATAACATAGCATCATATATATAGCATCGTATTCATACCATCATTTAATGAAAATATTAGGATCTTTTTCTAAATTCCAATCATTTTAAGTTTTATAAAAACATACGAAAGACAAGAAAGAAAGATTTTACGTCAGTAATAAATGGGAGATACTATATAGGAAGTTTCAAACATTTCATATTTCACAAAAAAAAATATGAATACAGTTTTTTAAGATAAGTATGAATAGTTTGTTTCTTTTGTGTAACTTAGGGTGTTCTGTTGATAAAATTTATCACTTATAGTTTAAAGCCAAAATATATAAGTTTCTTTTTATTTAATAAATTATGAGATTTCATATGGTATATAGAGAAGCTATATAAAACTGTTTCCGTATTAGGAGGGAACTGATTTCAAATTTAATTTCAAACCAAGAAATCGAACATTTTCGTTTACTTCTTTTAATCCCAATTTAAGGAGAATATTATCATTAAAAATATTATTCCTTAAATCAAATTTTTGGAACAGTATTAAGTTCTTTTTCATTTATCATTTCAATAGACATTTTTAATGACAGTTCTTTGATCTAGCTCCTAGGAAGTTCTTGATTGAACCACAAAGAAGGATTATTTTCAAAAATGTAACATGTTTAAAAACAGATTTTGAAGAATAAATACCTTTTAAATTTTACTTTTAGAAAAAAAAAATCAAAAACTTATCTACAGAAAAATAGCCGAAAAGCTCATTACCACTTCACCCGTATTTTATTCTTTAAATGTCATGACTGATACGAACGTTGTCTATGATGTGTTTATTGGCTATTAGATTAATTATCCTTATTTTATTTACTATATCCCGGAAAAATTATGTTGACAGCCTGTCAAACCACGTCCTTCAATTCTTCAGCCAGGTTGTTGTTCATCTGCCTACACTTCTTTTCTCCATAATTTTCCCTTGAATTATTAGGTGTAATAATGCGTATTTTTCTGGGTGTCTCATAACATCACTGAAGTATTCAAGTTTCCCACGGTGTTTGATATTCACTAATGGATAATTTTCATGGAGTCGTTAGTCGCTGTTTTTTTACGATAAATATAGTCATGTGATTCAAATTTAACATGTGCGCCAAAATTTGAACGACAAATGAGGCTCTCTATCAAATGTCGATAAATCGATACCACTTTATTTTATAGGTATGTGTATATTATGGTAAAATTTCAGATCCGTGATGATGACAACTTAATTCAAGTTTCAGAGGACTATGATTAAGTCAATAGTTAAAACTAGATGTTTACTCGTGGCATTTCGGCTTTTTATTAAGCCTTCCTCAGGCGTTCATAAACAGTCGCTTGAACCTTGTCAACAATAATCCTTGTCATAATTCATTTTATAAATACGATACGATTAATAAAAATAGTAATAAAAGGTTTCAAGATACATAAAATTCAATCAAAATTCAATATAAATGATACTGTTAATATACCTAACCGCTTAACACAGCTGACAGTCACTGTGCTAAGCGGTTAGGTTTATTAACAGTATCCCTTATAACTATTTTTTATTGAATTTTATGTATCCTGGAAGCTCTTATTAATATTTTTTATTAACTATATCATTTTTATAAAATGAATTATGACAAGGATAATTGTTGACAAGGTTAAAGCGACTGTTTATGAACGCCTGAGGAAGTTTTAACTATTTATTTGTTCCTAGTCCTCTGAAACTTGTATTAAGTATGTGTATATAATTGCGAGTAATAAGGAGATAACAATACTTGATTGTAAACATTCAATTTATGAATAATAAATATACCGACTATGTACTCTATTTGGAAATGTATTAATAGAGAAAATCATATTTTGTATATATGGTAAGCATGAATTGCCTTATAAAATACCACAAAAAAGCTTAGCAAAATTTAGCTTTATCGATACTTTTTACAGATAGCCTACCTGTTAAATTTTAGTCCCGTGATCACATTTATCGCTAGAAACTAGCAATTAGCGACAGCATCATTGATTCTTTGAGCAGTCGTAACGCTTTCTCATTCGTTATTTTATCCATCCATCGAACTTTCTGAATTCTTCTGTACACAATTATCTCGAAAGCCTCTGTTCTTTTCAGGGAGGTTTCCGTTACTGTTTTAGCTTCTACTCCATACAAAAGCATTGGGAAAAATTAGCATTAAAGTATCCTGATTTTAAAATCGATATTTTTGTCGTGTGCAAAAAGCTTGCATCATTTTCAAGAATGATGTTTGTGCTTTGGTCCTTTCAATTTTTAATTTCAATGCTTGGTTCCCATCTTTCCTTAATTAAAGTTCCTAGGTTAACTTGTGTACTCGTTTGAGTAGAATGTTGTTTACGACGATTTCCAACTCTTGAATGCAACATATTTTTGATATAATCATCTATTTGGTTTTGTTGGGATTCAGCATCAGACTGTACCTCTTGCAGTAGTATGTTATCTTATTCATCGATTTTATAGTTGCATCTCCGAGCTTGTAAGAACTAAGGTATCGTTTGCATGTCTGATAATATTTACGTTTTTTTCCATTTTTCATTATACTTTTTTCGCTATCTTCTAAAGCATCTTTAAAAATTTGTTCTACGTATAAATTAAAAATCAAGGGAGATAGAATCCAGCCCTGAATAACTTTTCTTTTGATTTCCGCTTCTTCTTGGCCACCTAGTCGAACATTAACTATTTGCAACCAATATAGGTTTGCTACGATACTATGTCTTTATGTCTTTGTTATAAATTTCGGTACTTATCTTTTAGCAATTGTTACTTTTTGTCACGCTAAATTCGGTCAAAGACGGATCAGTCTATTACACATATATACTTTACATCATGGTTCATATCACGGCATCTTTGCACTAATACCTGTGTGCTAAATAGAGGTTCGCATGTTCTTAAGCAATTTCTGAATTCAGATTGAGTATCCTGGATTTTACTATCCAGCTTTTGTGTATTCTACCATGGAGTATTTGATAAATGAACTTGAAGGTATGATTCATAAAACTGAATACGGTGAAATATTTGATTTTCGTTACTTTTTGATTCGTTACTATTTATTGATATCGGGAGGAAAATTCATTTCAAAAAAAGAAATAAATGATTTAAATCCGATAAAAATTGCACAAAATGAATAACTCTTTCTCCTCTCCTATATCATTATAACTAAATATTTATTTTATATTCATAAAAGTCCCACAAATTATAGAGCAATGTTAAAAAAATTATTAACTTTTTCAAATCAAATGCAAATAAGGACTGTAAAATTGACAAATTGTAAAATTTTTGAAAAAATTACGTGAATACCTTTTGAGTAAAAGTTTCAAAAGCCACATTTTAATAAATCAAGCCTGCAATGAAAATTCATAAATAATTGAAAATCTTATTTTCGAAATAAAATAAAGAAATAACTATAAATATTTTCTTCTTCCACATATATAACTTAATAAAAATAACCATTCTTATATTATTTCCTTATTTAATAAAGCTTTTTTATGGCTTTAAATAAAAATGTGTTTTTTGTAAAATAACGAAATGACGTCAAAGTAAACAAGTTGAAGAAAATGTCAATTTATACATTGTTTTCATATATCTTTTTATTTTATTTCCGATAGACCAACTTCCACTATAGTTTACTCTTGTGTATTGCAGCTCCATTTAATATTGTTAATTTTAACAAAAACTTCTTTTATTTGGATGAAATTAAGAAGTTTATACCTGCGGGAATTTTTCAACTTTGTTGCAAATTATAATTATCTTTTCAAATAAATTTAACGAGGAACTGGAAACCAAGAGGAAACTAGGAAAACTTTGTCATAGTTCTAACCACCACCTTTTCAGCACCTGCATCTCTAATACCTAGGTAAACATATCCCGCAATTCCTTGGGGTGTTTATTTGCTAATAGGTACTGAATTTCAATAGAAACACCCCCTATTATTAAACAGTTAAATAAATAACGGCAGATTGATTTTTACGTGATATTTTGTGGCAGCGGGAAAATCTATTTTACCATTTATCTCTATCAGAGGTAATTCTAAAGAGAAGCTATAGATTTAATACCGCACATCTCGTGAGACCTTCTTCAACACAACGTTTTACCAAAATAAATGACCGTAATTTATTATTGTGAAACATTAAATAATTCTGTCGCTTGTTTCGGTTACATGTGTAAAGAACTACCCTTTGTCATAACTGGTCACATTTCACAACCTCAAAACATCCCCATTTTTCTAAATTAATTTCTACAAAATATTTATTTTTTCGATTTGCTCTGGAATAACCTACTTGCGAAGCTTTGAAGAGGGTTTCAGTGGTAATCAGGTGTTACATAAAAAAACATTCATTGGTTTTAAACTGCTATTAGCTCTGCATAACTGAAAATAGGAAAAACCACTACCAAAATAAAATTTTAAGGGATGCGGAACAAAGAGGAATATAATAACAATGTCCATTTCTTAATGCTCCATAGTAAAACTGACAACCTTATTATTTCGTATGTCCGTATATCACAGGTATTTAACCTAAAGATTATTAGAACTTTAATGTTGAAATTTGAAAAGAATAGATATATTCTTCGAACTATTATAAAATAGTGTGAATTAAAATACAAAAAAAGTTAGAAACCAATCGCCGTCCTTAAAACTAGGGATAAAAAATAACTTTTGGTCTAAATAAGTGATTAGGGATATCATTAGATAGGCCTTGGAAAATAATAAAGAAGTTTCATTATAATTTTTCATTTAAACCAAATTTGAGAAATATGAGTTCCCAAAGTTGTTAAGTTTGTTTAAGTGGTTAGTTTGTCCTTCCTGTAAAACTTTCCAATTATACGGTGAAAAATTTTCACAAAATTGTTAAAATTTAATAATTTTTATAAGCAAGTTATATTTTTACAAATAGAATATTATTGAATCCTAAGCAATAATAAAAAGCTCCTCTTATATCTTTTTAAATGATGCAATTTTTTTTTTACATTGGTTTCAAGTTACAGCCAAATAAATATAAAAGTATTCCTTGATAATGAATGCATCCAATAAAAAAATAATTTTCGAAATTCCTCCTCTAAAAGGATAAAAAGAAATATCGAAGTGTACCAAAGTTTGTTTCGAGTAACGTGTAGTCTGATAAACAATAAAATTTAAAGTTTTATAATCAAAGTGTCGTTAAACAAGTTAAACAATAAATGCTTTAAAAATTAAATAAATTTTTCGATTTGAATTTATTTGTTTGCATTTGAAATAGAATCAACAATATTGCTTATATAAAAGGACGAAAATGCTATTGATACTATGTTGATGTCGTTCGAAGGGTTAAAATACCAATACAATTCTGTGAACAATTTGGTGTATACAGAGTACTGGTGGTGGAATGGTCTAGGTGACTGCTGAAACACTGGTAGGTGTTAGGTGCGATCCTCGTATCGAGGAAATTTTTAATATTTCTCCATTATGAATTTTTATTAACCCTAGAGTCGCTAAGGACTTGTTTAAGGCGACGGTATAAACCAATTAAAAAAAAATGGTGCAAACGGATGATATTATAAACTATCCGGTGAAATTCCATCAAACACTTAATCCACTTGGTCTTCCGTCTTATACACTTATCCTGAATTTGGGTACTACAGTAATCCTACCGTGAAGTCTCAATACACCAAATTTATGCAGTGAAATACGCTCCGTATGAAAGCCTTGCATAAAAACTTAGTAAAGCACACTATATTTACAAACTGCACTCGAAGTGACGCAGTGTTTAAATCACGACTACCATTTATATCGTAAGAGTATCCATTCGAATTTAAAAGACTACAGTTTTCTCTTTAAGTTGTGCTTCCCAAATGACAAATATAAATAAAGCATAGATTCAATCACTAAAAGCTGCTGGAATCGATCTGAGGGGGGGAGAGTTTCCCACATGACCAGTTTTATGTACCCTGTTGGAGGGTGAATAAATCTAGCGGCCTAACGTTATTCGCACCTTAAAGTAAAACCAGGAATGTCCCAAAATGAGTACTTCTTTATATTAAGATATTTTCAACTGAGTATTTCTTTATAGAATGAGTATTGAATAATTGAATAATTCTTTACACTAAAAGAAATATTCCAATCTTAGTTTAAGTCTATATTTCATAATTCGACGGCTAGTTAATAATAAATCTATTGTAAACTGTGAATTTAATAGTGAACGTTATTCCATACTGCGGAAGGATCATATTATGCGTGTTTTGGTACGCTTTTGACTACTTTTTTCTATGAAAGGTAATTTTATTTATTTTTCTTTCAAAAGAAATTATCTTTTTTAAGGCAATCAAACTATTCTTAACATAAGCTATCCGGAACAACTTTTCTACAGTTAATTCAAACCAAAAATTTTAACAAAGAACTTTGGAATAGATTTGCTTTATTCAAAAGAATCAAGACTATCTTGAATAATGTGTTATTTAGATTCATAAAAGATCAACTGTAATCCTAGGGAAGTTTTTACCTCAAATTTTTTTTGTCCTTTATGCAGTTTATAATTTAATGACTTTTACAATTGAGGGCCTTGGTGCAAGAACCAAATAAGTCCCAACCAGCAAACTTTTGGTAAGAGCCAAATAAAACAAAATAAGACACCAGGTAAGTCCAGGTATCATTCCATAAACGTAACAAGTAAACTTAATCAAATTATTATTAATTATCTTGCATATGAAACAAGGTTTAATATTTACTTAATAATACAAAAAAATGCAAAAATAAAATACTAATTTCTAACATAACATTATTCTGCAAAGAGCGCTTCGTCGTCTGTTGATGATTCTTAGTTTTCCTTTATTTCCGAAATAATATTTTTGTAAAACTCGAATTCTGATATTTCTGATATTGATATTAAGATGTCCTTCAATTTGGTATCCTTTAGCTTCAAATTTTCGTAGTACAAGGAGTATGTTTGTGAGCTTGGAAGGAAAATCATGATGTTGGATTTCCTCTTCATGAAAAAATCAACAGAAGCATTTTTGGATATTGTTACTTCGTTCAAAAAAGATCTTTTGAACCCAAATTCCTGTATTTTCAGATCATACACTTTTC
This sequence comes from Sisyra terminalis, assembly GCA_958496175.1. Taxonomy (NCBI): domain Eukaryota; kingdom Metazoa; phylum Arthropoda; class Insecta; order Neuroptera; family Sisyridae; genus Sisyra; species Sisyra terminalis. The sequence continues at coordinate 34,477,872 of OY292277.1, read as the reverse complement.
ATCGTCTTTCGTAACAAAAGCAAAAGGCATTTTTAAGTATTGATTATTAATAAAAACTTAAATATTAAGATTAGTCTGGACATACTGGTCATCTGGACGTCTGGACATACCTGGTTTTTGGACCAACATATAGTAGAGTTTTATTGGTCAACGATGTTGCCTTTTCTACATTATTTGCTACACAGGACAATGCTAATGTTACATTTGTGCTTGATTTTTGAACCAATCGAAAGAGTTATATTGTGTACAGTAAAAAATAAAATAAAAACAAAATTGAAAAATTTGGGCTTACTTGGTGCCAAGGCCCTCAATTGTGTTAAACAAAATCATTATTATTTTCTATTTTTCTCATATGTTATTATCAGAAAGGATTAGAAACTTGAAATTTGTCTCGGGTTTCGAAAAAGCTAGAGAAAACTTTTAAATAAATTATCAAACTTTAGTTAGTTCTTAGCAAATTGGAATTGATAAACCGATAAAACTTAATTAAAAAAATGAAATTCATATAAATAAACATATTATATAAAAATTAAAATAAAATGTGCTCGTTAATAAATAATAAATAATTACTTAAAAATAATATTAAAAAGCAAATATGTATATGTTATAATTTATACATACATTTGATTCCTCATAAATGAATATTAATTACTTCTATTTCATTCACATTTTCACTATATGAAAAATCAACAACATTTGAATTTTTAATTGTCATATTCGAACGTTTGTTATCAAAATAAAATTTATATTTTTTACACAAATAAATTTTTTTTTCACAAATCACAAATCCGGTTTGGGTGGAATCGTGCGAATTTGACCAAGTTTACAGAAAAGAAAATGTGTTGGCACATTAAAAAGTTTTTGTTCGCAGTTTTCTTTTCAGGAAAACCACTCAAATACATCCACCACATTGTGTTCCCATACTATTTGCGCCACATTTTGCTCACAGGATATTCCATTGTGTGATTGTTTAGATTTGAAATGATTCTTTGCACATATTCAAAGTGTCTATCTTAATAACTTGATTCCAATTTCTTCGAGTCTGCTTCGTTTAAGTCGTCCCTGATTTCCACTTTGCTAGACTTATTTTAACGTCGTTATTTCATTTACGTTGAAAGGGCACCGGAAATGGAATTGATTCAACTGTAGCAAATTTAATTTTCAATTTATATTTTGAATGAGGAAAATGCCGCACCATTGGTTATTAATAGTTGACTGTTAATGTTTAATTTGACATCAACTTCAATTCACGATTCAAAATTCACCTATCTCCGTAATAATCAATTCTGAAATATTTTTTCTTTAATAAATAAAAATAATATTTAAAAAAAAAAAAATTATTTATAAGTAAGAAGACAATGCAGTTAGTTTAAGATCGGTTTAAACCGATCTTAAGCAACCTGAACTGTCTTCTTATTTAAAAAAATAAAAGCTGAGATCTGAATTTTATCATCTTATATTAATAAGCCCAACAAAACAACTCTAACTTTTGGTTACAAATTCTTAAAATATCTTAGATAATATGAAGAGGTGCAATCTAAATGTACGTCGAAAAAGGTGAAAATTACGTCAAAAAAGTGTACTTTAACGTCAGATAATAAGAGGGAACAGTTTTCTTATAATATGTAAAGTAAAATATTATATTGGACATTTATGTATAAAAAACTACAACAATGACTATTTAACCGCATTGAAATTTAATTTACTGCAATATAATGTAAAATTATTTTAAATATGAACATCAACATCTAAATATTATAATAAGTTGGTAAAAATGTTTAGATTTTCAATTTATCCGCCAATTTAATTAAAGTCAAACTAAAAAAAAGGATTAAAAATTAATATTGATATAGCTAGCAAATTCATTAATTTATAATTAACAAATAATTTGATTTTACAAACGTGCAATAAACAAACTTTTGTATAGGTGGCAGCACTTTTCGTAGAAAAATGGAAAGAAACAGTTCCGGAATTTATTAATTATTTCATTACACTACGTGATTAAAATCATATGAAAATTAGTCCGATGGTTCAGCATCAGGATATCTAAGTACAAACAATAGGATTGAATCTACCAATTCCATAATCAAAAAAGAATACACTTTGAGAGATCGTTTATCTGTTTCTCAATTTTTGAATAAACTAAATGATTTACTAACTAAATTGGTCTATGGACAGAAATCCAGAGTTGCATGCAACAAAAAAATTTCCGTGAAATCAAGAGTTATTTTAAAAGAATGGACCAAACTTCATCATTGTGCATTGCAAAACAAGAAAATAATAAATGTGGATAATATATACTATATATGTACTTCAAATTCGAGTTATAAAAGTATAACTTCAGAATTGATAGCCAAATATATTATTGAAGACTGGGAAACTTTTGAAAATTTTGAACAGAGTTTTATAGCACTTGGGCGTTTAATAAAGATGTTGATATTAGTAAATATAATTGTACGTGTCCAATATTTCAAACAAAATATAAGTCCAAGCATACGTTGGATCTTCTAATCCGTTTGAAAAAAATTGAAGGCCCAAAGGAAGCTAAATGTATTCCTTTAGTACAAAAACGTAAATGTGGGTGCCCATCGAAAGCAAAGAAAGCATTTATTATTCATTAAATTTACTTATTTGACGTCAAAATGTACGCTACTTGGCGTTTTTAATTCTATTTTGTACATGCTTGTTTTGTCCTTTTATACTTAAATTATACGTCTATTTGATCTGTCCTGGAGTTAAATGTTTAAATCTGGCGAGCAAATCACCTATTTAAAGAATTAAATATCTGGCATTAATTAACATATCTTGACGTATCTTCACATATCTTAATAATCCTTCCAAAAACCGCAAGTGGTTCACGCGCCACAGGTGGTCTCTTCTGATATAAACAAATAAAGAGTTGAAATTTACGTATGACTCTTAAAAAAATAGTTAAGCCACTGCTCCATGTTATAAAAAGGAAACTGAAAAGTCCCAAAAAAAGTAGAAGAAGAAGAATTGAGATTCTAAATTTATTGAAACGAGGAATGGACTACTCCAATTAGAAGAACCTTGTCAAAGGCAGATGACGCACGAAGGAAAAATAATTTTAATTTTTCCCTTTAGTTTTGGGTAGGTATGTTGAAAAACTATAAAACTGGAAGTTTGGAAGTTGGATAAGTAAGTATGTTCGTCGAAATAGCTACATCACAAAAAATAATATTCAAAATAAGACAAAAATAAAAAGCCTACATAGAAGAGTTAATTTCTAAAAATCAAATAGTTGTGTTCATTTGTGTATGAAATATAATTTATACATGGATATTAACGAGGATTATACGAGTATCAGAATAGTGGAACCACATCAACCAAAATACATACATACAAGGAATGGAACTCATTACTTGAAATGATTCATATTTCTTCAAATTAACGTTATATTTGCCTAGTAACTAATAGAAATTCTTATTATATGTAAAACATAAATCGATTAATTTAATACCTTCCAACATTCCACTAATACTTTTATGAGAATGAAAGAGCCATAAGACCAGAGTGCAATAAGTCTTTTCTTGTTAAAAGGAGCTTTAAGATCCGAGTTCATTTAGTCTCCATGTATACTAGGAAACACTTATAATTCAACGAATACATTTCACAATGCAAAACAATTTAGCATTTATCATAATATTAATATAATTACTTACAGACATAATATAAATTTTTATATTCAATTACAAGCAAATAATGCAATAAGCTTATAAAATTTTTCCGTAACTCGGTCTGTTATTTGTTATTTCTACTAGTATCTCTTTTTCTGATCAAGAAAAAAACATATTGGATGATTCTCGAATTCAAAACTGTTTTTTTAACTCGAGTCTCCAGAACTTTGTATAAATATGTCTTTACTAAGGGTGCGTTTCCCTAGGCACCCTTAAACGACCGCCTGTTAGGAATCACTTAAATCTTCCTTACATTTAAAGGCTACATCGCCACCGTCACCCTAACTATATTTTTCTCTTATTTTATTAATTGCGCGCTAAACAAAAGTATACTAACTACGCAGATGGTACGAAACGTTTATATTTGATACTTTCTTCTTAATCCAACATCACTGCCGATGTATGGCGATTAAAAAAATGGCTGTCACGTGGGGAGTTCCAGGTTTCTCAGAACCTGTTGGATGGTCCTTCTCCAGCGATTACGCTCTTTTGCCTGTCGCGTTGACGCGAAGCTTTTCCACCACTTCCGTCGAACGGGTTGGCGATCACCCTCGTTTTATTTTCCCTTCAGGTCGTCCTTGTATCATTAGCTTTTCCATGGTCTCGTGGCGCGCGATATGTTCGCAAACCTTAGGATTCGTCCATACGTCAGTGAAGAGAGTCTTTGGATTGGCTTAACTTCGTTGAAGACAGAGACATTAGCTCGTTTAGCCGTCCATGAGATTCGTAGCAATCTCCTCCAGACCCACATTTCAAAGGCATCAATTCGTTGCCGATCAGCTGCACGGATAGTCCACGTTTCCGAAGCGTAGCAAAAGATAGGAAAAATCATTGTACCAACCAATCTGATTTCAGTAGCTTTTAATATTTTGCGGTCCTTCCATATTTTGGACAGTTGTGTTACGGCAAATCTAGCGATTTCATTGCGTCGTCTAATTTCGTGCTCAGAAGATCCTGATTTATGTATCATCGATCCCAGATAAACAAAGCTATCCACAATTTGATACTTTACAATTTATTTATTAATTTATTTATACAATTTGATACACAATTGGACACAAAAACCAAAAACACAGAAAGATTTTTTTGTTGTTTTTGTTTAAAAGTTGACTTGAACAAGAATCAAAGCTTTGTTTCAAAATGATCTCTTAGATATGATTGAAAAAATAGTTAAGTGGATTGGGAATCTTCATTTTTTCTATTAAAAGGAATGTAACTTACTTCTTTTACGTTAGTGATTACATTTTCAATTCATAGCTCTCCAACATTTCCAATAAGACACGGAAGTAGATCTCAAGTAAATGCAAAGAATATTTTTTTCAAAGTTGAGTTATTTAAAAAACAAATGTTTCCATATAACACAACGAATGGTAAAACATGCAGATTAACAAACTGAAAATTGATCACATGAAAAAATAATGAGAAAAACTTAACTTTGCATTTTCGATTGACTACCTGTATAATCAATTCAAGTTTAATTATCCGTTAGATGTTTAAGTTTACAAAGTTTATTAAGTAAATATATATCGTCAAATATTGAGTTTCGGAAAAGTGTTGAGTTTTCCAGGAAATTCAACTCGATTTGTGAAGATAGACATACGGAAACACACATGCTGAAGTATTTTACCTTAATATCCCGTTTATCGGTTGGAGGAATGCAATAAAATATCAGTCGATCAAATGGACTTTTCTTCTGTATATTGAGAAACGTTGAAAAGCTTAGCAATATTTTTACTTAGAAAACTATTTCAAACAAAACATAAAACTCGTTTTTCAAAAAAAAAAAGGCAAAAATCTTCGTTCCTAATGACGATTTTCCGCTATCCGTCCAAACGGTTTTCTACGATTTTCGAAGAGCAGAAATATATTAAAAACAATTTCAACTATTGTTGGAAAATATTTAATGACTTTAACACTTTTTGTGCAAAAAAAAAATGAAGCGACATATTTTTACGGATGTGATAATGAATTTTACTTTAAACATTAAACATTAAACATTAAACTTTATCGGAAATATGGTTAATATCGCTTGACTTTTAAAGTATAAAACTACACAAAATATAAATGATGACAATATATATGATTAGATTAGCTATTTAAAAATTTATAAATATTTGGACACTATAAAAGACGAAAATTAAACCAATAATACAATTTTCTTTTGTTATGCTGTTACATACCTAAGATTAAAATGTATTTGTATATTTTTGTGCGTAGTGGCATCTTTGTGCATCTGGTGTCCTGTGTGCTCACCAAACCATAAAAATTAATAAAGGAGGAGTGGCCAAGCACAATAATATAAGAGAAGATCTAGATGTTTTTATGAAGATTTTTGATTTAAAAGAAAAAAGGATTGATTGAAAAAAATAGAATCGGAAGTGCCAGAGATGGATTAATCTGAAAGTTCGAATCTTTTGGAGCATGTTTGAGTCACTATAAAATATATTAACTGCAAGAGGAGGAGGATTAGTTAAAAGTAGCTAGTCATTTAGTTATAAATCCGTTGTAGTGTTAAATTAATAAATAAACAAACGCTTGTAAAAAAATAAATAAGTGTAGAATATAAAGTAAATAAACGTTTGTTTAACAAAAAAAAAATTATTATTGTTGTACGTCCTGAAATATAAACCCTAACAAACTTGTCAAATATAAGTAAAAGTAAAAAACGTAACGATACATTCTTATTTTAAACGAAGGTATTGTTTTTCCTTTTTGGATAGTAATAATCTTAGATATTCTCAATGTCACATAAATAATAACTGTAAGCTAATTATGCTTGATTTTTCTATTGATTTATAAGTATCAATATTTCAGTTCCAAGTTGTTTGATTTTAAATATCTCATGCAAAGGTAAATTAATTATTTATTAATATTACTAAATTATTTACTTCTTAAGTCGTATTTTGCTTCACCATTTCTATAAAACGGTTTGCGTCATAAAAAATAAAAAATAATGATCTTAATTGGAAAGTACTTCCCAGTGAATAATATAGAAATTCGTCTTTTTTTATTGTTGATGTTAATGTTTATAGTTCAATACAGAAACTGACAATAATATGCAGCAGCAAAAAAAAAAGAAATAAATGTAAGCAAGGAAATTATAAAAAAAATCCATACTTTTGTTGCATAAATATTTAATTGTCATTTGATGAAAGAATATAACTTTCAGAAATAATTACAGAAAGAAAATGTAAATGCTATAAAAAAAAAATAGCATTAGTAATGATGGCAGAGGTAAATAAAAAATCTGCATCAAATTCGAAGTCTTTTCTTCTCGAGTAATTTAATATACAATTATTTTTTACCACTGAAAATATCTAAAAACCACATTGAATTATGTCCTATTTTTAAAGCTTGAATAATATGTTAAATAAATTAAGGCAATAAGTTATTATAATTGTATCATTTTAAGTAAAGTACAGTGGTTTTATTCAAGAAATCAGGCAAAAGTTTGATTGCATAATTTGATATATTGAGAGTGGAATTGATTGGAAATTAAAAGTAAACTGTTAAAATTGTTAATATAAATCTTAATTAATTATTTAATAGTTATTTTACCTAAGTATTTTATATTCAATACATAGAGTTTCGATATTACTGAAAAAACGAATACTTTAAAATTAAATGATAGAAATTTGGAATAGTAATATTAAAATATATTGACCATATCATGTTATACCAAGGATTTTAAATAGTATAGCTGTTTGCAATAATGTCATATGAAACAAGAGGGCTTTGTCTTTCAATTATGTAAATTATGTATATTTGTATATATTTGCCTCGATCTTTTGTGTGGCATATTATTGAAATAATAATGGCTAAATACAAACTTTGAACAAGTTTTATATAAAGTTCTGAATTTGTAATAGAATAATATAACATTATAATATATTAAATACAATATGATAATTTCACATTATAATGATTAGAAATTGAAACATGATGATACTTTAACTTATTAATTTGTCACATACTAGCAATTTGCTATAATTAGGTCGTATTTGAGGATCCGTATAGTTCAATTTGAAGCTCATGTCCTAGCGGAGGACAATTAAAATGTTTTCTTAGTAAAACCTATAATTTACAATAATTAAACTTGATTCATTGGACAATTAAACTTTTGAGAATTAAAATTTATGATCGTTAATGTAATAGGGGGCAACAAATTTTCCAAGGACCCGGTTGAGTTATACGATGTAAAGCGTTAAAAATGTACAAGTACCACACAAATATCTTACAGCTCTAATATCTTGAGAAATATAAAAAAATTAATGATAAAAAAATTTTATGAAGTCATTAAAGATAACCTTAATGAAATAGACTGAAATTTAATTTGAAATATTTCACTTTAACATCAAGGTACTCTAATTTATGACCGACTTTCAGCATTCCCTGACTTCTGCTTTTGCTTAATCAGGCTTTAATTAAAACGTAAAAATCAACAAATTATTTATTTATTTATTTTTTTATAATTAGAGAAAAGGAAAAACACTGCGAAAAGAATTTAATTAAAATACAGATATCAAACAATACACAAACCTTTATACAAGCAGTTCTTAACGAATACGTATTTCGTTTAAAGAAATAACCAAAATGACTTTTTTTCATTAACGACATAAAAAACGACAACATCTTAAGAAAAATTTCAAAGAGTAAATTTAAAACTGAACAATAGTGAAAGCTTTTTGTAAATGCTTGAAAGGAAATTTTTGTACTTTGCTAAAGTTGCGACTTAAAGAAAGTGGGATTTTTTTTCTACTTGTTGCTTTTTAATAAATAAAATAAATAATTTAAACATAAAATTATTCGGAATGTTTTTATTTTTTGTTGACATGACACATAAATTATGATGGAAATTTTCAGAAGGAAAATTTTTATCACAGCGACTAAAGCTTTACGGAAATCATTATTTAGTTTTTGACCTAAAGTTTACTTCTTAATGTTCCATAAAAGTTGTTAAATTTAATTTTAATATTAAAAAAAACGGTAACATTAAACTTTGTAATAATATATCTTAAATTAATCCCAGATGGATTTGTGTTGAAAGGAAATTTGTATTTTTAATTCTCATGCAACAAGTAGTACCAAAGAGTGAAGCTTTTCTCTTATTTTACACATTTAAAATTACCATTGTAAATTTACTTACCGTTAGTATTTGGTGACAAGAAACGAACAGCTTATGACAAAAACTTTTCTTAAACTTAACGATGTTTGATGGAGAAAACACGTGAGCTTTTAACGAAAATCTGAACAAGTTTATCGCCCGAGCGACGCTTTTCGACTGAGTACTTGAATTGGTCGAGCTGCGTTTAAAACTGTTCTCACACTGTAACAGCGCACTGAATACTCTCATTTTCAAAGGTAGTGTGTTATATAGGTATATATCGCGAAAGCTCGCAAATGTAAAAGCACTGTTCAGGAAAGATATGCACGAAAAATATTTCCATTTAACAAATGAGATGGAATAAAATTGTAAAATAAAATGAAAATAAACAAACGAAATATTTTCAACGCGAAAAACCTGAATATTTTCCCTTATCAACAACATGGAAAACACAATACAACTTCAGTTATTTGAGTTTTATATCAAACGCTGTAACCTTTCAATTGTTTTAGTATGAAAGCTTATTCTCCAAACTTCCAAACTGTACATTATAATTTGTTCATCATTTGTTGCCTATAAAAATAAAAATAAAACTTTCTTACTAAAAATAATATTACCAAAAAGTTTCACCCATCCAAGTTCGATCCTATAGTCAAACTTAAAATATTATATTAAAGCGTTAGCTGTAGTTTCTTTCGAGGAGAAAAAAAATAGATAATAAGAAATTTGTTAATTTATTAAAGTTGGAAATTATTTAAAAAAAATATATTACTTTTGAAGCTATTTGATTGGGTCAATGGCGTCAAGGCTATCCTTACTGATAGCAGGATTGATTACGAGGTTTTATAGTCTCCTTATTTAAAGCATTAAATTTTTCAATCTTATAGCAAAAAAACCGTAATTTTATTTTGACCTCAACTTGAATAATTTTTATCATTCCAATGTTATTCAATCTGCAATAAAATTACAATAAGGAAATTGTGTGGTATAATTAACAGCCTTGTAGGAGACGAATCCTATGACCACCTCCTCCTCAACACTGTATTGTGTGTTAGTGTTTGGTCATTTGTTTTAAGACCTCTCCGGTAGGTTACTTGGTTGTTGGGATGACTCTGCAGTCGTTCTTTACCATTTAATTTTGGGCCAATTTTGATATCTCCTCCTCAACTGATGCCAGTTTTAGGTTCTTGCGCAAGGTAGCGTTGGGGACATACCAGAATGCGCCTGTTATCACCTTCAGGACCTTAGATTGATATCTCTCAATGATTTTAATGCTTGAGCATGCAGCAGCACCTCAGAACTGAATACCGTTGCACCAAACTGGTTTAATTATTGCCTTGTATACAAGAACCTAGTTACTAAGTGAGAGCTTAGATCTGTGCCAAAGAAGTCAATCGTGGTTACAAAATTTCAGCTCAAGTTGCTATCATTTTGTCCTAATACGTTCTTTCCAAGTTAGTTTTTGATCAAGGTGTAGCTCTAGGTATTTTACTCTACTAAGCTGTTGCAGTTGATTACTGGATGAATACTATAGGGCAGTTTCTTTTCTTTGAGAAGCTGATATGAATTGATTTTGTCTCTGTCACAAGTAAGCGCTATTTCTTTAGTCATGACCGTATTTGGTTTAAATTGACCTGCGATTGTTGAGTTGTCATTGTTGGATCTTGATGGATAGAAAAAACAGCAGTATCGTTTGCAAAGATCGATGTGGTGATGTAACCAAACATGAGGAGACCTGGAATATAGATATCAGGATATCAAATAAAAAATAAATAAATCAGATGTCATGTTTAAAAATAAATCTGATATCAGGTAAAACACAGATCCCAATACGCTGCCTTGAGGAACTACCGAGTTTATTGGAAATAGTAACATACACTCGTCGCGATGTTGAACAAAGAAGTATCGATCTGTAAGGTAGGATTTCAGTATTAGGTAGAACGGAAGGGGAAATTATTTCCGTAATTTATATGAGAAACCAGGGAGCCAAACTTTTTTAAATGCCTGTTATACGTCCAGAAATGCTACTGAGCAATACATTTTGTTTTCAAAGCTTGCGTTTATTGCTTTACAGATTCAGTGTCTTTGTTCTATCATCGAATGTGATGGTCTAAACCCAAATTGGTGTTTGGGATACGCTTGTTTTTTGTTAGGATCGATTATAGTTTGGATAGTAGCAACTTTTCCAAGACTTTCGACATTATCAATAGTAGGCTAATAGGCCTGTATGATTTTACTTCTTCGAATGGTTTTCCGGGTCTTAGGACAAATATTATTTCAGCTACCTTCCAGACAAGAGGGAAGTATTTTACTCGTATGGCGGCATTATACAGTTACGTTATGTTAACTAGAGCTTTTCTGGGTGGATGTTTTATGATTGTAGGTGGATGTTTTATGAAATAAGGTCAAAATCAGGCACTTTTTTGTTGGTTAGTTGTGTTGAAATTACTTTATACACTTCGTTAGCTGTAAATTTATTAAGAGGAAGTTCCAATTGATAGGGTTGCTCAAGGTAACGGAAAATATCCGTTTTTTGACTGTGATTTTTGTCGAAAGAAAGCACTTGAAGCACTTCGAAGAGATGCCTTGCAGATACTTCTACTTTGTCTTTGTAACATTTAGCCAATTCACCATTTTGTTTGCGAATGGGAGATTAGAATTTTCGGGAAAATTGAATTTTTTGCTTCTTTCCAGAGTGAATAGTCTGTGGCCTGAATCATTTTAAGAGATGTAAATATATCAAAAAAATGTTCAGTGCTAAAAGAACGTTTTTGTAGAGCATTTAATTTCATTTAAGAATATATAAACAAAATTACTGCATATTAATTCGTTCATTAATTACAAAATTCCAAAAATAAACTACTCAATTTAATATTTAACTATGAATATTTCCTATGATGAAAGTAATGTGTTACAAAACTATGAAATTTTAATTTCATAATCAAGTTTTTGAATATGATAATAAATTTATGGTTTTTTGATGTTTACTTAAAAATTTAAAGAAGATTTTTAACAATCCTTTATAAATTTATAGCATTAGTGTTAAAGAAATGATGAAATTTTAAGAAGCCAAATATCTTTTAAATTAATGACAGTAATTTCGTAAAATAGTAGGTTTAGGTAGGTATGTATTTTAAACTTTAGTTAAATTTCACTCCCGTTTGGAAATAAATCGGAAACGACTGTAATTTATAAAAAAAAATTCTGTGACTTCGCTACATCTGTGGCTTTAATGTCGAAATGGAAAATAATAAAATGAAAATTTTCGTATTAAATGAAGAAAATTCAATGGAAAATGTCTATAAAATGTTGGTATGTAATAATATTTTACGACAATACCTTTAAAGTACACCATATGTTTTGGTATCTGTTTGAAAAAAAATATGCTCGTCGAATATTCACTTTTCCCATTACATGAAAGACTCTTTTCAACCATTTCTGATAAGAAAATTTAAGTTTCAGCTTTTCTTGGAAATCCGTTAACATTTAAATATTTCGTCTTATATCGTAAATTTTTCCAAGTTAAATAAAAAAAATATTTTAACTCCACACATATTTTAGAATCAGGAAAATTTCAATAGAAAGATTTAGTTAATCTCTGAACCTTAATTGTCTATGTACGTCGGTTATATTGCATTAATCTTTAAATTAAGGAATTATTTAAAAGACCGTAACGTTTTTTTCAGTGTTATTAATCGTCTCTTTCTAAGGTCTTTAGCGACTCTAGGGTTAATAAAAATCCATAATCAAGAAATAGCAACAATTTACTCGGTACAATTTGCTCGGGATCGAACCCGAAAAATATCAGTTTTACAACGGTCACCTTGAGCACTCGGTCACCAGTAGGCACCTTAGAGCATGAACTGAATAAAAAAATATCAGCGAAGGATTTTTTTTCTTACTATCATAACGTACGTTTATTTAATTCAAATGTATAAATGTATTTTAACACCATATTAAATTGCCCCATAAAAATAGAACCTGAACATTTTACATAACAAAAATGAATTTATTTTTATTTATTTATTTTAATATTGGAAAATTGATAGATCATAAAAACTCAATTGCAATATTAGTTAGCTACGTTTCGCTATACTTAATAGCTCCTTTCGGCTTGGAGTATTTATTATTCAATTAATAAAAAATGATTTCTCAATTTTCTATTGAATTATTTTTGTATTAATTATAAGATTTCTTTACTCGTTATATAAAATACCGATTAGCGCATTTTTTTCTTTAGTAAGATATTTTTATAAAAAAAAAATGATTTTTTCCAGTATTTAAAAATATAATTTTGGAATACTTTATTTTCTAATTGTTATTTTTATTAAAAATTCAAACTTACCAGCTTTCTCTATTCGCTCTGTGTGAAGCCATGGTAAGGGAATTCAAATCAACACAAGCGTTCCAAGTGGTCAGTTTAAGCGTTAAAGCGGGCTTTTATTAATGAAGTTGTAAGAAAATACATGTGAGACTTTGTATTTTAATTTATTTTATTTAAATAAATAGAATGAAAATGAGGCACCAGAGTATTTGAGTTGTAAATTGTAAAAATACCAGTAGGAAAAATGAATGTTAATTTTATACATTTCCAATGACCAAATGGACAGTAAATTAAAGTAATCAATAGGTAACTGTAGTTAGAAGACCAAAATAAGTAATATTATAGATCTAATTTGATCAATCAGATCGACAATTCGAAGAATACTAAGCCTTTGCAAAATTTAAACGCTTTGTTAAATTTGAAAAAAATAAGTCCGTAGTTAGTTAGTAATTAAAGAAATTAATTTTATAAATGCTTATATTTTTTATTTATTTTCTAATTTTAAGTAGGTACCTACTTTTAGTAAAAATATCTTTTTTGACAAATATTTAATTTTTTATATTTATTCCTTGTCTTCTACTTTTTGGGAATTAGATAAGCATTTAAAGTCACTTAATCTTATAATTACTGCATTTTTCATAATTTTTTATAACTATGCTGTTATCAATATAAATTACTAAATATTTCTATAGAGGAATATTTTTTAATAATTATTACAAATATCTACTTCTTAGTCTGCAAATTGCTATTAACATACAAATGAAAACTTACCCCAACAGTTACTTAATACTTACCTCTAATACTTACTCCATCCAGTAGTTCATATCTTTTCCGTTGCAGCAAATTCAGTAGTTTGTTTCAATCGTCAAAATCAATATTTCACAAATAAAGTCATTCAAATTACATTTATTAACTGTCTTGATTGATAAATATCATCACGCTTTACAGTAGTCATGAAAGTGATATTTCATTGGTTATAATTTAATTTTAGGGTTCCGTAACCTAATGACCAAGGTAAAACACGTTTTCCTCATATACTAGTCGTGTATAAACCACTTACTTTTAATATTTCTGTCATTTTTTTTCTTGAACTAAATAAAACTTTACAAATAATTGAGAAAATGAACAGTTTTCCAATTTGTGGTGAAATTATTAAAAAAAATTAAATTGCTTTCCATAACTAAATTGAATTCTTAATTAAACTGCAAGATAATAAAAATTTTCTCCATACATTCCATTGTGTGTTATGTCTTTTACTTAAAAATGCAATAAAGGTTTTTAATGACTTTTTCTATCAGGTGCATAGTTTGCGAGTCGTTATCTTTCAATGTTATTAACTTTGTTAACCTATTCTATTGAACTTTTGAACTACGTTTTTTTTTTAAATATATTACACAAAAATATTTTTTTGCATATTGAACATAGAACCCTTCATATACCAAAGCGGAACCATTCGAGAATAATTTTTTGGTTTATTTGTATAACTACATTTCTATTTGTGTGTTTGTTATTTTTAGTTTATGTATTTTTAAATGAAAAGTACTTACAATATTATAGTACTTTAAGTCTTCATAATTTAGGTTAAATTTAGATTTAACACAAAGAAACGGACAGAGTAGAACAGTACCAAAAAAAATTTTCGGAAGTTTTTGTTCTGTTTCCCAATATTCTAATATTCACTCTTTACTCGCTACTTCGATGTCAATTCCTCATTTAAATACTTTATATTATTCGTTTTAATATTTTATTTTAATTTTAATTACTTATTATTTATCAAAATCAAAAGGTCAAAGAAGTGCTCTATAAAGTTCACAAGGCAGAAAAATATATAAATTTGATTAAAAACTAAAATCGTGTGAATCGTTGTTCATGCGATCCTTACAACCCCAATTTTACTCTTCGCCATCTTTAGGTCTTACTCGAAGTTAGACACTCTGGGAATCAATGGTTACCGAGGAAAGAAAATATCGAGGATATCTTCTAAGAATCGATTCTTTAATGCTTTGGCTTTTGAGTTACATAAAGTGCAACTAATTATTACACTTTGAGTTGTACAGGTACTCCTACCAGAGCACTCAAAAAAAAAGTATCTTAGTTTGCTTTGAAGTAGCTTAGTTACTTTAAAACATCAAAGTTATTGTATCTTAGTTCCTTTATTTTTTGGCAAAAGCAGTGGCGTAGTGGCTGAGTGGAAATTTGCCGCCCACTATTTTATTAGTACTGAAGAAAATTGATAAAAAACCAAACACCTATAAATTCTTTTAGAACATACTTTTTAAGAGCATACTATATAAGAGTATCAGAGTATTTTAAGAGTATAGTATACTGCTATAGAATATACTTTTTAAGAATATACTTTTCGTGCTTTTCTTAAAGCAAATTTTTTTTATGAAATTAGATATGTCAATGATTGGCGCCCCATTTTCATGTGCTACCCGAGGCGATACCCCTACTGAGCAATAGGAACTAGTATCTTCGATACTTTTCAAAAATAAATGTATCTGGTAATTTAAAAAAGTATTACAGATACTATAAATACTAGAAAGTATCTAAGGTAACAATAAGTAACTACAATAAAGTATTCAGTTAACAATAAAATGGGATACTTAACTACCTGGTTGTACAAAACAGTATACTATATGATTTTTTGTGTCGACAAATCTTAGCTGTTATATTTTTATTGTACTCAAATTAGCTGTAAGTATTTTTTGATGTTTTCATTTATTGTTCTATTTCATTGTTTTGTTCCTTAAGAATCAATATATTCTTCTAGTATAAATCTTCTTTCGTTTTTTCAAGTGTGTAGTGTTTACAAATATACTATTCCCTTTTCATTTTCAATTAATAAAGATAAGAAACACATTACCTAACTAGCTCACAACTGCTCCTAATATATTTACAGGGAACAGAGCAACTAAAAATATATTTAAGTATCCTTAGAAGTAACTTAAAAGAAAGTATTTTAATCCCGTTTTTTAGAGTAACTTGGTACCCAAAGTAACACTCTATACTTTTCAAAATAGTAACATATCTATAATAGTCTCTAAAATTCTAGATACTTTCCAAAAGTATTTTTGATAATTTTGCTCTCTACTAGTAAGTAATAAGATGACCAAGAAAAAACTATCATTAAAAAAATTCAAAAACGATGCCAATTTTTTTTCTTTGAAAGCCTAAATCAATACTGCAGTACTAAACCTGGGCTTTGAGTACTATAACTACATATTTTCGAAATCTAATCAAAAGTGATTGTAAATATTTTACTTCAGAGTGTTTAGAATCGGAAAAGAAAGAAAAATATTAAAAATCAAAATAGCCTCTACCATATGGTAAAAAAGAGGTTTTTTGAAATTTTCAACATTTTTCTGAAATTTAGATTATTTAAAGAAAGAATATTTAGGAATGAACTTTTAATTTATATTTGATGGTTCTTGTCCATAATTTGTTTATAATCATTTATATCGTCTTTGTTTTTGGGATTTTTTTACTTTAATTTTTGTTCTTATACAACACATTTCGTCGGTTTCCCGACTTCTTCAGGTGGTTTCTAGTGTTATCTATCAGAAAACCGAAAAAATGTGTTGTACAAAAATAAAAATTAAAATAAAAAAATAAATAGAACATAAATAGAAATTATAAATTAATTTCATTTGACAGCTACATACACGCAAAAGTGAAAAAAAATTATTGCCAATTAATATATTTTTTTTATTGTTTATTAGATCGAAAAACGTAGTTTTGAGAAAAACACCATTTATTTTTCAAATTCTCAATTGACGAACCAGTTGTATATATTTTGCACTTATTGTTCTTCTTTTGATATTTTCAACAAAAGAAATGCTTTCTGTAGTATTACTACATGTATTCACTAAGAAAATCGATTTGAAAATGAGGTGTAGTACTTTTCTCTTTGCATATGGTTCCCTTGGTATCGTTGTTTCTAGAGTCACCATTAAATTTAATGAAGCTCAATTAAAAACAAATATTTATCTGTTAAAAACTTCATTGACGAATAAATACTGAGGTTTTTTTTTATCTACGTAAATTTACTTTTACCATTTCTGGGAATTTTGCAAATCCAGTTTTTGCGACTAAATTTGAAAAACAAACCTAATAAGTTGAGAAAAACAACTTTATATTTCAAAATTAATAAACAAAACTAGAACTTAAAATATTCAGTTACCTTCTTTAATAAAATTTCTAAAAGTTTTTAATACAATTTAACCAAACTTAGAATTCCTTACCTGTTGTCTCGCGACAAAGTCAAAATTTAATAATAAATGGAAATTTCGTAATACTATGTTATTAGATTTTACAGTTGAAACCAAATAAAAACACAGACGAATACTACCTATCATATTTCATTTTTGTTCTTTTCATATAATTTAATTGAAAAAATCTTTCTTTTATTTATTTTCAAAGAAGAAAAATATTTTATTCGAGAATAATAAAAATTTTAGAAAAGCGTTGTACTTGTTAAACCTAACAACAATCTGAAATAAAATATGTTACACATTCCGATATAATAAATAGAAATATCAAAAATATCATTCCGAAGAATTAAACTTTGAACCACCATAAGGTTGACATAGAACATTAAAAATATTGCTCCATAATTGGTCTATCAGAAACCGGAATTGCTTTAACTAGCTTTAACCATTGAATAACTATTTAACTAAATAATTCCAATTAATGGTACACAGATTTTCCACTAGTACCTTAGTATTCTAACTATTGGTCTTCTAGATATTAATAGCAAAAAAAAAAACTTTAAAATTGTGTTATAAGTAACTGCTATTATTCTAACTAACGATTAATTAAATTTAATATGCTCAATTTATGGTTGAGTTCTAAGTTTGAAACCCAATTTATAGAAAAAAGAAAATACAAATATGTATCTTCAATTTTTTACCTCGTCCTTATATTTCTATATTAATGGCTCAAAATTATTTTTAAGTTTAATGATTTTATCCCCTTTCTAGGATTATTATATTATGTTATTCATTTGAAAACTGTTTTTGTGTATCCAAGAGAAAATTTATAAAATTTGATTTATAATATTTAACTTAATTTTATGTATTGGAAAAAAATAAAGCTTGATATGTCACCATTAAAGCATGAACATCGTTAATTTATACATCAACAGAACAGTGTTAATGTATGACCCAAAAAAATATTTCCAGAGTTGAGATTTTCTAAATTGTCTTCCTTTTTGGATGTAAATCAAAATTCCTTAAATTGTGGGTCTTAACCCCAATTAGGGTTGCAGATCTTTCAGCAAAAGGCACCAATATATTTATAAGTCTCTTATTCATTTAAAATAGTTACATCGACTTATGTCTTCAAACTAAAACTGAGAATGAAATATTGACTTGTAATGTTTATGGGATGTTAACTTTTCTTAAAAATATTATGGAGTCTTCACATCAATAGATTTTATGAACATCTTGTCGTAAACTATGTGTTGCTTTAAAAAGGATTTACCCATTTTTATTCGCTGATTCCGTCCAATGCTGGTACCACATTATGACCCTAGTAACAAATACAAACCAAATATTGGGTAAATGTTGGTTTTGTTCCCTGGTTTATTTAAAATATGTGTTGATAATTATATACAAAGACAGTTGGTAGGCTAGAAAAGTATACACTAACGAATTTTATGACAATGAAAACACTAACTCATTGATGTGAATTTATTCCTTAACAGTAGCATACATAAGATATTTTTCTTTAAAAATTTTGTTTTCTAATTTAGGTCATTGGTGAATTTTTGGCAAATCAACTACAAACCAGTTACAAGTTCAATAAACCATATTATATATTATACAAATCCAAACGAAACCGCCAAAAATAAATTAAACTTAAAAACTTAACAATATAAATACAAGACTCAAACCGTGCTTTCTTGCATAGAATTAACGGAATTATCTAGCGTGAAACTTCTGAAAATTGGTATAAAAAAAAAGTTTTCTTTATTACTGTTATTTATCGTCGCTTTATAACTTTATACCAAGGCCTTAAGCGGCTAAAGGATTAATAAAATTTCGTAAATCGAGAAATATCGAAAATTTGTTCGATTCTAGATTCGAACCCATCACCTACCAATTTTGAAACGGTCACCTTTACCACTCGACCACCAGTAGAGTAAAATACTCTTTATGTAATGAAATACTTTGCAACCTATTAAGACTCTTTATAGTTATACTTTTGGGGTCAAAAAAAGAAAGCAACATTTACAGTTCTATCAAGGAATAAAAATTTATTATATTTAATGAACTTTAAAACTTTATTACAATTTTATCACAATAAATCATTACGATTATTAAGATTGTCAACAAATTATGAATAATTCACAATTATGTAATACTAATTGTTAAAAATGGAAATTCAATAAAATTCATTTAAAATGTTTAAAATCTTTGATATGCTAATTTTGGCACTTAACATAACAATTGAACGAGGTTTTCATAGGTATAGAAATGAATTTTTGAATTCTATTAAGTCTAAGTTGAGCTTATGGAAGTCAAAATAATCTCAGCCTGTTGCAAACCGGATTCGAAAGCTCCATGCGTTGTACTAAAATGGGACTCATGGCAAGCCTCACCGGCCAAGACTATGATGGGATTTCCATTTTGTCCACAAACAGGTTGTCTTAAGCAACTTGGTCCAAGATCTTGAGCATCGCAATTTGTTGATAAGTAACAGTAGCCTCCCAAAATGAACGGATCGGAAGCCCAGTTTGTTCTTAAAAAAAAACGTTTTTGCAGAGTTTAAAGCATATTGAATTATGTATGTGCATCCAATTATAGATTGTGGGTCTAAGAAGATTAATAATAAGATAATTAATTAATGGCGCAAAAAAAAATCATAATTTTAATATTTATAAAAAAGCTCTAAGGTCAAGTTTGCACTACATAGGATTTTCCTGGAAATATGCGAGCGACAAAAATTTTTTCCCAAAACTCTTAAACGACAAAAAAACATCAAAATATTCCATAATTATTTTTTCCAAATTCCAAAACTGTAGTGCTAAATTGACGGACGTAAATTATTGAAGTGAATAAAGACTAAGGTTTTAATAGATTACAGTGAATACGTGTCGTACAACACTGTCTTAAAAATTAATGCTTTTTCAACCGAAACTTACCTGATAACTTCTTCAAGAACTGGTACATTCTCACGAGTAATTTTCCGAAGTAAATTAGTACATTGTAAGGCAATTTCTTCTTCGGAAACATCCTCAATGATCCTTGCCCCTTCTCCTCCAATCCAGCCAAGAAGGACATTCGGTTGGTGTAAAACTTCATCAAATCCTGTTATAAATTTAAGCCAGTCATCCACTTGAATTTTTCCAAACTCCGTAATCAATTCGTTTTCCTTCCAAATCAATTGGAAACCTTCAGTTTTCCACCATCTATAAGGGAATTTCAGAAATATTTTATTGATTCCTCCAAAGCCAATTTCATTGATTGTCCGTTGCGTCATTTCCGGCAAACATGGAGTGAAAATTTCCTTGTGAAATTTTTTCAAAAACCCAATTGATCCCGTAAATATTACAAAATCAGCTTCGATTTTTAATCCATTATTGCACGTGACGACCACATAAGGTGAATCTTTTTCCTTTCGAATTATATCCCATTTGATATTTTCAACGATATGATTGAGTAATAATGAATTGTTTGGCAAAAATTTGCATAAATGATCGATGAGATTACAGTATCCTGTTTTTATGTTAATGTGTTGTTGTCCACTGATTCCTGAACAAGAATAAAGCCCCCATTTTTTGGCCGACAAATGTTTCAAGTCATTACAGGAATTATCGATCATTTGAAACCGAACATGCCAATTGAAAAGCTCGCGTTTCCTCGCAATCGTTTCCGCATCGTCTGAATAACAGCTCTGTTTTAAGTACTCTTCGAATTGTTCCTCTAAAAACTCGCCGACTGAATGCGGGACACTTTCTGGGTCACAATTTACAAAATTCTCACATTTATAAAATATTTTTCCTACTATAAAATCGATATGATCGATGAGCTTTTTATCGAACACATAGCCATCATTTCGGATATAAATCCCCTTTGCTTCCCCCGAATCATCATCTGCTAATAAGTTGTACTTATTTCCAAATTTCCATAAGGCGTTGTCCGGTGAATGCAACCATTGGGCTCCTAGTTCGATGAAACTGTCACCATATGGAAGTGTACAAATACGGCCTCCAGCTCGATTGTGGGCCTCAAGAATTACAAAATCACTATGGCCAGCCGTTAACAGCTTATGTGCAGCCCCTAATCCGGCCAACCCAGCTCCAACAATTACTACCTTTGTTCGATGAACCATTGTTTCACTAAAAAGTAATACACAAAATTTTAACTTGAAAGAATATAAACTTCTCAATTTTTTGAACAATAAAAAGAAACAAAGACTCTAACATCATAAATAAGTAAGAAGATATTTAAATAGTCCTGGTGCTATAATTTTTTAAATTTTATTTGTTTCTGATTTTGTACTATTCATTTGTATGTTGTTTCATTTCCCTAAAGTTCATAAAATCACATGTTAAAAATAAAAAATATTTAAAAATTATACGAATCGTTCATATTTAACAACATCTTTGATGACTTAATGTATATAACTATTGCTTCCACTTGAAAATGAGTACTTTTGAACTCCGGTTCTTACATTTTTTCTAAAATTTTCATAAGTTACACTACTTTCCTACATTATTTCCAAATTTTTGAAGAATTTTGACCTCTAAAAAAATGATAATTCTGCAAATTTAGGCTAACTATAGGAAGCTAATTTAAAAAAAAAATGTTCTTAAATTTCAACTCAGAATTCCTCTTGTTTGCTTTTATCCTATCTTGTTTCCTTAGAAGTCGTAGCTATAGATATGCATATGGATATTGTGTCCCCCCCCCCCTTCATAATCTTCTAAAACTTTGAATGCTTTTTTCTCAAAAACTAAAGAATTTCTAATTAATTCTAGATCTAGAGCAAAAAAGCATGTTTATTAGTAGGTATACACTTAATCAATAGTTAAAAATTTTCACTTTTAAATAATTTATAGTAGCCAATAATGTCACGAAAATTCACGTATTTTAAATATTTTTTCAAAAAAGTGCATTTTTTTACAGATTGAATTATTTTCGGTGATTTGAGATAAATCCTTGAGATTAACTCCAATACTGGAAGAGAAATATTGTTTATTTATTTTATTTCAAGTCTTTAGAAAAGGCTAAGGAGCTGAAAGCGTAAAGAACTTTAGTTTAAGAGAACTAAAGTTTCTCTGCTTTGGCAAACGTAGGCAAAATGTTTTTCAAATGCTAATAGATTACGGGAGTTTTGAAAAAAAATCAAACTTTGACTTCATTTTTGCCGTTTCAGGGATCGCTACTCCCTTAATTAATGAAGTCAATTTAATTAACTGTTTTTATTCATATCATTTATTTTTAAAAAATACAAAATAATATAAAAGTTCATATTGTACGGTTTTTGTTTTGAAAAAAAGCTAACAAGTGTTTCAATTCTAAACCACCATAACAGAATGAGAGAAAAGTTTTTATTTTTTTGAATTTTTATTTACTGTCGCTTTATAGCTACTAAGATCTTTAGCAACTCTAGGGTAAATAAAAAATTCGCAGTCAAGATAATAGAAAATTTTCTCGATACCAGGATCGAACCCAGCACCTACCTATTTTGAAGCGGTAGTCTGAACCACTCGGCCACCGGTAGGCTTTAAGCATATTTTCTTTTGAATAGTTATCAAGAAATAATCGAAACCCGACCACTTATGTCAGATCGAATTTTTAGTTTAAATTTCGGTAAGTTTTGCCACTAAATTAGAGAATGGGTTTTGGTAATAAACCTGCTAAAACCATGACCTAAACTACTTTTGCGCAACTTTCAGAAGCGATCATTATTGGTTAGTATTACTATCGATAGTATCATTATTTCAATAATCGAATTGGTTGTCCTTAATATGAGATAGTTGAAAGTAAGCAAAATGAACAAAAAATAAATATAAAATTGTCTGAACAAGATGTTTTTTATTTCGATCAAACAATACTTGCAACGTATTTTCATGTTTAATGCCATTAAGGCTTAAACTCATTCCAATTTAGATGTGTTCGTTATTTTTCTCTAATTTCGCTATGGCAAACTCCAAATTTATAATTCCTGAATAGATACTTTATCTATAGATAAAAAATATCTCTTAATTAAAAACAATTCCTTAAGATCATGTTTTTGGTTGTTAGTGGTAAATACACTTGTTTTTATCGCTTGTTTTGTATAAACATAAGTGTTTCAATAGGACGCGTGAAAGTCATAAAATAATTAAATCATCCATTCTCTCCTTACTATTACTATAAGCTTTCGTAAAATTAGAAAATCATCTAAAATATTAAAATCGACTTCTTTTTCAGTATAAGTATAAATTGTAAAATATTTACCAAACAATCAATACTCTATGGAATACCATTTAAACTTTATGCATTTAAATTTCGAAAATAGATCCATTTTATACAATCATAATAGTTTTTTATGCCAAAATAGAACAATGAAAATAAAAATACCCTACTGGTGGCCGAATGATCTAGGTGGCCGCTCCAAAACTGGTAGGTATTGGGTTTTACTCTTGTATCGAGCCAGTTTTCGATATTTCTTGATATACGGATTTTTCTTGACTCTAGAATCCTTAAAGACCTTAGTAATTATAAAGTGATGGTAAACAGCAATAAAAAAAATACATAAGACACATAAGAAGATACATAAGAAGACATAAGACACAGCATAAGCTATAAGAACAATATAGAAAAACATAATTTACTAATTTGTTTCTTAATACCCAACTTCCTTCGTTGTTATCATTACGTTTCATTTATTTTCAAAATTCAAAAGCTTTTATTTTTTAAGGTCATATAAGGTCAGTGTTAAAACATCTCGTAGACTGCATATATATTTTTATTTGAGAGCCTAATATATGATGTTTCTTTAAGATGAATTTAACTATTACTATAATTACATAATGAATTATCTTAGAAATGAAAAATTAAGAGAATTTTACCACATAATAGCTATGCTATTTTTAATTTATTTTCTTATTTATTTATCGTTTAGCAATAGCCTACGTGAGAGACTGCAATGTATACATTAATACATATTAGTACATACCTAAGGTAATAATTAAGATTTAAAATATTTTTTCACAAAGTTCACACTGCCTTTTAATTTGTTTTAATTTTATTTACTTTTGATGCACTTGTTTGAATGCTTTATTTTGTGTAAAATAATTATTAATTTTTATATTTAAACAAGATTTACCAACTGTTTGAAAATAAAGTGTTTCTTTACCATTTATTCGACTTATATTTATTATATTGTAACAACATTGTATTTTTGGAATCATTAATTAAAATCATTTTAAAGAAATATTATCCCAAAAACAATTTTTAAAGTGTCTGGTAAAATTTTGTACAGATAAAAATGAAAGAAATATATAATTAAATAATTTCTTGCTAAGAAATCGATTACTCATTAAATCAATTTAAGCTTGAACAAGCGAAATTTGAAACATTTCAACTTCATATAAAACCGTCAACGTTGTCCACTTGTAACTCAATATACATTGTAAGACACCGATATATTGGTCATATTATAAAATTATACAAAGATGACCATCAACAAATAAGTTGAAATGCTAAAGATAATAGATTATTGATTATTGGAATTTGCGTTATTGATATCTAGACGAGTGCAATATAGATTAATAAAAGTATTTTAATAACTTTATTTAAACAAAATACCTTTCGTTATTGAATTGTATAACACCAGTGCTGGAGCTTTAGCCCTCTATTAGAAGCATTTTGGGAAAAATGGAATTTTTCCCGAAATCTCCAGAAAAAAATGTAAAAATTGAACAATTTTCTAATGACAGAATTGTTAGTTAAAAAAATGAGTACAAAATTACATAAAACATTCCACCCTACTTACATCTATTGGAGTAAATTTTAAAAAAAATCTGCGTATTCATAGGTCCCCATAAAAATCATCCCCTTACGCTTCTACTTTAGTACATTTGGCACTATCTGCGTATCTCTCATGAAATGATTTTCAAAATTATAAAAAAATAAAGTATCTTTTATTGTTTTTTATAGGTAAACCGTAAAACGTTGATTTTGTGTGAATGTTAAAAAAACAGGTAAGAAACAAAAAGTAAAGAAAACTATGTGCTGTATAGATACATTACTAATCGTTAATAATAATTCTTGGTGAAGTTTTCGACTGCTTAAATGCTAATGTTTTTTAGAAAAATTCTTTAGACTGATAAGGCATTTTTTTAGTAACAAGGACTAAGGGGGCCTCGCCTCCAATTCACTTCGATCACAAAATTGAATTTTACAACTTAAAATTTGGTTGTACCAATTTAGAATATCATGCTTCTAAAATTTACTTTCAATAATACCAAATAAATTACCTATCCCTTTCTTCATAAAATGTTTTATAGTCGCTGTAGTGACAACTGAAGTTTACAGTATGTTATAATGTTTATACTACTTATCCTGTTAAAAAAGGCATTTAAAGGCATTTTAAATGTAATGATTTCAAAATGGCTTTTTAAATAGGGTACAGTTTGCTTAAAACAAAGGACAAGTTTCTCTTCTATGTAAATGCGTCTAATTCATTATAAAAATAAGAAATATGTATATATACTTATGGACAAACGTAAGGGAATATAAACTTCTTTATGAAAGACTAGTTTTTTTCTGGAAATAAGTTTCAATTATTCTTGTTTTATAACTAAAGTTTTTAACAGAATTTGCACGGTTATATTTAAAAATATTTTATTATTATTTTTCCCCAGTAATAGATTCCCAAAAATTTGTAAAAATTCAAAAGAATTGCTTGATAAAAACTAAAAAGCGTAACCAAATTTCGTTACAAAAATCGTAACGCCAGGTCTTTTTTCCTCTCATGACGCGTCTAAAGACGTATAACTTCAATAACTTCAATAATCGGTACAATTTAGCAGGAAGAAATTTGTTAATTTTCCGTCCGCCGCGACCATTCTAGCTTCGCGCCTACGAAAATAAAACACAGGCATGACAAAAAGCTTTTTTAAATTATAAAAGGATGAATAATTCTTTATATTTTCTAAGTTCGTCGTTTTTTCCTTGAAAAAAATCTTCATGCACTTACCAGTTTTGGAGTGGTTACCTTGACCACTCGTCCACCAGTAAGCTTCATTAACATTATATTTTTCTGTACATCTACGAATGAAGAGTTATAGTGAAATGGAATTAAATGTTTCAGAATATGCATTAAATAACCATTGATATTACCTCGACGTTAACTTCCTAAAAATCAAGCGACAGCAAAAAATTTCACCAAATGTTTCTTTTTGATAAGTTTGCACAGAAGTTGGTGATAGAAAATAAAAATATATAAATGGCAGTAAATGAAAAAATCAGCTCTTACTTTTAATATGAGAAAAATATATTCTTTCATTCTCCCAATAACTTCCATCATGTCGTTGGTATGTTCAAAAAATTTCAGAATAAGTTAGGGCAACTCGCAGGAACCTTCTTTCAGGCAGCAATAGGATTACTTCAATAAAAATACGAATAAACCCTTTAAATAATTGAATGATTGATAAATGTGATGAAAGATAATTGAATGAATAATTGAAACCTAAACAAATGTGAATTTTTCGAAACTATTTTTTACAGAGTAACTATATATTATTTCTTTCAAGAATTTAATAATAGACGTTTGTTTCAGCGAACTTCAAAAAGTTTTTTTTTCTATTTTTCTATATCTAGAAATTAGAACCACATTAGATAAATATATCTTTATTGATAACTAGTACTCAAGTGTTCATAGGCAAAAATTCAAAGATTTAAATCAATTTTCATTCTTATTGAATACAAAATTCAATAAAAAAATAATTAAATTACTGTAAGTAAAGAAGTGCTTCTCGTATTTCATGTCTTTAATAACAAGTGCCTTACCACTGTTCAGTTTCGAAAGAGGAATATTCGCAGTTCTTATTTATTTCACACATATTTATATGAGGCACACCAGTTTATTTCATATATTTTGCACAATTTTCTAACTATATTACCATTTGTATTGTAAATATAGTTGAGATATAAAAAGTTTTAATGAAACATAACAATAATTACCTTCAAAGTACAGAGAAAAAAACAGGTTTATTTTTGTAGTGTCTATTACTTAGGAAATAATTTCTAAACTTTCCAATCTTACTTCGATTTGGTTTAATTTGCGTCAGTTTTAGTGAAAATATAAAAAATATAATTATTTTTGTAATTTTTAATATTTGTTTCCAGTTAGTCTTTGTACAAATAAAAAAAAAGATAACATATGTAATAATATGTACATGTAATTAATATTAGATAACATTTCTTTGAAGATTATATTCCGAATTTTTTGTTATTTAGATTTTAAAGTGTACCTAGATTTTAATATTATTGAAATTGTCATTATTTCTATAAAAATTTAAAAAAATAATTTACTTTAACCTATGCATAAAAAAGCAATTTTACCTTTCTTTTCGAAGTTAACAGTGCAATAAAAATTTGTGAAGTTAATGATTTCAAGTGCTTAATGTTTTATAAATTCTCATTACACAAAATCTTATCAAAAACAGCCAATTTCATGAAACTTATATAATTAGTTTTTCAAAGATGTTAAGAACAATCGATTTGTGTAATCTCAAAACACATTACATTTTTCACCAAATTGAACTGAAGGTCAAAATCTACTATTATCACTAATTTATTAATCAAATAACTGGTATGATTATTTCGATTTTTACGAAGATTATATTAAAGATTTTATTATCTTAAAATTTTAGCTTTTGTTAAATAATTTTCTGTAATTTATGAAAACTAAAAAATGAGGTGAAAATAAATAAAAAAAAAAGTAGTATGGAATAAAATATTTATTATTGTCTTGCTATAAAATCACAATAGGCCAAGCAAGAGGTCATTACAAGCATAAAAAATCCATGCATTAAAACCCAAGCAAATGACAAACATGCAAATATCGTCTTCGTTCAAAGAGACTCTTTTTGGAACTTGGAAGAATTTATTTTTATAAGTGGGACGACAACCTGCATAAAAAATGAAAATAAACCAGTAAAGAAAAAAAAACCTTCCATAAAAGTCGCTAAAACTTACGTATATCTTTTAATTAATCGATCTGCTTCACGCCATCCAGTTTCGATAGCTCCATGAACAGTCGAATAGTAATGGTCGTGGGTAGCCTCCCCAGCAAATAAAATCGTATCGTTGTACAAAGGTTTTGCAAGTTCCGATGCCGAAGTATTTCTACGTTCAGTTTCCATACTTCGAAACGAATAAGAACCCCGAAAGTTCTCATTAGAATACCATTCCGATCTGAAATTTAAAGCGCTTAGAAAAAAGCTATTTCCCAGATAAAACATTAAATACCGTGTAAATTTCAGAGGTTCAGGAATTTGGTAGGCTCTTCCTAAGAAAAAGCGTAAAAGTTTCATTAACTTAGATTCAACTTCCTTTAAAGGGAGTTTTTCCATATAGCGAGCACTTGGTCCTGTGATCCATCCTAATAAAACGCGAGGCTGGAAGTCCACTATGTGAAACGTAAAAACATCTTTGAGCCATAAATTGCTCTCCTATAAATAATATTTTCAATTAATCACATCTAACAAATAAATTAAACACAAACCTTAGTTCCGTCTAGGTCTTTTACAAACTCATCGAAATCATCATTTGACCAGAGAAAACTAAATTGTACATTTCTATCATTCCACCAAGGGTGTGGAAATTCAAAAATTAATTTGTCTACAGTTCCTATGGCAAGTCCCTCGATAGCATTTTGTTTATAAATTGGCAACTTTGGAGTAAATAAACTATGAATATTTTCCTTTAAAACCCCCAACGATACAGTTAAAATAGCGTGGTCCGCCTTATACTTCGTCCCATCAGCACATTTTACCACAACTTGAGGCGTTTTCCATTCAATATTCGTAACTTTCTTGTGGAATAAAATTCTGTTTTCTAATTTAATTGCAGCGGAAGAATCTGGAATTTGTTTCTACAAAAAAATATAATTTCATCAAATTATAAATATGATTCGTCCCCACCTCAATAAAACTTAATTGTATAGGTGAATAGTGTTATGGAAACGTGAACTATTTAAAAATATTTACTATTTCCATGTAGTTTAACATTTCGTTGGGAATTCCAACTTCTTCAGGTACTACAAGGATCATCCTGATGAAGCCAAAAACCCTTTAGCAATTTAAATAATGTTTAACGTTTCAAAAGTGTACTTTAACATTTTCAATGCCTTGTAAAAAGTTTTATGGTTTTAAGTCTTACAGTTAAAATTTCGAAAATCGTTTTATATCCCTTGTCTCTCCAATTAAGTAAGTGGTTTCCTGGGCATTCCCAGTATTGAGTCAAGCCTTTTCCCGAGGCGTCAAACCACGTATCGGAAGCCTCCATTGAATTTTCAACTTTTTGATACCAATCGAGAATCATTTGTTGCAGTTCTGGATCAGTGTTTGCTAAATCAGTTTTTTGTCGTTCACTAAATCTAAAAAAAAAACAAGATTATAAAATGCGTCATAATTGAAATTATACTGTTACTTTTCTAGGACATATTCGCCGACAGAACCAGTTGATTTGGCAAGAGCTTCATGGTCTCCAATAATATCAAAAATTGTTTTATGAATTCGACTAGTCAAATGATGAGGTAAAATTCGTCCAGCGGAATCAACAAACGTAGTAGTATGCAAAAAATTAGTGTTATTTCCGCTAAATACGTTCAAAGGGTTCGCTAACGCGAAAACGGCATTATTTTCCTCCCCATGGCACCATTGAGCTCCAATTTCCACCACATTGTCGGCAAATGGAGTTGTATAAATTCGACCTCCGATTCGGTCACTTGACTCTAATATTAGGATGTTAGTGAGCCCTTTCAATAGTAATCTAGTCGCTGCTGCAAATGCAGATACTCCAGCTCCGATAATGATAATCTGAGGGTTTTTTGTGCGAGTTGACATCTTTTCGTACTTATCATTAATTTTCTTAACACATTGAAAAATTGAATCATATATATTTTATTCTTATCATTAACTAAACAAAATTTTATCACAAATCAGGCTCTTATTTATATCATAAGATACTTATTTTTATAGCATATTGACTTTTATTTAAAGGTTGAAGTTGTAGTGAAATATGACTGCATGCCTGAAACTGGTTTTTAGCACATGTGCTCTAAGAACTAATCGGAATTAAAATCAATTGAGATTTTAATTCCCACTCATTCCCACTATTCATCCTTATTATCATTTACATATTCAGCCATATTCAAATTTTTTTAATTTTGTCTACTTTTCTTAAAATTGTAGGTTTTTATAGGTTAAGCCAAAGCCTACATGTCGCGCATAGGCCTATTATGACCTGAAACGTCAAAGTTGAAATGCCAAAATTTAAATGTCAAAAAAAAAGCTTTTCGATGTATAAGAAATAGCCTATATTAGCCAATGAAATGGAAATATAGCAGTATCATCAGTATCATTTAATTTATCTCTTGACAATTGTGTCTAAATTTAATTTGCTAAAAATAATTACAATTGTATGTAGTGTCAACGTAAAAATTACATAATGCAATAAATATATCATAAATACTCTCTAAAGTCTAAATGAAACAATACGCACGCAGTTATCTAGGAAGATGTTCCAATTATAATAAGTTCTAATTTAATTCATCGTTCAGTTCAGATATCTTTAGCCAATATCACTGCGATTATTATTACTTTATTATTTAATATATTATTTCACATTTGTAATATTGCAACCAACCACACACAACTATGTGTACTGATGCCTAAAGCTAAGTTTATTTATTTCATGACAAATAATATTGCTGCAATATTGTACTGCAATTTTCAGCTTATGTACGCTTATTTACAGCTTATGTAAGCGACATCAATTTCTAGGAACGTTGCCTTTCCTACTTTGGTTTAAGTTTAATTTGCAAATTATCTTGTTAATTTAATTATAATATCGTTTAATTTTCTCTTCTGTCGCTAAATCTTCGACTCAAGTTCATTTTAGAACAGTCAAAGCAGACAACGTTGCGTCTTCGACTTTGTTTTCAATTTAATTCGCGAAGAAATCGGTCCATAACGAAAATTTAGTCACAAAAGATAAAATTGTACTGTATTGAATTAACAAAAAAATCGTGAAAAGAATAAAAAACAAAGTCGGAAAAGCAACGTTGTTAAATTTGACATGTTTGAAGTGGGACTTAAGCCAAATTTTCATTAAAGTCTAATTTATTCACGAAATAAATTAAAAACATAATAGACAATGCAACATAGCTCGATCTTGGCGTCGTTAAAGGGGACTTGAGTCCAATTTTCAATTAAAACCAATCATGGCAGTAAAATAATAATTGTATGTTATTTTGAAACATAATAATATGATCGTTGTAAAACTTTCTTCCATCCAATTGAGTGAAATATAGCTTTGGTTTGTATTTGATAAAGCAGAATAGATTTCTTGGCTCATGTATTTTTATCAATAGCTGGAAATGTTGCATTTTTTATTTTATTTTTTATTTAGTTCGTGAATAAATCGGATTAAAATGAAATTTTTGTAACAAAATGAAAAATTTATACGATTTAAAATTGAAAACAAAATTTAATAAATTAATCACGAATTGAATAAAACACACAGTAGAAAACGAAACGTTACCAGATATTGATATCGCTGAATGGGACCTAAGCCGATTTCTTTCAGTTTCTATTCAATTGAAAGTTTTATTCATATTTTTTACTTTTACTTATAATCTTCCTAAGACCCAACTATACCCCTAGGGGTAATTTTTGGACCAATTTCTTGGATCAATACTTTTATATTCATAAAGTTTAATAAATAGTACTTTAATCATGATAATTTCAAATAAATAGTATTTTTTTTGTTGATTTCAAAAATATTTTATATTTGGAAAGAGGATGTAGACTATTTTCTATCCTTTGTATCTTCTACTATGTTCGCGCCTTATATAATCTCTTGGTCGAGATTTAGAGACAATATATCTTATCATTCGAAACTTTATTTATGTTGCAATGGGAAAATGGATCTATATTGGCACAGATCTCGATTTTTTACTGACAGCACCTGTAGACTAGGAATGTGACATTGGGGATAAAAAATCGATTAATTATTATTATCGATTATTAATCTATCATTTTAGTTTAAGTAGTATTCACTTGTAAGTATTATTAATACATTAATTATTATTAATTTATCAGTATTTATAATTACAAAAAGTCGTAGAAAAAGAAAGTACTTTTACCACTCCGGTACTCCATTCCGCTTTGAACTTCTGTCTGGAGGGTTGCGGCCGTTTATTAATTGATTTTTATACTATTAAAATCGGTTGGAAAAATTGATTTTTATGGATAAAATAATCGATATTTTCCATAACCGATCCATATCTACAGTAGACCAGGCTGGTGTTGAACGGTTTTACGCTACTGCCTACTTGACATGTCCAAGACTGTGTTCGCAAGCTTTTAAAAAACTACCAATAAAGACTTATGTTTAGGAAAAAATTGTATTTTTTTTACAAAATCAATACATTCCTATTATAACCAGCATCCGAATTTTATACCACTGAGGTGTGTAAGATTTAAAAAAAAATAGGGAAAATACTAACACAATTTTTGTTGCAAAATACAAACACTGTAGAAAAATTGCCTTAATTATAAGTCGAATGCCATCTCTGTTAAGAAAAGACATTTTGAAATCATTACAAATAAAATGTCTTAAATAGCTTTAATAACGACTTCTAATGGGTTTTTTGATTATTCAAAATACTTTTAAATGTTTTTTTTTTTTTTTTTGAACAGGGATCTCTTAATAGAGGTTTGAGCACAAACGAAAATATTGTATAAATTAATCTTGATTTGGGTACCTTTCTTAATAAATTTTAGAAAAATATATAGCAAACTAACGATTGTGCTTATTTTATATCAATTAACAACGGTCTTCAAACCATCAAAATTACGGTTTCTTAAAGAAAACGCCAACAGTTATAACAATTTTTGGGCCACAGCGATTAAAAAAAAATTATAAATTGTTGAGAAAATACCGACAAAAAAATTATAATCAAAATGGTATTAGAAATGCTATTTTTATCAACTTAATTGCTCAAAAAAGCATTTAAAATCAGCAAAATCTATGTCCGCTATATGCCTAACGTACCTACCTGCCTAATGTATTTAATAGATCTACTAAAAAGCATAAAGAGGAAGCAGAGGAAGTATAATATAACAATCATTATGATGTATAATATAATTATAAACTTGTGCATAACCATGGTAGTTGTTAGTTTTATAAAATTGAATAATTTTCTTGAAATTTTTAGTATAATTTATTTATTTTTTTTGGAAAATCATAATAAAATAATCAAAATGTAATGTTCAGAAATTATTTTTGAATATTCGAGCCGTTTCACTTTCACTAACAATATCGCTAAAAGAAAGACAAGAGCTGACAAGAGCGGTCACTGATCAGAGCGGGGATAGAAGACAAGTGTGAAGTTATCCTCAAAGCAAAAATGTCGAATATTTCGGTTGTCAATCATTTTTGAAATAATTTAACATCATGAATGAGTTCACATTTGAATTTTAATTTTCATCTTCAATTTATAAATTTCATACTCCCAAAAAAAATAAATTAAAAGTTGATAAAAAAATTACGGTAAAATTATATTTTTAAACTATGTACTTTAATAACATGTCACGAAGCATAATATCAAATCCATCTAACCTAAATTCATTAGTATCAAGATCGAAATTTCTGCTACAAAAACGAAATCTATCATTTGCATCGTACTGCTCTCAAGACGCTCGACAAATTGTCAAAGAGTGGAAACAAAAATTTATTGCGTTCAGAAAAAAAATATGTGCAATGGAGAATTTCGCCAATCCGCCAAAATCAGCGAAAGAACAAACCGCAACGCTATTTCATTTATGGACCAGACAATGTGAATGTGTAGTGGCACAACGAGTACGACGGGGCCAACAAATGTTTTCACTCTACTCGAAATTGTGGGAAGAACGAGCCCTAAGGGCGATGCTGCACCGCGTTCGACAACAAATGCTCAAACACGGCCGTCACATGCTGATCAGTGCGACCGGCGTCGCCGTTTTTAACTGGGACAAAGACCGAATTTCCGACGAAGACCTCATCCAACGCACAGCCGACATTGACTCCATCCACAAACTAACCGCCGAAACGGTGAAAT
The DNA here is from genome assembly GCA_958496175.1 of Sisyra terminalis. Taxonomy (NCBI): domain Eukaryota; kingdom Metazoa; phylum Arthropoda; class Insecta; order Neuroptera; family Sisyridae; genus Sisyra; species Sisyra terminalis. The sequence goes on along the minus strand of OY292277.1, from coordinate 34,443,416 downwards.
GCAAAAAATCCGACGACCCCGACAGCGAAGTAAACTACAAAGACCCATGTAAAGAATCGCCAGAAAATTGGGTACCTTTTTTGGATCGTTCCGATATATTGGTCTGGCGAAGAGAAGAAAGTCCTGGAAAGTATTCATACAAACTATACGCTTCATACGAGGATGTGACAGCATTCGACTTCCTACAAGTTCAAATCGATTTGAACTATCGAAAAATATGGGATTCATCGGTTTTGCAGCTAAAAGTTTTAGATTCAGACCCACGATCAAATAGTGACCTAATCTACTGGGAGTCTAAATGGCCGGTATGTTATCACAATAATTTTTATATCTAACGTTAACATTTCTTTTAGAAGTTGGACTAATTAAAAGCTTAAATTTAGAAGGCTTCTAATAATAAAATCTTAGAATTTATTCATAATATTTTGCTGTCCCTTAATTATTAGCTACTGATTTATTGATTTATTGATCTATTAGAGTACATAATACTCGAATTGTACAGTTCCTTCGTGTATTTGACAACTCTCAATATCCACGAGGTCCTTTTCTGTCGTTTTTAGAAATATCTTTCATCACTATCGTTGAAGCCCTAAAGATAATTTTGTTGTATACCACAGGGAACGTAAATATTAATAAAGTAGTGTTAACTGTTACAGGTCAACGTGATAATTTCAAAAAATTATCACTTAAAAACAAGTTGTTATTGTTTTAAAGTCCTTTTATATAAAAGTATGTATGTAATACCTATACTAGTAGTGCAACGTGGTGGGTGCATGAGGGCATAGCCCCAGGCGGTATATTGACATTGATAATTTCATAAAAGATTTTACTTTATGAAAAATATGAAGAACATATTTTTAGATAACCAAAAAAATTTAAGATATTTACCGATCGGAATTTCGGTTTCGGCTGTCGTCAAGTCGAAACTACGTCCGAAACTGAAACTGAATTCGTGAGATAAAAATGTTAAAAAAACATTGTTTTTCATTTATTATTTGATTCTTCAATTATAAATACTGATAACTATCAGTTCATTAAAATTTTGTTTAATATAATTTTTAATATTTTTTTTAGTTCTAAAGAAAACTGATCATAGTTTAGAAGAAATTATTTTGTTTTTTAAAATATAAGAAAGAGTGCTTTCTATTTTGTGTACCTAATTTATTATATAAAAAGTATTTTTGTTTTGTAACTTTTTTTTTAATTTCTTCATGTTTTTCGTAACTAATATTAAAAGAATTATTAGGTGCATTTTTTCAAATTAACCTCTTATTTCAACATAAATAATTTAGACTTCAAATTTACGGGCTGGGTAGTGGCCTGTGGGCCGTTTGTTGGACAGGCCTATTCTAGACATTCTGTTATGTACTATATTTAGATAAATGGCCTTAATATGATAACCGATTTTTGGAAATTGATTTGAGAAAAATTCAAGTAAATTTTTCATACGAAAATAAGTTTTTATTGCATCCAGAGGATTTGATCAATTAACCAATCAAGGATTTGGATGCATATCGTTCGTTTTCAATACTGTGAGCTATGCATCTTCTCCATTGTCTTCGTCATTTTATGACATTAAAAAATATACTCGAGCCATTTTTGTTAGTAATATAAGGATAATATCAGTACCATTAAAACGGAATATAGTTCTACAATTTTATTCAAATAAAACAAGAACTAAATCCTTTATGTGTACATTCCGCTAAAACTACTTGATAGATGTTTATCAATTTTTTAGTTTCATTTCTTAAATATTTGAAATTTATCAAAATTATTTCGATATTTCTTTTTAATATCAAGTAATTCATTTTTAAAATTATTATATATGATGGGCTTAATGCGTCGTCTTAGTTACGATGTTATTCCATACATCTCAAACGGAATATTATCATCGGACATACTAAATGGATTTGAGAAATGGTAAGACTAATTTCTACTAATGATTTTTTTTTATATTTCGCAAACGAAGTTAGCGGTATCGGGTAATATATTAAAAACCCCGGGTAATATATTTTTAATATATTAAAGTTTTAGGGAAACAAAAGTGAAAGACAAGAAATTGAATGTGGCAAATTTCGATAATCGAAAGCAACAATGGTGCATACGAACTTTAGTCCGATATGAAAAATTGGCTTCTTTAAATATTATAGCTACTTCTTCCAATGATACAAAAAATATTAGAATAATGCAAAATGCAGGAGAAATTAATATGTTACCTATCAAAAATATGAATGATATTTTTGCATTTCGATAACCTTTTTATTAAAGTCAAGTTTTGAGAGTTATGATAAGTTTTTTTTAATTTACTTTCTTTTTTTGAATTTTAAATTTAATATTTTTTATCGTTAGTTTATATTTGATAAATCTTCGTAAATTCTTAATGTAAATTCAATACAAGAGTTTTAGTTGCTGTGAGATTGATATAATTTTTTTTTTCAGCGCTTTTTTGCAAATCGAGACTACGTTTTTAACCGTCGATTTTACGTTGATCAAAAGAAAAAAATAATTGTAATAATAAGTCGTAGCACAACATCCTCAAGCATACCGAGCAAAGCCTCAGCAGTTCGAGTGAAAGAATATTGGTCTCACATGGTAATCCGAGCCAACAGCGAGTTTAACAAACCTGGCATTGAGTTCAGTTTGACATATTTCGATGATCCTGGTGTTCAGATGCCCGATGTACTCACCAACTGGGTGTCAGTGTCTGGAATGCCTGATTTTGTCGCAAAAATGCGAGTTGCATCAATTGGCTATAAAGACTACCTTAGTAAAAACAATCTAAAGCCACCGATATTTACAATAGAAAAAGACAGTGATAAAGATGAAAGTGAAAAGAAAACGACAGGTGATTATTTTAAACAAGAAAGTGAGTTGTTTGATGTTAAAATTAATCAAACTTGTGCTGATGATTTAGACCACGAACAAGATAGTGGCAAATCTAAGGCAAAAGACCCGAGTAGTAGTGATGGATCGGCACAGCACAGTACTCCTGAAGCAGAGGTTGAAGTTTTTACAGCTGATGCAGATATTTTATTTTCTTTTCTGAACTCACCAATGAACGAACACGAACAACTACCAAAATATTGGCGATATTTACAACCGTTGTATTTTTTCTATTAATATTAAATAAAATGCGATATGATTGATATACCATCGACGCACAAACCAATTTGTTTTCTGTAAATACTAGTACAACTTAGAAAAATATTATCTTATAAAATGTATATATCCGTAATTTGTATATCTATAAATTTTTAAAGCTATTCTTTTGAAAAAAAAAAAAACAAAAATAATTGTATTCAAGAAAAAAAAAGTAAATTTATATTTAACGTTGAAAAACGAACCCTACAATAAAACAAAATTTCAATAAAGCCTTAATAATTGCAATATTACAAATAAAAATATTCAATTATCGAAAAAAAAGCATGAACATGTTATCTAGGAGTCTCAAAACTTTACAAAAAAATGTTGGCAAAAAATCTAGATTGTCTATGATACAAAATTTTAGTGTTCATTTTATATTATATATTACTACTCTTTATTATCGAAAGTCAATATATACGATAACTTTAAAATATTCTTTTGTTATTAATGTTTTAAAAATGGAAATATTTGTTTTAAAAATATTTACTCGTTTTTGTAGCAAATTTGTTAAGTTTGAAACTATATTACTAGTCAAGTGAAAATATTATAAAGTTGAAATGATACGGAACGGTAGAAAAGCGATTGGTAGGATTTTTGTCGATTACAGCTTTAATGTTGTGTTCGTTATTGTATTACAAAAAAAGATTAATAAAACAATAATGAAATTATTTTTTTTTTTGTTCCAGACTTTCTATGTAGCGCGAATTCGATCTGCATAGTTGAACTCTTCTGTCCTACTGTCCTTAGCGCGATTTATTTAAAAAAAAACCTCTTTTCAAGATTCAGAATCAAATCTACCTTCTTTCCTTTTTCATGGGTCCTTTCAATTTCTCCTCAAAGACTTCCAATATAAGCCCTTTTCTCTCAGGATATGGTTAATCTAGATATCTTTAATGCTGGTGATTCCATCGATGATTGTCTTTTGAGATCTTAGTATATTGCAACTCAGAAATGAAATTCTTAACTGTATATAGTGTGTAGAAGAGCAAATTCTATCGATCATGACGTTTGTTCGTTCATAAATTCGTGACAACATAATACGTAAATGTGAATAAATTGATGCAAATATAATAACCAAGCTTTTAGTTCTATTTAATAAGATGTTTACTAATACATAGGTTCCTGTAACTAGTAAGCGATGGTAAACATAGTTTATTTTCGAATGATATATCTTTATACCTAATTCAGGACTACAATTTGTTTGAACTTAAGGTTAATGTTTATTTTTTCATTGTTATTTACCGTCGCTTTTTAACTACCAAGATGTCTACGACTCTAGGTTTAACAAATATCGAAAATTTGCTCGATACGAAATGCAGCCCAAATCCGCTTTTAGGTCGGTCAATATCAGGCAACGTAGCATTTCCTACTTTGTTTTTAATTTAATTCGCGTATAAATCGGCCCATAATGAAAATTTAGCCACAAAAAAGGAAATTATACCATATTATGGTTCAAGTCCCTTTTAGAACACTCAAATTTGGCAACGCTATATTATCTACTTTGTTTTTATTCCATTTTCTCTTTTGTAGCTATATTTTCATTATGCGCTAATTTATTCGCGAGTTAAATTAAAAACAAAGTAGAAAATGTTACGTTGTCATAGACTGACCGCTTTTTAAGGGATTTGAGCCCTGAATTCGAACTCAATATCTACCAGCTTTGGAGCGGTCACATTGACCACTCGGCCACCAGTAGGTTTTAATATTAAATTATATGTGCATAACGCACATAACATTACTTTAGAAATTTACTCAAAACATTAGAACTAATACTTATTTACATGAGGCAACGATTGGCTATCCAACACTTTACAAATTGACAATTTTGATATCGCTACATGGTGCTTGAAAGTTTGTAGTGAGTACCACTGAAACACATCTCCAAAAAAGTCCTTTAAGTTGAGATTAATGATGTTGAATTTAATTATTTTTTAGTTGGTATTTACCGTCGTTTTATAACTGCCAAGGTCTTTTGAGACTCCAGAGTTAATAAAAATCCGTAAATCGACAAATATAGAAAATTTGGTCGCTATGCGATTCGATCCCATTATCAACCAGTTTTGAACAGGTCGGTCCGGTCGGTCACACCGGTTGACTCTCGCTTTATTTTTATTTCCTTTCATAAAATTAATTTCTATTTTTAATAAATTTTTATTTATTAATTATTACAATATAAAAACTTCTATTGTTATTGTTCCTTTGTGGCAGTTTCTGATCATTCTAATTGTTCCATTTATGCCATTTATTTCATTATCATGGATCAAAACCTTCTATAGACTTATAAATTGTTTTCTTCCCTTAGCTAGTACTAGCATTAAAAGTATTTCAAACGTACTTCAATCGCTTCAATCATTGTCATTGTCAACAATTGTCACCATTGTCACTTTTTGTCATTTTCTTAATGTTTATTTCTATCAAGTCAAAAAGAGTTTTTTGGTACTTAATATTTTTACCCACCAAATTATTCTACTGAAAAAATGTTTTATACACTAATCGCAAACTTAAAAATTAAATAATGAGGATTTGTCGTTGGATCACAAGACAAATTTCCCAAAAAATACCTTTAATCGCACGATACAAAACATTAACAATACCAGTGAGTAATCGCTTAATTAGTTCTTGGTCCAAATGTTAATATTTTAATAGTTTCAGAAAACAGTTAAAAAAGCAAGCCATTTTCCATTTCTATTGCAACTATCGTTCTTTTGTGGTTGGAACTTCTTTGGTCCATCGGCAATTGAGGTCCAAAAACTAAAGTATTGGATCTTTAACGATAAAAATCAAGCGATTGAAGAAGCAGATCGGCTTTTTGATAATGGAGAGCACATTGAAGTTTACGAATTGCTAAATAAAATACAAGTAAGCTATTTTACCTGCAGGGATAGTTTTATTTTTACTTTAACTCAAAGCAAATGGTTTTATTGTAGTATTGCACTGATCCTGATATTCTATGGCGAGTAGCTCGAGCCTTATACAAAATTTCTTTTATGAACATTTCAAGTTCTATTCGTAAAGAAGTTATAAATGAAGCGTACGATATTATATGCCATGCTCTTGTTGTTGAGGAAGAAAACGCCAATGTAAATAAATGGATGGCTATTATAATTGATTTAAAAAAATCCGAGGAAGGTCTCACCGAAAAAATAAAATCTTTAGAACAAATCAAGTTATATATATCGGTACATCGTTTTATCAATATTTACTATCAACAAACAATTTAAACATATAATTTTATTTTTAGAGAGCGGTTGAATTAGAGCCACATGATACGACTCTTCTTCACATGTTAGGAAAATGGTGTTACGATTTAGCAAGTTTAACATGGTTTGAATGAGTTTTATACCATAAAAACTATTTCTCTTTCATGATCTTATTTTTTCAGGGTTCAAAGACAAATTGCGAATTATATATTTGCTGAACCACCTACAGCGACTTATGAGGAAGCTTTCGATTATTTTTTACGAGCAGAACAAATTACCCCTACTTTTTACATTGGGAATTTGTTAATGTTAGGAAAAACGGCTATTAAATTAAAGCAATTTAATAGAGCACGATATTATTTGAATGTGGCGGCTCAACTACCGGTTTATACGGCCGAAGAAAGAGCAATTCAGGTCGAAGCTGCAACTTTAGCTGGAGCGTTTGAACCTTATGATGATGTGATTCAAGATGTTATAAGATGAAAAATCATGTTTTACTTTTTTAGCAACAATTATTAATATTTATGTCTAAACATCATTGTATCTATACAGTTTTTTTATAAACGATAACATTTTTTACAACAAACAATAGTGCAAGACAAAGTTGATATTTTCTTTTTAACAAAGAGTGGCTCAGCTTAACAAAAATATGCAATTTGGACACATACATACATCAAAAGCTTAAAAAATATTGTTCTAGTTAAATTAAGCTCTTGTATAACGCGGGGAAATCCAATTTTTAAAAAAAGTAATTCTATAACATTTTTAGTTTGAAAGGAAGCGTTTCATGTAAAAAGCGATTTTTTTACATGAAAGCGTTTCATATTTTAGTTTGAAATATAAAACAAATTACCTAAAAATGTTTTTAATTATTAAAAATTCCTATAACGTCCATATCTAATGACACATTAATAAAAAATACTTTTTAGTATATTATTTTTTCTCAAGTATTCTTCAATGGCGACCACATGTTATCTCGTCGATTGTGAAATTTCAGCGAAAAAACCATTCATTATATCCTTTATATGCACTTGAAAATTATCCTTTTTGAAACTTTGAAATGATATTGGGGATGTCCTTTTGCTCATAGGAAAAAAATGTCTTATAACCTCTCATATCAAAGCATTGTTTCATAATACGTTGATGAAATATACTCTTATAAGGAAATTTCACTCCTCAAAAACGACCAATTTTAGAGCAAATTTGGTACATGTATTTTTAAATCTCTAACTTTCCGTTTTAATTTCCCAAGAATCTAGTCGTTAAATGCAAATTGTTTTTCTGCAATTTCATAAAGAATGATTTAGTCATAAATATTCTGCACAATTTCACTGAAAATACCATCTCTTATATCCTTTTTATGCACTTGAAAATTGTCCTTTTTGAAACTTTGAAATGATATTGGGGGTTTCCTTTGGCTCACAGGACAAAAATTTTTTCACAATACTTCTCACGTTAGAGCATTGTTCCATAATACGCTGATAAAATATACTCTTATAAAGAAATCTCACCCCTCAAAATCAACCAATTTTAGGACAAATTTGGTGCTTGTATTTTTAAGTCCTTAAAGTTCGGTTTTAAATTCTCAAGGAGCCAGCTGTTAAATGCAAATTGTTTTTATGTAATTTCATTAACAATGATTCATTCTTAAATATTCTGCACAATTTCTGCAGAAAAAAAAACGATCCCTTATATCCTTTTTCTGCACTTGAAAATTGTTTTTTTTTTTGAAATTTTGAAACGATATTGCGAATGTCCTTTTGCACACAGGACAAACATTTTTCATATTACAACTCACATAAAGGCATTGTTTATTATTTCGTTGCTAAAGTAAGTATTCATAAGGAATAGTTACCCTTTGAAAATCAACCAGTTTAAGGGCAAATTTGGTGCATGCTTTTTCAACTCCTTAACTTCTCGTTTCGATTTCTCATTAATCTAGCGGATATTTGCATTGTTTTTATACAATACCATTAAGGATGACTCAAACTTACATAATGTGCTCAGTTTCAGCGAAAGAAACCATCCCTCATATCTTTTTGTGCACTTGAAAATTGCCCTTATTGAAACTTTGAAATGATATTGCGGGTGTCCCTTTGCACACAGGACAAAAAAATTTTCTCAAACACTTCACGTTTAAGTCCTATTTTATATATCGGCCAAAAAATTTTCTCTTATCTGGAAATGTTATACTTGCAATTATCGATTTTTTTAAAATTGTAGCAGTTAGGCAACTATTTACTCAACTATGAAATTGGGTTGCGGCCTAAGTTCCCTTGTTAACCCTTTTATATAAATTGGACGTATGCTTTTTTTATTATTTTAAATCAATGAGTTTTTAGAGATTCAATTTACCTGAAAATTGGGGACAAGGGCTGTTTTGTTGGGGTTGAAGAAAGTATCATCCTTTTGGGGGATAAATGTGTAAGTGCTAGTGTTATTGATATTTGGAAATATTGTACTAATTGGATTTTTCACTATAGAGGAGGCCAACCGAAGACAACCGGAAATTTTTCAATAGATTTAAATTGTTCATCATTTCCAAATGGACGTTTAAAGAATGGATGCGAATCGTTAGAGCATCTTCAATCAAATTTCTGAAGGATATCATTTCCACAATTGGTATCTATCGAGAAGAACACGAATGAATTTACTACAATAATTAGTGATACAATTTGTGTTTCAATAAATCAGTGAAGTGAGTGATAAAGTGGTTCAAGTGATAAATAATCAAAACATCAGAAAATACAAAAGCTTTTTATTAACTTAATATTTCTATAAGATTGTAACAATTGATACTTTTACATATAATAATTTATAGAAACAATTGTAAATATGCAAAAAACTCATATTGTATAATTGCATAAATTTAATTCATATTTAACATTTATAAATTTATTTTAATAGAAAACATTGTTTCAATTCAATTTACCCCACTCATCCTCTTGAATTTTATATTTCAGAGCTATTTTTCCAGTTGAAGTAGACAGAAGAGTTAAACTAATACAATGATAGGTGGGTACGATAGGTATTATGTTTTTCGATAAATTATCCGAACATTATGATATTCGAATACTATCGAAAAATAATAAGAAAATCGAAATTCTATCATTTCCATGTCTTTCATCGTTGCTTTCGATAAAACAACTATTGACTTTAAAACTTGGTACTACCTAATATGAGAATCAATAATATCGCACAAAACGATTAAAGGCATAAAAAGGTATAATGTTTTTCGATAGATCGTTCGAGTTTACCCATCTGCAGTAGTGCTTAGAAATTTTTTGGAAAATTCAAATTATTTTGAAATTATCGTCGACCAAATGCTCGTCGATTTTATGATTTTTTTTTGGAATATTTTTTGTTGAATTTTCCAATCAAATTCACACCATAGCATATCGTTACGATTGAAAACTATATCAAATAACATCTCAAATTTTCGATGTCGTTTAAGGTTTTTTCGAATTTTAAAATTTTCCTACTAAGCAAGCAAATGCCGCTAATGCACTCTTGTTGTTTTCTTTCATTTTCATTTTCTCATTGTTGAAACAATTGTTGGGTGAAATGTCTAATTGATTATTCATTGTTCAAATTGCTATTTTTTTTCATTTAAATCGCTAAAATGATAAATCATTTTTTCATGATTGTTAATTTTTGGTCATTTAGTTTCCTTTTGGCTTATGGCATTTGATAAATCTATTGTTTGCAGGGTGTATGATAGTTTTCCCTTTTTTATAAATGTGTTTGTGAATGTGAAGTTTTACGGAAACTGTTTTAAATTTCCACTGATGCCAATCACCAAGAATGAATTTAAAGAACATATTCCGTAAAACCAAAATATTTTAAGTGTAAAAGCTGAATATTATTGGTTTGATCATCCTTTACAATGCAAATGCCAAATATTTTGGTTTTACGGGATAGTGGGGCGGGAATTAACAACGAGAAGTTTAGGAGTTAAGAAGCTATAGGACAAATTTCGTCGGAAATTGGGTCAATTTAAGAAGGTGACTTTTCATTATGAGGTCTAGTATTCTCAACGGATTATGAATTCAGGTCTTCTAGTGAATTATAATGTAAAAAAAATTCTTTTTGTGGGTAACAGTACAATCACAATTCAATTTCAAAGTTTCAAAAATGACAATTTTCAACAGTAAAATAAGGATATAAGGGATGATTTTTTCGCAGAAATAAAGCTGAATATTATTAGTTGAATCATCCTTAACAATGTTAATGAAAAATATTTTTATTTTACGGGATGGTGTGTCGAAAATTATAAACGGGAAGTTAAGGAGTTGTAAAGCTATGCGATAAATTTCGTTTGAAATTGAGCTATTTTTAGGGGGTGACTTTTCATTATGAGGTCTAGTTTTGTCAACGGATTATGAATTCAGGCTCTCAAGTGAATTATAATGTCAAAAAAATTTGACCCTGTGAGTAACATGACTCTTACAATTCAATTTCATAGTTTCAAAAAGGACAATTTTCAACCGAAAAAAGGATATAAGGGAAAGTTTATTTGACTTAAAATGAGCTGAATATTATTGGTTGAATCATTCTTAACATTGTGATTGCAAAATATTTGGTTTTTATTCGATAGTGTTCTGGGAATTTAAAACGGGAAGATAAGGAATTAAAAATCTATACGAAAAATATCGACTGAAATTGGGCCATTTCAAGGGGGTGACTTTTCATTGTGAGGTCTAGTTTTCTCAACGGATAATGAATCAAAGCCTTTAAATGAATTGTAATGATAAATATGCTACATTATCCTGAGTTGTAACAAGAATCTAAATATCTAAAAAAAAATTCTAACAGAAAACTAATTGTATAATGGAAACATTGGACGTTTAAATATACTTTTGCAATAAGTATTAGCTATTTCACATTTTAAACCTAATTTTAGCAAATAAATTAAAGAATTGAGGAGTCAAGTTGTAGGAATTAGGGATAATCATAAGGGTCTAAAAAAAAGGGTGGTTAAATAGTGTTGAGGTATAGCAATAAATAACACTATAAAGTTAATTCTATCACCAATAATTTAATAAAGTTTTAGAATACTTTGTACAGATACACGTTTATAAATAGATAAAGTTACATAATATTGTTTTTTTCATGATTAAGTAATGAATAGAGATAATATATATATATAAGATATATTAATTTTACGTAGTTTTAATTAAAATTGCTTTTTGATTTAGTTTTAATCATATTCAAAGAAGGTTTAGCTTTTAAGTAGATACATTTTCTTCATAGCCTCTTGAAAATGTCAACAAAACAAGTCAATTCCAAGCAAGATTTCAAATAAATGAAAATATATACATTACAAATGTATTAAGACTACACCTTCTTAATATAATTACTGTATAATATAATTTAATTAAAAATAGTAACCCTCGCAGAATAAACATCGCATTTCATAATAAAGAACAATAATTTAAGTTTATATAGCAATGTTTTTTCTTGAATTATAATATATTAAGTCTAAACAAAGTAAGATTCCTACGACATTCGGCTACGAATACATATCACTCTCACTCACAATCTCAGTCCAAGAAAATAAGTTTGTGTGATTTATCAACTTTTGTATATAAGTTATAAAATTTCAGTCATTTTTTATACAAAGACTAGCTTTTCCACTAATTGTAACTTGAATACAATTTGATAAATGACACAAATCAAAAATATAAAGAAGAAAGAATTATTATTTGGTTTATTTTTTTTTTACGAGCTACAGAGAAAAATTATATTGATATAACTGAAATCAAAACGGTCATAATTCTCACCAAAATATTGAGAGTTTATGTACAATTTATTATTTTTTTATTTATTTACATTTAAATATGGTTTAATTCAATTGTATACTTGAAAATGTTAAGCGGAAGATTAGTATATACGCATTTTTCAACAGTAAAATCGAAGGGTTTAATTTTTCCTGTAAGTTTTTAATATTGAGCGAAATAATTAGGCCGGTATTTTAGTTGAATACCATGTTTCTTATTTGGACTAAATTAATTTGACTAGAAATATTCTTTGCTCCCAAGTCCGGTTGTTTTCCATCCATTACGCCATTCTTTCGGTGATTATCTTTTACTGCTTCTTCTGAAAAGAAAATAATGTTATTAGAATAAAACAGGGTTAATTCAATTCTAAACTCATGTATACAAAAAGTAGAGATAGAAGTTCGAATTTTAGTATTTTATTTGGTGAGTATTATAAGAAAAATTGAGCTTAAAAAATATTTTTTCGTTTATTAAAACTCGGTCTTTTCTATGTTCATTTATAATTATTTTACAAAAAGTTCAATTAATAGATGAAACAACGTTTTTGGCTCATATTTGTTCTTGGTCTTTGATCTTAGACCGTACAACACATGGGTTTATACTCATATATTTGGAAAAATAATATATAGTAATATAGTGTGATCGAAAAGCATCGATTCTTCCGATGCCAATCTCTATTTTCTGATCGCATTTAAATGAGTATTGCTCAATAGCAGCTGAGAGTTAATCAGTGTAAATAAAGGAAACATCAGGTTTTATATATATGACGTCATTATCATTACTCTTATGTGTGGCCAGCAAATGACGGTTTTTGAAAAATCCATGTATTTTATGGTTTAAGTGTGAAATAAATGATGAATTATCTCTACTTTTACTTTTCTTGATTGCTACATACTTGAAAGGTAAATTCGCTGGGTTCAGAGGTTTGAGCTATTGGTGTTGGTATATCTTGACCAGGAGACGAGCCACTCATGTAACCAGGACTAGGCGATTCCGATTTTTCTAACAGAGGTGTGATGTTAGCATAAGAAGCACCAACTCCTGTATTACTTCCATGAAGTCGATTACCACTTTGAAGTTTTCCATCAAGCAATATTGAACCATGGTTGACAAGGACTGATCGATCAATGTTGTGATATTCCTTGCCTGAACGAGGTCTTAACGTGGTTGTTGGTTGTCTAATTAATCTATTAAAATATCGTTAACGATTAGTCTTTATTTGTAAATACTAAATGTAAGAAACATAAAATTTGAAAAAAAAATAATTACCTAAGATCAGTTGCATCTGAGGAGCTATGAGAAGACAATGAAAGGGTTTCAATGTAGTCTGACATATCAGAGGTTCCGCTGCTCGTGCTTCTTGAATCAATGTACGGAGGGCCCATAGATCCATCGGCAGGACTATTAAAACCTAAAAGAATCCACATCTCAAAAATGTTTCTGGTTTTCGAATTTTCAGCTTTATAAGGGGCACTTTTGTGCGATTAAAGTTATGAATTGCTATCTACCTTTAAGAGTTTTTGTGGAACAAATAGGCACCTCGGCTTCCGCCGAAGATGATTTGGCTGGAATTTTGATTTTTTCAAATCGAAATGTTAATTCTCTGAGTGGATCAGAAGATTTCGATCGGCGTGGCAATGAGGAATGATAACAACTAGTCGGTGCAATCATTAAACGTTGTGTGTAATGATGATGCCGTCTACTGGACATGGAAGTTGTTAAAGGTAATTCAAATTCGACGAAATCAGCTCCACGATGTTTTAATGATCCCGTTGACACCCCAGAATCATTTGAACTGCTTGAGTCACGGTTTTGGCCTGATTTACAAGGAACACTGGATGATCGCCTAATGTTTACAGTTTGTTGTTGAGTTGTGGTAACTTGGGTTTGTAGTGAGTCACTCGTTAAACTACTGTTATCTTCGCCTTCAGTCTCATTGGAATTAACATCTATGCTAAGCTTTCGGCAGTATTCATTGCTGAAACAAGGCTCAGCTTCTTGGTGTAAGCATGGTGAGGAAAGTCGATGTTCGATTTGAGTTGAATCATTAGTATTATTTGTCAAGGAAGATATTGAGGATTTTCGTAAAGTCTCCGTTGAAGGAGAAGTGGTTTGGCTTGCTAAACTATTCTCTAAGTCATCAACGTCTTCTACATATCTGCTAGAATCTGCTGAACTAGACCTTTTGCGTGCTAAGAACGCAGCTTTTCGACAAGAATCGATCGAATCACTTGAGTCTAATAAGTGCTTTCGATTGTAAGGATTGGCGCTACTATGGTGGAACATCAACATGGCAGATCCTGGAATTCGCATATCTGAATCAGATCGCTTTCGACTACGGTCTACAGCTGGACCAACCAAACTTGGATTACTAGCAGATTTTTCGCCAATAATTCGTGATACTCGTTGTTTAAGAAATTCGGATTTGTCTGATTTTAAAGTGTTGGAATTGGCAAGAGGCGACATTGGAAGGTAACCAGGGAAAGGATGAGGTTCGATTTGCGATGGAGGAGACAAAGATGAAGAGTCATTTAATCGACTTGGCTCCATTATTAAATAATCATCTTGTTTATCCGAGCTCGCATCTTGCGATATTTCCATTTCAACTTGTGAAGTTGATACTTCGGTTGGTTTTTGGCAAGCATGTCCACATTTTAAGCATACCTTAATACCTGAGTTTGACACACTATACGGAAGATTTTCAGATTTTTGCTTAGCGTCTTTACTCAAAGTGTCTAATTCTTCTCTTGTAATTCCTGCCTTTTGAAGAAGAACTTTTGCATTTTCATAGTATTCCAACGAATGTGCAAAGTCAATATTCTCATAGTTGTCGTGACTAGAAGTCGAAGGTTCAACATTTTCTTTATTAGCTCGCGGAGGTAAAAGAGGTTCGATATTAGCGTAATTTCCTCCGTTGTCCGTACATTCACAAGATTTGACTTCTTGTAGTTTTCTGTTTGTTTTCTTTGATTTATCTACGGTAGCATAAATAGCTTCTTTGTCAGGATTTTCTTGAGTTTCTGGCAGAGGTTGAATGAGAGGTAGGCTTGTATTTTCCATGCCACTTCCTCGACGACAATAAGGAAGGGTCATCCAATTTCCAGGCCAACATGTGGGTGTCATTTTTCGGCAGAGGCATTCAGGTCCTTGATCTGTATGATCGTGTACTTTTGTATCCATAATCGGTTTTTTGTTGTATTTGAGAATGCAACCACAAGGCTTTCTTATACTCATTGTTTGTGGTGGTAAGGTAGCACTTGAATGCTCTGAGGCGAGGCATTCAATTATCTTTCTGGGAGTGTCGTAGTTTTCTTCAATAGCATTTAAAGATGAATTCAGTTTGGATTCATTTTTTGGTTCCTTAAAAAATAACAAAAATTACATAGCTTTTTTGAAAATTTTGATAAAAAAGATTACTTACAACTAAGAATGGTATTTTTGGTACGTCGTAGTTTTCGTAAGGTCCAACATGTGTGTTTTCGTGAATAACGGCACCTACATGGCAGGAACATGTAGGATTGGCTGGTTTTAACGGCGTTGTAATAGGTAGAGGCATTGGAGGTTTGCTAATTTTCTTCTTCGCTGGTGAATTTGTCGCTAATTGAGTAGGTTTAGGCGGGCGGTTGGGAGGACATTGACAAATTTGGTTGGATAAAGACAATCCATGAGGGTGCGAACTTTTTGGGCTTTTTGGAGGAACTGAAGGAGGGGTTGGCGAAGATGTGTTTCTTGTTAAGTCAGTATTGGCGATGTAATGTCTTGGAACTGAATATTCAGAGTTGCCGCTACTGCTTCCGTGAGATGAGCAAAGGGACATTCGATCACATCCGCTCGAATTCCTGTGTTGACAAGTTTGGTTTGGCGGTTGGATGGAGGGATTGGTAGGAGGATTGTTTTCCATAGTCCAGGCAGGGTTAAACAAAGGTCCGTTGGTACAGGGGGTACCACTGACAGTAGCTGTTGATGAACGCGACATTGACGGCGCTCCCAACTTTGAAATGCAGCTCATGCATCGTTCTATTGAAGACTGATATCCTTGGCGATTAGATGGAAATCCGTGTGTATCTGAAGCCCACGTTTCATTGTGAACGATATCATGCATCTCACTAACGGAAGCTGTATCGCCGCAACCATAATTACTATCAAGATCAGTATTGTTGTGATGATGAGACTCTGTCGACCAGTTATAGGGAGAGCTAGTTCGATGGCATGAACATGACAAGTCATCATTACTCTGATGTTGAATATGAGAGTGTGAATGATGGCAAGAACAAGGCTCTTCACTACACAAACTTCTTGACATCTCAACCCCGTGATTGCAACTTCCTGAAGTGTGATTATTGAACGATTCAATACAGCTCAAATCACTGATTCGTGTATCCGGGCGACTATGAAGTTGTTTTCTTGGACTATCCAAAGCTATGAAAGAAAAAATAAATATAAAAACTGCCTAAAGCTGTGTGCCTATTTCTTATACTTACCAGACATTTTTCGTGAAACAGGTCTTCGTCGAGCAGCTAATTTTCCTTGAGCTGCCAGTTGTAGTGTTTGCGTTATCTCACTTCCCTGGTCTGTGATAAGGACATACAAGCCTTCCCCTTTACCACACCGTGATCCTCCCTCGAAACAAAAACGACCCTCAACAATCCCATAGCGCCTGCAATAGATATGTAAAACAATTAAACGCTTTACGAAAATCTCTCGTAAATTTCATTTACCTTAAGTGACTAATTTCCCAAAACCCAGATAATCGTGGAGGTACCCCGGTTGTAATGCAAAACCGGTGATCTTGTACATGCATCCTGGCGGGTCCATTCGGTAATTTGGCTTTCGACGGCGCTGTCGATATTAGGATGAGGAATTGCTGATCATCACCCAGATTGGCTGATATTTTCACTTGCCATTGAATGAGTCGTTCTCGAGTATCAAAGGCAAGGACGACGATAACGTCCTGACAAATTATTGCTATTGTGTTACTTTCTTTATCCAAAGTAAAGCCAGATTCAACACCCAGAAAGTGTTGGAGCGATAGTGACGCTTTTGTTTGACCGTGTTTGTAACGATCCTTTGAATCACGATACAATTGCAAATGAAGACAATCTGTAAAAAAAATATATACAAATTAAAAATTGCATTAAAATTATTGAAAACATCAGATAAGAAAATCGTAAGATACTATAGAGTAAACGAAGAGTTATACAATAGCTAGTTATCTCGTAAATGTTAAGATAAAAAGACGATTGTTTAGTTTAATAATTGAAGTTTAAATCAAATTTAACACAAAACCAATGTTTTCGAAAAAAAATAGGATAGTTGGGAAAGTACGTCTATTTCTAACCGTTTATATTTCTATCTATTTATTGTCCTGTTCAAAGTCACATTGAAATATATTTACTTCCACCCCTTGCAGAGTTTCGATCAAAAGGTATTTTCCTATATATTAAATACAAAAGTTGGAGCCTCAACCATATTATGTATATAATATAGCATGTTTTTCGAACCATCGTAAGGGGACGTAAAATCTCTTGCTTGTGCCTTGTTTTGCGGTCAACATTAGCGAGGGTTGAATCAGGGGATTCTGATATAGTAGAGTGAATCTAAAAGAAAAGCCTATTAGTGGTTGGTTGGTCCATCTGTTTCATTTTCAATGTTCTTCACGGGACTGGTGTGGGGAAAATGAACGAATTAAGCCGAACAAATGTAAGGAATTGGGAAATATATCGCTCCATTTTTTATTCGAACTAAAGTAAATTCCCTGGCACAAACAATCGAGAGAATGAGTCATATTCTGTCGAATTCATCCCACATCAAAGGGGAAATATGTGCGTATCCCAAGCGCCTATCATTAACGTAACCAATTTAAAAATAAATAGAAATAAAAGGAAACACAGCGCACAATTTACAGTTAACAATAGCACATGAGATCATTTGCCTGGCGGCTTAAAAGGGGTGCGATTTTCCCCTTGTTGCACGAATTTTCAGTCTTTGATACACTTGTGTTGTGGAAGGCCTCAAACAGGTTTCATCCCTATTGTGGAAACACTAAATGCTAATTTTCTGTAATACCACAAAAAAGAGATGCTAAAAATTCAATTTACTTTTATCTTCAAAAAATTGTATTATGTAAAATTTTTTTGTTCATAAATATTCGTCATAAAAACTTAAATCTTTTTAGAGAAGAATATACTCTAATATAACCAACTTAGAATTTAGAATAAATTGCAAATTAAATCAGTGAATATCTCTCGTTCAATGTCTTACATATAAAGAAAATAATCCTGGAAAACAAAGTTAAAAATAATATCAAGGGAATTCAATTGATTTTGGCCCCATGGCGTAGAGAGATAATTTCATCAGGACAAAATAATATGCTTTTGTGACCCCCTCGTAATGTGCTTATCGAAAATTTGCATTGCAAATTGAATATGGTACAAGAATTGCAGTTGTAGTAATCAAAGTTGCAATATTTTATTTTAGTGAAATTTAAGCTGTTTAGGCTTAGGGCCTTTAAATTGTCATTAAAAGCTCATTTTATTCATACCTTTTCTAGTATTATTTTATGCTTTACTAAAATGGTATCTTGTGATACAAATGGGGTAAGTTGTCAATTTTTAGCGCCTAAGTAAATTAGGAACCTAAAAATGATAGTGAACTTATTTTTATAAGTGAAAAAATGATATTTTCTTGTATCGAATAATATTTTTGGGTTTTGTAGCCAAATGACAAAAACAAAATTAAAATCCTTTCTATTTCGTTCTATTCATTTCTCCGTCTAAATGTTACAACTATTTTAGACACTTTTTAGATTAAATAGGAAAAGAAGGCATTATCCAAGAATCGCTGTACAATGGCATGGAATACTACCAAATGAATTAGAAGTATTGTATCTGTGGAATTGTTGGATACAAAAAAATTAGTGCACATTAACGTGTGAGGCATAGTTAAGTGTTTAGATATATCTTCAAAAATGATAATGAAGTTTCAAAATAATTTGTTTTTTATCATTGGTTATCATTGGTTTCCCTTCTTCTAGCTTTTTAAACTATTAGGGGAAAAATTCGGAAAAAATATGGTGGGAAAAATAAAGAAATATTTTAAAAAAAATTACACATAAATAAGGAAGCCAATGAAGCCAACTGAAGCAAAAGAAACAAGTGGAATGTAAGCGCTTGTTTGTGTAGTTTAGCGCTCATCGGTACTCATTTGTCAGCAGTTGTTTTTAGTCACCATAGAAACTGGGCGTAGGCGCTTCGCATGCGGTACTAAATTTTTCATAATTCTATTTCACGTTATATGCTCAGTCTATCTAGGTATATATATCAATGCCAATTGGTGTTTAATTGCATATTTAATGCCAATATCATCGCATATTGCAATTACCGATAAGCGTCAACGTTAAACGTTTTGATGTTTAAATTTAAAATATTATTAAAGTACTTCATTTGTTTAAAATTTTTCGATTCATTTTTAGCTGCTATAATATTTGATTATTTGACTAAAAAAGCGGTTTTAGATTTTCTAGGTTTTTCTTAATTTTAAGATTTTTTTTAAGTATCTGTTATTTTTTTCTTCAATGTTTAAAAATTCTTCTTTTGCGACACCTAAGAAAGCCTGAACCTTAAGTTTCACCTTTTACATTGGCAATGTATTTACAGTTTCGTTTTTCATTTTACGAGTAGTTGTAGCTTATTTCGATATTTCCGTATTGGTAAAGTTGAGAAAAACTTTTGTCGCTTTTAGGCCCAATCTAAATGCACATTACATAAAGATTTATAAACAACCCCTCTGATAAAGGGATAGATTTGGCGTCTCTGTTTGTTTCTCGTTGTGTTCCATGTCGATCTCACACAATATTTCGGCATGTATTCTTCTGGTCTACGATTATACCCATTTCAAGCCCATTTGGAATGTTATAAATCTTATAAAGCATTTTGGGGGATGTTTGTGCACCTTAATCTTCCACATAACTCCTTTAGAGGTCTATAATATACATACATTTAATATTGGAGATATGAAATTTACGTTACCGCGTGTTTCTGATGTATTGATTTTCCCTCTTTTTCCCAAATTGAATTGAAAAGTATTTTTTTCCTCTTTGTGTCACATATGAGAGAGGTATTTTCTTTTAAATATTTCTTTTCGTGCAAGTTAGAATTTTCGATTTATGAATTCAAAGCACAATTTTCCAAATCACTTTGTAATGTTGGAGTGTTTATGTTGTTTGCTGGTTGTCGATTCCTTGGGGAAAACGAGGGATGTTTTGTTCTAAACACGTGTTTTTGTGTGTGCTATGCGATAAAAAAGGGGTGGCACGAGTAGATGATGATGATAATCATAAACGTGGAAGGAAAAGCAATAAATGTTATTGTTTTTAAAGGATAATTTCTCAATGAATTTGTCACGTTTTTTTCTTTTGTAGTCTATTTTTGAACTAAACACGCAACCCTTTGGGAAATCTGGAAATAGCTTTTTGCTGAATCAAAGGATTTTAGGGAAAAATGAAAAGGTGACATTTATGATTTTTTTTCTCATTACATCAAAAAGACTACAATCATAAAATTTATTTAATTTTTGCCTGCATACATTTTCTCTTCAAATAAAAATTTGATATTTATATAATACATGATAGAGTTTTTCTTTCTATTGGTTTTCATTGTAAACATCATCTTGTAATTTTAATAATTCAAAATAAAAAGCCCTGAGCTTCTGACATGATATATTGTTGCATCATTCATAAAAAGTTTAACGGATATGTCAAGCTAGACCTTTAACAGCTTTTCTTACAAGATGAATTGATTAATTGAAAATTTCTCCTAAAATGTCTAAAAAAGGACAAAAAGGGCGAGAGCAAATAATAGTAAAAAATACTTTTTGATAGAAAAATATGCAGTTTTTTATAAATATAAAATGTAATGTTAATATTTTCTAAAACAAATAAATAAGAAAACTGTTACATTTTTAATAAATTATCAAAAAATTAAAATTTTGCAAGAAATTTAAAGCCTGGTAGCTTCAAAAGGTTTCATTATGGTACAATATTACAATAGACGTTATAATAAAGTTAAATAAAGTTTTGATTTTTTTCTATAACAGTATGGTATTAGATAATTAAAATTTTTACGAGAATTTGCAGCTTAATTTCCTCAAGGAGTGGACATCTACACTAAGTGAAGTGTAAGCTAAAAAATATAGCCTATTAGTGACCGAATGATCAAGGTGGCCGCTTGAAAACTGGTAAGTTTTGGATTCCAGTCTTGGATTGAGGAAATTTTTGATATTTCTCGATTTACGGATTTTTATTAATTCTAGAGCCACTAAAGACCATAGTTCTTATAAATCGACGGAAAATAACAATAAAAAAAGCTTAAAAGTATATAATTACGAAGATGTCAACGTATGCATCAAACAATAGCTTGTGTTATAAATATAATAATGTTTAAGATAATGTTTAAATATAACATGTATACATGTATACATGAAGAGTAACATATTCTATTAAAAATATTTTTTTTTTGAAACTGGCAAAACTTAATTTTCAAAAAATATGTATCAGAAATTGGCATTCATTAAAAATGTTATTAGTAAATTTAAATTTTTGAATCGATATCTTCATAAATATTCGTTCTCCTGTTTGTTTCATTGTACCAAGGAATATTTTCTTTAAATTTCGAAAGGAATAAACTTATTTTTGTAAAATTTGGTATTTTGCAACGAACCAACGATCCGCTTCCGAAAGGGTTGATTTCATTACCAAGGAATAATAAAAGAATATATTCTCGACATATAACTGACAAATTAAAAGTTTCAATTTACATAATCGCTTGGGATATCACTAAGTACATCTTCAAATATTAATAAAATAAAAAAAAAGATCGTTACAATCAACTTAATGTATTGATTAACCAAATATGTACATGTTAAAATTTAAAATAATTTTTATGATTTGAGTCTTTTTTTTTATGAAAGAAAGTTGCAAAAGTTCCCATTTTAGGGCAATATGATGAATTTGATTAATCAAAACTATGATATATACAACTATCTAATATAAGTATATCATGTAGAGGAAGTCACGAGAAAAAAACTAGCAGGTTTAATTAGTTGAGATAAGCCCGAGTGGGTAGTTGGTCAGAAAAGGAGTAATTCCTCATGTAAAAACAATCCCACTGAAAAATTCTCAATGACAAAAACTTTTCTGTGCATTAATATTATCAAATGGTTTTGCCAGCTTGTCTATAATCTAAATTCTACGTTCTATACCATTTAATACAAATTAAACATGAAATAATATCAATATAGTAATAGGCAAATGTATGTATGTCGACGAAGACAGAACAAAGAATGTAAATTTAATCACATAGGTGTGTATTTGAGTGAAAACCAAATATAATAATCATGGTCTCAAATTAACTGGTTATTTTCATTTGTCAGTGGATATGTTAGTGTTGGCTGTGAATGTTTCACGGGTAGCTACTAGTATTTTATAACTGTCAAATAGCTACAACATTGAGCTACGTACAAATACTTATTGTTCTATTTAAATTCAAATACCCGATATGTCTTTAAGCTATTTATATATGTTGTAATTGACTAAAATTGATTTTTATGAAATTCGAGACAGGAAATCGAAAAGCATTACCGGAAACCAAAAAAATATTTTTATCTATAAAAAAATCAGAATTAGACATATAAACTATTATATGTTTTAACTTAATTCATAAATTTTATTATCAGAATTTCTTCTGGATTAAAAGCATATTTTGATAATATACGTTTTTATATTATCAATATAAAAATCAATTATATTATCTTTATTATTTTTTGGAATTTTTTTTTTTACCAAGTTAATATATAATATAATAATTTTATGTTTGTATAGCAAATTAATTTGTCCTTATTATTTCTACAATTGCATTTTATTAATGCCAATAAATGGCGAATTGACATTATTGACTTAAATAAGAAATAAAGAAATCGATTGATTTAACCTTCGAAATAATTTGAAATTTTCCATTATTCAGGGATAGGTTAGGGTAAAAAAGGTTGTCTCCCGAGAATTTCGTTCGTTATTTGCTCTAATTGTGAACCGAAGCCGAGTAATAGAATACTAAGTTAGCCCTAAGGCTCATAACATGTGCTTGCCCTACAGCATATCGACAACCTTCCGTACCAAATATTATATTTATAGGGAATGTCGAATTCCCATAGGCTTATTGCTAACAGAAATTCCACCGGGATAAAGGGGAGTGGTATCTACATATGAATAAAAAATCGAGGAAATGAAACTGTTAGTTCTTCTCCCGCGCTATTAATATTCGAGAAATATTGAAGGAAAATAATGTGCCATATGGATGGGGAATTATGACGAGAAAATTAAATTTTCATGAATTTAAATAATTTTTAATAAGAGAAAAGGGGTGAATGAAAGCGTATCTTTAACAATGAAAAGTTTCTGATGGGCCAAATGAAACTTTTCCATTTATTTTAATGTTGAATATTAAATGGAAATGTAATGTGTCGGATTTATGAATATGACAATAAATTGACTCAAACACAAAAGCGAAAACGTTGATTGATACGAGTTTTGACATGAAAAGTCAATGAAACAATATTGAGTGACTTAATCAATCATTAGTTACATTTATATTTGGGGAACAAATCCAAATTTTATGGCGTCGGACTTCATAATCCACTCTCATAGCTTTTCGGTATGAGGCAAACTGGAACAGGAAAAGAGAAGCTTTTCTGTTGTCAATTTTGTCATTTATCAATTTGTTTACAAGCTTACTTTGTCCAGAGCTTTGAACATATGAAAGCTTTTCAGTTTATACGATATGTAAAGTTGACAGTTTCAAACTTTGTTTTTCACACATAAGAACGAAGATTTTTCTTCCATGAAAATAGTAAGTAGCTGACACGAAAAAATTATCGACTTTTCCAGACGAACTGAATTTGGAAAGGGAAGCATGTAAGATTTTCAGGAGTAAGTCAAGGGAAGTGTTCTAAATTTTTTATCAAAGTTTAGAAATCATCTTATCTACCCGAATAAATCAGAGAGTTAAATTTTTATTTTCAGAGGAATATTTTAATGAGATGCGTGGGTGAAATTTGGTTGATTATGAGAAAATTTTTACTGACGATAGAAAGTTTTGGAGACTTAAAGTTGTACAAGTGTATTTAAAATAAAATATTTCCCTTTATTTAAATGAAAATAAGTTAAAAAATATTTAAACCACAATTAAATAAAGAATAGGTAAATTCTAAAAATAAATTTAGACCAGGTATCGATTATTATGGAAAAACAAATTCATTTGCTTTAGAGCATCAATTTTATCCTCCACTTTTAAAAATTTATCTACGCAACGGTAGAATTTGTTAAATGAAGTACATTTTCTAACAATACACATGTAATACTCTTAAGATGTACACAGAAGGGAGTATGTGTGAATGATTGATATTATTTACTTATATAATGCTATATTTTTGATCTAAGCCATAAAAATGAATAACTATACATACGTTGATATAGCACATTTTTATTTCACCGAGGTTGAAAACCCTTAACTCAAAAAATGAACGTTATTATGCATGCGTAATACACTCACTAACCATTTTGAAAACTATTATAACTTTGCAACTATAAGTCATTATGGGTTTGGGGGAGAATGCTGCAGAATTCATGGACAACCAAAAGAACAAATATTTCAAACCATGGAAAAGCTGATGGTATAGGGACAACCAGAAGGGAAAAGAAAGTGAGGGCGGTTACCGACTCGTTGAACAGAAGTGGTGGAAAAGCTCTTAGATTCGAGTTTCACGTTCCCAGAATGACAAGCAATAGAGCTTAATCGCTCCTAAGCAACTTGGAACTTGATAAAAAGCCATTTTATATATCAGCTGCGAGAAGATTATGGTATAGAATTTCAATTATTTTGGTTCCTCTGAAGCAAAGTATATATCATTGGAGTTAAGTAAACTACCAAATTGCTTATTCTTTTCTATTGTTTTCAAAAAAGGTTAAGATAATAAGCCAAAGCTTAAAAATAAAATTTAGATGATATAAATAAAAGATAGTAACTTTGAAAGTGAATTTTTATGATATTTAAATGATATAATTTTGTGGTGTTCAAAAGAAACTTTTATATAACTAAGACCGTAAATTCTGAAGAAACATACCAATAATAGGAAATAGATCAACCTTAAAAGGGGCTTAGTCGAAATTTTGTAACTTATATCTAAAATTGTTGATATTTTATTGCTTATACTTATTCAAAACATCGTATTTATTGGATATTTTCCCATAAATTATTTCAAATCTGCTAACATCAATAAAAATTTGTTAAGTTGACAAAATCTCTGGTAAAAACATGAATAACAAATCGGATATATGGATAATATTCAAGTCTCAAGTGTCAAAAATTTTAAAAGATTTACATAAACGTTTAATGTTAAAAGTAAAAATAAATAAAAAAAATCATTATAATAGAAACATCAAAGCTTAATTTGTGATGAATTTCATTTCCTGGTAAAGAAGCTTACAACACCATGAAAAAAATTGGATATTTTAAAGGCTCATGATCCCTTTAGGGACGTCAATATTTGGCAACGTTACATTTTCTTTTTTGTGGTTAACTTTATTCGTAAATAAATCAGACCAAAATGAAAATATAACGATTAATGACAAACTAAAAAATGCAAATGAAATTAAATACAAAAGAAAAATTCAACGTTGCCAGATATTAACGTCCTTAAAAAAGGCATTAGCCAAATTACAATAAGTTTTAGTTCAGCAAAACTATTAGGTACTGCTTAACTATTATTAATCACCAGCATAATTGAGCATAATGTAGTATGTAATCATGTAGTAATGAGAACTGTAGTATGTAATCATAGCTGTCAGAAAAAAGAAACTTAGTGCCACTTTAAAGTAACTTAGTTACTTTCTAGTATCAAAGATCTAAGTATCATGGTTTCTTTATTTTTTGACAAACAGTAACTAAAATTTTTGATATTTTTAAAGGGAATCATGTGACCTAAAAGGTATCTAAGATGCCGAAAAGTAACATAGATATTGTGAGTTAAATAAAGATATCAACTTTGTTTTGTACTATATAAATCAATTTTTACCTCATATTAATTTTCTTTAGTTTTTAAAGTGTGTTGTGTTTACAAAAGTATAGATATATATACTTTACCATTTCATAAACTAATAAAGATAAGAAATACAATCTCAGATTGCCTAAAAACTTTACGTAATAATTTACGAGACTTGGTACATATATAGTATACAAAGTATCTATAAAATTAAGTTCTTAACTATATTTAAGTTCCTTCTTTAGGAGTAACTTGATACCCAAAGCAACTTCGAAAAAACTTAATTTTTAAAAAAGTAACTTATCGAGTATCTAAGTACTTCCCTATAGTATCTTTGATCATTTGTGTGTACCTAAATATATACTCTAAATAAATCTTATGTCGCACTGCTGCATGTTTGTTACTACACAAACTACTTAGGAAATTCTTTCTTAATTTTAAGTCTTTTTGCGAAAATAAGTTTTATTTGAAAATACATTTGATTACAAAAAAGAAACGTGCAATATAAGAAATAACAATTTAAGTGAATGACATATTGAATTATTGGTTGTTTTTTATATAAACTATGAATGCAGTAAACAACGGAAACAATGGGTGCTAGTGAAAAAAGATGTGATCGCAATGGTCTCGTATATTTACGTTTTACATGTGGTGCTCTTTTTAATGCAAAAAGTAGCCAAATTTTTGCTCTGGTTATAGGCTTGGTTGTATAGAACTTAGTATGTACAATGTATACACATTTCCTTGCTTCTGCTATTATTATATAATACACATAGTTTTCACTCTTAAGTAAATTTGGAGTATTTTTCTATTTAAAACTATATTTAAAGCCATATAAAATAATAAAGTTATATCTACATTTAAAAATAAATTTAGTTAATAAAATAATTGCCTACACAAAATTATTTTACACAAAAAAAACATGAATAAGCTAGTTGGATATTGGATATATATTATTTGAGTAGCTGTTTTGATTTTTGAAATCGTTTAAATATAAATTTTCTTAAAATAATAAATTCATTTTACGTAAATTGAAGAGAAATTATGATTTATAAAGTTTTTGGCGTCTTGAATTTTCTTTTTGTTTTTTTTTAATATGTAAATATTCAAGTAAATGTTCATCTTTTAATAAATTCTTAGTTCAAGAGAAAAGCTAAACGATACATTTTCTCTAATTTCTCAACGATATAATAACATTGCATAAATATTATAAATATTTAAATATCACTTTTCTCCTACTATTTATTTTTCTGCTTTATAAAACCGAGTTTTGTCGTTACAAAAATTTTCCCCGTTCTTTTTTCGGCAGCACCCTCAATTTCCTTTCGTTTGTTCACATTTTGGTATCTCCAAAAATTGTGTACACAATTCCTTACAAATTCAACAAAAATCAACATATTTAGCATAATCTTTGAAGAATTTTCATAATATGAAATAATCTTTTTCTCAAGATTATGAATTATGGGCACGGGATGCGGAATTTGCGTTTATCGTGTTCTGTTGATTTTTGATAATTTTAAGCCGATTGTCGAATGAGTCATTTCCAGTAAATGGAGGGAGGAAATATTGGTGTGAAAAACGAGGAAATTATTTTCTTTTGTTTCTCGATTTGATATATTTGAATGTAAAATTTAACGAGAAGCAGATTTCGCGAGAGAATAGAAGTCTTAACGGGTGCTTGACGTGAATGATTAGTTTTTCATTTGGTGGGAAGCTTTGACAACGTAATGAATGATAATGTTTTTCCAATTTACATTTTCTCCACAAATCAATGTTATGAATGGAAGAAATTAAGAGGTATTTGAATTGACTTGGATTTTAATCGTTTAGTTTTGTCAAGTTTTTAATATGATTCAAGTGAAGCTCGCTTTGTTTGCGACTAAAGCTCGAAAGTTTTGTGATGTGAACAAGCTTTAGACGGGACGCCTTGAGTTGTCAATAATGCAAGAGTTTCAAGTCCATCAAAGCGTCTCTAGTGGGGCCAAAGGACTAAGGACTTAGTCTAACACAAAAACTTGTTTTTTATCTATATAACATATAGACACATGTCTATAGGGATGTTTTTTCAGCAGATAGAGCTAGTTTTCTTCGTGAGACTAATCAGATTATCCCAATAGTGTCATCCTGTTCCTTATCGGGCGTACTCTATTCATCGACGATATGCCACCCCTTATTACCAACAAGACCATGTTTCTCGTATCAGCCCCACATAGTATATGTTTCTTAAATCAGAGAAAATCTAAAGAGAATAGAGCAATGGTGCAAACGAAGATGGATTTGAGCGAATAAAACTAGTGAAAAAGCTCACAAATGCGAACGTCTTCAGTTCGAGAAAATAAATTGAGGGATAAATGAAGACTGGATTATATTATTTTGTTATTATTATGGATATCGTCAAAGATTTCCCTCAGTAAATCTTCCGCATTGGGAATCATATTCTGTCAGCGTTGTGATCGTAAAGAGATAAGACTTTATTTAAATTGTGACGTTTGGCTTTTTAATAATAAAATGACAGACATTGTTTCATTTTCGTGAATTTTCCTAACTCAGGCAGCAATAAACTTTCTTGAGATTACATTGTCAGAAATACGAATAATATATACAACTTATTTACAAGGAAATTCGAATTTTTTTAAAAAGTATTTTTCAAAAATTAAAGGTTGAAATATTGTGATTTGAATTCAAAAGTCAATGACTTCTTAATAGTTCTCTATGTGGAATAGTTTTGTTCACTTTTTAGATTAAATTTCAAGAAAAAAAAATACGCCACAATGATAAATTCCGATAAATACCTGAAGGGTAACAAAAATTGACGATAAAATTTGTTCGAGTTCTCTTTGGGCATACGCTATACCCGTTGAGGTTTGTACATAGAACTACACACATCAAATTATTTTTTTTTAATTGTTATCTGTCGTCGCTTTATAACTACCAAATTCTTCAGCGACTTTAGAGTCAATAAAAGTCCGTATATGCAGAAATATCGAAAATTTGCTTGATACGAGGATTAAACTGAACACCTACCAGTTTTTGAGCGGATACCTTGACCATTCAGCCACCAGTAGGCTATATTTTTTAAAAATTATTTTTGAAGATACTTCAATGCAAATTGCACCTTTATTTGATCAATAATTTAAAGAAATGAAATTAAGAAAATGACGGTACAATGTATTTATGTTTTTGGTTGCGATCAAATGGACAATTTAATTAAGATACCGAATTAAAAAAAAGAAACGAATCAACATTTAAATTAAACAAACAGCTTTAACTTATGGTTTCATAGTAAAAGAACATATGCACATTATTCTTTATTTTTTTAAATTGATAAAGAACATTATTAATATGAGGAAAAACCAATGTTTAGTTGTGGAAAAATTATTTTTTATCAGAAAAAAAGGTTTAATTTTAATGTGCAATTGAAAGCCCGAAAACGATAAGGATGCTTATGGGTCCTCAGTGACGTCACAGTACTCATCAGTAAAAGCTTTTTTTCCAAACTGCTGATGAGTAGCTGAGGAAATGAACTTTCAGAAAATTTTACATATGAAGAAGATATAATTACGTAATGCACTACTTTATTTTAGAAGTTTTTGAAGATCATGAATCAAAACTTGAGTGGAATAAGGAAAAATATTGCAGAGTGACTAAAGTTTTTCTCCTTGGTTTTAAATACAGATTCAACCGCGCCAATATGACATAACGAATGTTATGCCATTTTTCATTGTTTGTACATAAAAATGTGGCTAACTCTCTCAAATTTAGAATTTTTTCAGCAGAAAATAATTTTCCCAGCATAATGGCGCAGATTAGATGACGGCACACCAAAGTATAAGTGAATGAAAGTACGGTTATTTTTGAAATGATATTTTAATAATGGTTTACAAGCAATGTGGGGTACTATATTGTACAAATATGTCGACAAAAACCCCGGAAAAGGTATTTGTTTCTCTTATGTTTAAAGAATCATTTAAACCGAAAAAATAGTGAAGTTTAGCTCGTTAAAACTGTAACAACATATCATAAAATTCAAATGTTTATATGTGAAAGTTACTTCGATGAATGTACCATTTGTAATATTACAGTAAACTATTGAAATTTTGTTAAATCTTGTCTTTGTTAAACATTTTGTCAATGAATCAATTTGATCAAATAACGATAGCTTTTTTATTTGGAATAAATAATTTCATTAACTGTAAACAAAAAATAGGTACTAACCCAGCCGTTTTTACATTTTTGAGTTCCACTGCATTAAAATCGCGATTATTTTTAAAAAATTGTTCAATCATTACTATCTACTTTAGCAAGACAAAAGAGAAACATAATTAGTGGTTAATACTTAAATTAGTCGGCTAACAATAGGAAACGCAGAAAAAAATGTGTTTACTTATGCGTGACGTCACCAAAGTTGCAACCAACCACAAAGCATGTCTAAACACGAAGTGAAACCTCAAAAAAGTAAGATTTTATTCCTGATTTTTTACAAAAAAAATATATTTATTTTATTATGAAAATTAGTAAAATATGTTTTTATGATATATTTTATACATAACATGTTTTAAATACAGTCGAAATGCCAATTATACCTATGCCAATTTGCCAATTATGCCAATTGTTGCTTGATAAAGAACAATATTATAAAAACAAAAGAGGAAGAAATATTTTTACTGATTTCTATTTTCTAAAAGTTCCATTATCCTTGTTGTCTTAAAATTTTTACAATTATAGCGAGTAAGAAAAGAATGCAATAATTAAAATTTTCTTTTAAGTTATTCATAAAGATAACGTTAATTTCTGAAGCTACTTAAAAATAAATTGTCTATACGTACATATTTCTTCAGAGATAAAATTAGGTATAAACGAAAAGCCATCTTTAAATGATCGAAAATCGTTCTCTAATTGCTCAATAATGAAGTGATTTTCATTGTCTTGCCTCATTAAAACGTCTTTCTATTTAAATTTCAATTAATATTATGGCAAAAACGGAATAGACTCGCTGCTCACAATAAAATAATTATCCGAAGAGAAAAGTCATAATCATCAACTTATTCAACTCATACCAAGTATTCTTTTTAAGTTCGCAACTTAAATCAATTCATGGAAAACTTTTCAATGTTCAATTTGCTAAGTTTTTCTTCCATTCTTTCCACCCACTTGGCGTCTTGTTCTAACCGATAGAGTTTATGAAACTCAATTAACATCGTAATTTTCATCTACATAGATAAGATTTTCACGAATTCACAATATTGTTTAAATTGTGAAAATACTTGCTAAATTCTTGCAAATTAATATATCTATCGAGAAATCTATCTCGGGGATAATGAAAACCAATTGAAAATGTTAAGAAAGTTTTTGAAAGAAATGCCCGCGAGTGTGTTCATGAGAGTTGCGTCGTTTAACACTTTATTGAAGTAAAAGAAAGAATTTTTCATTAAATAAAAAAAGGAAACCGTAGAGATACATCGCGAATGCTTGTGGAATTTAATTCGAGATGTTAACAAGAAATTTAGAGGTTACGTAAGGGGGTTGGTTTTAGATTAGAGTATCTTACTGTTGGAATTAATTTCCTACTTCAAATATAATTATAAGTCCCGGACCGGAATATTGAGGGATGGAGCTAAGTAGTCGGGAATTCTTTCCTACATCCGTTATTTGTTTCAAGGCTTTGTGGGTGTTAATAATATTAATCTTGGTGAAATAGAAGAATTTTTATTAATTTCTAGATGAACCCTCGCACTTTAAATTAACATTTTTTAAAAGGGAACCTCTGCCATAAAAACATTAAGGAGGTTCTCTCATGTGATAGATTAAAAATTTTATTTTTTCTATAAATTGCTTCTTAAACATCTGAATATTGTGATATACCTAGAATAAAGTGGCAAAGTGTTTTTTTTTAAATTTGATGTCATTACAAAGGTTCAAAAGTCGTTATAATTTTTACTGCACTTGAAACTTTAAACGCGTTTTTCGCAAAACTGTATTTTTAAAACTTTCCTCCATCATATCTCAAGTACGGTTTGACCAATTGACTTCCAATTTATAAGATAGGTTGAGAACATGAAGATGCACGGAATGAAGTAAAATAAACAAAAAATTCTAAATATTTTATTAAGCCAAAAACCAAATAAAAAATTCGTTAAATTTCAACTTTTTCTTCAGAAGTCGAATCCATTTTCAATTGATTCTAATTCATTCTAAGGTTTTAAACTTACAGATTAAAAAATCGTTTTTTTTTAGTTCACATATGCCAATAAGCCAAAATCGTGGAGGAAGTGAGAGTTCAGTTTTTCGAAACGGGTATTTTCGGAGCACTATACTCACATTCTACTGGAGATTTTTAGCTATAAAATTTATATACATACTATTAAAATAAATAAAAAAAAAAAAACATAAGAAGCTCAAAGTTATATTTTTTCAATGATTCTCAAAAAAATAAACCAAAAATGCTTAAAAAAAGGTCGTCACACGGAAGAGCCCCCTTAATACCTAAATTTTCAGTAATTGATTACAAGATGAAAAAGAGCCACCCAATTTTATAAAACTTCATTAAAAATAGCTCAGGATGCTTCTCTTTTGAGTTATTTTGCGCTCCGTCTTAGAAAACAAAGTTAGTTCAGCATTATTTTTGGTTTAAAGAAAAAACTTAATAGTTAATCCTTGAGGAATAAATAACATAAGAACAAACAAGTTAGGCAATTTGTTAGTTATTTTGTTAATTTAATTAATTTAGTTAATTTGATAGTAATTTTGAGCCTGACTTAGTTATTTTTTCGGCCACTAAAAGCGCATTGTCGCTAAGAATCTTGGCATACTGAATTGTTGGTTCTTCGCTTCTTTATTATTGTTACAAAAACTGAACAAAGCTGTCAATACTTTACATTCATGTTCTTCATAAACTTTAATACCTTTAATATAACGTAAATTCATTATTCCTTAATTTTACTTAAGTTGAGAAAACAATTTTCATTATATTTATACTTGTACAATAATGACATTAGAGCCCTCTGCACTATGCCCTAATTTCGTGGACGACTTGTTAGTATAGCGTTCGTTTTTAAATTTTTCTATTCATAACAAAATTTTGTCCCAAATTTAATTTCCTCAACTCGACTTTTGTCTAAATCTAACCCTGGGCTACCATTGAGAAAGGAGGCAAATTTTAGTTTGGTCTCGAGAACTTAGTTATTAGAAAATTAGTAGTTATCTGCGGGAAATGAAGGATGGGAAACATTCTCGAAACCGGAAAATCCGGATTAATTACTAAATGGGACACTTAGATTATAAATTCCACTAATTGCACGAAATCTTTCTCATCTCCATGAAATAAATTATCCAGCAGAGCACAGTAGAGTTGAAATCAATTATTTCAGTTAAAAAAATCACAACAAATTTAATTGAAATCTTAAGAAGTTTTGCGAAAATTTTCATTTCATTATTTCCATTTTAAAATTAATAAACCGTGTTTTTATGATGTACGAATGCTTTGGGGGTTGTAACCTCCCTTTGTTACGGTCTTATGACAGTGGTGAAATTGTATTAAATAAGATACAATATTAAATTTTAATTAATTTACCCCCGTTATGTTACTACTAATGTTTTTGTATAATATTTCTCGCATTGTGCTTCGTCGTTATTATTCTTCTTTGAGTTAGCTCGCGCAAACGGTCTTTTTATTAATTTTAAATTTGGTTGACTCGGAAAATTTTCACTTAATTTTCACCAACAAACGACAAACTTTTAAAATGAAAACGAAGATGTTCCGCGAAAAACAAAGAGCATTTCCAGGGAGAGCAATTTATTTTGAATTTCCCACTGTTTGGATAATTGGAAGTGGAGATTTTCGAAGGACTGGAATTTTTTCGAGCCCTTAAGACTTTTAATTTTGAGTTAAATTGTACAAATAGGTTTGTAAATCGGCTATTAAAAGTTTTTGGCTATTGGATTGCTTTGAGGTAGATTGGAGGGTTAGAGGTCGATTAATCTCAAAACAGGGTAGTTTTCTTGATTTTTATAAGGGTTGTGAAATGGAACCATGGATACATGTGTGGTTGAAGTGAGATCGGGCAGGTTTTTTCGCTCGTTCGGTGATTTAAGGCAGCTACAAAGACCACCCTCGATGTTCCGCAGGCGACTACATAACTCTTCCAACAGTCGCCGTTGTGTCCATCCCCCAACCCTCAAGCAACCCCGTTTGCTTTTCCATTTCCCACTCACCGAATGACAAATGTTGGGAAATTTAAAAAAAGGCGCGATGTCGGGAAAAACACGAATTATTATCGCGAGCTTCTTAATCGCCACCAACTTTATTCCGATTAAAGTAAATTCAAATTTGACTTTAAATTATAACACATAAATATAACTTTTAAACATTGTTTAATTGCTCTTTTTGAATTATGAATCTCCAGTTCATTTTTCCCCAACTTTAATGCTTGCAAA
The DNA here is from genome assembly GCA_958496175.1 of Sisyra terminalis. Classification (NCBI taxonomy): domain Eukaryota; kingdom Metazoa; phylum Arthropoda; class Insecta; order Neuroptera; family Sisyridae; genus Sisyra; species Sisyra terminalis. The sequence goes on along the minus strand of OY292277.1, from coordinate 34,408,768 downwards.
TAAATTTTATTGTGCAAAAAATATATTTGTGTCACGATTTATCATAGCGAGAACTAACGAACGGAAAACCCCCGTTATAAATATTGAAAATTTTAATTTCAACCCTTGAAATTTTGAAAAGTGTAGCAATTTAACGTGGAACTAGTATTTCAATTGTATTTTCTTGGAATTTTTAGATGAAACAACGAAGTTGGAGAATCATTAGTTTTTCAGTTGCTACTATTTCGAAAGTCTTTTGAAATTGTGAACAAAAGCTTTTGCTTTCGTTCCAAAAGCTTGTTCTTCAAAGAGATAATATATCTTTTTCTGTATGTATAGATGTAACCCGGCAATCATAGTCCCGAACAAATTAAAATCCCTCAGTAGGGAAAAAGCCCTTTGGAACAATGTAATCAATAAATAATTAGTGAACAAACTATCCTGGCAAGTGAAAGGGCACACACGTTTACTTTAGTCAACATAACTCTTATTCTATAAGGGATGATGTTTCCATTCACCCTCATACTCCCAATGCTATCCAGAACCGAATCGGGATTCAGAGCGAATGGCATTCGTGTGGTCAGTAATTACAAGGCACAAAGTGTTTGCCTATTTAAACCCTTCGCTCATAAGTATTTAATATTAAAGTTGTGTCTGTATTAAATGTATAATAACATTGTGGAAAGCATTTTGTTTGGAAAGTTTTACAAGTATCAAATACTTGTGGCGTTTGTTTGGCTTGAGGTTTTCAGGCTTGTTTCAACTTGTGTAATTACAATAAATATTGTAAATTATTTTCAAAGGAAAGACTGACATTGGTGGGTGCGATGTAATAAGGCACTCGTAAATACTTGTTGATTAGGAAACGAGGGGAGCTTTTTCGGGAAAAATGTTGATTGCTTTTTTTGTCTTTTTCAATATTAGCGTGCGTCACCTGTAATTGACTGTTTTATGTCCTATTCGGGATAAGTATAAAACGCTCGGTTTTACCAACGGTATCGTAAACTTCGGTGTAGAAGCATGACTGTAACTCTTTGATGGGGTTGTGGAGTAGAGCTTTTTCTTTCTTTTTCATTGCAATTTCTAAGACAAGAAGCGGTTTTCTTCCAGACAATTTTGTGGCTTTGAAAAATATCCGGAAAAGAAATGAAATGATCGAGTAAGATTTTTTTTTTAAAATTTTAAGGTTTAAACCATATGTGGGTCTTCGACAGATTAAGAGAAAATTAAAAGAATTAGTTTTTTTTTCTGACAATATCCCTAATTTTAATGTTTAAAAAGAAAAATTTCAGCGTAGATATCGCCAGCTGTTGATTAAAAGGAAAAATGTATTATGAAACTGTTTTAAGAGCTTTTTCTGAAATTGTCTAGCTATACTCTAAACCAGGGATTCCAAATTTTTTGCTCCCAAGAATGCCGGTTGGCATCGAGCGGATGGCATCACTTATTTTTAATGTAGATATTTACAATTGAACATAACGAATAATACATACAGATAATGCATAAAAAATATTTATTTCAAAAATTAAATTTCAAAAAATATAAAAATTCAGTTATAATGTCGAATTAGGAAAACGCATTACTTGAGGGCGTTATTACAGAGCCGGAGACAAACCAAACTATACCAAAAAGATGCTATTTTAACCGAGAAAATCATAACGATGTAAAGATTTTCTTTTTTTTCTCATTTTTCTATTTAGTTACTAAATATATTTTATTTCATAACACTGTATTGTTAACTAAAATATTTTTTTAAAATGACCGAATAACGGCGGGCACACATAAAATGGTCAATGGGCGTTATAGTGCTCGCGGGCATAGGGTTGGGAACCACAACTCTAAACGATTATATGATTTTTTTAAAGCAAATCTCTTTCTGTAAGGATAAACGAAGAGAGTTAACTGAGGTAAAAGTGTAAAGCATGAAAAGATTTAAGATCGAGATCGTCATCAGATTATGTAGAAATATGATATATTGTGTATCCTTACTACAGCGTAAGGTTGGTGGGAAGACGGAAGAGAGAAGGGTCAAAGTAGAACTCAGCTGTTCTTGATTCTCGACCTCGGATACGATTTTGATGCTTATTCAAAAACAATGCTGTATAAAATTTAGGAAAATGCTGAACAATAGTAAAGGCAGTACAGAGTACAAAATTTTACTTATTGAAACGTTGGTTCGTTTTCTGCCTACCAGAATCTGTAAATTGAATCACCTACAAGTGCCCCAACTATACGCAGGAGTTTTTTCAGTTTTTCCACTCTAACCGGCTATTACACCCGTTCCCATTTTGCTTTTTTTGTGAGATTATGTATTTGAGAAGTTAAATTCAGGGATGGTTTTCCCATCATCTTTTAACTGTGTTTTTGTCCGGTGGTGTTCTTCGTCATTGAGTAGTGATTTTTAAAAATTCATTTTTTGTAGTATTTTTCATTGCCGATTTTATGATATTAAGTAGAGTCTATGGGCCTCTGAATCCTCGTTTTGGATTCTAGATGAGCAAGAGCCTCGGACCTTTCGTTATCCTTGATATCTTTGTGACTTGACGTCCACCCCAAGTTGATCTGGTTTCTGGTGGCTTTTAAGATTTTTAAGGGTTTCCTTACATTCCTAGATATGTTTGAAACAAGTGCTTCCAATATAGCTTGTCTAAAGATGGTTCGTTCGGTGGTTCTAAATGTGGTTCGTTCTGTTATTTTATTCATAGTATATTTGCACAATAGAAAGATTAGGTCTACTTGGACGTAATTTCCACGTACTTAATTCACTAATCAACTATTTGTTGACTTCAAAATTCGCTCTTGTCGTAAGAGATGTCGAAGAACATCTCTTAAGTATTTTTTTCAATCTTAAATCTTATAAAAGCGTACATAATTTTTATTTTCCTTATAATAAAATAAACTTTGTATTGTGCGAAATGATGAGGTTTATCTAAATACCAAATTTTAATGCAATCGGTAAAGCAGTTCTTGAGTTCGAAGAAGACATAATTTTATTTGGTACACAAATATTTTAATACAATTTAATTTAACCGAGTTTATTGAAGCGAACCATTCATATAGTTATTTTGAATTAATTCAAGAAAAATGGAAGCTTCTTTCAATTGCAACCATAAAGAGACAATGTGTGGTTAGATAATTTAAATCATCGTTGGCTTAAACTTTAAGATATGCAATCTTGATTTTTATGTCACCATAATTTACTTTAGAGAATCTATTATAGAGCAGAATGTTTAATGTTAATCGATTTTTCTTCTACAAGCACCATCAAAGTTGGAAATTGCTGAAAAAATTTACGAGCATAACGAAAATGGATGTAAGTTTATATATTTCCCGAACAACATGATCGTTCAGTTCTCCGTACATTTTACATTGTCGAGCAATAAAATTGTTTATATACTTGAAGTTTACGACAAAAGTGTTAACATGTCCTCTGAAATCCGCTGGTCCGAACGACTTTACGAGATCCGCAAAACGGTTGATAGTACTCTCATCCAAACTGAATTGCCCTGGCTTGATTTTATTTTGATTAAAATGCTATTAAAACGTTAAACTTCAACCAAATCGAGCCTTACGTTCCACTTTTTACGACGCTAATAATTTAGCTGGAGAAAATGCATTTTATTGCGTCAAAATCAAGAAATATGGATTTGAATAAAATTTAAGTGTATAGGTCTGTATGTATGTATGAATAAGATAAAAAAGATGAAAAGTGAGCAACTGCTGGCGAGTACTAAGAAAGTTTTCACCGCTTAGAAAATTGTTACCGACATGAAGCAGCCTTTTTTATTATCTTTCTTCCTTAAACTTAGACAGGAAAGTTGCATACATTTGCATTATAAAACACCTTTCTGAACAAGCGGACATGCATTCCAGTCACTAAAAGTAAAATGCAGTCACTAAAATTTTATGTTCAATTCTTGTGCACTATTTCCCACTTTTTGTCGTTCGAATTTACGACAAATTTAATCGTCGATCGGAATATACAATTTTTAACTATAACTTCAACTATAACCACCAATTGACTCGAACTTCGAATTTAATTAATCTAAAACTCATTACTATTCATAGCGACACCAATGTCGTTTCGATCAATTCCCCAAATTATTTCAGTTAAATTTTCTGAAACAAACAAAAATCTAATAAATTTAAATACGATGTATATTGTATATGTAAAAAAAATGGATATACTTCCACTTCATGAATTCACAAGTTTCTTAATTTATTATGGTCTTGTTAAAATGACCACAATTAGGGCATCACTTATAGATAGATAGATCATATATTAAAATAGCTATCGAATAAGTAAAAAAGCATATTTTTGTAAAATCCTACACATTTATTCTCAACAAATTGTTATGCCTAAGTAAAAACTCATATGTTTCCTTAGTTCTTCGGATAAAACTGTATTTGGAAGATTAATATCACTATCTAGATAAGAAAATGCTAGTCCTTTATAAATAATTCCCAAAAACAAGTGTATTTTTTTAATTATTAAATTTATACTGTTGGTGTTTAGTAAACATTTTATTCCATATAAAACAAATTTTATTAGTATCTGTTTAATACCACTGGATTAATGTAGGTGTCACTATAGGTTTAAATTAAAATGCAAAGGATGCGAATAGTAATTTATCTTTCAGTTTATAGAACATAAATATAAGCTTGATAAAGAGATTGTGTTTGACAAATTTAAAATGAACATGATTTCTTTAATTTATGTCAAAGAAAATTTAGAATCGTATCCTTTGCATAAAACTATAGCGATTGGCTGTAGGAGCAAATGGGCACTGCTACTACATTAGGTAAAAGGTAGACTAATATTTTGTTATCAGTTATTTTTAAAGTATCTAGCAAAAAATATTTTCGGGGTTATAAAATTAAAATTTGACACAATTATTTCATTAGATTTTAAATAAGACTTAGGTACTTAGTAAAATTTTGCTCATTTTTAAAAAAATCAATAATTTAAGCAGAAAATAAGTGTTAGTCATCATAGTGCATATTTGTACATTTTGGCACGTTTGCTAATAAGGTGTTTCAGTTGTGTAACAATTAGACATATGGGGGTCAATGAAGTAGTGACGGTAAATAACGTAAATATATGCAATTTAGTTTCTATGTATTGGATCCCGCAGTCTCATCGTTTTATCTCGTTTTTTTCGAAAAAGTATTCATTTTTTGTAATTTTTAATATCTACTGAAATAAATGAACCGATTTTTTATATTAAAGGGATCCTAGAAATTGTGTTTGATTTTCTTAGGATTGCATGGACTGAAAATGGTCAAGAAACGCTAATTTAATTGATAGAATAAAACTAATGAAGACAAAGAATGGGTATATTGTGGTAAATGATCCCAAATTAATTACCATTCTAGCCTTATCCCCATTCCATTATTTCTGCATGAATTTAGATATCACTCTTTGTTTCTGATGTAAAAATAAATCTGTATAATATAATAATTGGCATAAATATGTAATTTGAATATATGTTGACAAAGACGGAGAACAAAGATGGTAAACACATACCTGTGAATGAAATATGATCAATGTTCCAAATTAGAACTAACTTATTGTTGTTATGGTTTCAACTGTCATTATGATCTTATTCATTTGACAATTTTTTTCAGTTGTATCATTGTTGGCAACTGTTGGGCTGTCAATATTTCACGGGAAGTTACTACTACTAAATAATCTAAAAACAATTTTTGTGTATTATTTTAATGACGTTTTAATAAATTTCCACATATAATTATGAAGAGTAGTTTTATATCTACAAAAATTTATCATTTGCAAGATTGAAATTTTTCTCTAAATACTTGAGTTGCAGAGGTTTTTTTTTTTAATATTGAATAGTTTTGCTAAGCTTTTGTACAGGAGCTTTTCATATGCGTTCGGTATAAATGTTTTCATTGCTTTTCCCCCAATTTCCCTGGCGACATCCCGGATATTTCAATGGTAGTGTGAATTGATGCAAATGCATGCATGACAGCCTTCAGTACAGCTTTATTTCTAGCATTCAATAAAGATGTGTTCACCCAAATTTATTTCCTCTCTAAAAAAAAGCTCACTTTGAAAAGTTGAAATCAATAGCTGGAAAAACCATGCACAACCTGTAATAACAAAACCTAAGTTTTAAGTTTACCTTTCAGAGGTTTTAACTATTTTAATGAGATGGTTGTGTACCAAAGGATTTATGAAGCATTAGTTTATAAGAGACTAAGAATTATAATATAGGAAAATAATTATCGTCCTAATTTGGAATTTTTTTAGTTGTTATTTACCGTCTCTTTATAATTATTAAAGTCTTTTGCGACTTAGGGTTAATAAAAATCCTTAATTGAAAAATATCGAAAATTTACCCGAAACGAGGATCAAACTCAATACTTACCAGTCTTGGAGCGTTTACCTTGACCATTCGACCACCAGAAGGCATTTATTATCAGTTTTTTTTAAGTAGTTACTTATCGTTGTTTCATAGCTATTAAAGGGATGGGATCAAAAAAAATTCATAAAAGGAGAAAAGCCAGAAAAGATGCTCAGTACAAGATTGGAATCTAGAATTTATTTGTTTCAGAGAGGTCTCCATATTTTGCTTTTAAGAGATTTCCAATTTAGCACAATTTGATATGATTTTTTTAAATTAAAAATGCCAAAAATAATCTTTAAAATTATCTAAAGATTTAATTATAATAAAATTATTCAATTAAGTGTTGATTCAATAAATAAAATCAACACTTTCTAAAAATGGAAATTCAAGTGAAACACGTGCGCAAAGGTATTGAATAAGCGAACAAAGTCAAGGTAATTTCTTATAAGTAAGTCTTAAGGAAAGACTGGAATTCTCTAGTTAAAACCAAATATTTCAAAAGTATCTTTCTCATAAAATAAAAATTAATGATCGATACTCAAATAAATTTCTTCAATAAAAATAAATAAAACTTTACGAAGAACTTTATTATAAAACCCAACATTTTTTTCCCTTTCAATATCTGAATGTTGGGTTGGAAAAACTAGAACGCATTTGAAATTAGCATAATACATCCGTTTTTTACAGAAAAAAAAATACAACTTGCCACTTAAGAACTGCCGAAACTTGATCAAATTTACAAATAAAAATATAAATAAGCAACTCGATGTATACATTTGCAAGGCAACGAAAACAAGATGAAAAAGCTCGTGTTACAGACGCATATTTGATTATCCTAATTTCAGCGAATATGCTAACAAAAAGTCGACTGAAATATTGAATTTATTGGTTCAGAAAAAGCGTTAGTATCCTCCATCTATATCTATATATCGAGCATCTTTTCTTTATTCGCTGAAAATGTGTATGTTTACCTTCAATGAAAATTTATTTATCTGTTTGAAGATTGATTTAATGTGAACATAATACATAAATGTGGCTCACATTTCTGTATAACTGGGTCAGGGATTTAAACCTTGTCATTAATTCAGCGTTCGGACGCACGTTTAACATTTCACACACATCTAATGGCAAACTTAAACGTTAATTTGAGAAAAGTTTTTCGACGATTTACGACTATTTTTGTGTCGCTCAAGAAAAACGGGAATTATGGGATCAGGCGACTTTTATATCACGCATTTCATCGCTCGCAAGTCTACTCTGTTTTATGGGAATGAAAACATCTTATTCAATTTTGGTGGCTTTCAAAGCTTTTATATTCATAAATTTTGACCAACTAAATCGATTTTTAACATATCTTTGTTATTGCAGTTTTTTTAAGAAGACTAACGTTTTATTTTCCGATCGTTCATTTGCGATGTAACTAAAGTTAAAAACTTTTTTCCCCCTTCTACTTTGTCACGTAATTTTTTAAGGCAGTAGAATGAGGAAACTTGCTTACAAGTAAATAACTAACTTATTGCTCAGAAGCTTTTTTGAATTTATAATCTAATTATCTAAAGATTGATAAAAATATGTCATTATTACATAGTGTTATATATAAAAGATCATGTTCTTAAAAATAATTTAAAGTATATTTAAATGTTCTCAAATAATATCAACCCATAATTTATCAATTTATAGATAAATTATGGGTTTAACTTTACTGGATTAAATCTTAAAAAAATATTAATTTACTTTTTTTTTAAATAAGAAGACAATTCAAGTTGTTTAAGATCGTTTTTTTTTATTTAATATTTTTATTATTCAATTATCTACGTTTCGTTACTTATTGTAACTTCATCAGGCCTCTTGATTCGGAAAAATAAAATATTTTCAATTTTATTAAAAATTTTATTAAAAATTGAAAATGTTTTATTTTTGTAAATCAAGAAGCCTGATGAAGTTACAATAAGTAACGAAACGTAGATAATTGAATAATAAAAAAATTAAATAAAAAAAAACGATCTTAAACAACCTGAATTGTCTTCTTATTTAAAAAAATAAAAGCTGAGATCTGAATTTTTCCATATATTAATTTACATAATTTGATTGATTACAAAAATAAGTTTTCCTTAAAATATTATTTGTTCTATATATTTTGACACATATTTTTTGTGATTTTATTTCAATAATAATTAAATGGATTACCCCTAATATGGCAAGATGTATGCTAATGAGAGTTTTGTAATTAATTTATTTTTAAAGACGTTTGATGAAGTTGCGATAGAGAACGAAACGTAGCTTATTTGAAAGAGCTATCATCTTTATTAGAATAAAAAGCTGAGATCTGAGGTTAGTCGTCTATTAAAAAAAAAAATAACAACTTTATAAAATTAATCTTTTGCGTATAAAATCTTAGAAACTATATTTTATTTTCTGTGGAAAGTTTTACCGTATCGAGAAGAAAAATTAAAGAAAGAAAAAAATTTGATCTTTTTTGAAATTTTTAAAAAATTTAGATTTTTGTTTGTACTTATCGAAAGTATAATTTATTATAATTGTTTTAATATCATTTCTTGCAAAAATTATTTGTAAACAGATTTGGGATTACCTTTATGGATGTCTGTAGGCTGCTGCCTACTAAATACCCAATTCATAAATCAGAGCCTGTTTATGTAGTTAGTTATGTGGTTACAACATATTTTTCCAACTTTAAAAGCCCATTTAATTGCCTAAATAATACCACTACAATATTAATTCATAATTCAATGCAAAAAAAAATTGATAAAAATTCCATTTGTACATTTATTTTGTTTTCGCATCTTAACATTACGACTTTTCAATTTTCAATGGTGATGTAAGTTCTTTAAGTTCTCTTAATAAGACTTATTTACCAAAAAAATAATTAATTAGCTAATTAGTAGGTGATATTTTTGAAGAAAAAAAAAATAACACCTTTTGAAGTAAAAAAAAAAAAATGGTTTTTACTTCAACAATTTCAAGTTTGATGCTCAATGCTCTAATTATGTAAGATTTTTCTAATTAAATTTTAAAATTATAATTTTTTAATGTTATGTCATAAAAACATTAATTAACTAACAATATTCGCTGTTGATTTTTAAAAATATACATTTTTTTTAGCCTCAGCGTTAGTAAATTAAGAGTTTAAAATAACGGATTTTGGATTCATTGATCAAACTGCTAATCTTCCAACGCCCACATTTCTTATCTATCAATTTTCTCCCACTATTCGCGAACCTAACAATCATATTCTAATTAAAACGCAAACATATTAAAATCATAACTGCGTTGAAACATTCACATGACCAATACAAATAATTTTCATAAAATTAACACGTAAAATATTTCAAGTAACAAAGAAAAATTTCCACACGCAGATTCTTTTTAAAGACTAAAAATTAACATAGAAAACTAATAAAATTATCATTATTGATTTTTCAAAACAAAAAAAAAAATGGGGTTTTCTCTCATCAAATGCACGTAATTCAACCTACTTTAATATTTTCATGAAAGGGTGTAAAGACTTTAATAAAAAAAAAAAAAACACCCTTATAATTCAATAAAAAACCGCGCCTTAAAAAACTTTTTCATCTTGATAAAATTGAAAAGTTGAAAAAAAATGCTTGATTTGATGGAAGATGACTACATTTTGCAAATGTGTTAATGGAAATGGAAAATATTGATCAAAAATATTGAAAACATGCAAACAGAGGGTGGATTGATGTGGGAATTTTATGCACCACATACATTTGCTTCACATGTATCATCTTCTTGACACAATTCCATAAATAAACATTATCTTGATGGGTAGGTACAAGCGAAAAAATTGTGTCAAACTAAATTCATTTGCACGAAATAATGACGCAGCCTCTACAAATGCGTTTAAACCCATACGGAAACTATACTGGTTAAGCCGCAAAGTTCATATTTCCTCGACAATAATAATTATAATATGAGGTAGATTAATCCTCGTTTGCCCATCCTTGATCATCCCTTAGGTCAAAGGGTTCGTGTCATTGCATGCGAAAACGGGAAACGGTTCGGAGGGAGAGAGTCGTTACAGATGCCAAAGTTCGCTTAAATTACGTCTTCATTTCAGCGTCATTGATGTTAACATTAATAATACTTAATTTCAGACATAACTAGAACTAAATATACGCAAATGAGGCCGTAAATGGGCCGTAAAATAAACATTGTATGTACGTAGTGAGTTATTTGCCAGTTGTGCGCTCTAAGGGCACTAGCACCACTATGAACATTCCATGTTCATACTGTTTTCTCAATTCGGTCACGTAGCTATCTGTAAACTTATTTCTAATTACGTTTATATTGGTCTCGTTAATATGACAAACTTGAGCTTTCAACGAGCTTACGGAACTCTAAGTCGTTTAATTGCAAACAAGCATTTCGGAACGAAACATTTAAAAATCGCTGTCGTAGGTGCTAGGATTTATAGTTTCTTTCGTAAAACGATAACAACAGCAATATTGTATTTCTCAAATATCAGTGTTGTATTTGAGAAATTTGCAGACGTTTTCAATTTATATTTACCGATTGCGCGAATTTTGATTACTTAATAGTTTGCGAAAAAAAATCCAAGCATTCAGTAACTTAAGTAACTTTTGCGGTCCAATAAATTCAAAGCAATTGCGTTGTATTTAAATAATTTTTCAAATTATTACCATATAAATAACTTAGATCAGTAGTTTTAAACCATGTTGGAGGCATTGGCTTCCAAAAGTTTCAGAAGCGTATTCACCGAACTCTTCGTAATTGGAAAAATAATATATGATGTTATGCCTACTGGTGGCCGAATGGTTAAGGTGACCGCTCCAAAACTGGTAGGTTTTGCGTTCGATCCTCGTGTCGATTTTTTTCTCTCGATATTTCTTGATTTACGGATTTTAATTTGCTCTAGAGTCGCTAAAGGTTTTAGTAGTAATAAGAGCAACGGTAAATAACTATTAAAAAATAATTTAGGATGTCGTTTACCAAATTTATCAATGTTTTTATTTACTTATTATAATTTGCAACGCTTCGTCATATTCATTAAAACACATAGTCGCATGATGTCAAAATTGCACTGAGAAAATGTAGCCAATTAAAATAAATAAAAGAAAACAGTGATAAATTTGGTTTGCGAAATCCTAACTTAATTTTTTATTATTTACTGATGAAGATTAAAAACAATAATAGAAATTAAAAAATATTTTCTTTTTCAAATTTCAGACATAAGCATGTACAATGCACATATTTATACATTGATGCTGAAAATGAACAAAACAATTAAAAACAAAAAAATAAAAATGGGATATCCGCTTAACTCGGGAGACTGGCTCACCGAACTCCTGAGGTTCAATCGAACCCAGGTTAAGAACTACTGGATTATGTTAAGGGTACACAACATTTAAATCGGTTAAAGGTTTTTTTAACCAAAAAAATTTCGGTGATCTATTTAGCGGAACGAATATTGAACGTGTGAGGAATTTTGTTAATACTTTTTGAGTTTTTCCAAAATTAAAAAAAGTGTGTTTGTAATTAAAGACGCATGTAAGAAGTTAAACATCTATGCTAAAATCTAATTTTTTCAAGGAATAAAATTCAACCGTCTTTGTTTTATAACTAGAGTTCTTAATAGAATTTGCATCATTATAATTATAAAATATTTGTAGCTACTTGTAAAATATTCAAAACCCATGGACAAATAGCAAATATTGCCCATTGAATGAAATCGAAATGACAGTTGAAACAAATGACAACAGATATTTAGTTCAAATTTGAGACAATAATTGATATATTTGGTTTTAACTCACATATATGTGCTAAAATTCATTGTTCTTGTCTATACCAATGTATATACTAAAATTCACCTTTTATTATAATCATGTATTTATTTATAACAGATTATTATTATTTTAACTTAGTTTAAATTAAAAAAAAAATGGTTTAAATTTGGTAGAATAGTTTATTTTTTGTCGAAAAACGGAAAATAAATTTACAAAATTTAAAAACATTAAAGTTTGTTTTGGTTTTAAGAACTCCAAATATTATCCCACGTAATAGGGCTTGGTTAATATTTATATGTAACAGAAGTTACCCGTTTGGACATATACGCAGTTGCAGTTGTTAGTAGCATGACTTCTTGTTTACTGTTCAGTACGTTATCAATATATACAGTTAATGTAACAGACCAAATCAATTTCCGTTTGATTTCTATTACACAATTCATAACAACATTTATTTGAGCGACTAGAAAAGTATAACTTCAACAAGTACCTGGTTTATGACTTGCTAAATAATATATGATAAATATTTTCTAATTTTTATTACCGTATTACTTTTTTATGCAGCTATAAAACTAAAACATTAAAAAAACTAAATATAAATTTGTGATAACTTCTTAATAAAAATAACTTCAAAATTTGTCCAAGATTACAGAATAGGACATTTAAAGCATAGAGACGTGTAAATCAAAAAATAATATTTGGCAAATTGATCTGTAGAAATATTTGAAATATTTAGAAATATAGAAAGAATTGAATTGGAAAAGATTTTTAAGTGGAAAAAAGGGCAAAAAGCATAAACTCAGATGAATCCTGTGTATAATTCCAATTGGGGGTTTTTGTAAGAAGGAAAATTTCAAAGTTCGTAATGAAATTGCTCAAATACGCTTAAACTTTTTAATTTAAATAAATAAAATAACATGAAAAATGACCTATTTGTATGCTTGTTACTCTTTCATATTAAAACATTCTTTGGTTTGAGCATTTTTTTGTCAAATACGTTTTCAATTACCATAGTAATGAAGGAAGAATGAAGTTGAAGACGTGAAGTAAAAGTTGAATACAAAATTTTTAATTGAATAATTTTATAAATTAAAAGTAAAGAAGCATGTTTAAGTCTTTGCTGACTAAGAATTAAATAAAGCTACTGTCAAGATTTCGTTTAAATAAATATGAAACTTTTTCATTTTGAAACTTTAACATTAGGACAATATAGAAAAAAATAATAAAATATTTTGATTTCCCAAAATAAGTTTAAAGTATTATTTAATTATAGCTAGCTTCAAATTTAAATAACGGCATATAAGAGCCGAAACTTTAACGAAAAAGTTTTAATCACCGAAAGCTCAAAGCGCGCATCTTGGCGCTAAACTTTAACGGATAATTTTCTTTAGTTGTATCTACCTAATTGAGATTTGATGAAAATCAGCTAGACAATAAATACTATTTTAATTATCGACAATTAAAATAGATTTTCCAAATTCAAATTTTCTTCTCGAGTATCATTTTCGCGCAGACAAAAAGCAAATGAGCTAACAAAAAGACGAAAAGGCATATTATTATTGAATCGATAATGCCGGAGGTTCTTGGAATCAATACTCCTGCGCGTCGTGCATAAATTTCCCAGCGATAAACTGTGCTCTTTCTAACTTATAGCGCGAGCTATGTATTGATCTTGGTTTAAAATCGCTGCGCACAACGCGTCTAGAATACAGGACGTCCGAGTGGTACTCATTCTCGACATTGTATTGAACTTTTGATAGCTCTATCTCTGTTTAGCGCAAGTAGAAATTTATGTTCGATCGCTTTTTCGGGGCCATCGCTGTAGAGAATCGCATTTTTGGGTTATGCAGCTAACTTCAGCGAGCTCTAGGTCAGAATCATATTGTCACTGAGGCAGTACGTCTTTTATTAGAAACGTTCTTTCTCGTCAAATTTTCTTCTAAATTTGACTTGATTTGTTGCTCCGACTGTTGCTAATTTAATTCGTATTAATGGTAAGTAAAATTACGCTAATTGTTGAACAAATATTTGCTTGATTTTTGCCATATTTCAACCGTTCAATAGGGGCGGTAGCTTGAATTGATCGAATAACCTATAATATATTAATGTACTATTCACAAATTGCATTTGATATAATTATCGTATTATTCATTATTGATTTTTCATACTCCATTGTTGAATTTTTTTCTGAACAATAAAATTTTTGCTTTGCAACAATAAAAACATTGTTTCTTCTTTCTTTATTTTCCTTCTTTTTTTTTGGATTTTCCTTTAAAAATTGGCGCTACATTTAAAATTTGGCTTGGAGAAAAAAATTAAGTTTTGGAAAATATAGGTACTTATATAATATGATAATTTTTTTTTGAAAATTTTTTGAAGTATAACTCATTAATAAATTACTAATATTTCAAGTTTTCGTGTTTAAGTTATTGATTTTTATTTAGCAAGACGTCCATTTCATTTCCCTTATTATTACAGTAGGTTGTTAACTTAGTCCGTCAGTTCGCCAGGCTTAGTCCGCTCGTTCTTATTAATGCAATAGTCACACACTAAATAAAAACAGAAGGCAAGTATTTCATTAGGAAACACCACGGAAAAAAAACATATAACACTCTCCATTCAAAATAAATGGTCAGTTGCGTTCGAACCGCTGATTCAGAAGCATTACCGAAGACTTCGTAGATAAGTAGTGGAAAAAATTTAACGTTATCATTTGTGTAGTGACTAGGTGATAAGCGAATCAACTTGATAACAAATGTTCTAATTTCGTTTTAAAATTATCAACAACTCACACTGTTCACATTTTCTTCGCTGAAAAGCGATTTTCACTTTCTGGAAGCCCTACGAGGCGCTAAGACATCGAATATTTGTGTTAAAATGTTTTAAAATCTACGACACAATGCTAAGTTTATTCCGCAAGAAGGTAAAACTAAAAACATTGCCCTACAAGGGTTCATTGTTGAGGTGTGCCCCACGCGCTCCCTTCATTCTTTTGTTTCTTCCCCTATTTTTTTTCACCCACTTACATTAATTGAAACCGCCATATCTCAAATCATATATAAGCAGAGCGGAATATTTCAATGCTATTTCAATTAGCACACAAATTCTCATATCCATGTTACTCTGTACTGATTACTAAGAGGAAATGCTATTTTAAGAAATTATCTTCATTTTACGTGACTTTCTCCAAAAAAACCGTTCAAATCCAAAAGCTTTATATCATATTACGCAATAGAAAAATATACTCATATATATGACGAATAATAACTTTAAATAGGTATTAATATTTCTCTGATACGTGATTGAAATAATAATTTTAATATTATTATATATAGCTGTTCATGTTTCCTATTTGTTTAGCAAAATAATAATAAGCAATAATTTTTAAGACTGACAGCCTTGAATATTGTTAATGAACTAGATAATAACGTTGCGAGTAAATTATATGCCTCATGAATGTAACAGAAAAGACAATTTTCGCTTTTCATCACATCCATTTCAATGTGAAATATGATTTTTCCCCGAAGGCAATTGTAAAATTTAATTGTTTTGCGAAACATTTGCAAAATTCGACGAATTTTGCTTACTTATATTTCGTAAGAATTTTGTCAAGACAACAAAATTGAGTTGGTAATTAAAATTACGAGACATCAACTTTTATGGAAACGACGAATTGTTAGCACAATCCCAAATAATTGAAATCTTTATATTGTTAAACCCACTGTTAATATAAGGGCATCGAACCTGCATTAAGCCGAAAACTGGAAAAACCGTTATTTTTATCGAAACTTCCAATCGAATATTCCAAAGATTTTAAAATATTTGTGTAAGAAAATATATATTTTTTTGATTAATAAATATAACAAACAGGACTGCAGAAAACAGAGTGGATTGAGTTTTTGATCTTAACATCACTATAGCTTAAACCCATGCGAATCTTGTTTTGTTTGTATTACTAACTATAACTATAGATATACTTATTATAAGATAATAGAGCCTCAAAGACATAGTATTGTTGCATAAACTTTGTCAATGTTAGAGACAAAGGCATTGATTCTTGATTTTTTATCCGATACCAACCGTCTATCTGTATAATCTTTCTTTCTATTCAATTTCATGATTTTGGCTAGCTTTACGACTGCATTCTTTTATTATCTCTATGATTATGACTCATAGACAATAAGTCTTGATAAGGATAAACACTGATAACAATTGAGAGATTAATCATTAAAAATAAAACCGAAAATCGAGTAAACATAATAAAAAAATTCTAAGCTCATTGGTATCAATGGCGAAATATTTGATTTGCTTAAGTTTTTTTTAATAGTAGATTTTGTCTTTGATTTAACTGAAGAAATTTCCCAGTTTTAAATTGTATTTTTCTAAATTCCAGGTTATCCCGGCTGCTGAAGTGATTCGCACAGCTATGGCGTCGGAAAGTATGGACGATATAAAGCTTGAAAACATTCAGTTATTGCTGCCGCTGCAAAGATCATTGTCGACTTCGTCCGCTGGACAAGAGGAACGAGTTGAAACCGATCGTGGAAGTTTACTCGTGGCTGTTCAGGGTAATCGTTCGAAGCCAGCTATTTTAACATATCACGATTTGGGCTTAAACTACATATCGAGCTTTCAAGCGTTTTTCAACTATGTTGAAATGCGTGGATTATTGGAAAACTTTTGCGTGTATCACGTGAATGCACCAGGTCAAGAAGAAGATTCAGCCACGTTTCCCGAAGACTATTTGTATCCGACTATGGATGAACTAGCTCAACAGCTTAATTTTGTGTTGTCACATTTTGGATTGCGATCGGTTATTGGCTTTGGTGTGGGTTTTGGTGCGAATGTGTTGGCCCGATATGCTTTGGCCGAGCCGCAGAAGATTTCGGCGTTGTGTTTGATTAATTGCGTGAGTACACAGGCTGGTTGGATCGAATGGGGTTACCAAAAGATGAACGCGAGGCATTTACGCTCCAAAGGAATGACGCAGGGTGTTCTGGACTATCTGATGTGGCATCACTTTGGTCGGGACACCGAAGAGCGTAACCATGACCTGGTGCAAGTCTACAAAAACTACTTCGAGCGTCACGTAAATCCAACGAATCTCGCACTCTTAATAGACAGCTACGTGAAACGAACCGATTTGAATATTACTCGAGAAGCCGACCAGGGCCAAACCATGAAAATGGCCGTGTTGAACGTTACTGGGGCGCTAAGTCCCCACGTCGAAGAAACCGTCACTTTAAACGGTCGACTAAATCCAGCAAAATGTTCGTGGATGAAAATCTCAGATTGTGGCATGGTTTTAGAAGAACAACCCGGTAAAGTGAGTGAAGCTTTCCGGTTATTTTTGCAAGGAGAGGGGTTTTCGGTGAAACGCACCCCCGATTCTGAGTAGCTCAATCGGCGATTTCAATCAAAAACCAAAGAATATATCAAAGCATAAAGAACAAGCGAAACAATGCTCGAATCCGATTTTAACTCATCAAACAGACGCAAATGTCGTAGTGGCAATTTTTAATATTTGTTAGAATTTGTTAAATGGTGCAAATGTTGACAAATATGGAGTCCGCTTAGTGTTTAAAATTTCTTTCACTGTAATTTAAAAGAATAATATATTTGCCCTTATTTGTATAAAAATATATTTAAAAACTATTGGATTGTCTCAATGTTACCCTAAACCCTTTGTGATAATAAAAAACAAAATATATTTAAAAATTGTTGACCTGTAAAAATCGGTTTAAGCTCTTTGGAAATTGAAATAACTGCCATTGATAAGTGTTCTTTGCAAGCTTTGAAGCTTTCAGCAAGCCAAGTAATTGCCAAGCTCGACACCATCTTGACTGATTGGAAAATTGCCGCGAATTTAGATTGAACGTCTTACTTGGCTTGCATCAAAAATGGAGTTATTTGAATTTACGAAATAATTCTATTTTTCTAAAAAAAAAATAACAATCCAATTTGAATAACAACGATTTTTTTCAAGTTAATTGTGATATGATATATAAAAAAATGTATATTTCCTCTTAAAATGTACTGACTAAGAAATAGAATTTAAAAAAAAAGTTGTTAATTTGCGACCAAACTAACGAACTTCATATTTAATATAAAATATATGTAAAAATATGTTAAATATATTAAAACTTGATCACCTATCGTATCCATATCTGATTTTTTTAATTAAAACGATCGAATTATTTCCAAAAAAAAATACTGTTAATATTTATTTGGCTGAGCTTTCAGTTCACGATTATATGTGTACAAGTAGGTGTATCAGCTTTTAAACGAGCTTAGAAAAAAACTTAGTCATAACTAATTCTAAAATAATTCCCACCTTATGTAAATTTTAAGTTAAAGCATTTAGTAAAACTATTGGTTCGAATGTAGAATACGTTGCTTTCTGGCTTCAGAGCTTTAAAGAAATGCTGAATGTCAGAATAAGGTTTTCACTAGGCTTTTTTAGATCACTGAAACAATATGTTAGTTAACTGATTTTTTTTGTAATTTTATTACTCATTTTATTGTGAAATAATGACTAATTATCTAATTATTATTATCGTATTTATTATATTTTATTTAAATGACTTGAATATTTTTTATTATGAATAAATGTAAACTTTTGTCATAATAACCAATTTTACGGCAAATATAATGTGGCTACACAAACCAATTTTTTTCATTTGATTTTCCTAGAGTTCAAAATACTATCAATTCCCAAATTTATTTTATAGAAAATGAATTAAATAAATAAATTAATCGAATTTTGATATATTTCTTCAGTCTGCGGTACCTGAAGTTTTGATTGTTTTTTCGTATAGTACTATTTAAAAAAATATTTATTTTAATTATATTATTACTTTAAGGTTTAAAACGATGAACCAATTCATTATAATGTATTTTCTACATTGTTAAAATCCCTGAAATATCTATTTAAAGACATATTTGCTTTTAGGATTAGCTTATTTTTGCAGCTGAATTAAGTTCAAAAGCACGCACTTCGTGTTAAAACAGATTTGAATGTCGAAAGGAAAGTCGATAGCGGATTTCGCTTTGATGGATTGGTGAAAGATCGTGCTGATGAAAACGGAAGAAAGATTGGGGTGCAAAGTCGAAATCATCAAGACTGTCGACTGACAAAAACTATTGACAAGAGGAGAAGAAGCTTAAGAAAACGTGGGTCGAAAAAGTCAACGAAGGCCATTAGACTAATGATGATTGAAGCGAAGATGTTAATGAATAAATAGATAACGTACCATATATCCATTAAGAATTTGTAGATTCCAATGTTACGATGTATATTGTATAAAAGATTTAGAATTTTTTATCAATAAGCAGCTGAGAACAATTTTGTAACTCCAGTAAATGCAACTGAAATTTCTGAAAATTGTTCGGGAAAACTAATATTATTTATAATTAATAAACTACGTTTATAAAAGTTGTATTTTAACACGGTAGATTTTCAGAGAGCAGAGCGACGCATTGAATTAATATAATAAGTTTTTGATATTTTTTTCTTACTCGGAAAATGAGTAATATTTGTAAAATAAATTTATACAATAATTAAAAAAATATTTAAACCTACAAGGGTAGTGAACATTTTTGCATGGTATCTAAAAATTTTCAAAAACGAAAAAAAAACGTAGAAAAGATATAATTTGTAAAAAAATGCAATTTTATAAAAAATGTTTAATAAATGATCGTTTTTAAAATTTTTCTTTCAAATTGAGATTTATAGAGCCAATCGGAATGAGAGATCAAAACTACTGAATCCCCAAATTTTCTTTTAAGTCGTATTCGTTACTACTCATTTATATTTCTCAACAAATAAAGGAAAGTCGTGTAGAAACGTAAAAAAATTTGGAATAAAAAATGTGTTAATCGAATAAAATGTGGTGAATTTTCCGATTTTAATGTTTTTCTTCCTTTTTTTTTAATTTAAAGCACATAAATAAAAATGAAATGTTACATAAGGGAAAAACGCTTATTAAAGAAAGAAGATAAAAAATTCTTTGACTCCGCATTAAGATTCAGTTAAAAAAAATTGATTACTTTTGTCGCTTTTATCTCAATTTATAAAAGAAACACTTGTTAAAATTTCAATTACATTTAAATTCGTTCAAATTATCATCCGTGGTAAACAAGTTCACCAGGGGCGTACTGAGGTATGAGCAAGGAGAGCAGTTCTTTATATGGATGAGTATAATGGATGGTGATGAATCTAAAAATAATTTCTAGCATAACTAATACCACAGTTTATAGAAAAATGTGCTTAATCTTAAGAACATCGCCAGAGCTGGCTTTTAGGGGTGGACAATCGAGTGTACAAAGCGCTGAACGCTAATTTCATTTAAAAGGTTTCAGTTTAAGTTCTATCCTATTTTATTGCTATTAATAGTAAAGTTAATTAATAGTATTAATAATTGCTGTTAAATGAGTAAAAACGGAATAGTTATTTCAAATTTGAGCTTTTTGTATTACGCATATATTTTCAAATTGTATCCTTTCTGTTCCATCTTACAAATATTTTATAGGAGTTTAGAAGTAAAAATTTGATAATTTTATTAATCATTAATGAAAAATGTAAGTATAAATATTAAATAAGGTATGTACTACATAAAAATTCCAAGACTATCAAACAAAAACAATGAGTCAATAGAAATTGCAAAATTAATTTATGGTAAATCAATTGGTATAATTGAAATGTGTAAATGATAAATAATTTTTGGTAGAATATTTTAAAATAATCGCAACGCATGCATTTAGTCACGTATTGATGAAACAGAACATTTGCAGTTATGGTAATAAGAAACTTATCAAAATTTAGTTTCATATCACTTAAAGAAGTTAGTTTTTAATGCCATGAAAAATAAAGATATTGAAGATGTTAAACGAATTTATAAATAAAACCTCGTTTTCGTTAGCATAAATATGTCATTATGAATTTAATTTTTCCATGTAGATATTTATAATTCCAAAAAAATTGCTGGGAAAGCAATTTTAATGGTAACCATCAAATATCGAATGTCAAATTCGATTAATTAAGCAAAGAAGACAATTTCGTAACGATTTGATTAAGAGACAAACTGAGCTCCAAAAATTGAAATTGATACCAAAAATATTCTAATTTACCACCGAAGAAACTTAATATATTTGCTTGCTTATTAAAACAATATTGAAATCGCAGTGAAATTGAATAATAGATTATAGGAAAACGACGCAATATGTGCAAGAACCGGCGGATGAAATATCTTATTGATTATAGCTAATTATAGAACGCTCAAAATTAATATTCTAACAACAATTTTGCTTATTTATGAGGCAAATATTTGTTTTTTGTATCATAATTTATCTATTCTTCCGATAACAAGGCGAGTCAATAATCTCTAATGGTAACAAGGAAATTTTATCGCTTTGTAGACAGATGTAAAAATTATCAGAATCATCCAATTATATATAGAAGAGATGAACTTTAAAACTAAATTTAATCCTGCTTTTTACAACTTTTGTAATAATTATTATTATTATTAATGCGTCATTGTAGCTTCCAGAACATTTATATTTGAGTTCAAAAAATTTCCGAAACGTGTAAAATAGCTACGTCTTTATTTTCTATTCAGTTTTGGCAAATATAGAAGCTTCAACTTTCCAGTACTGCAAAAGGGAAGGAACATACATCAAAAACTTTTCACGAAACTCGCAGAGAAATTGAAACAAAATGTATCTACTTAATGAAATAATTAACAAGGAAATGAGTTAATTTGCATAAATTAAATATCTGCTACCCGATCCGAGACTTGAAGACTACAAGAACACTTCCTCGATGAAGTAATGTGTTACAGTGTCATGAAAATAGAAACTTTGTCCATAATATATAGTTGAAAAATTCTTTTTTTTTATATCAGATTGCCTCATTATCGGCAAGGACAAACGGGACAATTAATGCAATACTAAAATAGAAAATAATTACCTATTTAATAAAGTGGTGATATGATAAATTTTCCGTTTAATTAAGGAATAAAATTTCCATTGTTCAAATCGTTCATAGCGTAAAATATTTGATTAAATTCCGTTAAATCAAGAATGCAATTGAACGGGTATCGATGAAATGTATTTATAAAGGGATTAGCTAGGGAAAAATGTATATTTTTTTCTTTCTGTTTTGCTATCTATTATGGAGGATATGGATAGAGATGGTGCATCGATGGGTTACCAATTGATCATCCCTTGCCCATTGAAAGCTTGCTTCCAATAATCGAGCATTCATTTTGCATATAAAACATAAAATGCCGCTTTTCAAACGGTTTCGGATAATTGAATCGAGAGTCTACGTGCACGTAATTAATATTTATCAGAAATAGTCTGCTTTTGGGACAATCAATTATTTATTATTGATAATTTATTGTCGTGCATATTATATTGCATACCTATTGCAGAAATCCAAACAATGCGCATTGATGATGTCAACTTAGTTGGGGATGTAAACTTTATGTTTATTGGATAAAATTCCAAAAATTTGCTTTCTTATGAAATTATAGTTGAAATGTATTATTCAAAATATGCCTTTTGAGTATAATTTTAAAAATGTGAATAAAAAAAATTAAGTTATTACTCAAATTATAAAAAAAATCGAAGAAAAAATAATAAAATGATAGTTATGTATTTATTCTAAATAAATGGTTATATGATTTAATAATTCTTAAATTTTTATTCTTTCTTTACTGCTACTTCTACTCCTTTATCCTTTACCGGGTTTCGTTGTTTCTATCTATAGTTATACAATATTAAAAGCATTTATGTTGAAATACAAAAATGATTATGTAAGACAGAATGATTATCGTAAAAGTTTTCTTTTCAGAAAGCTATATTGAAAAAAAATTCAATTTGAAATGTAATTTCCTTTATACGTCTTTAAAGTCTTCCGTATTTTATTTTTCCCTCTTGATTATGCGAACCGCAGTCGTCGTTCTTGTCGCGGTTGCAAAGCGGAATTACAACATAAGGAAAAATAACAAAAACCAAAAGATCATTTACCGAAATAATTTAAGTTTCCCTCATCAATGTATCGCGGCACAAAAACGGGAAAATTCGCGGTGTTTTATTCGACCGCGGGAAACGTGCGTCAAGAAAAAAAAAAACCCTGTTTAAAACAGCTATTTACAACTGGTGACAATTCCTGCGAATACGCTGATCCATTTTCATCTTACATTTCCTCGTTTGTTAAGCAGCAATCCTCAATTTTTCAATTGCTTTCCGCGCGTCTTTTCTTTCGTTGTTGTAGCAAAAGAAAAAAAACGACGGGTGATGAAATATTAAAAGTTACACGGAAAGTATCAAATAAGTACCCCTCTTGGTGAATGTCATTCACAGATACAGTATACAAATATAGTATGTGACGGGGGATGAGAACAGAAAGATAGATTGTGGCCAGGGAGATAGATAGAAAAACTTTTTTACTTTATCGTCATGCAAATAAATTTCAAACTTATATTGAAATGTTGAAAGATTTTTATTAAATAACCGATATCCGGATAGAGCGTTTGATTGAATGAAATTCTGAAAAGAAATATGAAGAAAAAACACAATGCTTGCTTTTGTAGGGAAAAGTAGAAATTGAATAATTGTCTTCCCCAAAATGAAAAAAGTCAAAAAGAAAAGGCAAAATTGAAAAGAATCAGTTCCACTTCTTTGAAATTTGAATTGATTTTTAAGTATTTCCTATTGCTTTTTTTTAAAATTATTATTCACCTTCGCTTTATAACTACTAAGGTCTTAAGCGACTCTGGGGTTATTAAAATCCGTATTCGAATATCGAAAATTTATTCGATACGAGGATTGAACACAACACCTACTAGTTTTGGAGCGACCACCTGTCACTATTGCTATGTTTTTACGATTAGTTTAGTTATTTTGACGGGTTCGTCAGAATTTGATTCAGAACATATAACTTTATTTTAATACACATACGTTTTGAATTTTGGACGTTATGTTCCAGATACGTATTTCGATTGTCAAATTTAGAATTGGTGCCCTATTAGTGATCCTTAAAAATATGAGGTTTTCTACTACAGTCTTGTTTATTCCATTGACTTATAGACTAGAGCAAACTTGGCTATAAATTGACCAAGAAGAAATTGCATGTCATCGGCTCCCCACTTTCTTAACTCGGCTCATTTTGTGGATCTTCTTTAAAATCTTCTACATGTTGACATAAGAATACAATTATACCGTACAAGGGGGTTGATGAATCGACGAATTTTGGGGGAAGAATTTAACATTGGTTTTGAGGAGCACTTCGGCTCTATTCTACAACTCAATGGATTGATGTTTGTTTTTTAAGATGATAGGAAATCACTTTGGTCACTAACCCCAAATTTTTAGTATTCCGAATGTATTACGCCTCTCCAACTACCATCTCTACAGAAAATATAAAGCTGGTTTTATGGTTATAGATAAATTTATGTTCTAACGGTTGTCACGATTTATTTCAAATTTTGCAACTTTTACTGATCGTAACGGTCGATTGTCTGATTTATATATCTATTTGCCGCTTTCTGGAAGTTTCTAGTACGTTCGAACGATTTCCATGGTTTTCTAACCCGCATTAGAATCTCACGGGGAATGTGCTAGAATGTTTTCCGTCTCATTTCAATCTCATTGTTAGAACATTCGAATGTTCTAAGTCCGCAACAATATTTCTGATTTTGATTAATCATAAATTCCATTTCTCAACGTATCTATCATTTCTTTGGTAACCAGAAGAAATCAAATAGATAAAATTTTTATTAAATTGATTCTTTGACCTAAATTAAATAAAACTATTTGCACAAAAATGCTCTTTATGTAGTAATTAAATATTTCAATTTATTACCGAATGAAATTAAACTGTTAACTTGCTTTAAACATTTTTACGCAAAATACTTGGGGCCTGGTTAAAATATAACAATATTTAGGCTTATAGATAATTAAGAAACTTAAATTATTAAACTTAGAACAATTTATTATAAACAATATATATTTTATTTATGACTATGTACTTAAATAAATGATTATTTTATATTATTATGTTGTATTATATTTAACTATGTATTTCTTTTGGTTCTATGCACAGGTGTGTACCACCTCTATAGAACTCTACCAGAAGTAAAAATGACAAATAAATAAATAAAATTCAGAAAAAATGGCTCGTTTTTTGTGTTATTGGAAAAATCCAAAAAAAATGGAATTCAAAGCTTATTTTTACAACGCATGGACTATCCTATTGTGAAAGACTCCAATAAAGCAGCGCTAAAAATCGTTCAACCACTCTTGGAACTCAGCTTTGTTTTAGGCAAAATGTAAGAAAAAAATATAACGTCAACATATCATTACGAAAATAACCAATACAAAGTAAACTTTCAACTACCCAAATGCCATTGTAGAATATAGGTAAAGCTTTTGTCATCAAGGACACCATATTTCCCTGTGATTATTTTACATTAATGTTTTATGCATTCGATAGATTTTCACAAGAGCTAACGATTGAATTAAAGTCAAATGAAAAACTCGAAACATAGTAAAATAACATCAAAATTGGGGCGCTTTCCCCTCCGCCTGGTACGGTGTGTATCAATCCTCATTTTGCATATCGAATTTTTTGATCCTTTAGCTATTCGGTGGTGTAATTAAATTTTGGAAAAAGATTATATATATTTAACTAGAATACCAAACTATATTCCCCGATTGTGTTATCATTCGATTTTTGAACTCTTTTCCACTATTGAAGCAATTTTAACGACAAATTCACGTCAAAAATGTATGTAAGTTTATATAGAATATTACATATTGGTTTCTTTAACACAACTATCGGAAAAAAATCTTAATTTTTAAAATGACTACATTTTTTCCTCTTTTTTCGATTTTCGTCTATTTTAAATTACTTTTGAATGAAAACTTAGTAAAACTAGTTATTTGAAAATGTACTCTGATTCGTTCACAATGGTTTGACTCTTAATTAAAATATATAGTCACAAAAACGCCATCTTAAAAGGATTCAAAACTTTAAGACTTCATCGTTGGTAAAATATTAAAAAAAGAGAAGAAACTAACGAAAGAAAATTAAATTTGTAGAAAATCCAGTTTTCGTTTTCTATATAGAGCTTTGATGATTTTTTTTGTCTATAAAAGCGTGCGTCGTTTCTCATCTTATTTCTGTTCTCCTAACCATCCCATTTAATTTACGTTTATTTTTTATTTATATATTTGAGATAAAACGACTAAAACATCGCATGCATGCTCGAAAAGAGCTTATAAGGAGAAACACGCAAATATGTCTCATTTATGACTGTTTATTGTACGAGCAATAAAGACAAATAGGTCCAGGGGGATGTTTTGGGGCGAACGATTATGTCAAAATGCGACTTCATCCAAAAAATGTAGATATTTATTTGTTGAAAAAAATTCCAAGCTTCAATTTAATGTGACACATACTTAAACACATTCGTTCGGTTTTCCCCTTAATTTTCGTGGAAATGTTTTCATTTTTCTAAAGTTTTTCGTCGTTTCGATATGTGTTTGCTCTCCTAGGACTTGTTTTCTGGAAGAGACGCCGTTTTCTTTATTTTTCTTTTGTGTTGGAAATACACGTGTCTTTGTTGGCTGGTAATGATGTAACGTGTCTATCTGTTCCCTATTTCGTGTAATGGATTTCTGATCAAATTTACGCGAGTCTGACAGAAATAATAACGCCACCGATTTTCGTTAAATTATCGACAATGACGAGATAAATTGATGTTATTGGAAGAGGTGCATATATGTGGTTAGTGGTTTCAATTCGCATCGGTGAACAAAAATAGTTTATAAAATTTGCTCGAACTGTCGAATTTATCTTCTCGAATTGTCAATTTTTCAACGGAGATATTTCAAACAAGATCCTTTTTATAAATGATTGAATGAAGCTAAAATTTTCAATATCAAAAAAAAAAAAAATAAGTTAAGTGTGATGGAACTTAAATAATCTTTCTTATAAAGATTATGAATTTAGCAAAAATTATCATTTTGTCTCATGTTTTCCATTTTGAGGTAATGGGAATTAATTTATATATCTAAGTGCATTAAGTGATTTATTCTCGATATTCTTCTAAAACGTTTCAGAAGTTGCGAGAATTTACATTAATTAATCAATATTTGAGTGGTTTACTTTGAAAGTGACTTAAGTCTATTTTAAAGACGATCTATTTAGTATATTTTGTTCATGTAACTAGAACAAACAATCTCAATTTTTCAACTGTGAAGTTTGAAAATTTCACAAATTATTGATTTAATTTAAGTAGTTAACAAAACTCCAATAATTCCTTCCTTTTTAATTCTTAGTATAATATGTTCTCGTGATTCAAAATGATAATACCAATAATACTATATGGATTGTCCTATAAATGAACATAAGTCTACTTTCAAAATAAACGGCCCATGTCAAGCAGCCATGTCAAACTTATTTCAATACAAATGCCAAATTCTTCGAAAATTGCATTTCAACTCCTTTTGCGGGCCAGATTTAATGAATTTTCTTAAAAGTTCAAACTTTGAGTTGATTGAATACAAAGTTACCAAAAAGGAAATAAAAATATAAAGAAAACTATATATTTATACGGAGGAATATTAATTATTATTATTTTATGGATATAATGCACCGTATTTAATTTTTTAAATCATTAGCATTTGGAATAGTGTAGATTGTGGCTAGAGTATGGGTTCCCCAAGTGGTCTTTATAGATCCCGTGGGGTCAAATTAATACTATTGGGGGTTGATTTGATCTAGAGGGTCGATTTTCGATTTTTTATTGTAATCTATCGTTGCTTTATAACTACTAAGGTCTTTAGCAACTCTAGGGTTAATGAAAATCCCAAAATCGTGAAATATCGAAAATTTGTTCGATACGAGATGGGAACCCACCACCTTCCAGTTTTGAAGCGGCCACCTTGACCACTCGGCCACCAGTATGGGTGGAAATTATTTTTTGAGTTATAAGTCAAGTTATGAGTTTGTTTCTACCTTTAGGTTTATATTGGCTGCCTGATATATCCACTAATGACAACTAAAAAAGCCAATTTTCGTATTCAATTAAAAATTTTTAAATAAGAGCAAATAAAACATTTAATTTTTGGATAAAAAGTTTAATTTCGTCCTACAGTGGTTCTAAAAATCTTATCAAAACTGTTTGACTCCAAAACTAATGAGCATCAGTAAAGTATGCCAAATCTTCATCACCATGTTTATATAATATATAAAATATATTTAACAAAGATAAGTCTTATACATAGCAGTTACGGAGCAATCCAATACTACTTAACGATCACTGAAGAAGATTGCTGGCAATCGAAATGCGTATTTGGGCAATATGTCGAAAATATTTGTTAGAACTTTTGTTCAAATTTATGTTTATATTTTCGTTTATTAGTTTAGTAAATTATATTACATAAATAAGGCCACAAAGTATTTTAAAATTTTATAAACAGTATAACTGCTCAAAGTTGGCGAAAAGATCATATTTGAGTTCATAACCATAATTCACATCTTTTAGCAATGGTGTTAAGTCAAAGCTTTAGGAATTAATATTAATACTTCACTCAACAAAAAAAGAAGAAGATATTCACAGCAATAATTTTCTCATGGAAATGGATTTGTAAAAGGTGAATGCCTTTTAAATATATCGACCATAATTGCGAATTAAATCTTTAGAAGCTTTTAAAACTTTAATGTGAAAAAAAGTTTTGCCCACGTAAATCCGTTTGAACGCCAGTACAATGAAAAATCGGCGTCAAAATGAACAAACAACAGGGGTTGCAGTAAGACGACACTCGACAAACAAAAGGGGTTGATCAGGCTGAATGAAACATCCACATAAAGATCAATCAAAGAATTTGGAAAATTTAATTAACAAACTTACGGGAAAAACAATTAAAACAACGTGTTAGCCGTTCGAGACCCTCTCGCAAACAAATTAAACATCGTTTCCACTGACGAACAGTGTCAAATTCCTTACCCGAAATTCATTAAGAAAAAAAGAAGGCCGAAACTACCCCAATTTTTTTCCCTTAGAACTCCATATCAAACAAATTTGCACGCGAAACGTTGATTAAACATTATTTAAACTACTTTTCCCATTATTACAAATGTTCAGGGAGTAATTAAAACGTAAACGTACGATAAACGAGATTATCCTTCTGATGATAACGACAACGTCCATCCCGTATATTTCCAACTAAAATATTTACTTTTCATAATAAATTCAAGTCTATATTTTCGCTAAATACAAATTTAAATCCCTTTAATTCGAAAAGCTGCTTCTTTAAAAATGAAGCTGAAAATTCTTTTGCGCTGAATTTTCCCCGCTTGAAATTCGCCTCGCGACAAATATAACATTTTTTCCACTGGCAAAGTTTAACGAAAAGAAATAAATTCCCTTAATGAATTCCTCTTCTTCTCAACTTCAACTCCCCGTTCAATACACGCGAGAAGGAATGATTTCAATTAAGTTAATTTTATGGCTTGATAAAAGTCAACAGTGAGCAAAAAAGCGACGAAGACGCCATTCATCAATATTATTATAATTCCCGGTGATTGAAATTTTCTTTTAATTATTACAAGCCAATTGGTGGATGGAATCGAACGGTGCGTCTCGCTGGAAAATATCAGAGAAAATCATTTGTAAATATTTACATTTCAATATATCAAAGAAACATTTTTCGAATAATGTTTATTTAAGATCAATGAATTTTTATTTCGTTCATATCGTCAATATTAGATTCT
Source organism: Sisyra terminalis (assembly GCA_958496175.1). Taxonomy (NCBI): domain Eukaryota; kingdom Metazoa; phylum Arthropoda; class Insecta; order Neuroptera; family Sisyridae; genus Sisyra; species Sisyra terminalis. The sequence goes on along the minus strand of OY292277.1, from coordinate 34,378,850 downwards.
TTGTATCGTTAACTTTTTTTATTCAATTCCTGAAATCATATCAGTTTTTTATTTGAGCTTCAGGCGGCTTTATTGAGCCGGGTGATAAGGTTAGTGGAGCTTTTTGGGGTTTGGCTTACGCATCGGCTCAGGCTTTAAGGCCTCTAATGTTACTGGCTTTTTATTGCAGGTTATAACAATTTTCATGATGATGGCAGAAGGTATTAAAAGAGGCCTAATCTACAGTCACCGATTGTATTAAAGAAAGAAATAAAAAGGAAATGATGGTGCACAAAATCAGGAAAAGCTCGTCAGAGTCTTAGATGAGGATGGCTTTTCGACTCATTTATTTTTCATTCTTGATATTTTCTTAATCCTCAAATTTAGAAATAGGATAAGCCGAATTTATTTACGAGATGACTTACCTTTACACCAATAGAAAAGGTTAGAATCGATTTTATTTACCTGGAACAAAATAAAAAAAAATATTAGACAAGCAACATTTACAATTTTATTATTTTTTACCGGAAAATATTCCATTAATATTTCCCCCCCCCAACAAAATTTTATACGGGTTGAGTTTTCTCGTATATAATTGTATTTCAAGATATTTTTTTTTGTTTCTCACAATTAGAACTAGAGATATCATGTAGGTACAATGTTAAAGTAATGGAGTCCAATGGAAAAAGAAACATTTTTCATGATTTTAATGTATTACGGTGTCCCATAAGTTTCTTTCTTCCTTCTTATATGAAATGATTCAATATAGTAGTCAGAGTTGTCAAAGATACTTGGGAAAAGTATCTAGATACTTATAAGTTACTATTGTAAACAGTATCTAAAGTAACTAAGTATCTAGTTAAGATACTTTTACGATACTTGAAAAGATACTTTTTAGGTTACTTTGTATACGATGGATGTACTCAATTTTGTAACGTATTAGGAAAAGTTGTAAGGTCTTACTACCTTACAACTTTTCCTAATAATAATATATTTAGTATCTTTATAGATTTTGGAAAAAGGAAAGTACGTTGGCCTAATTCCTGTTAATACAACACACTTAAAAAACGTGAGAAAATTAATATAAAAGGTATAATTTGAATCTTATAGAACAAAACAAAATAAAGCTCTGTATCGTATTTCACGGTATTTAGGTGTCTAAGCTACTTTTCAAGTTGCAAGATATAGTTCCTTTTAAAAAGTATTTAAGATACTTGATACTTTTTACCAAAAAACAAAGGAACTAAGATACAGTATCATAGATACTTTAAAGTTACTAAGATACCATTTTCTAATAGTTCTGATAGTAATAGGCAAACGCAAAACTAGCGACAACGGTCAGAGAACAAAGAATGTTAACACATACGTGTGAGTGAAAACCAGATTTTAAAATTGCTATCGCAAATTTGAACCAACCGACTGATGTCATTTATTTCAACTGTCATTTCGTTTTCATTAAATTGCCAATTTTTGTCATTTATGAGGTGCGTCAGTGTTGGTTGTGAATATTTCACGGGTAGCTTCTAGTACACAATATTTACGACATTATTGCTTTCTTTATATAAAAACCTTTTTCTTGTATTACCCTCTTTCATCTCTCAGGAAGCCTTGTTTTACATTCTTTTTAAAATTGTTGTGTTTAAGACAAAAAGTAATCCTGCGGCTTAGTGAAAGAATATTTGAATGTTTATCTAGTCTTTTCAGATATTTTTCGTTGAGCCTTTTTATCTTCTGCTTTACCGTTAGCCCTTTCGCACCGCCATTTGACTGTTGTCAACATAGGAAAGGACTTTGATGGTTTGTCATAGTGTTTTTAATTGAAACCTCTAGAGAATTTCTATGTTAGGATTGGAAGCAGTTGTCCTTAGATAGATTCCATATGTCCATACTAACTTCAGAAATTTTTTGTAAATCAGGAATTTATTTTCCGAGGACATCAAGGATGAGCTCCTGAACAACCAATATATCCTTCTGAATTTTCAATTTTTCAAAATTCAATTTCAAAATTTAATTTCAAAATTTAAGTACCCTTTTGTTTGCTTTAAGTAATGAGCCCAACTACGATCTCTATCAAGAGGCATACTCGAATATTTTACTGTGTTATTTTATATCAACATCAAGTCGTTAACAGTTACAGGATATTATAACCTTACCAGTAAATACTGAGTATTCATTCTATATTAGAGAAAGAAAAGAAACTTAGGGGATAATGATTTTATCTGAAGGGGATCCTAATGATTTTATCTGATTTTATGAATACTTTCAATTTCGGAAAAAAAGCAAATAAGTTATGCTAGTTTTCGTAAATTAGTTCTACTAATTTCCTTTAATGTGTAGTATTAACTGAAAGCTCACCAACGTAAATCTTTTAGAGCTTACTACACTCATATAAGTGTAAAGTTTTGCTTCTAAATAAAATTTACTTATAAGCGAAAGGGGTACCCAGTTGCCGACGTCTCATTTTATTAATAAGGTAATTTTTCATACAAAAAAAAATAAACAACAGCTAAAAGCTCAAAGTGATATTCCATTTCATTTCAACTAACAAAATATATACGAAAAAGTCAAGTCGTTATTTCTTTCTAAATCTCCTTCCATTGAATCATAAAGCTACCCTTGCACCCAACTTGACCCTCACACTCGTTCATTTGGTCTTAATTAATATGTAGAATTATGGGGGTGAGATGTCATCGTAATTTCCTTAATAATTTTTAATAAGCAACGATATTAAATGAACGCTAGTAAAAATAAAAAATTACACACAAAATTATTAATGAGGAAATAAAAATTTTAATTTCAAACAAAAATAAATGGGGATTAGTCGTGTGATTCAAATTAGTTTATTATTCCATTTTCAATGTAATTCCATCATTAATTATTTATATATTTTGATCAATTAAAATTATAATAAATAAGTCGTTTTAATCATATTAACATGAAATCCGTAATAAAATTTTCCAAACAGATTGGTGCATGTTATGCACGCGTCACATACGAGCGGGTTGGTGGAGGGCTGAAACTATAGTTTTAGGGTTGAAACCATTACAACTGGGTAAAGTTTGCCATACATATGCTATGGGTAGCGAATATGGCAACCCTATTGCGAGCGATCATCCCTCGTTTCCTCTTATGAAGCGACACGCATATGGAGCTTTTCCCGCGAAGCTTTCAGGCTCGGGGTTTCAACTGAACACCATCTGCGTCGACTTAATCACATTCATTTGTTTAGGAATAAATTGTTTTTATTTTTTTTTAAATTCGGTCCTTTATAGGCCCTCTATAATATATGTAAACCTATTAAATGTATTTGTTTAAAATAAAGTGGACTCAATAATTCAAATGACACACAGATAATCGCTATATGGGTTACTACTTATTTGCAATCTGATACAAAGTTTGGATACATCGTTTAACCACTTTCGTTTAGGAATGTGACTTCTAATACTTAATGTCTTCATGTCTTCATATTTAGAAATTAAAACACCTTCTTTCTTATTGTAAGATTGCACCAAAAGTTTTACAGTCTTTGAATAACAACATCAATCGTTTCTTGATGTAAAAATCACAATTTTTTGTACCATTTCCGCACTTCTTTTTCTTTAACGTTTTTCCTGAATTGACACCTGTCTATTACGATATGTTAGCAAATTTTCTGCATCCACAGCTATTGCCAGGGAACCGACGAGATGATTTATGTTGATATGCAATTCACAAGATCTTAAATTCGTAAATTTCTGCCAACTACACGATGCAATAGCTACCTTTGTTTAAATATGCAGTTAGGTGATGTTTAAGACTCAGTCATCAAAAAACTTGGCTAATGGGAACTGGAATGATTTGAGTGGTAGGACAGGATGATTCTGAATTGTAACTTCGGAGGTTTATGGTGGAAGCCTTAAACGAATTACTATGGTAAACAGGATTCTTGAACTTAGGACATGGAAAGAAGAGGGATTGGGTGTGGAGGATTAGCAATAGTAAAATTCACTTAATGCCTGATGGATGGTATATAACTTTCTTATTATAAAAACTGTATTATTAAAAGTTTTAAATCGAATTTGTTTGTCATAGCATGTTGATCCTTGTAAGCATAGTAGGCGACACGATACATCAAACGAAACACTAGAATGTTATATCCTCTGGTGAGACTGCTTAATAATTCAAAATATATCTTAAAAGATTCAAAAGAATAATATTCAAGAATTCATAACATGGAAGCGATAAAGTAAAGGAGGTTTGCACAATCGCGTCTTAAAAGATATAATCAGCAAGTACTAAGAATTACCAGGAGTAGTTCTAATTAAACCATAATTCTTCCACGAGTTTATGAGCTATGAAAAGACAATCATAAATAACAAAGGATACCCAACTAGACTTTCACATTCCAGGAGTAACTTAAATGTGTTTTCTTATCGTGTTATACTTTGAACCATTCTGAATACCCATGAAAATGGTCTGAGATTGCATAATGCCTGTAGGTTTTTATTAATATTTACTGTCGTTTTATAACTGCTAAGGTCTTTAGCAACTCTAGGATTAATAAAAATCCGAAATCGAGACAAGGATCGAACCCAAAACCTACCAGTTTTGGAGTGGTCACCTAGACCAGTCGGCCACCAGTAGGCTATTCTGTAGGTTTTGCTTTAGCTATTTTTCCTTGTAAAGAAGTCTAATTATTACCCAAGATTTTTCTAGAACCTTTTACAGAAACAAAGCAGTTGATTTGAGTGAAAAAATATATAGAAATATTATTATATTACGGCTATAAATAATTACTGACACATTAGAATACATTATTCTTGGGCTTTTCGAAAAGTGTAAACTAATGATTCATAATATAAATCTTTTTAATAAATAGTAAACAACTAAGTAGTTAAAGACGTATGAATTTCCAAAGAATATTGAAAACTGAGGTCCAGGAAGTTGATAGTATTTTCAAAGAAAGTTATAGAGATTTCACTGTAGTTCACAAATGAAATATGTAAGACTGATAGAAGCTGATGAGTCGCCACTACGACTACTTTCTACAAAATAAATTATATCAAAAAAGCTGCAACTTTGCAGATTTTAGTTCGAAACGTTCCACATACCACCTACAATGTCTATTGTGAATTGCACTCGAATAATTTAAGATATACATTTATCAAAGGGAAATCCATAAAAACATCAAATTCAATTAATCATTTTTTGGTTTATCAATTTTTAATATTTCATGCAAGTTGAATTTGCTGTTATTCGTTCTCTGTATGTTTATATGAATTTATTTTTCGAAAACCATCGTCGTTCCATTTCCGTCTCTTTTACAATTGTTGCAAGATATATTATATATATATGAAATAAACACATAATAGAAATGAAAGCTGTGCTATGAGCTGTATTTCATTACGATACAGATGAGTAGTTCTTTCGGTTCGTATATTGTACAACCCTGATATATCTTTAATCTCGCTTTCCATTAGTAGCGGAATATATTGTCGTTTATCTTATGGTTTATGGATATCCTCGTCTCTAACGAATGTCAATTTCAATTGCAACAATTTCAATTTTATTTCCGATTCAATTTGCTCTCGATTTTCTTTTTACTAATTATATTCCTAGACTAATAAATAATGCAACGAGAGACGCGCACAAAGGGGATGCATATTATTCACCTGCCCTTTTTCATTAAAATGAATCATTCGACCACATCCCGAAATCATTTCTCGCACGTTAAAACGATTCGTAGATATTTCTAATTTCCAGGCGTAAACAATCGATATAGCATAATAGGGTCGATGTCACCCTTCTGAATAACGCAAAACCACCCTTACTTATCACTCAGTGTCACGCTGAAAATATTAAACATTTGTCCGCTTTCACCGAATCAAACGTTTCCACAAATCATAAAACATGAGAGCTAGGAGTAAATGAGAGATTATCTTGGCAAAACTTGAATAGATTTCAAATTGTTTGTTGCTCGCTTTGGCTTAATGTCTTGGCTTGTCTGCTTGTCAAAATAAATGAAATGGGTTTACGAAAATAAGATCGTTTTGTCAAGATTAAAGTTTCGGGGGGTGGAGGATATTTCTTATCGCATTATCTCATTGTGATACTCGTAAAATTTCGATTATATTGAAATTCAATTGAGTGAATTTTTTCGAACGGTTAATGGAAACAAAGAAAGTTGGAAAGTTTTCCGATGAAAAAAAGAACTTTGCTCAGTTTAGCTTTGAAAGTTTACAGTCATTATTTGTCTAGACATCATTTTTGGAGATAACAAGATAATTTATTTATAGAACTTTCAATTTTAATACATAAAAGTTCAAAGAAAGAGTGGTTATTTAAAAGTAGTTTATGGAAGAAGACTAGAATATTTTGAACAAGAAAATTAGACACATTTGAAATTTTTTGAACAACTTAATAAAAACATTTCGAAAATCAGTTTTCTATTTTATTTGATTTTTTATGATTCCGGCACTCTAATGGCTCACCTAGTTGTACATTTCTTGGAAAATTGGCTAATCGTAGAAGTTTATAAGTAGCAGATTAAACTTACTTCAACGCATCGTTTGTTTGTATCGTTATTTTCTTTGGATATTAAATAATCATTAATTTTATTCATATTAATTTTGTGACGTCGAAACTATGCAAAAATATTAATGCAAACTATTGCAAGAGTGTAATATCTATGCTAAAGAATGCCATATGTAATAAATATGCTGTATGATTTCAAAGAAAATTTGTTGCCTTTGGTGTTTAAAAAATTGGAGTTTTAGGAATTTTATACAAACAAATAAAAATATTCAAAATTATACTTCTTTTTTATTTTTATTTTAAATGATAAAACTCATGTACATGATAAAAAAAATATTTTTAATGTTATAAGAAGGTTCGAAACTAATATCAAAACATAATGTAGCTGTTGATTTACAATTTTACTTGATAAAATTAAAAAAATATTCATTTAAAAATGCAAAAAAATCGTTGAATTCAAAATGCCTAAAACTATTTCTTATTGGCCTGACACTAAAATGACGTAACAGAAAAGAAACTTCAAAAATCCATGGACGTTTTCCTATAACAAATGTATTTTATCACAAAGGGAATGGTTGTTTAAGCCGTTTAAACATTATGTTAATGATTTGAACCATTTATAACCTACACAACCTCTATTTCTAAGAAAAAAATTGATAGTAATTTTTAAGGTATAAAAATGTTTCCCAAGACGAAAAATTGTAAAAGAATCTCAAAAATTGTGTAAATTATTAAAGTTTTCATGGTAACCGCCGGTGATCTATTTATATCTCGATTTTAATGCGCGTACTGATGCGTACTGTGACGTCACAGAAGACCCACAAGCACCCTTATCGTTTTCGGACTCGCATTTGCTTTTTTCTGCCAAAATACAAGTTTTTGCGTAGAGCAAAAGTAACTTAAGCTAAGTTTTTTACTCTAATAATAATTTATTTCCTTTCTATAAATAACTTTTATTCTCGTATTTATCATCGGTTTTAAGAAATCATCATTTAGAGAGAACTGAAAAATCTTAAAATGGCCAAATAAATGAATTTATTCTCTTAAATGTCAAAATAAATGGAAAACGTTTAAGAAATAAAGTAAAATTTTGCCAATCTCAACGTTGTGGTGCAAAATTTCGATTTCCTCAGGTATTTAATTTCCTATACTCCTGTAAGTCATTTTGAAATAGCAATTAACCAGAGGTTATATATAAATTTTCATTTGCTATTTTTTTTAATCATATTTCAAAGATATTGTTACTTTAAAGATATAAATAATAATGCCTTTACTTATCTTGATTTACTATTTTTTTTTTAATTTTTATAAAATAGACTGGAAAAAAGTTAGAAGTTAGGGGGATATTTTATTCATTATTATACGAAGTACCAAATGCATAATAAAATTCCGTAATTGCTCCCGGCCTAAAGTTTTTCGTTGATTATTTATTAATATTTTTATTAATTATAATAAAAATTAATTATAATTACAATGATATAATTAATTATTAATTTTTAATAAAAAATATTCAATGATTGAAAAATTTATTTTCCAAAACAAAATGAAGATTAGTAACTTTTTATGAAAGAATCTGATGTAACATTTAAGGAGCACTTTTTGAAGTAAAAAAAAACATTTATAAAAAGTTAATATTTTATGTGATTTAGGGTAGTTTATTTTTCAATAATTATGTTTTTTAAAAACATTAATACCAAATCAATACAAAAGTTTACTTCTGGAGCAATTACGGATTCTAATAGAGCATTTAAGGAGAAACTTTTGGACTTAAAGTTAAATAGAAACTATTAAATATTTCACGCTATATTCTTTCTGATAAATGAGCCACTTAACACCAAAGTGGAGCAAGTCATATTATTGCAATTCGGAGATATACTAACTTTATCTAAATAGGTATCAAAAAGTTTCACGTACGAGATGTTTTGGTCAGCCATATACCGGCATAATAATGAAGCTTTTTCTTTCTTCACTTTTCCAATAAACAGTTAATTAGTAATTATTTATCGTAGAGTCGTTGAAAACCTTGCTAGTTATAAAGGAACGATAAATAATAACTTAAAAAAATTAATTATCAAAAGAATCGTTTCAGCTAATAAAAACAGAAAATTCAAATCCAAAATAATGACTTACACCACTTTGGCCTCAAGCGGCTCTAATATTAATATAAAAGACTATTTAAAGCAAATTTATTTTTTGATGAATGGTTTATTTTTATAGAAATTGTTTGTTTTTATTTATAATTTTACCTACCTTTTATGGTACTAAAATAATGAATAAAAGACTAATAAACTATACTTATACTTCCAGACATTCAAAATTATCAAACTTAGAAGGACTTAACATTGAATTTTAGCATGACTGTATATACATTTTCAAAAGGAAACGTACGTGTACGACGATTGAGATAGCTACGCAGGCATAACATGTGGTGTAGGGTATGTCGAGGAAAATATTAAGGGCGGCTCACAAGACAAGGGTGAGTGTGAGATTGTGTTAATTACGGAGCAACCCCGCAATGAGACTTTTATTCATTAAGTTACGATGTACTTACACTTCATTGTAATCAGAGCCTCGGTGTGACCAAAGCGGGATGTTATCCCGGGAGTCGCATCTCAATACCACACATTGCCCTCTGATCCAGGAAATTTTACAACCCGCCTATCACCCTCAAAAGGCCAAGATCAAGGGAACCTATTCTTCTATTCATCTCGTTGCACTTGAAACACCACTCACACACATCTGGTGTCAAATTCAAAAATGATCCATCATCATTAGTTAAACGTTATATCTAAACAAAGTTTTGCATTACAAAAGATCTGAGGAACTTTTCGTCTAGCTTCGGGGCTTTGTTTTCGTTTTTTGTATTTTCAAACATGTCTCATTTGTTTAAAACGCTATTTCACGCATGTAAATCAATCAACATTCGTCAAGAACAATTTGAATCGAGGTTTGGAATAATAATATGTTTTATCGGGCGTTACGCCAATAGCGATCTTTTATCGAAAAACATTAACGCACGTGCGGCAAAAGCTCATTATGGCGTCACGCTCTCTAATGGCGTATTTGTTGTCGAAAAATACCCCAACCATTAGTGGACCCGAAATTCAATATACAAAACCATTAAGTGATTCACTTCTTAGTCACCGAGAACGGGAACCAACGAAAAACGCAAACTGTAATACATACATAGTTTCGATTTTACCAATTGATAAAATATGAGAAATAAACTTCCAAATGTGCAACTTATGAATATATCGAAAACTTATAAAATGTATTACCGTTAATCTTGATTATTATTTATCGGAACAGTTTAATGGCTCTATAAAACGGTTCAGATAGGAACGTTGATCTATAATAATTTCACAAGTTGTTAGTGGTTTTTATCAGCGGATTCAAGTAGAGGAAATTCTCGTTTTAATGACGAATATTATTACGAGAGACTTATGTAATACAATGTTGTTTATTGTTGAAACTTGTATCACAACACGAAATTACGAGGTTAAATTGTTTGAGAAACCAAAATGTAGCACGTTTAACCTCAGCGATTAAAGCAAAAGTACTGGCAGTTGCTGATTATCAAAATAAAACTTTGGTACTAATGTATAAAAAGTTGCAGCTTCCAAACTAACTATTCTAATATTTTATTATACACTTAGCAAAGAAAAACAGTAAAATATTATTGTATTTTGCAAGAAGCGAAATCAAAGTAATAGTTATGGGCTTAATTACAATGGTATTCCTTCAAATTATTGTATGTTAAGTGACAGATCATAGCACTTATCTGAATTTGAAAATTTTAGATTAAGCAGATTAAAGATAAATTTTCATGCAGTCGTTAGTCGCTGGTTTTTAGCGAAAAATGTGGTCATGTGACTAAAATGTAACATGTGCGCCATCTGAAAGAAGTAGCAATAAAGCTAAATTTTGCTTAGTTTTTCCACCGAGTTCTATCACATTGTCATGATATGATTTCTCTATTAATGCATTTCCGAAAAGTGTACATAGTCGGTACATTTATATGCATAAGCTGAATGTTTACTAATAAGTATTGATACTTACTGCTATTGATACTTATTATAAACACATACCTATACAATAAAGTGGTTATTGATACATTGAAATTCCATAGAGAACCTTATTTGTCGCTCAAATTCTGGCGCACATGATACATTTTAAATAGGGACCACATTTATCGTTAAAAACCAACGACTAGCAATAACATGATAATGCATCTTAAGACTGTGAAGATTTGCCTTTAAAATTTATGTGTTTAGACTAGTTATTTAGGATTACTGCGATATATCTATGGTTCTTAAGATGGTCGTTGTATTTTATGTTTTTTTTTTCTTAATGTTAAAGGGGTGATGTATGAATGTTGTCGATTTGCTAAACAATCATGCTTAATTTCTGTACATAATTATTACGGAAGTAAATTTTCATATTTCATATTTTTCGAAACAAAAATTGGTAAATTAAATGGGTAGAATAATATACGAATAAGAAGTTAATAAAATATCAAATATAAAAACTACAAAAATATTTTTATAGGATGCAGTGGTGTAGCATGTCTTTTCGCCGACCGAAAATTCACTTCCCTTTATTTTTATCATAGGCAAGAAAATTGGTAAAAAATTAAATTACCTTTAAATTCTTTAATAAGTTCAAAATGTACTCTGTGTTTTTACAAAGCAAAATATTTTATAGAATTTTCAATGTCAACATACCGCCCTATTTTCATGAGTAGTCTGGGGCCATGGCCCTCCGGGTACCCACCGCGCTACACCACTGGTAGGAAGTCATAATCCACAATTAGGTCTACAATAAAGCCTTTAATAATTTCAAATAAATTTAGCTCTTCAAAATTTATTGTTACTTAAGTATCAATACATAAAAATATACTGGATCAGGAGTAGCAAATCCGCGGTCCGTGGATCGCATTGACTATTTTTTCGGCCCACGAGATTCACCACACTTTTACGAAATATATACATTTTATAATGGTTAAAGAGGTGTAAATCATTATTTTAAAAATGCCTATAATTATGAAGGGGAAATTTAAAGTTTAAATTTTTCTAAACTCATATATGAAAAAGATTATATTTTAGATTTCGAATGCAATTTTTAAATACTTTCAACAGAAAAAAAAATTACACTTAAAATTCTCAAAGGAAAAAAATGGGAGAGCAATAACGAATCTAAAAAACAACTATACTAAACTTTCTCATTTTAAACCACAAAGAAGATGCTCAAAAATTTTGGACAAAATTAATAGTGGTGAAAATTAGTGGACAAAATTAACAAAACCAACTATGGTATTTAAATGATATCATTTGAAGGAACCTTATTGTTAACGTTTTTAAAATAATTTATTATATAAGACAGTAAAAGTTTTATTAAGAGTATATAGTGACCTTTTTGGGTACGTTGCTTGAATCAAATATTTCAATATTTATTTGGTATCTAGTCAGAGGCGGACAAGCGCCAAATTTGCGGACTGACCAAGGCGCCAAATTTGAAGGGGCCTAATATAAAAAAGAATTGTTTTTTTTTCATTCGAATCAAATTTGTTTATTGTTATAAAATATAAAAGGGCTCCAAAATTTGTTTTGCCCGGAATGCTCAAACTTCCAGAACTGACCCTGTATCCAGGCTAATTTTTTTAAATAATTTTGAGTTAAATTTAATTATCATTAAAATAGACTCTATGGCAACTTCAATTATATAATTCTCCACTTTTGGAAAATAAATCCAGAAAATAAACATTTCGATGGTGATAATCAGTCCCGGGTTTACGATATTCTCGAACCGGTACAAAAACTTGTAAGAGGCGCCTTCTTGAGATGAGTTGCTAAGAATATTATGACTTTGGCGCTCTCTGAAACTGTTGCCTTGGACAGGTGGCTCAGGTTGATCCTTCTTAGACCCGGGACTGGTAGCAAAGTGCAACTATCTCATTTTGCATTTCCGTAGTTCTTTAGAATACTTTTGCAAACGAAACACAAAACTAATAAATTAAATACTCTGGTTTAACTTAAACATCAAAAAAGTTCTAAGGATTCATAGTTGCGACTGTCATAAGACTAAGAAAATTTCCATATTTATACATTCTATAGAATTTGCTTCAACATTTTAGTTTCCTAGAAATAATTAGCATAATTCGTAATCATAAAGTGAAGATGGTTGTACGGTGTATCAAAAAGCTTCACTGTCGAGTTTACGGTTTATAAATGGTAGAAAGTGAGGAAAAATTTGCGTTGAAGAGTTTCATGGAAAATCGCGCGACTGTACATTTGTACTCTCTAATTGCGAATTCGAGGCTTCAATTTACAAGGCTGTTACATTCCAAATAAATCCATTTATCATAAACTTTTACACTGTGTACGTTTGAGTTCGGTTAAAAGCGACATTCATTTAATACAAATCGAACATGAAAATTACGCACGTAAGCATCAATTTCAACTATCGTATGTCATCATTCTCGAGTTTAATACAAATTATAGCCTGTTAGGTTAGCATCATCATCATTTTCAGTTTCACGTTGAAACACTTGTCGCCACGTCACTCCACGTATTATGCGTGTGTATCACATTAGAGGGGCTTTTTGGGAAGGGTTGTAAGTGTTCCAGGGGCTTCATTTCATCCACTTGCTAATGACACATAATGACATACTTTAACTATGAAATATATTTACGTATCCACGCTCAAAAGATACAAATCCTAAATCCACCCACTAATAAATTTCAGCGATTTAAAACAGAATTTTAAATGTGAAAATCAGCTACTCGAAACTCTAATTCCATCTGTACGATGCTTCTTAATTGCGGGTCTAATTTTCCATATGAATTTTTAAAGAGCTCAGCTTGTTTTTTTGGCTTTTTCGGTAGAGCTTTTCACAATGTTTGATCATTAACCGCAGTCTTGGGTTCGGAATCCGTTCGGAAGATGAGGCGCACGACAATCTCCACCGTAAAGCATATGTGATGAATATTAAGCAAGATAGATGGCGTGATCAGCATTACGGCTATCACAAAGCCGACGTGTGCTATTTGAAGCATGTAAATCGAAAATTTTCAGTTCAAACCGTTGCAAAAGAATGAAATCATCCCCCGAAAATAAAAGGTTTCGGTTAGAGTGTGGAAACATGGAAATGCTCTAAGGTTTAATCCATTTTTAATTTAAAAAAAATATATGAAATAATCAGTAAATGATTTTTTGTACTTCTAGACTTCAATAAATGATTTGATGAAATTTTCACTTAATTCGAACTTTGACTTATAAAAATAATGTTTTTGGAATTTTAAAATACTTTAACAAAACATATTATAATCCCTTTTTTTTAAATGTACGAATATTCATAAAATGTTCATTATTCATTGAAAAATTGAATAAAAAAGTTTATATAATCCACTGGAGACACAAATCACAAATCAATTGTTATGAAGTTTGGAAAAAAAATAATAAAAAATTAATAAAAATGCTCCTTGTTCAGTTTCATATTTTGTTTGATTGAGAAAAAAGTATAAACATCTAAGGGTCCGTTACACTAAGCGACCACAACATTCATGACGCTCACAACATCCATTTTTGGTGGCGAATATATAATGTATGACGTCATTGTTTTTCTCACAACGACCCATTTGAAAAACTGGGTCAAAATGGGCGATGAGAAATTGGGCGCAATTTTTAAAAGCAAACATGGCGATGAAAAGAATATCTTTGTAAAACTAAGCGAGAAGTTTACTAGTGGAAGTAAATGTTCTACTAGAACAAAATTCTTTAACCTTCTAAGAAAGCCACATCCCTCTGAATCTGAAAATTGGTCTACGCACCCACATTAAATTTTTTTTCGATTTTTAAGATTCAAAAATACATTTTTTGTGAAATTTGATTAAATTAACTATCAAAAATTTAATAATTAATATTGGTAGGGGCTTTTTTTCGCATCCCCAAAATATCTTCCCGCACTCCCATATATACATACATATAAAATATATATAGATAATATATATACGTTTCCCTATTTATATAATGATTGAATCAAGAAAACCAAAAACAAAATCAATTTCCCAAAAGCTTGGCTTGGCGAGCGAAATGACCAAAGTAGTTTAAGGATTGATGAGTGAAGTGAGCAAAAGATGGAGTTTTTAAACAATACTTTTGTTTTTTGGTTAAACGTGCCTAACTTATATTTTGCAAATATTAGGGATACCGGAAAGTATTGTCGTTTTTTCAATATACAATTTAAACACAAAGTTTTGTTACAACTATATTGATATAAAATCAATGATATAATCAGCCTCAATAGTATTAACGTTTTGAGATCTAATGTTAAAATTTTTAATGCCATATTAGTAAAAATCAATTAATTACTAAGAACAATATCAAAAAATTACATTTTGAACATCACTAAAGCTTTCAATTATTTTACCACTTAGTAAATGTAGTAACAATTGAAATAAATAGAAATCCGACGAAATAACTTTGGACGATTATAGTGGGTAGGATAATATCACCTCCTCCTTAATTAATTAGTTTTTTCCTGGGATTTTCTTCTGCAGAGGGGTTCTGCATCACCGTTTTGTTTATCAGTTAACAGTTTTTGGACACTTTTGAGTGTTTGGCCGATCGATTAAGATTGATTAGGATTATTTGACAATTCTTCAACTTTCTGGCATACTTTTGGCACCATTTCCCCCTTAATTTTTTATTGGTTAAATTTTTTGTCATAATTCATACTAGCACCAGTTGAAGAAATGAAACTTATCGGCTTTGAACATGAAAAAATTCATTCGGCATTTATAAATATCTAATGCACTTAGATAAACCTTGAAAATGATTTTAGTAATAACTTTGCGTTGCTATCCTGTGAAACTCAATGAGTATACAACACCAAATTTATATTCATTCAGGTTTTTGGGGTCCTACCATTTCAATATAGATTTCGGATTAAAAAAAAATTAGTAATTTTAACTAAGTTGATATACTCTAACCATAAAATGTCTTTAATACCACTTTGAAATAACTTATAAACAGATAAAAATCAATTGAATGACTATTGGTTTAAAACGACATTCTTTTCCGGGAATATTTAGTGCAATAGTACTTAGTACTTTAATTTATAAAGTGCCCAATTAATTGTATTTTTATAGTACAATAACCAGTAAAAAAAGCATGTACCTATTGAAATATTTTTTCATGGAAAGGACCAACAGCAATTTCGGTACGAATTAAAAATATAAAAAAAATCTTATTACTTTTTAATTTGTATAAATATTTACATTATATTGTTTTAGTGTTAAAACAAGTCTATAAATAACAGTGATTAATCCACAAGACTAATAAATTATTTTCAGAGAAAAATATTCAAATAAGGGTTGTGAGAACAAAATCAACATCGCTTGTAGTTAAATCGTGAACGACAAACGACAAAGGGGTTGTTTTTACTAAGACAAACCCGAAGCTCTCTCTACATTCGTGTTGCACATGCCAGATGGACAATTAGCGCTAATTGAGATATTCAGATTTATTGTTCTTTCGTGAATACCAAATTTAACGTACTACGTATTTTGCATATTAATTACTCATTTAAGACAATATTTTAACTACAACCTGAAAAATGCAGTGTGAAATTTCCATTTTCTTTTTCTTTTTTTTTTTTCGTTAAAAATAATTTCATCTACGAATATGATAAAAGTTAATTGGAAAGTTTCAAGTTTTTTGTACTAAATTGTTGAGTATATGTGTGAGTCACAAAGACCGTAAGAAATTAGTTGATATTTACGACCTTTACAACTAAAACCGACAATGTAAAGTTAATTCAGAAATCCTGTTTTTCATTTCGTAATCTATTGTTTTAGTTCACACAAAAGGCCGGTAGGGGCTACACGGGATGCGGGGGCGTTTAACAGTATGATCTCCTTTGTCTTTAACGCAACATCTTTTCCTATTCGATGCTTCTGCGTGTAAAAATGATAAAATAGTAATAAAAACATAATTATAAATGTCCATTAAGACCAACAATAGAAGACATTGAAATATTTTTATCATAAATTTCAACCCTTTTAGCACAACACAGCCCTTTACATCAAAATAAATAGCGCACAGATGTTTAATTGCATATTAGTCAGATCATAAATCTCGGTTAAAACAAAAAAACAAAAAAGTGAAGATGAAAAGGGTGCACATACTATTTGGATTTTATTTGGCAAATCTTAAATCGGAATCGTAAAGATTTATTCGCGTTAAATTAAGTGTTGTTTAAGGAGGATTCACGTGAGATAAACCCTTGTCATATCGAAAAGGATATATCGGTGTCCCGGTTTTCTTTGTGTGTTGAGGAAATATTGTGTTCGAGTCCAGTAGGTAAATCATGCAAGATGTAATGGAAAGATGACAACAACCTTTTTCGGTTATAAATGAGGATGTTTTCGTGTTTTCACACGTCCGAGAAATAATTTTTTACCAACGCTTTCGGTGTGAGTGATGGAATGCTTTTTTATAATTTTGAGGAAAAAAGATATTTCCTAGATTTTTTTATAACCCACACTTTGAATGGAAAAGCATTCTTTAAATTGGAATATACTTTTTGTTTAGAACGTAATTAAATAAGAGGAAAATAAAATTGACAAAAACATCATTTGAAAAGAATTTTATCAGAATGTTTATACAATATATAAAATATATTGTGGTCTTATTTATTTAATATAATTTAAAAAATGTACTATAAATACAAATTTGAATAAAACTTCAAATAAATATATATTTAACGTACTGCCCAGATACGTATCTTGATTGCCAAGCAATCTTCTGCAGTGATCATCAAATAGTATTGGATTGCTCCGTAACTGCTATGATGAACCACAGCAAAGAAAGTTTACAGTAGAAAACTTGAATAATGTTTGAATAGTAAATTAAAACTTAGTTATTGAAACAGTCAAATTAACGGCAAACTCCTTAAGATAATCACGTTGTGATTACGTATTATGATAATTTGCAACATTTTTAACCAAAGAGAGTAGAAGGAAATTTTTATTTTTACATATTTATTTTTTTTTTGCATACATGATCAAACGGCGATTTATACAGGATTGTCCGATTTGAACAATTCTTTTTCTATTTGACAGGGCAAATATTAAAGTCGGTCCCATTTAAACTCAAAATTCCAAATTATCTTTTAAGGGTAGAAAATTGGACTTGATTGATGGCTGGTAAACTTCTTACAGGATTGTCCTATTTAAAAAAATATTTTTCTATTTACCAGGATATATTTTGAAGTTGGTCCTATTTAAACTTAAAAATTCAAATAATCTTCTAAGATTCTAAAAAAAGTGGCTTATTGATGACTTGGAAACCGAATTTGGAGTAAAATCCAATACCATAATCGTAAAAGCAAGACAATTGGATTAATATTTTTTTGTTGAGTTTATTGAAGATGATTTTATGTAAGATTAAAAATTAAGATCGCTTTTAAAGGGTGGAAAATAACGGTTGATTGATAAATCATAAAAGATATAACATATAGAATAAATTCAGTGATTTTAACTGTAAAAATTAGTCTATTTGAAAATTTTTTACACAAAAACTATAAGGCATGATGATAAAAATAACAAAACGTGGTGTTAATATAAAATGTACTAATATGTAACTCTATCTTAAAAAATCGCGATGAATTTCCCGGAAAACTCAAAAAGAAAATTCAAAATTGAATCCTAGAAGATAAACATTCAATAAACTTTAACTAAATGCAGACAACCAAAAATACAGAGCAATTTGAACAAAAGTATGCATTTCAAAAGTTTTTCATAACTGAAAATTCGTTTTTCTTTCCACATATAATTAAGGTACTTTAGATTAAAAAAAATTTGCATATGGTCTAGTGCATTTTCGATTACAAAAATGTAAACAGCTATTGAAAGTAGTGACCTCTATAACCATAAACCTTCATTAACTGGGCAACTAAATTAGTAAATTAACCATTCTACAAAATTTGAAATAAAAGCGTGACCTCAGAACCTTGCACTTTTCTTGATAGCCTACCTAAATCCAAGTATAGTTGTGTACAAATTTTGAATTTACTAATGGATAATAATATATGTTTTATGAGACTCAATTTCTTCTTTATTACGACGCATTTCCTTTTTTACCTGATGATGACAGTCAAAAACTGTTGAAAGGTGTCGTAATAAAGAAGAAATTGAGTCTCATAAGACATATATTGTTATCCATTAATTTATTGTGACTCGGAAAGAAATAAAATACTTATCAATTTGATTATTTGATTTTTTTTAATTCATTTAGTAAGTATTGGCAAAGCCTAAGGTTGGTGCTATGTAGATTCTTGATATAAAACACTCATTGACTTTTCAAGTTGTTTTATTTTAAATAATAATTTTAAATAAATATTTCAGTCATAAATAGTTCACATTGGATTTTATCGAAACGAAAAAATGTTGTTGACAACCACGATAACGAACTAATAATATCTACTTATGGTTTTTCCAGCAATGTTTGTTTTTATTTGAATTTAATTAACAAATAAAAAAATAACGAAATAAGGGTTAATAATGTTCAAAACCTCGGAATTATTTGTAAAAATTGAATTTTTCAAAGGTTTAAATAATTGAAAATATGAATTTACAATATTGTTTTAATACAAAGGAAGTAATGAAAATGATAAAAAACAAATATTACACACAAATTTATATTAAATAGGTGGGACAAATGTTGGTTTATTTATTAGTATGTATGTATGTAAATATTGTGAAATAAATTACAAATTCATTTTACCGATCGCAAATAAATATTGAAACCAATATTTCGCTTACAGTTTTTATAATAAAGCACGCATATATATTCGAAAGTAAAGGTAAATTTATATACAGTTTATATATAATAAAGCGTTTTTTTTCCGCTCGCAATGAATTAAATGACTTGCGGCAAAAAATCGTGTTATGATGAAAGAGTATTGAAAATTTCCTTGGAATCTAAAAATTTCACCAAGAAATCTTAATCTGATCACAATCGGAAAGCATAAAGCTTTATTTTAAAAGAGTTTTCTGAAGAAAAAAAACAGCCTCTAGCACGAAGCGAAGAAAAAATATATTTGTATTTTAAATCTATGGGAAGGGATGAATATATATTTGATTTTCTTTTCACAACCCCGTCTGTTTTAGACGTAAATATAAATTTCTTGTTCGTTCACTCGTTCGCTTTTTTTATATGTGGGTGTGTATGTGTGTGAGTTGTAAGCTTTTTTCTTATTTTCTCTACCTTCATAATTTTATTCAGTGATAGCCGTTGGCTATATTTGCCACAGAAATTTATTCGGTAAGCAATTTTCGATGAATATCTTTTGTGGATTTATTTTAATGTGATTGACAAACATAATACTTGACATGCTTTTGATGGTCAAGAAGCTTACAGAACTTCAAAGCTTCCAGGCATCACAGAGAGGAAACTCGTTCACGTAATTTGCTCAAGTTTTATTGAAATTTCTTAAACGATTTTTCTCTTTTTTCGCCAATTTTACGCTCAAAGTATAAACAAAACGAAGTTAATACGAAAGGAAATTAATTAAATGAAAATTTCGCTTATTTTTCTTCTTTTAACTCGGTCGGCTCTCTATGTAGTCAATGCAAGCTCGAAAAAAACTCAAAAAAATGGAATGGGAAAAACGAATGTGAGTGCTGTATTTGTACGATTGTGGGAATTTACGCAACAGTTTAAGTGACTTGGAAACTTTTCAAAAAATCTTTTGCAGTTTTTGGCTTTGATTTTTACCTCAACTTGCGAAATAATACCCACTTACTATTTATAAATGAGAAGGCTTTATCCAATGGCGTAACTATCAAGGTTTTGCTATAAAGGATAAAAAGATTAAGTGATGTATTAAACGTAATTCATTTAGCGATAAAATTTAACTTAAAGAGAACCCTGTTCTTGTTAAAGGGAAATAAAAACTAGTATTTGAAAATCAAATGACTTCCTTGTACTCAGATTCTGTAATCAAAAATTTACCATAAAGTGTCGTATCTAAGAGTAGAAAGGGTTTTTTTACATGAAGTTACTTCAAATGTTTCCTCTCTAACACAATTTATCCTTAAGATTTATAATATGTTAATAATAATTTTATGTTTCTGAAACTTTGAGCTCATACAACTTATAAAAATAGTAAATTGAATGATTACGTAATTCCCAGGTAAGTATGTGCATACATATGAAAAAAATCGACCAATACGATATTTCGGACGGGTAACAGTCCATCGTAGGAACCGACCGGACCATTAATACCAACCACCATCTATAGAATTCGTGATTACCTCAAATTTTTCATTACATATACAGATTTGCATAAAGTTATTCGTAAAAGAAAGGATGCAGTCATTATCACCCATACTTTATAATATCCATAAAACAAGTTCTACAATGATAGTACAATGGTACCAAATTGTGGAAAAATAGGTTTACTGATACATGAAAATATAATACATTCACTCCTTTTGGCGGACGATTAAGTTATATTTCCAGGACGAGTAGAAAATGGAATATATGGTAAAGAAACTAATAAAGCAATTCAAAATTTGGGGTCTTACAATAAGTAAGGATAAGGCCGGGCGCAAACTGTAGCAAAATATCAATCGCAAATGAAACATTTCTTTGGGGTTGGCAGATAAACCAGAAAATAATTTGAAGTAGTGGAGAAGACTGACGGATTTATATTCCCAGAAATCTGGTCTTTAGTGCTAGTTCAAATAATTTCTATACCGATAGTTATCGAATTACTAATAATTATAAAAAATAAAATAGAATGAGATTAATAAACAAACAGCGTCAAGCAATGTATAGCGATCAGAGTGTTGTATAGTGGCCATATGAGTTCACCTCCTTCATTATTTCGATGCATTGTCTGGCTTATTTTCCTGTCTCAAAGAAATGTTTCGTTTGAAAATAATAGCTACAATATGCGGCCAGCTTAAAACAACATACTTATATACTGGACAACAGGTGATAGATTTAAATTTGGATAAAAAATTATTAAAAGTGGCCAACTACTTAAATATTTGGGATCAATTGTTTACCAGAATGTGGTACTTTCTTAAGAGATATAGAAACAAAAAAAGAGCGCAAATGTATCTTTCCAAAAATTGAAAAAACCAACTAGGGCATAATTTGGTTTCAGCAGGATAGCGTAATTTGCCACACAGCCAAAAATAATGATTTTGGCACATTTTACAAAAAGCATATAATCAACCTAAATTTTGAGGTCATTTAGCTGTCAAAAAGTTGCAATTTGATCTCATTAGATTAATTTCCCCTTAAAAGCTATTGCAGGTAAATATTATGTGAACCATCCAGAGATAATTGATGGCTTAAAATATGAAATTGAAATTATAATTGCTGAGAAAGGTATCCAAATAATCGAAAATGTACTGTAAAATTGAGTTGAAAAATAAACTACAGTAAAGTTAACTGTGAAACCCATTTAGATGATATCGTGTTTCTTTCATAAGTGGAAGAGTTTTGAGTTTTTTCTTTCCACTAAAGTCAAAATTTTGAAAAAAAATAATCATTAGTCTTTTTCATTTACAAGCCCAATGAAAATCCAAATTTCAAATGATTTATCATTTACTATTCAATGTTACTAGGCTTGGATAGAAAATCATAGTTTTCTATCCTTTATCGTTTTTGATTTAGTTATGTAGAAGAAAAGATGAGGTTCAATCATGTATATCAAAGCTATGATTCGTCTTATAGGTACTTAAGATAACGAAAAAATTTTTTTTGAAGAAAAACGTATTCGGCTATATTTTCGTTTATAATATTTCTGCTGAAATTCGGAAAAAAAAAACATTATGCGTTGAAATCGAGAAAAAATGTAAATTATAATCTTATTCTAACTCAATAATGTAAAACGCTGTAAAACTTTCCCTAAATTTCCTTTTAGATTGCAAGTCGAATAAAAACCCACTGTCCTTTTGGTGCATGCAATCAATATATTTGTATCTTTGAATATTTTTCCATTTCGGTTGCGAGAAGGATTTTGTCCTTTTTGCCAGTTTAAAATTCAACGCGCATAATTCTGAGATTTATAGTAAATGATGGGGTGGTTTTCAACTTGGTGTTTGTGTGTTTAGTGAGCAGCTTTTCGCAAGCTTTCGATTGCACTTTTCGACGACAATTTGCTTATGTTAATTTTTTCTTTGATTTAAATCTTTTTAGTTGAAATAAAAATTGTTTAAAAGCCTCAATAAGTCGCTATAAATTTTCCGTACCATATCGTTTCTCATACCCAAACGCCAAATTTATTGACTCATTTTAATTACTTGCGATCATTATATTGTCACATTTATGTAGATTTGTGAGACTTTTGGGAGAAATTTTCGTCATTTAATTCATATAGCTCTCAAATATTTGTTTCGTTAATCTAATAACAATAAGGGTCGGTTTTTAACTTTATCATTATTACTTAAATAATCGGTTTTAGCAGCTTTTGAACAGCAAATTGTTGTGGCAATTAATTTTTCCATTTTCCATTCATAGAAAAACCCTTTCGATTGTGCTTCGATTCGAATCGTTTCAACTTCAACCCCTATTGCTTCCCGTTCTCGTTACGATACTTAACTGTACGTATATGCGTATATTAGTAGGGAATATATTGTTTTGGATGGTAAAATAAATCAAGTTCGATTGCAATTGAATTAATTAATGATTGAAAATAATTAGAGCTCGTACGATACATACGATAACATGCCTTTGTACTCGCCCCTTTCAATGGCTGTAAATTTACTTTAATCTCGCAAAGTTACAATTCACTTTTATTTATTTATTTATTTTTTTCAATTTACGCATGAGTTGAAGAAAAGTATAATGGAACTAATTAAATTGAATTATTTAAAAATAAACAAAATAAGCAACGCACGTGATTTGTATGCCAAACAATTTTCAACGATTGTCTTTTTATTATTTGAACTTCGCGCGATTTTCCAAGTCCATTAAAGCTCGAGGAAGGTTTGTGCATCATTTCCGATTCACTGTTTATGAGGCGATACCTTCAAAATATAAATGTCGCTTTGCAACAACAGAAATATAATTCTTTATGGGAGCGAAAACGTTGAGAAAATTCGAAAATTGTTCAGCGAATTTTCTTTTATGAGAACCATAAAATCAATGAAGTTTAATAACACACCAAAAACATAACGAAACAAAACAAAGAACTTGTCCTTCTAATTTATAGCTTCAAGAAAACCCCTTGAATCATCCCATAAAGAAGGGGTTTAATATTTTTAAACATATTCCTCAAAGAATAGGTTATTTGTTTAATAAATTCGCAAATTGCACTCTCAACTATGAAAGATAAACTAATTTTAAAATGAGAATTCTTTAAAAATATTGTTGGTTAAGTCGTGGAAATGTGCGAGAAAGAAAAAAAATTCAATAAAAATCTCATATATTCACTTTATAAAAAGCTCTAGCGCTCATCTTTAAGCTCGATGCTTATGTACGTGTGGGTCTCTCTTTTACATCTCTACATGATGTATTTTATATTATACTTTTATTATACTGCAGAATCCATTTGTTTAAAAGATTTTACACTATTTATAGAATAAAGAGGACAATAAATTTCAAAATAAACGCGAACTTTTTCCCCGAAAAAAAAAACCTTACAATAAAATGTTTATCACCCCTTTTCAAATGCGTGGTGCAATGAATTGGTTAAAGAGCGAAGAGATATAAAACTATTTTTTTACCCATTTCTCTGTACTTAAGTTAAAGATGATTCCAAAATGAAGTGCCATTTTTCTAAATATACTGAATTTAAAAAAATATTTGAGTATATTAAAGAAGAACTCTTGCTACATCATACTGCACTGTTATTTTTGAAAAAAAGCCGAAATAGTTGTAAGTTTTCTTAGAGTTTCTTAGTTTGCATTACATTAACAAAATATTGTAATTTTCTTTAACTTATCAATTAAATCTTTTTTAATTCATTCATTTATCATCCAGGGAATCTCTTCTCGCGTTGCGTCTAAAAAGAACGATAACGCTCCGACTATGATTTAAGTTTCAATTAGTCAGGTCTACTTATGAGATAAATTCCAGCTGACAATCATTATGCATATTTTAGCTATATTTCGTTACTTGGAAACTATTTGTATAGTGCTGAAATTTAAAAAGAAAAAAAGAAGAAAGTATAAAAAAATCAGTCTACATAAGCATGTAAAGTATCGTTAGAGTGATCCAGAAAAATGATATATAAGTATCAAAATAGTTTTTCTTTGAAACTAATATTTGTTGTCTTGGTATAAATATACACTTTTACAGTCTTTAAATCATAATCTTTACACTCTTAATTTTAACCATACGGTGGAAAGTTCTGAAAAAAATATGGTGGTGTAACCTAAAAAATTCATCCACTTAAATTGATTTAAGAAGATAAAACGTGAAGCTTTTCAGATATGTTTGTTTTAAAAAATACCATACTTTTAGAGTTTATGACCTTAGTAATAATTTTAATGCTACTGATGGTTGATTAGTCAAAGAGACCGTTCAAAAATTGGTAGGTGTTGGGTTCAAATGCAGTATCGAGCAAATTTTTAATATTTCTTAATTTATGAATTTTTATTAACTTTAGAGTCGCTATGAACCGTGATAGTTATAAAGCGACGGTTAATAACAATTTAAAAAAATAACTTTAATTTTCACGGTTTATTTGAGAACTTCTCAAAAAAAAGGTTTTTTTCAATCCATTAAAGCACAGAAGAATTTATCTAGTAAACGTCATTCCGCGCTTTTAGAATGCTTATTGTGTGTATTTCGCTATTTATTCCGTCGATTTTTTTTAAATAGAACTGTTTTAAAATAAATTGTACACTGAAAACTTTTCGATTGTTTCATATATTTTCTTGGTATTTTTTAGTTCTTAGAGCTGCATCAACTCATTAACAATACTGATCAATTCTTATATATAAAATAGTTTGTTTTTTAATTTAAAGGTGAATAATTGAACAGAATTTTCTCAGTCAGGTTCTTATGAGTATTTTTTTTGACAGGCAAATAATTCGAAACATTCCCATCTATTTACTAAACCATTTAATATTTCTCTTTTTCAAATGTAAAATTTGGAGTATCCACTTGAGGTTATATACTTATATAGATTTTCGATACCATTCTCCTTTCCTTAACCTCTTACTCTCTAAAATTAAAATAGTGAAAAATCACTATTTAGTAGTGAATATTCATTATTTAAAATAGTCCAAATTATACCACTACTAAATAGTGAACAAACCACTAATTGAAATAGTGACCAAGTCAGTACTAGAATAGTAAAAAATTACTCAATTAAATAGTGGAATTTTTATAATTAGATTAATAAAAATGACATTTTCAATGATTTAATAATTTAGTATATTTATTAGTGTTTCATGTATTAAAATCTAGCTTTCAAACAAAATGTTAAATATAAATTTAAACAAATACAAACAAACATTTACTTATGCATCGTCATTTACTTTCTAAGCCCAAATCACTATTTCAGTCACTATCTCAAATAGTGAGAATTTCACTATTTCAATTTTAGAGAGTAGTATCCGTGATATGCAGCCCGGATTGTACCGAATATTTTTTTTTTTTGAAATTTTATATAGAATGATTTTGGTTTGTTTTAAAACTGGCCTTTCGAAATCTATTGTAATGCTTTACTAAAGTTATTGTCTTTTTAATTTGGGGAAAACAATGGTATTAACAATCCAGGATAAAACAATTCCTTAAAAATGTTTTCATAATGAATTAAAGTTCGAGATGGGTACTGTTAATAATATTAAATTTTACTTGAGCGGACTATTTTCAACATTTTTTTTTCTATTTTTTTCTTTTAAATAGTTACAATTGAAAAAAAAAATCGTCCAAGTCCTTGTGAATATTTCGAAGACCCGAGTAAAATTTCATCAAAATTGGTTGAGTAGGTCTCGAGAAATCTTGATAATTGACTTTAAAAACATAGTTTCGAGAAAAACGCAACAATAGACGAGCAGCAGCACCGATTAACTTGTGCTGAATTTCCAAAGGTTGTATCTCCAAAACTATTACTTGGATCAACTTAAAAATTTATTTGAAATGATGAAATTTAAGTATTCCAGAGATGTTGTAAAAATTAAAAAAAAACATTAGAAAATCATTTTTTTAAGCCGTGAAATCCACGTAACGAGGATTTTTTTACTCCCCATGAATACAATTCAAAAATATTTCTTGTACATTTTTCTAAAAAAACAGTTACCTAATAATTGTTAATTGAGTAAAACGATTTTTTTTTTATTTTGAATGTTTCTCATAGACAATTAGTTTATGAGATTTTTCGCACACCTTCTTGTCTCACCGCAGGAAAAAACTTTTTCCGCAATTTCATTTTTGAGATTGAAAGATTTTGTTTTTTCCGTTATTTTGATAGTTTACGTTCTGAAAATTTCATTTCCTCAGTGAAATAAAGCACAAAATTTAATCGCGGAAATGTAATAATCATAACGACAAGAAAGTGAAAAAAAATCTCTTCTATATCAAAAGCTCAAAAAGCTTGACTTTTGCTGGGTTGGCATTATGTTTTCTTTATTTTTTTTTTGTTTTTAAGTGAGCCAATTCAATTGTAGAAGGTTAAAATTTATTTGCAGCCCCAATCGGATTGAACAAAACATATATTTTTATTACCCTGTTTTACCCTTTTTGCACGCCTGTCCTGTCTTATCACTAGGCCAAATGGGAAAAAAAGTCTCACAAAAGGAAATCATAAAGTTTATGGAAAGCCTTTGTTCAAGTTTTTCATATTTATTTATCGCAAGCACACTGAGGCCTAAAATAAATTTGTGCTTTGCAAATACATATAAATTTTTCGATATCGAAAATAAATATTTCATGCACATTTCGGTTTCTAGAAAGCCGACAATCAATGACTGCGAGGGCTTTGTTTGTAATCAAGTGTTTCTATAGAAACGACAATGAAGTTGATCTAGCGCCCTTTGAAACAGGACGCAGATCAATCCTAAGGGAGACTTCGGGAATAAGTGGCGTCTCGAGAAAATCCTGGAAGCTGCAGAGGGTCGCTAAGTTCAAGTCCCTTTTCTGCACTGGTTTGCCTCAAGAACGTGCGAAAAGAAAAGTTGAAAGTAGAAATTTTTCTTACAACTACTTTAAAATTCACAAGCTGTGACGTAAAAATATCAAGTTAAATATATATCAAAAGAAACATTGTTATTTTTTATCAAAATATCAAATATTTTGGAAAAAATCAAAAATTTTCTCGAAAATTCAAATAAGATTAATGTTAACCATAAAGCCTAATGAGAACCGTTTCACTCAATCCGAATTAAATTTCCATCAAGTTTGATGGTTACTTGAACGACTGTTTCATACATTATTTATGCAAATGCAAGAATATAACGATACTGTTAACGCTATATGATTAAAAGCGCTCAAAGCTCTCCAAGACATCTCCCACTCGCTATGCAAAACAAAATGCACGTGTACATTACACATTAAAGCTCACCTGTGTATATCACCCTACCAAAGAGCCGTAATGCATCTCACACAATCTGCGCTTGTAACAATTTTGTAATACGCCCTTAATGCGAGTGAATTGTATATGCGAGAATACATTTTATTTATACACATCGTTTCTTAATTATTCGCATTAAGCTCAAAAGAGCTTTATGGCACCAATAAAGATGTCGCTCACACACATTAACTAATGGACGATTTCGTCAAGCTGTTTATGGTCTATAATTTTCTTCGTGATTTCAATTGGATTACACTCACATTTCGCATCCCTCATACGATATTTATAATACGTATTGTAATGATTTATATGGCAAATCATATAGTTTTCCACTTTATTAATCTTATGACCGTAAAGTTTTAATATAAAAATCATAAAAGCGCAGCAAAGTTTAATATAGAATTTTTATGATTGAAACATTGTCAGAGACTAAATTTATATGAGCTTTGGAGCTTTGACGTGTAATGTAATGGGAGTTTCGATGAAGAAAATAGTAGAAGCTACTATTTTATTATTTAAGCTTTTCATTGTTTATTTCAAATTTACCGAGAAACATCAATAACTTCCACTTTGAAAAATTGCAAATCATAATTTTATATTGTCTCCACTAATCTTAAACAATAAATATGATTACAAAATAAATTTGTAAATAAGTAAAGATGTTGTAAAGTACAGGATGTGGGAATATAATTTCCTTTTTCCCGCCACTTTATGACATGGGTCATCGAAAGGAGGGGACGGAGTTATGAGATTAAAATTTTCTTAATCTTCCTCAAAGAGTGTTAAAAATAGAACCTACGATACGATGATAAGTATTTACTACAATATTAGAAGAAAAAAAATTGAAATACTCGAATTTTTAGAAGTATTGTTTCAATTGATCATAGTTTAAGTTGAAATGTATCAAGTATTATCGTTATTATAATTATTATTAATAATATTTAAGAGAAATATCAGTTTATTTGAGTATTCCTGTCACAATCTCTGAACCAATATCTTGAAGTAAATTTGTGGTCCACTACCGTGGTACTACTGTGGTAAATTTGTGGTCTGACTGGTATATTTATCTTATGAATTTTAGGTAGTTCATGAAATACGGGAGCTTGAGGTTCGATGGGTTTAAGGATTTTTTTTGAAAATTCGTTCTCAAAAAGAAAGCTACATTCATTTATTGTCTTGTAAGTTTTGTGAAGATTGGAGCTGGATCATCCTTCATGAGAATTAAATAAATTTCTTTTATAAATTCTTCCGTTTAGGATTTATTATTTATTATATGTTCATCTTTGTTTCATCTTTGTTCATCTTTCCTTTATCGACCCTCGTGATATAAGCGTTATTTTTGTATAGATTTTCTTTAACGTTATTAATGTTTAATCGATTTTGATAGAATTGAGATTATTTTTGTTAATAGTTTCATATATCTTTAATTTTAAATTCTTGTAATTTCTTTATATGGTAGATTCTACTACGTTTTGAAGATCCTGGTTTGTGAGAGTTCTGATAGTTGATTTTGATTTGAGTATATCTTGGACTATGGAATTATTTTTGAATTCTGATAAGTGGTATTCTGAATCTTGGTTTAATGTGGTTAGTTCATCTTTGGTGAATTGAATATCTAAAGGTAAAAAAAATAATTTTTAATATAAGACTAAAAGTGAAAAAAAAATACAATAAATGACGACAATTTATGGACATAAAGAAAAATTGCATGCTAAACTTAACATAATAATTTTCCAGTGTAAATGAATATCATTGCTAGTTAGATCCTTCTTGTGTTTATATTCTTTATATCATAGGATTATTATTTTTTTGGTATAAATAGTTAAATATATTTAAAAAAAAACAGTTGAGTGCACAGTTTTATCCTAAAACGTAATCGGACTATCGTCATAGCTCTATGGAACAGCATTATAGATATAAGTTGTCGTAGATGCTTTGGAGAATAGAGAATTTTGGTGTTCGAAAAAAATGTCATAAATTTCCAATCGTGACAACATAGTAGAAGTAATAAGTGGTGCATGTAGTAAATGGTAAAAAACTAAAAAATTTAAGTTACGAATGTTAGATTGTACACTGTTTTCGATTGGACATAGATAATATGGTATGTTTTGATATTCTGCACTAAGTATATAAAACGTCATATTTTGAACAATGAACAAGTTTTAAGTGGAGACACGAAAAGTCGTTCGACTAAATGGTCATTTTTAGCAATAATAATAAATCACAAAAACTTTTTCACTAGTTTTTATTAAGCACAAGAGCTTTTACGTAAATTGGCACTGCCACGAGACTCATTAGTCTTAGTGAATCATCAAAACATTACAGAATGAATTCAAAAACAATGACTCAAATTATTAAAAAAAATCATTAGTTTTGTTTTTCAAAAAAAAAAAAAACTACCCTCTCAAAGCTCTCAATAGAACCCTGTGTGAGTGCCACACGCGTACTACACCTACCAAGCATTGTCTGAAGCGTTACGAGCTTGCGATTTTCTATTGTTTATTCGTGTAGAAAAATAATTAGTTATGCGATAAAGATGGTACGATTCCGAATATTCGGTTCAGCATCTCACTTTTATTTGTTCTCAACGTATTTTTTTCCATTCGTGTGTTGGAAAGACTCTAAGCCCGGCTCATTGGAACAACCCTTGTTTGATGGGAACAATCTCGTTGGGGTTCGGTGAAAAGCTTCCAAGTCGGCAAGCAGAAAGCTTAAGTCTTTGATGAAAGTTTGCACCAACAAATCTCGCAAAAAATGTTTAATCGATTTTGTATAGTTTTCTCCAAAATTACAATATTTTTTCTACGTTTCATTGTTTGATTTGCAATCTTAAAGCTCAAAGCTTTGCCGATGACGAAATCATTCACAGCAAATAACCAATTTCATTGAAGCAAGTCAATATCTAATTACCTTTGTAGGTACTCTAATTAAAAAGGGATCCTCCAATAATCAATTAAGACCAAATTTGCG
Organism: Sisyra terminalis; assembly: GCA_958496175.1. Taxonomy (NCBI): domain Eukaryota; kingdom Metazoa; phylum Arthropoda; class Insecta; order Neuroptera; family Sisyridae; genus Sisyra; species Sisyra terminalis. The sequence goes on along the minus strand of OY292277.1, from coordinate 34,347,847 downwards.
ATTATCGCTCCCCGCTAATTAAGTTGTGCATACTTTTTTTTTGGTGTAATCGGAAGTTTTTTTTGGTCGCCATATGCAATTTCAGTTCACGAAACTTCAATGTAAAATAGTTTTGAATTACGGTCAAAGCTTCGAATTTCATCAGAATGTTGTTTCAAAATCTACTTATAGTTAGTATACAGTATACAGTGTACACCTACTGAACTTGAGATGATTAACGATAAAGAACCGTTGAACCAAAAACTTTTTGTATCAGACCAACGTAAATCATCTTTTCAACTTTGTACATCCGAGCTTTAAGCTCAACTTGTAAATTTCAATCGAAAACTTATAGATTAAAAAGAAAATAGTCATTTTTGTTGTTGTAATTTCAACTAAGCTCTTTCCCACCTTCCCAACAGTGTAATCCAATTTATATTTTACCAATCTAAAATCTTTGTAATTAATATGTTCCTAAATCGTGTTTTGTACATAATATTAATTTTAATTAAATGATTGTACACGAGTGATATGGAAATATAATAGGAAAATAGAATGTTGGTGAATCATTTTCCTGTAACAGCAATCGTTGTAACTATCTACGGCTACCACCACGAGCTCACCTCTTACAACAAGGGAGGAGGGTTGAACATATTGATAACTATATATGGAAACAGTTTTGTTTTAAAGCAATGTTTACACATTGTTTATTATTGGTAATGAGGAAAATTCTGCTGGTAGCGAATATTTCATTTGGACACGAAAGGACAATTGTTTGCAAATGGGCAAGTGAGCTTGTTCAGGTGGATGAATAGCAGGTGGGCACGGGGGAACATGGAGACAAATCGGGCGGTTCGGCCCGATTTGTTTTAAATGTTTAGTATTGTGAAATTCATTATTTGCGCACTATATTTGCATTGAAAATGAGAATTGAAATAAATTTTGATTAGACGCATGAATAGAATTCTAAATTTTGAGTTATTAGTAAACCACAATACAGTACATTTTAGGGGTGCATATTTTTTATTAAAATTTTATATAAAAATGATAATTTAAGATATAGAGCTTAAATTGTGCCAGTGCAATCGTTGAGCTTTAGTAAACTTATTATAGAATATTACAACCATATACAACATGAATTGTTTCATACAATCCCTAAAGGGGGGTATGGTAAAGGTAAAGATAAAGGTGTAATTCGGTCGATTTGGATGTTCAATTGTATAGTTGCTGTACATTGTACAACCGACCTACAAGTCGATATCAACCAAGTATATAACGATGCCTTTAAGTACATCTTATAGTATGCAGATAATAAAAACGTTACAATATAAGTGAAGTAAGAAGTCCCGAAGCTCTGGAGCAACTGTATATCGATCTTCATTGTAATTAGAGACCAGAAACTCTATAGGGAAAGTGGAAACTATAGAAATGAGACCAAAAAACAGTGATTCTTAACCTAACACTAAACCCCACTAGTTTTATATGCGCAATCACCGAACCATTTTTAAAAAGAAAAAGAAAATTTGATTTTTCAAATTCAAAAGGTAGGTGTAAAACTATACATTATGTCGTATGGATTGGGGGTGATTCTTGACCTCCGTCAAACCTGCGAGACTGACTCATCCAATTCCTGGGGTTTGATTGAACCCCCGTTAAAAAGCACTCGTCATAGAACAGATGTGAAGAATAAGATATGAAGAATTTGTAACAAAAATTTTATATTCTCCCTTATTCCTCTATATTAAATCTCTTAACCTGGTGGCTTTATTGTATCTAAAAATGTTTATAGCAACAATTTCATTTTATTGAAAGAAAATCTTAAAAATTATTTTCCAATTAACAAGTAACTTCAATTTTTAACTTATAATCTCATTAATTGAGCTTACAAATCATAATACCAAACATTCTAAACTTAAAATTTTAGGAACTAAAACGATTTCTAGGAAAAAATCAAAAAGAAACTTTGGTATCACGTTCCCTAAAGTATCCATGATGTCATAGCCTCTTTGCCTATTTACCAACTGTGCAAACAAAAATCAAGGAGTCCAATATCAACAACCGTAATCCAAATTTGTCCCTATTTAACATTTTGGTTATCCATCATCCATCCTTATAGTCGCTGATTGGTGCTTACCAGGAGCATCATTCTTCTAGTGTGAATTTCATGTTTTTTTGCCAGAAAAAAATACCTACATAGTAGTGCGCACTAGCAGTACTGACTTGAAAAAAACATAGATGTTTTTTCTGATGTAAAATATTGAATCCCTGCATCGATGTTTATCGATAAATTGTTTGAAAACATCGATGTTTTTTCAACATCGGAAAATTTCCGCAAAATTTTTTTAATCAAGCTTTCTGCGTTCAACTCGCATCCCTACTCCCTTGACTTCAACTTTTCGCGAAGCCCCAACCATAGTCAAGCATCTGAAGAATATTTTACAAAGCTTTGAAAATTAAACTTTTAGACCAATCGAAATTTCCAATGGATTTCTGTTAAGAGTTCCTCCTACAGTACTACGTAAATAAAAAGAAAGTTCATCTCTACCACTTGGTTCCCCTTGTTACTCAGAAATGTCACTCTCTCTTAATGTCATTAGTTAAAAAATAAAATAGTTCTGATTGTTAAAATGTATTTATTTATTTCTTTTTGTTATTATTAGCCGTAATTAATTTTATTCAAAAAATTGATGTATTTTTTCAATCGACGCATCGAATAGAAAAATTCCTTAACAAAACATTGAATAAGCTTGATGCGTCAATATTTAGTGATTACTTCTAGTGCGCACTCGTACATTGGCGCAGCTAGTAAGTTCATAACTAGAGAGAAAATTATATTTATTTTATATTCTGAACCATCTACTAGCGATGGATCTTTTAATATCAAGTTTTCGTCGCCGAAATACAGGAAATTAAAATTGGATCGCTAGATCAGTACAAAAATAAGCGTCCAAACTGTTTTAGTTGAAAGCAATATAAGTTTAATTAGAATGGTGGAAAAAAAATCTAAATATAATAAACGCCTACTGGTGGCCGAGTGATCAAGTTGACCACTCCAAAACTGGTAGATCCTGGGTTCGATCATTGTATCGAGCTTTTCAATATGTTTTGATTTACGATTTTTTATTAACTCTAGAGTCGCTAAAAACCATGAATGTTGTAAAGCGACGATAAATAACAACAAAAAACATGGTCATGATTATAAGTACCTATTTTTAGGAAGAAATGACTAATAAATTTGATGGGGATGGGAAATTTAAATAATTTTGGATTCTTTATTTTATGGTAGTTTTCTATATCGTTCTTCTAGATTGAAAAAGTTTAAGTTCTAAGAGTTCTACAAAATTGTTTTTGGATGAGTTAATGCTTTTGTACAAAATTAAAAATAACATATTCGTATTATTACCAAGTTGGTTAAAGTGAGTTTAAACGCTTTTTAGTGCTGTAAAGTTTTTAGTTGAAATTTAAAACTTTAGCTGTTCAGTAAATTGCTAGCGTTAGAAAATTGTGAATTTAAATCCCATAAAGTTTAATGGGCTCACACAATCTATGATTGTGGAAAAGGTAAATTAATGACGCTGATGATCAAAGCGTTAGTTTTCGTCACGTACTTGCAACTACCCACAGCACATGAATACAACGCCCGCACTTGTCCACGGAAATGAGGTGTCTGATAAAGTCTAAAGCTCCGGGGCTTAACGAAACCAAAATCAAATCAACCAAATATGTGTGGTCAGTTCGCAGTACCTAGTCTGTAATGAATAACTAAATACAACCCAAGAGGGTTGCCGTCCCCTTGCCCATTCCCGAAATCATCTCTTTATCTCTGGATATATTCAAATTGAATTTGTGTTCGGACATCGTTTGCTCGATGATGACAATGAAACATTCTACGCCTTTTATGTTAAACGATCACAAACATCTCTCTGTAAATAATTCACAAGAACAATAATTATTATTTGTCGTTATCTTTAATTTGTTGCTTGTTTAAATTTTCACGGCGAAATTGTCTACCATTTCTTTGTGTGTTTGTACATTTAAATCTCTGCGTATTTGTTACGTGATAACATTGAAAGAGGAATTCTTGGGAATCACATGGAATATATGTGTGGGGATATGAGTATGTGTATGGTGCTAAGGCCAGGATCGTTAAGCTCAGAGAGTTATATCGTCACCACGAACCATCAACACATGTATGGGGGAACGAAACGAACGGACCCGTCGTTATAACCCACCACACTCGCAAGATCGACAAAATGGGAAAACGGGACAAACAGGGAGAGCTGTGCAAGGATAATAAAACGTGCACGACGATGGCTCGATAGCTCAAAGAAAGATATAAAACCCGAGGGTTCGGGTTTGTAACGTAAACGTAAACGTGTGTACCTATTTCTATTTCACGGAAAAGCTTGTCTCTGTGCTTCGAAATGTAGAACTTCGGAAAGCTCTCACTTCTTCCATTCAATGGGTTTTATGAACGAGTATATCTTGTGTCGTCGAGTTTAGCCGTGCTTTATTCTCCCGATTGCAAACAATTTTATTGGGATGAATCAAGGATTAAGTTTGGAAGTTATTTAAAATTATTCAAGACTTAGTCTATCTCAATGCTTTCAATATAAACCATATATATGGTACCTAAAATCATTTGTTAAACTTCATCCAAAAAATGTTATAAGTAAACACTCCTTATTCAAGGCAGCAATAACAAAGCTTAATGAAATTCCTTCAATTTCATAACATCAAAAATACAAAAAATGTTAAAGTATTATTGAAAAATATAAAAAAAATATGTAATCGAGGTTATTTTTGTTTGTCCACCAAATGTTTCTATAGCTTTCATGGTAAAACTTGAAAATTACGACGGCGTATTCTTGGGATTTTAATTATTTAAACAAAGTTGAAGGTTGCTTTGTTAAGTTTTGATCTAAGATAACGTTTCTATTAGATCTTATTAAAAGAATAAAAACTTATTTTACGAAAGCATATTTTTTATGCATAAAAAGAGAAAATAATTAAAGTAATCCAATAGGTCCAAGTAAAAGGTTTACGTCATTTTATAATTTTTTGCACTATCGGAAACTTATCATTACTTTAAATACATAAATTGTTGGCTCATGTGTACTTGAGCACACCTACCATCTCCTAAAAAAACGGCTAAAATTATTTTTATAACAATTTTTTCGATTAAATTTTTAAATGAATGAATTTATATATTTATCCTTTATAGAGTCAAAGGATAAATATAAAAATTCATTCATTTAAAAATTGGTCACAATTGGTCAAAATTTAGCCACAAAAGAGAGAATTATACCATATTAGAATTGAATTAACAACAATATCGTGAATTAAATTAAAAACAAAGTCGAAAATGCAACGTTGCCAGATTGTGGGTGTGCTAAAGTACACTTGAGCCAAATTGTTTTACACAAAGTGGTGTACACATTTTTATACACAAAGTGGTCTTGCCCTTTGCCTTTGAAAATTTGATAGTTTTATATTGAAAAGGTTTTATATTGGATAAGTAGACATAAAAATTCAAGCTAAATAAATTAATAGCCTGCTTACTGGTGGCCCAGTGGTCAAGGTGTCCGCTACAAAGCTGATAAGTGTTAGGTTTGAATCTCGTATCAAGCAAATTTCCGATATTTTTTGATTTACGGATTTTTAATAACCTTAGTGTCTTTAAAGACCTTAGTAGTTAAAAAGCGACGGTAAGTAACAATTAAAAGTTAACTAAATAAATGAATAACGGAATAGAGTTAAAGGACAAATATAAAAATTCATTCATTTAAAAATTTAATCCAAAAAATAGTCATAAAAATAATTTTAGCCGTTTTTTGAAGAGATTTATCTATACTGGGGACCAATTGTTTAGGGGCTAATTTAAAAAAAACATACTTATTCAGCTCAATCTAGTGACATTCAAAAGCTACTACAAAAATTTACTTCTACGATACAAACGCAACTTTGAAGAAGTAAGATGGGATATTACACAAAAATAGATTGGAAAATATACCTCTAGATAATTATTAGACTTTTTTTATTTTCTTTATACTTTCCCGAATAAATTTTTGTTAGCGATTGTTCTAAAGGAAAAAAAATCAATAGGTAATATACTGTCATCTATAATATCAGCATAGCAACATTTTTCAATAAGCTGTTATAAAAATAAAAAAAATCAATTATTATCTAGGGTGGTGTTTCTCAATTTGTGTTATATGCATCACTCTACTTTAATCCTTCTTAAATACTAATGTCCCAATAAATTTTCTGTAGGAGCTTTTGGATGCCACTAGATTAAGTTCAAATTTTTCGATTTTCTTGCAAGATATCGGAAATTTTTCTGGGATTTAGAGTCATTTGATCCATCCTAATATAATAAATTATTTTTAAAAGAGCATAAAATCAATAAGGACAGTTATCGGAAATGAGAATTAGAATAAACAATAATACCACAATTCGCAGTGAAAGTACTTATTTTGGCATTTAGCAGTCAATTTTTCATTATGTACTTTTAAATTACTCATGATTCACAAACATGATTCTACTGAGCCGCATGCGGCTCGCGAACCCTAGATAGCCAACTCCTATCCTAAACTAATGATAGTAAATATTTTACCAAAGCGGCTCATATTTTCTTCAAAATTTCTTAAAGATAGGTTGGAATCCAGTCAACTATGGGAATCACTGTCCTTAACTATGAAATTAAATTATTATTAAATAGATGATAAAAATCAGATCTCAGCTTTAACGAAACGTTGCTTTTTGAAATAATAAAATATTAAATAAAAAATAAAGAAAAAAAACAAAAAGATCTTAAACAATCTGAATTTTCTTCTTATTTAAAAAAATTATTATTAAATTAACTATTAAATGCTTTTCTGTCCCGATTCGATTACTTCATTTTAAAATAAAATTATAAGTGACATTTATTGGCCTATATAGGTAGTAAAATGTTGAAAAAAAATTAAGAAAGCTGATTTTTGAATGTAGCCACTTAATCGGTCTGTCGGTCAGCAAAAGAGCAGTTAAAAATTTATTAACCAATTTTTATTTTTGTTTTGTACTTGTATTTTGTTAACCCATAGAATCGTTTAAGACCTTAGTAGATGTAAAGCGATGGTTAATAACAAATAAAAAATAAATAAAAGCAACTTGTACTTACAGCTAGACTGCCCTTACGCTGATCAAAAGACATAGGGGTTATATCCAAAAATTAGCTTTCAAAAAATTTTTCTTAATGTTTCTAGCTTTTGGACCATAATAAGAATTATAATTTTTTTAAGTAAAAATTAAATACAGGAGTTATTTTTTATGTAATAAGGCTAAGATTTATATTTTTTTCCAAAACAGTGACTGCAGAAATTTATCAACAAAATGGATAGATAAAATAAAGCTAAAAATTAACGAGGAGTTTTGTTTTATTTTCAGGGTAGTTATAATGTGAAATTATAAATTGTATTATATTAAACGTCATGATATTGACTACGTTTCGCATTAAACAAGGGTTATCGTTACATTTATCGTTTCAATTATCGCGCATAAAGCGATTATGGTTCTCTATATAGTGAAAGTAACGAAGTTAGAGATTAAAGCAATTACTTACAGTCGGAAATCAGTGATTTAAAAGTATACAATATAAAAAAGGGGACGCAAAATTCCCCCATCACACGATTTATTAATATTTCAATCAGAACATCGAGCGTTAAATGGCCAATCGTAAATATTATGGAGATTAAAAGAGGCCATTTGGAGTCCCGAAAGTGATTTAGAAAAAAAAAGTATTGGTAGAATGATGAATGTTTTGAAATTTCCGTTCGTTGTTAGGTCGTGTGGTTGTGATAAACTTAGTTTTATTTATGAAATCACTAAGCTTTTAAGTGTTAAAAAACTGCCTGTAAAATCTTTAGAAGTTGAAAGAATTGGGTGGGTTTCTTTCGGGACTGTACATATATTAATGTTGAATATAATGAAATTGATCGGGACTTATCGTTCCAGGTCATACGGCCTGGAATAAACAAACATCCAGAAGGGCGTGACAATCGTATGTTTATAATACATTAACATAATCCGGGACACGCTTGTCGTATCTCGAACCGAAGAATGAATATTTTCTAATCTCATCCCTTAGCTGCCACCCTAACGATTCTCACCCCGTACAATTTTTGGAAGAATAATTACGTGGGACACTTGTCTCCAACTCGAAATCGATTCAAGAACATAACAAACAAGGATTTTCTTCTTGAATTCTCTCAAATTTAATTAAAATTCGTTTCAGGTTCATACAAAGTGGTTAAAATTAACCAAATTCATCATAATTTCGCTTCAGCAGGCATAAATATATTTTTTTTTCTGTATTCAATGATAACAAGTCGATGTCTGGAAGGCTCAACGTTTATTTTAATATTTCCACTTTTGTAATCTGCTATGCGTGGACGAGGAATTTTTTAATAAATATTTACAATCTTCGTAAATATTTCCAAATGCGTCAGAAAAAATTCAATATACGAATAGAGTTCCAAGTGAGAGACAAAAAGCCCTGGTGGCAGGTTTGAAAAGAGCCTCCGATGGAAAATGTAGAGGAAAGACATTCAAATTTTGCTTATATCAGTTTCGATTTATGAATTTTAAATTGAAATAATAAATGAAATTTATATAAAAGTAAGGGTGGGTTTAGATTAGGGAGATGAATCGGTTGGGATATTAAATTTTTTTCACATGAGTCTACTTCTATTTAGAGGGCAGCTCAATGGAATTATCGAATAAAGCTGATTGGTTGATATAAAAAAAATATTTTAATATTAGAATATTAACTTTTTTTATAAACTGTTTTACCCATTATCATTTTTTTTAAATTTAAAATTAAAAAAAATAATTGTAGAAGTGAACATGAACTCAATTACCTAATATAATACTTTCAAATTGGATTTTTTTTCGAGAATGGGGTTACGAGAGCCTAAGTAGCTAAAAATTTCATCCATGCTGCACAATTTCTACCTGCTTCAGGATAATGAATAATAATATATGTCTCAATGACTCATTGACTCAATTTTTTCTTTATTACTTATAAAGAAAAAATTTAGTAATAAAGAAGAAATTGAGTGACAAGACATATATTATTATACATTAATCTATTAATTGTTACTCGGAAATAAATAACACACTTATTAATGTTAAATGCTTCAGGTATTGTCAAAATGCATTTAAATCAATATAATAATAGAAAAATATATTTTCGAAGAGTGTTCCCCATAAATATGATAGCAGTTTTTATCACAAAAAATGGATAGGAACCAATGCCGTTTATGCAATTCGTTAGCTAAACTCAACCTCTAAATGTTATTTTAATACAAAAAAAAAAATAATCCACCTCATAAAACATGTTTAGCCTATTATATATTTCTAACATCTCTATGGTCATTCCCATAAAAATAGTTTCTTATATCTATGAGATATTTGGCGAAATAAATAAGCACCAAGTGAAAATAAAAAGCAATCAGTCAAATGCAAATTTGTTGTTAAAATTTCTAATTCATAGTTTTCTTTACCAAAGGTTCTCGAAAAGTTTTAATGGACTTTAGCTAATATGTTTACAAAATTAAATCAAGTGAGTAGGTCAAGTGTCCAGTAGCTGCAATGTGTATCAAATTTAAATTGCAAATTAATTATTTAATCATGTGCCATATTTGTCAACCCTTATACTCCCTAATGGAAATATTTACCATGAAAAAAGAGGTAGGTATATTATCCATAAAGTTTAGTAATATAATAATATTTATACCTTTCCTATTGAATAAGGATAAAATGTTGTTGGTATCACAAATAATCATTTGGTAGTTTGGCTAGGGTTAATAATGTCAAGAATGGAAATAGTTGAATTGCTTACCTGAAACAAAAAAAAAACGTTATTTAAAAATTGAATCAAATTTGGTTTGAATAATTAAGAGATAATTAAAAGGGATAAATTATAGAGTAAAATTTAATCCAGACTTATCTTGAATAACAAAAGGTTTTTGAAAACAAAGAACGAATAAAACTTTAATAATTTTTTTAACGTAGAAAATTTTTGACAAAATGTTACTTTTTTAAAAACGTTGTTTATTGTTACTTTATAACTATTTAGACTTTTGCGACTTCAGCAATAATAAAATTCTGTAATTGAGAAATATCGAAAATTTGCTCTATACGAAGATCGAACCCAAAATTTACCAGTTTTTCTTAAACCACTTGGCTATCAGTAGGCTCTGTTACTTTTTGATACGTAATAAATTACTGATCAGCCTACTAATGGCCGAGTAGTCAACGCGACCGCTTCAAAACCGATAGGTTTTGGATTGGATCGAATATTTTAATAACTTTTGCTACTTTAATCTTGCATTTTTGTACTAATTATAATTTTAAGGTTCATTTTTGTAACCTCGCTATTTCAAAAATATATTATTTTACGAGTACCAAAACTAACAAATATGTTGAGTTTACTTTAACTTCGCAAATAACCAAAATTAGAGAAATGTTGAATTGGAGAAACATTTGTTGTCACATGTGTTGTCAAGAAAAACCTGCCAAAATGACCAAAGAAAAATAATCGATACATTTTCCACTTTCCCATAATAATGGTAAACATGGAAGTCAGATGGCTGAAATTATGAGAGATTTGTACGATTTCAATACAGTAACACCCAATCAAATGAAATTTTAGTTTTGTATATCAGATTCTGGTAATTTTAATGTCAAAAAACTATTGTCGAAAAGATGAATGCTGTGAAAGTATTGCCGAAGAGGCCGAAGAGTTGAAAATCAACCAGAGGCTATTCAATTATAAATCAATTACACAAGGATAATTTCAAGAAAATGGTTGATATTTGGAAACCGCAGTCGTTGACGCCTTGTTGACCCATGCATTTTAGTATCCTAGCCAAAGTTTTTCCAAATGGTGAGAGGCGACAACAAATGAATTCTTTACAAAAATATCAATTGACAATGTTAATGGCTAGAAAAGTGGTTCAAATGTAGAACAAACAAAGATTAAAGGGTTGAAAGATTTCCCTATACGTAAGGTATGACTGAAAGGATATCATTACCATAAGTCGCTGTTGAATAGTCGAGAAATTATTATAGACCTCTTTTGCTCGAAATTAGATCAATTTTATATAGCGGTTGTACAGTAGAGACCAGAATTAAACAGTTGAAGAAGTGTTATGTTCCGATAAGACAATCCTAGAGTTCACATGACTTTGATCACCCGGCAGAAGTTTTAGGAGTTTGGTTGAGAAATTTTGATGTATCAAACTTATAGTTTGGAGTTGGGTCCACTTGTCCAAGCGATTGTCATCTGTTTTGCATATGGCAATAGCCCTTGATCGTAGAAAGTTGATTTCTAAAGATCCCGGTAAAAATTGGGTACTTTGATTTTTTGATAATAAGGAAAATGGCTGTTACCATGTAAAGACCATCATTAAATAGAGGAAGAATTAATGGGGTTCTTTTCCTTCTACTTGCAACCAAATTCATTCCTTCGTTTCCATTCAATAACTACACATTGAACCTGATATTAATTTGTTAACATCATAAGAGGATTGCATGGTTATTATATTGTAATAATAATGATAGCCTCGATTGTCCCCCATTCCGGCCTCTCAAATACCGCTACTATTGTGCTACCACCTCAAGTATTTACAAGGGTCAATATTAACCGTCCCGCATTGTAACCTACGCCAAATGCACACATATACATCTAAAGTGATACAAATGCAAACATCTCTGAGAGTCCAAACCGAGTGTAAACTACTTACGTGTCAAACAAGTAAATACCTATCCATCCATTTTACCGCCAATCAAATATTTCACAACTTTGAGAGACATTTTGCGAATTGAGAATAAATGGCTGCCGCTGATGACGCCGAGTAAATTGTGTCTCGTTTATCATAATTATAGTATTGTAAATAGCTTGGATATAAATTATTATCAGAACTTAATTGGTTTTGTCGGATGAAGGTGTTAATGACAACGGGAAATATTTGACTAAGGTGCTACGTTGGGGTGATTAAGAAGGGTTTTGGAATGTACAGTAAAATAAATTCGTAAGAGGGCATTCAACTTGAAGAACAATATTGGGACGTTTCTGAATACGAATAGTGCAGTTAAACGGGGTACGATACTATATATAGAAGGAATCTTATCTTTGTTTAAGAGAATAATTGGTTAATTTTATTATTCAGTATCTTAAAAAGAAAAATTCGGTTCATAATTTATGAAACTTTATAGTCAAAAAATAAACAATAACAACAGTGTTTCTTTCGTCATTCTACGTAGTTGTCGAGTTATTTTTGTTGCGAAACGACTAGTTATTGATGTAGTGACTATACGCCAGTAGGTTAGGGTTCAATTCGTTGCCATTTACTGGAAATTCTCATTTCCGGAATTGCGGTTATTAACATTGTGATTAATTATATTTAAAAGTCGGTGAAGATGTTAAAGACTATGAGAAGTATACATATACTATAGATATATTATGAAATCTGTATTACATAAAAAAGTTTCAAGAGATCACCGCGATCGTATAGTTCTTTATTTACTACAAATAGTGCGCCCTTTTATTATCAGACTAGTGCGCATTTTTCAATAAATTCATCCTTTTGATCATCTGAGGTTGGTCCACCGTTGGGTGAACAGGGATCGCCACTTCCAGATAATTAGTTGAAATAAAATTGATTTCTTTTTACACGTGTAAAATTATTTTTCTATGATTTTTGCTAGAAAGAACTAGATTATTGGTCCCTTAATTGACTTTCTATATAAACTCTTTTACATGAATCAGTGTTCCGATGAGTTTTTCGTGATGAAGTTCAGAGTTTCTCAAACTTTTCCCACAATAAACCACTTTATTTAAATAACGTTACGCTGAGTACGTTTGCCAAGAAAAAAACGCTAAAATATATTTTTTGTTTCACACTACAATCAAAACCAGTTGCTGTACCAGACACAGCCAATATATGTAGTAAAGTGTACCACCGGACCATTTCTTCGTATTCTTGGGGTTGACGTACCTACCACACTTTAGAAAACACTGATTTAGTCATAGATTTTGGTCACAATATCTTAATTTATTACCTCGAAAGTTATGGAGTTTGTAAAATCTTGCTCTTACTGCTAAAAAAAGAATTAAAATCATAAACACATTTTAAAAATTCAAGAACACAAAGTGAAAAATAGGCAATCTTCAATTCACTGGTTTCTTGTTCTATAGAGGAATTAAGTCAACAAATTGGGAAACAAATAAGGTCTTTGATTCGAGGAACCACCATAGAAAAAGATAAAGGTCGTCCAAAAGACAAAGAGGTAGAAATTGGGCTTTATCTTTTTTCTTTTTTTTTACTAGTTTCGATACTAAGCTACCTATAAATCTAGATTATTTTATATTCTTCTTCTTTATGTTCTCAATGTTAAGATATTTTTGATTGCTAATGACACAGTTGCCTAAAAATTTGCAAACTCTTGGTAGCAATTGTTCGCTGTAGTACTGTTTACTTTGTCTCATATATTATTATCTAAGTTTGGTCTGAGTCTGCATGTGCACCAATGAACTATGAAATAAAGGTAAATAAAAGTGTTTATATATTTTGCTTTGGTAAGGGACATTAATTGCCTTTAAAGTTAATGTGAAACTGATAATATAGTATAAAGTCCAATAAACAGTATGAAAGATCTGGAACTCTCTCTTCAATATCATTAATAATATTAATATTTTTAATAAAAATACGACCTTAACTTTGTCGGTCCATCTATTATCTTTACACGCCTTAACCGTTTAACCGAATTTGATGAAATTTGATAAAAAGATAGATTAAATCAGTGGTTCTTAATCTGAGTTTAATCGATTCCAAGGGGTTTAGTGAGTCAATCTTAGGGGTTCGATGAGTTCTTAATGGTATTGTTCATTCTGCGGATCTATGTTTAAAAAAAAATGTTTTGAATTTGAAAAAATCATATTTAATTTTTCTAATACAGAATGGACTATGCACATATGAAACCAGTAGAACTTCCAATAATGATAAAAACCACTCGATTAGACCTTAAAAATAACATAGTTTAGTTTTGTTTGCAAAAAGAAGCTTGAAAGGATTGAAATAAAGGATGAAGTTTTTATTGGATATCGTCATTATTTTGTAAATAATGCAAAGGAACTTTGTATTTTGATACTTGATAAGAAATAAATAAACATTTGTTCAAGCATTTTTGATATTTTAACCCACATGAGGGTGAAATAGGGGATGAAAGTTGGTGTACAAAGCAAAACTTTCTATGCTTACTATATTTATGAGAATAAATATTCCACTTGAACGAAGTGGCGGGCAAAAGCTAAAAATTGATTTAATGATTTTCCAGTTTAAAATGATATTTTTATAGAACATATTATAAAAAATCGTCATTTTTTTATTGTATATTCTTAGTTTGCAGTAAAATATTAATTGTAAAATTTTAAAAGGTTCTTATACATTTTCTGGTAATTAATGTTTTAGTAGGGTGTCAATTGAATAAGGAATATAAAGTTATAAAGATTCAATTTTTGTCATTTTCCTCCGAAACCTTAAAATAAAATCATGTTTTTATGTTACAACTATAAATTTAAAAATGTAAAGCTTAAATCTTTTGATTTAACTAATGTCTCTATCCTCAGCTTTGGCATGAAATAAGTCCTTTTTCCGAGTGAACCTATACTAATGTAATCGGAAATATGAATCAAGTTTAAAAAATATTTATATTTAAGCTTCAAAAAATCAATAAGAAACAAAATTTGTAATATTTCCTGGAGTAAAAGCTGTACCAATTTCATAGTATAATGAGGTAAGTGTAAAAATTAGTCAAACAAAATAAAGCTTCGTAGAAGAATGTTTTCAAAACTAAATTCAATTAGGGGATTAAATAAATAATCTCGAAACAAAAAAGACGAAGATGAATGTTGGATGAAACAACATACATATTCGCACAATCCGAATACGTAAAAACCACTAGAGACACCCGGAAGACTCTCATATATCTTTCGACCAAACATTTCATCCTCTTAATGGGGTGGCGAAGCCCATGTGTCAAGAGACACATATTTATTAAGCTGTTGGCCAGAGAAAGAGAGAAAACGAACGAAAATTCTGAGTCGGTGAATAAAAATGCCCCTTGTCTGTGACCATCATTCAAGACTCAAATTATCAACTTGATTCCCTTCAACGCCAAGTCTCCAAAGACTAAAGCTCGTAACGCGGTAAATTCGAATTTGCAGCTTTCAGTGGCACGGCGTGGCTGCTGGGCTTTTGTCGGCGGACAAAATAACGAATTCGAGAGTAGCGTGACGATACATTTTAACGCATGCAACAACATAATTAACGACATGTCCATCGCATGGAACACTCGACGACAATTTATGATCAAACAGGCAAACCACTTATGAGCTTCAACGACAGCTTTTTTGCTCCATCATTTCCAACAAAAAAAAAATTTTTCCCCACCAAACTAAACAACTCCCATTCTCTTTCAAAACAATCAATTAAAATTTAAACTTTTCAAATAGCCAAGATTTACCAACCAGTTACTCAATTCTAGGTACAACTTAAAGCTGTAAAGTCCATTCAAAATTTCAATGTGTACAATAAAAATCAAATCGTTGAAAACTACTTGTCATAATTGGTTGGCGCAACTCAACTTTTCTAATGAAAAATTAAAGTTTTCCAATTTTACGCGAACGCTTTCTTGCAACAATAATAATAATTGTTCGAGTGAAAAGCAAAGGAAACGGCAAATAATAATTTTCATAAAAGCTTTCGAACTCCTCGTATTGTGTCGTCCTGCAAGAAACTAATTAATTGAATAATGTTTACAAGAATAGTTTCCCACTTTTACAGATTGCGGACTGAAGCAAACAAATTTTGCAATTAAATTTTCTGAAAATAATTAATTAGAAATATTACAATTAAATTTTATTTGAGAAAATCTAAGGTAATAAGACTTCCTTCTGAATGTAAAACTTTCTGTACCTACAAACACGTATAACAATTACACTTATTCTTTCACATTAAAATCGGTTCAGATTCTCTAGTTTAATTTTCTTTAAATAATCAAAATGCGTTGCTGCAAAACCAATGTTGGTAAAAAGTATTTTATTGAAATCAATGCTTCCGAAAAATTGATTCGTTCAAAAATTGCTTACATACTGACTGATAGCTAGACTGTATTGAAAGTATTAGCAAAACCACAATCAGTTCCACACTGATCTCGAAGAGTGACACAAGTCTTACAAATTTGGCTACTAAGGTTAACTTACTAAGGGATGGATATCAAGCCACATGAGTATAAAGGGCTGATGCCCTTGCTTTGCAAGGGTTACAGGCCCGCAGCCTGTACTTGTGAAAAATACTTTAAGGAGTGGGTTTGTAAAAATCACTGCATAAAATTAAGAACCACTTAAAAAACATAGTAGAAAATGCCACGTTGCCAGATATTAATATCGCTAAAAGAAAAATGAGTCAAATTGGCTATTTATACAAGCTGTATAGAATTTCACAAGATAATACATAATTGAAAACTTATACAAATTTGTATATTACACAAATGAATTAATTGTTTATCAATACAGCATGGGTCACTTTAAATTAATGATTAATAATATATTACTTATGATATCCTATGACTCACTTTCTTTTTTATTACGACGCGTTTCAACAGGTTTTGGCTGTCATCATCAGGTAATGGTTATTTTTTTCCGTATTCAAAAACTGTTGAAACGCGTCGTAATAAAGAAGAAATTGAGTCATACGACGTATTATTATTCATTAATTTATTATTGTGACTCGGAATTAAATAAAATATTTACCAATGGGTCACTTGTTCAAAAAATAGTTATCGAAAATATTTACAGTATAGAAGTGGATTGTAGTCATAAACTATCATGTACTGATATGAGCCAGTCAATTGCATAAAAGTATAGTTTGTGTAATTAGTCAATTGTGTGTACTTACAACATGTATAAGAAGTGACATAGTAAAAATTAAATTAATATAATTGTAATTGTATATTTTGATTTTTATACTATTGATATTTTTTTATACTTTTGATTTTTATACTTTGATTTTTTACTTTTTATATATATGTATTAAAACTGATTTTTAATTCAAATTTACAAAAACATAATGCAACATAATGTATCAATCGACTTTCTTGGCATTGTCTTATTTATTGTATTGAATAATTTCAAAAAACTACCTTTCTTTTAAATGTATTTAAACTATATTGTCTCAATAAGAATATGGTTCAAACTATAAAAATTGAAAATGTTAATTTCGATCATATCGATGGTTTAAATATAAATTAACAACTGACGGTGCCTGTTATGACTGCTATCTTTTCCAGGCATTTTTTTTAACTTCTTCGTCGACATTGGTTTTCTTCACCCAATAACAAAAAACCTGTGCTAGCGGTCAACTTGATCGACTTGGTTGCATTTTAAGAACAATGCAAATTTCTCCCAAAAATCTGTCAGCTTTCACCCGCTTGAAATTACTCGATAACCGTTTGCGGGCAACTTCCTACTATAAGTACGGCGTAACATTTTATTAAAAATTCAGTCTGATTAATTTTTCATAACGTCACTAAAGAAGTGTGACTTCAAAAAGCTTTGGTTTTTTCTTTAATTTTTAAAGAGTTACCTGCGATATTACATCCCAACAAAATTTAAATTCCGTTCTATTTAAACTGAGTAATTATCACCCACTTACCACCAACCCCTATTTTCGTCTTCTTAACAAATAGAATTTCACCCTCAACTATTTTCTTCCATATAAATCACTTGTGCAACATTAGTAGCTTTTAATTAGTACCTACTATTATTTAAACCGTGAGCTTTTGCACAAAAGTTACAACTAGAAAAATAAGGGCTGATACAAAACGATATTTATATTTATACGGGGTGTAAATATCATTACCATTTTAAAATTACCCTCGTATTTTATGTAAGTAATGTTCATGAAAAGAGATACTCGTGAAGTTGATGGTGGCGGTGATTTTTTCATGGCAAATAAATTAATGGGAATTCGCAACGGAATTTTTACTGTTTTATTTTGGCTCGTTAAACTTGCGATTTATTCGAAGAAAACAATAAATTAAACGACAAATAGAAAGAAACACAAAGAGTGTTGAGGCGGTGTCAAAAATTTTCCACCTACGTCTCTGATAATTGCGTGAAATATTCGAGTTTGTAGATTTCAACGTTTCATCCCTCATTTCTTTTTTTTTTCTTCATTCACATAAATTTCATTTTGTCAAAAAAGAAAGTAAAAGAGGGTGAGAATGTGTCATTCAAGTTTTTCTACATTTTTGACAGATTCTGTCACGTTTGTGATGGGTACAAATGGGCATATGGGGAGCTTTATATGTTGAGTATGTACTGACGTCGAAATCTTTTGCAGTTTCTTAAGATTTCCTCTTGATTTCATTTACATTCAAAATTTAAAAGAATGAAGTAAAGGAGGCTAAAAATATAACAAACTTAGTGCCCAATGTATCACGTAATTGATCCGAAAATCATTTCTTTTTTATAATCTTCTATTTATGTAAACAACCACTTATGAGAATTGGTTTTGGTATTTGCATATCTTTAACTAATTCAGAAGGTCAGATTTAACGTTTAATTTAGGCTTATTTGTAGCAAAGTTGAACCTTTGATTTCTAAGTAAACTTTTGGATTAAATAAGGATTTCTGTGTAAATATTATGAACATTTAATATATAAGACTTTAAAGGGATTAAAGAGAAGGCTTAAATTTAACACAAGAATTTGTCAGGGAATGAGCAGAACAAAACTTTTGAGCCCCTTTTTATATAGTTATGAAGATACACAGTATTGATATTTTCTTAAATTTTGATTTTGAACTTAAATCAATATTAAACGTGAAAATGCAAGTATAAAAATCAAAAATCTGCTTATCCCTACTTTATTTTATTAAATGGATGTCATTTTGTTTCAAAAACGAAAAATGCATGAATTTCTTTTTTAAAACAATAAAAACTATGTAATCGTTGATACACTTAATTTCCAAAGATTTATGTTGAGAGAAATACAGTAAATATGGTTTAAAATTGCTAAATATACTATTTTTTTTCGAGACTCAAGTAATAAACGAATAATAATATATGTCTTATGACTCAATTTCTTCTTTATTACGACGCGTTTCAACAGTTTTTGGTTGTCATCATCAGGTAATTTATAGTAATTTATAAAAAATCAGGTAATCATAGATTACATAGAAACAGCCAACAACTGTTGAAACGCGTAGTAATAAAGAAGAAATGGAGTCATAAGACATATATTATTATTCATTATTTAGTAAATATTTTATTATATTGTAACAGAAAAGGAAGAAGTCTGTCCCTCTCTTTGTGACATGCCGGCACGCGATTGGCTGAGTGACTTCTATCTCTCTCCCACCAATGCGAATGTACATATAGATTGTTCTGGAAATATCTAGTAGGTAGTGGAACGTTGGCGAATATTGGAGTATATTCTAGAATGTTGGGTTGCGGGTATATAAGGCGCTCAGTCAAGCCAGTGGACAGTTCTGTATAGAAATTCAGTTGTGAATTTCCGTTACAACAAAACGATTTTTATTGTGATTTGAATTAAAAGTGATTTTTGTCATTTAAGTGATTGTTTTGATAAGTGTGATTATGTAATAAAAAGTGCATACAAGTGAAATAAAAAACGTGATTGTTAAGTGTGAAAGTGATTACTTATTTCCAAAAGAAATTAAAAGAACGAATAACGCCATCTCAATACAGTTTTGAGACGTCACGTTACAATATATAAGAACTTTTTTTTATTACAAATTAGTTTGCTTTATCAAAGTATAAACTCTATTTTAACCCAATAAAGTATTACAAATAAAATTGTGTTGTCGCTAGTCGCTGGTTTCTAATAATAAATGTGGTCACATGGTTAAAGTATAACGTGTGTTCCAAATCTGAGCGACAAATGAGGACCTTAATCGAGTGTAAATGAAACAATATAACCACTTTATTGTATAGGTATGTGTATTTAAAGACGAGTAAGTATTAATTCTTGTTAGCTTAAATTCAGCTTATAAGTAATAAATGTACCGACTATGTACTTTTTTTGAAAAAAATAATAGAAAAATTATGTCTGGTGATTATGACATTTCTGATAGAATTCGGCGAAAAAAACTACACAAAATTTAGCTTTATTATTTTTTTAAGATGGCGCACATGGTATATTTTAGTCACGTGATCTCATTTTACGCTAAAACCAGCAACTAGCGATTTCATGAAAATGCGCCTTATGATAATATGTCTCAAATTGAGTTTAACTGTATGGAACCAAAAAAAATAATAATAATAATAATTATATGTGTTTAACATAGTCCTTAATTTAAAATTTATAATTTATATTTTCATTTTTTGTTTCTTTATTGGTTTTCGGTAATTTTTGGTGACAATTTCGAAGAAATGTTTACAATTATTTTCCAATGATAACGTTTTTTTTTTGATAAACGCATAACAGTATTCATCAAACAATCGCTCAAAAAAAGAATGATAAGAATTAAAATTAATAATTGGACAGTTTAATAATGTTTTTATTTTTATGTATAATTTTTAGGTAATAACCATACTTATCAGAAAAAATATCATGTTTAAAAGGAAAATAGGCGAAACCGTGTTATTCATTTTTATCTCAGACATTTAAAAATATAATAAACGTATGATGAAAGTTCTACGATTAAAGTTCAGAATGGTGTAGAAAAATTCTTACTTTTTCGCGAAAAACTTGTGAGTTTAATTTTTTATAGGTTCCAATAAATTTATGAAACATTATAAAAGTCTTTTCTATGTTGGGCTGTCGGCCAAAACCCGTTGAGAACAACAAAATTCGCATAAATATCTATTTATCCAACGGTGGATAAATCCATCCTCACACATGTCGTGAAAACCCATTACAAAAGCCATCTTAAGACGCAAACTTTCCATCCAGAAACTTTCTACTTAACGCATTAGTTTTTCTTTATATGTTTTCAATAGAAAATTTTGAATGGAAAATCATTTTTTCATAACTTCTTTTATTGATGTACATCTGTAATAGTTAAATGTTTATGGCTTGTCTTGGTATGTATGGATGGAGAAATCGCTACAGGGATCCCACAGGAACATCAATATGCTCTGGTAAAGGCATGTTTGTTCCTGTTGGCAACTAGAAAGGCCAATTTCTGACGTCAATGGAAAACTTGAAGAAAACGAACAGCAGTGCATTGTGATGCAACCGCAACAACAAACATAATCATCGTCTAAGATGAATTCAAACTTTAATTGAAGATGATTTTGAAATATGAGAAACGTTTGAAACGTTTGGTCAAGAGTACTTCAATAAAACATAACCTTTCCTTAATTACCTCTCAGCCTTATCAGACATTCAAAAATTAAGTTAAAATAAAAAATAAGTTAAAATTAGGTTAAAGTTAAAATAAACATTCAAAATATAAAAAAAAATATTTTATCTTCCATCAGCACCAATTTCAGAAAATTTTTCAAGCACAACAAATTCACTTTTACATAAATAAAATAAGAGCAAAATTGTGTCTCGGGAAGCAAATGACTGGATTATCAAAAAGACATAAAACATAAAATAAAATTTTCATTTCTCTAAAATGAGGAAAATTTGAATATAAAAAATATTTAAATTATTTATATCCAGCAAACCTCTATCGTGCTTCAGCACGAGCAAATGTCAGTAATTGCAAATTTACGGATAGAAAATTATTTTCTTTATGTAACGAAAAGAAAGAAAAAAACGAAAATTTAATATTCTTTTTATTCTTAACAATTTTTTTTCTTTATTTAACGAGAAATTTGAAATATTTTCTTGTTCTTTCCCCGTATTTTGTTTGAGAGTTTGCTTTTTTCGTTTCAGCGCATTTATGTACGTGAATTATATCGTTTTGGAAATATGATGATAACAATAAAACGAAAAATTATAGCCTTTTAAGTAATATTTTTTTTTTTCGTTTCGCATTTGTCTGTTTTATAGTTTAAAAAATTGCAAAAGCTCTTTGTCCCGTCTCGAGATTATTATGATACTTAAATGAAATTATGTATGAAATTAGTTTTGTCTTTGAATTCAACTTTCGTAAAAAGAAGACAAGAAAACGATGTATATACACTTGACGAAGAACGCATGATAAATTTATGTACAAATAAATTAAACTTTCATCAAAATAATTGATTTTTGAAAAGACAATAAGGAAATACAAAATTTGAAATACTCTTTTTACGTTACCACTTAACATTTCTAAGAAGAGAACAAAAAAAAATTAAAAAAAGTTTTCATCGTCATAAAATCTTAAAAATACCTGTTGGTCAGCCAAAACTACTAATAACATTTTAAATTTATAAAAGAATTTTTCAGGTTTAAAAAATGGTAGGTAATTGCTAAAAAAAAATAGAAGAATGAGTGCACCAAAGTAAGTCTGTATCCTAAAATTCGATTTTTTTGCAAATTTTGAAGAGTTTATACAGTAAAAATAATTTATAAAATATTTTATAGCCTAATTAATGAAGCATAATTTACATAATTTTAGACCGAAGCTCAAACAAAACATGTTTATGAAATATTGACCCAGATACGTATTTTAATTGCCAGGCAAACTTCACCAGTGGTCATCAAATAGTACTTATTGGATTTCTTCCTAACTACTATGTGATGAATCATCACATATCCATTGAATCATGTGATTCATGAATTGTTCATACTATATCCATTTTAAATCAATTTTTATGGATATTTTAAAAAAACACAATGGTGCTGTTTACATAAGTAGTAATCCATATTTAATCGGGATGCTAAGAATAGGTCTTGAAAAAACATGATTATAACATAAGAACCAGTTTGGTAGCTTCTTTATTGCAAAAACTCTTACTTTGATACTTTCATTAAAATAACAGCAAATTCTGTAAACTACAGCATATACAATTAAAACCACAAAAAATAAAATTCAGTGACGGCTTTTACTCCTTATTTGTTCTCTGCATTCATTAACAAAAAGAATGATGGGTGATATAATTTATATTTACTCAACAAATATGATTATATAACAAATATGATCTACTAAAAGAATTGGTTTATAAATGTGATATCCATTGAATACATTCAATTATCAATCGGTATCAGTGAAGTAGAAGAATTAAAACGAATAGGATTGGTCAAAAAAAAGAAGAATAGAGAAAATAGTGAAAATGATTATATTTTCTCTATTCTTCTTTTTTTTGACCAATCCTATTCGTTTTAATTCTTCTACTTCACTGATACCGATTGATAATTGAATGTATTCAATGGATATCACATTTATAAACCAATTCTTTTAGTAGATCATAGTATGTTCTAAAGCGGTGTATGACAATGGTTTGAGATCTTCCCTTCTCTGAGTTGCATTCCTGAATCGGGCTTCATTGCACCCAATCAGTACATTTTTTAGGAGGTCGAGGGTACTTTAACACGAGAGGCAAGTTTTGTCTCCAATTTAATTATGGGTCACCTTTGTGTAGTCTCCTGTTTACTTTGCTCCTGTTAACTTCTTTGTAGTCCGGTTTTTCCATTTTTCCTTTAAATTTCCTGAGATGAGCTCGCGTCATATCCCGTTTCCTTTACCAAGTCGTTCTTTTAATGTTTTGAGGTTATTGTTAAGACCTTCGCCATTTGTGGGAAATGGATAATTTTTTTTCCAAAAAATGAATTGAATGGAAAGAGATTTGGGTTTGTAAATTTAACTAAGCGACAGCTTTTGTTGTGGTTAATGCTTGCAGATTTGATGTTTTGGATGGTGGGATAGGCTTTAAGGTTTATGGTCATTATTAAATATTTGAAAATGGAGACAAATACATAGTTTAAGTTTGCTTGCCATTACGAGAATGCTCGTCATGGGGCAGGTGCGGCGGATTCCTATTGCAATCTGAATTCCCAAATTGTGGAACTCCCAAGTATATTTAGAGGAGAATTGTTGGCTGATGTATTAGCAAGACTAATCCAGCTTTGAGTTAAGAAGTTTACGATAAACAAACAAGGAGGACTATATATTTGCTCCACTACCTTTTACATTCAAAATATCCAATATTCTTTGATCTACAAAGACCGTCAGCCATTAATGCTTATAAGTGACTTATTCATGTAAGTTTGGTAGTTCATTCTGGCCTCAAAAAAGTTGATCTAGTTTGGAAAATGAATTTTTTACTACTAAATAAGGTGGTTATGTGTATGGTCGCTAGGCCTGACAAGTTCCATATGTGCATTTTTTCATTTTTATATTTTATTATTTGAAATTAAATAATAATGGGTAGTAGTATGGGTAAATAATATGAAAAAAAATTAATACAACATGTAGAGAATAAATATTTTTGAAATTGCATTAAAATGTTGAATTTATGAAAATCACATACGGAATTTGTCAAGTGCAGAGAAATATAACCAACGCTTTCTTCATGGCCTATCGAATTACATCAAATTTGGAAGATCCTATCCTTGTCTACCTAGATTGATAATATGTATAGCATGAAAAGTACGTTTATTTCTTGCTGTCTTTTGACGAAGACCATTTTCGACCAAATTCGTTGAAGCGAAAGACCAGTTGAAAGATTTCTGAATCACTAACGGTTCCAAATAATAGTAAATATGAGTTCTCTATACTACACCTCAGTGGGAATTATTTAGTTTCGGTTATATGGTCTTTGTTCATTTCAGCAATTATTTTTTGCATTGGAAAACATAAATGGAAATAAATCATTAAAAGCTTAAATTCAATTAATTTAGTTTGGTTATAAGTTTAAGGTGTTAGTGATTTCAAAAAATTCCCCATTTTACATAAAAATGTCTTCAAAATGTTTTATTTGAAATCAAACCGAAATCAATCAATGCGTCAACTTTATTTGTCCACGTTCCCGGTAAAAGCTCTCACAAATGTCTCATGGCACATCTCAGAAATTTTTTATTTTCGATTCTCAATAATAACGACGGTAATCGTACGAGAAAAAAAATCATCACAAAGCTTTTCGTGTCCGTTTTTCGTTGTCAAATTCCCGTATTTCTTTGATGAACTTGCTCGACCAAAAGCACAAAACGATGTCAATTTATTACGTCCGATTCACTCGTTAAAGAAAAGCTCGATCGTTCAAGTTTTTTGCTTTCACCAGTGCTCCATAATACCGGCTCATTTATTAAAGCTTATCATTGATTTTTTCGTGCGAAAAAGAATTTGTAAGGAGCATTTTTGGAGTATTTGTAATCAACGCACGTCGCCACCGCGTCGAGCCTCGGCTTTTTCCCCGAGCAAAGCTCATAATCAAATAGAGTCTAATTCACATGAGCTTCCACTTTCAAGCAATGCAATTCACATAACGGTATTATTTAAAAAGCTTCGAGCTTTTTATACAACAGTTTTCCGTTTAGGTTTGAAATTTATATTATTAGGTGGGCGGGTGGAGTTTATTAGGTTATGACTAAATTGGTTTGATAGACAAAGGCATCTTAGATTGAATTTGAGGTTTTTCGTTTATAGGGAAAATGTGCGTTTGATAAATGACTTGGATATGACTTGAATGGAATGGAAGATGTTTTAACGTGGGGAATATATGGAGACGTTACGTGAAATGGATTCATCTTTGTCGATTTTGCGATGATAGACTGATTTCGAATTCGTGAAACGTAGATGTTTACGTTATTGTTGAAATGAAGATCGTTATCGTAGCAATTGATTATCTATCGTGATAGAGACATGCCGTGATTTTTTCAAACGTGTGTGATTGATATATGATGGAATAAACGAGAATATTTCACCAATTTTTCCAGCAGATAGATATCAGTTGGTGTTCGTGTGTGGAATTGTGAAAATCGAAAAGCTCTAATGGTTTCAATTATAATTAAATCGAGCTTTTATCTATTGTAGAGGGCGTTCGATTTGAGCTGAAACATTTATTTCAGTCTGGAGAATTTCTGAACCGGTTTCTTGTCGATGCTGAAACAGGAAACCGCGGTCATAGTTAATTTCAAAGTCTGTTGGATTTGTTGGATATTAGATACGAACGCTGCTTACAACCAGCTTCATGTCATGCAGAAATTGAAACGTCTATGACTCGAAAGCTCTCTTCCACTTAATTTTATTTTATCGATTTAATATCGTTAACAAAGCCCACATTCAATACGTCGTCTAATTTTCAACGATATTGAAATAAATAAAATTGCAACGCTCAAAAACATATTCGTATATCCAAATACATGGAGCGATAATTACTCGCTTCAACTTCACATCAACTTGAAGCTTTTTCAAATTTGCAAAAGTTTCACAATTGTGTGCACTTGCACATTCATTAACGCCTCGTTTTTTTTAGGTTGCCAGCTAAAAGCTGTTTCAAATGTAATTTATATCGAAAAAAAGAAATCCTGTTAGGTAAATCCCATATCTTTTCATTCCACCAATTGGATTTGATGATAAAAAAGAGTCACTTGAGACATTTTTTTTATATTTTTATTTTTTCAAGTGCATCTCCATGAGATAAACTTGCATCACGACAATTTTCATAAATGTCGCGTGTATTTCTATTTATGATCGTCTCAATTTAATGTCAAATAACTTCGTTTTTCTTGCAAGCTATTTTTTTTCGTTGATTTTCACTCACAATGGAATGTAGTGGCGTCTCGTCGCTATCCCGTTTCGAGCTTTAAATAAAATTATGAATGGGGCAAGTATAAATCTGCAATAATATAAAACTAAGCCGGCAAATTTGGATTTAATCCAAGACATTTGTTTAAGTGTTTTATATTTTGCGTTATGGAAATTGTACCGAGATGGAATGGAACTGGGCTTGCACGCGAACGTGTTTTTATGAGATTTGCTAAATTTTTAACAAGAAATAGGTTAAAGTCGCCCCAAACATGCTGTTTATGCTAAAAATTTAGAATAAATACAATTAATCATTCAAATAGATCTGTTAGTAAAACAATACCATGAAAAATTAAGAAAATTAAAATTTTTGTTTTTGGTAAACCAAATGTAAGAAAAACAAGCAACTTTTGGTTACAAGTGGCCAAGTGGTTAAGGTGTCCATTCCAAAACTGATTTGTGTTCGGTTCGATTTACGATTTCTAATTAATCCTCCTAAATCGTTAAAAATCTTTGCAGTTATAAAGGGATGACAAATAACCACATGTAATTTACATAACAAATGACAGTCTCACGAAATTTATTGTTTCATTTGGTGTATTTTTGCAGCATTTTGAGATTATATTTAAACCGATTGATCATGCGCACATGCTATATAGTTAGGTGTGGGAACAATAGAGTTTCGCTCGACTTTACTATTTTACGTGCTATTGAACTAATTTGCTAAAGTTCTCGAATTGAATTAGTACTAAGTTTGAATTTTAAGTTAAATTTTACTTAAAAAAATGTGAAATGTTTTTAAACACAAAAATAATACATTTTATTGAGTAAATAAGTCATTAAAGACATTAAAGCAAAAATAAAAAATAGTGTAAAAAAACATTGATAGAATTCGATACTCATCTGTGCGAATAAAAGAGGTGTGCATTAAAATCTTAGACAAAACTCAAAACACTTTGGTGTGAATTGAATCAAGTTTAAATCAATTGAATACTCGTAGATTGAAGTATACCAATAGAACTATTTATATTGTTAATTGTCTACTTCCGTAAAAACATACCAAAAACAGTCTTTCAAACAATTTTAAGGGGGGTTTCCTGTATGATAGGTTACAAAAAAGTTTTTTTTTGTGCATAAATTGTTTCCTTATTATATCTAAAATATGGTGATAAATGATTTCCTAAAATTTGAAGTCATTGTAAAGATACAGTAGCTACAAAGATATAGAAGTCGTTAAAATTTGAGCCATATTGGAATTTGTAAACGCGTTTTTCTGAAAACTGCGATTTTCCAACATTCCTCCAGCATTCTTCAAAAACGGTTTGACCGACTGATTTTCCATTTATAGAGTAGAATCAGCCCATGTAGATGTATAGAATAAACTAAAATCTAAAAATATTTCAATTTTTCTTACAATAAAAAAAAAAACGTGAAATCGCTAGTTTTCCTTCTGAAGTCTGCCGAAAATTCAATTTTCCATATATGCAATTTATTTTAGTACATTCAATGCTTTTAAGCATACAGATTAATATGCCGATTTATTTTAATTTCTCATACACGAATCAGCCGAAATCGTAGAGGAAGTGAGCGTTTATTTTCTCTAGACGGGTGTCTTTGGAGCGCTATAACGAACGTTCTATTGGAGATTTTTAATAGAAAATTACAGGTTATATTAAAATAAATGTTAATACTTGATAGCTCCAAGTTCTAGGTATATTTTCATTAGTTCTCAAACAAAAACTCCAAAAAATACTTGAAAAACAGGATATCACACGGGAAAACTCCCATAAGGTGATCATAACGAAACTTGAAATTTCGAAATAGCTTTTCACTAAAAGGTGATGCATCTTTGGCTATAATATCTTTGGTTATATATAAAATATTTACGTGTATTCGCTCTATAGCTAAAATGCCGATATCTTAATAATTAAAATTTTCAATATAGTCGCTAGTCGTTAGTTTCTAACGGTAAATGTGGCCACGTGATTAAAATGTAACATGTGTGCCCAAATTTGAGCGACAAATGAGACTCTATATCTAATGTCAATGAATCGATATAATCACTTTATTTTATAGGTATGTGGATATAATTGCTAGTAATACTTGTTAGTAAACAGCTTATGAATATTAAAAATGCCAATGATGTACTCTTTTTGGAAAATGAATTAAAAGAGAAAATCATATTTAGTGAATGTAACATGCAAGACATGTCTGAGAGAATCCAGCGAGAAAGCTATACAAAATTTAACTTTATCGCTAATTTTATCAGATGTTACTTTTAAGCCACGTGACCACATTTTTCGCTAAAAACCAGCGACTAGCGACTGCATGAAAACGCAGTTTAATTGCCTTTTTAAGGATTGTAGATTCTGAGGACTCTAACTACTAAGATTTTGACGTGAGTTAAGTCTAAGAAGAAGAGTAAATAACTGAGCACTGTATATTTGCGAATGCATTGTTTTTAATTCAAAGAATGAAAACGAAAATTAATCACAGTTCTATTAAGTTTCTTTTTGTATGTTATTATAACTTTACTGAAATATGATTGTGACGAATAATCCGATTCTTAGGTTATATTTTCTAAGCTCAATTTGCCCTATTTAAGGTATGAAAGAAAACAAAATTTTTGTAAAAAAAGGGTTGAATTTCAATTTTTTTACATGGAAAATTTATGTCGGTTTGCTGCGCTTCAAAGGTTTCCAGATTCATAGTAATGAAAAAATTAGGGGAAAAGCAAGTCTTTTTACGACAAAAATTTGCGGTCCACATCTAAATTGGTTAACAGCGGAAATGTGACAGGGAAAGCGACAAAGTCACAAATATGGGATTTCTTTTTATTGCAAAAATACACTTAAGCAATCCTTCAATACTACAACGGTGCAGAATCTTGATCTCACCGTCATTTATATGGCGAGAGGGAGCCAAAGCTTGCCAAGCGATTTGTCTATAGACAACATTTGAAATTTAGCTCGGAGGCAATTGGGGAGGAAAAAAGGGGAAAAAAAAGAGAATACTACGAATTACGTTGTACCACTCGGTATGACAAACAGAACCGGAATCGTACGTATCCCGTTCCCTATTCGGGGTTAGACACATCTCGCTCGTGTATCCCTCGGGATAATGCGGTGACAACATTGTGTGCTGCGTTCTTGTTATAAAAGCCTTGCTTAGAATGAGGACTTTGCCAGGGAAGGTCATCGTTAAGCGGTGCATGCAATAGACATGTCTTATTGTTATCTCAAGAATTATGGTATTTGTCAAACGACATTGTCGAAGCTAAAGAAAAAGTGGATCGATTGTGAAAATCGTTTTTTCAGTAAAAGTGTGCTTTGACTAATGTGATTCATTTATTTTCCATCCTTCAAACGTAAGTTCAACGAAAAAAATTGAAACCGAATGCATTTTTGCATATTTTTTTTCAACCCTAATAACGTTTATAAACGACCAAATCTTTTTCGCTGAACTTGAAAGATAAAACTCAAATAAGTTCTTATTTCGAAGCCAAGCTTATCCATATGTGGAAGTGGAAACAAAACGTCTGTATTTTGCTGCTTTGTGAATAAACTATGTGAACTGAGTCTGGAAAACGAGACTATTAACCCTATATGAGCACTAATTAAGTTAACCAAGCATGTGAATCTAATGAAAATCTATCTATTTTGATAATAGTTGTTAGAATGAAAATGTGCATTAGTTCTATGACGACATTTTACTCGTTCATATGGTGCTTTTGGTTAAATTGTCTAATGATTATACACGAGTTTCGTTCTGTTAGTTATTAAACAGGAGAAATAATGTATATATGTTTAATGTTTATAATATTTTTCAAAACAACGACGACAAAAATATAAGTTTCAGGTTCAGAAACATATATTCGCAAAAGTAAAAGAAGAAACTGACCATATTTCTAATAAGTGATATATTCATGCTAATATGTAAAATTCTTAAGTCTTTAATTATCAACCCAATTTTAGAATAAATATTTGTTTAAAGACGGTCTCATTCATTATTTAAATTTTTTAAAATGTTGTGTCTTCTTATAACTGAAGAATGAAACAACCAATTTGAATAAAATTTGGTATTGAGATACAAGGCTATGTTTCACTCACTATAGAGTAAATACCATTACTTAAAAATAATAAGGGTTTGGAACCCGTACGTAAGACTGAGGGACGAAAACATTAATTTATTGAAGTGAAATTTCATTTTGAAACAAAAAGCGACAGTGAAAAGAAACAAACACATAGATCTATAAGGTTTAAGGTGCGAGAGACTAAGATAGAAAACATTATACTGTGTTTCCACGGTTTTCACTGATATGGTTATAATGTATAGTATACTGCAAAAAAGAGAGACTTATAGAGAGGTTCAATTTTGTGTTAAATGTGGATGTTTGGGCTACTCTGTCAGGTCAATCTCAGAGCTTCTGTTAGCTGACCACCAAGCAATCGAAGCAAGTAAAATGCAAGCACTTATTTCAAATGCTTATTTGTGTAGGGTGGCGCTCTGGATTTTAGTTATCATAAAAATAGTGCCAATGTAACGTAGATGGCGTTTTTAATGCCACACTAGATTTTTCTAGATTTTGCTATACATATCATATGCACGGTCTGTCCATATATACATATCAATGATTTCGATCAAGTTCTTTGAAGTGAAATGTCAGTCAGAAAGAGATAAAATTCTCGAATCAATGTAAAGGGTAAAATAAATTTAACATGATTTCTCTATATTACTGCATCTCTGTGTTTAAAACTTACTATCAATATTATCATTACCAAATCCTACAGTTATTCTAATCCTGAAATTTTACATTCGTCTCATTATCTTGAAATTCACATTTTTGAAGAGTTTATTTCTATTACGTATGACCTGCACACATGCATTTTTTCTTTTTTCTATAGCCAAGTCACCAAATATTAACGTCACTAAAAAGGATAAGAACCACCATTAATTATAATTAAAAAATGCTAAATTTTTATTATTTAGAGCGCTTTTGTCGGGAAGCGCAGTTGTCGGTTGCGCTTATGTTGGGGTACCGTACAAAATGAGATTTGGTCAGTTCTAGTCAAGTTTACACAAAAAATTAGTTTTGAATAAACTTGGATTACTTAATTCGTATTTTTTAAACAATAAAAACTTGATAAAGCTATAAATATTACTACCAGTGA
Source organism: Sisyra terminalis (assembly GCA_958496175.1). Classification (NCBI taxonomy): domain Eukaryota; kingdom Metazoa; phylum Arthropoda; class Insecta; order Neuroptera; family Sisyridae; genus Sisyra; species Sisyra terminalis. The sequence continues at coordinate 34,316,005 of OY292277.1, read as the reverse complement.
CGTCACTAGGATTGGTGTCATCCAGTGCGGTAATTCATGATGCCACCCCCTCACGGTTCCCCATAGACCTCCTTCAAGTTCATCAGTGCCAAATAACGCTAAAATACAGAGCCCTTAGTAACGTTTATAAAAATAGATTCTTGAGAAAGGCAATAAAACAAAGGCAATAGAAAAAAAATTTAGGTCGGTTGGTAAGGGATTGCAAGAAATTAAGAAGTAGGAACTACATTGAAAGTACGTTACTTTTTTAATAGTAAAATTTTAATGAGCCCCTTTTATTTTGGTGCCACCCCTTATGTTGGTGTCCCCCGGTGCGGTTTGCATCTTTCGCACCCCCTAGTGAAGATTATAACATATACTTATTTTAGTTGTAAATCGTGAAAGTTTTAAAAAACAACCAATAAGTATAAAAAATAATTCGCTTTTAACAATATTCTAATATAGTATTAAGAATTTCAACAATAAATTCGAATGCATATTTCTCTATAAAAATTAAAAGAGATGATAGTTTCCCACTGCTTTAATATTCCAAGAAATAATAAATTTCATGATCGATTTATTTTTAAGGTTATAAAAGGAACATTTTATATTCTAATGACTACCCTAGGTTGTAGTTTAAATGTTAATTTCAAAGTCTTGTTACAAAAAGATCGTTTAGTCTTTATTAAAATGATGATATTGAAGAGAGGAAATAATTGAACCTTTCCTGTATTATACCTCTTTTAAACAAGGAATAACGAGTCACGCAGCAGGAACTATTGGCTTGGCATAACTTTCAAAGTAAAATATAGAATCAACTATTCATAGAGTTGTGATAAGGTTTCTATATCATTAATCTTATTCTTTTACGTACGGAAAAACTAAAATATTTTCATACGCATAGCCTCGGGAAAATTCGCTTTTGTACCTTCAAAATTTTAATTAACTGTAACAAGACCTCGAAACTTGTAATTTAGAAAAAAAATTCAAATTTCCCATTTAATTTCAAGGGAAACCAAACAAACACCGGAAGCCTCTGCTCGCTAAGCCTCATTTCTTCATTCACATTCTCCGATTTCATATCTTCTCATTTATTCATTTTCCGCCTTACCTACCATACTTTGGCAGTGGCAGACATTTCAGTCGATTCTTACAGGGGTAAATTTCACAAAAAAAGCTTAAGCACATTTCAAAGAAGGGTTGTGCACAAGTTGAACTTTCTTTGTCAGCAAATAAATAATACACTGTGAAATGTAATATGACTTGAATTAAATATAAGGACAAGCGTTTCTCATTGCTTTGAAGGATTTACAAAATTACTTTTGCAGCACAAAAATGATATGATATTATGTTCATGTGATGCTAGAAATTCAAGATAATTTTTTTCAAATATTTTTTTATATAATTAACGCGTCGTTCAAACGACATTGTGTTTAATTTAAACGTTAATAACCTCAATGAATTCCTACAAAAGGATCGTTTAAACCGAGAAGAGGAGAGATATTTTTTTCTTTTTACATTTGAATGAAACTAAGTGATCTAATTATGGTAAATGGGAGAACAATGATGTGTTGTAATGTTGTAATTTCAAAGAATTTCTGTTGGAAATTTCATGAAAAAATCGTAGCTATTTATTTTCTTTTGTGGATGTTTTAATGAAATATATTAGAATCCGCTTTTTTGGTAGTATGTGCTTGGTTGAAATGTGACTCAATGTTAGGTGATAAATGCTTATAATGTAGAAATTTCTATTGAAATTTACCAATGTACTAAATGAGAAAGTTTCAAAGACTCGTTTATTCGTTACTTCCATTTGCAGGTTTTGAGCTTCGCAAGCTTCCAATTTTACAATCTTCCAGTCTTTAGCTTCATGCACTAAGGAATGAAGGAGTTCAATGTTTAACGGGTGGTTAGGGAATGTGAACCAAGCACGCGGGTGGTGGTTAGGAGGAAGAGTGGAAAATAGGGATGGTTTCAAGAAAATGTTACCAAGAAGGACACCTGACTTTAGTGCAACACGATATGAAGAGATATATGACAAGAAAACAACCAGACTTTGACAACGACGTCGCATCATTTTCATCACCATCAACATTTGATGATGGTGTCGTCATAACGGATACGATGATACCCTTACTGAAAGCATTATCGTCACACATTGCTCCATCGTCATTAACCAAATGTAAAATATGTGGAACAAACCGGGTGTATCACACCGAGGCAATAGTTTCCAGCGAAATTAAGAGAAGATAAAATTAATTCTTGTATGCAGTCTCTTTTGCTAAGCATAATATGAAATCTTCTTTTCGGGGTCGATGTTTTCATTTGGAGCAAAGTCGATACTTAACGTTACGATGATGTGTATTTAGTACCTGTTTCTCGAAGTTTCAAATTAAGCTTCATTTTCAACTAACATTTACTTTCTACCGGATTGCTTTTACTGCAAAAACTTCTTCTAAGCTTCCTATACATGCATACATTGACGATGTTAAATCCAACCCGAACGTCAAATATTATTCATAATTAATCACCGATTTGAAAAGTTACTTTCCGTTTTGCCTTTTATAATTATTTTGATTTGGGTAAATTTCAAATTATACCCTTGACAAAATCTAAACCCTATACTATCAAAATCAAAGAGGCATTAAATAGTATTTTTCCAATGAATTGTTCCATAATTGCTGCATCTATTAATATTTGAACCAAATATTTCTTATTCAGAATGGAATTGAATAAAACATAAACGTTAGAGAAAAACAATATTTTTTAGTTTTTATAAATAATAATTTTCAATATACAAATAACAATTTCAAAAAAAAATCTCAATGTAATTTGCATTAAAAAAATCATAACAAGACACAATTTTTTGAACGCTATAACAGCTTAAAACGTAAGTACCTATTTTAAAATTTGTTTGGTTAAATATCGTTTTTTGCAGTTGAATAAGCAACACACCTAAATTTAAACAAAAGCTCAAACAACTGTATTTCTGATATACTGCCCAGATACGTATTTTCATTGCCAAGCATCAAATATACGTCAAAAATACATTTGTTTGAGCTTTTGTTCAAGTGATTGTAGTTTCATTTTTTAAATAGTATTAAATAAATAAGACCACAATAAAATTTTTAATTTATACAAACAGTATAAGCATCCAAAGTCAGCAAAAAAATCTAATTTGATGCTATATTTTCTTTTAACTCAAATATAATTTTTGCCTTGATATATAAATAATTAACAAAAAGATTCTCTTTGAATCAGTCATTGTTTATGAGTGGCATATTAATATTCATTTAAAATTTGGTTATAAGTATGTTTTAGTAGAGCTTTATATGTTTTAGTAAACAAAGTACTTTTATGTAGCAATCAACTTTAATAACCCATATTTCTGTCTAATTCTACTGATAATACCAAAAATTAAATTTGGTGCTGTAAAAACAGGTTTCGCTATCTTATGACCAATGAAATAGCTATAATTTTTCGTTATTAAACACAACGTCGCTAAGATTCGACGAGAATATTTGAAATGAGTTCCTTCTTTCAACCCTCAAGCATTAGAAACTTATAAGGATTGTTTTTATTAAATAAGTTATTTTTATTGTTCAAAAATTAAAAATTAGCAATCGTTATAAATGGTCCGAATTTTTGAAAACTAATGTAAATGCCATTAAACGGGCATGCATTTAATGTTCAGCACACCTTAGTCTAAATAAATAGCTAATTTTTTGTTCTCTCTGAAAATGTAAGTAAATTTTGTTCAAATAGCTTAGCAAATGAAAGGTATTGGATTCCTAAACATTTTACAAAACCGAATCAGCAGCTAGAATTTAATATTACCAGGTGCTTAGCAAATAATCGATGCAACTACGATGCAACAACAATCGATACATCGTTTAACGATTTCACGACAAGGATCGTTGTGCTGTCCAGGATCTTATAAAATCGCAATGAAAACTGAATAAAAAAAACAATATTCTCAATAGGTTTTTGAATGAAAAGACTAGTGACGGAAATACCATACATTAAATTTGTAAAATAAGGGCTAATAAAAATTCAACTTTTACGAAACATAAAAGAAAATTATCATTAGGACTGTAGGGTACTGTTTACGATAAAAATTTGTTCCGAATCTTATATTTATTTAAAAAAAGTAAAAATTAATGTGAAACGTTATGCTATACTTTAATTATAATATAATATTTTATTAATGTTATGTTTTTATTGTTGCTAGTTATCATCGTATTGGAACTGTCCAGGTTTCTAGCAACTCTAGGATTAATCAAATACTGTTAATCGAGAAATAATGAATATTTGCTTCATACAAGGATCGAACTAAGCACCTACAAGTTTTGGAGTGGCCACCTTGATCCACCAGTAGGTTTAATATACAATATAATGACGAAAAATACCTGACAAAAAATACATGGGCCGGAAATATAGGCCAATTTTATCGTCAATAGTTTTAACCACCACCTTAGCCCATTACATGTTGATAACACCGTTTGTTCTAAATGTGATTGATGTTTTGATCCATTTTTGGACAATTAAGGATATTAGGGTACCACTTTATGATTAAAAAAAATCTTTATAATCTTCTTGAGACAATCAGAACGATTCTAAAGGTAAATCCCTTCTTAAGCTTGGTAAAAGTTTCTTAAGATCTAACTCTGTATAAATTTATAATTTCCTGGGAACTTTCTACTTCATGTGTAGGGATGTTAGGGGTGGTTAATATTAGCCTGTCAGATTAAAGTCTATTAAATAAAATGTGATTTTGAAGTTTCGAAGTTATAAGGGTAGGTCTTGCGTTTCTCTGATCTTATTCTCTTATTTTTAATGTAGTTTATAACTGTTACCTGGTATATCGTGATGTTAACAAAAATGGTTATTTAAGCTTTAAATGGCAAAAATATTCATAAAAATGGATAAATTATCTATATTCTACTCTTAAATAATTCTTTAGCTTTACTGTAGACATTTTAGTTGTTGACGCGAAAATAAGTTAGTACAATTAACACATGCTTAATTTTGTATAAGTAATTATTTTTTTAAATAATTGAGTATTTAATAAACGTTATAGTCATAAAAACAATACAGACCATTGGTTAAGTTATGAAACTCTTCGAAACAGGATTTGTTCTAATCTTTCTTCTACATATTTACAAAAAGGGGTTAATTTTTGACTCATTCCATTTAGAAGCGTTTTCTCAAATTAATATGTTTAAAATAAAGAGCTTTAATTAAAAGCTTTCTGAATGGGAACTTTCAAAAAGTTAAACACATTTGCTGTCGCCACACGTCGCTTCCCTACGTGTTGGTTATATGGAAAATTCACTGAAGCCTCCTAGCTAATTTAATTCATCAAGTCATTTATTTTGTTGAATACAATTTTCAAACACATTTACGCGTTCGGCAAATATTTATTCTAACTTTTGAATTGAAATTAACATTGAACCGTATTATGCTTTTATAATTGTCATTATTGCTTCGTTTATATAGTAGACAGCGTAATTTTCCCATACCGACTCACAAAACACGAGCACACTTCTATATGAGGAAAATTTTGGGAAAACAACAAGCCGTTACATTGGATTGACGCGAGTGGTAAATGTGTAAGTTTTAATTATTAAAACGACAGCTAAAACTTAGTATATCTTTTATATTTGTTATTTTCGTAATTTACATGGGAATTCAATCAAATTGTCTCTCTACTGTAAGGGGTAGTTGGAGCAATTTTCGAGATTGAATACGATTTTATTGTGTGCTTTTTATGTGGAAGTTTTATAGCTTCCAAAAAAAGAAAATGTCGATATAAAAATTTTAGTATGCGTTCTGATATATTTTTAAGTCACTTTCGGATATTAATTTTATAAGTTTCGTTTATGTATCTGGGTGTCGTAAATCGAGAATTAATGAGGCATCGTTTAGATTTTTCTCATGAAAATGATGATCGGGTTGTTTCTATCTTTTTACGATTTGATTACGTGAATGAATGCGGCATATTTAAACGATAATTAAAATGTAAAGAGACGATTTGAACGCGCTTGGGGTAATTATGTAGAAGAAATAAATTTTATTGGGACAAAAACTATTTGAAGTGGCTGCAATGAACATTTGTTTTTAAAGTAAATCGAAGAAAACCGTAAAAAAATCTACTTCACTTTTGGTTTTAATGATGAAAAAATATATATACCCTATATAACATCTTTCACAAAGAAATTACTGTAGGTGGATAAACCATTATTTTTTTTTTAAAAAGTTAAAAAAAACGTTATTATACATTTTGTATTCAGATATTTCGAAATTTGACTAAAAGGTTATGTAAATTGATAGATTAAAAATTTAATAAAAATGTAGTTCATAATATCGCTCGGCTTCTATACATTAACAAATTATTTAACAAACTAAAAAGGTATCGGGGGACATCCGGCAAGAGTGAAGCTCTTAATTATTCTGATATGAATTTTATTAGGATATGGGTTTTGTTTAATGAATAAAAGAACGAAATATTATTCAACAAAAATTTTCTTCAATATGTTTGTAAATACAGTACAATAACATGAAAATCAATTTGAAAATTTTAAAAATGAAAATCAATTTATAAGCCATACTCAATCATCGATATTATCAGTTTATGGTAACTGAAATATGATGCCTGTGTCTCTATTTTATCTATGATTCAAGAGAAAACAGCATCAATGGTAGTAAAAGAATGTTTTTGAAGAACTCAGATTTCTCATCTTTAAAATTGATATTGAAGTCACCAGAAAAAAATACTGGAATTTTGTGTGAATTACGGCCAAGCAGAGTTGATCCTCCTACTAAATACTGTAAGAGTTTTCTATGAATAAAGTAACAGAACGACCCTCATATTTCCCGATAGACAAGCTATATTCAACGCATTAACTCAAAACTGATCTGGAAATATAAGGAAATAGTTATAAGTCAAGCCACCAGAAATCTGATTAACTTGGGGTGCCAGATTACAAAGATATCAAAGGGAATGAAAATACCGAGGCTCTTGTCCATCAAGGATTGAGGACACTATCCACATACCCATTTCCTGAGCTTGACATCACAAAATTGGCAGTGAAAATACCATCAAAGAATGGGTTTATAAAAATCACTGCTCAATTGGGAAGATCACCACCGGACAAAAACATTAAAAGGTTATGGAAAACCGTCCCTGAACCTAACTAATGAAATACTTGATATAACAAGAAAACAATTTAGGGAAGTAACGGGTCTAATAACCGATCACAGCAGACAAGAAAAACATTTGCATACAAATGAATGGAGTATATATGGGTGACCAGTGTATACATTTTATCAGGCAGAGAACAGAACTGCTTTTTAATTAGTGAAAATCTAGTACTCAGTACTATTATTCAGCAATATTCCTAAGCTTGTTTCGCTAAATTTTTCCTAAATCTTCCTAAACAGTGTTGTATTATATACTGTACAGTATTTGTACGCGAATTTTGGTTAGTTCTTTCCGAATATGTATCCACGTAGACGGTGCTGGTAATTGCTTTTAGTGCGGTTTGTCATTTACTGTACAGTGCGCTATCAATTTATACACACCAGTGCATGAATGCCAAGGGGCTCTGATTTCTAACCATTTTTAAAACTCAGCGCACTGTACTAAGCTCAACGCATGTACACACAATCTTATGACGATTTCAATCTTAAACTTTATTGAATGTAACATTTTTTCTTAGTTTACTCTTACCGAATGTTTTCATTATTTTTAATTGTCCTGGGAGTCATTCCTAAGAAATCCACAGAACTGTGTCCTAAAAGTACTATTGTGCTCCAATTTTGCATCTAGTTCCAATTGACTAAGTCTGCTTCTGAGATAAATCACACCAAACCGTTCATTGAATCTTTGTATATGTTTCCCACCTGATATCTGGGTGGACCATATTAGGCACTGAGACAACGACCTTAAAGCATGGCTGGGAAGTCAAATAGTACATAGGAATCGAATGTCCTCACAAAAAAAACTTCTCTTTCAAAAAAATTGCTTCAACATAAATCATTTAACTGGAGTAAACGACGAAGAACTTATGTATGTATTGGACCCTTTATTATTCATCCGTCATTAATCAAAAATTTGATTAAAATTTTCATACTCTGGTTTGAATAATGTTATATGAAGTATTATTATATAATCTGTAAACATCAAAAGGTTAAAAAATAACAGACTAATTATATATTTTTCGTTTTTTTTAACCAATTAATTATGTCAATGAAGATACTTACAAGAGCTTAATTTAGTAAAGCTCTGATTGGTCTGGGTAATGTCCATTTTTATGGTTTCACCATAAAAGCATTAAAGTTTAATCGTTATATGAAACAGAGATGCTGACTCGAACATTTCCATGTCTTTTTCATCGCTTTAGCACGTTGATGAAATAACGGGCTTCAGGTAATTATATTTGGCCAACATTCGCTCAGATAACGAGGAATAATGAGCGTGTGGTAAACCGGAACCGGAATAAATCTCACATGATCGCTTTACAATCTCCAACAAGGCGAAATGAGCTTTATTCAAAAATTTTATCAAAGAACATAAAAATCACAATTACAATTATAACAACATTCAAAATAGAATTTATTCCCGGCCACACATATTTATTATAGTACGATGATGGGAATGATAGCATAAAAGATAGCGTTTTTCCCCGAATGAAATTCTATCTGGAACATTCTTTACGATTATAACATTAACTAAGGAAAGTCGCTGTTAAAACTTTTAATATGGTAACGCATAACATAAATTTGAAAAAGTACTAAAGCCCAACTTAGACTCCAAAAATGGAGCACAACCCCCATGTTCAACAAGGGATGAAAATATAATCATAATAAAATATTATAATATGATAATTTTAATGAAAATAAAATGTCTGAAATGTACTTTTTTTCCTAAAAATAAAGTTGAAATTTCTCTCTCATGAGATTTTTTGTATGGAACGATAGTCGTTAAATGTACGTTAAGTACAACGTCATCTATTATTGTTATATCGTACTAATCACATCTAAATCCCAGTTAAAATTTATTTCAATTTTAAGTTTTTCACCCTTTTGCATAGCAGTGAATAGGTGAAATGCGTCCCACTTGTATCCCGAACGAAACGAATGACTCGTATCAAATAGAAACTTGAACAAATTGATTAACAAATTGAATTTTCTAGCTTTTTCCTCTCGTTTTTTCCACAGTCGTCGTCAAATATATTTGTTCTGTGATTAAACGGGGAAACTCGGAAAATAAATCAGAGAATGTGCAATTTGTCTGCATTTTTTCGAACTGGTCTTTTTATGTTAATCAAAAGCAATTAAAGAGCGAACATTTGTCGTATGTGAGGGATCGAGTCGTTATCATTACACCCGATACGGGATATGTGCCCGTGTAACGACGCCAAAATTAACGAACAAAGAAAATATAAATGTGGAATAATAAAAGTCAAATAATAAAAATTGTTACTAATAAAAATCAACGCGCTGGCTCAATGTGTTATGAATATGAGCGATTGAGGATGACAAAATGGGGCGTGGGAGGAATTTTTCCAACTCTTTCTATGGATGAAAAAGTTTGCTCGATATTTTAATGTATTTTTTCATGGCACAATTTTAATGACATTTTTGTCGCATTTATTACTCGTTATATGAGGCAAACAGAAATGATAGATTTTGCAATTCAAAAACAGACGTATTATATTCAGTACGACTCGTTTATTACGTCCATAAATATACAACCAAAACTTGAACTGTTCCAAAATTGAATATAAAAATTGGTAAAATAAAAAATAGCTCTACATTTTACTCGTATTTACCTTTGAAACTTTTTGTTAGTTCTATCAATTGTTTCGCGATACCTTTGGTTTTCTAAAGCAGTACTCGCAGGAGTCTAGAATTATTTAGAGACTAAAAATATATTCTAGATTCCAGAATTTAAATTTTTAAGGTAATTTCTATTCTGCCATTTAACTCATACATTAAAAAAGTTCAGAAAGTCTTAACACTTTAATCAGGGAGACAAGCGACGGGCACCGGTAATACAGTCTGAGGGTACCATGGTGTCCGTGGATATAGAAGTGAGGACCTCTGATTTATGAGCTGTAATGTTAATAGTATGTAAAACATATGAATAAGAATTAAACAAAAAAACTGAATTTTGTTATAAGTTTGCGACATAGTACTCAAAATTAAACTAAATGAATTAAAACAGTGATTCTTAACCTTGTTGGAGGTATTGACACCTAGTAGTTTCATAAGCGCATTCATCGAACCTTTCATAGTTGGGAAAATATTTTTTAAAGATTTTTCCAAATTAATATTTTATGACAAAAACAAGGCATATTTGGGGTAGTCTAGTCATATGGTTAGGAGAACTGGAGAAATTGAACTCCTAATAGTTGTAGGAAAAGTGGAAAGCAAATTTAACCGAGGTATATTTACTTCATAGTAATTTGATCGTTAATTTTGTTTTAAAATTTATATTTACCATCGCTATATACCTAGCTCTTTAGCAATGAGGGTTAATAAAATTCGTATTCGAAAAATATCGAAAATTTATCCGAATCGAGAATTAAACCCAATCCTTACCGGTTTAGGAGCGGTCGCCTTGACCACTCGAACACCAGAAATTGTTATATTTTATTGAAACCAAATGTCATTGAAAGTATTTCTTCTGTGCATTTTTCTTTTTTGGGAATTTCCCACCATATAGTCACCAAAAAATATTGTTTTGTGAAAAGAAAGAAGCGCACATGTCTCTTATTTGTATTATTTTTTTTCAAGTTATTTTTACGTATTCTACTATTTATTTCCCAAAAAAAATTTTAAAGATTCTCTAATTATTTTATTTCTAATTAATTAGTAAATTAATGAATAATTATTTACGTCGTATGACTCATAAACTATAATTCATTGCGTTCTACGTCGTAAATAATTACTCATTAATTTGATTTTATATTTTAATTAATTTTCGTTAAAAAAATAAACTTGGATTTTACAAAAGATAGTTTACAAATTAATGAAGAAGTTGTAAATAATGACGAAACGTTTAAAAAAGATCAAATACGAAAATATATGTTTACCGTAATATTGTATAAATAATGTTTCTTTTAGATTTTTGTACGATTAATAGCCATTTATTAAAAAAAAAAAAACAATGTAAATTGAGGAAATGTTCAAATCTAAACAAGATGATTTTAATGGTAATATTTCCAATTTATTTCTACAAAAAAGCATGTAAGAATATATAAATAGTCTTTTATTTTTAAAGCTCGAACATAAACTTGCCTTCTAGAATATAAAATAAAGGTAAAAAAATCAGCGTGGCTTTAATGGCATTAAATCTTTTACGCATGAAAAAAATCATGTAAACTATTCGTGGGATTTGAGCATTTTTGAATCATTCCCCGATTTTTTTCTCCGTTTATAAACAGATCACGTTTAGTTAAAAGCAGGGGGTAAATCCTTTAGGGTTTATTTTTTTAATATCATAAATTACTGTGACAAAGTTAAAACCGCATATGTTTAGCTATTTTACTTATGATTCAAAGATTTTCCATGATGAAAATGTGTGGCAATGTGCGTGGGTTCAGCTGTGATGTTATTTTTCAAATATTTAAATATTACGCCCTGTTTGTTTCGGATACAAAACGAACAAATTTCCGTTTTAAATTACCTTCTCTCCCGGAAAGTTTAAATCCCAATGTCCCGTTTACACACTGATTAATTTCTAATCACAATTGCTCGAGTAAAAGCCCCGATTTTCCTTTCTTTCCAAACAATTCAACTAATTCCCGGTATGAATGCTGGCAGTCGAGGTTCGCACGTCCCTCGAGGCGAGCTGTTCGAGGAACGGACGCTTTTTCCCGTTAAGTAAATTTATTTGGAAAACTTTTGAGACTAACTAAGGGGTAGATACGCATTAAACTTATGCTTACTTACGACATATCTTCCATATTTTATTATAAAAAGCCTACCGTTTCCGATTCCAGGCAATTTATCGAAAATTATTTTGTTTTATTCTGTTCGCAAGAAGAATTTATCGCCACTTTTATTCGGACTTTTTTCCGTGTTAATCTAAACGAGAGAATCGTATTTAAAGTCTGTAAAAATAATGTGAGATTATTTTAAGGATAAAGGACGTGGGTGATTAAAATGCACAAGTAATTTCGCTTATCCTTTCCCCATATGTTGAATCTGGTAATGAATGGCCGAGAAAAAAAGCACAGCAAGAGTACAGCATGGCTTGGCACCTTTGAAAGCAAAAATTTCATATGATTATTACAAAAAAGATAAAACGAATTACGATACTTTGCATACATAAACTATGCGGTTTGTATGCACTTTCAAAACGTATAATAGAGTTAAACAATGTAAAATGTCATCGTCGACGCTTCTATGCTCTTATAAATACACACAATGTATGTATTTTACTTATTGTTAGTAATATTAACAATAAAAACAATAGATAACACGGAATGCATTTCTTATGCAATTTGTTGTTGCAATTTATTATGTGGACAAGATTTATCTCTATTTATTTTTGCATGCTGTAAAGTCAAATGAGAATTCTCTTTGCATGGAAATTTATAATAGAGAATATTTCATGTTAAATACACTTTCGTTATGAATGAAAAATTTCACTTTACTCGAAAAAGATTTAAAGAGCAGTCTTCATATGCTTGAATTGTAATCCGAGATTTATCATTTTCAAAATAATGGAACATTTTTTTTTTTAATTTTTATCAAATTTCCATATAATAGCCATTTTGATGGAAATCCATTTAGAAAAGTAATGATACTAACAAGTACATTCGCTATGAGTTCGCTATCTATAATATGAAAGTTTCGTAATTTACGAAATAAAAAATCAAACACATATCATTTTAAAAATCTTCATATTGTAGAAAATGGTCTCCTCCAAAAATAAAATGCCTTTCTTACAAACATATGAAATTGGAAAAAACCAAATACTTAGTATATCAATCTTCTTACACATGTGTACCGTATTGGTAGCAAGCAGCCCTTCTTCGTCTTCGGCATTTTCTCAAGACAGGTTCGCCGTTTTTGTTTTTCACAATTCTCTGGTTTTCCATTTCTCTGCTTAATTTTTTTCTTCCATAGCTTGTTGGATGTCAGTGGCATGCAACTTGCAACTATGTTATGGAAAATATCAATGGTTTGCTGCAGTCTTAATAACAAATTATTGTTTACTAGTAACTACCCGTGAAATGACAAATGACAAAAATTGGTAATCCAATGAAATTAAAATGACTGTAAAGGCGGTTAAATCCAATGATAAAAAAGAGCTAGTTCAAATTTGGGACAGTAATTATTATACTTGGTTTTTATCCACAGGTATGTATTTTCAATCTTCGTTCTGTGTCTTTGCCAATATATACGTTTGCCTACTATTATATTGATTAATGTGTTAGTCACCGCGATCAAAACTCAAACTTATGATCATTAGTTCTTACTTTGCAATCTGAATTTCTGGAATGGGGATGAAAAAATAAGGATTTTTTTTCAAAGAAGTTAACTTCTAATAAATTGCACAAGTGAAAGGTATAAAAATTTGACGTTTCACCATTTTTTTTTTACTATTGCAATGAATTTAGAAAGCCCATTTTAAAACTTTACTTGCGGCCTTTAAGCCGAAAAGGAATCAAATGTTTAAAAATATGGGCGCTAATTAATCAGAAAGTATCTTTGATTTTGAGAAAAAATTTTTAAGAAAAGTAACCTTCAATAATGACTATACCCAATTGTTAAATAAACATTATTATACATATGTTTTAAACTATTCCTTAAAATATGAAGATTTTGCAGTATAGCGATAATAATCTATAAGTTGAAAACCAAAGAGAACTAAATCTACTCAAAACACAGTTTTTGTTGGCAAAATATTTTTTACAGTCGCAAAAATTAAAAAGTCCTTTAATATGGCAAAAATTCTATTTAATAACATAAGAATCTTTTTATATGAAACTTGGACCTTAATTTCAAAGAGAGTTTTTGAAATGCCATAGGTGGGGTGTAGCATTATAAGAATCGGAAACCTGAGTCTTAAGAAAAGTAGAAATGAAGTATCTGGAAAGTTGTGAAATGTGTTGAAGATGAATGAAAAAAATTAAATGGACAGATCGAGTCACAAACTTGGAAATGTTGAGAAAATTGACGAAAAAAAACTATCATCAAAATGGTTTCAAGAAAAAAAAAACTACCTTGGTGGTCATCTTATTGAAAGGAAAAGGATTCACACTTGATGTTGCATAAAAGAAACAAAAAGATCCCAATAAATGTGAAAAAAGACGTATTGAAATCCTGAATCTATTGATAGAAGAATTGACTACCCGAATTTGGCGAATTTCGCTAGTGCTAGACCACACTGAATGTAAAAATTCAACCACGCGGGAAAATAAACCTATTGTCATGTTGAAAATTTTAATTATTGACCTAAAGGTATTTTTTTTAATAATAAAGGTAAACAATAAAAAAAAGCATACTTATATTTTTGAAACCAAAAACTATTTCTATTTACCTATAAAAAATACAAGTAGAAATTGGCACAATTTGTTAGCTTTAGCTTTTGAAAAATCTAAGAGAATTTTAAAAATTTCAACAATTGTCCCTCAGCAGATTTTTTCCTTCGAGTGTATGCAACACTTACAAATGAGAGTTGTAATGGATCATCTTTAAATAAAGCTGCATTTCAAGAAGGGTAGAAATCTAGCAGCATAACAAATGTGACTCGAGGGAAGAAAAGCTCAAGCTTTTATAGAACTGTTTAAAAAGAATTATTATTGTTTCCTTAATTCAAGGGTTTTAAACTTTTAAGGTTCTCTGAAGCATTAAGAAAACAAATACAAAATTGCAATAACCGAGAAAAACTTAATCAATTCCAAGAAAACTAAATTGTTTTCGATAAGAACAATAATGGTTGGAAGAAGAATTCAAAAATTTGTGTTTCAATACTGATCATAATTTTGTATTTTATGATTTTAATGGATTTTTTCTGACATTTTTAACTAATGAATTTAATTGAGTTGTCATGAGATATCAAAGGGTTGTTTTTAGACCAAAAACTCTTTGTCATTTCGATATTATTCGAGTCCAATTAGCTAAAATGCGGGTTTCTTAAGTAAAGCCATTTCTGTTAATTGGAATAATTTTTTTCATTACTAGACCCCATTTAGAACCGAAAAAAAAAATTCCCATTTCATTTAAACTCGGTACCGTAAAAAAAAGAGAATTCATTCGAAAATGATGAATATATCAGCGTGTCACACCCCAACCCGAGATACATCTACATAAATTACATCTCGGTCCATTCGTTACACTGAAAGACACAATGCACAACAGTTCGCCTCCTCTACTCCAACCAGCTCCCGCTTCCCGTTGGAATCTCCGGGATTCTGGTGAAACATTGGTCAACATTGGTCAAACATATCCAGGCGAATCGCGTCCGGGAACAAAACCAAACTACGGATTTTGGTAACATGAGTCACGCACGATGAAGCGTATGTACTCGTATGTTCCTCTAACCCACATTTAGCGAACTAGTGAGATATGATCCCAAAACCTTCGCTACCAAATGAAAACTGCGAGAAAACACGGTCCACATTTCCTTTTAGAATAATAGAAATCTCTATAGAAAGGAAAAAATGAATGATATCTTTATGTAATATTTTCCCTTGTCTCGAAAATGGGACACGACTTTCTCGTTTGTTTCAAATGAAAAAGCGTGAAATTCAGTCAAGAAAAATGGAACATTTTCATTAATGCATATGTTTTAAATTAAAACCTTAAAATGTATATATTATGTTTAAATAAAATTAATAAAACTTTTTGCTCGTACTTACGACGGGAAATTTCAATTAGTCAAAACTTACCTGAAAAAGAAAGAAAGATTTTATTAAAAAAAACATTTACATAAAACACCAGACATATATTTAAGCTTCGTAACCCTCGTTTAATGTTCCCTCATGTAAATTTTAAGCTCATTGAAAGCTGACGCGGACATATTTTTTTAAGCATCCGACTTGGTCGAAATGATTATAGCGACAAGCTAGACTGATAGCGTAGATCGCTCATTAGTGTGGTGAATATAATAACGAGAATGATGACGTCACGGGATATTCGTAGTTAGCTTCATTAGTAGAGCGTTTCGAATTGGTCCACAAGGATAAAACACAACCCAACTCCCTGAACTGACATTCAATTGTCTCGTGTGCCACTGATTTTCTATATCTACTTACCTGTCGGATGCAATGTCAAATTGG
Source organism: Sisyra terminalis (assembly GCA_958496175.1). NCBI lineage: Eukaryota > Metazoa > Arthropoda > Insecta > Neuroptera > Sisyridae > Sisyra > Sisyra terminalis. The sequence goes on along the minus strand of OY292277.1, from coordinate 34,299,725 downwards.
AAGCTCGGGATTGGGAAAAACAGGAGTCGGCAGGAACGGAGAACGATTGGTTTTAGATAGTGTTCTATGAGGAAAAGTTTCTTATGTTATTGAGATTTACTTCTAACTTTGCCTTGTTAACGATGACAACTTGAAACGGGGAATAAAAACGCCAGTCGCTCCAATTTGCAATATACAATTTAAAGGGAAGAAAAAGGAGAGGTTGAATGATTGTTGTTTGACATCAATCATATTTTACCTATTTTCTGCGAAGTGAGAAATATATTAGTATAACTAGTAGCCATAACGACAACTTTGATTTTTTCTTTGATTTAATTGACCTGTTGCAAGTAAAGTGCATTACTTATTAATTTTTATACAGTAGACTAGTCAATTTTAGAAATTTTAATCAATTAACCTATTCAGTCTTTGCAAATCCATGGAAGGGGAAATCGAATCAACACAAGCGTTCCTAGTGGTCAGTTTAAGTGTTATAGTAGGCTATTATTAATGAAATTGTAAGCAAACAAACGTGAAAATATGTATTTGCAGTTATATATTTATATATACAATTTGTTACGATTTCCATTTCTATTTTTTTTTTTAAAAAAATCAAAAAAAAAATAATAGAAAAGATAAATACATCCTTTCAATTTTTTGCCAGAATCATGAGAGTTTTATAGTTATTATAAAAAAGCTTTGAATATCCAACCACTGTCATATTTTAGAGGAATTTTCTTTAAGCTTAAACATTTTTGAACTAGTTTTAAACAATTTTGAAAAATTTCTAAAATTTTTCAATACACTTCCAAACTATATTTATATATTTATCAATCTATTACCTATGTTTTTGGCTATCTACAATAGTACAATAGAAGTTCCTTTTGCATAATAATAACCAAGTTAATTACATATACAATGAATAGGAACACATTTGTGCTTCTATCCTCGAAATCTCAGATAAGCATTTGCAAAATGAAATTATGGTAAATATAATTCAAACAATATGGCAACTGAAGAGAAATATTCAAATTAGTTGATCATTTAGCAGTTTACAAATATTATTTATGATATTCTCAAAGTTGATCTAATAATCTGTAATTAGGTAATTTTTATACTGTCTTATCGTCATAGTTACAGTAGAAAAAACATTTATCGAAAGATAAATGCAACATTTAAAAGTAATATAGGCGCTTATAAGGGTAAAGATCAAAACTCAAGAATAACATTTTTATGGTCATCAGTTATCTATAAGCACATGTTTTCTGGTACATGTCAATTAATAAAGTGATTATAGTAGTGTTTTAAAATTAATTGATTAGTCAAAAAATTAAAAGAAAATGTTTCAAAACAACTTTCTTTAATAGTTTTAAAACTCTTCCATTTCTTTCGGTATGTATTTAGTACATACTATCTTTAATAATATAAATATTTCTATAAATATAAGAGACAGTGATTTCATATTTTGGGTATTCCTTTCTAAAACATTAAATCATTGAAAAAAACCATGAAAGTATCCCAAATATCCCAAATACTTAAAAGTTTGACAGCTTTTAATAATTTTATCTTTCAAATTTAAATCTGCTACCTGTTGTCCAATCATAAGCATTCCATCTTATTATTTATTTGAAGTCTCACAATAAAAATGAACGACGATTTATAAATAATTAAAACTAATAATCAAAAAAGAAGGTATACGAAACTTACACAGAATTTTGCAAAAAAATGGCATATTTAAATTAATTTTCAAATGATATCACTCTTTATTTCAAAAAATTAATTTTTGTTTTTGCTACTCTAGAACAGACTCAAAATTAGTTAGTTTAGTTGGTTTGACTTGAGAGCTTATTTAATAAGATTAAAAATATTTTGGTACAAGTAGTTTTTATACAAGTCATTATCTGGCAACGTTTCATTCAATATTTTGTTTTTAATTCAATTCGTAAATAAATCAGTCATAATGAAAATTTAGCGAAAGAAAAGAAATTAGATGATGTCAAAATTGAATTTACAAAATCATCAACGAATTCGGGAATTGAATTAGAAACAAAATAGAGAATTAAACGTCGTCAGATAGGGACTTGTATCAAATTAACTTATATCATGGTAATATTATTATATTTATCACAATCTAGTTCCTTTTTTCGTTGGATGTATTTTTTTAAGTTTTTCACATCATTGTGTCTAGTATATGTTTAACGATAAGAATTCTATTCCAAATTTTAGCTATAAAATGCTAATAATCTCCAAATAAAATTGTTGTGTTTTGCAAATAGGCAGAAAATTTCCATTTCCCAAAGCAACCCTAAAAAGCTGTTGATGCAAAGAAGTGAAAAATAAACATCTCGAAAAAGCACAATACTGCAAAGGATTGGAAAAAGCTCAAGGATTATTGAATAGATTAACACATTCGTCTCGCTGACATTTTTCGTCGAGCCGAGCACCCTTTTTCACATTAGCAAGCGCGATAATCCGTGAAAATAGACTTCAAATTCACTCCATTATTTTCCACGACATTTTTCAAATACAATAAATTTTCCAGTGAAGAAAAAACAACTAACTATTTAATTAGAAAGTCTCGGATTATAAAAGTTGAAATTATTTCAACTGAAAGCTTTCGCTTGACAAAATTTCGCTCTATTCATATGCATTTGATGATGAGCTTTTTGTCCCGGCGGTAGATTATATTAAAGGGAGTCTGTGCTAAAAGAAAAAAACTTAGTTTTAATTACATAACGAAGCGACATTACCGGACTCGACTTGACGCATATATTTTCATTTTTCATTTTAAAGTATTAACGAAAAACCTTTACCCACGTGAAATAATACATACAAATTACATATAAATTATATATTGTCCTCCTCCTTCATTAAAATTCGCATCTCAATTCTCGAGTTCGGGAAAATGATGGTTTTCAAGTGAGAGAGGCTTGGACAAAAGGCCGTGGTGAAGCTTTTTGTTGGGCTTTTGTCCTTTTTTACGACTTGTCGTTGGTGAGGGGTGACATCTCGTTTTCGGACATATTTTATTCGAGGCCTGTGTTACGATTAGGACGCATATTTACGTTATTACGCTAGGGGTCATATTATGTTCGTTATTAATGTCCTTACGTTGGATGTTCCAGGTTCATTCATTTTCTATATTTTATGGTACAAATTAAATTGTATTCAAGGAAAGGTGGGGATGTTCGGGAATATTTCAGGAATAAACAAGATTTAATAATTATAATATAATCTGCGTCCGAAATTTGTTAATTTGATTTATTCGAAAAAGCTTGAGCTTTCCTCGAGGAAACACGGAAAAGTTTTTAGTGTGGCCAGTAAATTATTTTTATGAGTATCCAACTGTTGTTGAAACTGTTCGAAGAACGAACAGATCGCAATAATAATTTGGCGGTGATTAACTGGAATTTGCTTTACGTTTTTTTTCTTTTTTACTAATGTCCAATCTGAGGCACAACTTCGCTTTGGCTTATCTCCAAAAATGCGCTCGATTAGTCGCGAATATTTTCGTAAAAAGTTTCCACGTCGAAGCAACGACAAATAAAACACTAGCTGATGGCCGTTAAATCGAGAGAGGCGAAACAGAACAATTTGTAGACTGTCCGTAATATGGAGTCGGGAAATAGGAACGATCATCGTTCGCGTTATTTTTGTCGTCAATTTATTATTATATCCGGAACGATCTTTCAAAAACTGAGATTTATGGCCGAAAGAAGAGATTGGTTTTGCACGGCCAAATGATTTATGAGCTTTGATTACATTTATTAAATTATATATCTGTCGGGAAAAAGCAGCGATTTTTTCACAAAATTTCTACGATTGCAATTGATGTCGACTTAGAAAAACTATCGACACAATTGCAACGTGAAAACGGTTGATTCGATTTGGTGTAATCAACGTTTAAACTTCGCCAAATAGGTCAGCAATCATTGGATGGCTTAACCCAATTTCGCAGATTGTCCTTCAAGTAAAACATCAATATAAATGAAAAACATAAATTTTATCTTAGTGCTAAAAGAGCTTTGACCTATAAATTTTAATTTTACGATTGACAGCATATTTTTATTAACACTTTAACTTAAAATTCGATTTTCATTTATAAAGCAAACATAAATAACAATAAATCATAAAGCATAAGTGATATGCTATTAAATCTCTCTTCTTATAGAAATAACAAGAAAAATAATAAAGATTACAAAAACTTTAAATTTTCTCCGTCCATCTATGAAAAATTCATTATTGTAAGAAATAAATTAAGATTGACAACAAAATTAAACATTTTGAACTAATAATATGTTCAAAATACAACCCAGTGTAATGATTAATGTTAATGACATCATAAATTGACGTTATACTCCTAAATCATTGCAAAATATACGTATGTTGATGTAATAAATTAACACCACAATGAGGATTCACCTAAAGATTTTTGAACAACTTTTTGTGTTTTATTTTTCACAAACAATGAAAAGGCCTACGGTACTCTTAAACGCGTTTTCATGTAACGTGATTTCATATTCCTCGTACAACACATCTTTTTCTTCCCCATAATATTGGGATTTTATGAATTGTGATTCTACTGAACTTGAAATAAACCTTCAATACTGTCTTGCATCAAATGTAACAATGCAGAAAAAACGTGAAATAGAAACCATAGAACCAATAGGTAATGAAATTTTTATTAATTGAAACGAACAAGTAGATATGTTCTTCAGTAAAGAAAATAATAAAAATTCAAATTGTGAAACCATTGAATATTCTATTAAAAAAAATGCCGGTGGAATATTGTTTCAGAAAGCTTCGACAGTGAATAAATATGTGATTAAACTGTTTTTAAATTCATGAAATTTATTTGAAATCAATTGTTATATAGTCATATATGTATAAGTTTTTTTTAAACATATTTTTAATCTTCTGGTGACCGAGTGGTCAGGGTGACCGCTTCAAAATTGGTAGAAAGTCAAATTGGTAAAATTTGGGTTCGAAGCTTATATGAAGCAAAATTTTCAATTTTTCTGGATTACGGATTTTACTTACTCCTAGAGTCGCTTAAGATCTTGGTAGTTATAAATTGAAGGTAAATAACAAAAAAACAAAAACAGTTTGATTTAAATAAAACGCACATATTTCGTTCACAATATAGTTTTTCTTTAATTCAATCTAAACCACTTTTAACGAGAAAAAATAAACGGTAATTATTCCACAAAACGCGTTATACGCGGCCATACGAGCGCGTTATACGAGAATGCTCGTCCAAATATCTACCCTATAACACGGAACATATCTACCGTATGATAGGGTGTATTACTTTATTTATTTTTAAATTTATAAATAACACTGCATAATTTTTTACTGTGATATGTTTTAATATATTGTTAATTTATATATATGAGAATATTGTGTTTTTTCGTAGAAATAGTTTGGGAAATAATATAATTGGCTATCATTTTAGGGAAAGAAAATTTTCAACATTTTGAACAAAAGAAGTAAAAGACAATAAAAATAATTCAACTCAAAAATTTGCCTACTGTTTTGGAATTTTAAAATTTTTTTTGAGGGGATGAAAATGTTGATTGGTTAATCAAAAATTACCAAATTATTGAAAATAAAAACTTCCTATAAATTCATAGATTTGTGTAAACCAATCGAATAATTTCATTTCCCTTTGCATTCATTATCCACAATATGTATTCCCTTCACGTATCAAACAAGTAATTGTATTTCCTACATTATGTGTTTATATATGAGTATGCTCGACTTCCACCACAGTCGTTACAATTGTTAATTGCTTTAATAATTATAACGAATATTGAGATAATGGATTTAATATAAATTTTATTGCCGGAAGCATTAAAGTTTTAAACGGAGAAAAATTAATAACTTAGTTTATAATAAATTCGACAAAAAAAGCTACAAGTTTAGTTAACACGTAATGATAGGAGAATTTTCCGAAGAAGAAATTACCAAGAACTCATTACTGGTACGGTGAGGCTCTTAAATACGAAGCAGGTTCAACTTGTGAGAGCCAAAACATGTGGTGGAAAATCTCAAAACTTTTCTATCCGTAATATTAAATGTGATAAATATTCTATGTGTGTTTGGAAAATTAATTTTTATTTTTCTTGTCAGTGAAAAATCCCGTTATGCTTGAAGGCAAAAGTGTATTAAAATGTCGTTATCACTTCTAAATGACGAATGAGAGGAGCTTTTGTGGCGCTTTGTAGTTGTAAAACTTGAAAATTTCCTGAGATAACGAACAGTCGTTCAGATAGATTGAGTCGTTTTTCCTTTAACACCAACCACAACTCTTGAGAACAGTTCAGGACAAACCAAAGCTTTGAATTAAAAAGCTCCGACTCAAAAACGATATTGTTTTACGATTGATTTTCAAAATTTGACTCGGCAAAATCGCGTTTGAAACGTTACAAATCGACAATGACAGAGTAAAATAATTGCGTGACAAATCCCACCATGTTTTATTACAGAGAAAAGAATGAGCTTTACACAAGGCTTTACTAAAGCTTCTCGAAGTTTTTTTGCACCGACAAAAAGCTCACGAGTCCATTTCAACACACATGCACAATAGATTTTCCTCACTTCTTTTCTACAGCTGAGCTCACATGAAAAGATCTAATTTCGTGTGTTCCAAATTTCTAATTAATCATCTGAACAATTAATGACTGGCGTTTACGAACTTCTTCAGGCCTTTTTTCAGTCGAACAAAACAAACAAACAAAAAAAAAGTAGGTGAACTGCGTGTGCTGAAACTTTTTCGGTAAAATAATATATTAATACATTAATACTTTTCATAAATGTGAAATTACTTTTATTTATTTGAACAGAAGGAAAGAAAATAGATTTATATTGTCTTTTTTATAGCAAATATTTCTTTTAATGGGACCCTTTTATGGCCATCATATTTATTGTTGTGAAAATCTTTCGCCGTTTTATTATTTATTTTTATTGTTTGAATTTCTTTGCGACTTTTTTCGATGGAAAAATGAGAAACCAGTGGTGGTATGAACTGCAAGAATGGGGAAACATATTTTCGTTACTATTTAACAATAAAATCGACAATGAGGCTTTCACTTATTGTAAGCAGCATATTATCGTTGAGAGCTTTCAGTGAACAGAGTATCTCTTTGATGTTTTTTTGTGCTTGAAAGCTTTAAAATTTCAAAAACTCAACAACTACTTTGACTTTTCTTTTATAAGACGAGATAAATCAGACAGAAAATTACAATTCATTAACTAAATTAGATGTTTTTTAGAATATTTTCTTCCTTGAAATTTAGTACATTTTTAAAAATTTAAATATTTAAGAACAAATCTGGAATATAATTTGTTTTTATTTTGTATCATTTTTCTCTCTTGTGTTAATATCTAGTTGAAACTTATAAATAAACTAGCAGATACCCGAGACTTCGTCTAAGAGAAATATAGGTTGGTATTATTGTCTAATTAGACTTAACCTACCTATATCGTGACTTACGGGAATTATTATATTCTTCGTAGGCAAAACGTACTCATATGTAAAGATTTTGTAAGCTTTCAATAAAAAAATCGTTGAAAATACTAAATTAATTTTTAAAAAATATCTGCTTACTTTCAACACGATCATATAAATTTATATTTTATCTCTAAAGCATATAATTACCACGTGCCAAGTATATGTATTTTATCACCGTGAATCATTCAGCTAAAAATCATTACAATCGATAAATCGGTCTTAAATATGACTGAAAACTCAAAAGGATAAATATGCCAAAAGTATCCTAATTTTAAATGAATTTATTGAATGAAACTTTCAAAGATATAGTTTTGAATATTTTACGCCATATTTTACACTGCTCTAATTCCTGAATCTACATAAGCAATACATAGCAAAACCTCTACGTTGAATTTGAAATTTGGACAATTCTTCAAAAATCGATTCCTCAAGCATCACAATCATCGCAAATCGTATAATATCTTTATGCATTGAATAATGATATATAGGTACGACATATTAATATCAATTTTTATTCTATATAATGAATCCATATTGGATAGTCACCAGTTCACCGCACACAATTGACATAGTCCCTAAACTTCGCTTGAATATTTTATTTTTCATATATCATTATAACTTATCATACTTTAGTTACACATATTTTCATAAAACAACCACTTCTTCAAAATGGTGTTCACTTTCTGTCGGTAGAAATCATTTATTTTAGTTCACGAAATTGTCGATAGTTATTTTTTTATGTCGCTGAAAATCTAAAAATCTTCGCATCAGTAATGTACGTAGTTTGGATTCGATCTTTACAATTTATGGATTCAATAAACTTAATACTCACCTATAAACGTAACTATTTATTTTTAAAATACGTGTTATATATTCCTAATATATTCTTTAAGGCACACATTTTTAATTCGCTCTGGTAGACAGACTCCGGTTCCAAACAAAGAAGAGTACCCATAATTGTTAATCAAATATTAAGCAATATTAAGCCACAAATTACTCGTATTTCGCCGTTAAGGTACGTATTGTTGACGATGTGATTACAAACGTATATTTTCAATCATTTATCTTCTGTTCATAACATATATCAAAAACCGTTTAAAAATTATGGAATTATTGTTATTTTTCAAAGGCTATTTGTCTACAGAAGCAATATGTGAAATTCTAAATACCACAGCTAAGGAAATTTTAAATACCAACAAAAAAAAAATGGAGTTTGAGTTCAAGCTTTTTGTGTACAGAGTTAAGATGTAACTATTAAATGTCAATATTTATATTTTTTATATATATAGAAATATTGGAAATATCCACTTTTACTATAAAAGAAATACACTTGATGAAGAATTAACAGAATAACATTTGATATCTTTTTTATAATAGTCAGATTTCACAGAAATAATAATTGTTCTTGCAATGAAAAGTTCTAACGCCAATATTTTACAAAGTCACCCATCGAAAAGGTATTCCTCTATTTATAAGTGTCAATTTACAATACGTTAGAGCCTATTAGACACATTTTCAATGCTCCATTAATAAATATTCAATTTGAAGATTGTTTAAGGACTTAGTTTTTGGATCATTTGATATTTTGCCATTTAATTAAAAAAATCTAACCATTTTTTTTTTTATTTTTTTCGTCAGTAATTCTTTTCTTTTTTAATTTATATTGATCTATTATGGTAAAATAAGCAAAAATAGTAATAAAATAAAAACAAGAAATATCAAAAATATGAAAAAATTGGAGCTCTCACCTAATGAATATTTGCTGAATTTGTGTGATTCGGTTGTTGAGCTCGTTTTTATTTATTTCCTTTTTTAATATCTCTGATTTTATATGAGAAAATAAAGATGTAATAACAGATATAATAACCGAAATAATGATAATTCGATGAAACGACGAAAGCTTGAGCAGCGACCGTAAGCTCCGGGGGCAGTTTACGAATCGGAAAGCAGACGTTGTGATAATAAAACGAGTGGTTATTGATGTCGAGTTTGAAATAAAAGTTTTTATTATTTGTTAGTGTCGGAAAAATGATTATATTTTAAGTTTGCATAGAACGTCGTCGAAGCTCGTTCACGCAAATTAAATTTATTTCAACAACTTTCCGGAAAATTATGGATATGAGCGAAGAACGAGTGCATTGTTACTTGGTCTCGTGGAGGCTAGCTCGATAATAAATCACCATTTGTGACATTTTTTCGATCGTTCGTTAATTTTGCTACGTCGCGGTATGGGGAAAATTTGTAGTCGATCAAGCCGCAGCTCTTGCTTTTTGTTTGGCCAATTTCCAAATTTCCAAAAATGCGCGAAACGAATAACCTTGCCAAAATTCGCCATATGTAGATGATATTTTATTCGAGATGTTTCGCACAAAAAAAAAAAACGAAAAGCTTGATCGTATGAATTATTTGGCCGGAAATCAGTCGAACATTTTACGAGCGAGTTGAATTCAAATATCGAAACGCAGATTTTGGCGGAAATGCGGAGAAAATTGTGACACAGAATAACTTTGACTATTATTTACAAAGAAAACACAAAGTTTGTAACTTTCATGATTTCATTTTTAGAGTTTAATACAATGTTCTCCTATTATATATTCATGAATAAAAAAAAATTAAAACACAACATTTTTTTTAAAAAAAGCACACTTTATTCAAATGCACTTTAAAAAATTAAAAAAAAAATTATAATGATCAATTTCAATATAAAATTAATTTAGAAAATAACCACTAATTGATAATTTGTTAAGTGGATTTTTTAATTGATTGTATTTGTAAAAAATTGTAAGTCAATCGATTCAAGAGAAGATAATTAAATACAATTGATTCAATGATTTTATCATCCATGAATAATGACTAATTCAATTGCTGGTTCCTTATATATTTAAAGTGGACACTTTCTCGCACCAATTTTGACAGTTGACTGTCATGCATTCAAAAATAATTCATTCTTTCTATTTGTAATGTTTGGCATACGCACATAAAAAGGTTCACCATCACTATAAGCTGTTATCCTGTTAAGTTTCTCAATTCCTTTAAACCACCTGGTCCTCCATTTAAAATTCTTATCCTGAAATTGGGTGTTCCCGTAATGCTACTGCGAAATATTAATTAAAAGTGAAAGCTTTGGATAAGAAGTTAGTAGAAGTCCCTACATTTACTGGCTGAGTTCGAGGTAAATCAGTGTTTATACCACTTATCAAAGTATCCATTCAGATCTAAAAGACTGCAATAAAGGTGTGTTTTTTTGTGACAATAAATACAGCACAGGGCCAATCTGAAAGCCGAAAACGGCAGGAATCGATTTGAGGAGGAACTGCTTCCACTAAGCCAATTTTATGTGGCCTACGCAAAAATGAGTTCCTATAGCGATCTGGTGTTAAAAATTTGTTAAGGATGTTATGGAGGTTCAATGGGAGGTAAAAGTACATAAAATAGAAACTCGTGAATAATAACGTCGTATATTGTACCATGAGGTAAACACATAGTTAGCATAATATAGCAAATTCATAGTTTAAGGGAAAAACGGAAATTTTACCAAAAATTTTAAGCAAATAAGAAAAAACGAAAAATATATATTATTTGAACTTTTGGGACTGAATATGTCTTGATTTCAACTTAACAAATCAAAATAGTATTGATTTGATGTTCATAAATTATGCAAGTAGAATTTTTTAATATGATTAAATCATAAATAAAACAATAAATCAGCATGTTTTTAACACAATTATAAATAATAAAAAAATTAATAATTCAATATTGTATAAAACAGAGGACAGATGATAACACTGTCAAATTTACAAGTTGACAGCATTGACAACTTTAGTTTATCACTCTCACATTATGTGAGTGAGCATGCGTGATATGCTCAATATTTAGAAAATAAATTACTTAATATATTTCACCATTTTCCGCTTTATGTGTACTCATGAGTGTGACAAAGATAAATTATGCGTTTCATTTTCATCTAACCAAATGTACTAACACTTCTTGTATTATGTACAAGACGGTCATCTCAGCTGACGACAGTGTTGCCGCAGTTTTTATGCACTTATTGATTTATCAAGTAAAAACTACATTTTCGGTCTGTTTTAAGTTTTTCCCTAAAAAACCGTGAAGCGAATTGAAATCAACTTATGTAAAATAAATTACCTGAAGTTTAAACCAATTATTTTGAAAGTTTGGAATGTCTGGTAGCATTTTTTTTGCTAATAAAAATAAATTTAGTCTATTCGATATCCGAATCTCCATAAGATGATTACATGTAAAATCATAGTATTTTTAAATTTTAAAATCTTTAGGTCTTGTGAATTATTAAATGGCAAGGAATCAGGTGCAAAGACACAGATAATAGTTTCGATTTTTTATTCATGTATACGACGTTTCGTCGGTCTCATTCCGACATCATCAGGTATCTTGAATCGTTTGTCAAAACATTATCAATATTCCGATCATTTTGATATTGACAATCTTTTGTCAAACGATTCAATATACCTGATGATCAAGGTTTATAAATTACACAGGTTGCCCCATTAGAAAAAAAATTACGTCATACGAAGAATTTTTAAACTTGAATCAGTCTGAAGATATATACGAATTTCTTTTGGATAAGGCACGTGGCGCATGAGGCCACCTGTGTATTTTATAAACCTTGCCTGATGATGTCGGAATGAGACGGACAAAAAGACGTATACTTGAATAAATAGTCGAAACTATTATCTGTGGTCTTTTTATCTGATTTCTTTTAATTTAGTATTTTTAAAATATAGTAACTGTTTAGCGACTAAGTGCATCGCATTAAAATTTTCAGTTTCTTAAGCATTAAATAGGGAATATTCTTTTACATTTGTAGGTGTCTGGTAACATTTTGAGATACCCCATGACATTTTTAATATTCATGAATTTTTACTCTTTAGAAGTTTGTTACTAAAAAAATTATTTTAAAATACTATTGAACTCTTCAACTATATTTTTTTATAATTAAAGAAACATTTTAATAATATTTTAAGTCTACGTTTTCTAATTCATCCAGCGAAGCAGGCAGATGACGACTAGTTGTTTATATTTTGAAACTTTTGGTACTAATTTTTATGGTTGATGCAAATCAGGTTCAATTTTTAAACTTTTTTTAAAAAAAAATTATTTTAGCAGTTTGATACTATCAAATTTGGAATTTGCTAATTCTTTTATCAAATCGTTTTTTTTTTCTCTGTAATTATCGAAAAAAAATTACATGTGTGCTCCATATTAAAATATAGACATTTTTTTTTTGTCTTCATAAGCCCGAATAAGAATTTTAATTGTGAGAATACGAATACAAGATTCAAAGCGATAATAAGTGGAAATTAGTTGTATCCTATTGAAATTCTTGAGTCGAAGACTTCTTGCAAATGTAATAATTAATGAAACACAAAACGTGAAGAATTTGTACGTACAAATTAGTCTTATGCGACGCTATGAAACAATAATTCCAACTCTCAATCCACCAATAGATAGAAGAGATATGTTTTTCGCTGAATAAATACGACAATAATTAATTGTTAAAGTCAGTGAGAGGCGAAAACAAAGAGTGACATTTCATACCAATGGAACAATACGAACGCAAATAAACACAAATGGAAAAGGAACGAGAGCCCAGACAAACCGCCACGTCGCGACGTGAGCGTGAACGTGAATGTGTCGTAAACGTACAAATCAACCGACGAAAAGACGCAAAGATCTGTCGTATATACGTAACGATAACTTAAACAATGTGACGCGAAAACAAGATAGAACCAGGATTAGTAGCCAGATATTTTGAATTTATATTTAAATTTGCAGCAAAGACGATGGAAAGAAACGTGAAAGCGAAAGTGAATATTTCACTGAACGATGACACGGAGTTTTGTCTCCCGAATGGAAATTACAAATTCATAACGAAAGCCTCTCCCATACTGATTCCAGTCTCTACAACGAATAAACAGTAATTAAAACGCCATCGAAATAATAAACGATTAATTGCAAACGGAACGACGTCGTTATATTGCAAAAGTTACAATAAAACTGTTCGAGCTTAAATTAGTCACGTGGCGACCTCAAAGCTCTTCCTAATAACAAATCGCAAGCATTTTAAATTTCCATTTTTCACAAATTTGCCTTTGTCTTTCAACGATTTTCTTTGTCAATTTTTTTTGCATTATTCTTTTTCCTTGTACAACTAATTCAAGGAAGTTTTATAATTGTAAGAAAAATAGTTTTGATATCCTGGTTGCTCTCATCCATGGTGTGATAAATAATTAATAATGTTCTTGGGAACTTGGACTCAAATAATAAGATGTTAAATTTTCCAATCATCTAATTCTACGAAAAATAGTTTTGATATCCTGGTTGCTCTCATCCATGGTGTGATAAATAATTAATAATGTTCTTGGGAACTTGGACTCAAATAATAAGATGTTAAATTTTCATATCATCTCAACGTTTCGTTGGTATTTATTTTCAACTTCTTCAGGAGAATTTTTGAGGTTAACATCCTCGTTGTAAATACTGACTCATTATACTGGGTGAAATTTTTTTATCAAATATATAAAACAAGATTAAGTTGAATTAAATACAATAATTGCTGGTTCGCAAGAACATTATTAATTATAGTTCTGATATTTCAATAGGAACATCTATTGGAACATTCCTGAATCTCCTTGACTGTTTTTAATTTGATGCCTTTACGTAGATGCTTATATTAGGCAAATGTCAAAAACGATAAACTGTTGAATAATCGAAATTGGTATCAAGGATTGATTTTGAGTATTATAAGTCAAATTTTGGCCAAAGTCGAATAAGTGAAGCTTTAAAGATATACTAGTTTGTTAATTTTGAAAAATCAATATTCTTACGCTTCTAGAAAGTTTTCATGAACTATTATTTTTAATAAGGATTTTTTTTATTGTTACCTCTTTACCGTTGATTTTTAACAACTAAAGTCTTTTGCGACTCAAGGGTTAATAAAAATCGAACTCAACACCTACCAATTTTGAAGCGAAATCCCGAACCACTCGGCCACCAACAGGCCAAAATGATTCTTTATTAAATGTAAAATCAAAATAAATCTCTGTATGTGTTTGTTCTTTTAAGATTTGATAGATTGAAGGCAATGAATTCAATTTTAGTCAACTTTTTATAAGTTTGTAAGATATTAAATTATTTTCATTCACTTTAATGTCTGTATGGTATCGATGACCATTATATAATGCTAGTAGTTAAAATTATTATTTTTTTGTTATTTTTCCTAACTTTAAAATAACGAGGGTTTTAGCGACTCTAGGGTTAACACAAAACTATACGGACGTTCAATATGAAAACTGAGCCCAACACCTACCATTCTTGGAGCAGCCACTTTAATCACTCGACTACCTCAAGGCTAAGTATTGTTATTATTTATTATAAAATGACAAACATATACTACTTTAAGGTAAACCGATAAATGTAGAAGCATGATTTTCGTAAATCAAATCGCATAACACTCCAACCCATTATTTTTTTTTTAATTTTCAAATATAAGGGATGAAATAAGAGGTTGAAAGTTCTATTGGAAATTTTTATCAAATAACTAACTATTTGAAAAAAAATTGAACGATGAACGATTGAAATTTGAACGATCAACATTTTTTAAGTAAGTGTAACAAAAGCTTAGAAGTGGAAAAGTTGCCAATGTTGCCAAAGCTTCGAAACTGGTAAAGCAGGCCTTTCACGCTCCGACTTGCATTCCAACTTATGGTTCGACTTTCCAAGTTGGAAACAAAGTCGGACTGTCAATGGTGTTGTTGGAAGTTGGATGTTTAGTCAGATTAGTAGTCGGATCATTTAGATCTAATTAGAAGATCCTACTAGTAGTCCGATTAGTTGGACTGCAAGTCGGAACGTGAATGGCCTGCCTAATGCTGAATTTTAATCTCACGATAAGCAAATTTTCTAACTCTCATATGCTTCTTCTGGGCTACCATTTTTTATAAAGACTAGAATCACTAAAAATTAAGCAAAGAGTAATCAAATTTCGGAAAATTAAAAAAAAAATCAACAGTGTAGATTTGAGTAGATTAAGTAATCATTAGGTTCTATAAGTTAAGTTGAGGAAATTGCAATCAGGTTTCAAGTATAAAAAGGATGTTCGATTGAGTGTTTTGTTGCAATGCAAACGAGTCACAGTAAAACGTTAGTTTTCCAACACTTTTTCATTCATTTATTTTTTGAGTGTAAAAAATTAGAGCTGGAAAGCTCCTTAAGCTTTGGTAACAAAGATTGAAATTCGCTAATGCGGTTAGCGACGCCACGATTCTGGTCAGGGGATGCATTCACATTTTATTGGATAATTTATTGCAACAAATGAGAGAACTTTCCGATTGAATCTAAACCAAGAGTGGCGGGTGTGAATTGCGGGGTTCAGACGACGGGGGTTGAAGTCGATTGAAAAAAACGGACTTTGCTAGATGTTCACGAGTTCTTTTTCACTTTGGTTGCATCGCACACGGCTGAAATCGGTCTCGGCGATCAACGCCATTTACGCTAATTGCAAAGTTCTGAATCCGCATCGCGACGACTATATGTATAGGGTGGTTTTCACCCTCCCTATCGATAAGAGTGTGTGTGGACGTTTAGTTCACACACCAATCACGAACATATCCGAGTAATTTATTAGTAGAAAATTAATCTAAAGTCAACCATACAGATTTCTAATAGGAAAACACAGAGCTTTCCGAGTTCAATACTAAAAAGTCTTGATTCGGAAAATTTTATTAGAGAAAACGGATTTCTTTCACGTCAATTAACAAGTCGTAAATCTAGAGTGAGCTTTATGGAATTAAAACAATTTTGACCGAGTTCTATTGAACAAAATAAAAAAAAAACTTTTAATGGAAAACTTTTTAGATAAAATTTAACCCAAATAATTAATTTAATTGTAATTTCCTAACAAAATATAAAGTAATTGAAACTTGAGATGTAATAACGTGTTTTAATTCACTTTGAAAATTTTATACTTAATTGAACTAACATTATTTTAATGAAAAATTAATCTATTTTCTTAAAGATTAGTGTTCTGTTCATGATAAGATTTGCAAACCCCAAGGTTCATAAACTACATAGCCTTTCCCATTAGAATAAACAATGACGTTCTCTTAATTATTTTGAAATATGATTCATTTTGAGTAGTTAAACGTGTTGCAAAGTTATTGAATAATTGGTATAATTGGTCAAAAATTAAGACTTGTTTATATGGACGAGGTTAGAGCTTAAAGGTCGGTAAGTTGGTAAATTTCAGAGCTTCCATTAGTCGACCGCTAGTTGTCATAGTACAAAATTAGCCTTAGCTAAACTAAATTTTGTACAACGACAATGAGCGGTTGGTTAGCAGAACTTCTGGGTTTTACCGACATGTTAGCCCACATTTCATTCATATCAATTGAACTTCTATATATGCCTCTTTTCTCTGCAGTTGGTGTTTTAGTTTAAGTCATTGAAACATGAAAATTATAATTATACTTAAAATATGAAAAATATAAAAAAATAAGGGTGGCTTCAATTGATATATTTTGCTATATTGTTACCAATACTACCAACATTTATGAATTTGAATTTATTCTGTACCCGTCATTTTTCTAAATACTCTGATTGGTTGGGACCCATAAGGCCCCCTGCGTATTCTTTGAAGCTTGTATTAAGCCTACAGGTGGCCGAGTGGTCAAAGTGGTTGCTCCAAAATTGGTAGGTGTTGGATTCGAATCTCGCATTGACCAAATTTTTGACGTTTTTCTCGATTAATAGATTTTTAGTAACCCTTAAACCGTTAAAGACCTTGGTTGTTATAAAGCCACAGCAAGTAACTATAAAAAAAATCTTAATAAAAATTGTAATTTATTTATGTGAAAATAATAGGAAATGATCTTTAAATTTTTATTGCAAATGTATCGCCCGCATTGTGACTCACCATATAGCGATTAAAGAGGAATCCAACGGTTCTAAATGGTCACTGAAATAGATTGCTTGGCAATCAAAATACGAACCTGTCTGACAAAAAGTTTAAAGAATATATTTTTTTTAAAATAAGTTCAATTTATTTTTTTTTGTTTATATTTCGTGAAATATATTTTATAAAATTTGACCCACTTACATAAATAAAATAATTTTAAATCTTTATTTATTGTTAATACTTTTTTTTCCACTTATGCCTACGTTTTTACCGCTGATGACTAATATAAAAAGCTTTGACATTTAAAAGTAAAATTGTTTTATTACTTATAATTTTTTCAATTATAAATGTGTATTTCTATGCTTGTGTAATTTGGCTTATGCGTAATTAGGTTTCGTCTCACTTTTTACGGGAAAATGAGAAAGAGGGATGATTATTTATTTTTTTTAGAAAATTACAAAAAAAAAATATAACGGCATCAATTTGGAAGTTTTTTTTTATATATAATAAGGATATGGGGGAAAAATAGCTAAACAAAAAAAAATATTTGACGAATTGATAACCTGGTTATCTTTTTGGAGTTCGTGAAAAAATTGATTTAGTCAATTTAGTTCAAGTAGATTTTTTATAGTTTTTAATCAAAAATGTTAAATATTTTTTCCATTTCTCAACGTTTTCAGGGTATTTTTTTAAGTTTAATATTAAATCAAATTGAGAATCGAAGATAATAAAATAAATCCGTCTATAAGCCGTAAACGATATAATCCATGCCATCACTTAATACTTATAATACGATAAATAAATGAAAAAGTTAAGCTTAGTGCGAAAGCTTTTGCTTTCCATCATTGTCGCACTTTCACTGTAATGAAAAGCTGAGCGTGAACTTGAACATTGAACGATTTTTTTCTTTACGATAACAACTGTTTGATTAGTTTTTCTAGTGGATTAATAGTTTAAGATGATCAGCGATAAACGATAAAGTTACCAGCAAAACTTTCTGATTTGTCTTGAAAGTTTTCACGCACACGATTCGAATCGCGATGAAATTGAGTTGACGAATTGAATTTTTAGCAAAATCACATTTGGAAAATGGAGCAGTTAAATCTTAATTAACGTGAGCGAAAGTAAATCTTTTCGAAGGGTGGAAAAAAAACGGCGACATAACAAAACGAGAGGAAGAGAACATAAAACCATGGAAATTACGACCGCTGTCAGGGTGTTTGTTTGGCAATTTGCCAAACAAATCCGGACACGTCACCAGACCCGTTTTCCACAGCCGCGAAAATAGTGGCAACCAGCAACGAAAGTGGAAAACTCGTAAACTAACGTGGAGACTTGAACGTTTGATATTATGATTTGTAACAAAGTTCGAGGTTTGGAATTGTCGTCAACACGTCGTGAATTATTACGAATAGTTGTGCTCGTTTCGGCTAACAAATTAAAAATGTTGACGGTTCTTCTTTTTCGGTGATTTGGGCGAATGAGTAGAAAGCTCTGGACACAGATTTAATCTGGAAAGCTGCAAATGTCTCCCATTCCCGTTCTATCGTTTATATAAAATTTTAATTAAAATTATTCATATTTAACATCAAAATTTTGTTCACTTAATATTTATTTATTTTTTAAATCAAGTGATTTCTAATACACCGAAGTCGGAGCTGATGATTATAAATTGGCTTTTCGGAGTTGAAGGTAGATTTCGAGATTCATAAGTTAAGGGCAGATCTAATCAAAGCGTAGAAATATAAATAATATATTCTTAGAATTGTTAATAAGACAAAACTAATGACATTTAACAACAACTCAAACAATGAAACAGACGCGCCAAATTGTTAAAAAACAACTAATATTTAGACGCACTGATATGTACAAGATACAGTGAATTTGTATTGCCAATGAGAATATATTCTGACTTGTGAAAATATATAAGAGAGATGTATTAGATATATTATTATATTAGGTAGACCGTAGCGAATTAAAAAAATAATAGAAGTGCCTGTACGTATATGGAGACAGTACGTGTCCATAGGGATAGAATATGGACCTCCCTCCGCGATTTTATTTAATTCGCTAAGGTTTACCTAATAGATAATATATCAACTAGCTATATTTTCACCAGTGGGAATATATTCTCTGTGGTAATACAAATTCACTGCAACTTATACATTTATATGGGTAGGTCGTATATTTGGCGTCAAATAGAAATAAGAAAAATCTAGGGTGGTGTACGAAGCGCCAATTACGTGGGTACAGTTTCTGTGATAACTATAAATAATAGGTAGCAATTGAAAACCGCTGAGCGCTAGCCTACACAAAGAAGCGCTTAGAATAAGCGCCTGAAACAAACGCTTGTATTTTACTTGCTTCAGTTGGCCACAACAGAGAAGTAAGACTTCTATATATATAAGTCTCTCATCCAGCGCTTACAACACAGGCACTGTGGCATTTTGCATAGTTCACTCCAAATTCGTACCCACAAAAAGGCGCTTACAGTTATTTCTACTGCCGCTTGTCAATTACTGTACAGTGCGCTATATTTTAATACAAGTCAATATATAGAAAGTCCACATATTCAAATACCTAAGGTTGACACTAACCAGTAACAGGGGCTCCATAGCTGACTTTCATTCTAGGATCAAAATAGTATCAACTACTTTTGTAAAGATAAGAAAATTCTTTTGTAGTAGATGGCTCAACAACAATCTTACTTAGTAACGAGATAAATATCACATATATTCTCATATATTATACGAAAGCTATAACTTGAAATTAAACCAATCTGAACCAAGATGGACAAAGTTACAGACGAAGAAGTTCTACAGTGGCTTACTAAAGATTCTGAAGTTCCTGAAAATCATTTGATGATTCTGAAGATCCTGAAGCTACAATATCTGACACATAAGAAAAGGAGAGAGATATAAAATATTCTAGAACCAAATCCAGGAGAAAAACTTTGGAAGCGGAGTAATGGAAGAAGAAAAATTTCCTGATCTTGAAACCTCAGAAACTGATTTGGTTATATTTCAGGGCTAGTTTTAAGCCGGTCAGGAAGACCAGAATTACCAGAACGATCTCCAATCTCAGAAATGAGATAACAGCCTAAGAAGAAGAAGGCATAGCACAAATTTAAGAGAAAACAATGTTCCCAAAAAAAATAAATAATAATAATAATCATTTTAGACTATTCAAATGGACTTGGAAGCTTTGCCTACGATGCTAAATATTAATATTTTTGTTTACTTTTTAAGTTTTTAACTACCGTTATTACATTTAACGCATCAATTTTAGTAAAGAAAAACAAATTTTGGGAAAAAGTTCTAGTCTGCTACAATTAAAAGCCTGAATATTATTTTAAAATAATATTTACCAAAATTATGAAAAAAATTAAGTAGTTATTCAGTGGGCTTAAAAAATTGTTTTTTTTTTCGAATCTTACTCTGTTTTCAGGATCATTTTAGACTAAGTTTTAATAAAACCCATACAAAATTCAACCAAATGAGGGTCAGTATATATTTGGAACTTTAAAAAGCCACCATCATTGTTTTCAAAACTGTAATTTTTTTTTTTTTGGTTTTCTACATTATTCATTTTTTTTTGAGATAAGAAAGGCTTTTAAAAGGAATATTTGTATTATAATATATAGACTTACCGTCAAATATCATTCCAAGTCGTTCCTTTAGTATAATAATTATTGATAAATTAATGGTTATAATGATAAAATTTTTTACAATTATATTCAACATTGCTTCAAGTGTAATTACGTTTCACGATTGATGAATATTTGTTGAATTTTATGTTATAAATTAAATTTAATGCATTACAGAACAATTTTCTGTAATTAAGATTTATGAGTTATAAACTATTATTTTAAAAACAAAGAAAAAAAGCACTTCAAATCACAATCTTAACGACCTTGTGTTAAATATCATAAGTTTTTATATACAAATAACAACAGTGGAAAAAACGCAAAGTTGAGTAGAAGTTTATTTAAATCGTAGGCAGCAAATATATTATTTCCTTCAAAAACAACGTGGTTAATGGAAAATTTATTGGGGATGTTACGCCTCATTTTCGTTAATCGATTTGTTTTCTTCTCGCAATTTTATTTTCTTCGTTTTATAAATTACCAAGCCATTAAATACGAATTTATTAAAAGGAATAATGTTCAAAGCCATTGAGTTTTATTTCCAATTGTTACCCATAAGGTTGTGCGTATCGCATTATCTGCAACTTGGAGATTATTGTAACAATTCGCTCTTGATATTGGATATGATTATTTCGCCCCTCATACGGAGGTTGTTATTGTCACGTTATAGTTGTGTATTGGATTGAGCTGGTCGAAAGGGGATAAGTTTTCACCATGGAGTTATCAGTGTGCATTCGGGAAGGGGTGTTCAACAACAGGGATGAAGAACAAGGGATCAGCCACGCAAACTTCGAACCAAAATTTTGTCAAGTGGAAAGACGATAACTGCTATACTGCGAAGGCTTCGGCTTTTCTTCTATTCCGAGTTTTATGGAACTTGAAATCACTCCCTTGGAATGAACGCAATCTTTTTATGGAAAAGTGGAAAAGTCTATAGGAAAATAATATGGAAAATTGAAATGGATGATCGAAATTTTCATAAAGTGTTCATTGTCAAAACTAGTAAGTTCTTCCTACTTAATAGGAATTATAGTCACAAGCAAAAGCAAAATGATGTGAGAAATTTTTTCTCCTTATTTTAATAAAAAGCTATATCCTAAAACGATTGAACACTATTTTAGTAAATTGAAATGAAATTTAAAGATTAAGGTTTGGAATTATTAAAATTTTCTTTCGATAGACTAAAGTAAAGCAAGAGTGAATAAAATTTTTAACCTGTTTTACTGTGAATCATATCAATGAGTGTTGAATCATATTAATGATCGACAAAATATGGTTACGTTAACTATTTATCATGACAGGTTCTTTGAATTTGAGTTCTAAGACTTCTATTTATCTTATACACTCGTTTATATATTTATTTAACAATATTGAACTAATTTATTTACAATTCAATTATTTTTTTTTCATTATTTAACTTATCACTTGTTACTGTTCGTTGTTAACTAACTTACTGTTGTTTGTATCAATTGACATACCAAAATTATGACTTTTTTAGACAAATGCCCAATCAGAACCAAAACAATACAGTACGAACTGTGAAAGATTTGAATATTTAGGTTGCAATATAGTCTATAGCAAGAATAACGACATAGAAGAAAAATTCGTTATTGTCAGCTAAAATTTTGGAACTATCAGTAAAATACAAAAAATAAAACCACAAAAGCACGCAAATGAAATTTTACTAGACGATAGCGATTCCAGCTTTTTTAAATGGAAGAAAAACGTGCACAACAGCCCAATAATAAGAACACCGAATACAAGCACATGAGATGAAATTTCTTAGGAGAGTAAAAAGTAGCAGAAAGCTAGATAAAAAAAGAAACAAAAGTTAAATAAATAAAACACAGAGTTAAAACACAGAGTTAAATAAATTGATATATCAGAATTGAAAAAAATAGAAATAATATTCAGTGAAAAGATCATGTAGAAAGAATAGACGCAAAAAGGGGTCCTAATAGAACAAACTACAAATAATACGGAAAAATAAGTGTTGGTAGACCAAAGAAAGAAACGTACCGTAACAGGTAAGGTGCCTAAAAGCTATAGTGAAGAAGAAGAAAAGCATTAATTTGATAATCATTTACTAATAGTGTCCATGCAATTGAATACTGCATTAAATGCATGCAATAATGGATTAAATAATTAAACTTGTATTAGAATAATAATTCTTGTTACAAAATCAATCTTCTTTCCTGTCATTTTCTTCTTCTTCACTGTAGGTTTTAGGCACCTTACTTCTTAGGTGACGCTTCTTTTCTTCAGTTTACCAATACTTCTTTTACCGTAACATTTGTAAATTAAACTTTTGTAAACTGACATTTTAATTTTTTTTTTGTTCAATTCAAATATATTTAGCCCTGTTTTTGTATTTTTGTATTTTACATTATCTTGTTGCAAGGGAACTTTTACCCTCCTAAGAAATTTCATTTCTTGTGCTTGTATTCGGCGTTTTGTTGTAGTCGTCTCCGTTTCACTTCTGAATAAAAGGAACACAACTTGAATATTGTGAATAGAGACGGAGTAATGAAAACAATTACCTCTTTTTGATTACAACAACTAAAACGATCAATCTTTTTCATGATTTTCAAAGTTAAAATTTGTAAATCGATTAAGTATTTTAGCGGTTGAAGTTAAAGAAAAGCATTGGAAGTAAATTAATGGAAGGCCATTCATACCCTCTTTCTTTTTGCATTTGGGTTAGATAGTTATTCAAATACAAGAGAACGAAACTAAACCAAATGAAACCTATAAAAATATAAATCTTTTTATAGTTAGGATCTCCTGCCAAGACAAAGAACTTCAATGATTTGCAAAAATATATCTGCTTCTCAACTGCATCAAAATAGAACAAAAAAGTTGTAATTATCATCTTTAGGTTCAATAAAAGTTGAGGAAAAAGAAGCTGTAGAAATCCATATTATTGAAGAATATTTTGATGCCAATGTTAGTATCAATGGTTTTTTATAATGCAACACACTTAATAATGGCGACAGTATTCGAAAAAGATAACTTAAAGGATTATCGTCGTTTGTTGTTACTGGTAAGGGAATTTTTGTTTTTGTCAGTTTTGGGGGTTGGGTTTGAATAAGCGTAGTTATTTTGGCTTTTATTTTTTTAAATGTTTTACATTAAATATATTATACAATAGTCTATGCCTTGTTTATTTTCACAAAGAGGAACCAGCCTTTTAAGTTCAACCGGAAAAAAATAATAACATAAAACAATAAAGCGAATCGTTTTTAAGTGAAATTTTCAAAGCTTTATTAAAATAATCATAATATTTTCTTTATGTAAAACATGTCTCATTTATCATTTTGCCTCTGTGTGTTTCTTATAATTTCTTCTAATGCTTTTCAATTTGTTATTTTCTCTTTTACGTCGTTTTGATCATTACGCTAACGTTATCTATGACGACTAAATACATTTTTGTGTAATAAAACAACAAGAATAATAAAAAGTAGGGAGACGATGTGGGCAAATGGCGTCACGCGGGCAAAAAATTTTAAGGGGTGGATTTGTCAAGGGTGGAAAAAAGTGAGCCCGGCATTTTGTACAATGAACGTATTGAGAATGAGCGGCAAATATGCCGGGTCTGGTTAAAGACGAAACCATTTTAGTTAATGGAACGTTGGTTTTCATTTGAAAAATTATTTACTACACTCGTTGGTGAGCTTTTTTCCGTCCTCGTCGAAATAAAGCTCGCTCAGTTCTTATGCAACAAACTTTTTACATGACAAATGTTGGCCAGATAGAAAAATGTCTGATTCTCTCTATCATGTTTGAAATCACTTAATGTAAAAACTTTTACCATCGTGTTTTTTTCCGTCTTACTTCCAACAAATAAGATGTTTCATCTCATAAAGCTTGTGTTAATTAAAAAAAAAATTAAAAAGAAACAGCTTTAAAAATCCTCGAAATTTCGCACATTAATTTCAAAGACAAAGACGGAAAAAACTTGGTTTGCAGATAAAAGTATTTTATATATAAATTAAATAAGACATTAATCTATTCTTATATTCAACTTCAACCCCTTTTCAAAGGGATGATAAAAGTTAGATCTCCGAGATTGCAATATAGGATAATCCGTGAATTTATTAATGTTGTTATGATCTCTGACAAGATTCCAGCATACATATATCTGTTAATCTGTGTCATCGTATAACTTTATAAAAGCTTCAAAGCTCATTTGAAGCTTTCACGTTTTTTTCGTAACTTTTAATTAATTACGGGAAATAATTATTGATTTAATGTACTATTTTCGTTAGAGAAAGTTAAAATCGTCGTTAAGATTAAGTACGAGTCTTTTATCCCGAAGGAACTCACTCGTTTAGAAGTTGTTAATCCATAACATATCTCATCTTTTCGTGAAGAATTGAAGTGGGTGATTGGCGGGAAAGTGCCAGGTTTTTCATCAGTTGTGAGCAAGTTTACTAATTAAGGGTGAAGGTTATTAAAATCATGAAAATTGTTATAATAGGAATGTTTAGGGAAAATATATTTCCGGAAATACAAAAAATCGACAATCAAATCTATGTGCTTTTGTATCGTTTAAAGCTCAAAAATATTGTGTTAATTAACCTTTTTAATTTGAATTAGTCTAAGAATGACCAAAAAAATCTTAATGGATACAAGTAAATAATGACAACCTTACATAAATTGAAATTAATATACAAATGAGTAGTTGATTCCTCTAACTTCGTTTGCGTGGTACATTACCATTTTTTTTTTTAGATTTGTTGTTGGACGTGAAATTGTTAACTATTGCAATTCATCTACTTAAAAAAGCATGATTTTTACAAATTAAGAAATTAATGTCTCAGTAGTAATTGACAAAAATAAAAAGGATATTTATAAATCATTTTTAGTACTCAGCCAATTATTTTTCACAGTGTTAAAATTGGTTCAACTATTCTTGAGTTATACTTTAGAAAAAAGTAATCCCAACTAATAATTATTAAATATATGTAAAGTGAATGTTAGGTTGTTGATTTGTTTTGGTTTAACGCCTAAACTACGTAAGCAATTATCATGAAATTTTGTACATTCATTGTCAGGACTATAGAAAAGAACAAAGGGTACCTTCTATCAAAAAAAAAGCAATATTGGTCTGGACAAGAAAAAAGTTATATACATGATTGACATTTTATTCTTTCAAATATTTCCTGATATTCTAATTTCTATTCCTGATTTCTAATATTCCTGAGGTATTAATTCAAGTTTCAATTGGTAACTGCGCACTTTATTCACGATGTCTGGTGGCCAAAAAAATACTAGTTTTAGTGTGTACTTTAATATATAATTAGATCAAGTAATTCACTAAAATCAAATACAAATTTTCAAACTAAAATGAAAGTTATTAAATCATCTTTATATATCAAAAAATAGATTTTACTGCGCTATGAATGGTAGTAGTAATAAATCTCATGAAAATGTAGAAAAAAATTATCTTGCTATACCTTAGTCTGGTTGCAATTTTGTTAACGTCAAAAATTTGTTTGGAAAAAAGCAAAAATTTTCTCCTACTTTCGAAATTATTCATGAATTTTACAAGGTTCTTTTATAGGAGAACATTGCTAACAAAACGCTGATAAACTTATAGCATTACTGCTTGTATTTTCATTATTTGATCACATTAAATTGAGTAAATGTCGAGCTTTAATAATTTTTCCTGCGTTTATATCTCTTTTTGGAGTTTGGAGCTGAATTTGATTCAACTTAGTCGAAAAATTATTTTTAAGGAAAAAAAACAAATTAAAATAATAATTCAAACTCAATCTAAACTTGCATTAAACTTATAGGCTATCTTCGGTTGCACATAATACATAGCCATGTTCTTTAAGCCCCGCTTGCTGGTCAGTTCTCAATGGAATGCTTAATCTGGTTTAAATATAGAAGAGCTTTTTTCGGATAATCGTAACCATCGATGGGTATGGATATAGAGAAATCGTTGATATTCGCCTACATCTGGTAAAGGCATGACATCCTCAGAAGACACCTACGAGTCAAATATATGCTTTTAGTGACTAACGGTTGCCATAGGGCAAACTTTTCCTAACAATTATAATTCAACAATAAAATTAAATTGCTTCAATTAATGGTATAATTAGTTTCTATTTTTGGTATGTACCTTTGTCATTTTCTTTTCTTGCTTATTTTATTTTAAGTATATAACTCTGAAATAATACAAATGATGTTATGAGTAAACTTCTTCGAGAAATGAAAGCTTTTAGTCTCTTTTGAAACAAAAAAAAAAGTAATTATTTTTAAATATTCCATTATTGTCAA
This sequence comes from Sisyra terminalis, assembly GCA_958496175.1. Taxonomy (NCBI): domain Eukaryota; kingdom Metazoa; phylum Arthropoda; class Insecta; order Neuroptera; family Sisyridae; genus Sisyra; species Sisyra terminalis. The sequence goes on along the minus strand of OY292277.1, from coordinate 34,272,362 downwards.
ACGTCTTACGGCTTTTTTGTGATTGAAGCGATTTATAATTATTTTTAAAATATAATTTTCCGCACTTTTATTGTCGAAATTAATTTATTTTTCTTTGTGAGTTTTAATCTAGAAATGAGAGAAAAAAGCTGCGCAGTATGAAGAAAATTATATTTTAAATTAGAGAAAATAAGGCGTGAATTCTGTGGAAGTAAAAAAAAGTTGTGTAATTGAAAATAAACTCCCTCGTTTACAAATGGTAATCTTGTTAATTAGAATAGAAAAATGTTTTGTTGCAGGGAGAGGGTAGTTGGTGGTTTTCTTGGTAGCATTTATTGTGCATGTTCCAAGTTACTGATTTTCTTTGAGTATGTGTTAAGCTGGAGACTAAAAGGCGATGAAACCATCGAACCATTTAACGTCAACAAAACCAGCACGGCTAGATTTGCAACGGAATTTTGCATGTATGAGGTAATTATTTTTATTACAAGCTAACAATAAGTTTTCGGGATGAGTTACAAACTTTTCTAGTTAAAAGTTGAATTAGTAGCGCCTTCAACTAAATATATATTAAATGTGCAAGTAATATGCGAGCGACAACTACGACCAAAAGCAGTGAAAGTTTTCCTTTTCCTGCTGCGGAAAATTTCTGCCACTAATTGAGTTGACAACTGGGTGACTCGGTTTCGGCTCACTCATTTATTTTTCATGTTTGTAAATTGAGGTTTCGAATCATATTTTTGGGCGAAGTCTCTATGGGGTTCATATGTATTCAGGGTGCATACGATTTCGTCGCAGCCGCCTCGATTTGGCAAACATAAACGCAAATTAGTACGATTCCAGGTTTGAATCCTGCACCATTCATTCGTTTAGTCAATACAGGCGGGGAAAATCATGTCTGATCGTTCCTGCCTAAATTATTCGCGACACGTTCATGGAATTACGAACAAATCATTAGGACATTAAACGCTATTTTTAAAGATTTTTTTTCTCAATACTCAATAACGAAAGTTTTACATGTGTATTCAACGATAATACAATAAAAATTGACAGTAAATTTTTGAAGTTATACTTTTTCGTTTCGATCGTTCATTCTTTGATCGTTTTTTTATCAAAATGAGACGCCGTTGCTACAGTAGGAAGTTCTTCGCAAACGGTTAGTGAGAAATTTCAAGCGGGTAAAAGCTGGCCGATTTTTGGGAGCGATTTGCAAAGTACTAAAACAACTAAAACACTCAATTGAGTCAATCGAGTCCGTCTCAGTGTTCACATTTGTTTTTTGTTTGTCAGTAGGGGGAACGAACCGAAATCGATCGTCCCGAACAATTCTGAACCAGATACGAAATTTAAAAATTACAGCAATTACAGCAGGCTTAAGGTCACTGTCACTGTCACTTGTATTTTTATTTAGAACATAGAATCGTCGAACTAAATACTTTAAAATTTTTCAGTCTAAATAATAGCCAAAACAAACCATATTAATACAAAACTAGTAATTTCCCGTGAAATATTCACCGCCCAATAAGGACACAACTGATAAATGGTAAAAATTGGCAATTGATTGAATGAAATCAAAATGACAGTCAAAATCAAATTCATTCAGTTCACATTTGAGACAATGATTGTGTCCCACTCACACGTATGTGTTTACAATATTTGTTCTCTGTCTTTGCCGACATATATGCATACATATTACATACATTTGGCTCTTACTATTACAAGAATTAAAATGCGTTTAAAAGAAATATTCTTTTTTTCAAATTATTCAATGCAATAAATAAAACAATGTAAAGAAAGTCGATTGATACATTATGTTTTATACTATTTTTCTATATTTGAATTAAAAACCAGTTTCAATACAAAGATTTAATACTATGGATAAATAAAATAAGCAATTAGTTTTGCATTAATATAATTTTTAGGACGTTGATTTTAAGGTTTGTTTATATACACACTAGTAGTTGCCCGTTGCATTCGCACCTAAAGTTTTTATCTCAATGTTTAGTATGAGATAATGTAGAGTTAATCAAGAATCGAAATTTTAAATTTAATAATCAAAGTGTTCTTAATTAAAAAAACTGTATCTAAAATTATACTAAGAAATATTTTTTTTATATCATTTTAATAACATTTTAAATAACGTCATTTCACTAAATTAGTATGAAATTTTAATACTTATGTAGTACTTATACCAAATTGTCGATTTTAAATTTTGGTTCGTTTTTCAACTATCAAACTTTTTAAAATCTATTTTTTTATGAACCAATGGTTGTGATCTGGAGTAATAATATATTCGGCTGAAAAGCAAAAATGTAGCAATTTTTGCCATATATTTCACTGTCAAATCAAATATAAAATCTTCGATACTAACTCGGTAATTAGAACAATTTGAAAACCAATTATTGTTATTGAAAATAAATAAAATATTCGAATTTACTTCCACGCTTTCCACCTATTTCCAACAATTTTGTATGTATAACGTCCAAATGTGCGAAATCAAATAACCTTTTAGTCATGTTAACTAACATAAAGAAGGTCATTATTTTTTTTTGTTTTACATTGTATTTTCAAATTCAATGCACATTTGTGTCGATGAAATTTGGAAAGTGTTTTCCTTATCCGATGCAGATATATAATAAGAAAGGGTTTTTGAAAATTTCTCCCCTAAAAGAGTGAAAAACGGTAGCAAAGTTTGTAAGGGATAACGTTTAATAAACAATCGAAATTATCAGTAATCAATCAAAGTCCGTTAAAAGCGAATATTTACAACTGGCTAACTATTTGTCGCGCTTTTATTACAAATAATATAAATTTAAATTCATAAAAAATTGTACCATCGGGTGCGTAAATAATTATTTAATGTGCTTGAGTAATAATATTTTGACAAACGTAAATAGTTCTTATGAAAAAAATACAAAAATAATAACAAATTTGGTAAATAGCCGGTTTGAGCAAATAGGCATGTTTGAATCAAGGTTTATAAAATACACAGGTGGCCTAATGGTGGCTACGTGATGGATACGTGACGTATCCAGAAGAAATTCGTACATATCTTCAGACTGATCAATTTTAAGTAGCTAAATTACTATACATTTTATACAGAATGTACAAACAGCCAAGTGTGTATATATACAGTATCTATGAATAAACAGCCAATTTAATATTTTATTTGAAAACCAGTAACTTGCCTTGAAATATTTACAGCTCAACACTGACACTACTGACTGACAAATGAATAAAATTAGCAATAGAATGAAATCGAAATGACAATTGAAACTAGAGACACGATAGTCCAAATTTGATACAATTATAATTATATTTGTATTCCACTCACAGGAATATGTTTACAACTTTATATTCTTTGTCCTTATTTATATTCTTTGTTCAGGCACAGCTGGAAGAAGCTACGGCAGTGGATTGGAAACATATTTTTAACTGCATCAAAGAAGTATAACTCCTCATGCATATACATAAGTACATACACGGTTTTCTTAATCTGTGTTTACAATATTATTTTTGAAAATCCATGCATTATATTACATTATTTTAACGAACTTTTAACTGTGCGTGGTATGATATCATTCAGCCGAATCTTCTCTATTCGTTTCATTAAAGAATCGTTTTTGTCAAATTAGTCATCTTATCCATTAACCATTTAAATATTTAGATACCATACCATTTAAATACTACACCATTTAAATATTTAGATTTAAATTTATCGTTTTAAAAATTTTCTAATCAAAAATGTATCATTCAAATCCTAAATACCTATGTGATTATTTTTTCTGTTTTTCTCTTTATCTAAACATACCTTGAACGTGCGATTGCCTAATTTTGAGCTCTTCACCAATAAACAACAGAAAAAGGTTTTACGATAAGATTAATGGAGCCACGAAATGTTTAGATCAGCTTAAATAACAAGAGAAGCTTTTCCCAAAGCGGGGGAGACTCAAACCTGAATCCAATGCCTTTAAAAACCTTTTACCACAAATGTGCAACGGTAATTAAGGAAAACACATTTATTTCAAAGACATTGTAATAAAAAATCGTATTTCCATTAAACGCGCCGTTAAAATTGATGAAAAATTGACTTAATTGTCTTTCTTTTTTGAATCTATTTTTAAGGGAGAGGTAATAGATTTTATCATGCTTGGTATAACATAAGCGGAATTTTGTGTTTTGGTCTGGCGTATTTTAAATGTATATTTATATTTTCCGAACATTTATCATATGGAGAAGGAAACACAAGTGCTTCGTTTGAATGCAAAAGGGTCCATATGATTTATTCGAGAGAGTATGAAGAGTCCCGTGAAAAATGATCCTGTGCTTAATGTCTGGGAACAACAAAAAGGTGGCATGTACAATGTGAAAATGGTAAAAAATGTTAGAAATTGTGAAAATCCCGACTAAACGAGACATGCAATTGTAACACTAAATATCAGACAAGGAGTAAAAAATCACAAATAAAAGAGCTTGAATAAATGAAACGTACAATTTTCTCTTATATCTTTCGATTTGAGAGGAAATATTCAAGTTCAATCGAACTTTGAAACGAATTAATTAAAATAGTTCTCGTTGGAATTATAATTAAACTGTGCATGGCACTCACAAACTGTGAATAAAATCGATATTTAATTTAATCCGAAAAAAATTTAAAAAGAATTCCTCATGGCACAGCAACACGAAAAAAAGGCAAAAAGGATAGGAAAGCTTGCATGGGGCGAGCTTTATACCGCACTGAGAAATGTTTTTATTGTTGCGAATTAAACGGATGATTCCACACGGAACCAAAAAGGATTTTTGCGTTTGCAATTGAGAAATATCACGTGGTTCAGCAATGAAAACTTGGAGAGCAAACCAAATAAATAACGAATAGAGACATTCAATGTTAGAAAGTGGAGTGCGCTTCAATGCAATGAATTGAACACGAGATTTATATAAGCGATGCACCAACCAAACCAACCACCCAGGTGTGCTATATGCGAATGTGTATCAGAGGGGAAGCAAATGTTACCGAGTCGTTTCAATGTGGCAATTCAACCAAATAGTGCAACAACCAACCGAACCAACTCAATAAAACGAAACTGTAAAAACGAAATTCTTCTCAAATAGTTTGGTGTTAGATCAAAATTTTCAACCATAAAGCACAAGTTTATTTTACCGAGCATTTTATTTCACCAGTTAAATCGAAAGTATTGCAGACATTGATACACGTTTTTAAATGTTTATCTACTATGAGCAGGTAATTGGTGTACAAATGAAAAGATACAAGCAAAAATTTTGTACTAATTTTACTCAATAAAATTGAGCCATACGACTGTATATAAACTATATAAACTTTATTAGTGTTCTTTGAGTGTAAAAACCACTTCCAAAGAAAATTTACTAGCGAATCACCACAAAAAAATTAAACGTGGTATCACTAATTTGACTTTCAAACTCTCAACACTCACCAAACACATATTGTTAAAGTTTGTATAGAAAAAAAATCATGGGCCAATTTGTGCCTGAACCGAGGTACCACGTTAATAAATTTCAAATATTCAGTCATTAGACCACTTCTCACATACTCTTGCGTAGTCTGGTTTCCATCCTCAAAGAAAATCACAATGACCTACAGGTGTTCCAAAATAGAGTCTTGAGAATCTTTACTAAAGCTCCATGGTATGTGAGAAACAACCAAATTCATCACGAAATAAACGTCCCATACACAAAAGACTTTCTAATCAAACTCACGAGGAATTTCCTTAACGGCCTAGAAAATTCTCCTAGTGCAGTAGTACAAGGCTTGGGGAAATTATAAATCAAAGAAGGCTGAAGCGCAAACTCCTTCAAGAGCTCCAAGAAAAGATCAAGAACAATCATCAAAAAAAAAAATACAGAGGAATGAAGTTCGACTCCTCCAGTTACTTAAACGCCGCTAAAGATCAATTGTCTGCTATCACCACCATGATATAGCGACACATTGCTGAACTGGTGCAAATAACATAATATGTAGTCAACAAAAAAATTTCAAATGCTTCTTATTTCTCCAACTTAATCGAATATTTATAAACAATTGTAAATTAAGAGACCAGATTAAAATACAGAAAAAAAGATTCATTTGAAATGCAATACAATGGTACCTCGGTCACGAACAAATCGGCCCATGATTTCGGTTCATGATCTCTCCATTTCTGGAATTATCATAATAAAGTAACATAAAACATCAAGATTGCTACCCTTAGATAGCAAGCAGGCGTGATTTGACGTATAGTAGATTTGCTTATCGTCCAAGGACAGATTGTGAATAGTAAACAGTAAATAGTAATTGTAAAATTAAAAAGAAAAAATTCAGAGATTGGCGAACCGATTAATAGGAGTCTCATTGATATCACTGCGAAAGATTGTTTCGATTTGCGAATATTTTGGCTAACAATCGGAGTTAAAGAAAGAATTAAGCTCGTGACCTGAGGTGTCACTGTACTACTAATTTCCTGTTCTATAAATTTCATTTAATTCAAAAGATAAAAATAATAAGATATTGTGGCTTCTCAAAACGACAAAGAGCTTGTATGCAAGCCGTATATCGAGAATACATAAACTGAAAACCACCGAGTGAATAGGGAAATTTGTAGCAAAAAATAACCAAAATTCCTTATCATATGTATAAGTCTAGTGTACATTCACTTATTTTTTTCTAAATCAAGTTCATTTTTGTAACGATAATATATGGTTTGCTGTTTAGATGACTGAAATTATTTTTTTAAAATCCCACCAACTTGTTCATTGGTAAATAATATTTTTAAGATTTTCTTACATAACATGATTTTTTTTTAATTATTACCTCTTAAGCCTACTGGTGGCCGAGTGGTCAAAATGGTCACTTTAAAACTGGTATGTTCTGGGCTCAACCCTCGTATCGAGCTAATTTTCAATATTTTTCAATTTATGTTTTTACAAGCTCTAGAGTCGCTAAGAACCTTAGCAGTTGTAAAACCACGACAAATAAAACAAAAAAATCCTTTTAATTAATACTAGTTACAAAAAAGCCAATAGGTTCTGAAATTTATAATACATAACTATAAAGTTACTGTTACGGTTTTTTCTTCTGTGTTAAGTTTATATAAACCAATGAACTATAAACGACTAGGTTTGACAACCATAAACGCAGTCCATCTTCCCTATAGAACAGCGATTGCTGCGAGAATTGCCTACGTTTTAACAAAATCGAATGCTTTTTTGTAATTGATAAAAGTCAAGAGAGTAGGATATCCACCGAATTTTCAATCAATCTATGTATCAAAGAGATCCACATAGAGATCTACAAGAATCTAAATATCATCAACAGGGATCATGGTCACGGACTTTATCCGACCTGGAAAGCGATTTTCCCGGTTTTTTAGTTGAATAGCTCTTCAACTAAAAAGAGAAGGCTAACCTCCTTCTCATATTGGTTGACCTACTGTATTGCTATATCATTTTCATTATTCTGACCACCATGAATAGTATATACGACGGCTTGAAGAGCATATTGAAATTAGTTTTGAAGCAATTAAGCTCTGAAAATGCGGCCCGGAGAGGTTGCAAAAGGTTGGCGACTTATCTAGCCCAGCAAATCATACGGCTTTAGATCCAATGCCAAAAACTTTTCTATAAAGAGTTGTATTTTGAGTAGGATCGACCGTGAAAGCTTTAAATCTGAAATCTATGTACCTTTTGCAAATGGTTCTACTGGCTAATAGTAGAAGCCCAGTTATTGGGCCAATCGTTTGGTTACTATTTTGCTCAACTAACTGGTAATTTTAAGCTCTAGCAATGTTAAAAAACAAAAAAAAAGATAAAAAAATTGAAAAATTAATTGAATTTGATGATATCCATGGTGAGCCTCTACATATATCTAGTTTGTGATTATTATAATTTGGGAATAAAAATTCGAAGCAACGTTAGTCTATTTTTTTCTTTCTTATTTAACTATGATTGCTTTACAGTTCGACCTTAAGTTCTAAACTGTGTTTTATCTTCACAGTTTTTCACAAATTGAAAAATTTTAGAGCTAAATTAATGCTAAAGAAACCAAATTAAAAGTGATGTATTTTTCGTATCTCATACGAATATGTTTGTAAATATTTTAAGTGAATAATTCGATAACAACCACCAAGCTTTGGTGGTAATTAAACGTATGTCTATTGATCTCTTTTACGTACATAGCCTCCCATAAACCCTTTCTCTAACCTTGTTATCTCTCTCAAATGGATGAATTTAAGCCTTTTCTACCCCAAACTAACCAAAATTGATTATCTACCAAATTTATAGTTCAAATTCAAATGGTTTGGGTTAGGTCAATTTAAAAACCCTATTAACAGTTTTTGTAATCAATTATTTTTTAATGGAAAAAATCCAGCCTAAAACATTTTTTCTATTTTTAAACTACTGAAGCATAAAAAACTTTCCCTGCATGTTTTTCGTGGGTTGATAATTTGAGAACTATTTTTCGTCAAAGGAATCATTATTTTTTCCCAATTTTACTTGGAAAAGTTTCCCGCTTTATTTCATGACGATATTAAATCGAACGGGATTAATTTATAATGCTCTTCAATCTCAATTAAAATCAAGTTTTGAAATAATTTGTAATTTTTTCTCCATTCGGGCGGTTCGAATAAACTTTTCACGAATCAAACGAAACGCAAGCAAAGTGAAAACAAATTGTTCAAAGTTAATTGGCCGCTTTTTAAAATGAAATTTTCATTTGTGTGATCTAAGATAATTTTATATAATTCAGCTGAAAGTCTTTGAAGCCGCGTCACTCCAAATCAAATTAAAATATCTCTTAATTTTTAACTAAATTAGGTGAAGACTTTGCATAAATAACTTAAGGGTTTTCCTTCTTTTTTTTTTTTGTTATTAATCTCATTTCGCCATTAAAATTTTTAAGTACGCTAATTTTTAGCATTCAGCATTACGCTAGAGTGAACTTGAAATTAATTTTATCAGCATTTTCGTCAATCTATAAATTTATGAAATCTTTAATAAAAACATCTGGAAATTATTCAGGCTTATACAGCAGCACGGTTTGGCGTCTTTTTTGTATGAAAAGAAATTATTTTTCATACCCTTTTCAAACGGACTATACGTCTTAATCTCGGTGCTTTTGATAGAAATTAATGTTAAAAGATTTTTTTTAATATAAGAGGTTCCATTCAGCGGCGCTATTCAACCAAGTTTATTTTTTTAATATTTCTTATTACAAATCAAAGTCAATCGCATTGAATAAAAGCCTATTTTCAATTTAATCTGATTTAAATTATTGTATGTGTTTACAATGTAAACGCTCTCGAGTACAAGTGTTTAAAATTAAAATCAAGTCATTGCGGCCACATCTGGGACAATATGGTCTTACAGCTCGGCTTTTGATAACTTCTGTAATGTGGAATGGGTTGCAGCGGGTTGACGGGAATGGTGAAAGGTGCAACTACAATGTCCCTCATTTAATAACGCTAGCGATAACTTTAATCTACCTTTTGAAACCTCAAACTCTGCCAAGAACCAACCCTCTAGTTAACCCACCCCCTTGCTCAAATAAATAACCTCGTGTGTGTAGGTAATGCATGTAAGTCCACACTTTGTCGACAAGTGTTAACCTTAATGTTACTAAGGTTGTTGTTATTTAGAATCACCCTCTGTGCATAAGGGCGCAAATGAGGGACGTTTAACAAGGTGGTTTTACATAATGAATCTTCTAAAAACGATAGTATAATAAATTTAAAATCAATTTAATGTCGACATCAATTTAAAATTATTGGTTTTATAGAATTATTATTTATACCTAGCATATATATTTTCTTTAGTGAACCTACCATATTTCTACCGTATGTACCTACTTAGACATGTGTTAATGGATTTTTTTTCTATATATTAGGTTGGGGAATAAATTAGTAACATTTTTATCCAAAACTTTAATAGAAACAAAAATCAATATTTCTAACAATAAATTCTACAGCTATATAATCGTTCTTGTTGTTAACGGCCGTCTCTTGACCAATTTACCGATACCGTTTCGCCAGAAATCATCCGATTTGGTACCAAAAAAGTTGTTGAACCAGATTTTAAGGTCCTCTTCATCGCTGAATCACCCCTATCACCCCTCATATGGTTCGACAAGGAGCAAAAAAGATGGTAATCGGTACAAGGTTCGGAAAACACGACGGAAGCAGAAATATATATCATTTGAGCATTTGGAGGACGGATTTGATAACTTGAGTAACATGGGACATGATGTTGTCGGGAAGGAGCATGGTTTGGCTTTGTTTTTTTATCCACCGTTTTTTCCGAATATTGTACCGTCGGATTACAATACTTTTCACTCCCTGTCGATTCATATGAGGGGTAACAATCAAGAGTGCCTTAAAAACTGGCGCAATAACTTCTTTGCTACCAGACTGAGTGATTTTTGGCAGAAAGATATCAACAAATTGATCGAAAGGTGAAGGACAGCGATAAAAAACAACATCAATTACATAACAGAATAACCAAAAGATATCTCAGCTTTCTTGGTTCTCCCGGACACGAACTGGGAAACATACACAAAGATCCAATTGACACCTGAGATTTATATCAGAAACAGACCTAATCAATTGGAACTAGACATAAAGCTGGGGTGCAATAGTTCTCACAGAACACAGCGCGGAGGAACTCCTAAGAAAAACCCCCAGTAAAAAAGAAGAAGACCTGCTTCAGCTCAGTATTCAGAGTCGGATTGAAAGAAAAAGAGCTCTGGGACGGAAGAAATCCAGGCTAGCCAACTTTTGTGAATGGTTAGAGAAAAGTATAAGAAAGCTTTTCCGCATGGTGGTATCAAAAGTTAAAATAACTTGATGATTACCAATCTTGACGGTTGAAGGAACACCAGAAGAAGAAGAAGGATTCAGTTGGCTTTATGAGTTCTTAAGCTTTCATGCTATTTAAGATTTAATCAATATATTGGATAAGTTATATAAAATAAAAAAATTGTAGTATATTATAAGAATCTACGTTGAACTACTTGATGAAATACCGAACAGCGATTTTACTACTACGGTTTTAAGTTGGTTAACATTTGTTAAAACTGTTTGTATTAAAGTTTTTCCTTTGTATGTAAACTTTAAATGAACTTTCCACAATTTATTGTCCATTTTGAATATTTTAACTTTACAGTCCTTGATTATCGTTTTTTACTCTATAATACATACATAAAAGAATTCATTAAGTGTAGCAAAACATAAAAGGTAAATTAATTACTTTAATCATCCAGAAAATTAATTATGCGATTTTGGTATTATCTTCAATGTCTTGAAAGGATTGTCTTTCAAATCGCATACGTTGAAGACAAGATAATCACTTGATTCGCCAATTAATGAGTCTTGGCATCTTCAGCATGAGATTTTGGTGCAACATTCAATTGAATTGTGTTGCAGTCAGGGATGCAATGCTGTTTACACGGATGGTTGCCTCTTTAGATTCGGATTAAGGCCGTCATTATATTCGAACATTCAACGAGGGCGAGAGGGATGACTCTACAAACCAGGTGGCTTTTTTTCATTATATTAAAATTTCAGGGGTCATGTATTTGATTTTTGACTATTTTTTACATCTTGAATGGTGAAATGTTTTTAGGGTGGAAATCATTGACTGTGTCATTGGTATTTACGATTTGAAAATGGGACTTTTAAGATTTTAAATTTGATTTTAGTTTATTGCTAGTGTGGTGTGTTTTACTGGGTTAGTGCTAATGCAGCAGAAGGTACTATATAATTTTATTAGGTACGAAGTTCCGGATGGTGGCGAAGTCGCAGGGGAAATACAATGATGTGCATACAAATATCTGGATGAGGATAATAGAGATGCATTTATGCATTTGTGCCGTGTCGCTTGAGAAAACATAAATAGTTGTTAACATATGGGATATATGGGACAGGAAATTTGCTTTTCAAAGTTGAAAGTTGGAATGAAATATATAATATTTTTGTCTTGACGGAACTACAAAAGTGGATCTATAAATTATTTAAAAATGGTTTTGATCAGTTGAAAATTATATAGTTAAATTTGAGGAAAAAATCTTAGATAAATTCAAACACTGTGTTTCTTCTAATCAAATAGAAAAAATATGTAGAAGTTAGTCATAATGAAGACATCATTTTTCAGCGAAAGCTCAGACATGTTAATAATTAAATAAAGCTCGTAGCAACTGCATTGTTTCGTGTCTCGAAAAAGGCCTCCAGCAACTAAAAAGCTCGTTTTGCTAGGCTTTGCAGTCATCCGCGTGTTTACCTAAGCGATGCCACTTAGCATATTCCCTGACTTTCTTCACCATCACATATGCCCTTTGTGAATTGCAAAGAGTCGTACAAATTACCCATAAATAAAATATACCCCGTTCTATTTGCTAGGACGTTTTTTCAAGCTCGTCTTGGACCACCCGTTCGCTCATATAAAAATAAATCTATCGAATAAACGCAAAAAATAATATTAAAGATTCAAAGAAAATATTGAATAAATATTAAATGGAAACGATACACGTTAGATACATACAAATATATAGGGTAGTCAGTGTCTCGAGCTGAGCTCTGCGGGTATTGAATTTATTCACTCGTCTACAAGACTTATTTTACATTATTATATTAGAGATTGCATCCCAGATTCCCATATTCTTCCGTTGACGACTATTGTGTCAATTCTTTAGTTCATCATCGCAATTCTTTCTCTGTACAACTCCGTACATATCTAGCTTTATTGAAATGTAAATTTGAATATCAGGTAGATATATATATAAGATGGAAAAAAATGCAGAAAAAAATATGCGAGAGAATTGCAAGTAAGTACTCATAGAGCATAAGATCTTTATTCCTTTCTCTATCACATGAACCAGAAACTAGTACTGTAGAACATATTTCCCCCTAGCATTGTGTGTTTATTATTTTATGTAAATGTACATGCTTTCACAGCTTTAAAGAGCTTTTCAACACTCTCATACACAATACCTATTAGGAATTCTGAATGTAAACATGAAGATGTAATTCAAATATCAGAATAATGTCTCGAAAAGAAACTGTAACACTTTGCTAGCTATTTAAAGGAAAAACATTAAAGCTGCGTGAAAATTAAGTTGAAATAAGTCAAGGAAATTAAATATTAATCATCATTTTTTTAACGAATTTATCAATTAGGACTAGACAAACCAATATATCCTATTTTTTGCTAGGGAATTAAAATATTGAGAGGAATTAGTTACAAGTATATTACTCTTATTTAAATGTATAAATAAATTGATTTTTTTCAACTTTTAGAGTACACGAAGTAATAATTCCTTTTCTGTCTTTCCACCCCTAAGAATTTGTTGATATCATATTCCAATTCTTCCTGTCCTGTGATCGATATATTTTTTTAAGCAATGAGTGCCTCTATAGTTTATACGGTCAGATCATCGTGTGAAGAATTTTCATCAGTATGCCTTGTTATTCTACTTGTAAGCATATCATGGATGTTTAATTCTTGCCAGATGAATTTATTAGGTTTTTTATCCGTCCACTTTGACTCCTAGTATGCGTACATACGTTTATACATACCCATAGATCGAAGGTTTTAACTTTTTGGTCTTACGTTTTCTAAGGACCAAGCTTTACAGATGTATATAACAGTTGAAACGTAAAGATTGATTTTTCCATATTTTTATTAGTTTTGCCGTTACTGTTCTAACAATCGCTATTGCCATTTAATTTTTTCCCATTACCCTACATTTAAGTTACAAGAAACACTATAAGCCTTAAACCCCTGTCTAGAATCATGAACATATAACATTGCATTAATAGTCTATCCAGTAAACAATGGAGACAATGCGTTTTGGAGAGAATAGATGTGGTTACTAGTTAAATAGCAGATTGTGAACTTTAATTTTAGAGTGGTTTTTTCATATAATGTCAAAAGAATCAACCAATATCTTTATTTCACCAAAGGATTGTTTGTTTAAATAAAGGATACTAAAATTTTTAAGTAAATAAAGTTACAATTAACTAAAATGATATGTAAAATAACTTAAGGTTTATCAAAAAATATTTTGTTGGTTTTCTTTTCAAAAACACTGACTCAAAACAACGGCAAAGATTAAGTTAACATAATTATTGAAAAATTATAATTTTTAGTAACAAAAGTATTGGAAGCCTATTGGTGGCCGAGTGGTCAAGATGACCACTCTGAAACTGGTAGGTGTTGGGTTCGAATATCGAAGCGAGCAAATTTTCGATACAGATTTTCGATTTACAGATTTTATTAATCCGAGAGTCATTAAAGACATTGATTGTTATAAAGCAACAGAAAAAACAATTTAAAAATATATATTGTGTACAGAATTAGGTGTCTACAAATGAAAGTATTTATTTCTGCAAGTATCTAATTTATATCCCCATCTATTTTTAATAGTTACTACGGTATTATTTAATTATTATTAATAGCCGATTAACATTCCTAGCTCTTGAAATTTTCAAAAAATTTTTTTGGGTAAATATTAATTTTGTATTTCATTTCAATATTCGTAGACATGTCATTACAATACATTTTTTGTATTGTTTATTTGCTTAGTATCTTATATCTTCATTTTTATTTATAAATATCTTCTTCTAATTAACTCTTATTTAAAATTGATTGGAATTTTCACATAAAAATTAAGTTTAAAACAAGTTCAACGCAGTTGAGATGAACTCTAAATGAGGATACGAATTCTTAACAGAAGGTAGATTAAGAACTGTTAGTACAAAAATATAGAAGCTACATAAATTTCCATCCTATTTTCCGAAAACAATGTTTTACATTTCCTATTTTTAGTGATATAGTAACAGAAGCGTGAATTATACAAGTATTTACGACAAAAGGCAACTTTTGTTAAATCTATTGATGTTCCTGATGTCATATCAATGGTTTCACAAGAAAATGTCAAATACTTATAATACGAATTAATAGATTAAATAACAAATCTGATATAATTAAAAATAAATTTCAAAGTAAGATCTCCAGAGTTGACCAATGAAATTTTACTTGGTAAAAACGGGACTTAAGGCGATCAGAAGGTGGTGCTTCCTGGTTTGACAATAAAATAATAAAAAAATATAAATAAAAAGCTTTAAATATAAATGTTGTGAACTGAATTAACTATTTATCGAACCTACAATATTCGTTTTTAAGGCTTTGATTTCGTGTGAATAGTTGGCTTTCCTGATCTACAAGTACTTTAAATACTTTGGGATTAGCGTTTGCTTTTCAATTTTGCTTTTCAAATTTTAAACCGATTTTCATTGAAAAGATAAAAACGTAAGAAGCTTAAGCTTTACATTAATTTCCCTGAGTAGAAAGGTTCGAAGATTTATAAACTATTTCTTGTTTATTTTTTAGATCGAAAAATGTGAAACTATTTTTAAGTAATCTAAAACTTAGAAAATAACATCGAAGATGTTAACATTTAAAATAAAAATAAGTGTAATGAATTTTTAAAAACTAGAGTTCTTTTGTAAGATACTATTAAAGCTATAAAGAATAGTTTATTTTACCCATTGTGGAAACATTGAAAAAATGTTTAGTAATTAGTTATTTTCTTGAAAATGCTTGTAAAAGCGTATTATTTAGTTTTTTTGTTTTTTGAAAGAAATGTAAAAAGAAAAAGACCTTAATAGGATGCACATCTGGTCCAGTAATTCAATCAATTTGTCATCAGTGCTAAAATTAAGTAATGCATTTGAAAAAGGATGCCACGAAAACTAGATAAAGAAGAAAAATGGAAAATAGCAGGGACCATACTAGGGTATATACGTGCTTGAATTGAAATTCAACATTTCAATAATATCAAGTTGAGTGAATTTTTTCTATTGTACTTTAGTTTTTTTTTAAATGCAATGTCTGGTATTTTTCCTAATAGAACGACCGACGTTCTTGTTATACCGCATGGTGCATGAAATTTTAATTATTTTTTCCACCTTTATTTACGCGACTTATTCTTATGCACCCCCATCATAAATATTTCCCTATTCCCGACAATGTTTTAACATTTTTTCAATGACTTACATATTGCATGGTTTGGGTGAAATATGGCTGTAATTTTCATATTTCACCAGTTGCAAACTAACAATCCGATTATATGAATAGGTAAACGAAATAATTTTCTAGTTTCATTGAAAGAGCTTCGGCAGTGAAGACAAAACCGTATTAAACCAATCGAGACTTTTTTCTCTTTGCGACTTATTCAAACAAATATTTCAAAGCTCGAGCTTTATGTCGTTTAATAATATAACATAAAAGATGGATTAAATGATTTATTTGAGATATTCCCGACTTGTCGACGCACGTATTCATTCGCTTCGACATTATTAATATTTCACTAATTCCCGCGTTTGGTTTTCAATCTATATTTACAGAGAATCCACAATGATTTTATATTTGACTAACAGAAATTCAGGGTGAGAGGGAACATGATGACTGCTTGTAATCCTTAGCTCCACAGAGCAGTTACTCTATTCATTCAAACGTAAACATTTAAGAGCCGATAAAAATTGAAAAATCGTTTTCTCTAATTGCTGTAATTATTGTTGTAAGGAGGCTTACGTAATTGTTGCGAAATTATTCGTCAGAAAAATCGGAGAAAACATACCTGAAACAAGAAAAAAAATACGTTAACAAATTTTTTGTAACAGCTATTTAAAATAAATTAAAAATATTTCAACAACATTAATATTATAATTATTCAGTAAATTAAATACAAGGGAAAAATCTATTTGTTACTTTTCATTCCTCTAACTATATTTATCAAAATATACCAATAATTTTTAAATTTTCTTTACCAAATGTAAAATATCTATGATTGGCTGTATACTCGGTTGCGTACGCGTGACGTCAGAATTTTATACACTTCCATAACTGAAATTTTTTGAAAAATGATATGCTATTTTATATTATATTATATTCATTTAATAGCAACTAAATAGAAGAACATTAGAGTTCATTAAAGTACAGAGTAGAGGTGGGCAACTTTTTCCACTATCGGGCCAATTTTTAATTTTCATATGACGATGTGGGTCCGAACGGATTAAATGATTTAACCCTTGCGTTACCAGACGGAGTCAATCATATACTCAATAAAATATTTCGTGAAATTCACTGAAAATTTTGAGGTATGAGAGATACTCTGTACGGAAAATTAAGGGCTTCAAAAAATTATTTACCTAACAAGAAAATGTTAAATTATTTGATAAGGAAAACTGTTAACAAAGTAGAAAATAAAAACAATAAATATATATTTACTCTTATAGAATAAATTATAAATAAAATTAAAAATTTGTAATTAATGAACGTTTTTATTATCATGTAAAAATAATTACAACAAACTGCACCATTTTTCATCTTTGCTGCGGGTCAGCTTCAACATCGTAAAGGGGCGGATTAGGCTCGTGGTTTCGAGGTCCATCACTGATACAAAACATTATACAGCGATAAGACACCGAAAAATTGTTATTTGAATGCATTTTTCTTAATAATTCAATGAAAACATCCAATTTCTATCATTACCTTGTACTCTTTAAAACAACTTATTATTATAGTACTACATTGAGTTATGAGCTAAGCACTAATGTATCAACATTAATTGGTACCACTAAACGATTGAAAATGCAATTGCGAATTAAATTTATTTTTCAATCATTTCTATACTACATTGGTAATCCTAAAAAGTTCTTCTTTTGATCGAATTCGCGTGCATTTATAATTTCTTAATATAATAATAATCATTTTGGAATTTTATGTGAGTAAAAAGCAACAACTTCATTAATTTTAAGGAAAAGAGAAAATATAATAATTGAAAAGCATAAAGACAATTTAATTTACATATGAAATTTTGTATAACTTTGTATAACTGGAAAAGGCTAGAAGTTCTACTATAAAGTGAATGTGTCTCATAAGCCTCACGTTAAATTTTATGCTTCTATCCTCAATTCGTTGCAATTGGGTCCTCCTTCCACATCACATTTGTATACCCAATTTTATTTCCTCTCTAAAAGGGCAAAGATTTAATAAAGAAAAAGTGAAACAGTTAAGTAGCATAGCCACGAAAGATCGCTGAGTTGAAAAAAAGCAAAAAACTGCGGGAATGCAATATTTTATTTCCTGTTCAAATAGTATAAACCTTCGTTGACTCTATTGTACAGCTCTATGGTTAATAATGGATATAGTGAAGAACTGAACCATCCAGTAAATAAGATGAAAGAAACTTGTACTACTTCATTAAAAAAAAGTATGAACTCCAAATTTCAGATTATGCCAAGTTAGTTTACATTAAAAATTTTCTTGGAAACTTTACTTAAACTTTAGTTGAAAAAAAACGATTTTTCTTCATTTGCTCGATTACTTTTATGTACAGTTATTATGATTTGTAAAAGGTAAGTTTAAAATTCATTGTAATTTATGATGTTTTTGAATTCTATTGATATGATTGATTATACAAACCCCCACTTCAAAAATAACCTGCTTTTCATTTTTGAAAAGATCATAATTTTCCGGTCAATAATTCAAAATGATTGACCTCTCTCAAGCTTCACGTTTCTATTCATTCAAATAATTATAAAACAAACTTTTCTCATTGAAAGTACGATGAAAGGGAATTATTTAAAATTGCAATATTTCTAAATGAAAACGATGCAAAAGTGCAGTGTATGCAGTTGGGAAAATTAAACGCTCACTTGAACATATTTGTAAAACTCGTTGTTATTACGATTATTATTATATCGTACTTCAATTCACTGTTGGTGGTTGAAGCTTTGTTTTTACCATATTTACAAGTATCAATTAAAAAATGTAACAGACCGGGATTTTTTTTCTAACCAACCCTCACTGCATCCAGACTCTTATATTTGCTGCAAGTTGGTGCCGAGCTTTCATTGCAACAACTTTGAAAATATGCAATTTCACATGAGAGCAATCCAAAGAATTATATTTAATAAGTTATAAAACATACAATTTTGTGTAGGTATACGTATAATTATATCAAAGTTTCAAATTTGTGGTTTTGATGAGTAAAATGAAAAGCTCAAATATTTTATTTTATTTATACAAGTTAAAAACCAACCTTAAAATTTTGGTCAGTATTTTAATTGCAGTATGATCTCATGTTAGTAGTTGTACTGTTATTATATTTGCGTTATTTTATATAGGAGTAAGTTATATTTTTTTTGCTCTATACATTGTATTAAGCAGTTCGACCGCACCGAATAATACGATAATTGAAAATTGTTTTCTATCAATATTGCAGTATGGATTATTATCGAAACCTTCAACCTTTTCTATAATGCCTCTTTGATCGTAGTGGATTATATAAATAACTTTGTAATAGCAAAAGCTTGATGAAAGAATTGAATGGGTTTTGAAAATCAGGCGAGAAATCAGTATGAGTACTTGGATATTTAGTGGATTAATTGAGTATTTATATAAAGAAATTTAAAACTGAAAATTGGAAAAGATGAAATATTTTATAAATTATTTTCAATTTTAAGTCCTATTAATGATGCATTAATTAAGAATATTTTCAGAAGAAAATTCTAAAGGCTTCTACAGACACACGAAAAATATCCTTAAAATTACTTTAATAACATTGTAATCCAGAATTAGGCTTTCACTTTGACACTTTGACACTGTTCACATTTAGGTTTTTTCTTTCTTACTGAAACCATCACCTTACAACGTTAGTAATTAAATAGTTTATGTTAGTGTTGTAACTTTTTCTTACATTTGTTACCAAAAACTATTTTTAGTTTTAAAGAAAAATACATAGCTATTTTGTGAATAAGATGATGTGGTTTTATCTTTGAAGTCTTGGAAAGTTAAATAAAGATCAAACTATTGCAGAATTTTCGCTAACGTTTCTTAAATCGGTGAATAAGTTTTACCGACAAAAGTAAAAGAAGATGTGTGTCACGTAGTTTACTGACGAGACAAGTGAGCTGCATAGGTGTGGTCTATTGTTTTGGTGCAATTTCAATATTCAAAAAGTTGAAATTTATTTCGTTTGCGTAATTTTTTGCAAACTCCAGAGAATCTGAACAGCCGGAAATTGATAATATATTGTTGTTTGTCTTAACGTTCGCATCTCACGACTCATCCGTTCAACTTATGCAAACGACATGAAAAACAGGTGCAGAGACTTCCTGCTGTAAAAACAGACATAAAACGCAGAAGACGAAACTTTTTTCCTGCATATTTTCTCCGCATCTCTTTAAGGTTTTTTAATTTATCTTAAAGGAGTTTAAACGACTTGCATCGCTGCATAATTAATATGCGAAAATCGCGCTAATTTTCCAAGACTCGGTTTTTGCCACGGACATATTAATGCACAAGATTTGCTTTCCTCAGTTTATTTTAACTTGCTCGTTTCCGTCTTCGAGAAGAAAAATAGCATGGTTTGCAATAAACACAACACACCGAGCTATATAGAGCGGCCTTTTGGGCCGACCGCTCGTGTGATTTATGACCAAATAGGCTTTTTATTCAACACGCTTTAATAGCAAAGTCTACCCTCTGCATATCCGGAATGGCCGTCCAATCAGCCGATCGAACTCCAAGAAAAAGCACTTCCCAAAAATTTCCATAAAATATGCTGAAATTCAAGCTTCTCTCAAAAAAGCTTACACTCCACTACGCTTATTATTAGCATAATAGGAAATATTTAATAAAATCTCAGTGCACTTTTTCCACCACGAGGCGAACCAAGAGCGACTCAAAGAAAAGAATGTAATTTTCGTCATTTTTTTTCTTCATCCAGATCGTGTAGTTTGAGATTTTCAATTACATGTACATTTACTGCCACATTTGTTGTTTGGAATTCACAAAAGGCATTCTTCACATCTTCGAACAATACTAACGAAACGTTGAACGGAATCTAAGGGGTCCAGGAAACGAGAGGAGTCGACGGGCTTTGTATGCGAGGTTTGAATGAATTGGATGAGCGAAAATAGGGTGGTCACTATAATATTGATCAAGTGACCGATTTATCACGTTGACGTTGAGCTTTTTAAACACAAAAAGCCTTTTGTGAGGTTTTTGTTTTACTGAAACGACAATTTCTTAGACTTACCACGAATTTTGGCTGAACTTCTCGATGACTAACAGAAACCACCCTTTCCTTTGTTTGATTGAAAAAAATTGAATCAGATCAGATTCTTCCTTGATATTCATTATCAAACAATAGCTTATATCAATTTACACATAATTGAAATTGAGTCGAAAGTGAATTAAATATGATTGTTCCTACCGTATTCTATTGCAGAATCAGTATAGAAGATTTAATTTTCAGATTACTATTTCTTCTAAGTTTGAAATTTCTAGAACCAATTTATTACAAACATATATAATAGAGTAGTATGACCCCTTCAGGAATTTACTGAAGAACATTAGAAGCTGATAGAATGTGAACAGAACAATCACGGTTATAATAAATAGTTACTATGCTTTGCTGGATTTCTGGTACTTTGGAATCGAGATATCAAGAAAGTTGTAATGGAAAATTTTGAAAAAAAAATCACGCAAAAATAAGTAATGTGTTAAAAATAAGTAATAAATAAGTGTTCATAGTTCAAACATTGTAATTTTTGGTCTCAATAAATCATTAAAAGTACTTTGTGAAATATTGTAAAAGAATTATGAAAAGCATGTTTAGTAAAATTCAATTATGAAAAAGAACAACTTAAGAAAGTTTAGTTTAGTGAGTAGAAAATGTTTTGGTGTATTTTCCGAAATCATAACTCTTTCTGAGGAATAAAATTAAATAATTATTTCGTGGAAAATTATTGCACATATGTTTTCGATTGAGAGCAACAAACAGATATTGTTAATTATTAACGGCTATAATACGTTCAAAGTATCAGTAAGCTTGTCAGTAAGAGGCGTGAAGATTTTAACTGAACAGCTCACTTCATCTTCGCTTTGGTCGCTTTAAAAATATTAAATTTCATATTTATTATAAATGTGTGTGCATCTTTGCATTATATTACAATATATGTGTCAATGCCCAGATGTTTTTGGTTATTTTTATGCACACGCAACCGAAAAAAAAAGTTAAATTTTTTACTCAAATTTTATGGTTAATTTTTAAAGCGTCGGCCAAGACATGGTTTCGTTAGCAAATTGATTAATGACGTGAAATTTCTAAAAATATCAGTATAAAAAACTCCAACTAGGGGTTGCTACCCAATTATAACTTCCTGCAAAGACCTTTCAATGATAAACTTAAACGCTTGAAACTTGATATATGTTTGATTTGAGCATTTCCAAGTTTGATCAATAAATCTGGACAAACTAGCAATTAATTGTGAGTCTGCTTTGACCAGATCAAGTTGAAATTTCTAAATGGAAATTGTTTCTAATTATTGTCACAATAAGAGAAGATTTGCTCTCGAAATGGACGCAAGAATGATATGCATCTTGAAGGACCCCACAAGTGCAGTTTACGTTTAGGTGCCACCAAGCGAATTTCGAGTACAAGCCACAATTATTGTTGGGGTGCGAGAAAGTTTCTCGAGCTGTCAAAGTATCGGAAGGAACAAGCCGAATTCGAGCTGTTATAATTACAGAAAACAAAGTTGGACGTTTGGTTTGCGACTTGAGCGTATTTTCATTGTTTCACACAAAAGCTTTAAAGTGCAAAGCCTTAGATTGACTTAAAGAAGTGAAATTACGTTAATGATTTCCGAAAAAGATGCTCAACGAGTTACAAATATATCAGCTTTTCCACTATCAAGAGAAATCTAATATGAAGTACTTTCTCAAGATATAAATGTTGATATTTCTGAAAAAAAAAGTTTCGCTTAAAATTTTCCTAAATTCCATTCATTGCGATATTCTGAACTTCTTGCTTAAAAAATGTATATTAAATTTTTTGCCGAAAGAAAAATAACGTAATTTGGTACATCTTGAGAATCTTGTAATATTAAAATATTTTTCTAGCCAACAAAAAGTATTAAGCATTCCATTTTGCTTTTTTTCTCCTCGAATAGATAAAAATGAATTCTGTTTCTTCTTACAAACTTTTAAAGGAAAAAATAGACACATATTTTACTATTTTTCAAAGATATTTAAATTATTTAAATATGTTTATATGATTTAGGGATAATCTGAAAACTACATATGGATTAATATACTCGTAAATTAATTTAGCTGTCAAATAAAATGGTTTAGATCATTTTTCGGGATATTCGCTATATTAAAGTATTAAACTATTAACATTTCAATAAAATACCTTAATTGCTATGAATTGCTTTTATAATGAATGTACTACTCAATTAACTTTTATTTTAATTAAAAATGGTCCAACGAATATATTCTTTTTCTGACAAATATGACGGTAGTGTCAAATTATTGCTTAGAACTATTTTTCAGTATTCAGGGTTTTAAAATCTTTTACCGTCGCTTTGTAACTATCTTTTTATTTATAATTGTATAGCTCAAGAGTGGGCAAACAGTCGATCGCAAACAAGATGAAAATCGAGCGCAGGCATTTTAAATAAATTTTTAGGTAAATTTCAATTCTTTTAATTGGCAGTACGGATTTCCAAAGAGTACTTCTATTATTTCCTTCAACTCAATCTCTCTTAAAGGGTTACATGGGTTCACGGTTTCAAAAAATCGAGTTTTTTATTGTCTTGTTAATTTTTACAATATTTCTAGAGTATTGTCCTTAATTTTAAGTTGGTCAAAGTAATAGTTTCGGAGATACAGCCTTGGAAAGCTTTGCACGCCGTAGGTATATCGGTGCAGCTGCTCGTCTTTTGTCACATTTATCTATGACGGTTATCAAGATTTCTCGAGAACTACTCAACCGATTTTGATGAAATTATACACAGGTTTTCAGAATACAATTTACAAGGACTTGGATAAAGTATAAAGCAAATTTCATTGAAATTTGCATTTTTCTGTAAAAATGTTTACCAAAAATCCATTTTTCAATCCTTTTTTCCTTCGCCCAAGGACTTATATATGGTCTTAGTGGTCTTAACTAAAACACGTATTTTTTTTCTGGATGATCCTGTCATGAGTTCTGCTGCCAATGCGGGTACACCTTTTTCCGAAGGGTCACCGGAAATAACGTTGCAATGGTGGAGCTTTAAATATTTTTCTTCAAGAAAATTGCAGAAATTCTTTGTCAAATGTGTATAATTAAGACAGGAAAAGTTTTTTCCCCCGATTAAACCCATGTAACTCCTTAAATATGTAGTTTTTTCAATTTGACTCATTTTTCGAAGTCGATCTCCGAATAAATAAGGAAAATTAATATCGATCATACTAATATTAAGTTTGCTCACCCCTGGTCTAGCTGCTAGGGTCCTACTATACAATATGTCATAGTTGCATGGCTATGATTTTTGATCACATTTCATATTTTATTATGTACTAAGTATAAAGTTTTTCAAGATGCTGCAATACTCAGTATTTGTCCGTTTGCTGTTTCAAATATTTCAATTTTTTCTCTTATGTATCGTGGGAATAAATTCATGAATTTAAATTTGACTAAATCTATTTTATAATCACCATTGATATTACAACATTGAGCCGAATTTTCACAAATAGGAAAGCTTCGAAAAACAGTTTCGATTACTAAAAATCAAACAGATCGTAGTTTGTTTTCCAAAACAAAACAACCGATATTTGTAGTAAGTAATTTGTTGTGATGTTGTATGATGTAGTATGATGAAGTAAATGTTGTGATTTTTTTCTCAAGAAAAGAACATAAAGCCAACTGGTGGCCGAGTGGTCAAGGTAGCTGCTCCAAAACTGCAGGGTGCTGGGTTCGAATCTTGTAACAAACAAATTTTCAATATTTTTCGATATATAGATTTTTATTAACTCTAGAGTCGCTGAAGACCCAAATCGTTATAAGACGACGGTAAATAATAATATAAAGTAGCCAAGTTTACATTGCTTTGTTTGTTGAAAAAAAGGAATGCTTGTTTCCATCGCATATTTGTTAGTTTGGCGGAAGCCTGACTTTATTTAATCGCAGAAATGTATAGCTTCTTAAATTTTATAATAAAGAATAAAACAAGTTATTTAATTAGGTAAAAAAAAATTTTAATTTAATCAATACTTGTGTCAATTATAATTTTGCACGAATAGTTACCATTACCATAGAAAATTTAGCTATAGCTAATTACAAAAGTATATAAAATGATAATAATGTTTTTACAGCTGGTAAAGCAAGTTGAAGAATTTAATAGACATATTAGTTTGAAATATTGAAATTTTAAATCCTTGAAAAGTTTGTTATACAAAAATAATAGAAGACCGTTAAAGTTGTTAAAGTTCATCCACGTGGAAAGTATTTTGTGGTTGGCCAAAGATTCATTACCCTCATCCATCTCAAATTTCTTCAAGTTAGATCAAATATCCAAAAGACATTATAGCTTTTGCCATAGCCTGTTATTTACCTCAAAAATTTCAGTACTTTAATTTACGACCTTTCCTCTAATAGCTGAGCAACTTATTTTAATGACAAGAGCCTCTTCATCTGACTTTAAGGGTGTGAAAATTTTATAGCCCTATTATTAAATAAGAAAGAACGGAAGTGAAGTCGTTAAGTTAATAGTTGGTGTTAATTGGAATTCGTAAGCTTTTTATTCCGTTATTGCAAACTTGAAGCATTTTTGACCTATTTTTTCATGGCTTATTTTAAAGAATATCATACGAACTTTGCAGTAACTGAATATTTTCGTTTCAGTGTTTCTGCAAACCATTAAAGCAATTAAGGTAGTTCACACCCAATTGGTTGTGTTGTGCCTTGTATTGTAAAACGAGGATACCAATTAGATACCGAAATTGTACAATTTAACACTTTCCTTTGAGCTACCACGAAGAACCTATGTGCAAGCGATCCATGAACACAGCTTGAACGCCCAAAGGCAAATCAAAGCAACACAAAGGCAATATGATATCAATCAAGTCAAAACAAACTTGCATGAAAAAACAATGACCGAATTTTCAGAAAAATAACGACAGAAAAATCACAAAGCTCTTTGAAGTTTAAATCGAAGCCTCAAAGCTCAAGAATGAAACCCTTTTGTGGAGTTTGAAAAAAATGACGTGAACGAACGCCATAAGAGCTTTACAATGTTAATCGAGACGTAAAACTTATTGAAAAGAACAGAGCAAAGGGAATGTAGTTCTGTCAAAGCTTCGTTGTCAACATTTCCATGAAATTATCATTTTTGAATGACTGCCCTTCCCAAAACAATAAAACGTATAAATATTACAGAAAAAAAAAATTAAGTTTTCACCGTTGAGAATAAGGAGAAAATTAAATTTCAAATCGTTATCTTATTCCTTTTCCCAAATGTTTGTCGCCAACGTTGATTCCCAGCTATTATTTATTCATTGGAGCATGGAGATTGAATAAAAAAATCTATTATTCGCCGAAAAATGAAACTCATTATCGAAATAATAAAACAAAACAGAGAAAAAAAGCAAGACGAGTGTATGACATGCTTTTATCATGACGTTGCCATTTAAAAATCAACTCAACTCAAATATCACAGGAGCGCAAAAGGGATAAATGGGGAAAAAATGGGAGAGAAATGTGGAAAATATGTGATGGTAATTTTTATTCTTGATGTTGAATTTATCATTTGCTCGTTGGGGATGATTATATTTACTTATGATATGCATTGAATACTTTATGTAAGCTTTATTTTCAGCGTTGAATCGCATTTTTTATATGTTGCGCTGTTTGAAGTATAGTAGAAGTATTTTTGTATCAAATAGTTATTGAAAATAGAAGAGTCGAGAATGTAACATATGTGCATAACAATTTATTATCCTTTTCTATTGACATTACGATCCAATCGTACAACCCCATCACCGTGTCTCTTTTTTCATTTCTATTGCAATTTTGTGACAATTCTGAAGTGATGTAACTGACGGTGACTTGGTTGACACTAAAGATTCCTTTGCCATGAATAAAGGACGACTTTAATATTTTTATTCACCGAGAATATTCTTTTTGGTTGCACAGAGTTGAACTTTCCAAAATTTTCTTCAATGCGTCGGAATTTTCATAGTGAACATCACATAATTTCAACTAAGTTCAATCTGAAAGAATTGTCAATTTTCTTTTTTGAAATTTGATAAATTGTGTTACTCTTATTTTGGAATAAAAATCGTAAAAAGCTGAAGAGTAATGTCAAATATAACAAAAATGTAAAAATAAAATTGTATATGATTAAAAACCCGAATAAAATGATTCGTGAAATTTTTTTCGTACTGTTATCTAAAAATAAATTGAATGAAAACTCTTATTTAGCAATAGACATTTCGTACCACTGATATCTGTGGATTAAAAAAAAATTGTTTTATAAAATTTTGAATCACCAATAAACCACATCTGCTTTAGTAACAAAAAAAATGTATATACAAATTAATAAAGTAAATACTTAGGCAATACTATTAGATAATATCGTTTCTGACCAAAGAAGGCTATAAACTTCAAATTTAAAAAAAATACCTTTCAATAAGTTTGCTCACCTTTACAAAAACTTCAACCAGCGTCTACATCTCGTACGGTTGTTAGATGTAAGCAAGGTTTCGTGACTTTTCAATTAACAGACACGATACGATTCAAGATGGGCTGGGCAATCGAAATACGTATTTGGGCGAAATGAGTCATAAAAATTTTTATTTGTGCTTTTGATCAAATTTTTACTTATTTTTTGTAAATTTTTATTCATAAATTTGATTACAATGTATTTTTGATAATTTAATGACAGTATAATCTATTCAAAATAATCAAAAAAAAAATGTAGTTGATTTTATATAAGCAAGGTTTTATTCCTTCCTTGATACAAAAATGACGATTATTATCATTAATTTTGTCTATTTTATAAATATTAATTATAATTTTTCTAATTTAAAGATTTATGCTTATAGCTGAATGAAGCAGTTGGAATGGCCGTAAAAAAAAAATAAACCATAATTTGTGCGTAAGACTATGAACTGGTATTTTCTCTCATAGGTAGATAGCATATCATTATTCTTAAGGTCGATATTTTCACTCATGGATAGGTGGAACGTACCCAAAGAAAGTTTTAAATGGATAAAAATGTAGCTTTTAGATAAATCGCACACAAATTATTACGCTTAGGTGAAAATACGTATTATTTTTTTTTATCCTACGGATAAAATTTACTTAGGAAGTTAAATGTCACTACCTAATTATGATATTACAAGCTTTTAGTTTTACATTACCCTATGCTTGTTATTAATAATTATCGTCTAATTCCTCTACATTACATTTAAATTTATAATGAGAATGCTACAATCAAATGTGTAATAGTTAAATTTAAGAAGAAAACTCAGGCTTGTTAAGATCAATTAGATGTTTTACTTTCCAAATTGGTGATGTTTCGTTGCTTATCGGAACTGCATCAGACATTTATAAAAATTAAACATTTTAACAAATTAGACATTTATATAAATTAATTTCTTCTGTAATGGATTAAAAATCTGTGATCTGAGTTTTATCATTTACTGTGTAATAATATCACAAAGTTTGTATGGTGACATATGTTGGTCTGATGAAAACAAAAACGTTACTTAAACATAGTGTTATGCAAAAACTACAAAAATATTTCATTAATATCCGTATTCCTGCTACTACATCCAATTACAAACACGAACAATTCTTTTCCTCCATAAAAACCATTTTGCATTTTTAAAAATTTTATTATTTCAATATTAAGAAAAGTATAAATAATAAAAAATAAGAAAACAACTGAATGTTTACTCATTCTAGGTGAAGGATTTTCTTTTGTTACTTACCGTCACTTTAATACTACTAAAGTATTATTTAGCGACTTCAGGATTAATAAACATCCGTAAATCAAGAAATATCGTTTAATATAATCATTTCAATTTAATTTAATCGTTTAATAAAAGATATTCTAGTCTCAAAGAATTAAAAAAGTACAAACATGAGATGCATAAGAATAAAAAAAATTAAAAAATTTGAACAAAAAATTATTTGAAGCCAAAATTCACTTGTAAAATTGTCATTCAAGGAATAAGATTTGAGAAAATCTACACAAATCAATTTTTCCACTTTTATCCAGCAATAAAATTCTATAAGTAACAACGTTTTTTGTCACGAAAACTAGTTAACAACAAAATAACTTACCACCATTGTAAGTAAATTTTTAATTTATAATTTGCTACAATACTCTTTTAAATAATTTAATTTTACTTTTTTACTGACTTTACAAATAACTATATCTTACTTTTGAGTCATGAGCTTTCTTTTTTCCAATTTCAAAATATTTTGTTTAAGTTTATTTAATTTTGAATGCTATTTTAGTTTATTGTATAAAATGGTATCAATTTTAGTCAAAAAGAAGGTGACCTTATATTCAAATTTTGTAATATTAAAACAAAATTACTTTGTATACTGAATTATACAGGTAGTGTGTATTATCATCTTGAATTAGAAATAATGGGAAATTTTATAAATGTACTTAAGTAGTCTTTTATTTAGAAACCCTACATGTAATATTTGAAGGTTCTTTTATTTTGTAATTCGCAGTTAAATTTCTCGTTTTAAATAAAACTTTGGTACATTTTTTTCCTTAATTCCCTTATAAGAGCAATAAAAAAGCTCTCGTTCTTATTGTAAGAAAACAATTGAATCAAAATATTCAAAAAAAAGAAACTGTTTTGGCAAAAATTTTCTAGAATACGTTATAAATTCTATATTACTTTGAAAAATGAATGACGAATTTAATAACATTTTGATTTGAATACCAGCATAGTTACAAAGGTTAATTATAATTATATGCCAAGTAATAAAGAGAAACTTTTTTTTTTTTTGTTGGACTTTATATAACGACGCACAAAAAATGATTGATTTGTTATAATGAAAATCTTTCAAATGCAAAAAGCATCATTGAAAATATATATGAATATTTCGACGATAAAACCAACCCTGTCACTTGATTGATTTCCTCTGATGCTCCTGATCTATATTCCACCACGACTGTGGGCTTTGTGAGGCTTGCCCCATCGACACTGAGCTTTCGTAATGTCATTCCAGTCACAGGCGTGCCCCTTTGCCTTTGCTCAATCCCAACATATACACACGTACATCTAGTCCTTGCACGCGCGTTTTTCTCTCAAAAAGCTCTTCCCATTTTCGACTCTCGACTCTTAACCGACTGCTTACATTCACTTCACACTGTTTACAATGAGCTTTTCACAAAATACTACAACGACTTTGGTATCTTATTGCTTTTCTTTGCTAGAAAAAAACCCCAGTTCCGATTTCGTTTCGTTCTGATTATCGGCGGGTTTGACAACAAGAAAATGATGACATTTCACTTTGGATTAATTTGTTTTTTGGCCTAAATTTTCCTGGAAAGGTAACGAGGACGCTTTTATTGCGATTGATGACCTTTGCTAAAGCAATAAAGCTCGAAAGAGCGAATTAAATTGATATCAATTTCGTGGCAATTAAGTAAAAGGATTCTCGTGTAACTTCTAATTAACATATTGCCAATTATCCTTACATGGAAGCACTTTCATGTAAGTAAGTGTCCATTATTTTAAATAAACGAATACGAGGATAAAATGGAATTATTAATTACTAATAATTGACGTTCAATGTCTTTGAACTTGAAGAGTATTAGTATTAAATCTTTATCAAGTAATTTTAAAGAAAAAAATTTCCAATGTTTCTATTGAAAAGTTAGTAAATCAAACGAATTATTATTCAAAACTGAAAAAAATGCATTTGTTAATTGAAATATTTAGCTCTTTATTAAAAGTTAATTAATTTCAAGAAAATTGAGGGTCGGGTTTCTTCAAAAAAAAAAAAATCACAATTTCTTTTAATTAGAAAATGGGTACCCGATTCAATAAATATTTCTTTTTAATTAACATTCTCAGTACAAATAAAGCGCAAATCATATTCTCTTTACCAAATAGAACTTGCCGCTAGAAGATGAGATGTCGATGTAATTGAATAAAGATTTTCTTTGAAAACGGCAGCGACGTTTGGTCGCAAAGTTGAACAAAAGTTCGACGCAAGCCGTCGCATTGTTCTTATATTTCCACATTAAGTAATTAACAAACTTCAATATCGAAATGCGTCGCTTAAACGGTCAATTGCAAGAAAGCTCAATCGAACGAAATTTACACAAGCTAAAGACTGAAGAGCTTTGGGTAAAATCCCGTCAGGAGTGAGGTAAGGTGAAGTGAGAACCCAAACAATGCTCGAAGGGCCCTCGAAATTCCTGTTTGGTCCCGTCGCGTAGTCATTAGAGGATTTCAAACATGCGATGTCGAGTTCGTCGGACTTCCATATTAAATCCTTCGCCTACACTAGTGAGACGTCTTTCATCTCTCAACAACGTAAAATGGCTTAGTCTATTATCAGTGGATCGTTGGGAAAATTTTGTGATAATGCTCGAAAATTTTCGTGTCCTTCGTCAAAAGGAAACGGAGTCTAGCCGTGCAATATTTACTATTGTTTTCCGTGAAAGGATGACCGTTCTAGAAAGATTTATGGCTATTGATTGGGATAATTACATTGAAAATGTTTGCAGAGATAATAGTTGGTTAGTACACAATGAAACCGTTCTAAATTTACCTGAAAGAAAAGGTTTTTTACCACAATTAAACTAACAAAAGCTTTGTGAAAGCTCTGCCATAATGAAGCAAAAATTAAACGAAAAAATGGGATTAAATATTGAATCAAATGTTAATTACAAATCAAAACTTAACAATTATCCACCTTTTATGTTACTTACATTATTTTAACATAAAAGCTTGGCAGAATTTGAGCATCATCCTCTGCATGAACTTTGATTACGCGATTCAAAAGCTAGTATGTAGGAGGATATTTCTGGTCAGCAATTAAGACAATGAATCCTACGCAAATACTATTACTGGGAACCTTCCATTTGATTCTCAAACAAATCGTTTGTGCCTTACTTTGCCTGGAGATTCGATATGGGGTCCCGCGGAATAATTTTGATACATTAAGGGCGCCGGAAATTGAAAAAGTTTGGGGATCCCTGCCATAAATCGTAGCTTTCAAAAATGCTGCACCAATTGACGCAATAATTGCCATTTTTTTAGCCGATTGATAAGCGTGTTAGACATGTCAGTTGTCGGAACTAGTTTAGTTGGATCATCTAAACCATCATAAGAACATCTTAATCATCCGGAAATGATTTAGAATTCTTCGAATGTAAGAGGAGTTGGGAAAGAATTCTCCGAAGATGGTGTTTCGCGGATATGACTCTAACTTCCGCTTGACCATTAAAATGTGGAGCTGATGGAAAATTGAAATTTCAAAGAAATCCATTATTTCTTTATTTTAAATAATTTTGTTTTATTTGGAAATTCAAACACTGGCCAATCAATGAAAAAATATATTTTGATTTTTTTTTTCAAGAAATAGTTGACAAGCGTACCGGTGGCCAAGTAGTTATGGGGACCGTTCCAGAATGGCTAACGATTTACGAATTTTTATAAACGCTAGAGTCGGTAAAAACCTTTGCAGTTAAAAAGTGATGGTACATAAAAAAAATGATTACCTATTATTATTGAATTTTGATTAACAGCTTTACGAGAAAACAATTTTTGCACAAATACATCAGGAAAAAATTGTCACCAAATTTAGTAAAATTGAGATTTAAATGGAAACACACAGATGGCGAATAGCCACTTTGCATATATCTTTTCTATATATCACAATACGTTCATTTTAATTTTTTTTTATGATTCCAAAGTTTAAACTGGTTCATACAAATATACAAACTAAAACATGTAAATTATTGCTTTCTTTTGTATTCTTGTTTGAATTGTTTTAATTTCAAACAATTTTTAAATAAACAGGAAAGAAGGAATTTACATTAAATTGAAATTTAATGTAAATTTTGAAATTACAAAAAATCATGATAGACAGTGAATTTTAATTTTAGAAGGTCAAAAAGTTTATGTTGATATAAAATATGAAACAATTTAGAATCAGTCGTACAGCCAAAAATATTGGCTCTAACGACATTGTGTCTATAGACTAGACGACTCAGACATGATCAAATAAAATCCACCCTCATGAATAATTTTTTGTTATCAATTTGCAAAGTCTCCTCACTCGTATTTAGTGGCAAGGCAAAAACCAATATTGACAGACTATTAATTGTCAATAAGGGCGTATCGAACTCCTCCTTTTCGTGAAATGTTCAATCTAACAATCCGGAAAATGTTTCACATTTGCTTATTAAACTTGTAAATATTTATCGATTTATCGTCGCCTTATTAAATATTTATAGGAAAAATCGGGAAAATTTGCGTTCAATTTCGCTACGATAATCCAATTAACGAACAATTATTTGATTTTCTCGCGAGAGGATGTGAAGATTTAGCCAACATATTCGCACACATATACATGGAAAGGATAATACGATCATAATTAGTGCTGTAATTACACTTGTGAGGAAGAACAAAGAGGATTAGATCAAGCGATCAACGTCAGTCATTTACGTCAGTCCACTAACGAACAAACCATTCCACATCCGGAAGGCGAGCTAAAAGCTCGCAACGTTGGTCGCTAATCCCAACCATTCCTTTGGGATACGAACGCCTGTCTTCCTCTTAATGGCATGAATTAACTGTTCCTCGAGTGTTGCAATTATGAAGTGTATTGTTCAAGGGAATACACGATAACTTAAATAAAATCAATGCTCATCTTTATTTTTATCACTTAAACTTTTTCTTGTTTTGTGTTTCAAATTTCAAGCGATAAACTAAAAAGGCTTTCAAATAAATGAAAAAAACGAAGAAATAAATCATAAAGGTGTCAAGAAGAATAATTTTTCATAAAAAAACAAACCAATATTTCTGAAGGGAAAATTCATAAAGAAAAGATTTTTTCAACGCGATTTTCGGTTCATTCATCAAATTAAACATCAATGACGAGGCAAAATCAGCTTATTATCCTTATATTCCATTATTGTAACAAGATCTCTTTGAACGCGAAAAAAAGTATAATAAAATTGAGAAAAAAAATCTCGTTAAGCCCTGTTTTCCTCTGATTGTTTCAAGACGCTTCCTTGATACTTTGTTAATTCTTTAAACTTCGTTATATCAATTGGTAACAACGTTAACACGAAAAACTTTTAGCGAGCTTTCTTTGAAGTGAAATTTATAAACGTAGAAGAGAAGAGTTTTCAACGGTCTCATATCCATGTGTATAAGACTTAAAGTTTTGGAGGAAATTTCTTCCCGAAAATGAAGTGAACACAGATGCCAATGACAATGATACACTTAAATGCAAACATTTAATAACATTACATATGTAAAATACCTTTACAACGCCTATTTTCGCTAAATTAATTGATTTGATAAATTTTCTTACAAAATCGAAAGTTTACTAGGAACTGGTATTCTTGTAATTTGACAATTTCTACGTCATTTCTTATGTATAAGAAGTAAATTATTTCAAGCAGAATAAATAAGATTTTAATTGTTATACTCAGAATGTATCTTGTAAGCTAACAACGGAAGTATCTAAAATGGACGGTAAGATTTCGAAACAAAAACAATGAAGAACATAAAAATGTTTATGGGATATCTTACTCAAAGAAGAAATGTACTCATAAATAATACCAGAATGGACAAATTAAGAGCAGCGCAAAAAAAAGAGAAGAAGATTTTGGACAGTTCATCCATTTATCAAATAATGAATGAACTATCCCAACTTCAAAGATCTTGCCAGGAGCAGTCATCGTAAGAGTGGAACCGATTTCGGGAGAAATGGAATTTGCTCGAAAGCAAACATGGTGAGGTTTGAAAAAGTTAAATAAAAGTCAAAGATTAGCCTACTGGTGGCTGAGTGGTCACGGTGACCACTCCAAAACTGGTAGGTGTCGAGTTTGATCCTCGAAATTCGAGCAAATTATCAGTTTTTATTAGTTTACGGGTTTTTATAAACTCTAGAGTTGCTAAAGACCTTAGTATCCCGAAAAGGTTTGTTAAGATATAAATTTGACTAATTAAATACGAAAAGCTCAGTTTAAGGTAAATAACTGGTCGAATAGATCTTCAACGTTTGAAGAAGACCAAGTTTAAGAACTGTCAAAAAATGAATCTTAGTTACTATATCCTACTTCCTTTATTTTGACAAAAAGTAAATAGAATCCTAGAAATTTTTTAAAATAAACTGTACCTTGAAACTTAAAATACAATCTTAAATGCTTTTCGGTATCTAAAATACTTTTTTACAAAAAGTTACTAAAATTAAACGATGAAAAAATAGAATAAAATGAGGTAAGTACCTGGTTGTACAAAATATTGTTTATTTTTAATTTTAACTGTTTTATTTTTATTTAACTTAAATTTTTTGTAGATATGTTGATATTTTTATAAATTTTGTGTGTAGCATTTACAATATATTGTCATATGTTTACGTTTATATACCTAAGTTAATAATTATATAATAACTTTACCTAATGCGTTATGTAACTAAGTACATATATAGTACGCAAAGGAACTAAAAAGTACCTTTTAAAATTTCTTGAAAAGTATCTTAAAGAAAGTATTTAAGTTAAGAATAGCTAAATATTCAAAGTAACTTATTTAGTATCTAGATAATTTCCCCAAGTATCTATGACAACTCGGCTTGGAATATACCAGTGGTACAAAAAATAAACATAATTCAAAGTATAAGATAAATATATGACGAAAAATGTTCCAACAATTGACGAACAGTCATCGTTATTTGGTGTAAATAAAAAATAGGTAGTTATAAATGTTCGACCGAAATTAATTTTTTCGGCCAAAATTGAAGGTTTCAAACTAACTAGTTTCGGTCGGGCACTAGTACCTATAATGCTAACTATTATACTTGGGTAGATAAGTAAACAGTTGTTTTTTGTATGAAGATAATTGTTTGAGTAAAAAAAATTGATAATGGATCATTAAGAAACCTTAATCAAATCCACATAGAAGTTTATAGTACAAAGTTAAGCTATTTGATTTCATGAATAAGCTGAATAATAATATTTGTATTGAAAAAAGGGGGAAAAAGAGGAATATCTGACCAACGTCGTGGTTTATAATTAGATTCGGCTAATGTAATTTGTGATTAAACAGGGATTTTTTTCCCAAATTTATGAAGAATATAGGTTTTCCTAATGGTTTTCTTCTCAAAACAGTGTTTAATGAAATTACATAATGAAAAAAATTCAAATTAAGATTTTTTTTATTCGGTTCAAATTTTAATTGAATTTAATTGGATTCTGATTCTATTTTTGAAACAATTAAAAATGTAATATTCGTTCGTTATTGTCTTTTTTATGTGAGTGTTTCGATTGGAAAAAATGGCAGTACAATGAAATTTTTACGATGAATTAATGAAATCATGAACGGTTGGAGTTGGTATGAAAATTAGTTATACATTAATTGTAATGGAATGTATTTCCGCGATGTTAAATGTTGTGGGTTTGATTCGTTGATTTTTATTGTATTTTTTTCACATTCTCATGTTTATGTTGATTTTGTTTTATACTCTATTCAACGGTCGGCTGGCTATTATATATTGTAGAGATGTATTTATTTACTTTTTTTTTATATTTATTTTCTCTTCTGTTGTTCTTGTCGTTCTTTGACGTTGATGATAAATTGTTTATATAATATTTATGAGTTTATTTTTGCATTTTGGTTTCTTTTCGATGTAAGCGAAAGCAAAGGGAATCGATGAGTTTCTTGAAATGTGAGTTGTGGCAATATGTACGTGATGGATATTGGAGCGACTGGGAAAGCGCTTAGCTCTCATGTTTACATATTTATAAAAAAGAGCATAGAAAACACATTGCAAATGTTACGATAATATGATAAAGGAGAGGAATAATGCAAAGCCAACGGCTAGAAATGCCGGGAATCGAACCGAAGCGAAATAAAAACAAACAAAAACCAGTTTTGGGATTTTTATCGTTTTGTCGCACAATCGGTCGCGTTTCTCATTCCTGGTTGGCGTTCCTTTCTGGATTATTACCAGAGCAACGTGTTCCAATTCCGTGAAACGGTGATGAAACTTTGCCACATCTTCATTCCGGTTTCATCCCGGGTTTGGTTCGTTTCGTTTGTTTTTACTCGGCTTTTCTTGTTTGGCTTTTACATGCGGATATTTTGAAAATATTTTCGCTCGGTTTTATTGCTCGCTTAGCTTTGTCGGTCCCGGATGTTTCGTATCATTTTTGGTTGTCATATAGTCGTAAGGGAGGATAGAATTTATCTGAATATTTGTTTTCATAAATGTGTCAGATGATGAGCAAAAAATTTATTTTTCAGTGTCATTTAGCAATTTTTTGAAGCAATTTCGCCATGTTGGTCGTAGATATAAATGGAATTGATGTAATTTTTCGACACAGGTAAACAAAATGATCAATCATTTCTCACCCCTTTCGCCGAAATCAACAATAAATGGGCTTTGAAACGAAGAAATGCAACACTGACATGTGGAAATAATGATTTAAAGCAGAGAATTTCAGTGGGTGATGACTTATGAATTTACCTATATGAATAAAAAAAATTTAAGCAAAAGTTGAAAAGAAAAATGAAGCAAACAATTTTCACTGATTGCATTTTTTGCTTAATGCTTTTCATGCAAAAAATTTCCTGATTTATACCACAATGCAAATATTTACTTATAAAAAATGCGATAATGTTTTAATAATCCTTATTTATCAATCAAAATTGCTGGAGTGTCTTATATATACGATGCCACACTTTAACCACGGGTTATTAAAAAAAAAATCGAAAATGAAGATTACAAAAATGTAAGATTTTGCTACATTTTCAAGAAAATTACTTTTTTTATTCAAAAATATTACTGTTGTTATTATTACTGTTATTACTTATGGGTAATAAATATTTTCGACTTTCTTCAATTGGTGAAGCTTTGCGTTATAGTTTATACAAAGCGCTGTGATTGGCTAGATTAAAAAGCCCGTTATAATAAATGTGTATATTATAGATACGTAATGGTATTGCTATTTCTTTTGAGACGTCTCGTCTTGAAATAACCGCTAATGTAAAAGGTCTATAAAAATTGTGAAAAAAAAAGATTAAAAGTTTAGCTTTAACGACTTTAATACTCTCATTGGTCATAGTTGCATACCGAATAATATATACATTAGTGTCTCAGAGATGATACGGCACCTCTGTACAGAGAACTCATGCTTAAGTTTTTTTTACATCATATTCGATTCGGAGATTCTATATCCATCCAACTGTTTCCTCACTTCAACGAATCGGTCAAAATGGTCGTAATCAGAAGGCAGCAGTAAAGAGACACATATTCCATACTTTGTGCATTACCAGCTTAGATAGATAAAGTAGATAAAGATAGAATCTCCGAAATTTGAGGAGAAATGTTAGGTCATGAAGAAAGTATTACATAAATGCAACATAAACACTCTAAATCAGTGGTTCTTAGCCATGGAGGAGATTTTGATCCTCACCAGCATCATATGCGCATTCACCGAACTCTTCAAAAATTGAAAAAATAAAATAAGATTTGTTTGCTCATGTCCCTCTTAACAACCATCAAATCAGGTAACGTTGCATTTTCTACTACGTTTTCAATCAAATTTGCGAATAAATCAGCTCATAACGAAAATTTAGCCCCAAAACAGAAAATTATACTACATTAAACAATATTAGAAAAAGATTAAAAAATAAAGTAGAAAATGCAATGTCGCTTTATTTGACGGTTCTAAATGGGAAAAAAGCCATTTTTAAAATCAAAACATACGTAAATATCTGTACTTAGGTACAACAAATTATGAGTCGGAGGTGTGTCCTGGCCTCCGTCGAACCCGCGAGACTGACTTAGGATTCGATCAAACCCAAATTAAGACCCTTTACTCTACACTATATCTCTGGAATTAATGTACGTTATGAAAGTTATGTAATGTTTTTATTTTTATAGACTTTGTGACAGTAAACCCTTGAAGTAATCAAAAAACCTTTAAATAATAAATAATCCGCAAAATCTATGAAATCTATTAAAAAAAATCTCAAATAATGTTCGATATTCCCAATCTGATCGGTTTTATTTTACGTTGAATATCATTACAAAATTATTTCCATACGAAATAACATTGACATTTTCGGAAAAAAAAACTTATTTTCTTGAAAACAAAGCAAATCTCGTCTTTTTGTATTCTTAATTTTCGAATTATTTTGACTTCTACTATAATAATGTGTGATGTAACCGTGACATCGGAGATATTAGAAACAAATTGTAAAATGGTCCTTCAAAAAACATTAG
Source organism: Sisyra terminalis (assembly GCA_958496175.1). Classification (NCBI taxonomy): domain Eukaryota; kingdom Metazoa; phylum Arthropoda; class Insecta; order Neuroptera; family Sisyridae; genus Sisyra; species Sisyra terminalis. The sequence continues at coordinate 34,233,034 of OY292277.1, read as the reverse complement.
TCAACTATTGTAGATAATATTCTTTTAAGGACAATAAATTGAAAAGAATACTGTTTGCAGCTATGGAAATAAAAAAACCACCTAACAAAATTGAATTGGGGATTTAGAAAACGATTTAATTCTATTTAGAGTTCATAGGGGTTGGCATTTTGAAAGTAATGGTTTAATTAACGAAATTGTTATAATTGATAAGTGTTATTTTTTTTTTAATATTTATGAAAAAAATTGAGTTTAAAATTTTAGATAGTTTTAAGGTATTTTAATTCAATTTTTGTCAAATTCGTTTTAACGCGCATCATTTCTTAAGGAAGATCACAGATATTTTACAAGGATATCAAATTATTATTTTTTTTTATCAAAAGCTTTTCATTTTTGTGTGATAATTTTCAAACCAATTGGTATATGCTGTAACACAAATTTTATAGAACATGACCTTTTAAAATCAGGTCATCGCATATGGGGTAAAATATTTCCATATTTATAAATTTAAATTTCCATTAATTTTTTTGTGGTTCAAATTTCAAAAAAAAAAATTATTTAATAATTATGGAATAGCGAAAAAATCATTTGATTCTTTTAAAAAAAAATCTTAGAAATATTTTCTATAGACAGAAATTAATCAACGTTCATTAACAAAGACTGAAAAGTTTCAACATTATCTTCATAAAATCAATATGTAAGTCCAGGTGTAATACAAAATGCAAGACAGAAACTTATAATTTTCGATGTGTAGGCGGATATGCTTTAGGACATTAATGGTAAAGCCATAATTGCAGTATCTATAAACAATACTGAAGAGCAATAAATTATAATATCTTTTTTTTCGGTTAAAGTTCAAATATTTCGAATTTCTGTTTGAAGTAAAAATAAAAAGCAAAATGATCAAAAAGTTTTCTTGTAGCGAACATATCGAATTCGCAAATCGTTCAATTAAAGAGATTTCAACGATGGTACCATCTTTTTTCCACGAAACGAATCGATTGCTTCGGTCCTGAAAGCGAAAACGTTTTACAATCGATAATTTGCCAAAGCCAAACGCAGGCAATTATGTATATTGAAAACCCTCCTCGATCGGATATTGGTGGCTCTACGTCGACCTTTAGCTAACATGAAGAAGAAACGTAAAGGTTGATTCGTGCCCCTTAACAATAGGCACATTCTCAACAGGCCGTGAAACGACAAGACCTACAGGGATGGTGAAGACGCCAATGTAAATGCCATTCAACGGCAATAATAACGACGATATGGGAATCAGGGACTGAAAACAGGAAGACGGGAAGCAATGATCGACTACACAACAGTCCTGTACATTTGAATTCGCTTTTACTGTCATTTTTGTCCAACACACTAATGCAAAATTTCAGCTCTCTGTTTCGCCGGCCTGAAACCTTGTCGTGTGTGAAATGGCCAGCGTTTCGGTTTTGGTTACTTGATATGCATTAGTTTTTATCATCCGATTCCCAGGAAAACATTCATTGTGATATTAACGAAAAAAGAAAATTTTAACATCTGACACAAATGATAAAAATAACTAAAATTTCATTCGTTTCATACCCCAAAAAAAAGAAATGAATTTTAGTAATATAGTTTCCTGGAAAAAATTGCATTATCCAAGTGAATTGCATTTTTATGATTAACACATTTTATTATCTTCAACAATGGCGGTAATGTAATAACGGCAATTTCTATTTCGGTTGCAGATAAAACAATAAATTTAAAGTTTTGTTCGATTAAATTACTTTTCGATAAAAAACAGTTTTCATTTCACCGCAATAGTCCAAAGGGTTTCTTTGTAAGTTTTATTGTTCTCTTAATGTATCAGTTCCTGAATAGCTTTTTTCTACCTATAGTATACCTATACTTTAGTACATAAATATATTTAAATTAAAATTCATTTATTACAACTTTATATAAATTTTGTAACAAAATAAAGTAAAGAAATTTTAGTGTTAAGGAGTTTTCTTCAACACAACGCCCTATAATATCAGAACAAAATTCGATTTTCTTTCCTGCCCTGCTTATATAGACAACGTTGTGATTCGTATGTGTGTTCTTTTTAACTTATTACTCTACTTCTACTTACTGATTCTTTATATAAATATAATGCTTATTTAGATTACTTTTACTTCTTTCTCAATCAAATAAAGAAGAAATGAAAAATTTCCAGAATTTTTTGCCAAGTTCCCTCTCTTTTTTCCTGGTCCAATAAAATTCCCTGACATTCCCTGCCACCTGGATACCCTGAATTGTTTAAAAATTTAAAAACTTTATAAATATACAACTTTATAAATTTGCTTGTCATTATTAAATTAAAAAAAAAGATCAAATATCTGCCAGACCGGACTGCCAAGAATTTTGTTATGACGAAAAACTTTAGCTGAACAAATGTTTTTTGCTAATTGATGGGTTAAAAAAAATATTTTCGAAAAATAACCCTTACGTTATTGTTTTCCCAATGATTAAAAAGCATACTTATTTTGATGAAAATTAAATTCGAAAATAGAGTGTATCAAATCAAAGTCTCAAAATATATAGGTACATCAGCTAGAAATTAATATTGGTTGAAAATATTTTTAGAATCTTTTAACTTAATTTTTTCCGAATTTTCTACCGTATATTAGAAAGTTCATAAAATATGAATAGTAGAGATATCTTACGAATTTAGAAATGTGTCCAACACTGCTTCATACGCTTAAATGGATTTATTTTTTATCCTATAATTACATAGATGATATACTATCCTTATTAGTTATTGCTCTTTGTATTAACAAAAGTTTATAGAAAGCACCTAAAATCATTCTTTCTCTATATCATGATAATAGAATGTCTCAGGTCTTACAGTACTTTTAAAATTGAATGAAAGTTATATAATACGCTCAAATAATATATGTAAATTATAAACAAATACAAATGTAATAAGTATGAAGTTATTGTTTCTTCAAAATTACAAGATAAATACCAATCATAATATCTTAATCACACAATTTACATATTTGAATAGATTCCTCGCCATTAAAAATACTCGAAACTTCATTCTATTGCGAATCTATTTTCGAAATATTTTCCATTTTAAAATTCAAACTGAATTAAATGGACCTAAAGGAGCTCGTTGCATTGGAAAGGACGCGAAGCAGATAAAACGTCTGGTTCAATCTAACATTCAATAAGTTTTATTTTATCAATAGTGGAAATAGGAACGGTCAGTTATATTCCCAATGCCGAGACCGAGTGAAATTTTACTCTGGAGTATTGAACTTTTATTGCATTTCTGTATCATTGAAACAAATACATTTTGGATTGCTCTAAAATAATATGTGCATATGTCGTATTTGTGTCTATTTTTAAATAGGTTTTCGAACAATTCTTCCAGATAAAAGTATAGTAATAATTTTTTTTTATAATCCGACCTGTTCTATTTCTGTTGTACAAAACAAATTAAATCGTAACTAAAAATTGCCTTGGATTATTTTTAAGTTTTAGAAAAAAAGCATCACATAATAGAGGTGGGCAAACGGGCGATCGTGAACGGGTTGACAGTCGATTTCAGGTATTTTAGATATTTTTTGAAGTAATACTTCTTTAGCAACGTTATGAAAAAATAATCAGTAGGAAGTAGCTCGCAAACGGTTAGCAAGAAACTTCAAAAGAAACTTCAACTTGCGGATGAAAACTGGCCGATTATTGGAAGCGATTTGCAAGGTATTAAAAACAACAATCAAGTCGACCGAATTGACCGCTAGCACAGATTTTTGTTGAAATAATGCAAGGAATGTCAAATGAAACATTATATTTTTCTATATTAGAATTAAAAATCAGATTCAAAATAAAGATATAAATGGATAATAATAATAAATAATAACTATTGTACTAATTTAATTTTTACTTTGCCGCTATTTGTTGATGTTGCAGGTATTCACAATTGACTATTTAGACAAACTGTATATATATCCAATTGACTGTTTATTCATATCATCTATTTGTAACAGCTTATGATTACAATATACTTTAATATGGTAAATAATTTCCATAAGTATTTTTCGAACAAGTGACCCATGTTGTATTGATAAACAGTTAATTCGATATGCAAGTAACAAATTTTATAAGTAATCAAATGTAAATAATATTGTGAAATACTATATAGTATGTACAAATAGCCAATTTGACTTATGTCTCTTTTAGCGACATCAATATCTAGCTACGTTGCATTTTCTACATTTTTTTTAAATTAACAAATTGAATTAACAAAAAAATCGCGAAACAAAGCAGAAAATGTAACGTTGGCAGATATTTCGCTAAAAGGGACGTGAGCCACCCATTTAATCTATTATTTGAAAACAAGAAATTTCTGGGAAATATTCACAGTCTAACATTGCCAACACTGTCAAATGGCAAAACTTGGAAATTGAATGAAAATGAAAAGACAGTTGAAACCAATGACAACAATCGGTAAGTTCAAAATGCAGACAATAATTATTTTACTTATATTATAGTCACATGAATGTGTTAACATTTTTTGTTCTCATTGTTACATTTACATATTATACTGACATTAAAAGTAAAAATTGTGTTTAAAAATGTATCATATTTTTGTTAAATCATAAACTATAAATAACTGATGTACCATTTCAGGCACACCGGAGGATACAATGGCAGTGGATTAAAAACATTTTTTTAATCACGACAAATAAGGAATAACTTCTCACGCGCGTACATTAGTACACATATCGTTTTTTTAGACAAATTTCAAAACATTTAATTGAAAATGTGTACTTAGAATTTAGCAGACAATGAAACTTGAATTTAAAACTAAACACGTATCTATTTGACAAAGGATATTACTGATTTCCAAATAGTGTTGCTAATACTCCCATCAACTCAATACTCAACCATTTTCTCTTTCAATTTGTTTTTTGTTTTGAATTCAACCCATTTTCCGAAGTCAATCGTATAAATAGCAAAATTAGTATCGACCATACCAGTATTAAGTTAGACTACCCTTGGTATATAAGAAAAAAATACGTGTGAGATAAACTCTCACATGAAGGGCCCGTAAAATTATTGGGATCTCTTATAATCGAGAAAAATCCCATTAAATACAACATCTGATTGGGCTAATGAATACAAAAGTTTTACGAATGAAAATCTACTTTTAAATCAAGTTTAAGAACCTCTGAAATTTAAAATATGCAACAAAAGATTATCAGATAAGATAATTGGGAAGTGTTGATTCATCCAGTTATCGCAATAAAATGAATCTCAATGCATTGACTTCTTTAATAAACGTTCAAGTAAACGACATCCACGTGATTCAAAATTGACGTGTACTCAATGTTCTTTTTATACAAACCACCTTATGGGCGCGTCAAAAAACTCCAATCGAATGTTTGTTTTAAAGATTTATTAAATGAACCGACTCGAGTTCGACAAACAGGTGGTACGAAATCAGAAAAAAATCAATCGAAAACATCTGCCAGATTCATTGCACATTTCGTACGCAAACCAGAAAGGAAATTTGCATTTCGATTTGAATACAAAAGTCTTTCGACCCTGGCAATAGATGCATTTAGCGCCACTGCTAATAGGCCAATTTCCAATATTATACGCAATTAAGATTTCCGATGGGTTAACTTCTTACTTCTTGTAAATCACACCTGTATTTTACAACTCTGTCTAGCCAGGGAAGCAATTTGAATGGCTCGATTGATGATCACCTGCCGTTATGGCGCTATCTATAGAACTGGTTGTATTCGCATCAAAAGCGCAATAAATAATATGTAAACACCACGATGAATGCGAAAAACTTGCTAGTTTGTAAATCATTAGCATATTACTACGTAATTATACATAATTAACACTAAGTGAAGAACGACAAACTATGTAAAAATTACCTCTGGAAATTAACAACGACAAAAAATACGATAAGTATAATAATACTTTAATGGAAAATTTATAAAAGTGGTAAAAGTGCAATGATACCTTTATGAGATTAAAAGAATTATGGTCCAGCACCTTTTCTCATTGGTGGGAATTAATTTGGTTTGCACCTGCATTTCGCCATGGAAATGTGCGTGGGCCATTTTTGGAATGACACTTATTTGAATGCAATTTTGGTTTGGCGATTTAATGATTATTTATGGGAATGGTAGTCATTTTTGCAGCAAAAATTCTTCGAAAGTTGCCAAGGCTTAGTTTTAATGATATTAATTGCTGAATTTTTAACCACGAAAATAAGGAAAAACTTTTATCAGGGAGTTTTATCAATACGTGTTTCCTTATTCTTTACACGTTTGTAACTATTAGCATAAAAAACTGAAATATTTGAAAATAATGACTCTAGTTTTATTTAGCTCCTTGTCATCAGTTTTTAATTAAAATAATTTAAAGTTAACTTACAAAATATGAGCAATAATCCATTAGTTTTTTAAGGAAATGTTATGTTTGTAATACAGAATTTGTAGGTACAAATAAATCAATGTTTGAAAATGAAAATTATTCGAAGTGTAGTGACGCCAAAATATTTGAAATAACATTTTTAATATATAGCAAACATGAATCTTTAAATATTTTTTTTTTCAATTTTGTTCCAAAATAATTAATAAAATAAATATAAACCCCCTATAATTGGTATTAAAAGGTTCATTATCGTGATTTTCGATTTTTCAATCCAAAGCGCATTTTTTTACTCAAAACTTTTGAACAATCACGCTGAAAAGTTTAAAAAATATATATTCTCAAAAGAAAATAAATGCTCTACAAAAACTTTCAGATAGTAAATTTTCGTCACACCAATCGTTTCTTTATAATCGAGCTTTGAAAATTGATCTGTTTTTAGGCAATTTGACTATGAACTTTGAAATTTTGTAATTCATGGACAAATACATTTTCAGATCTTTTTTGTATACATTCTTAACCTTTCCGACACGGAGGGTTGAAAAATTTCAAATGGTCCGAAGCGGGGTATCCGACATACCCCAGACCAAATCCAGTGCTTCTCAAACAAAGTGAAATAGGTTTTTAAATGAAAATTTTTTTTGAGTATTACAAATATTTTAATTTTTTCAAAAAAATTCTAAAGTACATAATATGTGCATATTTTTTTTAAATGGTAATCAAAATTAAAAAAAAATAATATAATTACAACTTAAAAACCATAAAAAATAAAAATTATTTACAAAAGAACTTAGGTATAAAAGAAATAGTTCATATAGTTTATATAGCTAAAATATTACAAAACTAATTTACTTATAATAAAACTATATATTTAGATTTGTTAGATATATTTAGATTACTATAATACATTTTTACAGACTATAAATTAATGTTTACAATTTGGACAAGAAATTGTTTTAATTTGATAGCGGTGAATAAGTTACATCATATTATTAATAAGTCACATCGAATTTTAAATTTTCTGTCTTCACTTCTTGGGCAAAAACTACAACTCGTAGTTTTTGGTATATCCTGCTGGTCTTGCTCTACTGCCAATTGAAGGTTCTTCGTTGGAGTGCTATTTCCATTATTGATAACTTGGTCAAATAACTCAAAGCCGAGTTGAATGTGCTTGTGGTAATTTACATTGTTGTTTTTCCGTTTTAAAACATTTTCTTTTAGCAATTCCGTAGCCAATTCTCGAAGAAATGCTTGTCTTCGGCTACGGTTTCCTTTTCGCCAATCTGGTTTATTTTGTACCCAAATAATGTAAGCATTTAATGCAGCCATATCTATTATTTCCATGACTATTCTGAACGGCCACCTTCTAGTAGTCCTAACAAGACTATACTGTTGGGTCATTTTGTCTCCAGTATCGACAGCTCCTTTGGTTTTATTATAATGAATAATAATATTTGGCCTTTTTCGCGGACCATCTTCTACTTCAATATTTTTGACTTCTGTGGATAATAGTCACCGCTTGATTTTTGATTGATAAATATTTCTCTTTTGTTTCTCCTGATTGTTCCGGTGAGAGTCACATCATTTAAAAAAAATTGTTCGCTAAAGGAATTGATGTAAAGAAATTTAGAAACACTGGTTTAGAAATAAGCAGGTAAGATCGATAAGATGTTGCACGTTCAAGAATGAATACACAACTAAACGTTTGAGAAAGAAAACAATGCATTTTACAATTATCACTTTCGGTTTACACTTTGCAATTTGCATTTTGAGAATTATGAAATAATCACAGAAGAAACTCAATAAAACTGTCTCTCTTCTTTGTGCCGTAGTAGAGTGAAACATATAATCATTAAAATAATTTTTAGAAAGTTGAAGATTTTAAAGTGATCCATGGGGTGCCTGGGGTACGTAAAAACCCCGCTTCGGACCGGGAAGGTTAAAGAAAATTAAGTTTTCTACAAAAAAGTTCTTTTAGCATTTTTTGAAAAACTTACTTCTCTCAATGGTATTCAAGAGCAAAGTTGAATCATTGACCTATTGGGATCTCCGTAATTCGAATCGTAAAAGAGCGGTAAATACATTAATAATAAACATATATCTAATATTAAATCTACCTCTTAATATTAAATATCGATTTCTGAACACAAGTTTTTTTTTTGTATTGTATTTTCTAAAAAAAAGAAAATAAAGACATTCAGAGGTGAATTATCCGTTGGGTAAACTAGGTAAGTTTTTAGAAGTATGAGGTTACAAAGGGGTACGATACAACAGCTTAACAATAAATATATTACATATATTTCAATACAAAATATTAATTTTGTTACTAAGTATAGCATCTGGTTATATCAATCTTAGAGGACCAAAACCATCTCCTTTTTAATGTAGTAAAGCGTCAAGTGATGACCTTCACTCTTTCATATAATAATCATAATCACCAGTATAGTCACCAATTATGCAATGAGATAATTTCTCGTTCTTTAGAACTTAGAGATCCAATTTAGAAATCTATCAAGAGGTTACTAAAAATTGGAGCAAAAAAATGCTAGCTCCAACTAGGAGTTACCTTCACCTCACATGTATAGTAATTCCAACTACAATCATCTATGTGTACTACTATTAGTACTAGTTAAAATTTACAATTTATAGCCGCTGGAAAAGCGTCGATGAGTCGCTAACCTAAGGCATTATCGACATTGAATCCACCTCTGGTTACTATCCTGTTTGATTTGTGTAATATTCTAAAATTTGAATTAAAATACAGATTCCAAACATAGATTCCCCCTTCTTACTCTACTACTTGCTGAACTTTTGCCAATAACAAGGCACTGGTTATTTGTTTGTGTTTTCAATAAGTAAGTGTTTTTGCGAGTTATTAAATGTCAGCTAAAAGTTATGTTTTCTTATAATAACATTTAGCAATTAAATAACACAATTGAAAACTTTTTTTAGAAGTATTGCAAATCGTTGGAAACGGGAGGGATAACCGCAATTCTTAGAAACCTCAATAATAGCAATCGTTTTTAATATTCTATTAGTAGCAATATGAAATGGATTTTTTTTATTTCGACTGAAGTTTATAACCATGCCAAAAAAAAATACAATTTGGATATGATTTAGAAGCTGCAGAAACAAATATTTTTTGAAATTTTGAGAAATTTACAAAAATGAAGAGAAATAAATTTTTGGTACTGATATGTTCACATATTAACTAGGGTAAATTTTTTCCCTACTTCTATGCCATGTAATGATAAAATATAACAAATACAAAAATGCTGTGGAAGGGAACCGATCAATCAACTGTTTGAGGAGAAAAAACCTCAAATTTAATAATGGAATTATAGAGAACGGCAGCACTATGGTACTACTCAAGGTTTGTAAATTACACAGGTTGCTCCATTAGAAAAAAAAATTAGGTCATACGAAGAATTTTGAAATTGAATCAGTCTGAAGATATGTACGAATTTCTTCTGGATACGTCACGTAGCCACCATGAGGCCACCTGTGTATTTTATAAACCTTGGGTACTACTCAGTAGGTATAACGCATAGCGCACAAGGCAAATGGTTTCCTTTTTCTGGCTAAACTGTACTTCAATCACTGTCTACTAAAACTAAATATTTTTTCTATGGATATTGTAGAAATAAGGAAAATATGTGTAAAGACCTTGATTTGGTTTTTTAGATAAAAATATTTTTTTCCTAAGCTAATTTAGACAAGAGGACCCACGATTCATCAAAACTTTGAAGAGTTATACAATAATAAATGATCATGAAGAATTCGAAGAATTACCTGGTATCCTCTTAAACATGTCAAATTTTTATGGGATTCTTCATTTTATTAAAAACTTAAATCAAAATTTTCCACGAGTTTCTCATAATTTTTAATGCACCATAATGACTTGCTTTTTCCTTCGATTTTTTGCGTTGCATTTCAGTTCATTTATCAATTTTTTCCTGCAAAAGAAAACTTTTGTGCAACTTTTATGAGGTAAATTCTTAAAAAAAGCAGAACTTTATGATAATAAAGTTGACTAAACGTTGTTCGTCGCTCGTCTTTCTCGTATATTAAATGATTCATTTAGCTTGAATAATTCCTCTCGTATCAATCTTTGTGTGCTGTGCAACTCTGTTCATTTGTGTTTGGGATGATGAATTCATTCCCATTATAAAACGGAAGATATTTTCCCTTAAATTGTAGCGAAATGCAAAATTTCAACAGACACGTGTCAACTTCGGTTATAAGTAATGAAAATGTCACCTTTCTCATATATTACATTATCTGATTTTCAATACAATAAAATGCAATCTCCATTTGTAAAGTTTTGCCAAGGAGAGGGGTTAGATCGTTTCGATTCTATTCTCGGTGCATTTTGCTGTGCATAGTTATATGTTATACAGCTCTAGATATTGTTGTCCTGTTTCTGCACGTAGAATGTTGTCCGCAATATCGCTATGTGCTATACGTATAGTGCTATATTATATATAGCTGCACACTATATAGAGACAAACGTGCTTTCATATATGTACATATGTGCATAGAAATTGGTGGTTGTGCGCCCTTTCAACCCATTATCGTCCCACTCATCACCCTCTACACATCAACGACAACCGACTACAATAGTGAATTGTTCGCAGTTTTGTAAAATAAGTGACAGAAAAAAGACAAATTTTTGTTTTCTATTATGTTTTCCTCTGTACGTTTTTTTTTTTTTTTTGAAAAAATTGAATTTTTTTACCTCAAATAAAATTTCATGGTTATTTTCCGTAAATTGTCAAATATTCCATGTTTATGATATACATACACTATTTATGTTAGCCCACATCCTTCTAAAAAAGTTATAGTTTTCAACAAATTAAAAGTTAGAGTTATGTAAAATCTGTACGAAGATTCCGAGAAAATAATTATTTTTTTCATTTAATACAGCAAAAATTAATATTTTTCGATTTTTTTTTTGTAACTACAATAAATCGAGATTTCCCAAAAATGAACAGTTATTATTCACTACTTAGTACATTTTTTAAGCTTATTGAAGGGTCTGATCCACACTAGTTTTATAAGCGTATTCTTCGAACTCTTCTTAATTGAAAAAATAAAATATTATGTTGTTTTTTTTAAATTCAAAATATTTATATTCCAAATTCATACAAAGATCATATGTTTTCGGGGTGTGCCTTTTAATCTCGGCTGAACCTTCGAGACTGACTCACCAAACTCCTGGAGTTCAATTGAACCTAGGTTAAGAACTGGCTTAATATTTACATTTGAGTTAATAACTGTAGAGTCAAAAAAACAACTAATGTTGTAATCCATCCATATATTTCACAATTAAATTTTCAGTATTTTTGGAATTTCTTTTTCTTCTACTGATGTTCCTTCAATGCTGAAGAAACGGAAGAGCTTCCTTGTGCTTTCATGGGAATTTCCTTGAACAAAGTTCCATAATTTTATGAAAAACTAACGGTGCGTCCATACTTTCCTAAATTAAGTTACTAGCAAATACATCAGTAAATAAATATAGCTGAATATAAAAGATGTACTTTACTTTTAAGGAACTATGCTTTTTTAATTTAAGTTCATTTTAAGTTGAGTTAGTGACTTAAATTTCTAGATATTTAGTTAATCGAGATATAAAACCTTACTCGTCATGGGTTTGGAACCTAGAACATTAGTGCTACCAAAGTTGGCTTGAACTATATGCATAAGTAGTAGTTTTTATACTTTTAATTATTTTTGCAATAGTTCGTTTAGAATTATAACTACCTCGGTCTTACAAGACTTAAGAATTTGTAAAAATTTAATGAAAGGCTAGGTTGACACAAGATTCAAACTCAACATTTACCACTTTTGGAGCGGCCACCTTGGTCACTCGTCTACCAAAAGGGTATAAGGGTTGATTTCAGTAAGATTTACTTAATTCAATCACAAGAATTGTATTACTCAATAAAAATAATCTAACAACCTTAAAAATTTTAAAAATTTTCGGACCCGTTGCAGGAAAGGTTAACAATATCTGGGAAAGATTGAGAGTTTTGAGAAATGTGCAAAGACAAAGACCCAGAGGAAGCTCACCTACTCGATGCACTGATTAAATTCAAAAGACTATTCCGCTTCATTTTATAGGCTCCTCAATAAGGGTTCGAAGCAAATGGAGAAAACTAATAACACACGTTGTTAATGATCGCAATTTTCAGCAATGAAGGAACAACGAAAGAAAAAGAAGATGAACATTAAATATAACTTTGAAAATAACAATTGAACTTTTATTTCAAAAACATTTTGATAAACTGGTCTCTGTAATAATATAATCTTTCATTATATCTGAACTGAACAATTTTCTATACGTTCAAGAAATCTGGTTTCAATAGGATGAAGTATCATCACATACTGCACGAGAATCAATGGAAGTTTTGGGAAAATTGGTTACTGTATGATCTCACGATTCAGTACATTGTTATTTTCTTTGTGACGCTAATTCAAGAGTACAGTATTGTTAAATTGTAATTTATTTATATTGACGGGTTCGTTGGATTTGTGTTTTAGAACATACAACAATAACAGTATATTTTATTACACACGATTATTTATTTTAGACGGCATACTAATTTATTTACTTTACAAATCGATAATTAAATAACAATTGTCGAGATCGATTTATTTTTCACTGTTAATTGTTTTCCAACTCTGTTGTTACTAGTCACTGTTTAACTCTAATTCTAACTTTTGACGGTCAGTTGTCTATATAAAGCGTCTAGCTTCTTTTATCTCATTCTTTTTCCATTGATCGACTTTTTGGGGAAGAAAAATTTTTATGAGAAAAAAATAAAATATATTTTACTAGGAATTCAACTAATGAAAAATATTTTTTTTAATTGTCAACTTTTAAAAAAGAATTAATTAAATTCTTGTCTTACAATTGGCGCAAGTACAATATACATAATAAAACCGACAATATTCAAATTAGAGATTTATTTTCAATTCAAACTAACTGAAATTACTCCAACTCGGAGGAAATTGTCAAGAAATATTTTCACTCCAACACCCAGCATTGTCCTGTGGGAAAAATTTAATATTCGAAAATTTTTCGAAAGTCTCGAATTCGCGTTTATTTAATTACGTTTAATGGATTTTATTCGACCGACCAAAATTTAGTATATATATATTTGGTGTTTTTTGATTTGTTTGTGTCGACCGACATTATGGAATAAATTGCATATTTTATTTACATATTCATGACGATTAACATTTGTATTAAGGTATTAAATATGAATTAAATACGAATGAAATTCATAAAATTCGAATGAATATTGCATATTCATATTTCGCCCTCTCATCTCGTCTGAATGTATTTCACTCGCCGTGTTTTGATTGACTTTTTGGCATGATAAAAGTGAAAAATGAAACTGTATTCATCCCCTTGTGTGAGTGTCAAAATCAACCCTCTGCCTCGGATAAACAACGATTTTATTATTTCATTTTTTGCCCTTGTCGAAAATGAACGATAAAAAGTGGAGGCTTTCCGTGCATATTTGATCGAATATAGTTCAATTTCTTGCAATTTATGAAATAATATGACGTTTATAATTACGTTAATTGGCTATTTGTAATTGATTTTAGCATGATTTGATCGCATAGTCAAATTTAAACATTGTTATTCTCATATGAAATTTTGATGAATTATTAACTTGTAACAATAATATGACTCATTAACTATCTAAATTAATCCTCGTTAATAATTATTACTAATTAACAGTAATGAACAATAAAGAGACAGGAACGCATTCACAGTGTGGACAATTAGATACCAATTATTAAATATGCCGGGATTTTCGGTTTTGGAATATTTTTAAAAGAAAGTTTTTCAGTTTTCAAGGTTTGCGTTTATTACTCATTGTCTTCCTTTTACATAATTTCTATTGTTTCAAATAAACATTGAGTTCATTAAAATTATATTGAAAGGAATTTACGGTTTTGTAATTTATGTTTACTTAAAAGAAAATAAAATATAAAGGTATTTATAATTGGTAATAACGTGTATCTTTAACGAAACTGATGAAGTGCTTTATGAAATACTTATACGTAAAGGTTTATGGACTTAGTTGGTATGTATGGTATAACAGCAGAGCAAAGTACAAATTAAGAAAATTCAATTTCTCACCTTATTTGAATATTCAAAGTGATTTGGAAAACAAAAGTTAAATATGATCAGCAAAAATATGAGGGAAAATATATTTCCATAATGTTTCGTAATTAAATGATGGAACTTTTACTTCTTTACAAAAATAAATTGAGTCTAGAAATTTTATTCGTACAAGAATGGAATGATTGGGACATTATTTCTTCAGAATTTTATGTTAAGAATACAGATTTCAAAATTGAAAGGCACTGTTTTCATAATGAAATATTCATCAGAAAAACAAATTTAGTTAGAATTACACATTTGCTATACATTTTTTGTTCCAATAGAACTAATCTTTTGGGTTCGATATCGATCATACTGGGCTTCTGATTGGTTTGTTTTACGCACATATTATGCAATATATACGCAATTGTTTAATAAAGTTTAGAATTGTTTGACAATTAAACTAAATTTTAAAAAAAATGGTCGAAAAATATAATATATGCAATTGTTTTGCCCAAATATAAACAGCAAGTTTTACAGTTCGTTCATATTTTGCCAATTGCAAATGCTTCCAAAGTGCAATAGTTGGGAATTGCCACCGAATAAAAAGGTTAAGAGATAGATCTATCGTTTTAATACAAAACGAGATCATTAAAAGGATGCGGTAGTAATACGGATTGTGTACGATCTGTATTAGCTTTTTACAGGCATCAAATTTATAATTGGCACTTATCATAAACTTCTGAAGTGCAACCTATTAACTACCGAATCCAATTGAAAAAAATGCATATTGAAATTACCTTATATTTTGACAAAATTTCAAGAAGAAGAGAAGATTGACTTCAACAAGCTATCTAAAAATAACTTTTATTTGTAAAAAGATCAAATCAATAAATCTTAGTTCTTTTTTACTTCTACAATGCCAATTAGTTGATGGGTTACCAAATTTTCATCTTTTATATTAGGTTTTTTTTTTTTGGAATTGTTATTTACTGTCATTTATAACTACTTAGGTCATTAGCGACTCTATGGTTAATGAAAATCTGTAATCGAAAGATATTGAAAATTTACTTGATACAAGAATCCTAGTTTTGGAATCAAGAATCACCTACCTAGTTTTGGAGCTGTCACCTAGACTACTCCGCCACCAATTGGCTTGAATAAATTCTGTTACAAGTATGGAAACACGGGGCGGAATGGGGTACCGGGCGGAATGGGCAATGGAATTGGCGCTTGTTACAGGTGACAAAAACTGTCAATTAACTGTGCTGCATTATAAAAAGTGGCTATCACCAGTAAAGAGTGCAGTTATTTTTATTTTTATCAAAAGTCGAAATAAACGTTTTCGAATTCTGATTTTTGCAAAGTAACACTAAGGTAATTATCCTATGTTTTATTTTTTGTTTGAATATTAACATGACATGTTTGTTAAAACATACTGTTGGCTAACTAAAAGCGTAGTGATAATTCAAATATAACCAATATATCCTGCCATAACAGTCGTGCTTGTGTTAAAGGTGCTTTAGGATACAATGGGTGGGGCGGAATGGGATATACCATTCAGATAGTATTTCCCATTCAGATAGACATTCTTATTTTATCAGCAGATAGTGTGTACATATATAAGGAAAACTAGCCGACAGTCCATATATAAGAAAAGTCGGAAAATGTAGAGGTAATCTGCTTATACTGTGAAGAATTAAACTCCAAATCTAATGAAAGCTGGTGTTCCTGCAGTATTTGTCAAAATGGGCACATTTAGCATATTTTGGGCTAAACACGATGATGACAGTGTCTTCATCTGCGAACTAAGCCAATAACAAGTATCCTATTGCGCCCCAGGCTCATTTCCCATTGTGCCCCAGAGGGTGGGGCAGAATGGGAAATTTCCAGTTGTTTTTGAAACCAAAATTTTTAATATCAATTATTAATTTAAATCAATAAAACTTTGTTTTTATTTGTAAAGAATGAATTAAAGAAATATATAAATTAAAAAACAATGAGATTGTTTCTTTTAATCTCTCGTTAATTGTAATTAAAACTTAGGTACCTCATTCCACCCCAGGTTCCCCTAATGAGAGAAACTTCAGTAACATTCAATTTTTTAAAAAATGCAGCTATTTGAAATCTTTCACTACTGCTATTTAATTTTAGTTAATTATTACCTACATATTCATACAATACATATATTACCTACATATATATTCATACCTTTATCATATTTAGCAAACACATTATGATGAAATTTCAAGCAAAATAAGGACGATATTGATTAAAAATGTTTCAACTCTGTAGTAGTTTCTTTATATTTTTATGTTCATTATAATTAATTTATTTAGTTTCGCTTTGCTTTTCAAATTGGGGACAAAATTTTGGAGTTTTACATTTAAATTTTTACGTTCGAAAATTTTTTGGCTATTCATACGCAAACCATCATTAAACTGGATGATAAATTTAATACAAAAAACATTGACAAATGATAACTAAATGAAAGCAAATTTAAAGTTTTTTGTTAAACTATTTTGAATTAATTACGAGCAAAAACAAATTTTAAATGTCTTTAAACTTTAATTTCTTAGAAAACTAAGATGGATCCCATATTTTTTTTTTTTAGTTGTTAAGTGTTAGAGAATAGAACAGTTGTGGGAAATTTTTTAGAACTTTTCAAACGGGACTTAAAAACCGACTGTTAATTTTTGTACATTTTTAAACTAGTTTCAAATAGAAACCAATACATTATAATAGAGGCAACTAATAAAAGAATCATTCAATCAATATTGCATTCTTCTATCTTCTGTTTAGTTCAATAAAGATAAAGTGTGGTAATAAAATGGCGTCTCGAAGATAAACTACTGATTTTGAATAAATTATCGTAAATTTTTTTCTTAAATCTTTTTCCCAAACGAATCATTTTTTATTGCCAGAACCATGAATTTGTTCCCTCTTTCAAATTGATAGAAATCAACTCCGACCCACTGAAAATAGAAGCGAGCTTTAAATAATTGTTGAAATCCATGAGACATACAACATTTTGTTGAGGAAAGTATAAAAAAAAATTAACGAACAACAACCGTTCGACAAGAGCATATAACACGAGTACAACAAACAAATGGTAATAGTAAAGGCAAAGGCAATAAAAAGCGGCATAAAAAGGTGGCTTGGGTCAGAAGGTCCAGGTCGAGTCGCTCCGTTTCCTCGTTTTAAAGTCAAGACAAAAACGTTAAAAATAAACGTTAAAATGAGAGAAATGAAAATAAAATGAGTCACTTGATATTCTATCAGATTGTGTGTTTTATTTTTCCAGTTGCAATTTATTTGTTTTACCATCTTCAGGAGCGGTCTTTGTTTGTATTTGGACATAAACAGTTGTTTCTTGATCACGATCTACTCCTCGATGGAGAGCAATACGTGACGGTACTCCCACAAGACTATTATGGCTGTTGTTATTATCTTCATATATCACACGGAAGTCGGGAGGAGAAAATTTTAAACTTGCATTTCCGGAGATAATCTTTGAAATTTTCTTAAAACGATAAGTAATATTATGAAAGCGTGATCATAAACATATGTTATCAAAAAACTGCATTCAAATGTTTTTTCAATATCTTCTATTACCTACGAGATTGCCAGTTTTGTAGACCTATAAAAATCTACTAAAAATATTTATTAAAAAAATCAATGAAATATTTGGTGTACTTGGTGCTGTAAACCTCGAATTGATCAAAAATATGAAGTCTAATTATGGAAGGATCATCTCTTGTCGATTTTCTCAACATTATTACCAAAATTACAATATATCTTTAAAAAGTATAAATTTTTCAATAATACAAAATTATCTTTAATATATACGAATAGAAATAAGAAACACCCAATTTCAGTTACTTTCTTTCTTCGTCTGTGCCTACTGAGAATGCAATATGGCCGCCGAAGTACAACTAAACTGCCTTATAATTTCAGACACAAAATGAAACAGCGTAAAAGTTTTTGTTTTTAGAACCAAGTCGTCCTTTGGTTTCATGAAACCTTAATTACTATAAGTAAATGCATTTTATTAATTGAACTAATCAAGAAGTAATGATAGTACAAAGTTTTTTTTTGGTCATTCGAAAAATAGTAACGTTTGGTTTAAAATTTTTGGACTCTTTTTTTTTGACAAAATAAAAAATATTTTTTTTTATTGTTTTGTTTTTGACTTATGATACACTGATTTATGTTTATTCCATTTAATTCAAATGCTGTAATAAATTTTAGGGAATTAATTACAGTCCGACCGAAACTAGTTTTTTCGGCCGAAACTCGAAGTATAAAGTTAACCATTTTTTCTGTATCGAAAATGGTAGTACCGGAACTCTCACTACGAGCGCTGGCGTCGTTTTATCTTTTATCTTCCGTTAATAGAAAAAATTAACCAAGATAAAGTTGAAAAGTGAGATCGAAATAACAGCAACTATTTCTGTTATATCGTCCTCACTTTAGAAGATAAAACGACACAAGCGCTCGTAGTAACAGCTCTGGTTTTACCATTTTCGATACAGAAAAAGTGGTTGGCTTTAGTAGGGTTGGATTCTAGAATCAATAACTATCATTCAAAAAAGTTCTCTTATTTACAGAATGTCATATTTTTTTCTCTTAGGGACGGTATTTTCATATCTTGAGAGTGACATTTATTCTCCAGTTAAAATTTTATCCAAAGAATAGAGAAAACATGCCTTTTTTACCTAAGAACTGGTGGTATTTGAAGGATAAATATGTAGTATTTATCTTACTGATAATTTTTCTTTTAAATAGTTATATTAAGGATTTAGTCAATCTATAAATGAGTAAATATTTTGACCTTTATTCTTAAAATTATATTTGTTTAATATATCTTGTTGATATAACAGAGCTAAATGACGAAAGTAAACCTAGTAATAAATCTGTTAAAAATATAATGAATGCCATCGGACCCTCACTTTCTAAAAGTCTTTTTAAAATCAGCGATCTTTTATGATCATCGTTAGAACTATTACACTCTGTCAACTTAGAGACGAAAAAATATATTTTGAAAAATATAACTGGGAGGGGGTACGGACACTCGGAAAATTGAGCAGAAATTCAATTTTAGATTTAATATGGGGTTTACGGAGCACGTTCACTCAAGTCGTACACCTCAGTGATTGCTATACTGTATAGTGTTCAAATAACACATATAATAATGCATTTCTCATGGAAGTTTGCAAATGTGTTCTTCAATATTTTACAAACAACAACATTATGCTGTAATTAAATATAATTTTTTTTTCTTCTATTCCGAGAATAATATTTTTTTCCATGGCGTTCCGTTTCCAACGAATTTGAGTAGCCCAAATTGTGAGATGAAACCAATTGAATGAAAGACTTCATATGGATCAGAAAATTAGAAGTTCAACCAAAAGAATTCAAAGTTAATGCCAAGAATAATTAAAAACCAAAAGCGTTTTTGATTTTTAATTGACATTCATAAAGACTTGTCAAAGTATGCACTCTACATAGTACGTTGTTGAAATCAACGAAAATTGCAAAACTTTGCATCTTTCACCAACTAAGTACCAAGAAAAATATGTCGGAATATAAAATTTTTCGCAACATATTTTTATTGTGAACATCCCTTTCCCTCCATCTCGTCACTGTCCAAGTGGGCACCGCCCGGCGTCTCCCTTGTAATAAACTTTAATATAAATATAAAAGGCAAGTTGAAACTTTGAAAAGTTTATTGTAATTCGACATTTTGCAACATTTCATATATTTTTATTTACCGTTATAATAAATAATATTTAGTTGCAAGTCTGAGTAAGAGAGGGAGAATAACGGAAAATAGCGGATGAAGTCAGTAACTATTTTCACTAGAACTAATAACATGCAAGTTACATATTATTATTTAAACGGACTAGTTTAAAGAACAACATACGTGGCAATTAAATAATCAACCTTCTAAAATATTAGTGAAGCGAATATTTAAACATTGTTGCTACATTTATATAATTATTCCATACATGGAGAGTGATGTGGGGCGAGTAGGACGAAAATAGCGTATCCCGGCTTGCCTGAGGGATACGAAATTATGGAAGCCAAGCATATGGAGTGTATACTTATCTACACGGAAAACGGTCCAGGAATGAGGGAATGTAGTGTGAGGAACACAGGGACAGAGGAATATAGAGATGCAGAACTATAGAAACACGGCAGCTAGACATATACGATAGAAAAAAAAGCAAGAAAAAACCGTCCCACACGTTTTGGTTACGAAAAGAGAGTTTATAGTTTTGGAAAAGTAAATGTTTGCCGTTTTTCATCCACTTCACAACCGACTGGAATAAAAAGGAGTAAAAGGAGAGAGGCAGACAAACTAAACAATACGTCGCGCGTAATAAAACGGTCTAGTGATTTTATTAAAGGTGGTAGAACCACCCCTCAATGCGGCAATGTGGTCACTAATTGAAAATCTGTTTGCGAAAGATAAAAAAAAATTTTTTTTGAAAGTACTTCCACCCCCACAGATTTAGTTGAAATGATCAGTCCGAGTTCATTTAAGTTTTGGTTTTGCTAAACATTTTTTATGCAAATAAAACAAAAAAATTAAAACCAAAACGATCTTATTTTACGAGAGCAGCAAACTATACTCTATAAAAACTAAAAATTGAAATCTGAATTGTAAGTTTGATTTTACTGTTTTCCAGTTTAATGGTTTTTACAAAGCAGACATTATATTTTTTTATTCAAAAAAACGACTTTGTTTTTGCGTTAAAAATATGAATCATTGTTCTAACAATTTTATTTAAGTTTCTATTTTTTTAACACCTCATTAGTCAGGATAATTTCCTTTTATTTATGTGTTACGAAAATGGAACAAAATTTCTCTATCTTCCTGAAAAATTAAAATTTAACTTCAGTTTTGTGAAACAATACCTAAATAGTCATTTTAAGCAGACTATTTTGAAAATTCCCGTAAGTTTCTGGATACATTTAGTTGCAACAGTAAATTTGAAAACATTGAAAGAACTAAGTTTATAAAACCAGATTATTGCATTGTAAAAAGGATCTATGTAATGTAACAAAGGAGACAATGTGTGTTGCAGAAAAGGGATATGATTTTTAGCTGGCTAGTTCTAGGCACATTAAGTCTTACAATATCAAAGGTACCGAACACTCCGGCATTCATCATGAACTCATTTGAGAATAGGATGTTTTTACAACCTAAATATAGCAATAATATGCTCAATAGTTTTTGTTTTACCCAATATTTTTTGTCATATTTCATTTAATAAGCCAAAAACAAACTTAAAAGTATAGGTCAAAACTATTTTATAAAATCGGTTTTTGAAAAAAATTATTCCGACCATTTTTTCACAAACTGCGCCTATTTTACGACTCTTCTATTGAGGCATCGTAAAAATTTTCCGTATACAATAAAGTATATTAGTAGTATAATTGCTTTGTAAAAAGTTACTCGGGCCAACATAAATATGACCAGTATTTTATAATGTAGGCTAAGGGTCAGGAATCTGCGACTCTTTGACCCTTACACAACGGCTTTATAAACGTCAAACTCTTTTCAACTTCTCAAAAAAATAAAAGAAAAATCTGGCTATTAGAACTAATTTCATAAATAATTATAAATTTGGATTTTTGTTTTCAATTTTAGTGATCACATAAACCTTACTTTTTCTCAAAAAAAAATAGTTTCCTTAAATCATAAGTACTGTTTGACCCCTTGTGTAGGCTATGCCGGAGTAAATTAGTTGTCAAGAACTCTTTCCGGGTAACCATAGTACATCAGTGCAGTGTTTCCGCTAGAATTTAGTGTAGTTGCAAGTCGAATTTTTGTGCATCCATTTGCCCTGAGATTTGATATGGGGTGCCGCGCAAAAATTCTGATACATATAGGGCGCCAAAAATCGAAAAAATTTGAGAACTCTTACCCTACATTATATCACAATAATATTATGTCGAGGAGGCTAGATAATATATAAGAAGGAAATCCAATCTTGCAAAGCATGATGAGAAAAGAGTCGAAATGTGGCGTCGCCATAAGTGTGTCTGGAGTACTAACTTAAATTACCTTAGCTACCATTGGTTACCTTACATGAAAGTACAAAGCGATACATAGTCTCGGTTTAAGTTACTCCAGACACACTTGTGGCAGTGCCGCATCTTGAGGCATTCCACATTTTGCAATACAAGATAAGAATACCGTCTTATATATTATTTAATTACTAAATTATATATCCCACCACCCATACAATATTTGAAGGTTTCTTGACTTCGTACAATTTGTACAATTTCTTGACTTCGTATTATTTAATAATTACCACTTTTAGGAATAATAAGAATAATCCAATTAGAATATAAAACTTTAACTTGTCAATGATTTAGAAAAAAAGGAACGGATTGATCCATTTTAAATAGACCAAAAGAACAGGTCGAAATGTTCTAAAAAAAGATAACAAAAGATTTTTTGATATTCTAGAGTAGAATATATCTAGATAGATGGCATCTTTACAAATCAATTTTAGTAAAAGAATAACTAACATGCAATTGGGTTACTGTAAATTTGTAGTAAAGTAAAAAATAGAATCATTCTAGAAAGGTCAACAAAATTAAACTACTTGAACTTATACTCCAAACATATTCCTCAAAAATTTTATATTATACAAGCATAACTTTAACTATGCTAAGCTTCTTCGAAGGAGGTTCAACTGAAGATTTCTTCATGAATATTTCAAGTGATTAGTATCAAAGAATTAATTTTTTTCAAAGAGTAATTAAAAGTTTAATTAATTTTATATCCATAAATTGATTAGTTATCTTCAGATTTTTGATGTCATCTTTTTAATTTTTGATTTTATTCATTTAGTTTTGTACCACCCATCAAACACCTCATCAAATCTAACATCAAACTTGGCATTCAAGCATATCAAAACACAGAAATTCCTGGCCAACCTTTCCACCAGTATCTTATCGCATTTTACGATCATCTCAACCCATGTTTTCATGGCACTCGATACTCCAAACATTGTTTCAGCCATTCACAATAAATCCCCGACACACTCAACTCTTATCACAGATTCGAGAATTCGCGAACTTTCTCCAAGCCAAATCAAGCAATCTTCAAATGGGATCGCCTCTAATTAATTAAGCGCACAAATTCGCTTTGAAAATTCCACTCGTTTCATCAAAACTTGTTACTCGAAAGTTTTTTCTCCGTCTTCGTCTCAATCTTATTGCACAGTTAGATCGCGTTTGTACGCAAATGAGACAAGATGCAACTTACATTATCGTTGCTTAAATTTAAAAAGTTATCGACGAGATAAGCGAGTGTTGAGATTGAATGTATTTGCGACGATTTAACACGAAAAACAAACAGTTTTAACAGGCAAACTTACCGTTAAGCTCATTCGAGATAAGTATTTGGATATTTCGCAGGAATGCAAATTGTAGCTAATTTCTTCGCGGATATCTAAACCGTAAATGGTATGGCAAGAACCATCAACGTGGAAGTCTAGACGTCGGTTGGTCGTCGCAAAATTGAGACGTTTGTAATTAGATCTCGGCAAATTTTCCGAATTTGTCAACGACTGATCAATGTCGCTTCAAATTCATAAACGTACCAACATCCCTTGTTGGTACATGCGGGAGACATGTCGAGAGCTTCATAAAATTTATATATTATGTATCGTGTTCAAAATCTATGCACATAAGTAATTCAGATCGTTTGTACATAATTTCTGTTTATGTATAGATATGAACAACACTGAATAATACATAATAATGTATGAAATTCGCTAGAGACAATGTCGAGTGGAGTGCGCTTCGGCTTTACTCCTATCTCTCCATAAGATGAATATTGTGTATTTGCATTATATTAGGAAGACATTTACACTCGTAATTATTAAATAACGATGTTACTGGATTTATAGGACTTGGGATTTTCACTCGCGTTAATTTACAATGTTTCATTACAAGTTTGTGTTCTGTGCCAATATAGTCTCGTGCGATAATATGGAAATAAATGGATTACCTACACGATGATAACTTTCACCTATTACTCTCAAAAAGAACAGAAGCTCATTATTAGGTGCGATGAAACCTAAATTGAATCTTTTGCAATACGTTATGGTTCAATCCAATAATCGTCAATCACTTTTAACAATTTCAAACGCTACAATTTCTTAATTGTAGCTTATTCATGACGCTTCGAAAATGTGAAGAAGCTTATTAACTGTATCTTTTTTTTCTTATTGCGTCTTCAACAATGGAAGTTGAGCAAATGCTAGTTTCTCCTCTGCGGTTTTTTTGAGCTATTCAAAGTTTAGGCTTCTCCATTGTCAAATCTTCCTCATCCATGATATTTTTTCCTTCTTGCTTTTTTTGTTAGTCCTTTTGTAATGAAGTAAGCCTATCGGTATTTGTCACTTTTCTACGTATAACCCAGGTAAATCGTTTTGCTAATTTTAAATATTTGGTAGAGTTCGCAAAATGTATCTGTTTACCCTAAGTAGGACTTCTTTGTTAGAAATATGCGATGCTCAAGGAATTTTAAGAACTCTAAGGAATCTCCGGATCTCGAAAGCTTCTACTTTATTGATCTTAGATATCTTAAGAGACTATGCTAGTCATCTTTCAAGAAAATGAACTAAATATAACACTTTAACAGTTTCATAGATCGAATTTCAGTCGGATTTTCTAATAGAAACTTCTTAGGTCTTTCAGTATTTTTCCACTTACATTACACTATATACATCAGTATACCATAGATCATTGTTACTCTTTCCAAAACAATTTTAAACATGGAATTTCAAAACCCTTGTGTTACCCTTTTTGTGCTTTAGTATCACCTGTTTAACTGGTTGATGGACCATGGAGTAGCATGGAATCGAGATTATCAAAATTATATGTTGACTACTGCTTTTAGTAACTTAATGTTAAATACAGCAAAGGGAACACTTAAAATATTTTAGGAAGATTCACATATTTGATGACCGGTGGCGAATCTAAGCGATAAATTTACGAAAGATCTGAGTATCCTCAAGTTAATTATAATTGCATTGATTTAGTAAAAAATCATTATTTTTTAAAAAAATCCTAAGAAAAATATGTTACAATGTGGCACCTACACTGCTTTATGTCTTTTCCAGGCTATTCACTTGACCAATATTCATTGCTCTATCTTTTTGTGTACTCAACTTTTGAAAGGGAAGCGCGATGTTTTGCTTTTATTAAACTGCGAGGCATTATTGTACATACATACAAAATGCTTGCTAAACAATTCTATTGTAAAGGATAAGTTCATATGTTATCAATAAAATAAATGCTTTTATCATAATAATTGTAGGCAAAGGTATGTATGTTGGCGAAGACAGAAAACAAAGATTGTTAAGACATACGTGTAAGGTAAGACCAAATACAATTGTCTTAAATTTAAAAAAACTGATTTTTGTTATTGTTTCAACTATTGTTTTGACTTCATTATAAAGCCAATTTTTTCCATTTATCAGTTGTATTAGTATAGAGTAGTGAGTAGTGAGAGTAGTATATTACAGGGTAAGTTATTGGTCAGTTGTATCAATGATGGACTGGGAATATTTCACGGGAAGCTACTAGTAAATTGTAATTAAAAATTATTTGACTAAAAATTTTTTTTAAAAATTTTTGTTGAAAGCTAAAGTTTTCTTCTAAAAAATTAAGTGTGGCATTTATAAATGTTTTAAGTTCTTAAAGTATAATATCTTTTTGCAATTCGAAGAAACTTTACACTATTTCGTTAAGACTTTAAAACATTTTACCTAAAAAAATGAATAAAGAAATCTTTGAAAGTAAATAGAAGTTATACTTTCAATCAAGTGTTTGTTATAAGAAAGTTTTAATTCATTAATGAAAACATATAACAATTAACATATCATCAACTAAGTCTATCTTCACACAATAACCTTCCACAGATTACAATTCGAGAACTATCTGCAAGTCCTTCTATCTGCTATATATATCATTCTAGTCGTTATCAAGGAATTACATAGCAAATGAATCCCTCAGGATAAACACACTTACATACATAATCAACTATACAGAGCCACATGCAAGTTAAATATTCACTAGTGTTACAATGGAGTTGAGGCCTGAAGCCTTTTAACACGTTCCAAAGCTCAGGTGCAACTGACTTGCATCTTCCAACACATTTCCAACCAAATTGTATGATAACGACAAGAATAAGATTTTGATAACACTTTATTGTTATTTTAATAAAACATAGGTAAGTATCTTTAAAGGAAACGTAAGCTTTGAAGTACGTGACGATTTTTTTAAAAACTCTCATAAAGGTGTTGTTAACAATATTCCACATATCAAATTTTAGAAAAGGTTCCCATAATCGGGAGTTTTAATATTTTTGTAAAAATAGAGAGTGATTTTTAATTTTCTATTGAAATTAGTTCCAGAAGTATCACGTTTTCAAAGGAATGAGCTAAATTGTATTTAAGTTTTGATAATGCAAGAAATGCTGGAAAGGAAGAGACAGAATGCAACTCTTTAAATGTTCTATATGTATGCTGTTTGCAGCAGTTTCGTATGGGAATCACGTAGAGCGAAACCTTCGCCAAATGAACCAACCTCCAAAAAGGCTCTTATCCTTCTCTAAAATCTATAAAGAGCCCTCTGTCAGCGTCTCAACAAGAGACAACTATTTGCTACTTAACAGTCAAAAGTATTACCACCAGTAGCTGAGGTAAATTGGACTTGCGAAAAATTACAATAATAATTATTTGTGCTGTGAGGGTTGTCTGTTTTTATTTACTTGGCAGCCAACATGACAGCCAACCTCTTATCCTGCGTTCCTTGAAGCAGGAATTTTTGTTAGACTCATACAGAATTTAATAATATTATGTTAAATGCAGACCACGTACTCGCAAAATAAGACTAGCTGAACGGAAAACGTTGGAGCAATTCACGAACTTAATAAATTTCCTAGCGACAATTTTTAGTTAGCAGAGGCTTTTTAAAGGCCAATTGGAAAAGTAGTAAAAATGAATGAATGAAGTTAATTTTTTTGAAATTGAGCGTTCGTGCAGAAGTTTCAAAGCGCATTCATACCAAATTTTCAAGTTTTGTTGAATTATTCAACTTAAGATTCAACTAAATGAATTCAAATTGAAAATTCACCGGGAAAACATGAAATTTGTTTTGTATTCTAGTTTAAAAAATAAAATAAAAATCAATAGAATCATGGAAGTACAAAATTTTATTTATTTTACGTAAGTATATACTCACTATAAGAATATATAAAACTTATCCTACAGAAGGACGCAGTCAATGCACGGTAGGTATCTATTATGTGGTCCCACATTCAATAAAACAAAATTAAAAAAAAATAATATTTAAAACTTGTAAAATTTTTGTCAATTAGTGCCATATAAATCATCTACATGATTATAAGAAATTCAGTGTTGTTTTATGATTCATTTCAAGTCAGCTTGTACTAGTGATAGTTATTCAAGTTTTGATGCATTTTTGTGAAATTATTATTTGCCGTTACTTTTAACTACCAAAGTCTTTAGCAACTCAAGGGTTAAAAAAATTCGTAATTCAAGAAATATTGAAAATTTATCCGATACGAGATTCGAATCCAACACCTACAAATTTTGAAGTGGCCACTTTGACCACTCGACCATCAGTAGGCTTCAAATGCTTTTCAGTTATAGTGTACCAGTGTACTAAAGCAGGCTAATGTTTTGATTCATGGTTTTCGTAAACTTAATCCAATTAATTTATTAATCAGTTTATAGTTGAATGATCTTATATTTGTCATAATGATTAAAACAGGATTTTTTTCTACGTAAAGCTCAAGTTCCAAAGAGACTGATTTGTAAATAAGCATAAATTGAATTCAACTTCAATGGCTCCTTAAAGGAAAAACAAATTTTTGTAAAGCTTAAGTAGAACTTAGCACAAAAGAAGTAGAAAAACAATGGTTTAAATCAAAAAAGCTCTTTTATCATTATTTTTTAATCATAATCCGAGTTTTCGTATCGTCAATTTATTTATATGGTGACATCCACGAACTTTTTGCATAATATCGTAGTTTTATTGGACATTCGTAAAGTATAGTTATTTAAAATTAACAACAGTTCTAAGACAAAAAATAAAAAGCACAAAACAGAACATTTCATTTTTATAATGCTGGCGTTTATGTATTTTTTTCACTTTCTTCGTTTCCATGAATACGATTTGCGTACTCCGAATTCTATTTGTATAGTTTTAATTTGTTCCTCCACTCTTTAAAAGTACTAGCAAAATCTGAGATGAAAAAAGCACTATAAAATCAAGCGTGATATGAGAGAGTGGTGCAAGAGTAGTAGGAGTGATTAACTTGATTCCAGGAAATTTATTTGTCAACGAGTTTTACACGTGCTCAACCGAACGGCACAAGAAAGGAGTATACAATTCAGGAAGATAGAGCTATCGTACAACGTGTTCCTGATTTATCAACTAGAAATGTTCTGTTTTGTCCTATTCTTTTTTGTCATATAACCGTATAATTTTTTCAAAAGCATTACCTTTCGAATATCAAAGATCAGTCTTAAAAAGTATATACAAAGGATTTATACCAGCAGATTTTTTTTTGGTATTTTTTATAATTCTTACAATCAGAGTTGTAAAGTATATCTTCAATTAATTAAAGCAATCAAAAAATATTTTTTTCTAGATGCCGGCAAGATAGTGCTGGTAAACATTCCACCTGCTAAAATTTCGGATATTCTATCTCTGTTTACCTAAATTGAATACTACCTAATTTCGACCGAGTTTGTTGAAGTGAAAAGACAGTTGGAAGAAGATAGGGCTTCCAAATAAAATACGAGGTCAAAGAAATCATAGACAAGTCCTCTATACTACACCTCTGTGACCGGTACTATCTATTTACCATTAAATTTCCACTCCACATGCCCATTGATCAAATGTTCAAATTCAGTCACAACTGTATTTTTTTAAGTCAACTAAATTTTCACGCATTTCATTGGAAAATTTTTACTTTTAACGTCTGCGCAATGCCAATTTACTGAGGAATGCCTACCATCTTCATCATTGCTACCAAGTTAAGCATTGAATTTTTTTGTGAAGGTAAGGGCAAAAAATGTGCAATAAGAAAACCAATATTTTTATGTAAGATCGTAGATCTACACTTATGGAACAGGACTTAAAAGTTTGTTGTTAGGGTTCCAAAAGTATGCCTAGAGCTTTAGCAAGATGATGTTCTTTTCAATTTAAGCTGGATATATATAAAATTAAAATATATTTCTTGGTCTTTACTTTCAAAGTGCTGCTTGTTTGACAAAATTTGATTGAATGTGAAATGATTAATCGAAATAATTTCACTGAATATCAAAGGCATTCCCTTTAGGTTTCCATCAGTCGTGTCGATGAAATTTCTTCAAGAATTAATAGCATTAATAATTTGATAATTATGGCGTAAGTTTATATGAATTGAACGTAATCGTGATTTATAGCAACACCTTGTCGCTTTTACCGTGAAAATGAAGCAGCGTGCCGCAGCTATTGCTTGCAGATCTATTCAAATAAGAAATATTTAATTATCAAACGCAAAGACGTGTTTCTTAATTAACAAGCAAATAATTGATTACCTCATAGTCTCTGTGAATTGAACTAAACATGAATGTTCTCAACTTACACTTATGAACGCATTCGCGAGAAGTTCTCGTCTTTGTTTTGCATAATTCCATGTTTTGGATGTTTTCCTTTTTGAAATAACTTTGTTAAATAACACGTGGATTACACAAACGATTTGCATTTCGGTGAAATTAATTAGGTTAAGAGCAAAAAAGCGGCGTATTTTATAAGTATTCATTTTTAACAATTTTATTTTTCGCGGAATAACAATATATCTTGTGCTGCTCGTTTTTTTTCCTCTCTCCTCATACTTTTATCGTAGTTGAGCTTTTCAAGTCTTTTTGAAAACTTTACACAGACATTTTTCTTAACTATCTATTTATTGCAACCCCTATCTATTCGAACACGCGAAGCGTACATTCGCCCTTTTATTCCACGTTTCCATCTACTTCGACAAGACGTAACTTCTTTCGTTAAGAAAAAAAAAACTAAACAAAACTGTGCAAAAAGACTGAGAAAAAGGCAATAAAAATACTTGAAAAAAATTGCGGCTCTTTAAACATACAAAAGAAAGTTTAGCTCCACGAATTGTGTGCAGTGCAATCGAACCGAAAATTTGCGAATGTTAAAGAAATTTTTATTTGTGGCAAATAAAATTTTAATATAGTTGAGCTTTGAATGTTTCGACAAGACTATGGCCGAATGTTGTGGGTTGCATATGCGGTTGCACCCTAGCGTGATGTAATGTAACTAAAGTGGGGAAATTTTCGAAACTTTATTGTGAGTGAGGGATTATAAATTGAAATATTGAACAAGCAGCACTACACCTTATCGAGGAACAGTTTTCATTGCTCCCGTCGTTTCGAATGCCTTTACGTCTTCCAAGCTTTGCTCTTGTATGAATAATATAAATAATAACAGCGATACCAAATAGTGCAAGTGCATGTGCATGAGCATACTGATGAAATATGAAAACTTCTGTATTCACATACTTTAGGAAAATATTACAATATTCTGTAAAATATGCTTAAACGGCTTCACAGTGAAGATTTTATTATTATGTTGGTTGTAAATTTTCCTAAATTACAGCAAAACTTTTATCGATTTTACTACTTCAAAAGCTTTTAGTGATCAAACAAATAAATAAAAAACCACTGGTGATAATCAAGATTACTGTAAGAACTCAAATGAATCACGTACCAGATTCAAGATTTTTGTAAGCCAAATGGCTATATAAGAGGATATATATATGGTAATATATCTAATTTTAAATAATCATACAAAGAATTGAGAGCTTTTTTCAAGTTCTTATTTATAGTTATAACTCGCAACTATAAAAATTTTTCATTTCATAGGCTTTTTGATATCGTTGAAAATATATTACAAATTCGTGCAATCCAATTCCAAAAACACATTTCAATTTATTTTAAGCTTTTTGCAATTTCACCAAAAAAAATTATCATTTTTGGAATTCTGTAACTAGAACGCCTTGTGGTTGGTTGCAAGTCTGGTGACGTCACATGCAAGTAAAGTATTTTGCTTGACTGATTGTGGTTCACGTTTTCTGAGTATTATATTCCCTCATTGAACTATTTCTGATTGAGTTTTCTGTTCATTTTTATTAAAATCATGTAACTACTTTGTAACTATTAATTTCGAACCTCTTAATGGAGGTATGGTTTGGGCGAGCTGATAACAGCCTAAAAAAAACGTATTAATGGTTGCATTTTTCTTTAAGAATAACGCTGATAACTATCTTATGGAGCTTTAAAATATAACAACAGCAGTTTAAGTATCACAATAGAATTATTTAGTATTAGAAATGTTTGTGTACCCATTTAGAAAAATTTAGGTATTTAGATAAATACTCTGCAGTTACCATATTTTTTGCTATGAAGAATTCGTTGAAATAAAAATAAACAGTTAATGTGAAGTTTTATAGACATTTTTGTACATTGAGATACTACCACAGAGATGTAATATAGAGTGCTTATGTAGGGCATAACAAAC
This sequence comes from Sisyra terminalis, assembly GCA_958496175.1. NCBI lineage: Eukaryota > Metazoa > Arthropoda > Insecta > Neuroptera > Sisyridae > Sisyra > Sisyra terminalis. The sequence goes on along the minus strand of OY292277.1, from coordinate 34,200,879 downwards.
ACTTTCTTCATGAATCGTCGAATCACATTAAATTTCATAGTTCCTATCTTTTCATGACTATATTGTTCATGCGCATAGCCAGGAATGTGAATTTCTTAACTGCTGCCGTCCGACTACTTTTATTAGTACAGTTCGATACAGTTTCTTATAGTACTGGTTAACTAAATGTTCCTTTACAAATATAATTTAAATTTCATATCTTGATAAATAAATAACATTTGAATTTTTAGGAAGCTGTTAAACAATTGCGTTTTTTTAACTCTTACAAAAAATTAAAAAGTTTAATTGAAGTTTGGAAATAACCGCACTTTGACTGAGTTTGTTAAAGTGGAACGATACTTGGAGAGAGATAGGATCATCGGATCATCTATGATGTCGAATAAAGTTAAACACTGGTCCTCTATACTACATCTCTGGGGGCACTACATACTATTTGTACCCCATTCTATCCAATAAATTAGGAGAAAATGACAAAATTCACTTCTGCTGCACTATATTATTGACTCGTATACTTGTGGGTGACATCATTCATCACAAGACCAGTGGCTTTATAGAAAAATCAATTTTGGCGCAGTTTTAAAATTTTAAACTTTTAGAATAATTTTTATTGATGGTAGGGTAGGTCTCCTAGAAATTATGATATAATGTGCTTATTATATAATATAAAATAATCAAGAACAGTTTTCTGATATGAGTCATATTAAACTTTAAATTAGTAAACTAAATATTAAAGTAAACTTGATATTAAGTCCACTATCTTGAATTCACACGAATTAAGTAAAAGTATGCAATTGGTTCATAAATCTCAACACATGGCTTAAAATGGATTGGTCTAATAATTTTTTATTTTTTTTTTGTAACTCCAACAATGAACAAAATCGTTAGGTGTTGGGTTTGTATCTCGGACCGAGCAAATTTTCGATATTTCTCGATTAACAGATTTTTTTATTAACTCTAGAGTCGTTAATTACTTTGATAGTTATAAATCGACGGTAAATAACATTTCAAAAAATTAGTCAGTAGTAATAATCAAATTATTATTGATTTGCTTCTTTTAAAATTTGATTATTACATTGATTAAATAAACTAAAAATTTTCTAATTTTTTAAGCGATAAGTATAAATATGCCGTTTTAAACAATAGAGATGTAGTGTAGAGTACTAATGTTAAATTGTCTGCCTCTCTTGAACTTCTTACATGAATTATACAAAAAAAAAGAGATATATTGAACCTTTTGATTGTCATTACTACATCGCAGACCACAAACCATGGTTACCATACAATAAAAATTCTGTCCTATACCAATGTGACCAATGCTTTTTTAGTTCAAAATGGGGGGCGTACATGAAATTTTTACCCCTTTTGTATAAGGAAAGAATCTTTCTCGAAACCTTCACCTATTTCAAACTAATTCATATGTGGAATATAAATTTTCTTTTAGTAAAAAGATACCTTATTTATCTCAAACATACAGCCTACACACGAAAATTAGAACATTGTTAACTTTATCCTTTAAAAATATATTCAATTTGCCAAATTTATATAATTGAACAAAGAAGTTTTCGAACAAATAACTTGTATTGAATTACTCGACAATTCCGATTAAGAAAGCACTCGTAAATGAAAGCATACATAAATTAATTCTCAGATGCGTACGTGCTGCTTAAAAAAATTTCAAATCAAAAAAGATATTTCGAAAGCTGAATACACTTGTCTGAATAAAATTGATTGAGTAGTAATTATGTCAATGTGGAAAAAAAAATAATTAATAACCGTAAAAAATTAATGTGTTTCACTTAATGTTTGAAAATTTCCAAATTGCACGCCTTTGGAAATAAGGTAAGAAGAAACCCTTGAAAATCTCCCGAGAAATGTTCATTTAATTTCCTCTCTAATCATATGATTAAATTACATCCGTTCCTATCTATTCTCTGTTCATCTCGTTTTCACCCACACGTGAAAACATTTCACCCATTTTGATTAATTAATTGAAACATAACAATAACGATTATTCAAAATGTATTGAATACAACCCAAAAACATAAACAGAGATAAATAAAATTTAATAAATTTTATTTCTTTGTATAGTTGCGAAATATTTTCCTATGAAAATGATTAATTTCATTGACCGCATAGATAAGCAAAATTCAATTATTTTAATTTCATTCTGATTGAAACATAAAATCTAATTAAATTTTACGACATAAAATAATTTTAAATTGAAAATAATGAAATAATTATAATTATGATTTATATTCGCCATATATGTATTTCTCAAAAATATTAATTTTATTCAATTTAATTCGATTTTTGTGCCTTTATTTAAATGTTCCATGCGTTTTACTACCCCTTTAACGTTGGTCATTATCTCGTCTAATTTTCTCATTTATTTCTTGATGCGAAACATCCAATTTATAATTAATCAATTAAATCAGCCAGGTCAAACAACCAAAGGCTTTAATTTGCCAGACTAAATAAAAGAATCTGACGAAATTATCATTAACTACCCCCAATTTCATCAAAGAAGAAAGTTGTTCGAAAACTTTTTACAACATTAAATACGAGTTTTTTCAACTTTAACTTGATAGAATTATCTTTGTCTAACATTAACACGACAATAAGGAAGCTCTATCTAAATGATTTAATAGAAAATAAAAAGCTTTGCTTAAAGCTACCATTGATTTTTTTACAACAAAGTTAAGTTTATATCCAATACAGGAAAGAGATTTCAAGGCTTCATTGCCCAAGATGATACATTGAATTTTCTCGTTTTATTACCTAATAATCTCCATTTATATATTTCATTCAATGATGTGAGTTAGGTATTTAATTTTTATAACTGTGAGCTTTTATGAGGCAAACTTGCCGCCCACTCACCACCACTTCGTCGCAGTTTTGGCTTTATTTTATACTTCATCGCTTTAAGCTTTTGTTCGTAAAAACAGAAAATTTCGCTCGTTCTTTGAGTAATGAAATGCGACGTGTTTTTATTGCTCACTTAAATTCTAATTAATTCGAGAAAAATAATTGAAAATGGTTGAGCCATGCTTGTATTAACGTAGCGTAGTTTTTCCGGTTTGAAAATTCGTCATATAAACACGAACTATAACCAAAAAATTATTAATTAAAGATTGAAATGATCGTGTTTTATGTTTTTTTTGAGAATAAAAATATTAATTTGAAAATTATATTTTTATTGATGGAAATTTTATTTTCTTTTAACGGCCCTACAAAAGTTGTTTTTACTTACATTTGCGGTTTGAAGACAAAAGAAGTGGAAAAAGAAGATATTTACCTGAAACAAAAACAAAAATTAGTTTCTTTGCAAATTGTTGATTAAAAAGTAATTGTAAATAATAGTATTCTTCCCAGCTTTTTGGTTTTATACATCCAAATAGGACTTTTATAATTTTTTTTTTTTATTTACGGTCGCTTTTTAACTACCAGGATCTTTAACAACTCAAGGGTTAATAAAAATTCGTAAGCCGAGAAATATCGAAAATTTTCTCGGTAAAAAATTCAAACACAACACCTACCGATTAAAGGGGCCATTTTGACCACTCGGCCATCAGTAGACATTTTATATTATTTATTAAATTGAAATAATTTTATAGATCATAAAACTTTTCATTGAGCTATTTTCCACAAATAAATTGAAAAATAAACAGAAATGTATTATGAAAATAAACTTTTCGAAAAAAGTCACCAATCATTTGCAGTATAAATAACAACGGCACCATTATATTTTTTTCATGTGTGTCCATTTTTCCGAATCATTGTTTTCGTCTAAAACTAGTCCAACTAGTACAACCAAAACCAAATTTCGAATTCTTTCTTACAAATAATTTTCGCCTAAACCGAATTTAGTTGAACCATTTTGTCAACTTAAAAATAAATCAGTAAAAATAAAATTGGAATCCAAGTCAAATCCAAATAAAGAACAATCCGGAACAATTAAAAATATAATACATCTTTTTTTATTCAGATGAGTTGTCCAGAATAAAGTTAAATGAGCTTCTAGGCTTCAAGACTGTAACCAATAGGTTTGTTGTGTTTCCTGAGTATATATATTCCATTTTTGAAATTCAGTGGTTAAGCAAACCTCAGCAACCGGCGTATTAGGTGTTGTTCGACTATTTCGGTTCCAGGGCTTGTTCTCCCTGGATTTTCATTTCTCCATTCATTTAAAGCACTGCATTCCAACAAAACGTCGGAAGTTCATCGTCTATTTGATAGAATTTTCATGTTGGATCGTCCACAAGTACTCCAATATTAGGCAGGTGCTTCTTTAGTCCGCAGTGGCCAAATATCAGATTTGTTACTACTTTGTTTTGTCTTTTTTTGTATAAGAATGCTGGTAATCCTATCAACAGGACACTGTAATTTGAGAAAGCATATCCAAAATTTCAGGTTAAATACTGAATTAAGTGGATACAAGAAATGTGGTGGAGGAGAGAAAACTGCCTCCCATGTTCTATTCGACAGCTCAGCTATGATTAACTAATAACCACCTAAGCTCTCTTGGATCACCTGGATATAATAAAAACCTAATGGGAAGATTGCTTAAATTTATTTTGGAAGCAGACCTGACCAATTGCAACAAAAAACAAAGCAAGGATGCAACAGATCTTTTAGGACTCAGCGCAGAGGAACTCTCAGAAGAGACCCTCAGAGCGATGAAGAAAATGAAGAAGATATTTCAGTAATTAAGTTCAGGGATGATTTTTCCACCATCCTCCTACTGGGTTTTAACCTAGTGGTGTTCTATTGTTTAATATTTTTGCTATCGATCTGCTGATACCAAGTACAGGCTACGGGTCTGTGAATGGTGTCCTGGATACTTAAACAAGGTATCTTTACTATTTTTCAAAATTTTTGCTTATGAACTCATTACTTGTAAAAATTTTAACCAGACAAAAGTTCAACTAGATTAAAAATTTTTCGTAGTTTACTATCTCAAATTTTCCGACTAATGGATAGAATTTAGATGATTTTTAAGTCTCCACATATGTCTAAGATATAGTATCGTTTTATATTCATTATAAGTAGGTAGTCCAAATGGGTAATAAATTATTTGTGTTAGTATCCAATTTTCATTGTTTTTTCCTCGGGAAACTCATTATTTTTAAGGTGAAGTAAAAGGTAGAAAGTTATTAATTTCATGAAAATCAAAATTATAAAATTAATTAATGTCCATAATTTATCCGATAGGTTTTTTAATTTTGATTCATTATTATATTTTTTATAAGTAAATTATTTCTCCAACTATTCTATATTTGAAATTTACATATAAACGTATGGTTTTAAAGACGCAAAAAGAGTAGTTAAAAGGTAAAAATAATACATTTTTTAATGATAGATTGAAATTAATGTATATTTCTCAATATTCAGTAGCTTTAATCATTAACATTCTAGATGTTTTTTTTTGTCATGAAGACGAAGTAGCAGGTATTGACTAGTTTCCAATATACTAAACTATATTACAAACAATTCAAAGTTTAAGAGCTTACTTATTTCTGCTATAAATTTAAATTCTATGGTAATATGTAGAATAAAATCTTTTTGTGGTTAGAAAATGTTCTTTTGAAAGGCGACTTAGGAAAATGAATCTATTCTACATTTCTATCTCGTTGAATAGAAAAAAATAAGGCTTTTAGATTTGAGGAGATTTATGCGGAACTTAATTTATAGGATGTGAAGCTTCTTCCTATAAAAGCTTCGGCTTGTTCTTGATCTTGACCTTTTGTCTGAGCGGTTTGACCGGAAGTTAATCCTAAAGGATGTATTATGATATTCTGGAACGTTTACAAGGATAAGGATGATATTTAATTTGCATCCTAATTTACATTTTGAATTCTCGAGTGGATGAGAAATAAGAATGTTCAAGAAAGGATAAAAAAGGTTACACTCCTTAATTTTGATATATATGCTTGAAAAATTGTAGGCATTTTTTGTTTCGATTGGTCAAATCATTTCTAATGTTTTACTGCCGAAATGATATTGATTGGAAATTTAATTTTGCAGAGCTTTTACTATTTTTGTGGATTTTTCTGTAAAAAAATTGAGTAAAATTAAAAATTGTTTCAACAAATTAATTTCACCCGTTCCAAATTAAAGTGATTCACCCTGTTTTTAATTGATTTCTCTAACAATGCATAGGGAAAAAAGCAGCCCTCGTTTTAATGAACCGAGCAAACCATAATTGAAACTCAATTTTTAACTCTATCACTAAGCCAACCGACACAAAAAAGTTTGATTTCCAATTTACAATTTCAGCTCCAAAAAATCTATTTGTAAAAATTCCCATGAAACCATTTCACCATTGCATCGGACATAATTGAACATAATTATAAATTCATGATTATATATGCACACAAAAAATAAAATTGATAATAATTGCCATTTATTATTGAACAAAAAGCAATATTTTCAAATCTAAATATGTTTTCTAATTTAATTAATAAATATATTGTTCACCATATGAATAATTTCAATTTAATTTCAGTTGCGAATGTCGTTTTTTCTGGAAAACCCACCCGACGTTATTCCATTAAAATGCTACCCGATAAATTCATTTTTGGTCCAATTATGCATCCCAAAAATGCGGCAATTCAAAACATATTTCGTTTTAATGTGATAGTTAAACCTGAATGCTATAACGATAACGTTAAAAATAATTAACGAAACATTCGATTAGAGGAACGGCAATTACTAAAACCAAGCCTGTAAAAATAATGATTACGGGGATGAAACGGAGATTTATTTACAAATATTTTCTTTTAATTAGATCTAATTTAATGAAAAGTTTTTTTAAAAAAAAGCCAACGCCATATAACCATCAGTATTAAAAGCTTTTGAGCTTTTTATCATAGAAGAATTTATGTTTTTGCAACAATTTTTCCTGGTTATTGTTATTATTAACGGTTGTATCCCTCCAAATTGCTGGCAGTTGTAATTATTGCACTAATTGATTGTAAGCATTCAATTAATGGCCAGTCTAAATACACACGTCCATAACCATACACAAAATTCCTATACTCGACACGTTTAATAAGATAAATGAGTGGAAATTTGCATGAATTAACACTGAATGTTGGTGGTTGCGACCAATGATGTCAGCAAGTGAAAATTCAGCATTTAATCCTTCTGTTATTTCCCATTAATTTATTCCCGTTTTCACAACAAAATCAAAGCTCATCAAAATTTCACTTTCATAAAAGTGCTTAGCATGAATATGTGAAAAATATGTTAGGAAGAATTGAAGAAAATCAATACATAGAACGTTTAAAGCTTTAACCATAAGACCAATAATCTATTAGTTGTTAATGTCAATCAATGCCAAAAACTGTTGACAGCCACTGTTACAGTAAACCGGCGCCGATATTCACACTTGTATGATGCCAATTGATACACAACTAGCTTGATTTCGTTTTTCGTTCTATCCTTTGATTTTTTTTTCTTCATTGTTAATTCGATACAAAAGCTTTCTTTCCATCTTTCTCGGGCAACTAGCCTTTGAAAGAACTTCAAACAAAATAAAATGTTGCACGTTTTGAATGTGGGGAGAATGAGTGAAAAGTCGAGCTTTTCGAGTTTTCAAGCTTTTTGGTTTCAATTGTTAGCTTTGTGTGCACGTGTGTATGTGTGCATGTGTGGACAGAGTGGATTTTAATATATGTTCCCATTCCTAATCTCTCATTTGTGTACATTAGCGGCTTTTCAACTCTTCGAGTAGGAGTGAGATGAAATAACGGTACATTTTTCATTTCCTCCATTTTAAAGGATAATATAGTACATGGTCATGAATAAGGAACATATTTTAGTGCAAAAAGGTGTCAGATATAATGCTAAAAAGATAAAAAGAAGAAACTTAGGTTTGATAAATTAAATCGAAGAAATATCTTTAAAAAAATAATAAACTCATTTATTTCTTTAGTAAGTTATAAATATAATTAAAATAATTAACTTTCTGACATAGAAAGAGTAAATATAGTGAAATACTTAGAATATATCAAAAATTGCGAGAACCATTAGCGCTCTACACGAAAAAAATACAATTAAAATTACAATATTAACATCGTAATCAAGGCAAGACTATCATTATATAATTTTTTAACAAATTTTAATTTGAAAATTTATTCTGTATATTTAAATTTTGACGTTATAGCATCGTTAATATAACGTAACGACAGTTTTCAGTAATAAATATCATTTTAAAAATTACGATGTTACATTAGAATGTTTTTCTGCAAAGGAAATCGAATATATACCTAATCTATATACAAATAAGAGAAACATTTTATTACTTCCCTTATCTCTCTATCCTTACTCTCTGGTTTCTCAATGTACGTATTCATACAAGTCACGCTATTTTTGTATGTGTGAACTTATACATAAACTATTTCTATAAGTGATCATCGCAGAAAATTCAGCTAGAACGGCAAAGACAAATGCATCATTAAGAAATCAAAATACGTATCTGGGCAATACGGCAGTTATATTAACATTGAAATATAGTTTATTTATTTAATCATTTTTTAATTATTACCAGGAAAGTGGACATAAGTGGATGCAAATCCAGATACTACTTATTAAATCTGCAACAATTCGGTTCTTTATTTGACTTTCATCAGGTTTCTAAAAATTTGGAACAATAAAAAAATATATATATTAATAAAAAAGTTTTTTTATTTTTCCGGATCACAATTAATAAATTAAAAAATAATATTAAAAAAAACACCCAAACGTTAATTTATTTAATATTAAGTAAAGAAATTCAGTCATAGAACATACATAATTATCCATTAACTTGTTACTTGGGACTTGGAAATATAAAATATTTTTTATCAATGTTAGAATTACTGACGTATTGCCCAAATACGTATTTTGATTGCCAAGCAATCATCATCAGTGGTCATTAAGTAGTACTGGATCACTCCGTAACTGCCGAATTGAGACAGGTATCTAGGCGATAAGTCAGTAATTCATTTGTTTGAAATTTTGTTCATATTTATTAAATAAGAATACAATTCAGGTCGTTCAAGATCGGGTTTTTTATTTAATATTAAAATTAGCTACGTTTCGTTACGTATCGTAACTTCATCAGGCTTTTTGAATCACAAAAATATAATAGTTTCAATTTTTAATTTAATTTAATATATTTAAAAAGTATTAAATAAAAAAACCGATTTTAAACAAACTGAATTGTCTTCTTATTTAATAAAAGCTGAGATCTAAATTTTGTTATCTGTCCATATTTATGTTTATAGTTTACTTCTATACATTATATTTCATAAATAATATAAAATGTATAACTGTTTAAAGTCAGCGAAAAAATCAAATTTGATTAAAATTCAACAATTTAGTTTATGAAAGCGTGTAATTATTTTTTTTTCGAAAGCTTAAAGAAATATACTTCTAATAAATTTTAAACCATGTCAAAAGCTACATATAAATTTTAACAGGGAAAATCCGCTTCTTAAATTAAGCTTATATTTAGTATAAACCCGATTAGCTAGCTATTCAAGGGCTTTTTCAAATATTTCAAGCTGCCTTTAAATTAAATGAAAAGTTTTATTTTTTTGCGACTGTAATTACAACACTTCCAATTGCACACTTGAAACAAGAATTTGATAAATTTGCGTTGAAATTCGAGTATAAAAGACTAACGACCGCTTAAGAGGGTCCAAAGGATATGAAAATACGAAAATAAATTGACCCTTTCTGAATGGGGAACAATGAAGAGCTTAAGGGGCTTTCATTTAAATGCATAATACAAATATATGCGACCCTGCAGAGTCGTTAATTAAACAAATTAGTGATCTAAAAAAATAATTTAAAACTTTTAATTATTTGAAAAAAAAAAACGATGTGAGCTAAAAGCTCGTCAGTTTTCCTATTGAACAAAATAAAAATGTAACGTGGAAGCTTGATAAATCTGAGGGAATATTCGTTAAGTTTTTATATGCAAATGTGATTCATAGTTCAATCGACGTAAGCTGAGTGCGAAACGAAAAAGTTTTCGATTTATTTTTTTTCGGTTTCGCTTTGTGTGATCTTTGTCATTGGCATTGCGGTCCTTTTGTTTTATCCGCCATTGAAACGTCAAAAATGTTTTTCTTGTGCCTTTTTTGCCGTTTTCTCATTTCGATTCATACTTTTTATGAATGCTCAAAGCTGTCCGTATTTATTTAATATCGGCCATGGAAAGCGATACGGATAAGATGGTTTCGGAGAAGAATCGCTTGTTTCGTATTTGGGTGAAAAATTTGCATGCGATCAAGGGCTGTTAGAGCTTTGTTTATCGTTTATTCCTTTTTCGAATATTTCGTTTCTTTGAACCTTCTACGTTAACGAAAACCTTTCGTTGTTCTTCAATATATCACATGAATTTCAACAATTGCCATTTTATGTTTTGTTACAGCCGAACTATTTCGTAATCATTCCCAAAATTAACTTCAACTACAGATAAACTTTATATTGTTCCAGTAAAAAAATAACCACATATAATTTACTATAAAATGTAGACACAACAGTATCATGAACTCGTAACAAAATATCTCTGCTGAATTACGTGGAATCTCACATAAAAAGTATAAAACGATTTCAATTTGAGATTATTTCATCCCTCAAATAAAAAAAATAGTTAAAGCTCGTTTACTGTGTTTACTATTTCTTCTTTTACGATTGCTCTACTTCATAGTGGTTCTAAAATTATGAAACTACTAAAAAGCCGTCTGGTTTTCCTCATTTTAGAGGAAAATCGATTCGACTAAAATAGTTACAGAATTGTTACACTATTAATGTTGAGATGCAGTCATATAGTCATTTTGATCGTTTCATATTTTCTATTGTTACATTTTATTTCAATTTTAAATGGAAAGTTTCCGTTTATTTTTTGAAATAACAAAATAATAGGTTCAAAAAATTATACTTGCACCACTCGAATAAAAAAATGATAATAATAAACATCAAAAGAGGAAAACTGTAACTGCAAATTCTTACGATTAGGAGTAGAAAATTTTATTACTTGCAGTTGAGTTTTTGATAAAATATTCAAAATGATATATTTGATTTGTCTTAAGTCTTCCATTATTAGGAGCCATTCATTAATTTCGTGAGGTATTATTCTTTCAAATATGGTACCTCTCCTCTTTGGTGAGATTTGGTGTAAATTTCATTTTGCCTCACGATAAATTTGCTTTACACTGAAGTTCTTAAAAGACTTAATTGATTTAGATACTACAGAAAAAAATACAATGTTTACATGTATCTTAATGAATATACGATATGTGAATTAGTTAAAATAAAAGCACAGAGACATATTAAAACATTACTACCCATTATTTTGTAATCACTGCATAAACATTCATGTTGATTTTCTATTTAAATAACAGAACACATGGAATTTCGTACAAAGGAAATGATCAATATTGCCAATACTTTTTTTTAAACACTGAATGTGTTTTTTTGTCTCGAAAATTTGTATTTACTAAACTCTTGAGATTCTTTTCGTGGGAAAAATAGGAAAAATAAATCTAGGTTTGAAAAAAAAAATTATATTCTACCGAAGTTGACAAAAGTTTGCCTTCCCTCCTCTCTGAAATGAAATTTAAAAAATATTTTATTTGACTCTTCACCCTATCTTAAGGTCACGTAATTAATGGATGCCCTTATAATCTTCGTTTTTGCTTGTCAGCATTTTTTTTTAAATAAATTTCATTATTTAATTTTATTATTTCATACTTTCTTATTTAATAAAGTTCTATTCAAAGTTCCATTTTTAAATATTGGATTTAGTTCATCATTTATAACCTACCTACTGGTGGCCGAGTGGTCTAGGTGGCCGCTCCAAAAATGATAGGTGTAGAGTTTGAATCTCAAGTTGAATAAATTTTCGATTTGTCTTAATTGAAAAGTTTTTAACAAACCTAGAGTCGCTAAGAACTTTGGTTGTTAGAAAGAGACGGTAAATAACAATAAGAAAATCTCAGCCTACATCCCTTTTAGGTCGCAATTCGCAAATATATCGAACCGTAATGAAAATTTAACCACAAAAGAGAAAATTACACCTAATTAGAATTGAATTAACCAAAAAATTGCGAATAAAATAAAAATCAAAGCAGAAAATGCAACATTGCCAGATTTAACCGACCAAAAAGGAACTGAGCCAAAATCAGATACCGGTATCAGATACCAGATACCGGTACAAATGTATAACCATATATGATTTACAAACTTGTTTGTGTAAATATACAAAATACCTAGATCCATGTAGATCAAAGTATAACTTGAAATTAACTCTCAATAAAGAATACAAAATATCAGGTTTTAATGAAAAATCTTTTTTTTAATCTACCTCAATCAACTTTTTTTTCTTGCTATTTTGAAACTTGATTTTTTACGAAATTAAGAGTTAATATTTTTATGATAACTATATTATAGATGAAAAATTATCTGTTTGATAAATCCTACTAATTGATCTTAAACATATTGCTATTAGTAAGTTTTGGCTGTCCTGTGGTTATTACTTTGCTTGGAAGATAATTGCCACAATTCAAATGCCAAGATATCGGTGCTAAATCGTTCTTGGTCAACGAAAACTACATAATAAGTTAGATATACAAGATAGATATTTAAGGTTGTTAAGAAGAAAGTCACAAGTAATTAAAAAATTGAAATTTATACTGTAGGTATTTAACTATTTGATTCATGTTTTTATAAAATTTCAACTCGATTTGGAGCTTATTAACGAAGTAAGAAAACTGTAAAGTTACGTAATTTTGAACAACTTAACACAAGGTAAATGGAGAAAGTTATGTGTGGTCGTAATCAATTCGTGATAACTCTTTTCGTAGGAATGAACTTTTTTTTAAAAAATAGCGACGTATTCTTTGAAATTTTCCGCATCGATCAACACCAAAATCAGTAACATTTAGGGGTTTCTAAGCAAAATATTTCAACGTAAAGATAGAAAATCGTATCAAAATTCAATCTGAGTGTCCAAAAGCCTTATAGAATTATATACTACGCCTATTTGTAAGCATAGAGAAATCCCCCTTTTTTATAGTTCCCCTCCGCACTTCTAAACAACAAAGTATTTTCATTTTAATTTAGTATATACATGAAGAAAAGGTTCTTAATAGTTTAAGAGTCAAATCGGCTACAAAGTTGTCTTGTAAAGTCTTCTGACTCTTTTTGATGTATAAGCCCTCAAAAATTTCTACGACTCGGTATGCTTTTTAAAAACTTAAAATTTAGTTTTGTTATACAACCAGATTACACTTTTAGCAACAAAATAAATATTTTTTTTTATTTTTCAATTCTGCAACGTTTCGCCACATATCGTGACTTCCTCAAGCGTCTTGAAATTAATAATTTTAAATATTTAAAAAAGTTATTAAATTTCCTCAAACTATAAAAACAATTTTTTACATTCAACATTCACACGTGAATAGTGAAAAATCGTTATCTTGAATAGCAAGGTAATTCCATTTCTCTGGATTGTTATTTTCGAACACCATTCGCCATGCTTTTAATACTTTTCCAAATAAATATGATGAATGATAGCTTTAGATCAATGCTCGGTCTCCATTTATTCTCATTCTCCCATAGCCACCGCCACAACGATCACGCTTTGAAAACAAAATCACCAAAAAAAAAAAAAATGAAATGATAGAGAGAAGAACTCTTTTATTTAAGTTGCTTTTTCGTATTTCTCTCACTCAACACAAACGCATCATCCATTTCCCTGCAAAACTCTATCACATATCAAAACGAAACGATGAAAATATTTTATTGTTTTGATTCATGATGAAATATTGTGCTTTTGATAGATTCATGACCCATTATGGAATAGACATAATTTGAAAAATATTTCAATATTTTTTTTTCCTTTACACATTCGTTTTGTCTTCCGGGACATATCACTCGTAAATTTACGAGCGCAAAAATACGAAGATAAATCAATAAAGCTCACGTTTAACGAAGAGTTTTTAGGAGCTTTAAACGGTCGAAATTGATTTTTTTCGTTTGAGTTCTTTTTAATGATAGGCGATTTTTGCGAGAATCGTTTTCCTCGTTATTTGTAAATAAAAATAAGCTTTTCCTTGAAAGATTGAAGGCAATGAGGGTTTGAAGCCCAGCCATTGTATTCCTACGGGACAAAGTGCGAGTAGCTCGCATATAGCAAGATTTTTAAGAGACAACCATAAAACGGGACTGTAGTAGTGGCGTTTCGCACGATTGCCTCTTCATACTTTCCGACCAGAGTCCTGATCCTCGTTTCGATGTCTACGGAAATGGATGTAACAAAAGAAAGCATTGAGGTACCGTAAAGAAGCATACTCTTTAATTAGATTCTTACGAACGATGAGATGAGATGAAACGAAACGAGATGAACACTGAAGAGATGCTGATACTATTTCAGCGACAACTTGAATTCCATTTCATTTTAGGTATTTAATATTATTGTTGTATTGTTACGTACTACACTGGATTGTATCTATCTATTACATCATTAGTAGCAACTCGAATGAAAAAAAGGGACAAAATTCCTGAGTAAAAGAACACGTTTCGTCTAGTAAAGAAAATGACAATTTTTTTCACGAGTCATTCTTGTAAATAAACTACAGTAAAAATGAAAAGTAAAAGAAAATTTTCCTACTTTCAAATCCGTCTCGATGCCTAGTGTGATGGGGGTGAAAAGTTTATATAAATTACATGGGGATACATGGTGATTTATTTTGGCGTCAATTTCACTAAATCAAACCAGCATAAATAATTAGAACAATAATAGTTGATGATTTTCTATTGTGCAAAATACCAATAAATTCATATCGAAACAAAATGAAAACATTGCAGCACATTAACCATGAACGGATTGCCTAATGTTTTCGGTACAAAATTCAATTGATAGGAATTAATTTTATGACGAGTGAAAATGTTGTGCATGGTGCGGTTAAAATGAGCCTTGTTGCAAATTCGTAAAACCCTTTAATTGTTAAATCAATCATGTGGAAACTTGACTACAACTGGAGAGGTAACATTAGTATGTAGCAACAAACAGAACAGAACATAAACGTAAATTCAAATCCATTTACATTCACTCGCCTCTGCGACTATATGCATTTATGTATACCTAAATAAATTTCCAAATAATCTAAACAGTGAAACGGAACACAATAATAACAAGTGACCGAAAACGGAACAACCGGTTAAACATCTATTCAGAGAACGAGCGTCCCAGAACTCATTTGTCGAAACAATCCCCAAAATTGAAGCTGCCACTATTGCAATGAAATTTAATAATTTAAAAGCCTTCATAATATTTATTCATCTATCAGGTTGTCAATACTAATTTATTTTAACATCTTACTCAAAAAAATAAATAAATAATAAATTCAACTTAATGATGATACTTTAGTCTCTACTGGCATCCATTGGTTTTCATAAGCAATCTACAATAATTTAAATGAATTATCGAATTCTTACAATAAAAACACAGTTATCGAAGCCATACAGTGCAAATTACGCAGATTGCTGGCAAAAGGGCGAGCTATGGATTTCGTATGGGTTCCAGGACATCAGGGAATCGAGAGAAATGAGCTAGTGGACGCAGCAGCAAAAGAAGCAACGAAGGAGAAGAGACCATCTCACGAGCGGAAAGACTTCACTATAGAGGACACCATTAAAAAGAATTTGGGCGAAATAGGATGATATACGGCAGGGTCATCCTCAGAAACTACAGCGGATCAGACAAACAGTACTAAAGAGTCCACCTCTGGGTACCCGAACTAAGAGGCAAGATCTTGAGCCTTTGAGGTTGAGAATTGGTCATACCGAACTAATCCAGTCTTACTTGATGATCGGTGAACAGACGAAATGTAAACCTTATACTTCTGAAATGTCAGAATTACAGAAATGTAAGGAGGCAATGTGCCGCGGGACTATACTAAACAAATGAATCTGTTTACAAGTGCTAGATATTGTGAGTAGGATGGATCTGAGAAGAGTAATATGAGGGTTGGTATGGGTAAAATTATAATATAGTAAGGTGGATTGTAAACAATGTAGTGTGAGTATAAAGAATCAAAGAGAGTCGCGCATGAGCAGTTAGAGCAACTATAAATAAAAATTAAGTGCAATCAATCATTGATAAATCAAATAATCTTAACATGATACTTTGGTCAATGAATAAATTCCAAGTGATACAACTCCGTTACTTTTATTCATAAATATCAGATTTAATTTTCAGAAAATCACAAACAACCTGAAATTTCAAAAAGTAAAGAAATAATGTTTTACAACTATGTATTTTGAATAAAATGATACATTGAGAGAGAAAAATAACTTCAAAAAGGCAACCATTTTATCAAAGCAAAAATTGTCGATTGATTTGAAAAAGTAACTTTTCAGGAAAATCTGATGTTTATTCTATAAAAGTGTTATTTCTAATAACATTATGTTTCGTTTCCACATATTCTTCGTTTGATCCATTTGGCTCATTCTTTAAAGCTTTGAAAAACTTGTAAAAAGTTTTTAGAATCGGTACAGTGAAAACCTTATGATTTTGGGTTTAACATTTTTATAAAAAAATATACGGGAAACGAGAATCAAAGATTTCAGTTTTCCATCATGAAAAAATAGTTTCAAATTGTTTTCTGTTTTCTCCTTTATTTACCTATAAGCCAGTAGATCAGGATTCAAACCCTGTAATAACAGTAAATTGTAATTTTCTGAATTGTGACTACTAGAACTCAAAAAGTCGTTAAAGATCATTGTAGTTAAAAGGCCACTATAAATAAATAATCATAAGAAAAAAAAAATATTTTGGCGTGAAAAACTTTGACAATGTAAAATTCTACCAACTATTTATGTTAATATTTTTGTAGTAGGTATCTACATATCCTGTATCCAATAATACTTTCCAGGTCCTTTTAGGTTATTTTAAAAATAGTAATTCAAAAATGTATCAATCGTTATTTCTTGTTATAATTACTTTGAGAATCCTGTAAGTCAATCAAATTTAAACCCGCCAACTGTAAAAACGAATAATTAGACGAAAATTTAAGGAACAAATACGTACTGTGAGAATACAAGTAACGTAGTATGAAGGTATATTATTATAAAGGAATAATTGTATTTCTTATTATTGAAATATTGTAAGTTTTGTTTTTCTTGCAAAAGCCCTTCAGAAATTTGATTTTTTTTATTTCCAAGTTCAAATTTCATATTCATCCAAGTTGTAAGAATCTGACACCAATCAATTTTATGATTCAAGGAAAAGCAGCAAGATGACATTTGTATCTGCACTTATTTAACTTTAAGAGCTTGAAAGCTTTGAAAAAACATTTGGACCATTTTGAATTTTAATTGAAGATTAAAATGAATACTTCAATGGAAAAATAAGATGTCATTGTAAAATGAGAATTTCAAAAGTCAACAACCTTTGAGTTCAACAATGATGGTTTTTATTTCAGAATTTCGATTTTCAATTTGCATTATTTTCTACTATGTCCACATACTATCGAGTCATTAATGAAGTACATTTCGCTTGAAATAGCAATTAAAAAAATTCACCAAGCATGAATTTACCGTAACAAATAGTTAATCTCTCACGACATATTATGAATTTCTATGTTTATTTTTTCCGTTTCATGTCACGAAAATGTTGCCGAGCTCCAAAGATAAGCCTTTGGCAATTGAAGCAAAGCGAAGCGAAGCAAAAGCGGGTACCCGGTCTTGTCAATAATTAAGTAATCAAATCAACATACTTGCTACGACTCCGGGGGTTGCAACCCTTAAAAACGAACGGCAAAGAAAACGTGTACAAAATATTAATCATCTTTGACTCATCTATCATTGAAAATGAGATAAGCTGCAATTTATATGAATCGGTGAAAACTATTTCGATAATATAAATAAATGTTATAACGCGGCAAATGGATAAATGTTGGTCCTCGTAAAATTTATCATTATGGTATTTTCCATAAATAAATATTGAAACAGAGGCCGGATAGCGGTTCGTTCCGTCTCGTTATGAATGGAGAGGAAACTTTGATATACCTAACATATTATAGTATATATTGCAATTTTGATATGTTGATTTATCGGTTTGAAATAGTAAGCAATGTTAAACCAATCAGGCCAACCGACTCTCGGATGGCGCATTCGCGCTGTTTATTCACCGTAAACCATTATAAACAGAATAGACAAGAATAGGAGGGAACCTACCAGGAGTCGCAGGGACTCGGGGATTCGTCGGGAGCCATACGTTCTCATGTGCGCGATCTAAAAGCGAAATTGACCTATGTTTGCTTTTAATTACATCATAATTAATTTATAGGTATGTTGTTGCGTCTCACTACCAACTCGTTTTCCATATTATTATCGACACAACCAAAACCAAATGTAAGCAAGCAAAGGCAAGCGTTGTCACGATGAAAAAGCTTTCGCTAAAAGCGTCTACACGATCTCAAAAGCGTATTGTTCGTTTATAATTTATTAGAGGCAAAGTTACTAATTATTTCGCGTTGCTTCACACATGTTCATATAAATTATTATAGCTATATCAGATTCATTGTGGGCTTTTTTGACGCATTTGGAAGGATAGTGGAATATCTGGCGGTGCAACCTCCGGAAAAATGCGGTTACCTAACCTGAAAATTAATCAAACAAAAATGAAAGTAAAAATTTAAAGAAGATTCACTTTTCTTAAATCTATATTAGTTTAACATTGATAATTATTTTTTTAATTATTTCCGAGTCACAATAAATTAAATAATTAATTAACTATTATTTACATTAATTGATAAAATAAAATACCACCTGACGATGACAGCTTTCAGCTGTTGAAACACGCAGTAAAAAAGAAAATTGAAAAAGAAGAAAATTAAGCGCTTACGACGTTATTTACAATTCTTTAATTAACCTACTTAGTTAGGTAAAATATTGTAACAGAAAGCGACAAAGTCTGTCTCTTTCTTTGTGCCATGCTGGCACGCGATTGCCTGAGTGACTTCTATCTCTCTCCCACCAATGCGAATGTACATATAGATTGTTCTGGAAATATCTATAGAATGTGCATATGGATTGTTCTGGAACAATGGAGTATATTCTAGAGTGTTGGGTTGCGGGTATATAAGTCGCTCAGCTCAAGCCCAGGGACAGAATACATTCATAGCGCATTCACTTACGTATCTGACATTCTTATGCCCAGGGACAGTTCTGTATCAGAGTTCTGTATAGAAATTCAGTTGTAAATTTTCGTTACAACAAAGCGATTATTAGTGTGATTTGAATTAAAAGTGATTATTGTCATTTGAGTGATTGTGTTGACAAGTGTAATTTTGTAGTAAAAAGTGTAATAAAAAAAAATGATTGTTAAGTGTGAAAGTGATTATTAATTTCCAAAAGAAATTAAAAGAACGAATAAACACCATCTCAATACAATTTTGAAATCAGAAAGCTGTAAATAGTATATTGTTCAAAAGCCTAAAGAAAAACCGTTTATCCATGTAGTTACAATTATTCAAATAAACGATGTCAAAATAAATATTATTAGAAAAGTTTTATGAATCAAATTTAACCGCAAATATTTTAAAATTCTTATCAATCAGCACTAAGTTGTCACTCATTGGTTTCGTCGAACGCCCACTGACTATGGTATCTATTTATCCTTTAAAAATTATTATTCCCATTAGAATCAATAGATGAATCGAATAAGAGTCATAAATTATTTGAAAATTCATATCCTGTATTGATGACCCCGAAATTTTTTTCAGTTATCAATGATCAAATGTGTAAAAGCTATAAATTTTACTTTTACATTACCATGGTCAATTCATTCCTTTTTTCAACTGAGCATGGATTTAAATTCCTGTTTCTTTTTTCTTAGGTATTCTTATTTAGCTTGTATGCCATCTTATCTAAGACCCTTTCCTCTTAATTTGAAACCCATTCAATTTCCTCTGCAAACCCAATATATAGTCTTTTTTCTTAGATTCTTTTAGGTTTATTTCTGCAACATTTAAAACCCTTTCTTCTTTAAATGTAACCCATTTATTTTACTTATTATCACCCCATTCTTTTTTCATTGGTTCTTCCAAATCCTTGCATGTTTTCTCTCCATTTTTTCTATTGTTCTAGTGCTAAATTTCAAAGTTTTCGCGATACTTCTTTTCTTATTTTCTGAAGATCCATGTTGCCGATCTATATGACCCTATCACTTTAGTTGCAACATATAATCTAGACTATGTCATGCCTAAGTCATTATGGATAATGTTTTTGTATATCAAGCTCCAGTAATCTTTATACGCACTTATTACAAGAGGGACTAGTCCTTGATTATGTTCTACTCCCAAAGCTCACCTTGCATCCTGCTAAAGACCTCGCATTAATTTTTCACAATTAAACCTAACAAAAAGCAATTACATCAAAAATGTGGCAATAATATTTTAGTAAAATAAATGCTACGTACAATAATCAAACGTTTTTCTTTAGAACAAGGACTTTATACTGGCAAACATTACTATAAAGGATTGATTGTTGGGTGGAAATTATTGGAAGATCAAACATCATAGAATTGTTTACCAACAAATTGCAACAAATAAAAACTATCGTAGCAAATGTATAAAGCTATATTTTGCTATAAAATAAATAAACTTGGAAACAAAACCTGTGAGAATAAAGTGAAATAATATAAAGACTGAAGAACCAAAAAAAAAAGCGAAAATTTTGAGGATAAAGTATTTAAGTTTCAAAACTATTTTGCAGGACAACAAGAAAATAATTTTAATAAAATAGTTTTATTGAAATTAAGATTCCTAAGCTTCCGTGTAAATAGTATTTCGAAATTTGAAATCAGAAAAACTATGAAAAACTAGATTTTTTTTTAAATTGGTGGTATAATGGCGCATTTAATGAGGGTGAGATATAAGCATTGTTTAAAACGCCAGTAGCCTTGAGTTCGAATCCCGAAACCATATGAATTATCAATTTCAGATAATAAAAATTCAGATAAATAATTTCTAAGATAAATCAAAGAGCCGTTTAAGACGGAAAGCAGATGTTAGAAAATAGTTGTAAGTTTTCTCAAATAACTTTGATTTAATTTTGTTTTCAATTTCATCTAGATACACATTTCTAGTGTCAACTCTGCAAGACTAATTTTGCTTTTAGTATTTACCAAGTTGATGCATTTATCTTATAAAACTAACATTCCTTTTTTAAAAAAATGCAACACCACACCTGTATTTGTTTATGACAATGCGAGTCTCTTTTCCGCACGTTTTCATACGTGTGTATGTGCGCAACGTGCAGATGATAAGCGGTAACGTTACAACATTAATGCTTTATTAACCAACTACTCCCATTTTATCAACAAAAATTAAGGGACGATAAACCTATATAGATAACGCAGCCATAAACTTTTGCGATTAAACAATCATAATGTTCTGACATAAAGCAGATAAAACACCTTCACGCTTTCTTTAATAACATATTGCAACTTTACCTCAGGAAAAAGTAAAAGAAAAATTCCGAGGTAGATGGTAAGGTTAATTCAAGTAATTTAATAAAGCAATTAACGACGAGAAAAGTTACAAGAAAAGAGGGAATTCTGTCTGAATTACAAGAAGTTTGGTGAAATAATTAAATGCAATTTAATTAATGAAAACGCTATCTTTCGGCGAGCAATTGAACTTGAAAGCTACCAGCTTTTTTTTCTTTGCTTCACTTGGCTTTGTTGCGTTCATTGATTTCGTTTGAATCGATTGTAAACCAGATTTTATTAGATAAATTCCTTTATGTAGGGTATGTGGATAACAAGCGAGATATTTCTATGATACTAGCAAGGTTTTTTTCCCAGTGTAAAACATATGTAAGCGGAAACTCTTGAATAAATATTAAATTACTTGAGTTTCGTGCAACAAAACTCGATTCTATTGTACATAAAGCTCATTATGGCCCCATACAAAATTAAGTATTATAATGTTGCAGAATATACAAAACAGAATTTAGCAATTTCAAATGTAGTATTTCGTTTTGAAATTGTATATGGGAGTTGTAAGTTTAATATGTTGCAAGTTTGAAATTCCCCTACAGGATATTTTAAAAATGGATAGGTAGATATAGACATAGAATTTAGATATAACCCATTGGTTAAACATTTTTCTAACCACTTATGAAATACTTCAAGAGAAATTTCGTTCGTTTTAGATACCATTGTATTTTACTTATAAATAAGCTTCATTTTTTAAAGTAAATATTTCCCATTAATCATTTTCTGTTGTAAACATTTATATTATATTATGTCGTGAATGAGTAAACTTACTAATTGCCACAATGAAAATTTTGCATTAATATAAACGTTTTTTATACTAAAAATTTAAACAAATAAAAACTTTTAGGATATCATTCCACAACTCAGGAAAAAAGGGATGTTATAAGCAATCTTTAACTTTCAGATATTGCGTCGATTTTTAAAAAGGGAAAATTTGACTGATCATAATTGTAAGATGGATACACAATAAAACTAAAATTCGAAATGGATACAAAATTTAAAAATTGACCTCATTTGTGGTGATTATCCGTGTTATTGTTGCATTTACTGTATTTATGCATGCGCACGCCGATTCGGCAAAGTGCAATGAACGTTATTCATCGTTGATTTTTGAATTTTCTACAAATGTATAACATTTGTTTCGTTCATTTGGGCTGATCGTGTGTTTAAGACAAATTGTATTTAATTTCCATAAAAATGTTAAAATTTAATGGAAACCATCGAACCAAAGGAAAATAATAACAAAAAACAAAACTTATAGTTTTCACAACCCTCTTTTAATAATCGTTTAATTCTCTTGGTCTTCTTGCACTCAAAATATTGATAGTTTCCTAAAGAAAATTTTCATTCTCACCTTACTAAATCTTGTCTTGAATTATGATGCCAAGACTTGAAATTGGCCATTTGAAGCAGAAAAATGACACATAATCATGTTACTGCAAATGGCATTGGTACGATTAAAGAACTTTTTTTGCAAAATTATTGTGGAATCGACCTGCGCACTTTGCAACTGGTAAGTTTTTCTTGAATCATTGTACTTTTAAATTCAATTTTTTTAATTGGTATTTAGCGTTGCTTTATTGCTACTGGGGCCTTTTAGCGATTCTAGGATTTATAAAAATTTGTAATCGAGAAATATCAAAAACTTGTTCGATATTAGGATCAAACCCAACACCTACCAGTTTGGAGCGGTTACCTTGACCACTCGACCACCAGTACGCCATTTTTTACTCGTTTCTATTAATTAGAGTCAGATCATCACGCTTAAAAAGATTATCAATGCAATTTATACATTTGGAAATATCTTCAATATGGCTTTCTATTTCTAAAATACTATTAGTAAATTAATCATATTTACTATGATTAGTTGAATATAATAATATAGGAACCAATAAGCAGCATAAAGGAAAGAGAAAAACGTACTCTTTTAAAAACGAATAAACAAATAAGAATTCTTATTAATAATTATTGTTTGATTTTCTCAATAAGTATTTGGAGTGATTATTATTTAACGATTAGTGACCTGGCAAAAACCAGAGACTTTTCAACAATCGTAGATTCCTAGGCATTTGCCTAGTGTTCAGTAGGAAAAAGAAGCGCTTTTTATAGTTGATATATATGCATATCGAATCAAATTTGATCAAAGTTGACTGTACAAAAGTCAAAGTTTAGCCCTAATATATGCAGTATAAATCAATCGAGGGCCGAGTGGTCAAGATGACCGCTCCACAACTGTTAGGTAGTAAGTTCAACTTTCGTATCGAGAAAATTTTTAATTTTTCATAATTTACGATTTTTTTATTAATTCTAGAATCACTAAAGACTAGGAGAATTATTAAGCAAAGATAAAAAACAATAAAAAAGTAATATATGTATCTACATTATTTTCAACGTGACAAGAGAAAGCATCTAGAAGCTTTATTTTATTGTTTAATACCAGCAAATGGCCATTCATTTCTTTTTAATTCATTATTTCCAAACTTTGAATTAAAAAAAAATAACTTAAAACAACTTAAACGCGAGCCATAAAATATTATTGCTTCAATCAATGAAAAGCAAACATTTCAATTTATTTCTTCTAATTTAAAACGAAAATACCTTTATATCGATTCAAACAATCCAAAAACATTTCATTTATATAATTTTTATTGTGCTTTTGTTATTGGCTTCAAAACAATTACTGAAAATACGTCAATATTTCATACAATAAATTGAACTCTACAAAAAAAAGCGAAAAAATTGTCATTAAAGACAATTACTTCCCTGAATTGGCATCGATTTACTGTTTGGGAAAAATTTTGCGGCTGTTTTTATTTTTGCTACAAAAAAAAGTTAACTTTACAAGGAGTTAAAAACACTATTTTTTGGCAGAAAAATCAAAAATAACAGGTCAACAATTGTTGTATAATAATGTAAAAAAAATCATGGCGGAAAAGGTTAAGTGGTCTAAATTTCGGTTCCTATCTTTTGTGTTAAGGCCTCTTTAAACTTCTTAACCTGAAAAATAAATGCTTATAACTACTTTACGAATCCCAAATTATTGTTGACACATTCTTTTGCCAGGATACCTGCTACCTCAAAGTTCGCCGCAATGGTTGACCGATTCCTGATAACGCATTCACACGTGTGTGAATTCGAAATTGTTTTTTTCATGCCCACTTCGTTAACATTTTAACATTGATGACGGTTTTGTAGTGTTAATTATTTAACATTTCATTGAACTCTTGCATTCGTCCGTTGCTTTTGCTCTGTTGTTTGCTTTGTGCTGTTAGTTTTTGCCCCTTTCCATCTCATGCACATTCGAGATTTGCATTTGTGTCGCACAATATGAACACACAAACAATTTTTTTTGTGCAAATAACGATACGAACATGAGATAAAACTCGGAAATTTGTGCCATTATATTTTAATATTTGCAAATAGAATTTTTATTTTTTCATAACCAGTGCTAGCTAACCTATGTTTTCTTCTATCCCGAGTGTACTGGCATGCACTATACACAGAAAATTACATTACTATTGAATTTCAGGTTTTTTACTGCGTTTGTTTGTGCAACAATATAAGCAATAGTTACAGTCGTTGTTTGGCTTTAATTATCAATTTTTATGTAATTACCTAGAAATAAAAATAACCCGAATAGCTGATTTTCTATCGAAGCTGTTCCATTAATTAAATCGCTCTGTCCACTTTTTACTTGATTTTAACAAATGGATTTTAGATGATCGAATATTTAGAATTCGGTCATCAAAAACACATATATGCAAGCAAATGTATTCATTAAGGCTATCTATACACGTGCCCGTCCGTAATTCCGGTTATGAGATCATACTAATGTATTTGGTGTGAATCCTTTTCCTTTCTCAAAAAAAAAAAATACCTATTTTTCCATTTCAACCACAGAAAAAAATCTCAACAGACAAAACAAAAATCTAAATGGGCTTTATGTGTTGAATATGATAATAAAATATTTATAAAAGCCAACTTTTCAAAGCGAGACAACCTAATAAAATCTCCATGTTGGGATGACACGAGCGAAAAATAGAAATAAAAGGTCGGAAAATGCGTGTCACAACGTCTGAATTTTTCCTTGCCTCTTATCTTGAGGATAATAAATTCAGGATATTTAGTCCTGTAATAATGTTGTTAGCTTAGAAAAAGCACCTTTTTTTTCGACTCAGAGATTATCCTTTTTACAATTCGAATAAATTTTCGTGTTTATTTTAAATGTGGCTTAATTTTTTGTGGGTGGTTCTTTCTCAGATGCTTTTTTTAGACTCAAACAGACGTGCTCCAGTCTTAGTCAATTTGAAATTCAAGTGTAATCGGCTTATGGTTCATTTTTGTTGTGATGTTTATTTTTTCTATGGCTTGACATAGTTTACGCCTCTTTCATCTTGACGGCTTCGATTTTTGATTCTAAATAATATCATCATCGCTAGATTTCTCTCTTTCTTAAAAAATATATCTTAAATGTATAAAAAACTCTATATCATTGTCTTTAGTAATATGCTTAACCCTCTTAATCCTAACAGGATTGTTTCTCATATCAATTTTTTACCGAACAAAAATATTTGTAAGCCTATTGGTGGCCGAGTGGTCAAGGTGGCCACTTTAAAACTGGGAAGTGTTTGGTTCAAATCTTGTATGGAAGAAGTTGTCAATATTGTTCGATTTATAGATTATTATTAGCCCTAGAGTTGCTAAATTCCTTGGTTATAAAGCGACAACAAAAAAAAAATCATGAATAAAAGTCACATACTACACTCAAAATTAAATTTAATTTCAACCATAGAAGCTATTTCAATGATTCGTCAAAGTTGCATAATTTCTATGTGCTTAGTACTCAAACAATTATGATTTTTACGATCGACATTTTTTTTTTATTTTTATGGCTAACGTTTTAACATTAAACACTTCCGTTGTTAATTGACGAACAATTATTTCATTCTTTTGTCACATTAATATGCACTTCTCGGGTATTTCTTGGGTAAAATGAGTCGTTTAAGTGCCTCATTTGGACCCACCACAAAGCCATTATAACTTAATACTTTGTTTCAATCGCTTGAAAATAGGGCCATAAAGAAATCTTTCATCAGCAACGAATACTTTTTTCTGGGAAAAATTTAACTAATTTGTTTAAACTGTGTTGAATGTTTCTTGGAAAACATGTTTTTTCAGCTAAAGAAAATCAGTAAACTTGACATTACTACTACGATATGTTTTTTTTTAAAACAATGTTACAACTTTTAATTTTCGAATTATATTAAATTATAGCGATATAAAATAAGAATCAATTATAAATGAATTAAACAAGTAGTAAATTGTAATCTTCAAGCCCAGCTCTATAAGTTTTAATATTCCATAAAGTTTTTTAGGTAAATAAGTGTTAAACACAAATCGTAATCGAAAAATAAAAATTAGTTGGTCTATATAAAAAAAGAGTGAGTTTATTTATGGATCATCAATAAACGTAACAGCCAAAGCAACTTCCGTAACCGACTTCCGTTACAAAATTTGTAACACCAATCATGCGCCTAAAGAAATATATCTTCAAAAGTTATGATAATTAATGACAGCCTATTTCCAATTTCTAAGCATTCAGTATTACTTTGTTACCTTTTTAGGAATGTACTTTTATTCATTTATCAAAGATTTTTACTTGATATAATAAAAAAAAGGTATAGTTCTTTAAAAACGGCACATGGTATGCGTATGCTTTTATACCTTGTACCTACATAAAATAGAGGAAGAACAAATAATGAAATGATTTACTAATTATCTATTATGCATCTATAATTATTGATGAATTTGCAGATTTTCTAGCATCCGGCTTTCATCACGCAAGAATCGAGAGGGCATTCCACTAATGAGTTTTACCAATATTTTTTTTCTTTCTCCATTCAAACATTGTTCATAAGGAACGTAATTCTTTTATCCAATTTGATGGTAGGAATTTGGTATGATAGAGAACACTACCATTGGTGAGTCTCTTCATCTAAAGGCAAGGCACGAAGTACCTTCCTCTTCAACTGCCATTTATTTTGAGGCTTCAGGGTTGCCGTCATCAATTGGGATGTTTATGGAATTTACCAGAGTATTTGTTGGTCCGAGTCCATAACTGCTGAACTACTGCTGAAATTACTGAATCTGTTGACAGGGTTTAATTTGTTATCTACCAAAGAGCATCTGCCAGTTGTTTAAGCATTTTCGATTAGGTTTGTTCTATAATTTTTACTAGACTTTCTGATAGAGACCCACAACTGAATTTCGTACCTCCAGATTAGAATTACTAATTATTTGTATACAAAAAAACTAATGACAATAGAAAGTTTAGAATACCCTTTCAATGGCCAGTGCCATTTTTTGAATCTATTGCATATTGGTTTCCTTTATTCGGTAATATGATGTTTATCCGGGAAATTTTGGTTTAGATGAACTCCAAAATATTTTGAAAGATCTGACAAAGGAATTTCGATGGCGTTTAAAGTTATAAATAGATCGGAAACCACGATCCTAAAAAATCAATAAAGAAAGTATCTGGAGAGTTGTCAACGGTACTGGAGAAGAATGAAACAAATTAATTGGATGAATGAAGCCGCAGGTGTAGAAATGTTAAAAAGAAAGAACGGAAGAAGAACTTTCTTCAATATAGTTGCAAGGAAAAAAGCTTACTGTATGGGTCAAATGTGGAAAACAAAAAGATTTATACATGATGGTGTAGAAGGAAAACGGGAAGACCCCAAGAAAAAAAGGAAATGACGACCTGAAATCCTACCATAATTTGAAGAACTTTTCTAGTGATAGACGATGCTGGACGGAGGAATTCAATCACGTAGGGAGACTGAACTGACCATTAAGCAAAATACCGAAAAAAATTATAAGTATTAATCATAATTTATCATGTCCTTATGTTTCACAGTTAAATATGGATAATATTTAAACAAATTTTGCTATTCTTATAATTTAAATCAACCAAATAAAGAAGGAAAATTATTTCCACAAGTAATTCAGAATTCCTCTTTGTGTCCCAATTTATCCCATACAGTTGGCATTATATATGAATTCTGCAAATTTCAATTTCATTTTCATTAATAACAAAGTTATATTTGTCTATACCGCACTAAAAATCATTAAAAATAAGTACCGATCGCTGTATAAACAAAAAGAGTTTTGAAACAATTAAAAAAAAAAAACTTATGAAGTATAAGAAGGAAGTTAAAATAAAGTAAATCGTTTCATAAATTCAGTTTCTTAAAATTTTCAAAAGATTAGATGGAAAATGAAAATGAAGAAAATTAAAAATTAGATGGAAGGACAAACTTATAACAACTTTAGGATCCTACAGCTCGCAAATTTTTGATTTATTAACTCTATTTTTCTTATTAATGAATACCTATAATTGTCATTTGACTCAATTTCTTGGTTTAATTATTGAATACAACACGTTTCATTAGTCAGTGGCTGTCATCATCAGGTAATTTTTATTGTGTCAATTGTAAACAGTCAAAGACTGCTGAAACGTGTTCTATACAATAAAGAAGCAAAGAAATTGAGACAAACAACATTTATAATTATTCTTTAATTTATTAATTGTGACTCGGAAATAATAAATAAAATAATTATCAATGTGTATATATCTATTGAAAAATCTAACTAATTAAATTTTCCACACTTACGGGCACTTACGTTTCAACTTTCAATTTTAAGAATGGTGTGTTTTCCCACATTTTTTCCATAATTTATTTACATAATCAATTAATACCATACACTACTCATTTATTCCAAATTTCATCTTGGTAGTGCTAATATGGAATTCACATAAAATTCCTACGACATACCTATAGAACGACAAACATTTTGACTACGGAACCTAATAACAGTTTTCAAACTTAGAGAATACATTTTTTTGATCAAAAAATAAAATTTTGACTTTATTTATAAATTTAAATTTTTATAAACAAAACATTCTGTTTTTTTAAAATACTCCACAAAATATGAACGATAAATAACGAAGCTTTTAATATCGGAAAAACCACTTATCTAATTAATATTTTCTCGCTTTAGTGTAACCTAAAATCCAACATATCGAAAACTGATATAAGTTTATAAGCTTTAAATATCGAATTTCGAAGTAATAAATATCAAGTTTCAAAATTGTTGTGTGACGTTTTAAGTACTACTCATGTGTTATTACTTAGTATGTCAAGATTCAAGAAAGTTTCTTAAAAAAACTACCGCTTTGATTTATACAGAATTCAATTACATCAATCGTAAGATTATTTATCGATTATAACGATTTGAAAATTTAAATATTTTCTCGATTACATCAGTGCAATTAGAAAGGAATAAATGTTACCTTCAATAAAAATTCCAGATATAAAAAGTTCAAAACTGCAATTCATTGCACAAGGTTATCGATTAGAATAGCGCAACCGGCAATCTTACGCCTTTTCTCTGCGTTTACTAGAAGGAAACTTGGTGAGAAAAAAAATCCTTTTAGAGTCTACACGTAGGTACAATGTAAAAGCGATATGAATGATTTGATAAGAAAAATCAATGGTATCTGTCCACTTAATCAAATTATTTCTCGTAGCAAACACGGCGAATTCAATGGAAGATTTGCAATTCGATAAATATCATCATCAACGACGAAAACCTTACGGTTTTATCTAACGGCCGGTTTCAATGAATTATTCGATATTATTTCGGTTTGAAAGTAACGGAAATTATGTTATTTCCTTGGAAAGAATATTTAAATCTCTGGAGAGACTGCGAAAATCAAATTGGGATTTTCTCGAATAAAAATCGTATTGGGCAAACGTCCAGGTCCCAATTCCATCATTCAATGTCTCCCCAAACGATCTTTAATGCCATTTGCAGATATGTAAACGGCAAAAGCATTTATTTTCGACGATTTTTTTTAATAATAATATTCAAATATAGCTTGATACAAATTCATAAAATATATAAAACTCGTTTATTATATTCATAGGAAACTACAATGACTCTTTTTTTTTTGGAATATGACTCCCGATTAAACGGTTTCAGAAATGCATTGACCAGTTTTCGTTCATCTATTTTTCCCTCTCTGCGATAAAAAAAAATAGGATAAATTCCGAAAACTTCAATATAAAATTTGAAATATGAATAGTAATAATTGGGTTTGTTATGAAATGCTAACGGCAAAATTTATTGTTTACGGTCAGAATAATAAAACTGAGTTCGTTTCGCAAATAAACTCTAGAATTGTTACGAAAAAAAACCTGCAAATATTTAATGAAAATTTTGCCAAAAAAAAAAAACAAGTTCGTGAGAAATTTCAATCATATTTTTTTTCGAAACAGTTTTTCCTGAATAACCAACAGATGAAACTAATGTAGAGAAACTTCAAGTCAAGCGACTCGATCATAGCGATAAAGCTTTCGAAATTTATTAAACGATAAGCTCAACCAGAACAAATACGAGAAATTGAAACTAGATCGACGTATCTTTTATAAATAATCTCAATCCTCCGACCCGATCAAAGGCAAGTTTGATTTTTATATTGTTGGAAAAAAGTATCCCCTTGCCGAGACGAAGCGTGTTCCCCCTCAGGTTTTTTGGCGATAATTTATTGCCGTGTCAACCCCTGCCCGGCCGATTGTCACCAAGACGAACCCCACAGTAGAAATAATTAAATCTGTTAGGAAAAAAAAATAACACTGAACGACGGATTTATTTCGGAGCCTAATTGCTGAAATAGAAAACCAAAAAAGCCAGGGGGTTGGTAGTTTTACACCCTTACAATGGCAGTTGTTATTTTAATTTAAATCATCTGCGTTTATGAGTGAGAGACGCTTCAATGAATTTTTATGTCTATATTTCCCGCATTTAAAGAGCACCAACTACAATTCGAAATTCATTAGCCAACGCAAATACTAATTTGAATAAAATTGTTTAGTTTTAATTACTTTTTTTTATCAGTTTTTTTTTTGGTGAAAAAATAATTGTATAACTTTATAAAAATCAAAATTAAATAAGCTCTAACTATTTTTTGAAATATGGGATTTCTTTGAACTCATACTACCATCATATGAACTATGGGGAAATAACTTTTACTCTCATTTTCTTACTATAGAATTTCAATAAAACATATCGAGATTAATGTTTTCATTACCGATTACACCATTTATTACGAATAACTAAATTGTACTTTGGCCTATATGTCGAATTATACATGACCGGTTTCTACACAATTATGCAACTCTACCTAATCGAGCGATATTTTACACGAGGTAGTGCCACCTCCGCTTTTAGTAATGTTCTCGCCTGTCCCATAGTAGCCGGTAGGAACCAAGTTTAAAACATGTAAACAGTTTTCCGTAACAAACTAAAAGCAGGAATGATAAATATAAAATTCAAGGCAACTATAACAATAAACGTGTGTAGTATTTGAATTTGTTTTGTGGCGACAATTTATACATAATTTAAATTAATTTTGAAAAATTTACAAAAATTTTGTAGTCAAAAATTTACAGGCAATGGTTAAATGAATCTATCATTTATCATTGTAAGTCCCAAACAACTATTTATACTGTGAAAAATACATTGATTGTTATAATACAGTTCATGAATACAATTAATCATAGTCGTCACTATATGACGTTACAGTCATAGATCCTGTGTTTCTCAAGTGAATTTCGATTGGTTTGGTTTGAGAACATTTGAGATAGATTTAAGGCGGTCAACTGTAAGTGATACATTTAAGGAAGAAGTTATGAACAATGTACTTTAAACTTACATAACTAAGAATGAATAAGAGCTTAAACATTGAACAATATATAATTCATAATAAACTTTATCACTCTGCGAATTCAATTTGTATATTATATGAAATCAAACAATTTACCACATCATAAGTTGAAATAAGTATTAAACTACGCATTTAAAGATTATCCATAAATTACGTTACACAAGTTCTATGATCTCCTTTCCTCTTTGTCAAAGGTAGTCACATTTTTGCAGCCCCCTTCTCCTTGATGTGATTATTAAATTTTCATTAGTGGTCATTAAATTTTCATAGTTGAAAATAATTAAAATAAATCAAACAAATATTTCAAATTTTAATATGTGGCGTCACAAAGCTTTTAACACGATGCCATATTACATTGAGCTTCCCATTAACGTGAAGCGAAATTTATGGATGGCCCCTTATATGAACAAAAGATAAAATATTTTATTATTAAAACAAATTTACTTATTGTATTAAATAGAATTATAAAAATACAATAAAAAGAAATTACCAGGTATAACAAAAAGAGGTTAAGATGGATATCGTATACACCTAATAAAAGTTCAATTACATAAAATTCATATGAAAATCAGAAAATATATTTTAAATTTTATAATGGATTAAGAAGACGAAAGAGTCAAAAAATTGAAAAACGATGACCTTTTTGGCTTTCTATGATTAATAGTGATAAGAAAATTAAACTAAGAATTGATTACATTTATTTTTTGTGCACTTAATTAAAAATTTTTGAGAAAAAAATATAATTGAACGTTAGCTTTGTAAACAGAACAAGTCATATTAAAAGTTATAACCTGAAACAAATCTTTGCTTTGCAGAATATTATATATGTATATAAATATATAAAAAATGCTCCATTTTCACATAAAGCAACGTTAATTTGTCATACTTTCCGTTTTATTTCCTTGAATAAACACGAAAAGAACAAACATATAATAATTATTATTAAAGACTTGCTACAGAAAAACCATACCTGCAACAGGGGACAACTTCCGCATCACGCACCATCTTGACTTCCACTAAAAAAGACAAATTAAATAAAAAATACAAATCACACAAAATGCAAAAAAAAATCATTTCACATCGTTTTAC
This sequence comes from Sisyra terminalis, assembly GCA_958496175.1. NCBI lineage: Eukaryota > Metazoa > Arthropoda > Insecta > Neuroptera > Sisyridae > Sisyra > Sisyra terminalis. The sequence goes on along the minus strand of OY292277.1, from coordinate 34,167,436 downwards.
GATTGTCGTGCTATTAAAGACGAAGAACCAGACAATTTATATAGTCATGTTGAAAAATGGTCGAAACCTGAACCCTGGAAATATCGTGAAAAATATAACATTATTGGTTGCACTATAATAAATTGCAGCAAATGCATTTTCATTCGGTTTTCTTTGTTACATAAATATTGTTATTATTATCTTTTTATGCTCTGTTAACATTGTAACAATACAAGATTTATCTTTTACATGTAAAGGCCAACAATGTCAGGATAATAAATAAAACGACAGATCTGTACGGCTTTATCTGTTGACATGACATATAAAAATAAATGATGAAACGAAAAATATTAATATTTAAAACGATAAAACGAGATATAATGTTGAACTAATACATGTATTATGTGGATAAGACTTAAAATATAAAAAAACTTCTCGGATATTGACTTCGAGGGTGGAAACAATTCATAGGTCTCACACAAAGATAATTTTAGCATGCATATATCAAACCTTTGCTTTCTCCTATACTTCCGATTTGGATAATGTATATATATTTAAAAATTTCATTTCCCAGATAAACACGCTTTATTTAATTTAGAGAAATAAATAACAAAGATAAAAAAATATCAAAAAATCGCATGGGTTTTTTTGACAAGTCGATATGTAGTGGTATCTGAGAGATAAGGTTTCCGTTTGCACGTGTGATGAATATACATATATATTTTTTGGGAGTATCGCACTAATGTTTATTTAACAACAAAAAAAAAATGAAGAGATAAAGTGAGGCGATTTTGGCGAGAATTGCGAACACCACAAACTAGACGAGAGATATTTTTGAGGTCATTAAAATTTCAAGTGCGAAAAATTGATGTTGAGTCGTTTTGGAGTTTAATTAGAAGCGCAGTGCGGTTTACTAGGAGATTATTTTCGAGCTGGGAGTACAAAATGTTTATTATTCTTGTGTCTGGGTATTGGAAGTTTCTAAATTCATTTTGGCGAACTCATAATGATTCATTCAAAATTCGCTTAGGTTTTCTTTTTAAAATTATTATCTTATTAGTCAAAGTAAACAAATAATGAATTATGTAGGTACTAAGAATATTTGGGTGATATAAGCAAACTTTAAAATAAATAAAATATCCTAAAATCAATAGGTTTCATAATCTAATAAACTCAGCTATAAATTCATTTTTACACAAAAAATCGATGTCATTCATTTGCATGTTACATAACTTAATTTAATCAAATTCTCGTTTTATTTTCGATTGATATACAACTCTTGGATAAAGTAGGAAATAGTCATAGTAAAATAGGTAAAATCTTGATTTTTACTTGCTTTTACCAAATTTAAATGATACTGATCGATTTATTGTCGAGAAGAAAGAAGAAAATTTTTGAATCATTTTAACTGCTTTATTTTTTTTTTTTAAAGTTTTTCCAACTGGCTTCCCAAGTGTCTTAAATCGAATCATTTAGACATATAACTACGTAGCTCTTAATAAGAACGTTTGTAGACCATGGTACAACTATAAAGACTAAAGGAAGATGAAGAAAAACCAAGAGAACATATTATTATTCCCTTACAAGCCAAAAATATAAGCAAAACTATAGATTTTTTAATATATTTTCTTGATTAAAAAAGGATATTATTGAAGTCGTATTATAGAAGCACTACGATCATAGATTTAGATAATTTTTCAACGTCGGTTTTTAACGCTAACTCTTATTCTACTCATGTACATTTTTCAGACACGTTTTCCCGAAACTATGTTCTTTTACATCAATTTTAAATAGCTCTTATTAGCATTAAATAATTTAGAGTAGTTTTTGGTGATTTCCCCCGTCTGGTGTCAAGTCGAAATTTATTAAATAAAAGTTAAGTTAAAATTAAATTATTATTAAAATTTCTTTTGTTTTGTTTTGAACGTAACACCCCTTTTTGTACTAACCCTAGGTCTCAAATAATACGATACTTTCTAAGAGCCTATCTAACGTGTATCTACCGCCTATCTATCAGAGGATTGTCTGTATTACTTTATGCCTTTATTGGAACAATTGTCTTAGATTTTATGTTTTGTCCGGATAGCATAAGTTGAAAAGAACAAAAACAAATACTTGCTCATTTTAACTGACTGAAACAAAATGTTTGATAGTTTCAATTGCTTCAATTATTTCGATACTAATCTATTGAGATTAAGAAAAAAAAATCCAGAATATCAAAGAGAATTGCACTTGAGAGGACCAATTACTATATGTATCACATATACTGCGTGTTCAAAAGTATCGTCTGCAACAATTAAAAATTAAGGGGGTGAGATAAATAGGCCACAAAATGTATTCTGGTGGCAAAATATCCGCATTTGAAATGGATTTGGAGTAGAAGAGCTTGCCACTGACAGAAAAGAGTTCGAGAATCTCATCAATGGTTTCCTATGTCCGGAAACGAGTTCAGAAAAACGAATTCCAAGAGTAGTATAAGGAATAAACAGTGTAATTGATTTTATATTTCAATTTTTCGAATCAAAAATTCTATTATTTGTGAATTTATAAAACTGTATATCTTTTATTTATTTTATAACTTAATTTTTTCAGCTAGTGATATAAAACTAGGTGTTTACGACTTTATAATTTGCAGCAGTTTGTAAGTCATTAACCCTGTAATACATCAATCGACTTATTTTTGGCATTTATAGTCATATAAAAGTTGAAATTTTGAAATAAAATAATTTATTCAACAATTATAAGCATAACATAAAATTAAATGCTTAAAGTCAGATCTTAATATAGTGGTATACTAAATGTACGTCAATGGATTTAACTTTTATGGGGATAAATATTGCAGCGAAGGGATGATTTGTAGAAAAAAATATTTTTTTATTAAATGAACCATAGAATCACTAGTTTTATTTGTATTTCAAATATAGAATGGTAACAAAAATATATTTGCAATCAATCCTTTGTAACTCTTTTCTCTTTACCTATGTATTCATTCTACAATTATATATGGGGCATTCCATGAGAAATAGAAAAATGGCTTTGAATTAATAATTCGTCTTATTATTTTCAATTTAGCCCTTAAAATAAAAAGTATACATTTTAGTAATATCAAAAGATTTTTTTCTAAAACGATAAAAATCGATTTTTTGGTTTGGCTAATTTTCGAGTACAAGTTAGTACATGTATCCATGGAAAATGTTCCTGTTAGCAACATTGGTTTTAACCATCTTATTAATTTCAGCAAGTTTATCATTGTATTCAGAAGAACAATAACCTTTTGACGGCAACATCATCAGAGTCCAATAATGTAAAACACTGGACTTTATTCTTCAATTTTGTACTTATCCCACCAGTTACAATATTTTTTTTTTAATTTCTTCTATGTAAGTAATTAGTCTAATACTTGATGAAAATGAAATAATGTGAGATAAATATAGTAGAAGGAAGAAAATCTCAACTGAAAATTTAGTAGTCGAACTGAAATTTGTCTTTAAGTGCACCATAGTAAGAGAGAAGGATTTTTTGGTGTCCCACTAGTCACACTAATTCAAGTGACAATCATTAGAAACTAAGAAAAAAAAATCTTTTTATTAAGTGATGTTGTTAATTGGTTATTTTTCTATAATATGAGATACATTTTATGATTATACTAGTTTCAATCATCTAATTATAGCTCATAATTAGTTGAAATTCAAAGTCAAATGTCCCACCAGTCACCATGGAATGCCCCATATATTAAACAAAATCGTATGCAGCCTAATAGAAAAACCCAAAATATCATTTACTTGATACTTAAATTGCTTAAGTAATTAAAATTTGTTTGTATATTAATTTTAAAAAGTAATGACCAGCACGGTTGCAATAGGTATATCATAAAGTTTTGGAGTATGCTTGAAAGATGAACTTCTATACCCTGAATATCGTATACTTAACAGTAATAAAGATAAATTTCATTAGGAGAAATATCTATAAGGTGTTTATTTTGAATTTTGAAATGGCCATGCAAATATAATTAACGTTCATTCACCGCAAAATTTACTCAAAAACAAACAAAACACAAGTTCATTTTTTGAAGGTTAAAAGAAATGAGGAAGTATAATTTTTGAGAAGATCTCTTTGTTGATAAAGTTTCTTATTTTTAGTAAAACAGTAAAAATTTCTTATTGGCATGGATAAATGTGAAAAATATGATAGAAGTGGTGACCTTAAAATGGAATGGACCTAAGATGGGGTAAGTTTCCCAATTTTCCCATAATGATAAAGTATGATAAAGTATGATGTCCACTATGATAAAGTATTCTAACAAACACAGATAGAAACAGAATGTTCCGTGTAATAAAATAAGACAGATTTTTTTCTTACGTTTGCATTGTCGAATATACAAGAAAATTTTGTAACCAACAATGAAGGCTCAGGAAATTGACTACTTCAGTATTAAATTTTCAAAAGTAAATTTTTTCAACAGGAATTATTTTGGAAAGTGATTGTTGTTTGATTAAATGTATGATCCATGTGTACGAAAAACTAAGGAGTTCTTTTAATAACCAATTGTTAATTTTCATTGAATAAAAGAATCCTACAAATGTGGATTCATAATTTTCAGCAAATCCCGTTGCAGTATCATAGTAATAATAGGCAAACGTATGTCGACAAACATAGAGAACAAATATTTTTGAACACATAAGTGTGAGATAAATACAATCATGGTTTCAAATTTGAACAACTAATTGTTGCTATAGTTTCAATGTTGAGCTGTAAATATTTCACGGGAAGTTACAAGTCTTTAATTAATTTATAGTTGCTATGTTTCTCTTCAATTTTAAAAAATATTTATTGTTAAAATTACTCGATTTTATCTGTTAAATTGGGGTATGTTTTCCATCTTGAAATCTTTAGAATAAAAGCTCCCTAACCCAATTTATCCTTTAAAGAGCTATCCGTTATCCTAGGCAAAAACTCGAAAAAAAAAACGTCTTTAAGCCTTGAACTAAATTGAAAGCTTGTCCCATCTCATCATCATAAATATAAGATTAAATTTCCTTTATTCATTCAAGAATAATCGTTAACTAAGATCACATACACACAACGAACAGGCTAAAATAAAGAACATGGAGCAAATATCCTCTTACATTCTCCTTAATATAAATCGCTTGTAATTTTTGTTTTCTACATCGTTATTGTCCTTACGCAATATTTGCCGACAAAATATTATTTCTTATATCTATATATATTATAGAAATACGATTTTCGTCAATTCAATTATGAAGCAATCCTGGGAAGAATTTTTTCGTATTGTTGATATCAATGAAAAGAACCTGTTTTATGCCTGTCCACAGGATTAAACGGACCAACAACCAACACTTATCCTTTCTCGTAAATATCACGTTACAACCAAGTGTTTTTCATTTAGCTAAAACGATTCCTTCAGCTCAATTTTTTTCGTCTTGAGTCCTCTAATTCTGTTGATCTATATATATATTATGTGAAGGAGCTTTTACAAAATTAAATACAAATTTTTTCGTCCTATTGATATTTTTTTTTCGTAAATTAACGCCCTCATGTCAATGTCTCCGTTCTCCACTACATAACGGGAAACATAAGAATAGCCTGTCTTAAATCTCATCTGGATTGTATACAAGTTTTTTTTTCAGGTTTACGTAAAAAATAGATGGAAAACGTGATGTTAGAAATTTGATATTATTTTAATTTTTTTTTTAAATTCTTTTTTCTTCAATTTGTCGAATTCGTTGTTTGTCTTCGACTTTTGTTTCTTCTTTAAGCCATTAAGAAATGACCAAATGTCAAAGAAACCATAAAAAGAAAGGGGAAGTTATTGTCGTTAAAACTTGGCTGGAAAAAATTGTCTTCTTAATGAGTTACTTTAAATGAGTTAAAAATAAAATAACGTAAATTATTGGGAAAACAAAGTATTTGGTTCTTACTTATTGCTATACAATTTTATTCATACTAAGGTTAATGGAACTACGGTAACATTTGTATAATATCAGGATTTGTTTATGTTTTATAGGTAGAAACAAAACCATTTATACAATATGTATGTTTGCTACTTTTTCACGCCTCAATGATTTATATGGTAAGAACAAAATTTAATCCAGTGATAGATGATTACAAATAACAGTAAGCACCAACATGGTATATATCCAAAAGGAATTTTGGAATATATAATTTAAAAAAAAAATCTAAAAAAATTCATTGAATATTTTGGATGATTGATAAATCATCAAAATACAATAAATGATGACTTGGAGTTGGACTTGGTATTGAAAGGGGTAAATCTAAGAATAATATTAAAAACAAAGATATGTAAAAAGAATCCAACTAAAGTTCGGCTTAGAATTGGTCATATAGAACCACCCTTGACTACATCTTCGGCTTAGCTAAAAGTGGGTATTAGCCACTAGAAACAGACGAATTTGTACCAATGTACGTGAAAAGTGAAACGTTAGTTAAGGAACGAATAGCCACGAATTTTTAGCGTTACTACTACGGTAGTACCAATTTTTTTATTTGGCGTTGCAGACTCTTTAAAAAACTATTTTGTTATTTGATCTCTAAACGACCAATCGATTTGTGTCCATTAAAACTCGTGAAATTTCATCAACTTGGGCTTCCAGTAGACGGTGAAAAAATGAAGTCTAGGTACCCGAACGTGTACTTCGAAAAGTGAGATAATGGGCTCAATACGATCATCCAAGTAGGCATTGGTGTTTAGAAATTGATCAAAATTTGTAGTGTCCGACTAAACTTTTGATTTTGGTCGAGTATCTGCCATAAAAACTTCGGGAGTTTCGACTTAGTTTCGGTTTCAGCTGTCGTCAAGCCAAAACTACGACTGCAACTGAATTCGAGAGATTTCGCGGCTGTATGAATCCATAAAGCAACGATTTGCGTCCATCAAAGGACATCCTGCTCTACCTTCTTCAACTTAATTGGATCTTTGATTTAAAAATACATTCATAAATTCAGAAAAAATTGGTATTCAGAATGTAAATAAAAAACCATTTGAAAACGTACGCAGAAATAATCCTTTGGAAAAGGAGAAGGACTATAGAATGCCCATGACAAATTCTCATTTAATAGAAACTTCTAATGTGGATGATGATGATGATCACTTATCGGAAGTTAAGCAAATTATTCTAACCTACTTATCAGAGCTTAGGTTACAAAGAAACTTAGATATTTGAATCATATGGAATTCTAGTTCATTTCTTTTTTTGAAAAAAGAAGCACTAGGTAAATTTTTATCGTCTCCATCAAACTTATCAACTTATCCATTCAAATTTATTCAAAGACCTAATGATTAATAAATATCTATGAGATTTAAAAATAAAGATTTGTTTATTATTACAATAAACTATTTTTTCCTGCGCAAACATGGGCGTATACGGAAGTTTAGGTTTCGGCCAAAACTGCGACTGATACCGAAATTCAGTTTCGGTTTCAGACAGAAAAACTGTTATAGTTTCGATCGGAGACAAAAAATTTGTTATTAAATTTATGTTTAATTGTTCCATGTTGTAAATGAGTACTATCTTTTATATTTAACTGATCCTAGGGACAAACTTCGATTTTTTCGAATTTCGACTCCGAGATATACAATTTAAAACCTCCGGTTTCGACTTCAGTTCCAATAAACCCACTTCTGAAACATTCCTTTTCAGATTAATGCGACTTTTCTTAATTAAGATTTTTTTTTGTACGATTATTACTGGTTATGATCTTATTTTAATTGTTTCGGATACTTTTGCTTAAATATTGTAAAATCAAGAAACCTAAAGCTTCAGTCGAAATTTAAAGCCGAACAATCGAGCTTTTCTCCCTCCAGTTGGACTCTATGATGTGTATCGAATTGTAACCAAATTGTGGCATTTGTACGCTTCTGCGATAAAACTCTGGACCAAATCAATAGTTATGGATAAAATATTAGTTTAATTTTATTTATCGATGCGCGTTTGTCATATTAACTCTGAATTAGCTAGCATTGTACAAAAATAAAAAATATAGTTATTAAAAGTTTAAAAATGGGAGTTCAGAAAGTTCTGAAGCGAGAAATGCCTGAAAGTCTTTTTCTTTCTTTTCTCGTCCAAACTGCTGATTCATTAGCCTTAGTTTCTTTAAGAACATACATGGTTGCTAATGTAAAAACCGCAATAAATTCATAATTTGCCATAAAAAGCTGGCAATTCCCCCAAAATACGCGCTTTAAATTACGTTCTTTTGTTGATCGCCCGGGGTGTGGCGTTATGCGTCTCCCTTTTTTTTTGGTCTTAATTCTTAGACTCGAATCTTTTCTTCCGGCCATGAATATATAAATAACAGACAAGTCATGTCCCTCCACACCGGGTTATTGTCCTGTGAATGCGTTAAAGATGCGTATGTCACCAAGTTTTGTTATTTTTACGAAAAAGATTTATGAATGTAAGTAGCGAAGTACACAACAACAATAATAACGACAAGAACACAGTTATCCAAAAGAAAACGAACATCGCTTCCTACTCGCCCCGAATGCACTAACATGAGAGTTAAGTAATAAATTGTCAAGTGCGTAGGCTTTTCGTTTTTGTTCCAAGCAGTATTCCATAAGCTCCACACAGGAGTTATTAGTTGGAGAGTTTAATCATAAAATGTTTCACAGTGAAAACTTGGAAAGTTCCAAGTTTAAATTAACGAGAATTGTTGTACCGATTGAAATCAATTCGAATTAAAGCCAGATTAACTATCGATTACACAGAAAATCGGATTACACAAAGCGTTGATATTACAAACATGTGCCAGAACTAGACAACTGAGAGAATCGAATTCGGACTTAAGACACGTCTGTCCGTCAACAAAAACGATAAGACCTTTCAAGATAAAAGACCGAAATTTTCGAGTTTTATTTGGTCAAATAAAAGCCGTATTGAAAGACTTAAGGCCCATTTGGAAAATGTTCTCATTATTCATCGCACAGATAAAATTCGAACGTTCTAGTTTTCTCGGTTAAATCGATGCTATTATGTCGTATCAAAAACTAATTGCTCGTTCAACTTGAGACTTCTCAACGATTCTTTCAGTAACCTCTTCAACCCAAATGATTGATCTATTTTACAACTCACTCTGGCAGTCCTTTTTGTTGCGTTTTTCGTCCTTTTTTTCGCACTTGTAATCGATGGATTTCACACTTAAGAAAGACTCGACAACGTGACAGGCTCTAATGATGATAGTAACGTTGAAACGGCCTTTGTTTTTTCCGAGGAGAAAAATTATTTGTGATGCTTTCCGAAGACTAGAGCATTGAAATGCGTCAACTTAAATTTGGGACTAAAAAACGTTTTGAACGTTGAAGAATGTGTCATTATTTTTGACATAATTGGAACGGTTCAACTAAAGAATTTTATAATTTAATCATGTACAAGCAATCGATTGGTTAACCTTGAAGTTCGGGAAAAATAAATTGATATAACACAATAAATTCCTTGAATTTCTGTGAAAAATTAACAATGAAAACCAAAATTAATTAAGAATTCAAATTTTCCCTATAATTTACAAGGACTCATTTCGTTATTTCCAAAGAGAAAACGATTACAAATTAAATACAATGAATGTGAAATATGAGGAGCAACTTGAAGAATATTAAGCTTAGTTTTACTTTAGGACTCGTATTTGTTATGAAATTTCATGCTATATTTTTTGAAGTCAAATTTGTATGATACAACATTGGTAAGTCTACCCCATAGTACGTTCACAAAAAATAGAGAAGCATTTGACAAGCGTAAAGTAGTGAAATTCACTGATAGGTAGCTGATAGGATTTTAAATGGATCAATAATTTCATGCCTACTGGTAACCGAATGGTCTAGGTGACCGTTCCAAAACTGGTAGGTTTTAGGATAGATCCTCAAATCGAGCAAATTGCCGATATTTTTCGACTACGAATTTTTTTTACCCTTGAGTCGCTAAAGACCTTAGTAGTTATAAAGCGACGGAAAATAACAATTGAAAAAGAAAAACAACTTCTTGGCATAATAAAAATATTTACAGTTTTGAACTTTAAGTTATGATTTAGATAAACATAACGTTAATGTTAGTTACCATAGAAAAATTCAGGGCTTTGGTGAGAAACCCTGAATCTAGGGAAGGAATAACGAGGGTACCTGCTTCGGGCGGCAGACTATTTCAAGAGGCGCCTAAATCCTAAAGCAACATATCTTCTTAGCAATCCATCTCAAGAGAGCGCTTCTATAAAGTTTCTGTTCCAGTTCGAAAAAAGCCGCATTCGTAGAAGCAGCATTGAACACGCCAGAAAGATATTTATAAGCATGATGTGATTCTTCATAAGGACATACAGAGCTTCGAGTACTATAAGTCAGATGTTATCTTTTCTTGATTTTTCTATACAAATTCGAGAATTGGACTCTCGATAAATCATTGAAAAAGAACAGAGATGCTCTTGAAATGTATACCTACTGCCATATACCAAGAATACCATGGATTCAAAGATAAACATGGAAGTTTTTAATCGTATGAGAAATGAAAAGGAACCCATTCTTACCATCAAGGAAAGAAAAACGCGCTTTGTAAAGAAGAAAGTATGAACTTCTACGAATGATTATAAAAGGCAGAGTTCAAAAGAAAAGGTCTTTCCACAAACATAAACATTGGCGACTTCTACTATAGGATGCATCCAACAGTAATGCCTTTTATGAGTCAAACATATTTTTTAATTAAATGCTTACCTATTAAAGCAAGAACTTACGACGGCCAGACCTTCGTTATTTTATATAAACTGAAAATTTCGCTATGGATGTCACTAATATAGGTAAGAACGAACAACGACTATGGAGTTTGGATTGGTGGTTACTTTGACAGAAACCAGGTAGAAAAGGTTTATAAAAGTTTAGCTTCGTTTAAGTATAAAAGTCAGATTTCTTATGTTTTCTTCAGAACATTAGAAATCACAACCTTCATTGCCAAATAATTGGCAGGGTTTTAACCCCCTGCCAGACATCCCTAGACATAAGTCAATGTAATAATAGACTAACGTTTGTACATATGCCGACAAAAACAGGGAACAAAAATTGTAGACATACGTATTAGGGAAAGCCAAATATAATTGTCTCAAAATTGAACAAACTGATTGTTGTCATTGGTTTAAACTGTCAATTTTTACCATTTGTCAGTTGAGTCAATGTTGTATTAGTTTATGGGTGTCCGGAAGAGGGTTGCAGCCGTGCTACGTGTCTGGTAAGAGGATGAGATTTCTATTATTATTCGGAAGAAAATGTAAAAAACTGGCTTTTATACTTAAACGAAACTCAACTTTTGTTTTATTCATTTGCTACCTAGTATCTGTCCAAGTTACCATCACCGAGGCTTCATAGTCGTTTATCGTTCTTATCAGTGTTGGGGACATATGTACAAAAAAAATTTCAGCTACTATAAAATAACGAAAGCCTGGCTGTCGTAAGCTCATGAACTATATATTTTTTTGAATCTTCTGAGATTATTAAACGGAGGATTTTTCAAAGTACTATAATGCAAAACCTTAAAATAGCAGAAGAAAACGTTTGCCTCTTAAGTTTTGTTTTTTTAAATCATAGACAAATATTTAGACAACTGAAAAAAGAATACCTAATCATAAAAAGACTAACGAATATCAAATAAATCAAACTCAGCATTATCAAAATAATATATAAATAAAATAAATAAATAGATATTCATATTCTTAGCACATCGACATTCGAGGGACGAATTTTATAAAATGGATATTTTAAATCGTTTGAAATTTTTAAAAATCTAATTTCAAACGTGAGACGACTTAAAAATGAAATTGAGTTAAAATATCAAATTCAACAACGTCGAAGTTGAAATTCGTCTCAAATTTTATCTTCAACGCATTGAATTTTATTAATTTTAATAATCACTTCAACGTCTCGACTCTGTTGAATCAATAAGATGAATTCTTCAATTTTATATCCAAGCCTCTCTTATTTATTGCGTCCATTACGACTTAATTTATTAATAATTCCATTATTTTTAATGTCATTAATCAAAAAGAGTTATAATGTAAGAGAAATAAAATAATAATATAAAGGCGTTAGAGGTCAAATACGTAATAAATTTCATTGTAATCACTATGAAATGAAAATGATTTAATGTAATGAATTCAATTTAAATATTTTCAACTGATCGTAAATTTTAACCAAACAATAATAGTACAACATGACACACGTCGAAATTCACTCAATTGATAAGAAAATTTCTAATTACAATTTTTCCAAGAAACATTAAGTTTTAATGGAATTTTTTTATGGTTTTGATATTTTTACAGCCACTTGACTTAGTTTATTGAAATCACAAAAATTTTCGTGATTTCAATCGATAGTTTCGAAGATATGAGGTTCTGTTTCGAGACCACCCGCATTTGTAAGGAAGAAAAGATGTTCTTCAGCAACGCTCTTTGAATTATTGAAGACGATGTTCAATAAAAGCCGATTACCAAAGATCATGCGATTTGTTTGATTAATAGAAAATATGATAATTAAATAATTTAAATTTTGATTAATGGACACTCAAACTAACATTAACATTTCCAGTTCTACATTAATCTTGTAGTCGTTGATAAGGGCGTAAAAATAAGTCCTTATCATTTAAATGAGTCATTTTTAAAGTTTTGAATTTCAACTGGCAACTTGAAAAATTGGGAGATAAAAGCTTGAAAAAATTAGCTTTAGTCTAATTTCGAATGGAATTTAGTGGTGGCATAAGTTAACATTATCTGACTGAAATAATGAGAGGGATGAAGGGGTGATTGTAATTAATATGAGCTCATATGACATTTTCGAGTCGTGTTATCTAATTTCTCATTAGTCTTCATGACAAAGATACGTACGTCAGTTTGTGTTCAGTAGTAATCGTATCAGCCACCAGAATGATATCCAAAGTCATCCAAAGTGCAGTGAAATGGGGACTTTTTGGGATTTTAAAAATATTTTCAGAATTTTACGACTGTTTTTCAACAATCAAATTCATCTTTTATCTATATGAAATATGTGAAATTGTAACCGCATTAAACACGTAGAAGTTCCAATCACAATGTTTTATTACTGATAGTAAATAGTTAAATAGGTGGCGATTGAAATGTGGAGAAACACTTTTATCTTTTTTCTATGCATATTACCCTTATAAGAAACAAAAGATTGATTATTGCATTGGGTGATATTGAATCACAAAAGCAAGAATCTGCTGAATGACGCAAGTGAACAGAAAAGTTAGCTAGTATATCACAAGGTTAATAAATTAAACAGTTTGCCTCATTAGGAAAAAAAAATAACGTCATCTGAAGTATTTTGAAATGTGAATCAGTCTAAATATATTAACATATTGTATAATGATTGATGAATTGGTACAATTGAAACATAGAACCATGGAAACATTGACACCTATATCAATTGATATTTTATTTTCTTGTTACCAATGCTACCAACAGTTTTGAATTTGAATTCCTTCTGGACACGCCACTTTCCTAAATATTCTGATTAGTTGTGAATCCATGAGGCTATCTGTATATTTTATAAACCTTGAGTACTTCATATATAATTCGAACGAATAAATTCTTTGAATTTCAATAAAAACATTGATACTATGTTTTCCTGCATATTTGGATGTTGTATTTTATCGCCGCTTTATAACTTTTACAGTTTTTAGCGACTCTACGATTATTCAAAAACTGTATCGAGAAATATTGAAAATTTCCTCGATACGAGAAACGAACCAAGCACCTGCTTGGAGCGGTCACCTTAACCACTCTGCCACCACTAGGCAATAGGCTTTATCTTGCATGTGATGAAGGAAATTGTTCATATTAATCACTTATAGTTGATTGTTATTTCAAATAAGATTTTTCTCATCTATGACTAAACACATAAATCTTTTACAAATGAAAATATCTCTATTATCAACAAAACTTTAAATTCTATGACAATTTTATTGTTAACGACTTATTCTTCTTAATTGGAAAGAACTTGTTACAATATTATGGTGGCTAAGACTTAAGACTGACATAATGCATGCAACATTGAAAAATGTTTATTTAAAAATTACATAAATTATTTGACCTTCTAAGCCATTCACAATTTAATCTTTAATCATTATCAATCTGGCTTTATTATTTAAATTTATTTTATCAAGTTTTGTTTTTTCCAATTAATTAGGGAGATAATAGTGAGACTTAACGAAATGTGCTTTAATTTTATACCATGGAGGGCAGCTTACTCGAATAAGGGTTGGTATTTTCATATCTAGGTAGTGGGATTTATCGTTTAGATTAAATTTTATCCGGAAAATTGAGAAATCATGTGTATTCTTATCTGAGAATTGTAATATGTGTAGGATTTATCTAACAGTTAATTTTTCATCTATTAAAAAGGTATCTTAAGGATATAGTTTATCTATCTATGAGTTAAAATATCGACTCTGAGAGTTCCTATGGGTTTATCCTATTTCATTGTAGAAATGCAACTTAAAATATTTATAGGTACGGGCCGATCTGTCTATAATTTACTTTCGATTTTCGAGTATGTTGCAAGTCAAGATATTGACTAACTGGTGAATTTGTGATAAGTACCGGAAACTAATAATAAAAAATCATTAAAATTTTATTAAAACAGTAATGGTTTGGCTTCAGATTTTTCTTCGTACAGTTAACCAAGACGAGGTTTGTAAGGCTGCAGCATTGCAGCCATAAACTTTTTGTGTTCCCTGGGCTTCTTCTTTCTGGGTCCCTTCCTTTCATCTATTATAAACCGAAAAGTCGAGCATATTTCAGCGATTAGGCGCGCAACTGTTCGACTAGTTTAGCACTGGGATCGGAGAACCACGACTCTTATGGTCGTCATACAGACAGAGTAGTGCATTCTAATAGAATATGAAAAGTAGTTCCATTCTTTGTCTCACAAAATCTGCATATTGTAGGATCTAACAGTTTTCTAATAGTATACCAATACTTTCTTAGATCACAGTTATGAAGCTTGGTGCCAATTTAATTTGAGATATACGAGTATTTAGTTTATTATTTCAGTTGTTCGAATATGAAAATAATTTCTCCTCATTCTTTTGGTGTGTTTTTGTTTCTGGGCGTTGCTCTATATGGGGCAATGATTATTATAATGCCACTCTTTGACGGGTTTCCTTACCACCTATTTTGTGATCCAAACATTGGGTCAATGAATGGTGTCGTCGTCTATTATACCAAATGGTCCTACATCCAAGCAAACATTACTTGGTTTTTGGCGGCCAGACCAGTAAGGACATGCTGGCGCTTTTATAATAGTTTACAGTTCACCTATAGCTCTATCAATGCTTTTAACACAGTCTGGCAGTCGGAAAATAAAAAAAAACGCTACTTTTCAAGCTTTTTCGTAAAAACTCCCATGCTTAATAATGCCATATAATTTAACCTAGTATAAAGCGGTTCCTCTTCTCAAAGATACTGGAAGTTCACCCCTCTGGGCTTTTCCGTGTAAACCAACCCCAGATACATTATCTGCCATAAAGTTTTCAGCAAGTCATACCTGGCCATGTAACAGTAGTTTGTGAATAGTAATGGAAGAATTGATTTTAGGGACAGTAAAACCATCAAACTCTTGGATATTTTGTCTTACTTTATTAATATGAGTTGGGCTAAAAGAAAGGCTATCGCTGTTTACACTGTTTTACAAACTTTATTTACTTGACCCATATTGGTCACCCTTCAATTTACTTTTTAATTAATCTTTTAGAAAACGTCATTCTGATCGTGGATGTATAGGATTACTGTTTCATAAAGTGGCAATTCTTTTTTATTTTTATTAAGTTTTAAGCACTGCATATTGAATACAATTTTGTATTATACTTCAGTCACGTTAGCAATTTGAATCGCCAATCTACAAAACTAGATGGCGTCATAAGAAGAAATTTTACTTTAGGCTATAGTTCAATAATTTCACCTTTAATAAATTGATGCTACCAAGAGTAACAAGTTTCATACTAATTAAAAGTAATGACAAAAGGTTGAAGGCATATCTTTATAGTTTGTAAGCATTGGATGATACGAAAATAGACAAAAAATAATAATTTTGATTCCTCAGTTTGTACGACAGCTTTATTTTTATTATTTTCTTTTTATGGAAATAAGTTCAGGGCAACCAATTTTCAAATATATGGCGTTAATCTTTCAGCCCTATCAAGCTGATCCCAAACACTCCGCCACATTGCATCCCTTGTCCTCAACAAATTCAACCAAAAATTTTATTATCACTCGTTTTAATACAGTCAATGATCGACAAATCGTGCCTTCAAATCCGGTGGTTTATGGTTCGTCAGTTCATTTAAGGGTGTGTATAGAGTAGCACACCCCCTGTAGATTCGAACAGTAGTTTTGGGGTCTCCTCATTTACCTTTCAAAGAAGTTAAGACGTAGAAATAACAAAAAAGGACACACAACACAAAATAAAGCGGACACTGGAAAGGTGACAGATGTTTTAGAGGAAGAAAATAATACATTTAATATTAAATAAATTCTGACCGTTCGTTACTCGTCTTTGTGTCCTTTCGATTGCCTTTTTTTGTATTTGAAAATTCTTATGTAATTTACGTCTGCTTTATTTTATTTATATCATTTTCATTCATTTGGTTCTGCTGCGTAGCTAGTTTGTCTTTGAAATTTAAATTGGACAGGTAATTTTATTTATTTATGGGCAAAAGATCAAAAAAGAATACTTTCAAGTTATAAGTGGTGATAAAATTGATAATCAATTTTGGTTTGTTCGTTTACTCCAGCAATCATAATGATTTTTTGGGGTGAACGAAATCTAATACTTAGAATTACGCCTCTTATAGTTCGCCTATTTTGCCAAAACATTCTCATGTTACATTAACCTACTGGAAACCGGTTAGGGGCACAATGCAAAAGACTGTTCATTAAAGAACGGAAATGCATAAGAAATTTTGAATTCTTCACAAATCGCGGCTGGCAAAAGATAGAAACAATCGCGCACAATGGGGAGATAAATTTACATAGAAATGCTGCTCGTAAATGCTAATAATATATTCATTCATCTTTAACCTCGTTCAAAAACCTCTTCATATTACAAATGAATTATGCGAGTCTTCATAAATAATAAAAGTTGGTCAAGTCGTAATAAATTACGGAGATTTGGCTGGATATTCGGCGAGTTAGCGCGTAAATGCAATAATGGGCGATTTGGTTCGGCATGAATGTTGGAAATATTAGGTATATCATATGTATTTTCTGGCGATTGTAATAAATTTAAATTTAATATTTGTTTTATTGTCACGTGTGTGCACTCTTTGCAAATGGCATAATTTTATGGGCGGACAATATCAATGCGGAAAATTTACAAGGCTGACAACCCTGAAATATAGTAATACGAACAGATTAAAATAAACCAAAAATAATTAGCAAAACACTTTTTTCTTTGTTCTAGCATTCTGAATATATAAATAGATGTCTTCGCAACTCATTATTAAATTCCTACCTGACCTGATGACTAAATTTCGACTAATTCTTTGATTTTGGAGATCAAAATCAACTTTATTCTTGGTATTTTTTTAAATATTTTGTACATAATGTAAAAAAAATTCAAGGGTAATAATTCTTATATCTTATTATATCACCCATTAACTTCAAAATTATTGCAGAAATTGGTTTAAATTTTGCTTTTCAGACATTTTTCAAATTTGCAACGTTTCGTCACATTGTTTCTGGCTTTATAAGTTGAAACTTGAATTTCAGTTAACTGTTATCATGTTTTTAAACGTGACAAGCTTGAAAATGGTAAAATATAAAATAGATTGAGCTGCAAAATTCTTTCAATTCCCGCTATTAATCTTATTATGGGTTCTATCGGGAAAATGAGTATTCTAGCTAATTATCAATGTTTATTGTACCATTGTAACGATGTAATGGAATCGTAATAAATTTTCATCGCACTAGCAGATATATTAACTATCACATGCATATTCTCGATATCAAAAGGATGCTTGAAATTGTTTAGATGTAACAATCAAAGCACTTTCTTAGTCATACTCATTAAATTTCAGTTCCCTTTCTATTACTCATTTAAATCTCAAAAGGTTTTAAGCTGGACAATCTTAGAATGATTTTTTGGTGCCATTAAAATTAATTCTATACCGCCGTTTTTGGTGGTTTGCAATTGGTATTCTAATATAATTAATATTCTTAAAAAACACCTTGGACTATGATGAAATTGTATATAAAACATGTTTTATCTACAATTTTCAAAATTCTGGTATATATTTAAGTTGAGCAGTCAGTAAAAATAAATTTAAAATATAAATTTATTTGCTTAAAATCAATTGTTCGAAAACAAATTTTATGTAAGAAAACGTTTATTTATATCAAATATTTTGTTATTCATTCGTACATGTTCTATGCCATACTTATAAGATGCTGCAATCAATTGGGTAGAAAATTTGATACCAAGTTTTCAAAGGAACTCCTGATTTTAGGTTGTCTGAGTACGATTTTTCAAAATTAATTCATATGGTTGCCAAAGTCCTTACACCAAATATCTTAACAACCATGATATCTAGATATTATTGGCCCTTTACAGCAGGTGTATCTAAACTTTTATAACCTGTACATAATTTTTGACGCCCCGCATTAACCTCAATAAAAGTAATTTTCAGTTAATTAAAATATAACTATCAGTGAGGGAAAATATTCTTTTTTTTTATTTTAAACATGTATTAAGAAAAATTGTTAAATAATAGTTACTTTAAAATATTATATAATATTTATCGTAAATTTACATACAAGATTAGGTATGTGTTACTTACATATAAACAACTGTTTTTTTCGACCCTCTAGAACAAATCGATTCCAAAATAGCAGGAAATCGACCTCAAGGCATTGAGCTGTACATATGGATTAACCCTGCATATGCCGTGAAATAGAAATAAATAAAAAATCTACCATGGTGTACAAAGCGCCATCGGCGTAACCACAGTTTTATGGAAAAAACAACAGCTGACAATTGAGTACCGATGAACGCCAACCTGCACAAATAAGCGCCTAAATTCTACCTCCTTCGGTTCCTTCAGTTGCTCATACCAGAGAAAAAAGAATGTTCTTATGTATAAGTCTTCCATAAACGATTTCCAGTACAAGCGTAATTTCATCTTGTTTAGTTCAGTCTAAATTAGTGCCTACGTAGATTGCGCTGACAGTTGTTTCTAGTGTAACTTGTCATTCACTGCGTTTGCTGTACAGTGCGTTGTCCATATTTATACAGATTAGTGCCCACTGCTTACAGCATAAATATTTGTATATACTATAGGACGTATAGTTCCAATCCTCACCAAAGCATAATTTTTGTAAACGTTTATATAAGTGGCAACAAACTCGTGTACTAGGCATTAAGGGGAAAATAGCATCCCGTTTCCAAAAAGAATAGAAAATTGCTCTATTGACCGAACTAGCTGTGAAGGATCATAGGATCCAAAAAAATGGTCCAAGTTGCAAGTTGTCCAAAGGAAAGGGCAAGTTGTTCATGAAAAACAAATCAAATAAAAAGTATTAGCCGTATAGGTGACGTGTTATTCATATCTATGATTCAGAGAAATGACGAAAAGATTTGGAATTTCATCGACCAATAGGATAAATTTGTAGTTTGTACTACTGTTTTTTATAAGCTTTGATGTTTAAAAGCTAGAGTCTGAAAATGGATAATTTAAGTAATCAAAATGTTTATGATAAAAATTTCCCAAAAAAGATTGAAATATTTTCATTTATTTTCTAAATTAAAACGAAAATTTTATCAAAAAAATCAACAAAACTGAAAAATTATGACGAGGAAGCATAAAATCTGAACACTTCAAAGAGATTGTCTTCCTGTTACTCTGAGTACCTACTTAAGTAAATTTTTTCATGAATTCACAACAACATTCAACCTTGTCTACCTTGAAGTGCAACAAATGTGAAATTCGTACATTTTGATTATAGCTCCGTTCCTCATTAAGAATTTTGGCTATCTTTTGAAGGCCAAATTAGCGGCAGAGTCTAATTTGGTTAGCAAGTTAATTATTAATTATAATGAGAGCCCAAGCGGAAATTGAAATCACTAATTTCTTTTTATGAATATGATTCTTACATATTTGAATAGCTGGGCGTTACAACATTTTTCAAAATAGAAACACACATAAGATAATTTAGTCAAACAAGGGCAAATTTAATTAGCGATATCGCTTATCAACTCGAAGTAGTTATTAGCTTAAATGATTGATAAGTTTCATGTGAAAAAGTTTCACCTTTTTTTGTACGTAAATGAATCAAAGTATATTTTTTTTAAATATTTTTGATACTAAAATAAATTCTTCAGCTTTAGGTATTCGTGGAATAAGATAATTCTTTTAATGGTTTGACAAATGAAATTTATTTCACAAAGTTCCAAATGGAATTTTAGAGTAAAAGTTGCTTAATTATTAAATAAAATTTAAAACTCCATAATTAAAACATAACTTTAACGTGTTAATTTTCAAGACAGTCCAGTAAAAGTTTCAAATTTTTTCTCTTTAATTTTGTCACTGATGATATCTCGACAACATTCTTAAAATTTTAATAAAATAACCCCTTGCCCCTATACTTCGTTTCCGCAAACACCCGCGACTAAAACTCAATTTCATGATAGAATCATTTTTATCACTCTCATCAATCAGTTCCCAATATAAAATCATTAAAATTCCATGAATTAAATATTTCACGTACACATAATTAATTAAAATGTTGAAAAATAAACGAAAATCCAAACCTGGAAACACAACAAAAGATATTCACAATAACCCATAAAAAATAACTAACAATTAAGCGCTCATACATTAATTAATCTCCATAAAATTCCGTGAAGAAGTCATATTCAAAAAAGCCCGCGTCTCTCTGTAATTCAAACAATTTAAAATTGCCTCATTTTGCCGATTTTTGATGATGGAAAATGTTATTTGTATAAAATATAATATACATACTATACAAGGGGCCACGCCAGGAGGGTGGCTCGACTCCACTTTTAAATTAAATCATTAATAAAAGCCCTGCTATCTGTTTTGTCATCATAATTTAAATAATAATTAAAGTAATTAATGATTGTAGATTTAAACGATAACGTGTATTTCATTTTTACAGAACATTCAACTGTGAGGTATTTAAACGGGGAATAACAGATGTCGAAAAAGGCGGAGATAACCGCGGAAAATAAAAATAAAATAATGTTTAAAAAACTTATCTTCCAGCTAGTTAGAATATTTTCTCTTCTAATTATCTATGAGATTATGTAATTTCTGCGAAGATTTGTCTATATTTATGCAAAATTCAAGGTTCTTCTATTTAATAGCACTTCGATCGTAAATGATGTTGAATGATAAAATGAATCAACTGATCTAATAAATTATCTTATTTATTATATGTAGCTTTATAAGCATAGATATAAATTTTAATTTTAATTTTAATTTTAAGAATAAGATTTTTATTGTTTAAGTTTCAAATATAAATAAACAAAATTATTATTTTAGCAAACTTACGACCTCAAATTAAAATATATTTGTCATATTAATACAATATATCAACGAAAATTTATAAACAAAATTAGTAACTTACAATTAAAACGATGACATCTAAAAATAAGGCATTGTAATACTTTCATTTAAATAACAAAAAATAGTTTTCCTTCCACAATTTTTACTTTCCTCTTTAATTAAAATTTATCCACAGCAAACTGGAAAGTCAACAAAGAAAACATTTTTTTTAATTCTTTAAATTTTTCGCAGGAAAACTTTAAGTATTATTTTTCATGGAACTATATTTATTTCAAAGCTACAAATTATGCACAGGTCTAATAAAAACTTTTGTTGAGCATCGGATGTTCAACAAAAAAAGATACCAACGAATTTCTATACAAAAGATTATCTATCAAAGTAGGTTTTAATTTTTGTGTTTGTATCATTACAAAAGTAATAACTTTACTATTGAAATTATTTTCTGAGTTTAATAGCCACACTTTACAACAAAGCATTGTTATATTTTCATTTAAAAAACAAAGAAATAGTTTAAATTTGACACTTTTTCCTCAGTTACTAAAAATTTATTTAAATTAAACTTTTAGTTTTACTTTTCATAGTTCTTTGTTTTTCTCAAAGCAAAGTCTTTTAAGCAATATCGTGTATACATTTTTGTAGAGAATCAAATGTTCTACAAAAAAGAATACCAATTATTTTCTATACAAAAGTTCACCTATCAAAGGAGGGTATATTTTTTGTGTTTATTTCATTACAACAAAAATTACTTAACAATTTAAATTATTTTCTGAGGTTAATATCCTAAATTTAACTGTACTTGGGTGCCTAAATATAAGCCATACAGCCTGTTTACAGTGCCATTAAAAGACAAGAAGAATAAGGCTAGTCGTTACTAATTACAATCAAACAATTAACCTTCATTTATTTTTTGTAATTTATTGCTATTTAAATTGTAAAATTAATTTTCTTATATTAAACTGGCACATCCTTTTACTGAGTTTTCCAAGAAAGAAAAATATATTTGAGGGATTAACAGAAAGTTCCTCGAGCTTCAAAAAATATATTTCCCGAAAAATTCCAAGAAGCCATATATTTTTGTATTGACTTAAGTAGAATTACAAAAAAAATATCAGAAAATTCGTAGAATCTTTGAATAATTCTTCACTTCTTGTAAAATTAGATGGAAAAATAAAAACGGGATAGATCTTGTTCTAGCAATTTATGTAAAAATCTTTCTAATTCTAGGTATTATATTCCATTAAAATAAACACTTTATAAAATACTAGCAAAAAACTAACAAAAAATATCACCCTACTTTATGCAGTCGTGAAAACTTTTGGATTTTATGTTAGGGAAGTTAGAGGATATACTATAAACCTAAATTTTATCAACTTCCAATAGATAACAAACATACTGACTTATAAACCAAGTTAATGTGACTTTATCGGAAATTGAATAATTTTCGCCTCATTATAAGTTATTTTGGGGCAAAGTTAGCCAACACTATCGATACATTCTATGAAGATCCGAAAATCAGGAGGAAGATCTTCAAGTCACTAAAACTTTTTCAAAGTTATTAAATATATACTTTAAATTAAAGATTCATAAAAATAACACTTAAGTAATGTTTAAAAAACTACTAATCACAAGGAAATTTATTAATTCCTATTATAAATTAAAGCAATTAATAACTTTTGTTTATAATTTAAGTTTAATGATTTTCTGAGAAATAATATCCTACTTTGTCTTAAATATCAACTAATTGATAAATAAAATGATACTTAAAGATTTATTAAAATTGTGAAAATATATTTTTTAAGTAAGAGCATCTTTAAAATTATAAATTTTTTGGAATTATTGTATTTCTATTAAGAAAACATTACTTTCAACTCATTTTAACCATATAAGCCTACATATGTAAAAAAGAATAAACGATATTTCCATGAGCAAGCGAATTCAAAGTTAAAGCTATACAAATTTTTTTGGACACACTTAAGCTTATGTGGTTAAAACAAGTCGACAACAATTACAGTAATAGAAATAGAATCGCAAAAGTATAAAGACGTTCTAAAAGAAGCAAAGTAAAGCTTTATTTCTGTAAAAACAATATAAAGAGAAACAAAGAATATAAATTTTAATGAAAACTATTAATAGGTACTTATCGCATCATTATTTTCCTTATGAGTCAGAAATATTCACTAAAATTTCAATGAAAACGTTAAATTACTAACGCAAAGTATAGCTATTAACTCATAACCCACACTCCTCTATACCCTTCTATTTACTATAGTACTTACTATAGTTTTGGACCAAATTTTTTTGAAACATTGAATTGGTACGTTGATTGTTCAGAAGATTTGAGTATAAATTATAAATTTGGTATCTAGTAATAAATAGGAAAGTAATAGCTGAGAACATAACGTTCATACTTCCCAGTGCTTTAAAAGTTGTAAAACTCTACATATTGTGCATATAATTATTGTTCTATCAATTATTTGTGCAGTTCTTATCACACGTTGATTACTTTTATATTAAAATATTTGCACTCTAAAAAAAGCAATTTGGGCAAAATTGCATATTAATAAATACTGATACTTCCTTCTTGAATTTTAGTTCCTCGTTAAAAAAAAACGCCAAAATTAATGTTTTTGTTATTTAAATGTTTGAAAAGTTTCTTATCTTTTGCTTTTATCATGAAGGTTATCAACTTAAAATATCAATATTAAAGAATTCAAACTTTATAAATTGGCTTTGAAAGTTATAGTTATCAAAAGTATATGACTGTATATAAGAATTTTTCTTGTTGATTGGTATAATTCATAGATAATCGAAATGGTAAGTTTGCTAATTTATAAACATAGGAAAATTTATATTTAAAAGAAAGTTTTTATCATGTTTATTAGATCAATTGATTTTCATTAAAATATAGGTACAAAACATAGTCTCAATGTACCTTTTTTCCGTCCCGAAACTTCACAGTTCCTTCAATAATTGAATTAGTATCCACCATTGTTAATGATTGAAATAAACACTGAGATCAAACGATCAATTTTCACCAACTTCTGCTGATAATTAAACCATCACTTGATCCTCCAACAATCACTAATTGTGATATAATTTATCAATCACTTGAAATTTCCAAAAAGAAAACCCACTTTTTCCAAAAAAAAATCACACAAAATTGACACCAATTATCGCACCGGCACAATGCATTCAGTAAACAAAATTCATTTTTTTTATAAACTAAGTATTGCCAACTTAAGTTAAATACTGAAGAGATAGTTATAAATTAATTAAATACTTTCATTTAATTCAGAGCAAATTGCACTAATTATTATTTTTTTTCAATTACGAGAATAATCTTGAACCGGTTTAACTCTTGTGTAAATTACGTAAAGAGAGTGGATCGTAGATGGCGCGTAATGCAACACCGATGTTACTCGGTTGCAGTCGCGCGGCTAACTGAAGACTAAACCCGGAGCAAAGCTTTGATATTGCGAACGACAAATGCGGCGAACGCAAAGATCTTTCCAGTTCGGACGATATCGTTAACACCTCGTTCATGGGCAATCCCCGTTCTAAACCCGAAGTCACTCTTAATTATTTTGATTTCGATTAAACAAATCAAATTTTTTCCACTCAAATTAATTATATACCATTAAATATTTCACAAGCACTAGATTTATTGAGAAAACCAAAGCAAACCTAAACAACTTTTTATCCTCCCCAGCATTAGCCTTCACTGCAACACTTTTCCAAGAGTTTAATAAAATCCAAAACTTTAATTAAATAACTTCCTCCTTTCTTCCTATCGCCGAAAAACTTTTTTCTAGTCCTAAATTAAATTGCTCCTTCACATTTCGCATCCCAAAGCTTCAAAAAAAAATTGCAGGTATTTAATTTGTAGATTTCTTTTTAGTTGAAAATTGTTAGTCTTTAAGACAAACAATAGCTCCGTGTAGCTCTGTGATGTTATCTTAATTGCAGAATTTATGCAAATAATTGCATTATTATATAGAGTGCTGTGCTACAACAAAAGTTAGACTTCAACTTTAAAACTACAGAAAAAAAAAATAAAACTTTTTTAACGTAAAATGAAAAGAAGAGAATATTGAAGGAGAAAAATATAAAAGAAAGTACGTGCAGAATTTTGTTCAATGGTTTAACATTTTCTTAATTAAGTAAAATACTATTTTTACTAACTTATAAAGGTTACTTAATTTTTTCTTGCTAATTGGCACCGTAAAATGAGATAAGGTTGATCAATTTTGAAATTCAAATAACTAATTTCAAAATCATACACGTAAATTGAAAAAATGACAACATCGATTTTCATTATACAATCGATACAATAAACTTAAATGTGAGTAATCAATATTAAAGGGTGTTGAATGAAATACTTCTTATAAAAATACTTTACTATTCAATTATTCTTCCTGGCTATTTATGTACTCTATCTTACGAAAAGATTAAACACAAAGTAACACTATCGTTTCTGTTGCACTTTTTTTATCCAATCTGGTACCTTAATATTTTTTTAAACCAATAAAAAAATAAAAATCAATATTTACAGTTATTTAAGAAAATTGCCCATAAAGACCCGTTTCCACTTAGACTATAATTTGTAGAGTGACATCTAGTGCTGTTTCCAAAAACAAAATTCTTCTTTTTAAAAAATATAAAGTTTTTATCAGTCACCCTGTAAATCAAGGTAACTCATTTCATGGTATTTTTTAAATTTTCAAATTGGCAAGAAGTAATTTTGGGTCTTGTCTATACTATAAAATAACATAGATAAATTTAGTTTAAAAATTTACATTTTAATGAACTACAGTTGTATTAAGTTGAAAAATTTTAAGTCAAAATTAAGTATTTGGAAGTAACTGAGATTTTTTTAAGCAAATAAAACTTAAAAATATGTGAAAAAAAATAGAGTAATGCACTACAATGATAACAAAACCAAGTATATCTTTTTGAAGTTATAGTTTTTTAAGCACGTTTTCTAGTATGAAACGAAATTGATATAACTGGCCATGTAGTTTGTTTCAAGTACTGCAACATTTTCTTTAAACTTTACAGAAAAGAATATGGTGTTTGAAAAAATTAGAAACTTTTAACTTAGAACTACCACAACCATAAGAGTTTATTTTTCGTCAATGTACCAATTCAGATGAATAAGTTTAAATAATCTTATAAAACTGTACAGCTAATCATTTGGATGCTTTGCACAATTTATGATACGCAAAATATTTTAAAAGCAAAAAGCTAAAAATTAAGTAAACCTGGTGGTCGAGTGGTCATAGTGGTCACTTTGGTAGGTGTTTGATGTCATATTGAGCAATTTTCAATATTTCTCAAATTACAGATTTTTATTGACCCTAGAGTCGCTTGAAATCCTGGTAGTTATAAAGCGATGAAAAATGAACAATAATTACTAAATATAACTAATATGACTAAAAAATTTTTAAGCTAAAAACAACACCAGGGTTGGATTTAGAATAATTGAAGACGTTATTTACTTTTTTGTAACGAGAACGATCCAATTTGTTTTTAAAAGCATTAAATCAAATAACTTTTAGGTGTAGAATTTTATGGGCCTGATCATTTTGAAAGTCTATAAATTATGCTTAAAGAACAATGGAACAGACCGGTAAAGATGCTTCAAAATTGAATTCATATTACATATTATCTATGATCATAAAATTCAATTCTGAGTTTCTTGCGACTCTAATAATGGTATTTTTATGATTTTAAGGCCTTATGTTTCATTGTTAATAATCTAATGAAAAATGCAGCCCTGATTGGCAGTCTTGAGTCAAGCAATAAAACAATCTTAGCAACCACCATAAAAATATATCGTGTAAATAAGCCCATATCAAATAGAGGAACTCCCAGTCCATTTAATCCGATAACATTGCAACTATTTGTATTTTCTGAATTTTTCTTTTAGTTCTTAATTGTTTTCAATGATCAAAGATTTTTTTTTCTTCTATAATTTAAACGTGACTTTTGTTATTCAAAGCAAAGTTATGTTAAGTTTTTACAAAAGCTTAAATTTTAATTCCATACTTGTACATATTATAAGCCGTAAATAAAAATGTATTTCCACGAATCAAGAAGCAAAATAAAAATATAAATTATAGTTTTAAAATTAGAAAAAAGTATAGCTATTTTCTACATAATATGATATTAACAAATTATATGGATAGATGAGGAGATCTTAGTCTATGCTGAATTTTAGGTTCAGGTATCTAGATTTCTCTAAAATATTAGAGTTCCAGGCACCACTCCAAACCAATGTAGCTCTTAGAACTTCTCGTTTAGAAATCAATGAGGTTCCAGATATCCCTCTAAACTAATACACTACTTGCTATTTTGAAAGAACATTGTAGTTCAGATTCAATGAAAATCAATGTTGTCAACTTTGAAAATCACGTTAACAAAGTCACGAGGTACTTGGTGGAGATATTCGAAGAAATTTAATTTCTATTTATCTGTACTTATGTTATGGAGAGATTAATTTTGAGATTTGAAATCTTCGGTCTCGTTTGATCTCGATATCGCATGCGATATTCTAGTCTTGTCTCTTTTGTACCACTAAAAACATGTTAATCGTCTGTTCGGTTTAGTTCTTTTTTTTTATTCTGAATTAAAAATAAATATGTATTTACCGAAAAAATGTTTAACTGCAACCCGGGATTTTTTGAAATGAGGGATGAACTACCACAATTTGAACACCTTTGCCAGGGATAGACGGCGCTGGAGGGAAAAATTCAATCTCGAAGAAAATTTAACCTATCACCAGGTATAAATCAGAAAAATAACAGTCAAGGTGGTCTTTTTAAATTGGTAACTAAATTCAAATCTTGTAAGAAGAAAATTTTCAATTTTTTATTGGCTTACGGATATTAATTAATGCTAGAGTCGTTGAAGAAACTTATGAATTATACATACATTGATGATATTAACAATTTAGAAAAAATATTTTACTTGACGATGGCATGGAGAGATGTCGAATTAAACTCTGTAAAATGTTTTAAAGAACAGTTTTCAAATTGAAATCATTTGAAGCAATAGATCAATTGAATTTCATCGTGTCCCCTCCAAAACTGGTAGGTGTTGGATTCAAACTTCCAAACGAGCAAGTTTGTAACATTTCTCGATTTACAGTAAAGTTTGGCAAGAAAGAGATCTATTTTCTGTTTAACGACCACTTCAATATCCCGCGTGGTTGAATTCTTCAATTCAGCGTCATCTATCCCTGGCAAAATTCTTCAAATTGAGGTAGTCTATTCTTTGTATCAATAAATTTAGGATTTCACTTCATCTGCTTTTTTCTTGGAGTCTTTCAGTTTCGCTTCTGCGTCATTAAGTGTGAATCCTTTTTCTCTAAGAAATCCTGGGATTGGGGAGGGGGGATAATCAATGGAACCTCATGGACCCATTTAATCAATTTTCCTACTTGTTACCACATTAATGATTATCCTTTCTTCGCTAACTCTCTTCAATACTTCTATTTCAAACGATCTGAGCTGTTATAAGACGACGATATATAAAATTTATTTTTTAAATTTATTTAAGAAAATATTACTTAAATCATTCCCAGTGATTGTATTTTTTTAAATCCAAATTTAAATTGGTTTTTTAAGTTTTCAAATATCACTCTTACATATCAATTATGTAAATTAATAAAAATGTGGCCTTCTTGGCTTGGTACGTTGAGTCCAACTAGAAATGCAAGTTCAAGATCGCAAAAGACATTAATTCCGTGCATTTATTTTTGGTCTTGAAAATGCGATGTTTTTATTATGAAAGATAAGAAATCTAAATTTAAAAATAAAGTTCCACTCGTTTTTTTCTGGTTGGTCATTTTACAACTAAAATGACCAGAAAAAAATGGAATAAAATTATGTGGCGAACACATAAGCTGATCGCATGTTTACATCACATAATTTCTGAATTTCGGCCCCTTTTTACAAAGTATTTAGACGTTGTTAAAGTAAGAGACTTGTTTCCAAGCATTTCGTTCGTGTATTTGAGATAAAATGGGTTTACAATAGCAGGGTGTCAAACCCTGTTTACATTTATATCAACATGAGTGTTTTTGATTTATTTACCTTCAAAACAGAGATTCTCAAACTTCCCTACTAGCAAGTCTTTGCGGTGAAATTTTTTTGTTCAGAATTTAATTGATGTTGTTCCAAGCTGAAGACGTTAAAGGGAACACTGAGGAATTTCCGCTCTTTTCAATTTCGGCAGAGTTTTGGAAATTTCAAGGAAGTAATATCTGCTCCCTTGGGAGCCACTGGTCTAGAACTGAAAATCATAGGATGAAGGACGAGAACAAGAGCTGGATCTCTCATATTTCGTTTTATTCATGTGGGTTCATCAGACATGAATGTTCCACCCCCTCTTTACCTGGCTGACAACCGAATTTACCACGACCACAATATATAACGTGTATATTATTAATTATTTATATATATATATATTTGGGGTTCAAAACACTCTGTCTGTTTCATTCGATTCCATTCTCCTAAACAAAACAAGCTTAGATTGATGATTTTATTCATTTATTGTTCGAAATGAAATTTGTTTTGATATAATTCGTTCGAATGATTTGATTTAAACCGGAACAATTTCAATGCAAGAAGTGCTGATTTGTCGTTGGTTTGATTTATATGAAACGAAATTCGGGCTGGTTTTGACTATCTATATAAAAGGGGAAAATCGATGAGTGGCAAAAAAACAGCCCTTAGTTTTTCGGATATGTAATGAGTCATTGTGAACAGTTGGAAACAAGTTGGTTTCTAATGAGGTGGTTGTTAAAAAAAAAGATACTAATTGAACGGCAAAACAAAATAAAAAGCTCGTGAAAAAGCTTTTAACTTTCACTTTCTAAATCCTTATTATATTTGGTTGAAAATATATTTACAATTAAATTTGGATTTTCCAATTAATTTTTAATTAAACCTCTCATTTTCATTTTTTAAACCTTACATATACAACTACACATCCCTTTGTTCAATTCATTACAAAATTATGTTTTTGAAATTGCCGCTCACCAAAAGAACAAAAAAACGATGATTTTTATGCATAAATTATTTTTAAAGCGATTTTAAAAGGAAAAAAAAACAATGCAAAATGAAACAATAATAATTATTTCCGGTTAACTGTCAGACCGATTTGATTATTATATTTAAGATTAGCAGTGATTATGGCAGTCGCGTTTTTGCGCCCTGTCGGTTCCTCTTTAATGTTAAACGTTTGATGAGTCAGGAAAATAAATAGAAAAATTATTCAAATAAAGATTATTATAATTGGTATCTCCGAGATAAAATGCTTTATATTTCTTATTGTCAACGGCTAATAATATTATACTTTTAAATGGAATGGAGAAGATTTAATTTTTATTTTTATTCAGGAAAAGATGCAAGCGGGAGATAGATGGAGAAAAGGTAGATGGTATGAATTAGACATAATCTAAAAGTTTCTCTGGAAACTTTGTTCGAGGAAAAAACCAACCAAGTTAGTGTTTTGGGTTTCAATAATAAATTGAAACATTTCAATTAGCATTACCATTAACCAACTTAATAGAATTTTTTTATTTCAACTTGGGAAAAGATTATTAAAAACAGTGTTTATGTTTAATAAGAAACTATTTATTGGGGTTTGTAGGGACCCAGAATTATTTACAAAGACCCAACATCTACCAATTTTGAAGAGGCCATCCTGACTACTCAGCCACCAGTCGGTAACTATATTATTATTCAAAAAATAATTTTCCTAAATCATTGCTACTTTCTATAAGTAATCAAAAGAAAACTATTATATTTAATCTATTAGAATACATAAAATTGTGGAAAAACTTAAGCATGCCTAATAATATGACCAGAGACTATATATGACTACAGATATCACAGGCAACGGAGATAAGGTATCTCGAGATGCACCTGGATAGAAGATTAATCTAGCGGAGACATATAATTGCCCAAAAAGATCAGTTAAATGCGAAATGCCGACAGCTTTACTGGCTAATTGGTTAGAAGTCTCAATTGTCGTTGGATTGTGAACTCCTGTAGTCCATTCTGAACCCATAACATCCAGCTTTGGGGAGCGACCAGCGACTCCAACTTAGACAGCTTTCAACGTTTTCAATCTAAGATCCTCAGACTCGTTGCAAAGACTTCATGGTTCGTCACAAATCAGAACATCCATAAAGACCTAAAAATGGCCTCTGTCAACAAGGAAATCGACACCCATGGGACGAAATATCAAAAGAAATTAAATGACTTTGTTAATCATCTGATGGTTAGCCTTTTAAACAATATGAATAATTCTACTTAACTGAAACGCGTTCTGCTCCTGGAAATACCATATAGAAAATAAAAAAATCCAGCTCACTACCCTAAAATAGCGACCAAGCGTGATTAGACGAATAGCGGATTTGCTTATTGTCCAAGAACAAGTTGCGAATACTAAACAAATTAACTTCAAAAAAATAATAAACAATATTTTGGCGAGAAAATATTGGAATTTGATTATATAATATAATTAAATACAGCTTGACAATATTTTAAGGGATAAATTTGAATATTTTAGAAAGATTAACGAAAGAAACTTTACGATACCACAATTCTTTTCTATTGCCAATATTATTAATACTAAATATTTTTATCAAAACTTAAATTTTCGGAAGTTCCATTATTAGTCAAAAGTACTCCTAAGTAACTGAATAACAATTTTTCCTCTACTAACTACAAAATTGCTCGAGGCATCTTAAAGTACCAAAAATTTTCAACCATACACATTTATTTCCGTAAGAAACATGGCAAACAATGTGAGTCTAGTCTTAAATAGCTTGGAGCTCTACTACATTTATAGTATAGGTGGATCTATATATAGGTTCTATACCTTTCTGGAAATCTTACCCTGCCTCATAATTTTATAATTTTGCAACACTAATCAGAATTTTGCATTTGATGTTAAGTTTATTTGGATGACCAAAGAAAGGACATCTTCTATAACTTAAAAACTAAAGAAGTACGTTTCTGTATACCCTTCATCTTGGGGGCGTAAGCTCCATGTTTAGAAACACTAGGTTAGAGACATTTCTAATTAAATCAAAATGAAAGTCGTTGTAATTGCACCACCTTAATAAAATTCTGAATACGCGTACCAAGTAGTTGGGTGAACCTACAACCGGTATCATACTAGATGTTTTACGACCACTTCAGTTCCAGGGAGTGATTTCTTCAATTCTTCAGGTTATCATTCATTCAAAGATCCGCAATTCTTTAGAATGTAAGAAAAGGTTTCCTTCTTTTCCTAGCAGAATCTGCATCTTAGATCACCCACATGTAACCCCTTTTTTACGCAGACGTTCCTTCAATCTACAGTCCTTTGACGAGTTTTCTTGTAGAATCAAATATTTCAATATTTGGCTTCAGGGATATTTTTCCCCAATATCCATTTATAGTGTTTTTGACCGTTGGTGTTCCTCCATATTGTACAGTGATTTTTACAAACCCATTTTTGGTGGTATTTTTCACTGCCAATTTTGTAACACCAAATACAGATTGCAGAATTGTGAATAGTATTCGGGATCATTACCAAGCAAAGATATCAGCCCTTTTGTTACCTTTAATACTTTCATATCCGGGTAGTTAAGTTGAACTTGTGGCCAGGCTTGCAAGAATTTTTTTACACGCCCAGAACAGTTTGGAGCTGATTTGTGGTTTTGGTAGAGCTTTTAAGGCGACCGCACTATTTTTAAAGCACCTTCTCAGCTAATCCCTATGCATCATTAATTTAACATTTTACATAAAAAAGTTTATTGTATTGTACATACTTGCATTAGAAAAATTGAATCTAAATTTGTGTGTGAAGCATTGATATTATATACTTAAATATTGTTATTGGTACGTGTATGCAAATAGAGTTACATTCTTGAATTCTTTCGCATATAAGAAGTGAGTATCATGAATTGATTTTCGTAAATATAAAATAAATTATTTAAAAATTACGATTAGTTTCTGTGTTAATGTTTTTGCACAAAGTTAAGAAAATATCGAATTTAGTTTGCAGTTGGGCGTAAAATTTCCTTTTAGTCTTTGAATTTTTCCGCCTTAATGAAGATGTTTTGATGCGACCAAATATTTGTTGAAACAATACGCACAGTTTAAGTATTCGACGTTTGTTGTTTGAGCCCTGGAGGGAAGATTGTTTATAAATAATGATGATACTATCAACCGCAATCCCCATACTCCTAATGACTTTCGGAAACAAAACAGAAATAATACCTCAACCTAATGTATTTGTAACAAAATAACTAAACTGACTCACATCTCTCCAAACATACATTCTGAAGTGCATAATGTTGCATATGTTCCCTGCCTCATCCCGCTTTAAGATCTTCGACATTGACTTCGGCGTCATCTGATGTTATATGCATATGTAACTTTGTATGTTGACATATCATTAGCATTGCTTCAATGCATATGAAGTGAAATGCCTGGAATCTAAACTGTTGCCATAAAAATTCCTTATCTGCGAGTGCATAGGGACTCAGTTAGCAACCGTCTGTCTTCGAATCTAAGACAATATTCCCGTATTACTATTTACGAACCGGCAACCTTAAAATCATTTTCATGTTTGTTCAAAAAGACTCAAAACTAAAAAAAAAAAACAATCTTTCAATAAAACCGAACTCCAACAAAAAATTCAACAAGCTTTCCATTAAAGCCATATAAAAGAACTGCAAACAAAGTTTGAATTAAATTTTAATCTGCTCGTAAAATTCGACTCACCCTAATTGCAAGTTGCCAATTGTTCATTGATCAAGTTCAAACGTACGAGAACAAATAGAGATTTAGCATACAAGAATGAGGAATTGGGGGATTCAATTCAGCGTCTCATGAACGGAACGCGTACAAATGACATGGTGACCCCAATAAAATTAATATTATTTGCCGCCTTTTATTATATTCAGTTCAGTTATTTCATATTTTCAAAGCTTGTCCATACATATGTATGAAGCTTTATTGTACATCAAAGCTTACGACTCTCTCGCATGATTCTCATGAAATGGATATTTGAAAAATAAAAACATATTTTTATATCACTAAAATTAAAAAAAAAGAATAAAAAAATATGCTTTGCAAATTTTATAATTCGCAGAACCAAGCAAAATATGTTTATATTTACATAAGACTACTTAACCTTCTGTTAGAATTCATGCAAACAATTCTTATTCACGTTAACTGCAGTTGTTGTCAAAGTTTTTGAAATTCTTAATAATTTTTGGAAACTAGGGATGTTCCGGAACTTTAACTCGACTTTAAAAATTTTGAACCGAAGGTGAAATTTGCTACTTTAAGAATCACCCAAATTGATTGTTTTAGGTCTTTATTATTGTGTTATTGTATGATTTTTACATATTATGTGTTATTTATTTTATTTGCATTTAATTGATTCAAAGGAAAGATTTTAAAATTAATATTCCATTATTTTACTAGACCTACTTATAACTTATGTATCTTCGACTTTTCGACTTTAAAAAATCCAATTTGAAGTCACCGGTTATCAGACACCCGCCTCCATAACATCCCTGTTGGAAACCACTTTGGTAAAATAAAAGTTGATAAATCCTTCCATATAATGAAGCACAAGGACTTGCGACGGCTAGACCTTTGTTATTTTATAATAGCTGAAAAATTTTCTGTGCATTCTCCACAGTTAAGAACGATCAGCGACTATGAAGTTTGAATAGTGGTTATTTTGGCAGATAACAAGCAGCAATGGTGTATAAAATAAAAGTTCAGTTTCGTGAAGGTATAAAGATTAGTTTTTTTATATATTCGTCGAAATAATGTTATTCCTCCATTGTCAGAAACTTAGCAAGGTTTCAAAAATAATAGTTTCAAGTAGTACACCGAAAAGCACTTTTTTTTGCTATGGTAATCATTTCGATATAAATATTATAAAATTGTACTGTTTTAATCATACTTCTATATATAAAAATCATTTCTCCTGGCTGACTGACGCATTTACGCACAGGCTAAGCCACTGGCCTAAGAGATGTGTTTGGAGGGTATATTTCTTCTATAATGAAAACATCCGATAAGAATGGATTTTTAAAAATTCCTTATCTGAAAAGGTGAAAAAGTATCATAAAGTTTATATGGGATAACATGTCACCTGATCAACAATCGAAATTGAAATTTATTGGAAATATGAAACGATTTCAAAAATTAAATAACTTTTTCTATTTGAGTTTGTACCTTAAATGAGTACTCCTTTATCTTAAGATACTGTATCTGCTTATTTTTTTTATGTACTGCAACAAAACCAACTATAAAATATCTTTGATATTAGCTTCAATAAGTATAAGAACAAGAAAAATATGTTTGTATTATTTAATTTTACTCTTCAGAAGTTAGTTAGTAAAAACGATTTATTTAAAAATGCGATTAAACCCTTCAAACAAATTGTGTTTATTCGAGACACTAAATGATATATTTCAATCATACAATGATATATTCTAAATTATAAAAATGTATAGATTCAATATTGACATTCAAATAAATAGTATATTTCAGAGATACACCGAACAATACCCATTAAATATTTTATTAATTAATTTCTATGCAGTAACTGAATGATCTTGACTCTATTTGGTAATTTAAACCGAATATCATTTTAGAGGCAAAAACATTATCAAAGTTAGTTTTTGATAATTCTTCATTGCACATTGTTTACTCGCTAATATTAGATGGCTAAAATATTTTTTTTCATTAAAATTGGGCATATAGTTTTGCAATATACAAGTAAAAATGCTTTACCCTGTACTATTGTCAAGTTCCTTTAACAAATTGACGTCACAAACAAGACAACCAATCATGGCGCGTTTGTATTCAAGTAATTTTTTTTGAAATTTGATCACTTTTTAATTGATTATAATTAACTGAAAAATCGTTTATTTATTTTTTTTTGCCCCGTTTATCAAAATAATTTATTATTCAGTTTTAAAATATATGATTTTTTTTCAAAACAATTATGATATGTGTCATGGACAAAAAATAATGTCCCTAAATTGATTATTTCAATGTTTGTTTTTCAATTTTCTTTAGTGTATATGCTTTGCTCAAGCTTCTCCCAAAGCTCACCTGGAAAAACGAAAGTCTCCGACATATTGTACATATCAATGAGAAACACCCTTAAAAATCGTGGATTATTCAAAATATATCTGTGATTGGCGATAGGATTTGTATTTTTAACGCCTAAACAATAAAAATTTATTGAGCGATGATTGGTACACCTTTGTAATAGGTAGTCAAATTTGATAATATAATAGTTTCTGAAAAATTAAAAATATAAATTCAGACTTCTGAAGTACAAAGGTCTATGTCCAAGATCATGGTCAACTAAATCTTATCACTAAAACTAGTTATTAACTGTCTTTTTTGCAGTTGGCTCTCGATCTACTTTAATATAATTTGAGATACTCAGTCGTATGAACCAAAATATTATGCAAGTTGTATATTTTTGAAGTTATACTTCTTAGGCGCAGTATGAGAGCGAAAAATGAATTTGTTACAGAAATCGGTTACGGTTATTTGAAATGGATTTAATTTGAGCTATTACGTTCACAGTACCTACACGATTTCAAATTGAGCTAAATGAAATTTAATTGTACATGTGTCGAATACCCTTTATTATCCTATACCTTAAATATGAACGATGCCAACTACGCGAGATAATAAACTATGCTTTTGAAAATCCAGTCTTTAAGGTTGGAAATTTTGAAAATGACTTTTTTATTGCGCTGCGACAAATTCACTTTTTGTTTAAATTTTATCCATTTTTTTGAATTTATGACTGAGTTAAAAACATAAATTATTTTTAATTAATAAAATATTAACCAAATGTCGGTAGGTATATATGTCGGTAAGGACAGAAAATACTAAATGTAAATACATAAGCCTGCGATAAAACCAAATATAATAATAAATGTCTCAAATTTATACTACCGGATTTTTGTGACTTAGTATTTTAATAAGTCATTTCGATTTCATACGAAAAGGTGTGTGTTGTTAACTGAAGCAAGTAAAATTCAAGCGCTTATTTATGTAAATCCTTATTCCCAGAAAAAAATAGACTCTTACAAAAAAGTATAACTTCTTACGTGCAACCATCAGTACACACATCCTTTTTCAATTATTCTTTTAAGGATAGTTTTAACGTTCGCCTTATTTTATTGAAAATGGCCAGAAAACATCATTGAAATTATCGGATGGGAAATTTTGAGTTTTAGGTTAAATTATAGCTGTGATGGCTTCCTCAGGGTTTCAATCATAATATTATCTACATTTGGGTTTGAAATTGAAGCTAATTTTGATGGAGAAATCAATACGTATTTTGAAACCATTTGTTTGTGTATGTACCTAGAAAGCGGGAGATCGGCGAAAGGAAGGTGAAAATGGAGAGGTTTCTTAATGAGAAATAGATCAGAGCCATAAAGTTCCCCTATCATTTGGATACGACATATAGCTTAGAGCGATATCACCCTCATCTACGTGTATGTTGTCATTAACGTATGTAAAACTGCGATAAAACTAACCGAAAAATGAGATTTTTCACCACCGTTCCATCGCTAATTATTCGATTCATTCAAAATTTACTGTCGCTTTCATTTAGACAAGCCTCACATTTCCATTTGATTATATGGATTTGACAGTTTTACCATTCATCAAAACGTTCTTGTATAATTCGAAATGATCTATTATTCTGTTAAAACTCGGCTGATATTGAGTTAATGCAAGCTTTGTTAAGCTTCTAAGCTTTGAAAGCTTGTTACTTATAGGCTTTTAGACTAGAGGTGATTTTATTTCGAAAATGTATCTTAATAATTGAAAATGTTAATTAACTTTGAAAAATTGTTGAAATTGATTTTTCTTGTTTGCAGGGGTAGGTTTTTCGCATGTGGTTCTCATTTGTTCACACTTATTGTTCGAGTGGAGGAAAAAAATATCTTGTCAATATTATATTTAAACCATTTGTTAAAATTATTATGAAAAATGATTTGAATTTCACTTGGGTTTATCTTTCAAAGTAAATGAGCCGAATGAACAATTTATCATCAGTTCAGCATAAAAAAGGGGAATTTGTTGAAAGTTTACTCACATGAAAACCAAAATTTCCAACTACGGAAATTTTCAATTAAAATCGAGGAAAATAAGAGAATTTTCAACTTTCGCAGGTTCTGATTTTGAGTTAATTTAAACTAGTCAGGAGTTTTTAATTACTAACACAATTTCCCTGTGAATTTTCTTCGTAACAGTTCTCCGCGTCGTTTTATTCTTCTTGCATATTTTTTCAACTTCATCTTATATTCAAATACTGCATTTAATATAAAAGTTCCCCTAACAATTTTTTTTCTTGCTTTTTCTTCAGTATTTATAAGTCAAGCTTATCGATTACTTGGCAGCGTTTTCTCAGCATCCATGTTTTCATCGCTAATATTCAAAACGGCGTTTAGAAAAGAAAAAGAGTTCACAAGCAAAAAAAAAATCCTGGAAAGATGCAGGAGGAAGTGGGGAAAAAATTCAAATTAATGTTTCGAGAGATGGCTTTTTTAAATAGATTTATGAATTTGTTGTGGAATTTACTTGGAATTCATACGAAAGCGTCGAGAAATGTAAAGGAAAAAGTTGTAATGAAAACTAAAAAGGAGAATAAATTATTTTGGATTTGTTAATGACTATAAAATAATTTAATGGCTTTTCAACTAAAAATAGCTCATATTTTGATGGTTTTTTTCCATATTTAGTTAAAAATTATTTATTTTCTCTTTGTTTTGTGAAATTTTTATTTTTATTTTTTTTTAGCTACACTTCTTTAGCAGCGTTTTGAAAAATTATCAGACTTAATTTTTAATAAAAGATAACGCCGTTGCTACTGTACGAAGTTTCTCGCAAACGGTTAGCGAGCAACTTCAGACCGAAGCTGGCTGATTGTAGGAGCGATTTTGATAGTACTTCGAAACGTAGTCGGGTCAATCGCTAGCACAGGTTTTTGTTTGTTTTTTGGTAGGGGAAACCACCGGAAATGATCGACGACAAAGTAAAAGTCACCATCAGTTGTCATTTTATAATTAAAACATCGATACCGTTGTACGAAACGTTTTAAATTTATATAGTTTGAACTATATTCATATAAATACACAATATTTTAAGTACATTTAAAAGAAAAATATTTCTTGAAATTCAATATTTAAAATAATGCACGGAAAGTCGGTTGATATATAATATTGCGTTATGTTTTTTTTATAT
Organism: Sisyra terminalis; assembly: GCA_958496175.1. NCBI lineage: Eukaryota > Metazoa > Arthropoda > Insecta > Neuroptera > Sisyridae > Sisyra > Sisyra terminalis. The sequence continues at coordinate 34,127,541 of OY292277.1, read as the reverse complement.
TTGGAATAAAATTCAGTTTCAATACAAAAATATAAATGGGTAATAGAAAATAACAATTACTATAGTATTAATTTAATTTATACTTTGTTGCTATGTGTTGATACATGTGTAGGTACACACAATTGTCTATTAAGACAAGCAGTATGTGTATGCAATTGTCTGTTTATTAAAATCTATACAATATAGTTTATGACTAAAATTCACTAATATATGATAAACATTTTCGATAATTACTTTTCAAACAACTGACCTATGCTGTCTTGATAAACAATTAATTCATATAATATGATAATTAAAAAATTTTTATGTAGTCAATCGTGAATAGTATTATGAAATACTTTACAGTATATACAAATAGCCAACTGTGTATACATACAATATCTAAAAAAAATCCAATTGGCCTTATGCCCCTTTAAGCCGCATCAATATCTAACAACGTTGCATTTTCAACTTTGTTTTTAATTTAAATCAGTAGTAAATCAGGCTATATTGAAATTTTACTAACAAAAGAGCAAATTTAGAGATATTAGAATTGAATTAACAAAAAAATTGCGAATCAAATTAAACATGAAGTAGAAAATGCAACGTTGCCAGATATTGATGTCACTCAAAGGAATATGAGCCACTAATTTAATCTATTATTTGAAAACCCTTATCTTTTTGAGAAATATTTACAGCCCAACACTGAAAAAACTGACAAATGGAAAAAAATGGCAATTGAATGAAAACGAAATGACTGTTGAAACCAATGAACACAATCAGTCAATTCAAATTTGAGGCAATAATTATTATGTTTGAATTATTATTGTTATCATGTGTATGTGTTATGTTACATTCTTTGTTCTCAGTCTTTGCCGCCATACATACATTTGCCTATTACTTTACCATTAAAAGTAAAAACTGTGTTTAAAATTGTATCATATTTTAGTTATCACAAACCATGTACATAACCGATGTACCAGTTTAGGCACCACCGGAAGATGCTCTGCCAGTGGATTAAAAACATTTTTTTATTTACGGCAAATACGTATAACTTCTCACGTGCATACTTAAGTACACACATTGTTTGTTGTATTTTTGTATATGACGTTTAAAATATTTTTTATTTTTTAGTAATAAAATAATAAGACCAATTAATAAGAAAAATGATGTTAATAAGAATTATCAGGAAAGTGTTGAAATGTGTTGTACAGAAAAAATAATAAAAAAATTATTCTCAAAACAAAGAGGACATAAATAATTATAATATTAGTACTATTTTTTTGATTAGATTTTTTAAATTAGGCATTCAAAAGCAATACGTATTTAGTTCTCTATGTGAAGAGGTTTCTATCTTTAGCTTTGCTCAAAAAGTTATTTTCATAAATACATTTTTTTACATTTCTTCAGAGTAATCTGAATAAGAAGTTTTACATATTATAGAACTTGTGCTGAAGATTCAACGAAAACTTCTAAGATTAAACATAGAAATTTCAGATATCTGAAGAAAGCGCTTTGCAAATTTGTTAATCATGTTTCGAGCTTTTTCGTCCTTATTTGAGCGTCACTCCCTGTGAACAATACAAGATCAAACTTAAAATGCACTTAGAGTATTTCCGCTACTTTCTGCTGCTTTCATTTCAGATTTGTGTAATTTGTATGTTTATAGTGACTGGCGAGAGCCAGAAAAGAAAACGACGGGAAAAAGGGGTGGTAATGGTAAAATTGTAGAACGGGGAAAATGGGAAACTTGTAAAACTTTGAAATACGATATCAGTGTAAAAAGAAAAACGGCATGTTTTTATTTAAATATATTTTCAATTAGAGAATTTCCAAAGAGTAAATGTGTGAGGCGAAAAGAAAAGTTACGATAGAAGAATGCTTGAAAATAAATATTTTCAAAAAATGATAAAACAAGTTGTGAATTTATTTTGAGAAAATACGTTTGTTTTGGAGTTACTGTTGTGATTAGTGCAGATGGAAAACAAATTGTCGGAAAAAGAAAAATTAGTGTGGTTTTCGGTGAGTTAATGGCGGAATTGGAAAGCTTGGAAAACTTAGTTGATGTTGAAAGACAATTTTAAGGAAGTATTGAAACAATTATTTTTTCTCGTATATTATTTAAAGAAAATTTTCTAATGTAAGAAGATATAATAAATTTAAAACTACAAGATAAAAGACATTATAATAATTGATTTATAACACCTACAATAAAGAAAAAGGTTTTTTTAAACTAGAATTAAAATTAAACTAGAATTGTTCTTTCTCAATATTTTTTTTAGAAAAAATATATATGGTTTATAATATACTTGCATATCAGCATAATTAAATTTAGTAACGTGTAAAAAGTTTAATGACGTAGTTTTTAATTTCGAAAAGCTTGTGTTTTAGCAGACAAAAGTTTAATTTTAAAGAGCAAATGAAAGTCCAAAAACGACGGACACGCCTATAGGTCTTCTGTGACGTCACAGTACACATCAGTACGCATATTGAAATTGAGATAAAAACAAATCATTGAGGGGTTACCATAGTAAAAGTAATAATTTTCACAATTTTTGAGATTTTTCACATTTTAAAGTGCAGTGAAGCAGTTCATTTGGTAGCCAAATGAATCCTAACCCAGACTAATGGTTAGGAAGGTTCGGCTGCATATTTGATAGGACTGGAATGGTATAATTTTCTAAGAGTTGCTTCCATATCGACCAAACACAAAATTTAGATCACTACTCTCAATTTCTGAACCGTTTGAAGCTTTCAATTGATCAGAAACGGTCAGAATTGACCAAAAAAAGACGAGTTATGTTATGTACCAGACTACATACGTCTACGGAGCCATCCCAGAAACTCTAGGAGCATGATTGGGAAGTTTTGCTGCATTCTCAATATAGTCTAGACCTAGTACCCAGTGATAACTATCTTTTTTTTTACATTGAACATCAAGAACATCAAGTAAAAACAATGAAAACTACTGGAGTTTTTCGCCAATAGGGACTAAAACTTCTACTGCAAAGGCATTATGAATCTACCCTTAAATGACAACGAAATACATTACAAAAGAGTGCATATTTGATCCAAATCGGACAACCTGAATCGTAATAAATAAAGTTTTGAAGTTCACGTAAAAATAATGGATTTACTTTTTCCCAATTTAATATTAAAACTTCAGGGAAATCGAAAGAGATTGAATGAAATGTGGTCGATTTGATATGGAATACGTAACATATTTTTTAAATTTGATGATTGAAACAATAATGAAATATAATTGCTATTACACATATTTATTTCATTTACAACTATTCATTTACACAAATGTACAGACATTTTTTAAAGGTTTACAAAAAACGTGGGAAATAAACTTATTTTCACAGATATAACAAAATGGAAAAAATAAAAATATAATATAATTTTTATTGCTATATAATTCACGGTAGAGTTCGTTATTGTTCAGCTTCTAAATTTTCTTCATTTGAAAATATTGCAGTAGAACTTTCAGTTGTTTCTTCAGGTGTTTCAGTTTTAGTTTCGGAATCATTCTCCGGAGTTCTTTTTTCTGAGAAAATGTAATGAAAAAATTCTGAATTATCGGTAACGGTTTCAATTCCTGAAATTAGAACTTGAGATACAGTTTGAGTTTCCGAATTTTCGTCTATAGTTTCTGCTTCTGAACTATCAAAGTTAAGTGATTTTGGTTGAACATTCGATATAGAAGTATCAGTTTTTATTACTGTTGCAGTACTTGCTAATTGGCTATGTATATCTCGGTTTTCTTGAACTGTACTTTGTGCTTCTGAATTGTTCAATGGTTCCTTCAAATTTTTATTTTCTTGTGTGCTTAAATCGATCCTTTCTTTTTCAACTTTGGAATCGGGATCATTGTCAGTAGTTCTTGTTTCTGAGAAAATGAAATGAAAAAAATCTGAATAATCGGTAAGGTTATCATTTCCAGCGATTAAAATTTCAGTTTCAGTTTGGGTTTCCGAATCTTTGTCAGAAGTTTCTGCTTTTGAGCTATCAAAGCTAAGAGATTTGGAAGTAAAACTTAGGTTTTCCATTAGTAAACTAGTCGTTATTTTTTCCAATGAAGTTTCGATTCCAAAATTTTCCTTATTTGCATAATTGTTTTGAGATTTTGGTTGAATATTCGAAACAGAAGCATTGGTTATTATTGCTGTTGCAATATTTTCTAATTTGGTCTGTTTTTCTTGATATTCTTGAACAGTACTTTGAACTTCTGAATTGTCAAATGGCTTCTTTAAATTTTTATTTTCTTGTGATTTCAAATCTAACTTTTCCTTTTCAACTTTGGAATAACCATTTTCATCATTCTTGGATTTTGATAATTCTTCAATTAAATTTTCCGGATGATTTTCACTGTTTTCTGTATTTACTAATGTAGTTTCCTGAACATGTTGATCAGTGTTTAAACTCATTGATTTTAGAATCACGTCATTTGATCCATATTCAATTGGAATTATATTTTTGTCATTATCATCAGCAATTTCCGCAATAAAGGAAGATTTCTGCGTTGTATTCAATATTTCCTGATTATCTTCACTTTCCGTATTTTCTTCAACATATACTTTGTCCAGGAAACGAGTTGGTTTTACCGTTAATTCATCCGCTGAGAGTGCCATTTGCGTTTTATCAAGTCCATTTTCTTCAATTTCCTCAACAATGATTTTTCGTGGCTCATCAGTAACGTTAACAAAATTCGATTTATAAACTTTATCTTTTGATCTATTTTCAACTAGATTTTGATTTGGTTCTGGATCAACTTTATCAGTAACAATCACATTTTCGACATTCTCTTCGACGTTATTAACACTTTCTTGGTTTTCTTCTTCTCCTGTATAACCATCATTATTATGAACACGATTTAGTCTTACTTTCTTCTTTATAGAACCATTACTTTCAATGAATTCTACTCTTTCATTTTCACTAATTTCTTCTGTTTCTGCATTTTTTTCTATTGCTTGGTTGTTTTCTTCCTCATTTGGCATATTTTCATCAACATTTTCACTTTCTATTCCAACACCAGTGTGAACATTTTCGTTATTTTCTGTTAAATTTTCATTTTCTGAAAGAATAACTTCTTCTGGTTGTTCAAATGTTTTAATATTTTCCTCGTTATCACCCGTCGCAATTAGTTCAGTGTTTGTTTCTGTTTCTTGATAGTTTTCGTCATTAGCTCCAACATTATCATCAAAATTGTCCGTTATTGTAGCGACAGAAGTTTGGTTCTCATTTTGCATATTTTCATCAAAATTTTCATTTTCCGTTCCTTCATCAGTTTGAACGGTTTCATAGTTATCTGTTAAATTTTCAGTTTCTGGCAGAACTGGTTCCGGTTGTTCTAATTCTTTGGCATGTTCTTCGTTGTCATTCGTTACAATTAGTTCAGTGTTTGTTACTATTTCTTGATAATTTTCGTGGTTTCCTGCAACATAATCATCAAAATTGTCTGTTATTGTTGGAATAGAAATTTGCATGTGTCCATTATTTGCTACTAAATTTTCAGTTATGGGTGATAATTCTTTGACCTTTTCTGGTGATTCTTGAATTTCTACTCCTTTTTTATGCGGTACGGTAACAACAGGGTGATTCACGTTAAAGTCTTTTTGGTTAGTTTCAATTACAGGTTTATTTGGAGTTTCTTTTTCTTTAAAATTTGTTAATAAATTAAGATGAGTAGGGTTTTCTGTATAGTTTGGATATTTTTTAACTTCCACTACAATTGAATGAGTTACAGAACTAAAAGTCGTTTCAACCACTTCAAGCACTTCACTATTTTCTATGAAATCTTTACTATCGAAAAATTCATCGCTTTTTGCCATTAAAGGAATTTTTTCAGTCGTACTGGTGGGCTTTTCCTTAATTCTGCCAAGGTTGACGATATTTTTAGTTTTTGGCTGGATTGTTTCGATATTTTTAGTAGCGATCGTTGCCCTAGCACTCGATAATACGACTGGATTAATTTTGAGTTCGTCAGTTTCAACAAATTCCCGATTATCAAAAAAAACGTCGTCCAGATTTTCATGTGAAAATTGTGAGATAGTTACTGGCTGCTGCGTTGTGTCACGTTGATCCGAATCAATGTTAGTCTTGGCAGAAGAACTTGTTTGATGTGAATGGGCTATTTTCATTAATCCCAGTTCAGCTGTTTTTTTCGGCTTAACGATATTAAGAATGTTTGTTTGAGGAATACCGAGACCATGATAATTGTCATGATCTTTTTTCAAGGGTACTTTCTTCAAAAGTTTTTCTTTTTGGGAGATTTGATGAGATAAACCATATTTGTCATTTTGGTTTTTGGATTCTTCACTTTTTTCATCATTTTGATAAGAAAGATTAACAGTTTTTAATTTTCGAGATTGAACATGAGACCTGCTTCTTTGATATCCATCATGAACGTTTAGTGGTTCTAGACTTTCTTGAAAATTTTGTATATCTCGATTGTATTCACTTAAGTGTTTCGATTTTTCCTGGTTATGATTTTGAAGAAAATTTTGCTCATAATGGTTGAAATGGTAGCTGTTGTCATCACTAGATAAATCCGGAGGCTTAAGTTGATCAATTTGTGTTTTTATTCCACGAAATTTCGATTGTGGAAAACCAACGACTTGAACCGAAATACACCACAAAGTTAGAACAAATATTTTTAATATTTCCATCATTTTGATTCAAATTGAATTTTTTAACTAAATAAAAATATGTTTTAAATTAATAATGTTATGATAAGAAACGAAAATTGTCTTGGTTAGTTCTGAGTTCAACTGCGAGTTAGTGAGGTCAGTAGACAAAAATATTTTTTGGCTTTTGAACCTCACGTGCTTATCATTACAAATTTTATGAAAAAATCCTTTTTAACATCTATTTTGTTTGAAATTTATATATTTAATTATAAATTCATTTTTTTTAAATATTCATTTTTAGGAAGAAGGTTTTTGGTAAGTATGAAAAAACAATTTGCTAATATTTGACAAAATCACAAAAAAATCATTTTTTCTTGATTCATATAAAATTTGAAGGCAAAATTATATTAAAAAAAAAACATTCAAATATTTACTTTGAATAAATTAGCATTACAACAACATAATTTTCATGACTTCAATAAAAAAACACACTTGTCTCAATATAGTGTGCTCCAACAAGTACGTTGAATTTAAATTTGCTTTCATTTCGTTAATACGAGTTGAACGGTAATTTTTTCTGCAATTGTTACGCGATTTAAGAGTATATCAAAGTATTTAAACTAACAATATTTAATTTTTGCGAAAATTGTTCGCCAAATACGTCTAGTTTTTGATTAAAATAAAGCCCCAAATTAATAGACAGTGAGGTGTATAGCTACAAAATTTGGGACCAAATAGCGCTGATCGATCAGAAGATCAATTGTCCGTTAGTTACTCGAAAATATTGTTACAGTAAGAGAATATGGGGCAGAGAATCCAAGAACTTCTATTTGGTATCGTGGCACGATAACGGAGTTTTTGTGGTCCAATTTGAATGTAATGGATATGAAAGACATGTTTTTCCAACAAGACTGTGCGACCTGCCACACAGCATGTGAAACAATGGTGTTACTGCACACTAAGTTTCCAAACCTTGTCATTCCTCGATTCAACGTTCAACAATGGCCACCAAGATCGTGCGAGCTAACATCGATGAACTTTATTCTTTGGAGTTTTGCTAAGGAATAGGTGTATGCGTACAAGCCTAAAACAGTTGAACAACTTAAAGAAGAAATATAGTGCATTATATTATAAGTGAAACATAGCCACGTTTATGCGAAAACGATAATCAAAATTTCAACAAAAGGATAATCCTGTACCAATAGCCTCGTGATGGCCATTTGCATGATGTTATATTTTACGTTTAATTGGAACTATTTTTCTCTATATTAAAAAAAGGGGTGTGAGGATCACATGCGATAGAAGGGAAACTTTCAAAAATTTGAGCTTTAAGATAATGAGACGAATGAAAAATTTCAGGGCTAGAATAATTGAAGGGTTTATTTATGATAATATTGATACCAAGTTTAAAAGCAGAAGTGTGAAGGTGTGAGGTACCTCGAAATGGATTCGGAAATCTTATTTCTTTCTAATTGCTATTGGTATATGGATATGAATGATATATATAAAGCAATGGATATGGCGTCAAATAGAAATAAGAAAAATCTAGCGTAGCGTACGAAACGCCGTCTACATAGGTAAAATTGTTTTGGAAACTACAAACAACAGCTGGCGATTGAGTACCGATGAGCGCCAGCTTACACAAATAAGCGTTTGCATTTTACTTGTTTCTGTTTTCCACACCAACAGAGGCGCTGTTGCATTTCGCTTAGTTAATTTTAAAATTTGTGCTTACGTAGATGACGCTGGCAGTTACTGTACAGTTTGTTTACTGTACTGTGTCCTATCCATTATAAACAAATCAATGGAAACCGTGGAAACACTCTATATCGTTTTATATCTCATTCTCTTGCACATTAAATCCAATAGATTTATGCGTTTATTTCTTTTTCTTATCGCTTTTTCGATTCATCAAATTAGAAAACACAACGATGCTAAAGAAGTTTTCACATCAAATTTTTGCTTAGATCATTAAATAAATGTTTTTTTTCTTTAAAATTGATTCTGGCGTTCTTATTGAGACACCCATTAAAAAAAAATCATGAAAAAAAATTGTTTATTTAAAAATTTCCATGAATTTCGCCTGACCAAATTTAAACACTATAATATGTTTCAATGTACATTGACAGTGAAAAACCTGATTTTGTACATAAACGAGTTTTTTATAGCGCATACAGAAGAAAACATCGTTTAAAAATAATATATAATTATTATAATTTATGGTTCTCACTTAACTTGACATAAGGAAGTCAAACGAAACTCAATCCAAATTAATTATCTTCATACTCGCTAAGACTATGTGAGAATCTTTAGCAATTTTGAGGTTTTCAAAGAAATATTCGTGGTTCCTCTGTTGTAAATAATTAGCCAATCGTTCCACTATTGTAATGTATAAATCGAGTCTCTATCGAAATTGCATTTAGGGCGTTATTGATTTCAAAATTTCCACAATCTCCTCCGCTTACTAATATCGAGCTTGTCGTTCGTTATATTTACCTGAAACTGTCTGCAATACAATAAATAATTCATCGAGTACTTTAGGTGCAAACATCGGATGTCAATTAGTGCCTCAACTCATATGGTGACGTCCCCATAAAGAGCATTACTCTGTCAATGTTGGATAGATTTGCATCTCCCTCAAATTCTGTTACTCCAACTTAAATTTAAATATCTCTCAAAATTCGAAACACATTTAATTCAATTCAGACACGAACAAGGATTGTCTCTTAAAAGAATTATCTTTGTCATAAATATAAGAAAACGTACTCTTGCAAATTATTTCCTCGAACACCACACGTGTAAATGTGGCGCAACAAATTTTTCAATTTATTTTTCGTACAACTTGAAAAGGTTGCGGGGATGTTTACCGAAGAATGCTAAACTGAAGAAATAGGCCTTTGATAAACACATGGCTGACGAAAGGCGTCTCTATTTAACTTTTCCATTTTTCAATTAAGGGAAGAAACTTGTATCTATACATGGAAAAATGGAGAAAATAAAATGAATGAATTGAGTCATATGCATGGAAATATTAAGAAAAAACAACGAAGAAATAAGTATTGATTAATATGGAGACAAGAAAAAAAGCTAACTAAATGGATCACACCCTGCGAAGGAAATGACCTATACTTGGTAATGTAGAAAGAAAACTGGAAGGTTTCAAGATAAAAGAAAGAAGACAGATTCAAGTTATGGACTTACTAGAAAGAGGAACGAACTTCTCCGATTGAAAGAATATCGGGATAGATGACGCAAGAAGAAAGAACTCCAGGTGGGAAACTAATTATTTATTATAACAATAGTTTTCTATATGTTTATGTTTTTTCTATAGTTTTCTATATTTACTAATTAACCTACTATTATTATTGTTCACGGACAAATTTGTGGGTTATGACTAGTTATATATAATTTTGTTATATGGACTTGATGTGTAAACTAATCGATTTTGGAAAAAGTCGAATATTTCTTCTAATCAATCGATTTTAATATTACAAAAATTCAATTAATTTTGTATCAAGTTTTTTGTTCACTGTCGATTTTTACATTAGCAACCCTCCCGAATTCAAATAGGAATCCGAAGCGGCCAAAAGTACCGAACTGGTAAAATTTGAAACTTTCTACGACTTTTGATAGTTATTTATAATGATAGATATTAACTAATCATTTTCAATTAATCACACTTACCGTAACATATCTGTAAGAAAGAAAAACAGGAGGCAGGCATTACTTCAAATATTCGGAAAAATTATTTTTCCCAAATTGATTATTATGGAAAAAAAAAAAACGATTTTTAGCTTCCTAATCGATTTCTTCTCCTTAATGTTACATCCCTATTCTATACAGGCAATTCCTTTGTAATCAATAATTTAAAACATCTCTTTATTGAGAAATCTCTTATCAATGAAGGAGTCAAAAAATTTTGAAAATTTAACTAGTCAAATAATATTTATGTCAGAAGAGTATAAATATGATTTAACGTAACAAGTTCATATTTTACATTCCCGCTGTGATAAGGGGTTTATCACATAGTAGTTACGGAACGATTTAATGCTACTTTATGACCACAGAGGAAGATTGCTTGGCAATCGAAATACGTATCTGAACAATATGTCAAAAATACATTTGTTGGAGCTTCAGCTCAAAGGATTTAGCCGGATCTGTATGGCAAGTTGGCCCCCAAGTTATCGAATATTATGTTAAAATATCGACTTGATGTACAAACACAATTTATGCTCATTTTGCAAGCAAATTCCCGTTTCACCTTGAGATATAGACATAAATGTTCGCCCACATGACTTATTCAAAATAATATACTTTCAAAACTAATCATGCTGGAGAAGTGAACTAAACGCAAAACTTGTAGAGTATATTATATATTTTCTTTACATTTTTCGAAAAAAAAATATAGAAATAAAATATCAATAGAGCATATTGTATTCTCTCAGAGTGAAAATTACGAAAAAAAATATTTTATGTTCCTAAAAAGCACTATTAATCATGAAAATTGTTTAACATTGATAAATATTTTATTTTTTCACAATTATAAATTATAAATTATAAATTAGTCACAATTACAAATAAATGATTAATGAAATATGTCCTATGACTCAATTTCTTTATTACGACGCGTTTCAACAGTTCCTGGCTATCATCATCAGGTAATTACCTGATGATTACTTGTTGAAACGCGTCGTAATAAAGAAGTTGAGTTATAGGACATATGTTATTATTCATTAATAAAAATTGTATTACATTTTATTTATTTTTTCTAAGTGTTGCACCATGTTTCAAAATAAATTCACATAAGTTTAGAAAAAGGTTCCTATTTGCGAACCAACTGATCACCATACTGATCCCGCCAAACACTTTATGTGTACAGTTTACTTTTGCTAATTATGTATTTCATAAATAAGACCACAATTTATTTTGTATATTATAAAAACAGTAAATTTGACTACGTAAAAAGTGTAATTATCTTAAACATAAACCCATAGTTTGTAGACTTGTTTACCTTCCGTATTACGGGGAATATGTTCTTAACTGATCTCAACACGACATAACGAATACAACTGCCAAATTCCAAGGATTTACTTTGGTAAACGTTGACTTTAGTTCCAGAGACCGGATGATGAATTATAGATATTAGTGGTTTTTATTTTGTATATGGGTATACAAATTGTACGTCTTAATATTATAGTTCATAATCATTATTTATAGTCTTATTTAATAGGTAAAATATTTTTAAATGTGTCTTATAGAATCAAAGGTAATGTATTCCACTTTTTTAAAAAAATGAGTTTACAATCGACTTTGTTTCCTACTGTTAAATTTTAACGACTGCTATATTCAAAGTTTAAAAAATCAAATTAACTCCTAAAGTAATTTCGTATTTATTTTTGGGGTTCGATTCAAAAGTAATGTATTCCAATGCATTCCAAAAGTTGTTAAAAATCAAAACTCCTCTATTCTAATTTCAGTATAAAAATAGCCATATTTTTTATGATTATTAAGTAGTTGAATTAAACTATGTGTATTTTTATTATTACAGAAAAATTCTAGTTGTTGAATATTTTCATATCGTAATATGCGTCTCCTTCAGCTTAAAGATCTAAATTCTAAAAATTAAAGAAAATGCCAAAAAGAAGAATGAGATAATTACAAAAATAAGAATTAGTAAGCTTCGAGGAAAAGCATTTCTTGAAACTCTTAATGAGAAAAGCGATGATTTGCTCACAATGTCCTTCGATTATCAGAAAAATATGACACAGCCAAAAGTATTTGATCCAGTAGCATATTATAATCATCAGTTATATTTGTATCTTTTCGATGTAATTATAGAAAATACGTTTTCTTTTTTACTAAAGATATAGTTTTTTTTTACTGAACGGAAAATACCGGATCTAAGGGTTTAAATGAACAGTTGTGTCAGCAGTTTTTCATCAGCTTCAGACTCCAACCTGGAAAGAGTATGCACAATTCATTTATAAAGTCAAAATAAAAATATCAGTATGGTATGTGAGTACTAGCTGGCGAATGTGAAAATCAATTTTTCCCAAAATCAATTTTTAAATATAAATATGTAAAATAACACATGCAGTGTTTTTCATGATTCGGAAAATAATTTCCACACTTTTTGATTCAGACAACTTTTCCAAACTGACAAAAATCAAAACAACAATAAACACAGGCTTCTTGGGAAAAATTGATTTTCGCAAACAATGAAAATATTTGGGTAAGAAGCATATTTGATTACGTCTCGATTTTTGTTGTTTTGGATAATTTTGTGAAAAGTTAATTTAATTTTTTGAGGAATAGAATAAATTATCATAAATGCCTGTTTTTTCCTCAATTTTTTGGGGGGGAGGTTCTGTTATGTTTTATTTAATTTTTATTTTTGATTTAGTTTTAAATAACAGTTTTCTAAATTTTCCCTATTTTTTGTTATTATATGTCGCAAAAAACCAATTTTTTTAACACTTTACTATATCATTGCCTGAATAATTATTTTTTTGTAATTAATTAATTACCACTAAACTATTTTGCCACAAACGAAATGGTTTCTTTCACAAACCTCTACGAACGATTTCCCATAGATTGGCAAAAAAAATATTTTGAAATTTCAAACTTTAAAATTTTGTTGGCTTATCTGTTAAGAGAATGTCACTTAACTTAGTAGATTGGAATTTCTGTCAAATTTAATTTTACTTAAAATAAATGTTGTTTTTTATTTTATTACATCTTTTTCCTGTCTACTACGATAAGGCCATTGAGAATCTTTTCATTGTTGTCTAAGGACCAAATTAGCTATCGTAACTATTTATTCAAATTTGCATATAATAGACTTTCCCCTTGATAAATTCGAGGACACGCAAAATGCCACACAATCATTATTAAAGCACCCTTTAAAACGTTTTACTACCCTAAGATTTTGGCTCCTCGATTCATTACAATCATTCATATTCAAATGTCCCTTGCAATTTCAAACAAAAAATACGAACCCACATCTCGTCGTTGTCATTTTTTTTCGTACATCTTTGCCGAGAATAGTAATCATGGCAAGTGCATAATTTTCATTAATCAAACTTGAAACGAAACGAAACGCCACGCGACTGATGAAAAATGCAGTCGACGAGATCGATGGAGCCCAACTGAATTAAAGACAACGAAGAGAAATTGAAAAGCACATATTAGTGGAGTCTGTCACTTTTTGATTGTCATTTTTGATTAGGCTTTATACGGCGAGCGTCGCGACGCCCGCGTCGTCATTATCTCTTCGTAGCACCACAGGGCGTAATTGGAATCCGGCGGAAATGTGTGAAGTCGTGCGAATGCCAGCTTAGCACACATGCACATGGACAGGACCACAATAGTCATAATTTCGAATTGTAACTAACTGGAAAATAATAATAACGACCGTAAATTGGAAGGCAAAGACGAAATTTCGACTGGAATTTTAAAAAAGACGTCGAATAATTGCCAATTAGTTTGAATCAATAATCACCGTTTCATTGCAGCTTTTTTTTGGAGAATATTTTTCGAGACTCTTGCTTTCATTGGGAATAATCTCCCAGTACTCGGGATTTCATTTAGTTCAAAACATGCACATCCATAATTATCAAACACTTAACGAGACAATTGCGTGCTTTAAATTTGATAAAAGCACCGTTTCACGTTCATGCTTTTTAAGCGATTCTTAAAAACTGAAAATCATGAAACAATTTTCCGCTCAAACAGTTCAATTTGAAAACTATCTGAAAAGCTCTTCGCAATTATGTTCGTTTCGTGGAACTCATATACTCAAGCACTTGACGAAACGGAAACTAAATGGCTTAAATTCTTGTTAAATTTGTTAATTAACAGCTAGAGCTAGTAAATTATAATAGAATATTTAAGTACGTCGTTCGAGGGTTTAAAGAATTTTGCCGTCTTTTGCACCCTTTTCAACTATCTTGATCTTGCGATAACCAACGCTGAACTATTGTGGGGGCAAGCGGGGTTTGGTCGAGGGTGGACGAGTTGAACTAAATGACGATAATGAAAGAATCTTCACGATAGCATCTGATGAATTTCAGAGAAGAAACCAGCCGAGGGAACCTCCACAAAATCCGACTATAGACTTGGTGTAAAACTTAACCATGAAATTAATATTTCAAAAGTTTACCAAAGAAAATTCTTCGTCTGCTAGTTAGTTATTATATTTTCTGGAAGATGAAAATATGATTTAACGCAAGTACTAATCAGAAAATATTAAATGTTTTAATCAATATCTGAGGAAGTAATAAACAAAAAGAAAACTTATCTAAAATTAAAAGTACTTATACTCTCGATTAAGCTTACTAGTGGCCGAGTGGTTAAGTTAACTGCTCTAAAATTGGAAGGTATTAGGTTCGAATCTCGTATTGAGCAAATTTTCGATATTCTCGATTTACCAATATTTATTAACTCTAGAGTCGCTTGTAGTTATAAAGCGACGGTAAATAACAATAAAAAAAAAATCTCAATTTTTATTTATTTATTTTTTTTATCTCAAATTATTTTAAAAACCACTTTATAAATGTGCTTTTTATCATTTTACAATTATTGAAAATGCATTTAAAATAAAATGAGCACCCACTTAAAACGAAGTTTTTATAATTTTATTCCTCTTCTGGTTCAGGTTTAGGTGTCGAAGGTTTTTTCTTCTGCCGTGGTGGTAGTTCCTGTTCTTCTTCCTCATCGTTTTTTGGTGGTTTAGGCTTGAATTTACGTTTTGTAGGTTGTTCCTCTTCTTCAGTTTCTTCATTATTTGTTGGAGGTTTTGGTTTTCGTTTAGGTTTGAACATTGGAGACTCTTTTTCTTCATCTTCATCCTCTTTATCATTTTCTGGTGGGCTAGGTTTAGGTTTACGTTTTGGAGATTGTTGCTCTTCGTCGTTTTCATCATCACCTGTCGGTGGTTTTGGTTTCGACTTACGTTTTGGAGGTTCTTCATCGTCTTCATTCTCTTGATCTTTTTTTGGTGGTTTTCGTTTAAGCTTTGGAGATTCTTCTTCTTCATCCTCTTCATTATTTTTTGGTGGACTAGGCTTAGGTTTACGTTTTAGAGGATGTTCCTCTTCTTCATCTTCACCACTATTTGCTGCTGGTTTTGGTTTTGGTTTGGGTTTAGGTCTTGGAGATTCTCCTTGTTCATCATTTATGGGGGGTTTTGGTTTTGATTTCGGTTCCGATTCCGGTTTTGGTGATTGTTCGTCTTCTCCGTCCTCTTCATCATTTGTTGATGGCTTTGGGGGTTTTGGTTTTTTAGTTGTAGTCATGGTTGATGGTTTTGGAGTTGTAGTTGTAGTAGTAGTTGTAGTTGCGGTAGTGGTTGTTGGTTGTGGAGTTGTTGTGGAAGTTGATCTGTTGCATTCAGGTCTTGGTGGACAAGAATGGATGTGGTGATGAGGTGGATGGTGATGACCTGGTCCATGATGGTGCGATGGTGGAGGATGGTGATGACCTGGTCCATGATGAGGAGGAGGGGGATGAGGATGAGGGGGAGGAACAGGAGGATTTTGTCCTTCATCTCCGCAAGGATCTCGTTCATATATACGTCGACAATGAGGTGGAATATGGTCGTGAGGTGGGGGTGGTGGAGGATGATGATGATGGTGAGGAGGAGGAGGAGGAGGAGGAGGAGGCATTGGTGACCTCTTTTCTCTTACTTCCTGTTTTCCAATTATTCGTTCATTTTTATCAGTTAAAGTAAACGGTTGAGTAACGTAATAAATCGACGCCGAAGACGCCACTTGTGCATATAGTACCACCACTAACCAACCGATTTTCATCTCACTGTTACTTGTTTAGTTGAAAGAATGGAAAAATTTTGATAATCTACGTATATATATATAAGATGTGAAAAAAGTGGGGTAATTTTAAAGGCCTTAAATTGATTACTTCTTCACTTTTTTATTTAATTTTTCAATTTAAAATCTTTCAATAGTGAAATGTCATGAATATAAATTATTAAGTATCTATTTGTGTTTCATTAATTTAAATAAATATTAAAAACCCATTTTTTATATTTGAGATATAGAATTAAAAACCTTGAATTGAGAAAAAAAAACACTTCGCTTGAATTTCGTAGAATAAAGAATTTATTTTTCAAAAAATAAAATGTAAAGATTTTGCAATATAATTTACGAAAATTACTAACGTGTAAATTTAAATTTGTAATTAGTTATGAAAAGATGTTTATAAATAATTAATAAACCGACGAAAACTCATGAAATTATATCGTCAAACGAGTGGAAAAGTAGCATAATAAATCTTGAGAAAATAAAAGAAAATTCAAGTCGTTAACCTTCGTACAGAAAATTTTTTGGTAGCAGCGAATTTATGAGTGAATTGATTACGAAAATAAATAAAAATTTACGTTTAGATTTATTGTGATTTTTCGTTTATAGGGGCTGAGTGGGAAGAAGTCGTGTTTTCCAATTTTTTCCCGAAAATGTCTCGTGTTTTTGTTGGAATTTTCAGGGGGCACGCTTCAATCATTTGTCGTTGACACGGGTGTTTTTCCTCGCTTTTTACGGATGATTTCCTTTTTAAGACAAACTAAAAAATCACTACAGGCTCTGTTCTGGATTTGCTAGAAATAATTTGTCTTGCTTTTTTGCCTTCAATTGGGGAGTAAAAAATTCCGATACTGTAATGAGAGAAAATTATTTGTGTAACATTTCAATATTGTGAAAAAATCGTGTTGTTGACTTTATTTTCTGTAGTTTTTCATTTAAAATGAATTTGATGAGCTAAAAGATTTTGATATATAATATATTATTTTAATATATGTTATGTATATTTTTTTTATAAACATAAATTTCGTAAAACCTTATATATAAAATGAACTATTCTTGTATGTATGTATGTTTGGATGTTCCAAAAAAATAAAACTTATATTTTTTCCACGCATATATCCTAATTTTATTTGAATGTTGTTAAAACGATTGAAAATAAATTTTCATACACCTAGAACTACTGCAACCCGAGCTGACTTGCATCGAAACAAGGCGCGCGGGAGTTAACGTATGGATGTGCTTTTTATGGCTTATTTATTTAATAAGTAAAACTCTTTTTTTTCTTTCAGTCAACATGTTGGTGAAATTATGCCGTTTAAAATAGAAATATTTTTAATAGGAAACGTAAAACACCAAATAACCGGTTCCAAACTTCCTTAAAAGGGACTAATTCAAGCAGTTTTGTTCTTCAATATTCATGAAGTGAATTTATGTGTTAATGAATGCGCAAATTTATTCGCAAAAGAATTATTTATTGAGAAAAAGCACATAAATCGATTAAATCTTTACCTAACAATGTAAAAAAACTAACGATCATATACTAAAATTAGGGAAATTTACAAAAAAATGAAAACTAAATTTTACTACAAATAAATTTGTTTTCTGATTCTGAAATAATGGATTTATAAGCAAATTTTCCCATCTCAGCTATAAGCAAACAATTCGAAACTTATAAAACTATAATTAGAAATCATTTCATAATTCCAAAATTAGTGGTTGTATTAGAAAGGTATCAGTTCTATATAAGAAATTGTGTGTTTACTACTGAAAAAACTATTGCGGCACTGGGACTTAACAATGATGAGTTTTTCATAAGTAATTCCTCCATTCAAAGAATTCGTAGGGTAAAGCGAAAAGAGCACAATAAGCTATAAAAGTCGATTCCCAAAATGAGTAACTGATACTGCAACTGTCCATTAGGATGATAACTTTTCCTGACTTTAAATGCAAAAAAATCAAAAGAAGAACAATTACTGATAGTTATTTCTTATGATAATAAAGAACAACTTATCGTTGTACAAAAATTGGACTACTTTTCGGGAAGGAGAACAGGCAATTTGGAACGCCATTATTGACTGGAATCTTGAAAACAAAGTGCAAATTCTTTGTTGTGATACTACTACTTCACATAGGTATAGGTTGTATTAATGGAACTTCTGTGCTTCTTGAGCAAAAACTAAGTAAAGATATGCTTCCTTTTACTTGCTGCCATCATGTCTACGAATTAGTATTCAAAGACGCGTTTGAAGAAAAAAATAGCCAGACAATTAAAATGTCTTGAAATTCGATTGTTGACAAATTTCCATGAAAATATTGATTTTAAGAAAATACAGAGTAGCACTAGAAAGTTGTCATGCCTCAATGTATCAGAAATGAACAAAATGTTGAATTTTACCGAATTGAGTAAACTAAAGAAATCTTTTAAAATGACTATTGAGATTTAATTTACTTTTTATTGACTATTGACATTCAACGCTAATCCGTGGCTGCAATGTAATTTAGTTTTAAAAGCACCTTAGCTGGTGATTTTTGATGCTATTTAAAGGCCCCGAAAGCTTACAAAAAAATTAACAAATGGATCTTAAAATCAGCTGTACAGAAGGTCTGTCAGCATTTATGGTATTTAATAAATGAAACGTTAGTTTTTTCCGTTGATGATGATGTAGACCAAAATCAAAAGTAAAAATTGTATAACGAGTAAACGCCATATCTCATCGAAAGAAGAACTTAATAACTCATTTTACAATTAGTCTGGCAAGCAATAGTATAAGTTTTATTTATTACTAATTTATATGATTAGGTTACGCTCATTTTTAATTTCAGAGAAAATCATCGATGAATTTGTTTTAATCAAGTTTTATTCTTACTGGAAAAAGCCAACGTTGCAAAGAAAAATTACTGAATAATGTCCTTTTAATAATAAATACTTAATAAATATAAGATACAGACAAAGCAGTATCTCTTTTACCAAATTAACAAAAATCTTATATTCCTGTTTGTATTTTACATTAATTTTTATATTTAAAGTTTGAGATCAAATCGGCACGAGTTATCGTTGTTCAATAGGAATGATATTTAATATTTTAGTTATTGGGATCAAATAGAAAAAAATAGAGGGTATGCGCATCAAAATTCGAAAAAAATTGCCTTTATAGCTTGCGACACTCTAATGTATGTGTTTTGGTTTCTGGAAACAGCTCTACCAATTTTGAAGAAAAATTGTACTTTAATAAAATTTTTATTGGTTTTATGGTTTACCTGTAGAGTTGTCTTTTATCAAAAAATGCAATTTTGTACGAAAAATGGAAATATTCTTTATTACGTTAAATATTCTTCCTCGTAAAGGGGTAAATGGTTCATAGAAGTTTGGAAGTTTTGACTTAGGTGAATAATATACGTTTGGTTTTTCCAACTTATCTGGTATCTAGTATCTGGTATCATCAAGTCCATGATTTAACGAAAAAACGCCAAGTTAAACTCGATCGGCCAGGTACTATTTAACTTACCAAAACACATAAATTTGTTGCCGAAGAAAAAAAACTTAAACACATTTTTAAAGCATTTCAAAACCACACAAAACTGGCAAATTAAAGGACCTGTATATGTGTGGATGAGGTATTTTTATAAATGTTTTTTTTTCAAACGATCGATGCAAATTGAATGCGCTCCAGTGAATCTTTTAAGGGTTGAAATGCATTTCCAGCATATAAATTATATTTGATACCAAAATTAAATATGATATTTATATATGTTGAATGAACAGTAAAAATATTTTAATAGAAACCGGAAGAAGCAAAGCTTAAATTACTTTTCCTTATTGATTATTCTCGCTTAGTTTTACAACTCGAAAATTCTTATTTGACTTTGAAAAAGCCGCCTTTTTCACGTTTCTAGTTACATTTTTTCGTATTAAAAATTCTATTTGTTGCAACGAAACACATTTGAAATATTTTATATAAATCATAAATTATTCACGACTCTCGTTTGAGAGCTATACACTTTGGATATATATCCAAATGGGATGAAAATGCAAGTTCAGCGAAAAATTGATGGCCTCTTGTCTTGAAATTGGGGTGTTGCACATTTGCAATTTGATGTTTTTCCATAGTTTTGTTTCAGACTTGTGCTTTTAACGTGTGTTTCACCCTTCTTTTGACAGAGGGATGACAAAAACAAAGTTATAATCGCTGGTAAATATATACAAAAAGTTATATTTGCTCACATTTCCCTGGAGGATCTCTCAGTCAAATGTTGGAGTTGGCTTCTTAATATCACCATATTTATTTCCCGTTCTCATTTTGTTCTTAGATGTTGTTTTTCTTGTACCAAGGCTCCTTTTATTCGCTTTTTCGTAGAACATGATGTCGGAATTTTCGTCACGGGCTTAACAATGATGGGATAGTTTAACAGACTTTTCATTAAGAAAGTTTTTTAGATAAATATTAACCTTTCAATGTTAAATTTTCGGAAACAAATCCATTCTGTTGAAATTTTTTCGGTCATATTCATATATGTATATTACCCCCTAAAATTTAATATACAAAGTATAATGAACCAATTTTAGGTGGAACGATATATTTTTTATATATAAACGATAAATAACTATGTATATTTCTCTTATATTCAATATTGTGCAATATTGTCGCGACCTATTCAACTGATTTTAATGCTTTTGCACTCATTTTATTTGTTACTAAAGTACAGAGCACCTACAAAAAAAAGCAGTTGGAAAATTTTACATTTCTGTTTTATTTGATTTTTTTATCAAATTTCAAATGTTGAGTTTCTTTTTCTATATTTTCAGTTGGTTCTCATAACAATCCAATGTTATTATTTACTTATGTGTTTATATTTACTATTTTTACCATTCGGATTTGGGATAGGCAGCAGGATAATTGATTTCTTCCCGGCTTCATTTTTGGACAAAAAGTGCGTTAAACTTAAAGAATAAGTGCATGGTAGTTGAAGATATACGATATGTTATCGAAAAAAGAATAACGGTAGCTGTTTAAAAAGCTTTTTTCGGTTATAAAAAGCTCATTAAATAAATGTTGGTAGGTAGAGGTAAACATTCTAAAAGTGGTGTTTCATTTAGAGAGCTTTTTTTCAAAATAAAATTTTAAAAAACCATATTTGTCAGGTAATCTTGCTTAATTTAGAAAAAAATAATTTCTTGCATGCTTTAAGGATTTTTTTTTAAAATTGCCCATAATTGCGGTCAATATGATCCAATCTAATATTCCAGCTTTCAATGACTCGTTGAAGCATTTCCAGTGGTATTTGGCGAATAACTCGAGAAATATTGGTTTGCAATCTCCCAATCATAACCGGATTTCCTCTGAAATTTTAGTTCTAGCCTCCAAAAAAAAATTCTAGTGGTATAATAACATTAAACAATTGAGACAGCCAATTCACTGGTCCAAAACGTAAAATTAACTATTCACCAAATTTTACTTGCAATGAAGCCATCGTTTCACGGGTTGTGTGGCAAGTAGCGTTGTCCTGTTGGTTCTACATGTCTTCGAGATTATAAGCATCAGCTACAGTTCTTAAACCAAAGCTGAATTTTGCATGGTTTTAAACCATGATCCATACGTAAATTACTCCAAGTTCCTGCTTATTACGGTTTTCGTGTACATTCTTAGCTTCTGTCTATATTTTTTATGCTGCATATTGAATTTGATCTATTAAGTTGAGTGTTGTCCAATGATAAAAATTGAATTCTCAATTATTTTGATGGTACCATAGGCTGATTATGTGAACTATAAGTTACTCAAAGTGCACAAAACATATTCTTTGTGGAACGCTGCTTTTCGTAAAATAGCTGAATAATTTGTAAATCCTGTGACGAATTAACATTATAAATCTTTTTATAATGAAATGTCAAACAATAATGAACAAAAATACCATATCATAACAGTTGACATAATTCACGCACCATCTGACAAAAAAATCATAAAGAAAAAAGTACCTCTAAATTAATCACTCTTTATGAATGTAATAGATAGAAGATTAAAATGTGTCACAAAATTTTCTTTAGTATTTTTACATCTGATGCACTCTAAATTAATAATTAATTAAATAAAGTCGTTAATCAGATGGGTGCTATAAGGTAAGAATGAGATGGAAAATATGTAAGCACTACAACCGTATAAAGTAAAAGTTTGATTTTTCTCTTGATAATATTTAACTGTGTATCTATTTTAAGTTACCTTTTGTAAACCTTTGTTTGTCCTGAAAATTTAATCAATTTTCGTCTAGCCAGTTTGGAGAAAATAATGTTGACGAATACTTACCATAAGTAATTTTTAATTTAACGAGAAGATGATTTTGAAGGCATTTATTTGGAGTAAAAAATTGTTTTTCGCTAATGAATACGTAGATAAAATGATATAAACAAGTAAGGGACACATTTTGTATGTTTAAAGAGGTCACATTTACTTTTTGGTCGGTTTCTAAGTAAAATGGAAGGGGTTCACTGGTAGGGAGGTATTCTGAGGGTTGTAATAAAAAGACATCTTTTTCATCATTAAAAAAACTTAGAAGGTATTTCTTAATAATGGTTTTCACTAAGTAAAGATAATTTTTGCTGAGATTTTTAAAGTTAATAAAACAAATCAATTTTTGGGATCAGTTTGCAGATGAGTGAAAAAAAACATAGTGGAGACTCGATCATAGTGTTATTTTTTTAACTTTTGTTTATTTTTGACGGGTTCATATGAATTTATATTTCAGAACAACAAGAAAAAAATTTATTACACAAACGTTTATTTATTTCAAGTTAGACGTTTATTTATTTATTAACAACAATCATTTTTAATTTATTTAATACTGTAACTTAAAAATAATTGACTGATTCATCAACTACAACTGATTGTTAACTGTTTACCGAATTATCACTGTTTCTTAACTGACTATCTTCTACCTGCGGTTAATCTCTTTTATAGTGGTTCAGAATTACTCCAGAAGGTTTGCATCCCTTTTAGATTTTTCTAAATTTAAACAATTTTTCATAATTTTTTCCTCTTAGTTCAAAAATCGTCCAAGAAAAACCTAGACCATTTTTCCACTCATTGTGCTTGGCCGCTCCCCTTTTATTTATTTCTATGGCTTGATGAGAACGCAGCAGAACACCAGGTGTAAGGTGAAAGTACACACAATTAGCGTACAAATTGAAATCTTTGGCATGTAACAATAGTTTGAGCTTCTAAATCACGTTTTTTGTGTTTATATTTTTTTTATTTTGAAAGACTTTCATAAACGTAATATCTGTTTAACAGAGTAGAGCCGATTTTAGTTTTTATTTCAAAAATCAAAACGCACAACTCATATTCCAAAGCATTTCAATCATCTGAATTTTACTTTTCGAAAAAAAAAATACCAATTTTAACAACCCTCAACGATAAACGTTCAAAATAAAAAGCTCCATTTCTGTATTAAAAGTCTGGATACACTTGTGTCTGTTGTTCGAGCAAAATCAGCCCGGAACTGGCACATTGAGTTTAGTCTTTCCGGAAATTGTACTCCGTGCTTCAGCCCTACAACCCGGACTCATTCATCCAGAACAATTTAACGGGCCAACTTTGCACTCGTATGCGAAGAGACCGTTGTTAATATTACCATAAATTCATTGAAATGTGAAAAAAAAATATCTATAAATATTCAAATCCCTTAAAAATTCACGAGCTGACCACAACTCAACAAATAAAACCTTTCGATTAAATAAGAACTTTCCACATAATAGAAAAATCATTCAACTAAAAATAAAAAAACATTCGAAACGAAAAACAAGTTCAATAATATGGAAATTTCGTCGTTTTTGTTTGGTGTAGAAGTAGACACTAAAAAAATTCCTAAATCAAATTAAAGTTTTGAAAAATTTGCTGATTATTATTTTTCATTTAAATAAAAAATTAATTTGATTAAAAAAAAAACGTTTCGGTTAACAAAGGTTTTGTAATTGACCATGAAATAACTGTAGAACAACCCTCGAGGGTAGCAATAGACGTACGGCTCGCAGGGATGAGGTTTGTTGCCGTATTAGTGAAACATCAAAGCTTTTGTGCTTCAAACAGGAGGCCACTGGGGGATTTGGGCTTCCAAAAGTCACGAGAGCTTTTCGTAAAATCAATTTCTATGCGAAAGGTAAACTTAAAATAATTAAAATTTTATGATTCCTTAATAAAAGAACAATTAGTGCCATTTGAAACAAACAAAATGACAATTTTTTATTTAAAAACTTTCAACATAAAAGCTCATTTTAACGCATTCACCCTTGCGTAATAGCAAGTACCTACATATAATAATAATAATAATAATTTGTGAATTGTTTAAGCCTTTGATGTCTAATGCGATTTAAACGCGATGCAAAGCTGACTGGAGCTTTTGCCATACTATCGGCATTGTTATTAGAACACTATTATCTTGCACGTAGCTTTGTGATAGCTAACTTAATTATTTCTTTGGCATTTACAACACGTGTTGTGTGTATGTTCCATTCCAGTGACAGAGGGATATGTTTTTGACGTGCCCCAACCCTGCGTTTCAAGCATGACCGTCCACAACCAACGAGGACACGTGCACAGGAGAAGAACTAAATGCAATCTTCGTATAAAGATTAGAAAGATCAAGGAGATAATAGGTTATTCATTGGAAAGATCGGGCGAGTTTAGGCTACACAAACAAAAAATATGCGAAAAGTAAGGGATGGTGAGCATTTAAAATAATTATCATTGGATTAATTTAAATCTTTTCATAATCATACAAGGAAAAGACGGGGAAGGTCTTCGACCTAGCTCATTTTTAAAAACAAATCTTGAGGACAAAGATATTTGATTCTGATAAGAAAATGTCAAAATCAGTGAGGGTTTTCCAACTGTAAAAATATTAAATGAATTTTTCCATTACTGTTCTTGCTAAAATTATTTTTTATGACTCTAGGGAATAACCTAATCAATTCATTTTTGAAGTTGTATCCCCCCAATTTTTTTCTAAAACTTTTGACTAGCCTCTGATGCATAGTTGACATTTAAATGCTTTATAAATGCACTTGTTTTAAGTCTCTGGAGACTTTAGTATTTTTTCAATTGACTAAAAGGTTTTCGAATCTAAGGTTTGTTTATGATAATTTAAAATGGGAAGCTGCAATGGCCTTTCCATGAAAATTTCAAAACTGAAGATTTTTGCGAATGCATTGTTATGTCAAACAACGCAAAGGGTTTAGCCGGACCAGTATGACAAGTTGGCTCCCAAATGGGAATCTTTATCAAAAACTATGTTTTAATATAGACCTGATGTACAAACACAGTTTATGAATATTTCGCGACCTAATTCCTGTTTGAGATTAGATTAGATTAAGAGACAGGAAGAGTCTATCTTACTTAGGAAACCTGACAGCCTTTTTCTCTGCTGTTTGCTTGACGGCAGGTTAGGCTTCCCGCGTGGTTAAATTCTTTTTTTTTTTCAGTATCGTCCATCTTATATAGTTGGTTAGTCCTGTATAGTTTATAGTCAATTTGATATAATTATACAAAATGGGACAGTTCATTCCACGTTTCAATAAAACCAGATTCACAATTCGTATTATCCCGTTTTACTGGGTACCTTCCAGATTCTTTTCTAGAATATCAAATATTCTTATTCTCAATATATGATCAATTCAATTAGCTTTTTCTTGAAATTCTAGTCTTGCTTAGAAGATCTTATCCAAACAAATTTAGCAGAGATAAATTTGGAAAAAGTTCTGGCTAGATGTAAAAAGAAATTTTTAATTGTTCAAATGCATTAATTTGTAGCAGTATTAGAGATTAGAGCAATTGGAATTACCAATCCTATCAATTAGGATTGGTAATTTTACATCTTGGTAGTGACAAGATGTGTAAAGTTTCATTTTGAGGATCGAGGAACCATATATATTTTCATATAAGAATAGTGATGTGTGTTGGGTTTAACTAAAAGATAAATTTGTATCTTATTGATAGCTGTCTTAAGCAAATGGTCTATTTATCCGTAAGTGTAAATACCGGCCCTTATTGCTTGTAAAAATAAATATTGAAAATTTCGTGTACTACCTTCACATATGAGACAATAATGCATTAAGTCGGGTTTACATCAAATATTTTAATGGATAAAACACAAAATAGAAACAAAAGTTGTTTTTCTCGATTATGACAGCAATATTTAGTAAACAGTCAACTATTCTGAAAACATTATTGTCCGAAAATCTTGTTTTAGTGTACAGAGTCTTTGATCCGAAGTCACTCCTAGAGATGTGGACTAGAGTGACTGTGTACCATAAGCTTCATGAAAATTTAAATTGTCATTTTCCCAGGATTTTTCGAGTGCCCGTATCCCTTCCACGGCATATTTGTACAAAATTTATTCTCTCCTCTCTAATTTGGCATATGGAGCAGAGTGGGATAATTCTAACGACGGTCCCGTACGAGAGGGCGCTAATTTAAAAAAAATGGAAAGAAAGTGGACACCCAATAGCATTAATTATATTTTTAAGAGATTTATGATCAGATTTACACTAGTGCAGGGATGACGAACCTTTTTGGAGCATGGGTCAAATTTTGTTCATATTTTTTTTGTATAAACTCTTGGGTCACTAATGTGCATGGCGCTTATTAGCGCCCCATAAAATGAAACAGAGAGGGGGTAATACAAGTGCTATGGAAGTCTCTTACTACAAAAATAACAAATAAATGGTTGCCTAGTTATTGTGGGTCAGTCAAAAAGCTTACGTGAGTTACATGTTTGACCCACGAGTCATAGGTTCGCCATAGATTCACTCTAGTGATACAGTTCAGTGAGATCACTTGGTCAAAAAAGAGTTTATTTATTTTGATCCAACAAAAATATCACAAATTGTGGTTTAAAAATTAAGAAATGAATTTTTCGATTTTTAGAAAAAAATATTTTTTTTATTATTCTCATTTGGTGAAAACTAGGATATATATAAAAAATAATTTATTACAATTTTATTACTCATTTTAAACTAAAGAAGATAAATAATTAGTATAAATACACGCTATTAAATATAAATAATTTCAATTTAAAATAAAAAAACATACATGTTTTGTGTACTATATAAAAGAATAATTTATTCGGTTATAATATTTATATCAGACTGTTTTTTTTTAAAAAAACGAACATTACAAGATCTGTGGGACGTTAATGATAAATAATTAACTCTCATCCTTTTTTGCAGTACCTACTCATTAATTGGCCATTACCCAATCCTATGACCCGCGCCTCCCTCAATAACCAATCAAATCGATTAATACCGTTATACAAACACATTTCTCCGATGTAAACATAAATAATTATCAATTTTTGTAATCATTTTAATAGCCAACATACGAATATTTCAATTAAACCCTCATTCTCGGTCAACACGCCATATTTTACATTTTCGATCATCAAAAATTAATAATTAGATATCATGATAACGACACTCCTTCTCCAAACCAAATTATTTATGATATTTTTCACGTCGTTCAAAATATATTTATTTCAAATCAAATCAAATTTCGCGCGTATGGCGTTATTAAGTAATTATTTCTGAATAAAATTCTATGGAAATTCAAACGAGTCGATCTAATATTTATCGTTTGGACGGAATATATTTAATTATTTTGGCCAAATGATGTGTGATACAGAAATTTATTTAAATTAGCCATAATAATAATGACATTGAATATTCGGTAATAACATCGAATTTAATTGGCAATTTAATGACTAAATTGCATTGTTCAATTTCAGTATTAATGCTCATTTGCTAGAAATATGTTAAAGATTTTAATTTGGTTGAAAGTTAACAATTAAGTTGGCATTTATATTGAGATTTTATATCGGCTCTGAAAATTTTTTTTTGCTGTTTTCTAATTTAAACGTTTGTTAGGGGAAGAAACAACCCTGTACTTGATAATTGTCTGTGTAATTATAAACAGTGTTTTGGATAATTAATATAAAGTGGTGTATAAATGGAATGAGATTTAATAGCTTTCAGCTGCTCAAAGTGGCTGAAATGATTTTTTTGGCGCCTCTTCCCGATTTCCAGCCAGACGAGACGCGCCATTTTCTGTCAAGTACCCCAAAGACACAGTATCCCT
This sequence comes from Sisyra terminalis, assembly GCA_958496175.1. Lineage (NCBI taxonomy): Eukaryota > Metazoa > Arthropoda > Insecta > Neuroptera > Sisyridae > Sisyra > Sisyra terminalis. The sequence continues at coordinate 34,098,996 of OY292277.1, read as the reverse complement.
CCGATAATTCGTCTGCTAATCGTGTTTAGTGTTCCAAACTATTATAAAATATCGCCATCCACAAATCATCATTTAAGTATGCGAGTGTCTGAAACAGATATCAAACCGAAAGTCAGATAACATTATAGCGATTAGGGGATGAACTGGCATAACTTCACCCCCGGACAATATGAAAGTTTGCCATCAGTACAAAAACCCTTCTGATGAAATTATAAGCCCCCAAGTCTTTGCGCTTCCTTGGCGTAATACAATCGATTTAAATAATAGAAAAAAAATTGGTGATTTCATCATTGAAATAAATCGCCCTGAATAAAATGACATTTTTTATGTTCATTTTTTTCCCAATAGCAATCTTCTCGTTGCATATGGAAATTCGTGTCATTAAACAAAATTTTAACAACGAAGTAAAACTCAGATTTTTATTAATATTTTTTTTTTTTATATAAAAGGGGAGGATTATAAAAAAATTGAATCCTGATGACAAGCGTTAATATTAGCAATTAAATTGCATTTTGTAACGATATATGTAGCTATATAAAAGCGTTATAAATCGAAAAAAAATCATGGCAAATGTTGCTGAAATAAAATGTGGCCTTTTTTTTACAGTTTTTTACATTTGAAAAAAATTATCAAGATACATAAATTGCATGTGCATCGGTTGCATGGCAATTTTTTTTTCATTGTATGCAATTAATTATCTGAAGAGATTTTTGCGTTGTCGTTAATTGAAGCAGGTAATCAATCTCTGTTTCATCACAATATGAATCCATTATGTTTGAGTTATTGTTTTCAATTGTACCATTTTTTTTAATTTTAAGTGGTGTGCGTTTTGAGTGATGAGAATTTTTGTGTTGGGAAGCGATCGTATCGTTTATCATTGACGATTTGTTGCCGATTTTTTTTCAATTTTTATTGTCGACGAGAATGAAATGGTGTTCGACGGATAAATATTTTTAGTAATAATGTGTACCTGTCAGCGAGATGCCACTTGAAATTGTTTGCATTTTTGTGTTATTGTTCAATGATGGATCAAATTGACAAAAGTGAAATGCTACATTTTTGAATAATTAGTCATTGAACGAATGGAACATATAAATAAACTTCATATTCATTTGCATCATGAGTCATTTAGAGCAATAAATTGCAAATGTGTTAAGTACTTTTTTTAAATTATTTTTTTTAGAATTGCGTTTTAAATTTTCAGAACAATGCAAAAAATTTAAAACTACCTCCTAAGAAATGACCTTTTCGTCCTTACAATTATCTGTAACAGCTTTCTGCGCTTCTGTTACTATCTAATCGAATAAAACATATCTACTATAGAACTAATCCACATGTTCGAAAAATAATTTTCAATATTTTAAAAATGTTCTAAACATTTATCAAAACATAATGTCGCTGTTAATTTTTAAATTTCCTTGATAAAATCTATTAAATATTCATTTAAAAATGCAAAAACAAAAAGTTTAACTCAAAATAGTTAAGAGGGGCTTTTATTCGCCTGACATTAAAATGACGTCAAAAGAAACTAATTTCTAATTTCCACTGACGTTTTCCTAGGTCAAATGTACTTAAACACAAACAGAAAGGTTATTTAGATCGTTTAAATGTTACGCTAATGATGTAAGCCATTTACAATCTACACAACCTCTATTCCCAAGAAAAGAATTGATAGCTATTTTTACGATAAAAAAATATTTTCCATGGCGAAATATTGAGAAAAATATCAAAAATTTATTAAATGATTACAATTTCTATGGTACTCGATCTATTATCTGATTATTTCTCGGTTTTAATACCCGTACTAATGCGTACTGTGACGTCACAGAAAAACCATAAGTGCACGCATTATTTTCGGGCTTTATTTGCTCATTAAATTTAAAACATGATTTCTTTACCAAAATCCAAGTTTTTCATAACTAAAAATTGGTTTTTCCTCATATTAATAATGTCCTTAATCATTTATAAAAATTAAAAAAAAATGCTTTGGTTTATTTCGGCCACCTGACTTGTATTTTCGCCTCCATCAAAGAAAAACTAAATCTTATAATGTACCGAATTTTCTCTTTATTGAGTTCCATTTTAAACCTCTTGTAACTCGCAACTGTATGGTTCAGACAGTAGACAGTTTCTCCAACCTAAACGGTTGCACCTACTTTTACCTGCTTTTATTATTATATTATTATAATTATTATTATTATACCTACGAAAATTAAGCAAAAAACATTTCTAGTATAATTGTTTAAAATAAATATAATCTTTTTTTTTCTTTCGAGGAGGACATTATAAATCAATTATTATAATGTTTTTTTAATTTTAATTTTAATTTTATTATTTTCATAACAGATTTTCATAACTTAAAATTAGTTTTTCTCATATTAAAAATGTCCTTTATCTTTGTAATAGCAGCAAATCAAGTAGAACTTTACTCGATAATGAATAAGCTTACCAACTCTAGTAAGCAATACGGTCTGACGATAAATAAACTAAAAACGAGAATAATTATTATTATCCGACAAAATCAAATTTTCCAGAAACCAGAGTAATAATCGGTTGCAAATATTATCAAAGGACATATTTCTGAGACTTATAGTCGCTAACACCGAAGAACGTAATGAAGAAATCAAGCAGGGTATAGTAATAGTCAAAACATTGACGGCAAAATTAATAAAAATAAGAAAAAGTACGTTCATCCGGAAAAACACTAAAGTAAAAGTAGGCAACGCACTGGTTCTTTCAATCACCACAAACGGCAGTGAAGTTTCGTCCTAAAACCCCTGGATTCTGAAAAAAAACCAATGAGCAAAAGATTGAAGCTTTTGAACTATGGCTATGTACATACAGATACATGGGTAGAAAAGAGAACTTATAAATCCAACTTACCAGAACTAAACTTTTTAGTAAAAAATACTAATGTTATTAGCGGTACTTTGTTCATATGGCTAAGAGAACTCAAGAGAACTGAAGAAATGGGATTATTTACATAGAATTGAAGTAAGTAGTAAAGAATGTAACTGTGCACTCATTAATAGAAGCAGCACATTTAGCACAGGACAGAGAGACGTGGAAGATGATAGCATCATTTATTGTAATACACACACGTTTATTATTAATCACTTAATTATTTATTTTAAAAACTATTTACTTTGTAACTCATAACTTGTACTGGTCGTAATTATTAGTGTTCTGGCGACGAGCAGTCGTCTTATTTATATACCTATTTGGTGCTTTCTGGAAGCTTTCAGTACATTCGAACGATTTCTATCTCTTTATACCCCATAGTAGAATCACACGGGGAATTTACTGGAGCGTCTTCCGTCTCCCTTCAATCTCATTCTTAAAACTTTCAAAAGTTCTAAATCGGCAAAAATATATATTTATAATATAAAGTCTATGATACGAAGAACAAAAAATATGTCTTTATGAAACATTTTAAATCAATTGTGTTCATCTGATGCACGATTTACGATCACAAATAATTTAATTTTTAAGACTTAATAGTTAAGTTATAAAATTATTCATACTTCACACGTGGTATAGTGTTAATTTGTATGAAAAGTCTTTGGATTGAAAATCCGACAAGTTGAATTTTCTAATTTCACAACTTTTCCATTAAAGTAGAATTATTTAATAAAAAAGTCATAATTGTGTTTTCTTTTAAGCGTCTTATACATATCCGTTGAAATATTCGTTTATGCATTCTGGTAAACCTGCATTTCTATATATAATTTCCATCAACATTTTCATTAGTCAAGTAAAACTAAAAATGTAAAACACTTACTTCTTCCCCAACGACATCGGTATTGAACGTCTCATTTTTTCAACAAAAAGAAATCAAATTAAGCACACATCCATAGAGTTTCTATATTTTAAGCATTGAATTTTTTCCATCCCGAATCTGCTCAATGGCGTCTTCGTCTGTTTTACTTTGGCTGTATTTTTCTATGTCAACTCAAATAATGCTAACGTACAATTTAAAGACAGTTTTCAATGAGACATCCACCAGCATTATTATTATACAGCAGACAGAGCAGTTAGCCTTTGCAAGAAGACATCTCCTGCAGTTTGTATTAAATATATGAAAGACACGAACTCTTTATGGTAATTAATTCTGACTTGAAAATCAACCAACGTCTTGCTCCCGTTTAGTTGATTTATTGATTTATTCCAATCATTTATTTTGTGTAGTTTTCAGTTTTGAACTGAACGCAAAGATGAGTCAAAAAGTTAACAAATCGAGAGGTGCGCTTTGCGAAAAAATGTGTCTAGACCGAAAAAAAGTGATTAGGAAACGCTTTAAATAATTCATTTCGAGCAAGTTGTAGAAAAGAAAGGGGCGATACTAGTGTAATTTCTGGTTTATGAATATCGCATGAGGTGCGGAGCTCTTTCAAATATTATACTTAGGTAATAATTTCAATTTGCATAGTCTTTTGATAAGTATGAGGTGATGATGCGTGTGCATTAAATGCATTCATTTCTGAATTAAATAAACAATGAAAACTCTGACGCCTTTCATTGCCATTCAACGCCTTCGTAATTAGGAGGGTAAGGAATTATGAAATAATTGCATTCAATTTTCCCTGCGTACAGCAAGCAAGCGTTCATCCCTTATTTGATCTTTCTTTGAATAGAAAATAACATAAATGGTAAAATATTCTCAGTTCAAGATTTAAAATGAGTCATAATATTGTATATCCTAAAATATAACACTAACAATTAACTAACTGTCCTGAAATATTTTTAATATTCTTTAGTTTTGTTGCACCCTTTCTAGATATTTTTGAAGGTTGTTCAAGAAAGAGTTTTTAAAAACACTAATATTTTTTGAAGCTTCAATCCGAATTTTGGTTAGAAAACTCAATAAGAATTAGAAGGATTTACATTAATCGTTGACTTAAAAATTAATGCAAGGTGACCTAAAATTAGGCAATTCTAATGCTGCCCAAATCTGAGGAATATAGGGAAAAATAGGAATGATTAAGATAATTACAAGTTTAAATTTTAATATCAAGGTGGGTTCAAGTAGGAAAGAAATATCAAAGAGAATTAAACTAGAAATAGTAGATACTAGGATATCAAACTCTGAAGAAGAGTAAGACACATAATTGTACCAAATCTCTTTCCACTTTTCATGTGTGAAAGTGTAAGTTCCTTCTTGTGCTGTTTTTCCTGAAAAAGAACCAGAGACTATCGGGAAAAGTGGAACCAAAAATCTACAAAATTTTGTGGCAGGTATTAACATCTAGTTCATTTTTAGTGACCTTTTTAGACCTCATCGTTTTAGTATCCTTTTTTTATAAAAAATATTTATTAATTATTATGGTTAGTTAGTTGGATAAACGAAATTATAATTTAAAAACTAAAGTACCTTACTACCGAGAAGAAAGAAGAACATGATCCTTTATATCCATTTATATCAGCACCGTGATTATTTACAAACTTGGCAATCCTATTCCTTGGACCATAGCCCATGGTGGACTTCATGCTTTGAAGTAATCTTAGCGACTTATGTCAATAAAATTCAAAACTATTAAATCTGAATTTTAAATATTGTTTCACAATATGCTCCCGCTATTAGTGGAGGTTATATTCCTTCCCTCCTTCCGCAAATCCCGAAAATCCGCGATTTATTCATGTAGTTTTAAACACCTATGTATGATATTTATATGTATGCGCTGAAATTTACTCCCTACATTGATTCTAGGAAGAGTTTTATTCAATACAGTACTATGTAGTTATGATTAAATTGTTAAAGACCAGTTAGGATGAATGAGAGATGAATTGAAGGTATACTGTATAATATAAACAACAGGTATTGAGATGTAATATAGAGGATTAAGTTACTGTTACATTTTAATCAAATAAGTAGGATATTTATTTATTCTATAGTTACAAAACTCCATATTCTTTCCATTTTCCCTAAAATGTTATTGCTCTCTGCAAAGAACAATATGAGGAATAATCTATAAAGGGAACATAAATCAGATACCTCAATGACAGTAAATATTCAATGAAAACAATAAAGAATAATATATTTCCACCGCAGTTGATCCCTTGCTTTCAAAGTTGCGCAGTTGATCGATTTCCGTCTTCCACGCAGCTAAGAAGTTGTTAAAAAGGAAGTTTCCATAAAAATTATGAAAAGTATAGCAATTCGCTTGCTTGCTATCCATGGAGTACAAATATTTATAAAACTTTGTAACTGGCCGATTTATTTACAAACTGAGTTAAAAGTAGTATAGAAAATGCGACATACCAAGATATAAACCAACTTAAAAGGGATATCATGAGCCCAAACATTAAAAGAAAACATCAAGAAAACAATTGAACATTAAAAATGTAAAGGAAAAAGTGATATTTTTAGTTAGATGACACATGAAACTCTAACGCTATGATAAGCAATAGCTTAGGTGAATTTTAATAGCAATGACTGAGGGATTTCAACAATTGAATGATAAAGGAAAATATTTTCTTCCCGATGTAAGGTCCTAGTAATATATTTTAAGGTTCAGTGTTCTGAGATTGTAACATTTATCGTCCGATAAACTTACGAAAGAATTGAACAAAATTCGTTTGAAAAAAGAAGCTTTACAAATTTTTTATCTTTTTTAAGTAATTATGGTTGCTATAACTTTATGCTGAGATATAATTTTTCATTATTTTCTATATCTATTATTTTTATTTTATAATACAGGATCAAATAATAGAGTCAGTTTCTTCGTCGTTCTACTCCATTTTCCAGTACTGCTTGTCTTCGGCAAAGTCTTTGAAGTAAAGATGGTTTGTTTCTTTTTCCTTTGCAATAATTCCAAGTTCTTGTTCTTTCTTTATTCTTGGATGCTTCGAAAGTGAATTCAGTTCTTTTTAAAATGTAATTAATCAATACGTTACGAACTAATTTTCAATTGGCATTATTTCAGTAATTTTGGTATGTTTATTTGTTTTTTGATGATAAAAATAAATGTAAAAAGTGTTTAATTTTATATTTTCGCCCTTAAAAGAAAATCCTAATTAATCTTTTTCACTTGTTATTAAAATACATAACGAGTAAATGAAAGTTTGTTGCAGATTGAGAAATAAAAAAGAAAAAAAGCAAATTAATTTTCCCATTGAAGTATTCTTGATCCAAAGTTCATATCTGCAAGTATCTATTATTAAAGCTCTCGACAATTTAATTGAAAGATCAAGATTAATATTAACATACACATTAAGCAAATGGAGCATAAAGTAAGACACTCATCTAAGCGTATCCCAAACATCTTCCCAATAAAGGCCTTCCATATTCCCATCATTACACCAACTTCTCAAGTCCAACAAAATAAGAAAAGCCGGGGCTCGGTTTTCATTAAGTTTATCCGTTTTGAAAACGTGTTTTGTTATAAAATGACACAGGCTATTTGAGCTAATTAATGACATTCCATTACGCCCTTAAGAACTAGCTTTAGTTTCAATTTGGAGCGGTAAATTGTTGATTTTGAATATGTATTTGATGGAGAGAAAAGGTTTACGATTCACGAGTTTCTATTTGGTTGAATTGGGAAGAAACCGTTCGCTATATGGTGCCAGGGTATAATAAAGGGAAGATGATGATTGTGGGGTTGGAAAAGGGAGAGGAATAACGACGCGCTTTGGTGTTTTGGTTTGAACTGTGCGACATTTATCATTTGCATGGATTTCGATTCGTGTCTTATTCTATGATAATTTAATTGCTAATTAGTTTTACTTGGGGAGTTATTAAAGTGATTAGAATCAAACTATCTGTGAGACGAGCAATAGCATTTCAAAGGGTGGTGTAGTATACAGTATATTGGCTTAGGTACTCATTTTCAGAACGCTTGAAATCTGCTTCCCAGAGTAATGAAAATTGAAACAAAAATGTTTAAATTTGAGTGGATTGTTATAAATGACAATCGTATGAATTTCATCCCCTAAACCGGACCTATCCCTTAGAAAAATGCACACCCCTTTTTCCGTATTCAAATCAATTATCGGAAACATAAAACTGAACATCTATCCACACCAATCACCACCACTCTTTATTACAGCGATCAAACCTATCGTTTTTCTGTTCGTTTCTTTGCCTCGTTCATATTTATTATTATCATTTATTCGACACAGGGTTGCATGGGATATCCGGGGGTCGTTTCGACGCGACGGGGGCACAATGACTTCTAACAAAATTGATATTTCATTGTAACAATCACATCGAGTTCAGCGAGGGGAATCCGAATTGAAATGTGAGTGATCACGCAATTATCATTTCTATATATATATATATAAATGTACATAACTATTGTGATGTTAAATCATACACAAGCACACTCCACTATGAAACATGCCCGCACCCCCATCATCCATGTCCCGAGTTCCTCTTATAAAATATAAAATATGGGATAGATATATTAATTTATTTGTCTGCCGCATTATTTTCACTTTTTCATCTCATTTCTTTCAGATTGAGAGTATAGGCACCCCGCATTGAGCTCCCTTGAAAACTACATTTTATATTGATTTAGTTGGTTTGAGAACATTAAGAGTTTTGACGTAAACATTGCAGATTTTATAAGATTGAGATAAAACACCGCAAAAATTTTGATGATGGATTAAAATTAAAAATTCATTTTTCTTTTATAAACAGCTTGTAGAGATGAAGAAAAAGTTTAATATCAGGTATGAAGATAATTCATCATTTACTGAGTTCTCAAGTATTAGTGGACTATATAATAATTATTTATTCATTCCCTTTTTCAAATAAGAGGTTTTCAATTAATGTTATCAATGCAAAAAACACTTCCTTAAATGAACAAAATAATAAGAAGGAAATTGAAAGGGTGGCTGATGGCTGTTCTACCAAATTAAATTTAAAAAAAATAGTTCAATATTAACACGAATTGTACGGTGATTTTATTTTTATTGTCTAATTATATTTATTTTGATTACTTTATTTCAATTGTAAAGATTGTTGTAAAAATGGTAGCTATGTTAGGATGAGCGTCTACTAAATGTATACTTTCTTTGTTGTAATGAACCTATTATACCGGGCCTATGCACAGATGATTTGTTTCATCTCTATAGGTGCATATCTATGTATAAAATTTTGTATGTAAATATGTATGTATTACATCCTAGTAATAAATTAAAATTTGCTTGTCCTTATAGCAGCTGAAAGTATATCGGACCATAGTTTATCACATTGTTAACTGTAAAACTTTAATAACCAAGCTTTGTTACCACTGTTGGACAAAAAAAAAATATGAAAAACTCATAGCAAAAAAAATAAATCGGGAATCCTAAAAATTTTAATCAAATCAAACTTAAATGGGTGGCGTTATGGGGGTGCTATTCTGTATATAAGAATTTTAAATTTTCGGGACCTAAAATCAGCAGCCGATTGAAGCAGGTGTTTTTAATAATTCGACATCTTTAATAGGGTATTTTAACGTATACAATGCAATTGTAAAACAAGAAATATTTGATTGAACTTTTAGGGAAAATGTTAATTAAGATTCCAAAAACAATTTTTGTGTGTAAAAATTAATTAAATGTTAATAATTTTGAACTTATGAGTGGTGCAACGGAAACTCAAAGTTTAGGTAGTCGTGCTCGTGACGTCAGTGTTCTATCGCTATCGTTATGAATCATATATACACACGTATACATTCTTCAATTTATTTTTCACAAAATTTATCTGTGGGGAGGTCACTTTATAGTTAGTTTCAACTCTGGTGATGTCCCATACAAGTAAAATACCTTCCTTGATTGATCGTTCTTTGCATTTTATGTTTTCTGGATCTTTTATTCCGTTTTTGAGGTATTTTTGACTACGTTTTATCATAATTTTTGATAAAATATCGTAATTAGTGGGTAAATATTCAAAATGGAGTCAAGTTTGGTGTGAGTTGATAAGAGCGACCTATCTAAAAAAGACGCGTTTATGGTTGTACTTTTCTTTTAGAATAATCCTTATTACTATCCTGTGAAACTTAGAAATGCGAAAGCAGCAGAATAAGTACCACATTAGAATTTATTTTTTATTTACCTACATTAGTGTGGTCATTCAGAAGTCTTGTAAAATATCATTTTAGGTAATGATGATAAATACTTTGAAGTAACCTCATTTTTAATCTTTTGAGATTCGTTGGAATAGAAATAAATAGTGAAGTTTTTATAGACATATTTGTAAATTGAGTCTCTGTATACCATTTGTACACTATTCTATCTCATTGAAAATTTCATCTTAACTGCATTATTACTAATTTACTAATTTGTTTACTTACCGGTGACGTCATAAAGCATAGGACCAACGTTAATATATAAACATAATTTTTTGTGCGGTTTTGAGATTTTAAAACGTTAATATTGTTGTTTGTTCATAATACTACAGTAGATTTCCCAGAAATTTAAACATAGAGTGTTCTTAATTTGTTATATGGAATAATTAAAAACAATTTTCCAATATTAGTCAAATATCCCATTTTCGAAGTATTTATAACTTTGACGTCACTCGTAGTACTCAATATTTTAGTGAAGAAAAAGAAAATTTAAAAAACTATATACAGGTTTTCGCAAAAAAAAATATGCAGAAGAGAGTTGTTTATTAATTTTTACATTAATTAATTATTAATTATTCAATTAATTTAAATTAATTGTCCTCGATTTTCTAAACATATATAAAAAAAGTCTAATTTTTTTCTAAGTTACAATCCTTTGATTAAACGATAGTTCCCGATAGGTTTGAGTTGATAACATACAAGTAACCGTGGAACAACTCAAAACATGATGCACTCAAAAATAATCGAAGACCTTCAAAAACAAGAAAGACAAATGAGTATCAGGACTATAGTAGACTATAGTAAGTTGTACATTGAAATTAGTATCCACACCAAATTTATCTTATTCATCTTTACAACTACTGATTTGTTAATATATTTATTGAACAAACACCGTAGTAACACTATCAAACACAATTCATACGAAATAATACGTATATCAATATTTTTTTCGATTGAAAGAATAACTTTTATATGTATTAAAACCCTTTAAACTTTTTACTTGACCCTTTTTAAAATTCAACTTTAAATGTTTGGAACAGGAAACATTGAATTATTCAAGTGTTATACTTTTATTTTCCATTTAAAAACGCTATTATATTTCAATTTGTCCCCAAGAAAATTCCAGTTCACACATGCGACAATAACGTGTAACAAAATGGGCGATAGAATTTCATTTACGTGAACAAATAAGCCTATAAATGTAAACACTAATGGCCTGTTGTGTATTGTCTGAATGTTAGATTTTCTCGAATAAAAAAAATAAAAATAAATAAATAATGCCGTTTAGGAAAACCACCCTTACAATTATTTAGACATAGAATGTAAATAAGGAAAATTTTTCCTTTACGAGAAACATATGCGTGTTGGGGAAGAAATGCACGGCGTGGGAAATAAGTTGAAAATTGGTTAGATTTTTCATTAATGAGTTGTGCTAGGTGAGTTTCAGAGGATTTTCATGTGAGAATTTTTAAGTTTTATTTGAGTATAAATTTGAGACATTGTTTGAAGTTTATACGTTTAAAGGCACGTAGAATGTTTTGAAGACAAAATAAAATGTTTTACTCAACTGTGAACAAGTTAACAAATTATTTGCTTCAAATGGAGAGGGACGGTGGCACGTTTAGATAAAATAAACTTTGTCCACACACACATAAACATACATACCGGTTCCTGTGGGATGAGAAATGCGAGCACGGGAATGGAAACTATTCGGGCGTATAAATATGTCTATGAGCTCTTGTGACATTCATTTAATTCTTACAGATACGTAGTTATTGTTCGGAACAATGTAAAAGGATGAAAATTTTATTTCTAGAAATCGTTTGTATTTTTTCACCGTGGATTTACAGGGAGGAATAGTTTTGTAACAGCTGTTTTTCGTTATGTTTTATTTGGTAACATTACCGTGAATCACACGCGTGAAAAGTTTTATTACCGTTGTTATCGGTTCCTAATTTGTATACGTGTGTACACTTTTTTTTCCTTTCTTCAGAATAAAAATTCCTTGCTCTGGGAATTCGGGATGTTTGTCAAACGCTTGTAATCATTATTGTTACACATTTACTTATCGTTCGTTAGAGATTTTCCACGCATTCTTACGCCTATTTTCACACACTTGATGGAAATAAATTTGTTGTATTTAAATAAAAGAATCACAATAATTTACATAAAAATAAAATTGACTAATTTTTCTCTCCGTTAGAAAACAACATTCAACTCACATACTGATAAATTTGTAAATCATTCCCATGCATTTACATGACTCTTAAAGTAGAACTACGTCTATCACAGGTGCAGATTGATAATTTGGGGAAAAAAATGAGGTAAGTTTTGAAGTCAAATTTGTGGAAATTACCGTGATGATGAATATTTGAATTTTGGAATAGATGTTGATGCTTATTTTTATACTTGTAGCTAACAAATAGAAAAAGAAATATGAAAATTATGAGAAGTTATAAGTGTAAAAATTATGTATATCTAATAATTCAGGCAAAATCCAAGACTGTTTAAATCTGAATAGTTTATTTAACTCTCGATTACTTATAAATTCAGATGAAATTCTTCGATGTCTTAATACAAAACTTAAAAATAAAGGAATAGTTTTAGAAGACCATAAGTTTTGAAAGAAACTAACCTCATAAATTAAATGAAAAACAAACAAAATTATTAAAAATAATTTGTAACAAAACCAAGTATCTTTATACAACATAAAGCATCTTCATACTATTGATGTACTGTTAGATTCTCCGATATGCAACCTCTGAAGAGGAATCTCTGCATCTCACATTCTGCTGGAATACTGCACTCTGTTAGTATGGCAACTAAAAGAGCTGGAGGTCTTAATCCCAATACGGAACTAGTCGAACATTATCGTTGGTTGCTGAGATTTGCTCGGTTTACAATAGATAAAATAGGAGCTCAGGGAACAAAATAAGCTTTAGGGTGCCGAGGTTACTGAAGCTCTCCAAATATCCTCCTGGAGACCGGTATAAGAAAAAAAATGTAAGTGTACCCAACGTGACAGTCAGCATAGTGCAAATTTCTTAAGAATATATATAACATACGAAAATATAATGATTTTTTGACTACAGAACATGAATTGGAGTCACAAATAATGTATTAGCAAAAAGACAGAACGAAGTATGTGCAGAAGCAAAAAAGTGTTAAATAGAGGTTCATATTATCGTCATTAGTATTTAGTGTTTAAGTTGAGGTCATAATATTGAAATCATTACAGTATTGCTCGGAGGGTGCCAAAATAAATGGAATTTTAAGCAAAATAAAATACGCCAACGATATCGTGGTTTTGGCCGAGTCAGAAGAACAGCTGTAACAAAGGATGCCCTAACAAAAGAAGGGGATGGAACATGTTTGGAAGTAAACATTGCAAAAACCAAAACTATAATACTCAGTATAAATTTGCAAGAAACTAATGTCACTAACATCTTAACAAACGGAGACCAGCTCCAAAACTAACTACTTAGCCATAAATAAAAACATCCAATTAGACCATACAAAAAAAAACTGAAGAAGAATTCAAATAGCTAGGACAGGATTCTTAATATGAGAGTGTTTTTCGGTCATCCAAAAGAAACAACAGAAACGAGTCAGGAGACATTGAAATGCTATATTTGATTCTTATTATTATACGGATGCAAGAGATAGACAGGACAAAGCAGTAAGACTTGAGAAACCTTAACGGTTTCGAGATGAGGATATACCACAGGATGTTTTGAATTAGATGGACTTCCAGAATAATGAACGAAGAAGTTTTGTCCAGAATGAACTCATAAATACACCTAATTACTATTCTCTAGATAAAAAAGACAGTGTACCTCGGTCACATCATGAAACAAGAACATGAACAACCACAGTTTATAATTAAGGACAAAATAGAGAAATAGAGAGTAAACGGGATATGGGCAGAAGAGGATATCCAGGCTGAGGAATATTAAGAACTGGGCCCACACTGATAGGATGGCATTGCCATCAGAGATATTTAGGCCATATCACGAAGTATAAATGATAGGAAAAAGGACGTTGTATTGCGAAGTCGACCTCGAAATGAGGGCGTAGTGCAGAGGACTCTATGCATTAGTATACAAGTATGAATATAAGCGATAAAACATGTTCATATAATTCATTAGGGATTAATAGTTTCAAAGGAAAATTGTTTTCTAAACATCAGTGGAGTTAAATAATAATGAATTTATGTTTTATTATAGGTATTAAAAAATATGAATGTAATATTTGGACAGCTTTGGCTTCCATTTGAATAACAAAAACAAAAAACTATGGGAAAATTTCGAGCGACAATACGCTATTAGTGGCTGAAAAAATAACTAGACCATGTACGAATTTTTCCGGACACGACAACCAACAAATTGCCTATATCTTCCGTTCTGATGTTATTTATTTTTCGAGAGCTATATTAACCATCAACCTCAACCGAGATGGCATTTGGGAAGGGGAGGACTTAATAAAGATGATTATTACTATAGCAGAATGCTATTTATTCCGATGTTTTACATCTTTATAGTTAAAACCCAAACAAAGTTTAACGTTAGTTTTTTCTTAATGGAAATAAAATCTTCACGTTTTTTCTATTTTTCTTTAGAAAACATATCAAAATACTCTTGATAGCTCTTGGTAGCTCTCAACATCACTTTGTTCAACAAATAATTTAACCAGAACTAAACTTGCTGTGCGAAAGCCTCAGAAAACCACCCTTATCAAACTTCCAATTTCCCACCACAGAGAAAAATGCCTTCAACCAACAAACCAGCAAGCCAATAACGTGAATCAAATCTGTACAATTAATGAATTAACCGAATTCCATACGTCAATCATCCCTCTACAGCTCTCCACTTTCCAATTTAAAGACTTAATAAGAAACCCACAACAATTCCAACTTATTCAATCAATTTCGTTGGGAAATTTATTAAAAACCGGCGTATTCATAAGAAAATTGAATCATTAATTTTATTCTTTGTTAAATATGAATAGAAAAGAAAATAAAAAATATATATATATAAATAGAAAGACCAGAAAAAACAACACCCTTGGTAAACACAATAAGGAAATCTTATTACAATGAAAGCTTACAAAGGGAAACTTTCTTACGCGCAGCTTTGTTTTGTTGACTTAAAAGATAATTAAAATCTTCGTATATATATATTTGATATGAATTGTAGAGAAAGAAACAAGTTGCCGAGAAGCCAAAGGAACAACTAAGAGAATAAAGGATGAAGCAGAACAAACACTATCGCGGTTCAACCGAGATCTGATCCATAAATATGTCCTTCTATTTAACTTAGAAATTAGTTTATGTCTTAATTTCGAAAATATTCATTTAATCCGCGAAATTAATGATGCATTTAAACCGCGTTAATTTATCAGCATTAGAAATGAGGGGGTGGGTAGAGGGTAGTGAACGAGCTGGTAGAGGTGATTTGAAATGGAAAAAGAGTTGGTTTTCAATTAAATCAATGTCGATTGTATTAATAATTTATGAAATTGTAGTTTGAAATCTTGTCGGAATGAATTCATTTCTGTGGAGTTATGATTAACGCGTTTGTAGCGAGTGGAATTATCTGTTGGTCGTGGAGGGTGGTGAGGGTGGTGGTTATTGCCGTTATAAATGATTTAGGGATGCAGTTCAGTGCATCTAAAATATGAAGTCAAACGATGCGAGAGTGCATTGTGAGAGTTTTTAGCATAGATATAATAAATCTTATATGATCTGGTTTTATTCAATATTGTGGAATTTATGTAAATAGACGTTAATAAATTGGTGATGGTGAAAATTTGAAATTTCACATATTTGCCATGAAAGAAAACTCTGCGAGTTTTAAATTATTTTTCTTTACATTTCGTTTTTACTGATCGTCATACTATATATTCAGCTATAATTTTTCAACTTTATTAATATCTATTATACAAATAATGGCTTAATTATTTGTTGATATATCGTTTCATTAAACAGCAATACACGGAAATTTCTGTGAAAAATTTTCAATTTCCTATAAGTCAACAACTTTATATTTCAATATATAGATTAATTATTTTTTCCATTACATTAATTTAAAGGAAGATATGTTTTTAAGATAAACAAAAAAAAAGGAACAGGAAGTTAGGGGATGTCCAAACAAGGTTATTTTCCGATTAATCATTATTAAACTAAACGAACAAGATAATTTCAAGTGACTTAACATACTGGTTAAAATAATTTTAATATCAATTTGAAACATACCGAGTACAATGTCACATGTCGTCTGTGGCCACTGAGTCATAACTAAGCTCATGATTCGCACAACCAGGTGCCCCACACGTGCCCCTAAACAATAATTTAACCCTTTACTTTCAGACACCCCTTTAAATAGAGTCCAAACAGCAAGGGGTTGAATTTTTTTCTTTAAATGAGAGTCAAATAAATATTTTTGTATACACGTCAACGCTTACTTATTATAATAAAATGAAT
The DNA here is from genome assembly GCA_958496175.1 of Sisyra terminalis. Lineage (NCBI taxonomy): Eukaryota > Metazoa > Arthropoda > Insecta > Neuroptera > Sisyridae > Sisyra > Sisyra terminalis. Next base: position 34,082,460 of record OY292277.1, on the reverse strand, counting down.
GGATTTTAATTGGATGTAGGTACTTAAGAAGAATAATAACTAAATTAGTCATGGACTCAATCAAATTATAATATCATATTTATTTTTAGCTTATCTACATATACAAATTCAATGGTACTCACAGCTTAACTTTAACAAAACAGTATATTTTTGAACTACAAGTATTAAAAAATGAAATTACGAAAGTTATATTTTCGTTAGCACTTCTAACAAATAATTTAAAAAATAGCAAATAACAAATATTTAAAGGTATTCTGTTTACTTCAGTGGCAGAAGTCCAATAGATTTTCAGATAATTCCAATAAATTTTTTGAGTTCTTATTTCTCCTATTGTAAGTCGAAAATATTCCAGCAAGCAGCGATCACTATACTGTTCGACTAGTTAAGTACTCAGATTAGAGACCCCCAGATTGTTTAGTTTCCATATTCCAGCAAAATATGAGAAGGAATTTCATCTGTTGCCTGATAGAATCTACTTATTGAAAGGTCGAAAAGTAGGTACCCCAAGAGTATGAAAATCTTTCCTTAGGCCATAGTGGTATGTTATAAGAGTGGTTAACCAAATTGGCTTGAGATCTACTTAAATTCAGTATTTCAACATTTAGATTTTGGAAAGGATTTTTCATAATTCTCTTAGTGTGTTTATTCCTTGGTGTTACATCTTTAATGATTTCTTCTTACCACAAGATTCATACTTAGATTCGTATATAAGGAATCATACTTGACGTTATATGATAAAACAGAGAAGAAAAAAAGAAAAAGATGAATTAAAATCATAAAACTATTAAAAAGAGAAGAATGAGCTAATAAGAAGATCGACAATCTTTCTAGAGCAGAGCATTTTTTTCCCGATTTATATTTCTGAAATTTATATTCAGAGAACCGAATGTAATACACATGATGTACCTACCATATATCTGGTGTATTCGAAATTATGTAATATTTGTTTTAAAATTGAAAAAATACTTTGATAAATTATAGCTGACTCAAAAGAAAAGTTAGTCTAAAAAAAAAAAATTCAAAGGTATTTTCTTTTACCTTCAATAGTTATTTATTAAAGCTAAGTTGTTATTAATTCTCAAACGTGGAATAAAGCTCAACTTAATGGCAAAAAATTACCAGCAGCTTGAGTGCTTTACTCAAGTTTGGTTTCCTTTGTTTGCCAATCAGATAATGATCTATTAACCCCAATTTCTAATTGACAGAGTTCGCAAGTAAAGATGAACAATAAGTTACGAAAGCTTAACGCACAGTACCATGCAAAGCCTCTTGGGATAAATTTTCGATACTCATTCAGGTTTCATACACGGCAACTTTAATCACAATTGATATAGTACAAGGAAGAAATTATATAAGGCTCAGTTAAGCTAATAATTAATACGGTTCCTGTAAACACAAAATTCTTGATCAATCTATTTTCTTTTGTGTGTTCAATGACTTATAATTGTTCACCTCACATCAATGAAACGAAACAAATTTAGCAGTATTAGTCTTATGCAAAGTTGGTGTAAATAGAATAATTAAACGTGTATGTTTAGAGATTTGTGAGGTTTTTCTTTAACACTGTTTTCGAATGGTGAGAACAAGTGGCCGTTGTGAAAGCGTTTGTATATACATTTATGTGCATTCACAAAAGGTTATATCGCAACAAATGTGAATGTTTAATTGAAATAACCAAATGTTAAGCGCATTGTTGCAATAAGCCTTGTGGGTTATTTGTTAGAACCTTTACAGCTGGTGCCGCCGACCTTATTGCATACACAATATGCATCTACTCATGCAGATACCAGCAAATTGTCGTCGGTTAGAATTATTTTCGTACTTGTGTTAACAACAACAAAAGCTTATAAACTTTGATAAACTTCATCTAATTTATTCCCTTTATATTAATTATTTCCGTAATTAATAGAGAAAGACTTCGATATCTACTTGTTAGTTTCATTCAAATTCTCATAAAGAGATTTAATTACGGTTCTATTACGGTTAAAAGTTAAATAAATAAATGATCAATTAAATGCAACAACAGTTTTGCAACTTTCACTGAATATTACAGCTCGTCAATATGTTCGATTATAAAAAGAAAATTTAGGGAACATTTAAGCTACGTAGATATCATTTAGTGATACAAATTTCATTAAAGTGCCTTCAAATTAAGAGGACATTTTTTTCTTATTGGAAAAATTTATTATATATAATTCTCGTGCCACGTTGTTGCTTACCATAAACTCCGAAACTATCGAACCGATTTTAATGTTTTTTTTTTTATTTTTTTAAATGTGTGCTTTGCTGGCGTGCCTACTTAATATAGAATAGTTTTTATTACGTATTTTTCATTAATTAGTTGCAGAATCGATTACTTCATTTCGTATGCTACAACCTACAATGTATTGTGTAGCGATCATTCTTACTTTTTTACAAAGAAACAATCGGAACAATGTTCATAATCACCTTTTCTCTGCCTCCAATAGATGGTGCTGTAGATCGATGCTATACAATAGGTCACCGTAAGATCATCATGTTATTGTTTATTAGATCACTCTTATAGCAGATTTGGCTCTCTAATTTTGATTAATATAATTATATAACAATTATAACAAAAACAATATAACAATTAATGATTGGGACGTCACATACATATGCAATATTTCATATTTATGCAATATAAGTAATATTTTGAGTTTTCAGTGATACTGAATTTGGGTAAAGAATAGAAGTTGGTAGTAATGAAAACACGTTGGCGATCGCTTTAAATGTTTCTGGGGTTACAAGGTTGATGTGATTTTCCATTAACCGAAATAGGTAAAGGTTTCTTATTGTTTCCCTTACTGTGGAAACCTTGGTATTCTTATAAAAATTTTAGTCACAGATGTACTATGGGATGCCAAGTTATTGGCAAAATCCGGTTTTAGAAAACTTGGATACGATTTGGGTTTCTGCAACATGCAGTTCCACAAAGAGCGGATATATATTTCCAAATGATGCGAATCATTGTAGTATATAGATGATATTTATCGTTTATTACGTTAAATTAGGAATTACTTCTTAATAGTAGCTAAAACCGTTGCAATCTTGGTCGAAGTATTAGGAGTTGTGTATCAATATCTACCAAATTACGAAGATATTTAATGGTGCGATATTAAATCGCCATTTATTAAATGGCGTTAAAATTTGGAATAATTTTTCGTCATTTCTCAGAATCCGATCCTCGGAATGAATATTAGGTACTCAGAATTTAATCCCTGAATGATAATTTTTGACAAAAAACATGTCCCTAAGTTTGGATCTATAAATACTTTCTGGTGAAGACTACTTGGTTTCTTATATTCTGGATTCAATAGGGCTAGAAGGTCTAGGTCACAACTAAGAAGCAAAAACCAACATTTACTCATCTTGGATTACTCAAGTATTAGTACTAGGTATAGTCAAGGTTCTCAAGGTTGGTTGTTTCTTTATTTCTTATTTTTAGTATTATAATTCCTTCTAATACTTAATGGGTTGTTTAAGACTCATAAAAGTTACCTTCAGGGAAAAATAATTCAAGAAATTAAATTTGGAGAAATGATCAGAAGCACTATGTTAAAAGAACTACCCATTGCAAATTCTAATGATTTGTAATTGTTAATTTTGAGCATATAAATAAAGAAAAACGTTGTGATTATAGTTAATTTTTGTGTGACGATGGAATGTGATTATATTGAAAATATTAGATTTTAAATGTATGATTTAAATAATTGGGTTGATTTCTTTGCCAAGATTGATTTACTTGAAATATTTTATTTTAAATTGAATGTTGGAAACTTATGAACATATGTATATATAGATAAATCGTGCATAATACGTCCAATAGAAATTTGAAAAACCTAGTGTGCCGCACTAAGCGCCGTCTACGTTGGTACAGTTTTTATTGTAACTAAAAACAACAGCTGCCAAATAAGTGCTGCTGAGCGCCTTTCTACACAAATAAGCGCTTGGAACAAGCGCTTGCATTTTATTTACCTCGATTGCTTCAGCTGCATACACCAGAAAAGAGAAACTTCCATATATAAGTATCTCTTATAACAGACGTTGTCGCATTTTGCTTAGTTCATTGCGACTTTATATTCACGTAAACGGCGCTTGCAGTTGCTGCTAGTTTGTCTTGTCATTTACTGTACAAAGTGCTTTAATTTATATACAGATCAGTGTTTACGGGGCTTATAAGTTGGTAAAAATGATTGAATCGTTTCTTGATTTTGCAACCACAATACACTGTTACTCCGGTCAGTTTTCACAGTAATTTTCTATTGTTTTGACAAATTCTCTGATCATTTTAACGGTGACTAGGTCATGCTTGGGAGCTTCCCACTTTTCAGATTAAATTTTGCCTGTTCACCTATTGTACAACGTTATTATCAATTAAATGCCATTTTCATCAAATATCAATATGGACATAAACAGAAACCGTTAGTGAATTACTCAATATTTGTTCAGTTTGAACTGGTTTGAACGATGAAATATGATCCTCTCAAATGTGACACCTCATAAATACAAATGTCGAATTTTAGATGTTCAAAAATTTAAATTGTCAATTTTGTATCATTTCAAATGTTTGTATGTTTGCGCAAACAAAAAAGCAGTTTTTTGAATTTTGTTTAAAAATTGGAGGAAATGAAATGAAAAACGATGGAGATTATTATTTCTTAGAAATTTTATTGTTTCAGCATGACTCAGACGTAATGTTTCAACCCTTCAAATGAACCTTTAGTTAATTATTAATTATATGCTAATTCACATATGAATAATTCGGTCATTCGGAAATTGTTTCAATACGATTCAATGAAATTGTGCTAGCACTAGGCAGTGAAGGCTCCCCCAACGTTATCACTAACCATTTGCCAGATGTACTTATGATAAATTACCGCAAATTCGCAATTGAAATCGACTCGTAATACGATTTGAACGAACACGAAATGCGAACGTGTGTTGTGTTATTTCTGTACAGGTAAACGAAGTTACACAACGTAAACATGACGGAGCAGATACGAGCGGACGAAAGCTGCCGCATTAAATCCAGAAGGATATATTGAACAATAGTGAAACCGGGATAGAGCGACAGGACTGCGCGGGATCGAGGACGAGAAGGAACGTCCTCGTACATATATTTACATACAAGGGAAATGTTTGTTAATTGGTACAAATGTCCTGTTCCTGTTTTCAATACACCGCCATTTGATTAAATTAACAATGAATAATTTTCTAAGTACTTCATAAGCTTGGAAAGTCAAACCTTTCCTAAGCACATTTCATTTTTATCCATCTAATAAGCATACAGCTTTGCTGAAGGCAGGTGGTTGAAATCTTCCCGTTATTTGGAAACTACCACAGTACTTAGAGTCTTACCACACCATCCGTTCAGGGGACGTTCGTCATCCAGCTAGTGCACCCCGTTACTTAGTTACAACCCTCGCAACGCGAAATAATAAGGGGTGGCATGAGTTTCTGGTTTGATTTTGATAGACGTGCTTCCAGGATTGTTCCCTGTTTAACATCCGTGCATGTCGTAAAGTAAATATTCTCCTTTCTCTATGTTAAATTTGAAACTAGACTGTTTATTTATTTGAGTTAAATGTGTCATGCATTGCATATTTTCCGTCGGGGTTTTCTATGTTTTTTCAAACATAATATGTGTTTATTTGATACGATGAAAATTTTATTATGAAAAACTTTAAGACAGCCCTTCCTTTTAATGTAACAGTTGAAAAAAAAGAAGCTAAAACTTTAAGGGTGGAAATGAAATATACAATGCAAAGAAAATGGTGTCAAATTTGACATCGTTTTATTCAATTTGAATTTATAAGATATTTCCTTTATTTTTTCCTTTGAATATTTTGTATGTTGTATTGAAATAAATGGTAGGAATTTATTAAAAGTTGAGATAAAAAATCACACTTTTTGGTTTTAATTCAAAACATGACTTATTAAACAAGACTTTTACTGGTTTGTTAAGAGGAAAAGATTTTTTATTAATATTTATTTCTTAACAACGTTATTTGATTTATTTTAATGCAAATACAATAAATTACATAGAAAAATAGTAGATAGTTATAAGCTTCTCAGTTGAGAAGTAAAAAAATTAATATTGGAAAATAAGAAAACTGCAGAATTCTAAGATTCGATTTAAAAAAAAAATAGATGCAAAATTATGATTATTCACGATTTTCATAACAATAAAATTTCAATAACAACGAAACTGGGAATTCCTACCCTCGATATTATTGAGTATAACAGGACATGTTTAAAATAGGCAGTCTTTGATCTTGTCTGGAGTTTAAACTAGCTCCATATCAAATTTCGTCAATATTGGTTATTCCTTTACCAGTTACTAAACGATGCTTTCGTCTTAATACACTTGTAGGTGGATGGGTAGGTTTCATAGATGGAGTTTGCACATATGATTTTATTTTTATTTTATTTTTTTTCTTAAGATATTAAAACACTTGATCATTATAGTAATATGGCCAAAATATTTGCTAAGAATATCTATAGTTACCAACTCTAAATTTTCGATAGTCTTGAAATAATATGACTAAGTCCGAAAAGTTGCAGTTAATATGAAATTGGTGTATAAACAAGATAGTATTCAAAATAAAAACGAAAAATCCAAAGATTTTTTATAAACTGGAGTCTCGAGAAAGTATGGTTTTTCTGGAGTCTCCCGACTAAAACAGGAGATTTGGTAACCTTAAAATAAGGTTCTTAGGAGTTCTGTTGAAGTTTCAATAGTACATTGATTTCTTTAGTTTGCAACATTTTGTTTTTGTAATTTGAACTTCATCAGGCAACCTTAAATTATTAATTGAAACACCTTAGTCTCGTGATATAAATTATTACAACTGACATCTAGCAAATACAAAATTAGAGTTTAAGATAAGCACTGAGAAGTTTTTTCGTTTATCAACAATTAGGTGTTTTTAGAAAAATTCTTAGTATGAATTCACAGATACATATAAATTACGATTAGTAAGCAATTAATTACTAAAATTAAACTTAATATCTAAGCAATTTTTGTCAGTTGTCAGTAAGCAACTGACAACGAAAAAGTATATATTATAACACAAAAAAATGTTTCCTTAATGTTAGTTTATGGGCAGCCACTGACTTGTGGATTAAAATTAGAAGGTCCTATAAAAAGCTCTAATGCTCTCGATGCTTTCCTGAGATTGTATTTTTTATATTATGAATCTATAAAACAACAGATTTGATAAATGAAGAATTAAATTTTTTAAATTTAATTAATTTTTAATTAATGCTAATCCGTATCTTTGTGCAAAATGTTAATGATAAATAAATGAAACCTTTAGGTTTCGATACAATGGCAAAAATAGTTTGAGTTTTGTTTTTAAGAATTCGAAACATAGTTCTCGAAATTCGGTAATTACATCGAAAGGATTTATTCAATAAAATTAATTTGCAATTTTAAGGGTTCGTAAAATATATTTTATTATTAATATGTTTGCAATATACAAATATATTTAGCTATGCAAACTACTAATTTTAATTCTCTTGAAATTCAAACTTCCGTAATTTTAACGAATAAACGTTTAAAGAGCTTGAAATATATATATTTTTTTAATTAAAAATAAAACTAGTAGAAAATAAGTACTGTAAATAAATAAATACCGGAATAAATAAACAACATTCTACACATAAAACGAAAGTTCACTTTTCAAAGACTAAAGTGATATCTATTGGCTGTTAGTGGAACTGGAAGCCATGAAGTCGTAGTTACTGTTTGTACAGTTTGAGATTTTATTGATTTGTTCCTAACTTCAAACCAACCAGCTTCTACTCTGTTACGAGATGTAGAGCCTGTAGAGCTTTCCGTGAATTAGAGTTTCAGTAAAACTTTACACCGTTTTAACCAAGTTTGAAGCTTTTATACATGACTTTAGTTTCACTAGATGGCGACGCTTGATATACATTCAACGATCGCATGGTTTGCAAATTCAGAAAACTAAGTTACGGAATTGAAATCGAACTTTATGTTTTTTGTATCGCAAAACTTGACGATAATTTTGATTAATTTCATTACGTTCTCGGCATAATTCAATGTGTAACTTTCTGATAAATTTATTTTCTGCTGCAGCGATAATATTTGTTTTAACTTAGTTCGGAAATCGTTACACGCTTTTCATTTATTTTATCAATATAAGACGATATTTAATACAAAATCAACATGATAAATACGAGAAAGTTAAGTAAATAAAACTAATGAAAGATGGTACATGAAGGAAAATTTGTTTCATTGCAATTTGACGTTGAATTTTCTCTCGTTTCGATATCCGTCCGAATTTCATATCCCTTCTGTGCAACATAAACAAACACGCCGAATTAACTTGTTCAATTTTCTAAATTAACTTTCTTAATTGACTGTGTTAGTTTTATATTAAATTTCCTGGATGAACAAAAATTCCAGCTTTCTATCAACTTGAGCTGACAGTTTATACAAGAAGATAAAAAAACAAAGGAATAATATAAATCCAGCATAACTATACTATAAAGCATTATTTTCAATTCTCTCATACATCTCTCCCTTTGTCTGCCAATTGGTATAGAAAATGTCCTTACTTTGATTGTTATCTTCCTAAATATTCGATAAATTTTAGCATAAGGTAGTATAGAGGAAAATATAGGACTTCAAAACTTAGAGAAAATTTACTCGATGAATCTAGATACTCCTAAGAAACTCTTGAATAAAAAGCCATGCACCGATCATTGTTCTCATTAAACTGTAATATATCAAGTTATGCCTCCGAATAACTTTAATATTCAAATTATTTTTGATTACATCACATTTCCTCTGGTGAAATCTAACGAAGAATTGGACGTATTTGGTGGCTAGAAATTAGAGCTCTAGATCATAATATGGAATATATAAAAAATCTCATTTTTTTCCAAATCGATGGTAGGTGATTTTTTTTCGGCTCATATCTCTTTTAGGTCAGTCAAAATCTGGCAACGTTGTGTTTTCTGCTTTGTTTTTAATTCAATTCCCGAATAAATCGGCTCATAATGAAAATTTAATCACAAAAAATATAATTGAACTAAATTAAAATTGAAAAATTGAATTATCAAAAATATCATGAACAGAACAAAAACAAAATAGAAAATGCAACGTTGTCAGATTTTGATCAACCTTAAAAACATAAGCCGTTTTTTCTACCAGGATCAGTCTATGACTTTGAAGCCATTAATATTATAATGAAAAATAAAAAAGGGAGATGTTTCATAATAATAATAATAGAGAAATCAAATCCTTCTATAAAGACACTAATGAAAAAATTGACGAAGAACAAATATGATAGTCCTAGTGAAACGTTAAGCGGAGCTTTAATTGCATTGAGAACATATTAACTAGTTGATTGGAAGACTGGGAGGAATTCAGGGCACGTGCAACTTAATATCCAGACCATGGACCATGGAAAATCAAGAAGACTCAATGATGTTCATGAAACGTATAAGTGGATGATATATAGTGAATTGCAAGAAGTGCGTGGTCCAACACACCGTGAACAGTTTCAGAAGTTTATAGTACTTTATGCGCACCATAAGGGGAAGAATAAATAGTGCTATGGATTTTGTTACGGAAGTTGGTTTGGCATGTAACATTATTCACTGGACAGTACACAAATACAGTTTAAACTAATCAAAATGCAACTGCGCATGATCCCAATTAGGTAACTTCTACTATATGTTAAATATAAACGAAGCCAAATAAACGTGATAATGCATGTGTTTTTAAAACCAATTTTAGCAATTTTACCAATTTTAGAAATAAAGAAATCAAATGACAAATAATAAAAGTCAAATGTTGGTATATATGTCGACAAAGACAGATTGAAGGTAAAATATAATGATTTTTGTGCCAAAATATAAATAACTGATTGTTGTCATTTGTTTCAACAGTCGTTTTGTTTTCATTCAATTGTCAGTTGTGTCGGTGTTGGCTGTGAATATTTCACGGATAGCTACCAATATTTAATTAATTTTAATGTTGTAATTTTTATAGTTATAGAGAACATTAAATTAGTAATAAAAGTTATATGGAACTCTAGTTATAAAACAAGAACAGTTGAAACTTATTTCCAGAAAGAAACTAGACTCTTACAAGGAAGTATAACTCCTTACATACGTTCACAAGTACACAAACTTTTTTTTCTATCCAGTCAAATTTAAAATTCACATTTATCAATTGAAGAAACGATGTTTCATTTTCCAACAATCAAGGAAAAATTATTATTATTAAATTAAATGTCTACCTTTCGATAAGGCTTTTGAAAATTGCTTCAATTGAATCAATTAACGGTTTTAAGGTTATGAAGCATTTGGGTAGATTGAGAAGTACCTTCTCCTGAAAACTTTTAATACTAACGCTAATCATTGACGTGACATAAAGAAACGGTGCTATTGTCACCAACTATTGTCTCCACATTGAAAGCTTTAAAGCTCTGATTAGGTTAGTTAAAGTCCTGAACTTTCGTCTAGCAATTTCATCTAGTATGTGGTCGTCTAAGTCTTGATTCCTTTTACTTAGTGAATTAGTTACGGGTCAGTTAATTCATCACCTCCCTATTTCTCTAATCGCTTCTAATAATTGTAACCAGCGGCGAGCTTTATCGCATTTAACTTTGTTCGACAACAGTAATTTGCTTTAACGAGATCAATATTTCCTCTCTGATTTTCACAAGGTGGAAGCTTCAAGGTTGCCATCCAAATTGGACAGTTTGCTGTCCATCTGTTAAATTTTGATTGGGGGCTAAACGAGGGATGAAAGAAGTTGAATTTCTTCGCTTTGTGAAGTTTTGTAGATGCAGAATCGATTTGGTCGTAAATGCGATAGAAAAGATCAAGCAAATTGAGTTATCTGTTTCACAATACGAGAGTTACGATGATGTTGAGGGTAAGGGGTTGTTTCATGTAGCGGTTTTCTACACACGTATTTAAGCGACGTATATTACACACAATACCGAGTTTTCCGCATAAGAAAATTTATCGAACGGTTCATTGATTTTATTTCAACGATAATGATGAAACAGCACAATCCTCTGATTGGATTGAGAACGCAAATTAAGTTTTACAACGTTTCCACTTTAATACGATTACACGATTACCACGCAGTGGTCGCCATGTGAATTTATTGCCGCGCCTCATCGAGCGATTGATTAAACATTGAAAGAAGAAAGTAACGATTTTTCTGCAAGAAGCTCAAAGCTGGAAGCTTAACGCTTTGCAACTCGTTTACAATAACAATAACCATAATAACGCGCAACACGGTGAGATATTGGATACATTTGGTCCATGAAGAAGAGACAGGAAATTAAACATGCCATCACAACCATTTCTCCGTGTCATAAATCTAACGCTAACACTCTCCACGTTGTAAGAGGACATATTTCCGAGCTAATATGCTGAGCATTCGCTTACCAATTCCAGAGCTTTGCTCGCTAAAGTTCGAAATAAATAATGTTTCACTCACCGTTTTCAGCTTTTGGAACATCGACGATTTGCCGTTTCTGCCTGGAAACCTTGTGCCATTTCGAAGTCTTAAAAACTAGAAGGATTAATTTAAAATGTGTCGTGTTAGCTTTGATGATAACATCGAATTTCGTGCGAGGTTAGTTGTAAAATTCAATTAGTTCTAATTGGGTGAAAGAAAGACGTGGAAATTGCTTTTGACAGAAATAAAAATGTTTAATTTATGACCTTAATTTAAAAAAAAATAAACTTTGGTAAAGTTTAAACTACAAATGAAATTCAGTAATTTTTATTAATGATCAGTAGAGTTAATGAAAAATAAAATTTATAACTATCAACAACTATTAGCTTACGAGTCACCAGTCCCTAAAAATAAATGATTCCAGTATGGGTGTATTTCAAAACCTGCAATTCGATATCTCTAAAAGTAGGAACAGATGAGGGAAAAGTCGGTACCATAATATTTATTTTGCAGTTAACATTTTGATATACTTTGATAATGGTATAATTAATAAATAAATTTAAAAAAAATAGTGGATAGACTTTGTTAATAGATCAAGAACCTGAGGAATTCAATGATTTTGCTTATTTGCTATTATTGTTTGCAAGACGAGAAATGTTATTTTTAAAAATTAATTTGAATTTATACAACATCGAGATAAATTGCATTTTTAATAGTTTCTACAACGACTAGACGAATTCTTTCTTTTTTATCGCTGAGTCTTCAAATCTTCGTTTATATAAACGAATAATTTTTCTATTCGACTAACAAAAAAAAATTAATCCAACAAAGAAAGTACTGGGAAAAGTATAAGGTTTACAATTAAGTTTTCAGAGATTCGAAACATATACCACAGGGGTGGACAAACGGTCGATCGCGAGTAGGTCGACAATCGATCGCAGGTATTTTACAAATTTTTTTAGGTTAACTTCAAATCTTTTGATTGAAAATGCGTTCTAAGAATTTAGCAGACAATGAAACTTGAAATTAAAACTAAACACGCATCTATTCTACAACGGATATTATCGATTCCCAAATAGTGCATCTAATATTTCCTTCTACTCATTATCTCTTTAAATTTGTGTTTGTTTTTAATTTAACCAACTTTTCGAAGTCGATCGCGAATAAATAACAAAAATTATTGTTAATCAAACCAGTATTAAGTTTGCTCATTCTTGATAAAGCATAACTAGAGTTAAATCGTTATGGATAATCTTTTAATTATCAGGTAGTCGCATAAGTCTCTGCGTTATTTTATACATTTATTAAAATGCACAACTATTTGCCAATTAAAGAGATTACAGTATAAAGTTTCCTCGGTGTTCATTTACAGTGGTCATATCGGTGCTGAAGCTGATTAACAGAATATATTTTTTATATTTTTGACCCTAAAAAAACATTGGCAGTGAAGTTGAAAAAAATGTAATTACACTGTTCATACAATATATGGTATAAAATATATTTTAGTCTTATTTATGAAATATAATTTGCAAAAGTAAACCTTAAACACCACGGAGAAAGTTTGCTTGGCAATCGAAATATGTATCTGGACAATAGTAGGACAAAAAAAGTATTTGTTTGAGCAATTGTTCAAATTTATGTTTGTTGTTTGCTTTTAAAAATTATCTTACATAATTAAGACCCCAATAAATTTTATATATTGTATAACTGTTCAAAGTCAGTGAAAAATTATATTTGATCAATTACGCTGTATTATCCTATATGAGTTTCAACATGGACATAACGAAACAATAACTTGAAAAACAATTCTAATGCAATGGGGCAGAGATACAGTTAAATTAAAAAGTGTCTAATTTGGTTCAAAAAATTTAGATCAGGAAGTTCTGATATTGATGATCTAAGAAGATCAGGCATACCTAAAGTAATTTGAAGAGACGATATTAATGTTAAAGACATCGATCGAAATTAACAGTTCGGGAACTAGCGCAGAATCTCACTATTCTTCGTACATTAATTCATAAGCATTTTAAAAGTTGAGAAAGGTGTCAACTTTCGGAATATAGGTACCTCACAAATTGTCGGGGGTAAACATCGATCAATAAAAATACAATATGCCGATCATTAATGATTCGTGAATAGAATGGATTTTCTGGGGAAATTCTTCCTCAACTATTGTATTCTCCGGGTATTGCCCTTAACAGACAATCATCTTTTAAAATCTTTGCATTACTGGCTTTGCAGAAAACAACATGAAACAAAAACGGATATGAAAAAAAATATTAATCAATTTTTTGCTTCAAAAAAATCTTTTTTTTTTCAAACTCGGTATCAATAAACTAATAAACAGTTGGAGAATAGCTGTAAAAAGAGATGGAGACCTTTATAAATGATAAAAAAAATACAAAAGAAAACGCTCGATCACATATCGCAAAAATCGTAAAGGAAATTTTGAGGTCCTTCAATGAAATGCCTTTTCCGCCATATTCACCAGATAAAACCCCGTTCGATTTCTACTATTCTTCCGATATTTTCTCCGATTTTCCCCGTCCAATGGACTCCATCGGACGGATGAACAACTGGATTGGTTGAACAACACTTCTGATTTTACGATGACGTTAAGAAATTGGATCCATTCCTGGATTTCCGCGAAGGAAAATATTTTTTTTAGAAAGCATATTTCTAAATCTCGTTTAATACTCGTTTTGGTAAAGATGTCCGTTTTGACACTGTTAGATGCTTGGTTCTAATTTCTTGACAAGAAATATTTATATATTTACAACGGCTTATAAATTTTTATGAACTTGAAAACTTTGCTAAAGAACTAAGTTGTTAAAAAAATGATTTTTATAAATCAAGAAGTTAGCTAATAAAAGCAATAGCCAATAAAAGTTTTAACATCTAGTTTAACATTGAAGAAAATGGGACATGCGCAAATGAAATCGCATTGTAATAATACATATCTAATATTGTTCTGTACCAGCAATACGTATGCATGTTTGTATTATTTCCAAAGTTGAAAATGTAAAATTAAAATAAATCGATTAATTTTTAATTTATTTTGAATATTTTAAATTCATCTAAAATGCTTATCAGTTCTAATCATTGTCCATAACAAATTTACTTACGTACTTAACGTTCAAAAAGCTTCACTCCCCAACTCTTTCTCCCTTTTTTCTCTTACCTGTAACAAAAATAACACATAAATATACTTCCGAAAATCGCAAAAAAAAATGAAATAAATTACTTTTTTACAATATTTAACACAAGTAATTGAATATTTGCCTTTTTTCATTCCATTCATACATCATAAATAATTTAAACAGCTTTTTTCGAGTAATTTACGATTCATGAGGGACGCTACCAAAGCTGTGAGTCACACAAAATATATTTGCCGATATATTATAATTCTTGCACGTAAAATATAGCAAATATTTTGCCATGTCTGACCTCAGCTACAGCCTAAAAAAAGCTTTCCTTTCTGTATGTAACTTTCACTTGATATTTACAGGCTCAAGGCGATTTAATTTCAACGTCAAACTCACTTTCTAATTAGATAAAGAAATAGACGTATGATCGAATATTTTCGTCTAATCAAAAATTTATATCAGAACAATCCAAATATAATCAATTTTAAATAGTTTAAAGTAAATATTTACCAGTACATTTTGTATGTAAACTAATAATATGCGTTTATATTATTGTTGTTAATACAACGTGCTTCTATTACTAGCAGGAATGTAAACAGCCTTAATTATTCAACATATTGGCTTAATCAGCATCAAAGCTTTTTCAAACAATCGAAACACATGCTTTTGAAGCTCGCCCATTTCATCTCTCAACTCTCCCTCTTTACTTCCATCACGCAAAAGCTCTCTATTCTCTGTTCGTGGATAGTTTCAGAGTCGCTAAATTAGCCAAATAGAGCGACAATAGTATGTTCGTTTTAAACGCGAAACTCGTTTAGTCGGTGAGTTTAAATTCGTAAATTTTCATCAATATCAAATATTATGCAAAATTAATTTGCTTTATTAAACGTGGTGAGAATAGACAGGGGATGGTTACACGTACAGGTAATGTGAATGAGTGGCTAGAGGTTAAAGGGATGGTTAATGTGCCTCTAATTTGCTCGTGAGATTTCATGGTTTCTCCATCAATATTATATTAGTGGAGCTTTTGACTGATTTAAATCCGTATTTTGGGATTTTGAAAGTACGTTGACCCGAAATAAATGAGTCGGCTTAATATGATTTCGAAATGAATTTCATGAAAATGAATGTTTTTAAAGAATTGCTATTTACCGTCATTTTAAAACAGCTTTAGTCTTTAGCGACTCTAGGGTTAATAAAAAATTTTAATAAAAAAATATCGATAATTTATCCGATGCGAGGATCAAACCCATTACCTACTCATTTTGGAGCGGTCATCTAGATCACTCGGCCACCAGTACGCTTTTTTCAAAGAACTCCTCAAACTTAGTTTGTCTAAATGTATAATTAGTCAAAAAAATTTTTTTAAATATATTATACTAACGGAATTTCGTCGTTATCTGCCAAAATACTTTATGTACCACCAACCATTTCATAATTAAATTATTGAGCTGCATACTTTGAAAGTAGCCTAATTCCATTTATAGAATGAAAATGCGTATATATATATACAATTTTTTTCAACAATAAAAACATCAATTTTAGAATCAAAGAAGATACTACAAAGTCGGTCGGAAACGAATATCTTATCAATAATTTGTAAAAGTTTAATTATACAAATATCAGCACAATCTGGTTTATTATCAAATCAAAAGCTACTGCATGAAAAGTCTTTCAAATGAATTTAGGCTACTTTCAAAATAAACAGCCCAATTATGATTTATTGGTCTATATTAAGGTTACTTAAACTTTATTTATTCACGACTTTTTCATTCATTGTGAAGCTTTTCATGGTCCCAGATTAATATTAAATAATGACAGTATTTCTTTACCTGTGATGTCCGCACTTCTGGGGGTGCGGAAAAGTATCAAATTTTTAAGGGTGCAGAAGAAGCCCTTAACAATATAAGTAATGAAATATTGAAATTATAAATTTCGCAAAAAAATAATTTTTCTGAATTATAAGAATCAAACAAATTTTTCAATGAGGTGCGAAGACCAATTTCAAGTTCAAAGGGAAGTGGATCTTAAAAGGCTAAGAAGCACTGAATATAGATATATAAATACATATCAATGTTTCTGAATCGCTGTTTAGCTGCACCGGAAGTGACACAAAACGCCATTCAGGAAACCTGTGACATAAAACGCGCCGTTTTCAAATGACGTGCTAATTTGGGATCGCAACCCATTGCCTAAGAAGCCCTGGCCTTTTTTTTATTTTTTTTTCTTTGGTCGTTCTCTTATTACTGAGATATGCAATTATTAAACACTTTTCCCTTAAGTTTACTTTACTGATCACAATTTGGGGCTTTATTTACGAATTCGTAAAACCTTAAGTACTAGTAGCCTTTTGAATTTGATCAGTACATCGGTTTGATGAGCGCGCTCTGGGTCCTCGCCCTTTTACGCTTCCTGAGACTATCAATCTCTTCATATTACTTTCATCTTTACGGGCAATGTATCTAAAAAACTTTAAGACGTTTGTAAAGCAGATGGAAGAAAGTGTCTTCTAGATTTTCTTTTATATCAGGATCGGCTCGTTTTATTTGTATGATATCCCTGAAATTTGGAGTTGGCAGCATCTCCAGCATCACATCTCAAACGCAGTAATGCGTTTATTGACCAAGTTAAAGCCTCATATCGAAAGATGGAGAAGTTTAGTTGAGCTAACTTTCTAGAACTCTCCTTATCTTGTTTTTTTTTGGCCTGGTCTTCTTTTATACGTAGAGAAAGGATCAAAAGAACTGTTTTTAGCGAATAAAAACAGCATTTTCAATTTCACCCCTATTGGTGTCTCTGGAAGCCAATCCTCCTCTTCTTCAAATGCGATTCTCAGTTAAACCTGCTTTATTGTTAACTGAATATAGGTATACACTTTCCAAATTTTTTGTTATTAGTACATACCTATTCCTGAGATGGAATCAGCAAAAGAGATCTTCAATTTTTTCCAAAAACATTAAAAATGAAGCTATATTATTCTCTGGCAATCGGAACATTTTGGTATTTGAAAATTTTATTTAGTAAAATGCACTAATGTCTACTAAAATATGCTAATGCTGAAAATACTAAAAAATTTAGACAGTGTGATTCTAGTATTCCCAATGACAGTATCGTAAGGTATGTAGATTGTTGGTCCACCATAGAAAACTTATAATGCAGATGGTAAATAGAACACAAAAAATACAAACTTTATCAAATTTTATTCTCTGACAATCAGCAAATTTTGGTAACAGAAAATTTAGTCTATAAAATGACTATTGGCTTAAAAAATAGAAAATGTGAATCTAGTATGCCCACTGACAATATCGTAGCGACAGAAAGGTATGTTGATAGTTTGTACACCATAGAAAACATATTTGCAGACAGGTAAATAAGATGTAAACAAATACCAATTTGAACATATTTTTCCTCAAGCACTTTTACCAACCCATTTTTAGGGCTTAGTTATTTTTTTCTTTAACCGAAATTTCAAAATAAAATTAAGTGCTTGTTTTGGACAAGTTGCTCTATTAAGCTGAAGCCAAAGTTTCAGGATCATTATAAAGAAGAAATGTTTTTATTTATTTTTTTAACCTTTCCAACGCTTATAAATTTAAACTAAATCAAAAACAAGTACCCTGTTTGAACAAAAAATTTCAGAACTGGGTTTCATTAATTTTGAACGTAATCTTCTCATAATTTTGCTATAGTTTCCTTTTAAGTCTAATCTTTTACATGTAAATATTCAGATTTTGAGTAGCGTTAAAAGTAGAGAAAGCGAAGGCTTTATATAACTGGAGGAATATTCACTGTGATAACCTTGATGCATTGAAATGTTTAAATTTAGCCGAACAAAGAGGGTGTTAGCGATAAGAATGACGAACGAAAGAGAAAATCGTATTACGTTTGGATAGAATATCGTTACATAAGGATGTCGCTCGGAAAACACAGGATTTAAGTTTAGAACAGATTTGTATAAGTAGTTACATTGATGTGATAACTAGAGTTTTAATCCAGTTTTGAGTTTTGTGTGGTTTTTGATGTGATGTGAGAGATGCCAGCAATGTGCAACGAAGATGAACATCTTTTGCCCGAGATAAGTGTGTTTGATTTCAATTTGAGGATTTCGTTTGTCTTGTGAATGAAAAATGAAACTCAAGAGATAAGACCTTGCTTTTAAAAGAATTGATTTTTTTCTCTTAAGCATTTTAGATTTTTACATTCTAGTACTAGAAGTTACATTACTAGGAGAAACATGCCAAAGCAAATAAAATGCATAGAAAATTTTTATGAACCTTTAACTTTCTTGTGCCACGAATACGCGATGACACATTGTCATCGTGGAAATTGTCAATTGTAAAATTTTGACGGAAATATTACGTTGGTACGTGAGTGAATATTTTTGGGTAGGTATATAAGAATAGCGACGAATTATGCACCTCGTATTTTGTTGAAACCAATTCATAAAAATTCTAAAAAAGAAAGATCATATGTAAATTTTAAAACTACCTACATTTTTTTTCATTGTTACTAAAAAGTTTGAAATGCATTAATTCTATTTTTTGTTAATTTTTGGAAATTATACTTTTTTGGACACAGCATAAGCGGGTAAAATTAAATTTATTACAGTAATCGGGTATAGATGTTTGTTACGGAAGTTAATTTGAATTGTTACGTTCAGTGAACAGTACACGATTCAAAATTGAACTGAACAAAATAAAACTGTGTGTGTATCAAATAGGCTAGCTTTTCAAAGATGTTAAATATGAATCATGCCAACTACGCGAGATAATAAATATACTTTTTAAAACTAAAAGAAACCTTTATGGTTAGAAATTTTGTATTTTTTTTCGTTTCCTTGCGATCAATATTTGTTTAAATGTAAACCGTTTTTTAAATTAAGAACTGAGTTAGGTTAAAAGTTAAATATTTTAAATCAAATGTCATTACAACATCTATTTTCCGTCTTAGAAGGTGATTTGAATCTTTTTAATAAATGGGATCATCTGCAAGGTAAACCCAATTAAATAAAATATTCGCATCAAATGACGAACCTCCGTTTTTATTTGTCAGTAAAAAGTATTTTTATATTATTTGGTATTAGAATTATACCCGTATACGAATGTATGACGGAAAATTTTCGTTGGAAGAAAGGAAAATAGTAAAGTCGCTAAGTTTAAGCGAAACAAAATGCCTATAAAGTCGTTAAATTTGACAATGTAATAATTTTTCTTAATCACAATAAAATTGTTAAGCACGTACCTTAAACGTAGTTTAACCTTGTTTAAAGTCAATACAGAGGAGTAGACGAGGAATTATTTCTAATATTTAAAATTAGCGCAGTGATGTGGGTTCACGGAGGGAAAGGCCATAGACTTGGGTGGCACATGTGTATAATGAGGCATATTGACACTGATAATTCCATAAATTCCATAAAATATCAGCTTTAAGAAAAACACGAAGAGTACATTTTTCCAACTTTCTTGACTAATATTGATTAAAGGGGGCGGAAAATTTCCGGTTGGTTATGGACGGTAAAAAACCAGGCTACGCCACTGATATTAGGCATTAATACCATTAGTATGACACTAACGCTAGTATATTTTGTGGTAAAAAAAATATTTTTATCAATCCAATTCACAAAGTGTCAGTAAAATATATTTTTTGATTTAACTTCCCTCTGATGCATTAAAATTCTACCCTATCACAAGGAGTAAACGAAGGTTAAGCGATTGTAAAGCAACATAAGTGTTTATGAATTCAAAAGTGTTTATTATTTGCACATTTAAGCATCCTTAATTAAATTTTTTCACTATATTATGTAAAAAAGGGATATCAACGAACGCTCATGGAAAAATGTTTTATTAAAGTAATAAATTTTTTGCAAAGAAGGTAATTTTTATTCAAACAATAAATGTAATGAATGCACGCCATTGTTGCTGACGTATTGTTTCTTTTTTGATCGTCAATACTTTTGTCTAAAATAACCACTCAGATATTGTTCTTCTGAGATCACAACTCGCAAACATTCTTTTATTTTACAATTAACTTTCAAATTTAGATACAAATATTGACAGATAACTTAAATTAGAACAATAAGGTAAAAGTAAAATATAAAAGTATTGATAACTTGTAGAACAAACATTAAAATATTTTCAACAACAAAATCAAAATGAAATTATTGTTTGCATTGAATGGTGTATCCTTGGAGTCAATACTAGAAATCAAAACAGTACAGGCTTTTTTGCAATATGCATGAACACAATACTAGATCTAGATCATAGTTCCCGCTTTCTGCCGCTAACAGCGTAAATAATCAGAACGTACCTAAGTTCACTAAAGTCTTAAGAAGGTTTATAGTGACTCTATATTTAGAAGGGAAATATGCCAAAATGTGTCGCCACCATTAATGTGTTGGCAGTTCTAACTTAGACCGAAACTATGTACTTTCGGTAAGGTAATTATGGTATCCAAACTTAGTACACCAGGTTCTCATATGGTGGCGCCACATAGTGACACATTTTCAATCGTGTAGAAGATAGAAATTTACAATTGTTAATAACAACACTTTCTGCGTAATGATAGTGTAGCGCGCTTTTCCGGTTCTGGATCTCAAATTGATGCCATTTTTTTAACATTACGTTCGGACTTCTTTTATCTATACTCCGTAGGCGTTTCTTTTATATTTTCCTAATAACGTCGTACAGAGCATGTATTGAATTAGTGAATAAAAAATCGAATAAACAAACTTATTAATTCATAGGTAATGAACAAATATCAACAAGAGGGTTTTCAGGGTTCAAAAGTCGAAAATGATATTTTATCAAAGTTAAAGGCTGTTGGAAGATTGATTTTTTAAATATGCCGCAATGTTAATCCCCTTAAACTATAGAAATATGTACATAGCCAATAAAACATACAAAATATTCTATTCAATCATACGCCCGGCTTAAAGTTTCCCTTAAAATAAATAACGTTAAACGCTACAAAACAGAATGATGATAAATCTCTCTCTGATGATGATTGTTGAATGACGAGACGAGGCAAACGGCGCGTCTCGATTGGATGGGGTTGCAAGGGGGTCGCTCGGGGGATAAATTTAAAAATATAAGGGTTGGCACAATTAAATAAATAAAATCAATTATACTATTTTATGGGTAGGTGCGCCCATCGAAGCATTGACATTTTAATTGGTATTGTAAACTTGAATAAAGTGACGGATTGGACAGCGAATGTTTTCACAAAAACGAACGTTGTTCGTTCTTTTTGTTAATTCTTTTTTCGTAATTGGGATTTTGTACGGCTTTTTTACCACGAAGAGAAATATGCCATGGGAGTGAAGAAAGTACGACGATGAGAGACTGAATGACGGACAAGATGATACGGGGAAAAGGCTGGAATAAGAAAAGCAGAAAACGTACTTAAAAATCCAATAAGTGGGTTTTCTCTATTTTCACCGGCTTTCCTTTTGTGGAATGTATAATTCGCAAAGATTTATAGAATTCGGGTGAGACGACAATATAGCTCACATGAAGTTTATCGTTGGTCAGACGAGGAAACCCCAAGTCACGTATGGATTTTATCTGGCTCTTTTCCTCTTAAATTTTTCTTTGCGTCTGTATTTGTATTTTAACAAGTCCCTGTGGTGAAATTTCCTCGTTTTATTTACTTCAAGTACGAATGCATTTCTTTGAATTAAAATAAAATATTGGCTAATTTTCTTTCTTCGATAAAGACGTTGCCTTTACTGTGCATCAAATGAGCATTAATTATGAGACTCTTTTAAAGTTTCGAATAAACTTTATCCGACATATTTTTTTCAATGACAGATTTATAAGGAAATCTATAAAGCATATTTTCCACCCTTATTTCACTGACAGTTTGTTATCAAAAACGAAGTGTAATATTTCGTTGCTGAAAGATAGACACTAGAAAAAGTATAACTTGAAGACCAGGGGTTGTTCTTCGAGCTCGATTTTTTCGGAATGGGGTGGAAAAATTCAAACAAAAATTGGTAGAACGAAGACGAGAATCACTGACATGGTGCAATTTAGATTTGTATATGTAAGGGAGGTGTTAGAGATAAGAAAAGGAGAGCATTCAAGTTCCGCACTATATCAATAGTGAAAGCTTGATCGAAAACTCCCTCAATGTCTACCAATATCGAGCTAGTTTTCTTTGTCTAGATTGCTGCGAATGACACTCTGACATATTATTGTCAGAACTACTTACGTGTGAATGTAATTTATTAAATTGATTCAATTTCAAAAGATTTACCTATATTTGAAAAGAATAAGGGAAATGTTCATAATTCGTTTTTTTATTACTAGAATTTACCAAATAATTTTGTGAAATTTTCAAAGTTCATAATTTTTTTACCACAGTTTTACAATTAGTGTACGTTTGTACTATACTTAATACAAATTATCGCCCACTCTACATAAATTGTCAACAAAAATAATGACTAATCGTCTCGCCTAAAAGCTTGACTTCTACCAGTTGGTGGAACTGGCAGATTTTAGAAGAGGGTTCAATACTATAGAGTATCAAAAAATTTAAAAAATATAGTATTATTTACTTTTTGTCTTCATTAACTACAATATAGTCTTCAAGTTAGTAGAGCTATAAACAGTCAGACATTAATAAACACTACAACTAACAACACTGAACTTCTAGAGAAAATCATTGCAGAGGAACATATCATACCAAAAAAGGCTAAAAATTAAATATGAATCGTGAGATCCTATTCCAGCAATATTATTTACAGGAGCTTTAGAGGTAGTTTTCGAAAAATTCAATTTAGAAACAATGACGGAGGCTTCTTAGTTATTTATGTTCTTATCCATTGGTGAGCTTCGATCCAAAAGGACTCCAGAAAAATATGAGACACCAAGCTAAGGCATTCCAACGGGTTTGAATTGAAATGAATGTAAAAATGTGAACCTTAACAACATCCTAATTGTAGTATGACAACAAATTTTGGAAAGAGTCGATGGGTATGTATCATTTGAGTTATTTAGTAAGGTTGAACAAAGAAAACCAAATAGCTAAACTTCGGAGGTAAAGGATAACTTGAGTTGGGCAGGTTTTGAGAAAATTAGTTTCACTCTTGAAAATAAATAAATAAATGTTTTTTAAAAAAAAATAATATAAATAATTCTGATAAACCTGAAGTGAGAAAAATTTAACCTCAGTGTTTTACCGGTATATGGTTTCAAAACAATGACTTTTACCTCCCAGGCAACGGAGCCAGGGAGGGCATTGCAGAGAGCTTTGGACCACGTAAATTCAAAGGTTGATAGTATTTATGTGTCAAAGATGTGAATGGATTGCATTGCAAGATCAAAATTACTATAGGTGGGTCACTTGACCACGGAAAACCTTAAGAATTGGGTTATTAAGGTACTTTAATAGAGGCCTAGGGAATACACAAGAATAGTAGGTAGACCATAGAAGTGTTATATGGATCTGTCTTTTACGAATATGTATTATTTAGTATAGGAGAGCCTTCCATCATACATGCAAAATTAAATTTTAACTAGGTTTTTGCTGTCCAGAATTTATTACGGATGGGATACCCAACTGTTCAGTAAAAAAGCAATCATAAAAGTGTAATTTCCGTAGAAATATCTACATTACATTCATTACATTGAATCATAACAAACTATAAAGCCAAATGGTGGCCGAATGGTCTAGAGTCCTAGACTTTAGACTCTAGGCGGTCACTCTAAAACCGGTAGGTATTGGGTTCAAATCTTGTAACGGGAAAATTTTGAATATTTCTTAGTTCACGAATTTTTATTAACTTTGAATCACCAAAGATCTTAGTATTTAAAAAAAGTGACGGTTAATAAATAATAATATAATAATAAAATAGAATTAACGCAAAAATTGCAAGTAGAATGAAAAAAGGCTATAAATGTAATGTTGCCAAACTTTGGTGTCTTTAAAAGGGACATGAGCCAAGAATATGATAACTTAAACATAGGTTTTATGAATTATTAGAGTGCAATTTCATGTGATGCTTGATGCTCACTTTCAGCGTTAAATTTGGTCACGTGGTACAATTTTGAACGAAACATCATGCAGATGAATTTCAGCATCAAGTTGGAGCATTGAATTACAACGTTAAGTTGACACAGGAGAAATAAGTAAGCCTCAAACAAGTAATAAGAATCAAATGTTAAATTATCGATTGAGGTTATTTCTTAATCTTTTGGAGTAACAAAAAAACAACTGTTTTAAAACTACATCTTTATACTGATTGTTATCGAGCTCGATTTTATTATTTTAGCGTCAAATAAATGACACCAGCGTTAAAACTAAAATATTTTTAGTTTCATCCAGATGATTTATCTTTGAAGGCACTTTGTAATTTTTCTGTGCAGCCTGTGGGCATTGATCTATTGCTATGATTTCGGAAACTACTAGGAAAGGGAAATTTTGAAAAAAGTCAACCCCTTGTTTCATACCGTAGTAAATCGAAAAAATATATTGATCAAGGCGGATTAGGATAACTCTATGATTTGGCCAGTAAAAACCATAATTTTTGTTTCATGAGTTTACCAAAAAGAAGTATAAGTTAGTTAATTTCGAAAAATAATTTTAGGTTTTTTTCGTCAAAATTCAATTTCAAAGCATTCTCCATTTTAATCAAAACCAAACGTAAACGAATTGATTAAAATTAGACCCGCATTTCAATTTTCTGAGCTTTAAACAGGAGACAGACAGGGAGATTTTATGCGAGCTTATAAAAAGAAGATGCTAAAATTGATATTATCTAATACTTACTAAAAATGTTTCATTTGAAAAAAAATAATAATAAAAGTTGAATAATTTGATAAATATTTCAAATGAGCAATATTTTTCCCATTTGAAGTAGGCTGTAATGCTGGATTAATGAGAATTTTCCAATTTTCTTCTCCATAAGTTGATGGTAAATAAAAAAAAACTTTCGAGATTTTCTTAAAAACGCTTCTGCAAATTCAAGACTTCAAAAATCATTTGACTCGAGCTGAAATTCTAATTACGTTCAACGTCAATACAAAAAGCTCTTCAAGCTTTCGCACACACGCTGAAATAACAGATATGAAAACTTCCCAGATATTTATATTAATAAAACTCATTCGTTTAAAAATGGCAGTTTTAATTAAAATTCTCCTTTGTGCCGAGAGTGAAATGATTGAATGAAACAAATCGTAATGAACTGATAACACGTAGTATTTGTTCTTTTATTCCCATATTTTTTTCCCATTTTTTCGCATACTTTTTTGTGGTGGTATGGAGATGGTTGAAATGGGAAGATAACACTACCACATGCTCGTAACCGTAATGTATTTGTACGCGTGCACATTGGCGAATTTATTTTGAAATGGAGCATGTTATTATGTCTGGCTAGTGCATGGTTTGATATATCCCAATATACAGCTAGAACTATAAAGTACTAGAGACTGGATTCTGGGCAAACTGGGAATATATCTATATTACAACGTGTGTACACAGGACTCTTTTTCGCATCATGTGTTGAATAACAAATATGAAATAAAATCCGTCTGAATAGCGCGAAACTCGTAAATACAGTCCATTTTTCATGGAATGTCTACGAAAACATCTTTCGTTTCATTGTCTCTGGTCTCTAACCAGGAAAAGCTTAAAAAGCACGTTTTGCATAGCTTATTACCGTAAGTTAAAATACTCCTCGTAAAAACTACTTTGAAATTTATTTGTAAATTTAATCTAAACTTGTATTAGAAAAATATGTTTTCCAAGAAAATGCATGACGGTTTTTTTCCCTTTTCCCACGAGACACCTCGGAAGCTTTGAGAAGCTTTTTCATCATATCTTTTCTGGTTTAACTTTTTGTCTGACAGATTCGAATTTCAGTTGCATATGTGCAAATATCGAATGCACATGCAGAATTTTGATAAGATGACTTCCGATAAAAGAACACAAAACACTTGCGAATATTGAAACCACCCTCCCCCTTATTTCATCACAAATTCGAAACATAATCAACAATCAGATACTAGTGGAAACTGTCACATATATAAATGAATCGAAACCGAACCGTAATCAAAAGTTCTACTCCCGTAATCGCACCCTTTTGTCCAACCCTAAACCTCAAATGACACAAATATTTTACCTGAATCGTCATACATTTATATAAAGACTTTTCCGACAAACGACAGAGAACGCGGCGAATGAAAATGGGAGAGTAGAAACATATCATCATTCATCTATTATGACAAATAATATATGTGCATACATTATTTTCAATGTAATGGTGCAAGAAATGTCCGACTATTACATAAAGCACATTCCATATGCTATGTAAGACGTTAACCAAAGAGAGAAAAAAAAGGCAAAAAGATTTATGCCACTTAAATGTGAAACGAGATCAACAATGGCTTTCCATCTCTTATTTTGCTGGAATTCTTTCAGTTCTATTTTCGTGTAGCAACTCTTAACATTTATTATATTGGTAAAATTGAAAGTTACATTTGTATTACACTTATTACCAATTTGGTTTTTTGATGGAAGCAATTTGAAGGGTTTCAATGTCGATCGAAGATAAATGGGAGGGATAATTTGATAAATTGGATTAGTAAATCGACAGTCATTTGTTTTATTAATCGTGTCTATTGTTTAAACAAATGAGAGGGCGGAACAAAAGAGTCAATTGAAAAAAAAACGACTGAATTGGTTTGAAAATATATATCTATCTATAATTTAAAAACAGTACCTACCTTTTATATAGTTCAAATCTATTTTAAAGTTATGAAAAACCAATTGCTCTGTTTCCAAATTTAAACTATTCGTTTGTACATGTTTGTTTTTTGGTTCCCATAAAAATCTATAGAAAATTAAATGGCACTTTAGAATCTAGCCCGAGTCTATAACTGTACATCAAAACTTTGATATAAT
The DNA here is from genome assembly GCA_958496175.1 of Sisyra terminalis. Classification (NCBI taxonomy): domain Eukaryota; kingdom Metazoa; phylum Arthropoda; class Insecta; order Neuroptera; family Sisyridae; genus Sisyra; species Sisyra terminalis. Next base: position 34,054,935 of record OY292277.1, on the reverse strand, counting down.
AGCGCTTATATTAGTACTAGTACTAGTTTTGACGTATGTCGATTTTCTCGATCGATTTCGATTGCTTTTCTCACAATCCTAGATACAGCGATTAGTTATTGATTATCATAGCAAAAGTGATGAAAAGCCACATAATCCTTTCATTTCTCTAAACTTATTGAACATTAAGGGCTGCCATTTGTCTTCCTGATGAAATTCTGTTCGGAGGATACAGAAACATGGATATTTTCTTCTAAGAATAATGAAATGTAAAGGATAAATACCTATATGGAATTTATCAACCGATTATTTTGTTTAAGTTGGATTTTCCACGATGAGGTTAGATGGGCCTCACACTGCGGCCTCAGGGCTTATCGTGCTTCCTGGATCCTTACTTCACCTAGTAAAGGCCGAACAGCTGGGCGAATCTCAGCACTCGTCACATTAGGTGCTTTCCGATAATCTCAGTTCCAAAGCTTGTTATTCCCAGTTCCTCATTTCTCCATTCATTCAAAGCACCACATTTCCATAAAACTTGAGAAGCAGTATCAGCCTCTGCTTGACAAAACCTGAATTTTAGGTCATCCATATGCTCCTCATTCTACAGTGGCCGGTTATTAAGCCCCTTACGACTCTGACTTGTTTTCTTGTACGACCAAGCATTTCAGTAGCTAATTTTTGTGATGGTTTTCCCATCATTTTTTTACTGTCCCTTTATTCGATAGTATTCTTCCATGTTATGCAGTGATTTTTGTCAACCCATTCCTTGATGGTATATCTACTGAATAGATTTATGTCTATCAAATAGCTTTGCAAAAGATAAAATCTATCTCTCCATTAATTAGGGTACCTGCTTTAAAGTTACTTCTGCCAGACTTTATGGCTAAGATATATTCACTTAAATTTTCGAAGAGAATTAGATTAAGAAAGGTTTAATAATTAAAAAAATCTTAATTCTGTCCTGATATTTTAGCAGAACCAATAAAATTGCACCACAAACCATCTGTCAGAACGAAAAACGTATCCGTAGGGATGTGAATGTGATAGTTGTATGCCAGCCTATGATTAAAAAAGGACTGCTAAAGTGGTTTATGATCACTTTGCATTTGCTATTTGCACTACTTAATATATTTTAATTGTCACTGCATATTTAAAGTGGTGAAAATGGAAGGATTAATGGTATTTGGGATTTTGGAAGTATTTGCAGTAGGTGTGTTTTTTTGACGTTATGTTTCCTAATTATGAGAGATTTGTCTTCTTCTAGAGTTACCTTACATTAATCTAGTAAATCTTATTTAGGAATAATATGTCGGTAAAAAGTAAAAGAAAGAAGATTTGATTAAAATAAATGAAAATTTAACGAAGAATAAGTTTTCTATTCTTCTAATAATTTGCTATTTAATTTTAAACTTTTTAGGACAATTAAACTTTTAACAAGTCGTTTAAAATGAAACTATACTAATTATAATTAAGAAATCTTCAACATCTTCGTTTAATTCGTACAATCTTCACATTTAATTTACAATTACACAAATTTCCCTGTCTCATTGTCCCATCTTCTACACGAAATCTTGATTCAAACTTTCAATTATCAACTAAAGAAGCTCAAAAAGTCAACAATTTAATATGAAGATTTCTGGTTCTGGTTATTGTTAGTATTGTGAGAATAATTTGAATATTTCACGCTGACGATTTGATACAATGCGACAATAACATTCGGGATGCTTGATGAAAATTTAAAAGGGCGTTATGGAAAAGAGGGATTGTGTGAAAGCTTGACTTCATATTGTGTTATTAAAGCTCTGTCTCATTTCACCGTGATGGACTCTTAATTATTTCGATAAATTGGCGACATATGTCACTGAATTGGGGGTTCAAATTGATTAATATTAAAAATAGAATGGAAGTGCAGCTGAACGACTTGATTAAAATTTAATATTTCGCCATATTAATTTGTAAGACAATGTTTAGAGGCAAAAATGTTGCGATTGGCTCAAGTTGGCGCGATTCCAAAATCTGTTTGCACAATACAGAAAGCTCCAGCTAAAACAATATTTGTATTGTCCACTTGCTTATTTAGACGACGTATGTATTATATTATGAACTTACGGGGGATTTCCAATGTTTTGGATTGCAATTTTTTCTTGTTTCGACAATAAGATTAGTCGAAAATATATTTCCAGGGGAAGCAGCTATAATTGTTGGCAATATGTACAAATAAAGGAGGTATTGCGGATAATGGAAGAATAGGGAGCTATGCGAAGACTGATGATGATGCGCTTTGCTGTATTGTTACTTGCAGCTATATTGCACTTGAATGGTAAATGTGTAAAATAATGCGACGATTGTGTGCAGAATCCGAGAGTGCAATATAGTTTAAAGGTCTACGGGGTGTCGTAGATATAAACCCGATTCTCGCAAGGAAATAGTCTTGACTGTATCAAACATACCTAACATTAAATATGAAACTTTATGTTCTCATTTATATCTAAGCTTAATTAGAAAACTTTACATAAAAGCGAAAATAAAATTTTTAACTCGTGTTTCTCCATTGCGAAGTATAAAACGTAGAATGTCCAGTTTGTTGATTGGAAATCGTAAGGAGCTTTTTTTATTTCTGTATTATAAAGTCTTTGTTTAAATATTAGTGTTTGTTGTAAAAGGAGTTAGAGAAAGAATGAAACGAGCAAGTTCTGTGAACGTCATTATTTTTTTTTTGCTTTGTTTAATAATGATTTTCCTTTTCTCAATTGAAAGAGTTAGTCGAGATGGATAAATATTGCTTTTTTAAGATGTTTCTTTTTTATCTTCAAACAAAATTGTCTTGGATATTGAAAACAAGATTGCTTTGGTGAAAATTAAACTTGCAAGAAAATATTAAAAATTTCCAATAATAATTTAAGAAAAATATCAATATTAAAACTAAAACCCATGAAGCATCAAAAATTATCGAGTCTTTGTTTTACTTAAGAACTTAAGAAATAAACTTTTTAGTAATGATATAAGTATCCGATATACGCGATTTTGTTGGTATGTTATTAAAATATGTATGTATGACTTCATTTTATAATTATACAAATATAGAAGTAATTCTAACATTTATTTTCCCTCAATATTACGCCAATCGTACACTACAGCGATCAGCCTCAGCTAGACGTAACTCCTATAATATAGTAATATATGGTTGTTTTCCAATCACAGCACAAAAGCGCATAATGCTCAACATTGAATATTTCAACGGCCGCAACGCATCGCACAATAGAGCATTCGAAAAAGCTGTGCCCTCGGGTGCGATGCGCAAATGTAACCAACAAAATGACTGAAAAGTTTACGGTTTATTTCAAAAATTAAGAATTAATTAAAATAGTTGACGATAATGCAATTTTATTATTTAAAATTCCTTTAAAGGTTGTCAAAATTTGTCAAACCCAATTTTTCTTCAACTAAACTAAGTCTCATGCAATTTACCGTCGCACTTAGGAATTAACTTGTTCCAACTTTAGGCTCGCATAGTGCGACGTCATGCGGCACTATGTCGCACTAAACACTGGTAATTGAAAACAACCTATAAGAAGGTATTCCAATCCTGCAATGCATGATGGGAAATGTGTCAAGATGTGGCGCCGCCACAAGTGTAACTAGAGTACTGATTTCAACTATTAGTACAAAAGAATATACATTCGGTGAGTTAGACACATTTCCCATCATGCATAGCAAGATTGGAATATCTTCTTTCATATTACTTTATCCCTTAAGACCTTAAGACCAATAAGAGCGCCATCAATTCCGATTCTTGGAACTAAAAGCTTTTATTTGAGCGATAGATTTAAATTGAATTGAATGACTTAATTGTTCAAAACAGTACCATAGTTTGTCGAAAAATTTAAAATATTGTAATTGTCTTAAGCAATTATTTTAATTGTAGTTTCTGTTTGTCCTTTATATCTACTCTTTGAAACTGAATTTGCCTTAAAATATAGAAAAATACCATATAATGTTATATCAATCCATTTTCTTTACATTATTGTAAATATTGAATTGAATAATTTTAAAAAAATATCGTTCTTTTGAATGTTTTTGACTATTGTGTTTTAATTTGGACTGTACCAATAATTTGAAAATCTATTTCGACATATCTAATTCGGGTCGTTCATATTCAAAATCCTATTTCGAAAATTTAGATAATCTCGTTTAAATCTTGTTCTGAGTAAAATTTCGGCATTTCTAGATTTACGTGTTTTAATAAGCCCTAGAGTCACTTAAGACCTGGACAGTTAATAAGCGACGGTAAATAATAATAAAAAAAATAAAGATTTCTCATAGATTTCATGTTTAAAGTAAGAAAATATGATATATATTTAATAAGTTCCAGAAGTTTTAAAGAAAAATCAAAACTTGAAATTCGTCTCAACAAAATTTCTACAACGAAATTTCACTTGTCAACGAAGCTTAAACACAAAAACAAACGTTGCGATTCCTTAATTTACGTTTCATTATAATATATAAATAATCTGTACAATTCGAAATGTTTCAAGTTTGAAAATGATGTGTCTTTAAATAAGGGTTGAATGAAGCTTGTATGTGTTACGACGACAGGACTATGTTAAAAGAGGGGCCGCCAAGGAACGATGTTGGGAAGAAAGCTCGAAATAGATGGATAGCACTTCTGAATGATTGTTCAACAACAAACAATAATGATGCAATCCTAAAATTCTCTAGAACGCTTTCGAAGACTCGTTAAACACGATACATGTCAACCCATTGTTTCACTTGAAAATTATTTCCGAAAGGAATTTTCTCTAAATATAATCACTTTTTATTTTTCATGGATTTTAGATTTGATTTTATATAACTACTTTTTGCATTTTTTTTTTTTTTTTTGATAAATCAAACCAATAAAACCGAACAGTTTGTATAATTATTTCACCCAAAAACTACTCCCTATATCATTCAAGCTTAATTTTCTATTGATCATTGAGGAAAATATTATGAAAAAGAAGAAAAACCTAATGATCTCAAAATTATTTGATCGCAAATTACAATTTGTCGTTATTGTTCGGACGCGTTCAATTCGATCGTTGATAGGAGGTAGCTGTATATCGCAGGGGTTGCAATAAAGAAGTCGGATAATAAGGGTGGCAAATTAAATATGAGAAGCTTTAAAGAGGATTTATTTATTAGTTAGATAAGTCATTGTGTTTATTCCCTATAACTCATTTATTTTTTTTTAAAATAAGAACTTTAATTGAAAACGCAGTCAGTCATCGTTTAAAGATAAAGCTTATTGTTTTCATCCCTTCCATTAGCAAAGGATATCTCTACCTTATCAACATTACAGTTGGATAAACTATTTTTATATCAGATATATTCGTAGGAATAAAACATAAATGTATTTATAGTTGCAGATGTAAAGCTTGAAAACCCGTGTTAGTATTAGTGAGCTATAAAGAAAATGTAGAGATTAATTTTTTTATGGGGAAAAGTCATTATTTGTAATCCTTGATGAACAATAGAAAAATAGGCTCTTAGAAGTCTATATCTGTTTTGTTTTGTGTTTCCAATTGTATGTTTAAGGACGATCTTTGGAATTCGGTTTTTAGATGGAACAATGGATGGAAGCCCGATTATGTTCGCACTCGCGGAAAATCGTTTGTTTCTGTTTATTTTCGCTTGTTCTTAGAGCTTTTATTTACTAAAATGGAAATAAAAAGAAAGAGAAATATCTCTTTATTGTTTTTCTATCTCTTAAGTATTAGTCAATAGAAAAAGCTATAGAAGTTAAAACTTTTGCTTGTTAGATAATTATGGTTGATTTTAAACTATATAATAGAATAGCGATTGTGCAAATTATGATTCAAATTTTCTTTTAAAATACATTGTCATAAATGGTTATTACGATCGGAAATATGTGTTTGAGTTGTGTAGTGTCATTGTTTTCAAATTTGTTGATGCTTTTATTACGATAAATATTTTTGTGTAGTTTAAAACCATTTTTGTAAGAGTGCAAAGGAGGACTCACTTCGTTCTACATTTGATATTATAAAAGTTTGAAGTTAAATAAAAAGTTAGAACGCAAAAGTTATCCATAATTTCTCCCCTATTGATCCGAATGATGCAATCATTGCCGTTGATGCAAGCCTGCATGCCAAAAAGCTTTCACAATACTTTTTGAGAAAGATGATTGTCCTAAATGAGAAAATTATTGATGAAAATACCATACGATATGATGAAGCGATAAGGTGTTTTTAAATAATATTTCTACTGTTACATGGATGGTGAGCTAGCTTTGTTTTAATTTTCGTAGTTTCTCTATACCGTTGTATAGTGGTTCAAAGAAAACCTTTTTTTTCCAATCTATGGGGTACCAACATGCTGTCGGTACAATAGCTAGGCAGGCAAAATAAAACTTCTTTTTTATCGTTTTTTATGTTCTACTACAAAATCATAAATTTAATTTTAAATAATAAACCCTATAGCTATTTTTTTGTTAACTGTATGACGACAGATTCAGTTTCCCACATGATTCAATTCATTTTTCAAGCGTCACCTAACTTTAGTAAAGTTCCAATTGGAAAACTATACTTCTCATTTCAATTAATCAAGAACCTGATGATAGAATTAAGTTTATATTTAATTTTCCGCATAAAATTCTTCCCTTCACTGTCGTCTATCCCGAGGTTCATTTAATCGGGAAAGTTCATTCCTCGTTTTGATAAGTCAAGGATATCAACCCGGCTTCCTTTTTTATTCTTGGGACCTTCCATTTTTTCTTCTAAAACATCAAGTATGAATCCATTTCCTCTTAGAACGTAATTCACCTGGTTAGGTTTGTTTTCTTATCACTTAATTGATAATAGTTATTTTTATTCTTGATTCTTCTATGCAGTTCAATATCAGTAACTCAATCCGTCCTTTAAATATTTCCTTTCTTCTCCAGCATCACATTTCAAAACTCCCTCGATATTTTCTTTTTTGTTTTCTTAAGGTTCAGGTTTTGATTCTTCTGATTCTACACTCTACTCGTAATATTTTGGGAACTTCGTCCAAAGTTTGAGCTCTTTTTTACCATTAATAGATTATTCATGTAGATTATACAATAAAAAACATACATATTGTGTTCCTATTTATGTAATATAGTTTAAAAAAGTGAACTATAAACCTAAATTAGAATAATAGCTTAAGTTAAGGTATAGTTGACGTTTATTTGATGCTTGGCAATCTAAAAACGTATCTGAGCAATGCGTAAAAATACATTTATTAGAGCCTTTTTCAAATTTATGTTTAAAGTTTACTTTTCTAACTATATTATATAAATAAGACATAAAATTTTATATGACAATATATTGTATAAACAGTACAACTGTTCAAAATCAGTCAAAAAATATACATTATTTTTTTTACTAATAATTGCTGTCTTTATCATAGCAAGACACTCTTTAATTTCAATGGTGGATTTTCAGTCTTTGGTGGGAACAGTTTCTAAATATCTAATTTGATCCACGTTTTCTACCTTTATCTCTTTTACATTGATGTAAAAACGCATTCTTCCCTTAAATATACCCATGATTTTGACTTTTCTATATGTCCATCCATTTTATAAATTTCATCGACAATAATCAAACGGTCTCATAACATAATTAGACACATAACATAACATAATTAGTAACTCTCTTTTCATTTCAAGCAACAGTACCAGATTGTCAGCGTATTTGATGACTTAAATGATTTGTTTTTCTGTTTAAATCTCCACATTTTTTCAGCGATACATTTATCAACCGTCATTTCGCGTTTATGTTAAGCAAAGTAGGAGATAGAAGATCTCATCCTCTGATCTCTGTCCAATTGGACTTTTCTCCATTTATAGAAATCTTAATACCTCTTTTTATATAGATTGAAGATTAATTGTCTGTTCCTCCAGCCGACTAATTCTGGGAAGGATTTTTATCAATTTTTTGTTCTGATTTACTCCATTAAGAGCCTTTTGATAAATGATGAAATATATAAATTTTATATTATTAATACTAACCGATATATTTCATACTAAATAATAGAATATTAATCTTTTAGTGTTCTTATAGTTCTTTAAGCATTATTTTAGTATTATTTACTTATTCTAATTAATTCTCTTAATGCACAAGTATATATGAGTATATGATTTAAACGTTTACAATTCTTTAATCAAAAGTTGATATTTTTTTGGGCATTTCTTGGTATTTGTAAAGTTAAATAAGGGTTGTTCTTTGAATAAACAACCCGTTTTTCACGAGTTTTATTTTTAAGGAGTTCTTAATAGAAATATCAAATATTTGCCCTTCCCGCTCATTCTTTAAGGAAAGAATAGAAAGAAAAAATAAGGGTAACACGGTCCGTATATTTTTTATTTCGTGCATATAATTTAACGTAAAAATTTTGATTTTTACTGTCTGTGTTCAATGAACTGAAACAATAATAGTACATTCCCCTCGAGTGGCTTTTCTGTACCACTTGCACGATCAACACTACTCCCCCTCACAGATCGTGTGAGAAAGAGAGATATACTGATATTCAGACGGACGTACATAGCAGTCAGGCTATACAAACATACCCCAAGTGTAACAAAATCCCTCATCCCAATCGCGGCCACCCCATAAGAAAGCCTCATGAATGAAAGTTGCTAACATGGAGCTCTAAAGAGCATAAGAGACGGATAGTGTGTCATACACCTTCATGTGTAAGACAGGACTCTTTGATTTCCGTCATTTCCCCATGATTCCCGAGTATGTTGCAAGTGCGCTCCCCGTCCCGAACTCCCGGCTGGAACAAACAATAAGACGACTTCTCTCTTTTCGTTGTGTGACATATTAAACAATGCATTCCGCACAATCCGTAATATAAGTCAGAGCGAATGCACTCACGATTTACTATTTCACCACAGACGATGCGTCTTTAATGTTCCCTATTTTCATACAGGAAAGAGAGGTGGAACGAATTTTTACGAGCTAGGGTTAGGGATAATATCCACCGTCAAAATATGATGGCCTCGGTAGATTGGTTATTTTTGTGCTGTCACATTTCGTATGGTGTAATCTACGTCAAATCGGTGGCGAAATGACGATGATGAAAACTCTGATGAAACTTTACAAATGAGATAAAATAAGAATTGGATAGACAAGTTAAAGGGGAAAATGGTTACGAGTTGAAAGGTTGAATGGGTCGAGATTGGAAGGGAATAGTCAAAAGCTTCGGAAACTTCAAGTTTAATGTGGCTGTTAGAAGAGCTCTTTATTTTTCTGTTTGTCACATTTTTATGTTTCCAGTCATTTAAATGTACTCTACTTTAAAAAATTCTCCAAACTGTTCGGCCTATTTTAAAATGTTAATCATTAAAAACTTCATTTTCTATTACAAGAAAATCCCAAAGGGTTTATACCTATTTTAACAATCATTACAAAAACATAAAACTATAAGGTAGTCTAATGGTGAGTCTTTGCAATGTGAAGGTGTTCCCACAGGCGCACCCTCCTAGTTAATATCAGGATCTTTTTTTACCAGTTTTTGCGGTAGCTTTTTTAAATGTTTTGTCCATTTTGAATTTCATTATAGGGAAGCTTTTTGGAATGGTGTAATTTGACAATATTTCATAGTATACCTGACTTCTTAGCCTCGATATTTCTTTTGTAGTCGCTACTTTTAAGTTGTGAAGGGTTTCATTTATTACGTATTTCGGTACATCAACGATCGCTTGGAAAATATTTTATTGGGTTCACTGGAGCACTGCGATACTTGAATTGCTCGCATATGCCCATAGTATTTTTATTGTTTTGTAAAATAGTAGCTTGTTTTTCATAGATAGTTTTTTACTTGCCTCCCATCAGTCAGTACAATTGCTTAAATTGTCGCAGGACTTGGGTGCATTTTTTCTTATATGTACTTTCCAGGTGAGCCTTTTGTCGAGGTGGAGTCCGATATCCGTTTCACTTTCATTGGTTGCCGAGCTCTTCATTGTTACTACAGGACAGTCTCCTTTTCTAAGAGCTTACGAAAGATGATTTTATTTTACTTATTCGGATCTTCCACTTGCTGTCCATTATTTGATCAGATTAAGGTAATGTTGGAGTGGAGCTACTGCAATTGTAGGATCCTCATGGGTCGCAATTATCGCTGTATCGTGGGCAAATGTACTTGGAGTAGTATCATGAGTTGTCGGTAGGTCAATGGTAAATAAGAGATACAAAACTAGACCCAGAACACTATTTCGCGGAACACCTGACTTACTTGAATATAATTTGGAAGTTTTCCTATTTACTTTTGTTCTAAATTGAAGACATCCTTCATAGCGATTTTAAGTTGTTGAGGCTAAAAGTTTAATCTTAATATTACGTTGATTGTTTAACTACTAAAATATTAAAAGAAGTCACTCCCAAAGCAGATATACGATAAACCTATGATTTGTATTGAGGTTAGAAAATGAAAGAAATATTTTTTAAGAAAATATACTTTTTGTAGAAAATACATTATCAGGGAAGAAAATTAAATCTCAAAAATTGATTTCTTATACATACTTGTTTTAATGTTATTTCCATAGGAATTTATACTTTTAAGGTCATATAAAAGTATTGAAAAATTTAAACATTGTTTTTTTCCATAAATACCTATACTGTACGAAAAATGAAGGCTTTTAGAGAAAGAAAACATAATATTAATGCTTTCATGTCTATGATTCTCTTTTTTATATAAATTTTTAAATCACCGATTTGCATGTGTTGAGTTTTTGTCATTTGGAAAATAATTTTGAAACGTGAAAACATTAAATAATTATTCAATATCGTGCAAAAATAGGAAAGAAAACGACATCGTATAGCGATACTCGACGTGGACGGAAAACTAAAAAAAAAAATTATACGCGTCAAATAAATAACAGGGTGTAGAATATGAATTTAAAAAGGCTAATATTGAACGTTATAATCAAATTTGATTTTGATAAGTGTTATGTTCTGTGTAATTTTTTTATAGCAAAAATTTATATGTAATTTTGAGTTCGACGCAAAAAATATAAGCTATTTATAATTGTATTATATGGGATAGCTTAAAATAAATTTGTGATTTAATATATTTTATATATGCACATTTTTCGTTTTATATAAAAATGAAACTTTAATAATGATACTTGAAAATGGAAAACTTCTGAAATCTTCGTAAATGAATTTTAATAGTAAGCATAATGGTCGATAGAGAACTTTTGGTGGGTTTTCCGACGGTTTTGTTACGACGGTAATATTAGAAAAACAAAGAGAATTTTTTTTTTAGTAAGATTTTTTTTTGGTACTAGATGTAATGATAACAATTTTCATTCAATACGCTTTTAAAAAGGTGACAGGTTCCGAAAGGGTTGAAAAATTATTAATGGAATTTTTATTAGAATTAGTTTCCATTATGATATAAACCAGCATCAAAAAATGGCATACAGATACTCCAAAATATCCAAGTCAACCATACTAGTTAATTCACATCTAAGTTTGTTAATCTCCTCTGCAGGGCGAATTCCACTTGATACAAATATGATATTTCATAGTTTTTTGGTACTTCAGGAGCACTTACTCAAATTCCGGTATAACTTCATTCAGTTATTTTTTTGTTAGCAAAACTTAAAGTTATGAATAATGCCATATTTCCTATTGTTTCGCTATGCGCGCTCTGTTCTGTCTATTTATCTTAGGTAATGTAAATTATTATTGGTAAACAATTCTGCCTCTTTAAAATAAAATATAATTTCAGTGAAATTTGTGCGGATTTAGCGGATTTAACACCGAAAAGATGTAAGTAAGCAAGTCGTATAAGTAAGGTAGTGAATAAGAAGGTATTCTAATCATGCAAGGCTTGAGGGAAATGTGTCAAGATATGGTGCCACCAAAAGTAGTTCTATGATATTTGAAATCCCTAAAAAATATCCTCGATAAAATATATCCGATAAAATAACCGCAGACTAAATAACCTAAACAAAAAGTATCTCCGGACAAAATATCCCGACGACAGAATATTAGTCAAGACTACGGTTCTTCGGGCACCACGATTTAAAAACGGATTTTTATAGATCTTGACGAAGTAAAATGGAAAGAAACAATATTTTTATGATACCTCAGTTAGCAAACGAGATATTGTAACTTAAAAATTGAAAATTTGTTTTTCACTTTTTAGATGAATTTCTCTAGATTTTTTTTTAAAAAAAAGAGGTAATTCTTTACAACCGCGCCTCCATCTATTTTTCTTATACTGAAAAACTATGCACAAGAGGTCCAGTGCATTAAGATGCACTAAGAAGCATCGCAAGATTGGAATATCGTCTTAAGTTACTACCTTACTAATAAGAACACACGAGTTGCCATCTAGCGTTAAGTTATAAATTAAAAATGGTTCATTAAAATACTACGATTTATCTCAGAAGCATAGTTGTTTGGAATATCGCTTAGGTGCAATAATTCTTCTCAATATAGAAACGTCTAAAAGATAAATGTACAATTTCAGTAATCAATCAATTAATTTGCTTACTAGTTTTCAATTTCCTGTGGTAACTATAAATATTATCGGATTAAATTAAAACCTAGGAAGATTTTTTTAAAAATTATGTTAATTGCTGCTAGATTAAGTAAATTTTAAAAATAAAAATTTATATACAGTTGGGGTGCATTGTAGAACAAATAAATACTTAAATAAATTTTTATTAATTTAGATGTTACCAAATTGCTGCTTCTCAAAATTTATGGGTTCTAAATATTTTTTTATTTGCTTTTTAATATCTTGTAATGTAATTTCCCTGTAATTTGAAACTTTAAAACTATAATGTCTTATATCATACTAGATAATAAATTTTCTTGGAGGTCTCTAGAGGATATTTCCCAGTTAAAATGTGCAATAAATCATACATACGTTGATCGAATAAATCATTTTTAAATCATTAAGCAAATATTTGATGCATTACTTTTTACCTCTATGAAGTTCAATTTTTCTATGATATAACGCAAAAACTGATATTAAACTTAGAATTTAGATCATTTGCTACAAATTTAAAGTTACTTTTAAAAAAACGTGAAGCTTGAGTTAAGTTATTTAACCATTCAATGAGGTATTTTTTTTTTGTTTTTCAATTTAAATGATTTATTAAAATCCTTATAGAAAGAATAAAAATTCATCCTATACAATCTTCAAGTATTCCATTTATATATATAGTAGAAGATTAATCAAGAGACCTCCAATGGAGCGCAAGACGATTATTATTGAAATCCAGACGAAATACACTTAGGGGTGCAGAAATAAGAGCCAATGAAGATTAAACGGTTTTTCGTTCTTCTATAAAAAGAAATTTTAAAACAATCAATTTCAGCCAACCCCCCCCCAAATTCCTCTCGAATAAAGCCTTCATCCCCTATTAACTCTATGTAAATTTCACCAACAGTCTCGATTTCCGGTGTAAAATGTTTTGACCCTTTCAAGTTCTCAAGTCTCGATTACAAGCGTTTGGTCAGTATGGAATAACACTGTTATCCTTCTAATATTAAATGAGACGGCTCGTTAAAGTAAACACTTGAGACTTAAGAAGGATATAGAATGCTTTCGGGAACGAACAACAATGACAAACTCTTAGCTAGGAACTTACCAAATGCGTTTGTTTTATGCGTAAGGATTAATCAATGATGGAATGTTTAGTCCTTGGAAGATATTTGTTGTTTTCAAGTAATGCATTGCACTTGTAATACTCTAAAAGGAGATGCTTGGTAAAATGAATTTGAATCGATTTAATCTTGTTTGTGATATTATCCGGCTAATATTAATTAATTATTCATGTTATAAGCTGGCCATTAGAATGTTTAGAACGACAATGGAGTCCTTTACAAATATTTAAATAGACTAAATAAGTCAAACTTTTTTAACCAATAAAGTTTGATAAACGATAAAAAGAATTAATCTAGAAAGTTAACGCCAATGAATACTTCAGCAAGGATGAAAATAATCATCAAGCTATATAAGACGAGTTTTGTTGGTATTTTTTATCCATTTACAGCTTAATGAAATCGTTTATTCCAATAATGTTTTATTCCCGTCTGGCAATCTCAATTTTTCCCCTCATGCGACTAATAATAAAGCTCCCCTTTTCGTTTAAAAGCTCCCAAGAAAAATGCACAACTATGCATGTCAAAAACGTTAAGTGCAACGTGTTACCGTACAATTTCGATCAGGAGACTGCAGTCAAAACAAGTAAAACAACTGGATTGTTTACAATTGTTTTTGTTTAAGAAGATTATGCGCTTAAGTTAGCAATTCTACTTCTACTTCTTAATACTTACTAACTTACAAGTAGGGAAGCTGTACAATTGTGCACTAAACAAAGGGGAAACCAATCGATATTTTTCAAGAACACGAGGGCTATAAATACTCAAATTGATCAATAATTCATTTTACCATTCGGATATTTAGATTTGGCAATCCCTGAATAAATCTCTGGTAAATAAAAATTGATTCACTGCATCAGAAAATTCCCTCATGTGTTTGTTTATCGAGGGAAAAACAAGCTTGCGGCTTCTCTTGTAGACATTTTATTAAAGTTACCCTTTAAATTGGTCACTGTGTGATGAGTGACGAATATATTTGTCACGGGAATAACGGATTACTTAGTTATAAGATTCATCAGTGTAAGTAATGTAATTAAAATGTAGAGTTTAAGCAAGTTAGATGCAGAACTAAGGATTTAGTTTCATTTGTTGATAATACGTCGCTATCATTAAGACAAGGTGGAAATCGCAGTGGGTTTATGGTTTGTAATATTATAAATACATAAATTTAATTTTGAATTGAATAAATTATTGTTTTGAGCCTGAATAAATAAACCACTTGCATAAATGTGCATAAGCATAAATTTTCTATGGGTTTGCTAGTTTGGAAAGCAAACGCAATTAATAAAATATTATTATTATGTTGTATAATCCCTTTAGCGGCTTAAAAAATCAAAATTTTCTATTTTATGAATATTTTATAAAGTACAATTGTTTTCTTTTTTCCCATATAAGTTATTTGACTAAGCCAATGGGGTGGTTCAGTCGATTCGTCAACCAGAAAATGAGCCAGGATCGTAGAACATGGGGTACCCTAGGAACGGGGGCTGATAGGAAAAAATAGGGTTGGAGGTTTTGGTTTAGTAACGAAAATACATGAAAATATATTTAAAAATTGTTACTCGACAAAAAAAAAATAAAATAATTTTTTCACTTAGCTGAATCACCAGATTTTATAAATATTAGCGGTAGTATGCAACTGTACCACACAGAAATCAATTTGAGAACCCTCTGTAAGAGTACATGTGAAAACAAAATTACTTTTCTTTTGTTTTTCTATAAAAATGTTTTTTTTAACAAACTATACCTAAGGACTCCGTGTAAACTTTCAAATAACATAATTGTAAATTATTCTATTGTTTTTATCAAAACAGATTAAAATTGAATCTCGATTTTTAAGGTAAAATATCGATTCACTAAATCAATTCCGTGCAATATATCGCTTTCAAAAATACTTTCTTCTTTTTTTGATTCATGAATTGTATTGTTGTTTGATATGACTATTACAACCATAATTAAGTAAAGCCTTTTTTTAATTGTTATTTACCATCGCTTTATGACCATTATGGTCTTTAACAACTTTAGAATTAATAAAAATCCATAAATCGAGAATTATCGAAAATTTGCTCGATGTGGGACTCAAACTTAACATCTACCAGTTTTAGAGTGATCTTTTTGACCTCTCGGCTCTAAAATGTTTATCATTATGAATAACTTTTATTCCCTCATCTGCAGGGAAAACAATATCGAAACAAAAGTTCAGTACCGGTATTTAAAATTTTTTGGACCTTAATATTAGAATACCAGTTTTAATACCGATAGTTGGAATTTAAAATGGTTCAAAATGGGCTAGTGTTTTGTGTTCCTATTGTCATATTTGGAATGGAAGGATGAACTCTTACTCAGAGACTGGAAGATAAAATTACTACTTTTGAAAAGTGAATGGCGTCCAATCCTAAAGATAGCTTTGAGAGATCACGTGCAAAATGAAGAAGTACTAACGAAAGTTAACACCACAAGATAATTCATCTTTAAAGATTTTTATTTTTATAATTTTATGATATCATTTACTTCAGCCTATCATTCAGGGTCGGATTAAAGGAAAAAGAGCTTTGGGAAGAAGAAGGACATCCTGGCTAGCCAACCTTTGTAGGTGGTTCAAGAAAAGCACTAGAGGACTCATCCACGCTGTTATATCAAAAATGAAAATCGTTTTGATGATCGTCTATCTTCAACGATGGAGGGGAACCTAAAGAAGATAAGAAGTAGGAATTTTAGAAAAAGAAAGTAACCACAACTGTTTCTTTCTTTTATTTTCCATTTCAATTAGAGGGAGTAAATATCACAAAAAACCATATTTGTATTATAATTTTTTTGCACTAAATAATGTTGCGACTCTCTAAAATATGTAGCCACATTTTTTTGAAGTTTAAAATTTCTTTTGTTATTATATTTACAACAAAATTTAAAGTATTTTTCCAATGTATGTCTTGAATGATTAAAGTAAGGTATGATAGTACACTATAAAAGTGAGTGTAATCATAGTATATCTACCATAATTATAGTATGGTTACTAGCACTGCCTATTTCCAAAATTCCTCGATCGTTTCCTAAAATTCTATCTCCCTCCCCACTCGACTGTAAGTGTCGTCATAAAATCGCCGGTAACTGCAATTAAAAGAACGCATCGTCACAGGACATATATTAGAATTATATTTACAAAAAATCTAGTAAATATCAAAAAACAATATATAAACCTGCGAATACCTATTTTTAAAAAAATCTATAATTGGCTCAAAATACCGGTATTTGGTATCCCGGTATACCGGTATTGCAATGCCTACTCATCAGTTAATAATCTGGCATTAAAACAGAACAGATATAAAAAAGTAAATTTTTTTTTAATGAGTTACCCACAAAATTTTTCGAAATGAAGTCACTTATAATTTGATGCCATAAAACAACCTTTTACTCGTTACTACCCTAAAGACAAACTTTTTAACAACATTGAAGTGAATATTTCAATAAAAACTTTCCCAATTGAGTTTGTAATTTCCTCATAAACATCATCAAGTATCTAGTTTTGAAACATATTCCATAGTTATTAGCTATCTTTTCATCCCTAACGTGTCTCCATTACGTTTTTTTTTTCTCATAAAATGTTAAAACGTAACAATTCACGGTCTCGAATTAGTTCCACTAACCCATTTACTCTTATCTTTCTTCATTTAGTAGTACCTTAAGGGTTTTAATTTCTAAAAAAAACCTGATAATGCTAATAAGTGAAACCATGATTTTGTAAGTTTTGCTATTTGGTTTGTAAAGCTTGTAATCTTAAAAATTTTATGTTTTTACAGGGTTTATATTAATAACAATTAGCATAATGACGACAAATAGTATAAAACAAATTAAATGAATTAATTTTCACACATTTAAAATGATAATCTTTCACAAAGACGAAGGAGTAATTGTAATGATAATTATAACGACAACGTAAATGTAATCAGAGTGAAAGTATTAAGTTAATTTTGCCAACCCTTTTCTTTATGTATTAACAAATTCGCCTAATTTTGATTACTTTATCACGAGTCCTTTATGACAATTATTTCACTTAGATTATGAATATATTATAGTGATGTAAGTATGTTGAAGATAGAAGGTTTCGTTTGTGAGTTTCGGTAAAATTCTTGTGAAAAGCATCATTCTGGTGAGACGTAAGACGCGTTTCTCACTTTTCCTCTCATTGAATTTTCCTCCACAGTATCCTGTAGCGTATGCATATATACACACCCTTTTTGCCAAGTATTCATGAACTTAAATTAGGAAGTACTCAAGCTCACTAAAGCATAACTCGGGCTGATACAAAGCTGGGAGAAAATAAGAAGAAAAGACGACATTATAAGTCGTTCATGTTTTGTAATTCCACGTTTTATTTCAATGGATATTTGTATTATGCTAATGAGACTATTCGAGTCAATTATCCTTAAATTGTAAACTAATTATAAAAGTGTGTTTCAGAAATGTCCAATTCCATTTTCAATTGGCCTTTTTTTTGAGATAACTTGAATAGGTGCTTAAGGAGTTGAAAGCGCTCGATTGTTATGCACAATTTAAATGCGCTGGGAAATAGAAAAAAACACATAAAAAAATGGAAAATTGAAAATGGAAAACTAACAAAACGTAGAAAAGTTGATTTGAACCCTTGTTAAAAAAGTTAGACGTGCTTTTCGTTAAATTCCCGTACAAAAGGGCACACCTAAACATCCGCTCCCCTTCGCCGCGTCTTTTCGAACCAATGAAAGAAAAGTGCAGCACCGAAGTGGAGTATAGAGTATAACTTTCTTCGTTTTTTTTTCGCTCTAAAAGTTGTGCAGAAAATAGTCAGCAAAATTGTATTTTTCGAGTTCATTTCGGACAAAGAGGCTGTTACTAGAGTGAGACGTGAAGTGGAGGAAAAAGTCCAGACGAAATTTAAAGTTGTGATATCGCAATATATATATAAAGCCTCGTGTCGTTTAGCCTTTTCACTTTTGCGGAAGTTTCGATATAAGCTTTTGTGTGTTGGCAGTATTGTAGGAGGAAGTTTGAAACGCTTATTTAACTGATTAAAATCTAATTTGAACAATCAGAGGATGAAAACTTTTACAATTTACACCAAATAAATTCTTTGCTCGATTTGCAGTTTTGAATAAATTTCATCCAAATCATTTCAAGTTGGTGAAATGTATTTAAGGTTTTGGCGAAAATGTAAATTTAGAAGCTTTGTGTTAACTTATTGTACAAACTATTTATATAAATAATTTAAAAATGTCATTTTTTTAACTTCAAAGTTAAAATTTATTCTCTATAGGTACATGGGTTGTCCAGAAAATTCGTACCGATTTTTTGTAGGTAAGGTTTGAAAAGGTCTAAAGATACCATAACAATTGGTTACAAATAATATAAGTATATGTAGTAGAAGATCATTCTTTGGTTATATTTTTGTCAGCTTTTAAGTATTTTATAATGGAAAATAACCAAGTTTAAAGCAGAGGTTCCCAAACCTTTTTTGTGTCGTAGGCCCCTTGCCATGTTTTTCTGTTTTGGGTAAATCCTACCTACTTGATATTGATTTTTTGTAAATTTCTAACTATAGTAAAGTTTAGTGTTAAAAACTTAAGTAAAATCACATGTTAAGATTTAAAAATTTATTAATTGAATTTAAATTAAAACTACTCAAAGTAAAATTTTGTATCTGTTATATAAAATATACATAACATAAAATCAACTATGCATTAAGTAAATGTTTTTAGTGGGAAGGATAAACCTGCTGTCTTAATAATAAATTATCAACATTTGGCGTCAATTTTGTATGGTTTAATCATAAATCCTCTCAGCTAATGATGTCCAGTTTGTTTCTTTTTCGTTAGGAGATTGGTAACAGCGCTGAACTCCCTTTATAAAAAGAAAATTAAAAATTTTCTCGCTATATTCCATAATACGGGATAAGTAACGGATATATTTTTTGCAGCCGAAATTACTTTACGGGTGCTTTTATAAATTAAACTGACATTATATTATAAGATAGTTTAATTTTTGTAAATAGGTAAGGCACGGTGGGATTTATAGTTCCAATTTTACTATTCCGTATTATATTGTGAAAACCAACCATATTAATTTGAAACGTATAATGCTAACCAAACAAACAAATATCTGGCCATGTTTAATTTAATTTTTAATGGAATCATCCATATAAAAGTTTATCATTTTACATTTTTTCAAGACCTTGCCGCCTATCTCTTTTTGCCCCTTAGTAGGGGCAAAAAAGTCCTGTATTTATTTTAAGTATTTAACAGGTGCTATGAATAATAATTAAATTTTACTTTCGTAAATATATCGAGGTGCCGTCGTAAATCTCCTATCTGTGATGCAGCTTAACTGCCAGGGTGGCCTCGAAATGCTTCTTAAACTTCCTCATCCCTACCATTATAGTTAAATTGAGCGATATGCTACTAGTATTTTAGATACTCATGGTGGACCTTTATACCCGCGGACCTTTAAGCCCCACTCTACCATACTATCAGTGTATGTTAAGATCCACTATCGTGGATCCCCATTTTTTTTTTGACGTAGACCACTTGCAGGTTGTCATAGACTCCTAGGCGTTGATATAGACCACTTTGGGAATCACTGGCTTAAAGCTGCCGGTGGTCGAGTAATTATGGTGGCTGCTTCAAAATTGGTAAATGATGGGTTCAATTATCGTATCGAGCAACTTTTCAATATTTTTCGATACGACTTTATATTAATCCCAAAGTTTCTAACAACCCTGGCTGTTATAAGGGACAATAATTAACGACAAAAAAAAGTTAACCATAAGGAAATATTTTTTTTCTACCAAAAAAGTAAAAAGATAATAGAGGCAGTAAAATATTAACTTCAGTCAGTATTTTTCAAACTCGGAGACGCGTCCCTTGGACCTGATTTGATAAACTTAGCGCTTATAGGCAAGTATATCTATCTCATTAAACGACAATAATAAAATATTCTTATTCGTTTTTTTTTATGTATAAGAGTTTATCTTAATAAATTTTTATATTTAACATTTTTGTGTTTATAGAATCTATTGTATAAAATGGGAGAGAGGTACCACGTAATCAAATATTTTTAAGGGAACCGTGGTAAAATAAAGTTTGATAGATCGAAATTATAAAAAAATGAAATCTTAATATTGATTATTAATTGAACAATATTTATCGTTTATATTATTCAATAACATTTTTTAGAACACGTTATACAATATGTGCAACGTTAGAAATTTCAAATTGAAACGTTACCAAGAACACTTTAGCAATATTCGATTTTTACAATAAATATTTAACTCGATAAAAATAAGCGAAACATAAAAACGTTGTGAGTAAGAAAAATACTTGAAACTGACAATGTAATATTTCACATAGCTATTTCTTTATGTTATTATATCATTATGTTATGTGTCGGAGTTTGGAAAAGACGGAAAAACGATGAGAACGTCGCGCCGCGCCGCGCCGCGGCGGAAGTAAGTACTTTTTAAGGGGTTGAAATAGCAAAATGATATTTGAAAATTTCTAAGAAATAACTACGGATAAAATGGGATGATTTTCCTTATTCTTGTACATTTTCCACCCTCATGTAATATTATTTTTTTATGAGCGCCTTTCGTAACGAATAGCTCGTAACATACGATTATAGCTGAGACGATACGATCAAAAATTATTTCAGCTATAACTCCCGCTTACGCCAACGTGCATTTGTCTCCATTTTGTCCGAATTTCGTCTTGAAAATTGCCAACTTGTATTATCTAAATACCCTTTGTCATGCATCTTGTTCCAGTTTAGTGATCCTCCTTTTTTGATTCAAACGCAAAACGAATAAATATAGAAATATTGTTGAACGCAAGTATTCCAGGAAAAACGAACAGGACAAAACGGATGATACAACTGGATTTGTTTGTTTTGCTCCTATTTCGAGAGATGGAACATCCAAAGTGGATATAGAAATGCAAAGTAACCGGGATAGCAAAATAAGTTCTATGCTTACAAGATTCGAAACAAAGCGCGGACGAAATGTCACGTTGATCGAATAAGAATAAATACTAGTCTTTCCTTAAATTGTAAATCTCCTTACGCTCAAACTTGACAAGACATTCGCACATTATCCGTAGATTAGATCGATTTATAACTCACAATCGCAAGCCAATATTGAAAGTGAAAATTGAAAAAAGCCAAATAAATCCATTAAAATATCACGAATTTAATATCAGCCTTTTTCCAGCCAACATTTTTCTTTGTTCGACTTAATTTATTATGCTTCGCTTTCTCATTAATATCTCATGCGGGGATGTTTTTCAAAGTCAAGGTGTGCATTTGCATATTGCATTCGTTTTTGATAAGCCATTCTGTCGCAAATACAATTAAAACACAATAGAATTTCTATTATAATGCAACCATATTTATAAGTCTGCTTTTTCACCATTTTTTTTTCTTTGTATAAAAATTATATGAAAACTTGGTACAAAAAAAATGATAAAAAGAGAGCAACAAGAAAATGTTATTATATGTTTTCTCGTTCAGTTGCGTGTGTTATTTATTTGTTTAATGCTACGTTTTTAAATCAAAAGGGAAAATTATTCTCGAACCATTTTCAAAAGCTTATCGAAGCAATTTATCAAATGTGACTTAAATTCCATCAAAAAAATATACGAATTAATTGAAATTATTTAAAAATAATTTAAGAGATAAATATTTGTTTGGAAAATCAATTAGTTAGGTCATTAAAGTTGGTGAAAAGTTTAATTTTGGGCATAAAAGAATTGGTATTTTGGACAGGAATTTTAAGCGTTTGAAAAGTATAATAAAACGCCTCCATTAATCATCCCTTGACTGGACAGAATATTTTTACGAGTCTTCCCATTTATTTCACCAAAGTGTTGGGTCATAATTTAATAGTCGGCTATAATATTATAAATAATATAACGCCATATTTTACGGCGTGCTAATGGTGGAATTTGTGTTTGGGCTTTAAAAGCTCCTCGTCGCGTCGGCCGGAAATGGAGCTGTCACGTAGTAATGTCAGGAAAAATTTGACTTTAAAGGGATGTTATGGTGGACGCTGTGAATCGACTGCATTGCAATGCATTGCCTAAATCATTTATTCTGCACATGACAGTTATAGTTTACACTTATGTGAAAACAGAACGACGGGCTTGGGCCAGCTTTTTCTAGTTTTGCAGTGCGATTTTTCGGGCGGGTATGGTATTGCAGTATACTGGAATACTGGTATACATCTAATTACACTTATTGAAATGGGAAACTTCCGCAGATGTCTTTTGTGGTTTCAATTGGGGTCACGTTGAGCTCGACAGTCTCGCATTTGGCGAAATATTCAAATGAACTGAAACTTTGTTTTCAGAAGTTTCGAAAAGTTTTATGATTGAGACATGTTTTGTTACGTTTTAAAAGTGGAATTTGACTACATGGAAATAGGGTAACGGATGAATGCAACAGATTTGAAATTATACAGTTGTTGGAGAGAATTCAGATATATATGCTTGTAATTTATGATGGAAAATTAAATCAGTTTATTACTGCATAAAAGGTTTATTATCATCCGTTTATTTATGATTTAATTAAAAAAATACATTTTTAATGAAAATATTTATATCTCATCAAAAATTTCAAAATAAAACTTTCATCTTTTATCATATTATATAAAAATATATTTGTACTTAAATGTAAACAGTTTTGATCATTAGAATAACAATGAATAATATTTTTGAACTGTTTAATATCAAATAATATTTTTGTCAAAAAGTAAACAACGAAGAACCCTGGTAAATTCATGTATAAAAATGTTTATTAAATTGTTTTTACGAATGCTTATTCAGTAAACTAGAAATACAATAATTGAAATTGACATCTCATGGTTTATTTTATTTTATCTTCCAGGTCTTAATCCAGGTCTATCCTAAACCTACCACCGCTCGTTTTTCAAAAAAAGAGCTTAAGAATCGACCCTATGAAAAATTATTAAAATCAAATCAAAACCAAAAATGTATTTTTCTTAATCATAGTAGGTCGTACAATTGTAAACGGAGTTGAATGTGATGCTTTAATTCAGCTTTAAATAATTGATAAAGTCATTCATTTTAATAATGATTCGCTTGTTAATGACAATTTTTCGTATTTTTATCACATGACCAATCACTGCCAATATGTTGGACAATAGCTATACTTGTATGGTCAATAACTATCATTTTTGATCAAGTTACTATTTATTATGTTTTTTAAATAAAATCATTAAATACGATTTTTTTAGTTATTCGATAAAAATTTAAAGTTTATTAAAGTCGCTAGAATCATATTATCCCATATTTTTATTTGAAATGAACATGTAGTATACTATTTTAATTGTTAAATTTCTAAAAGAGCCAAGCGCTGTAATATTTCTGTTTAAGGTTGATACGAAAGCATATTCACTCCCAAAAGTAAGTTAAAAATTTTCTATACTTTTTGTTTTTTCGAATTTTGTTTAAAATTTTTGGTGAATATTTCCAATTTTCTCTTAAATTTTATATTTTTTTAAGTATTAATCTATTCGACTCATGGTATGCAATATGACGTAATTAATCACGAATTTCTATTTTCATGTGCTTTAGTCTCCGATTGCACCTCCATAACATCTTTAATGTTATGCCAAGTTTGGCCGCCTGTCATACCAGATTGCTCGTCCTAGGATAGAAGACCCCTAGCTCTTTTAGTGGCTATAGAAACAGAGTACTATCCAATACATTCCAATAGAATATGACAAGTGGTCTCATCCTGTGTCTGACAAAATCTGCACGTTGGATGGTCCAACAATACCCCAATAATACGAAGAGGATTCTCAGGCCATAGTCGCCGGTTAATAGTTAGATTTTAAAGATTTCATACAATTTTTGTAATGTTTTTACCCCTTGAAGATGCTCCTCATACAATACATTTTTGTTAAAATTTTTCTTACCCTAAAAGTTTGATTAAATTTTGTTGTTTGGTTTGGAATTACCTCAATTTTTTTAGTAGTAACTGAAACTTGTAAATTCATTATAATTAATAATAATAAAAGTCTGATGACTCAATTTCTTCTTTATTTAGATAATAGTTTTCGGCTGTCATCAACATCAAGAAATGATTATTTTGTGAGTTGTAAACAAATTTCATATAGGTTGTTTGTTTTGTATAATTTGTCATTAAGGATGTTATTTGGATCTAGTTTGTGGGCTTTGCATATTTCATATTCTTCCAAGGTGTTCATATGTGATCCTTTCTTGCAAATATGTTGTGGCTTAAAATTTGTTTCGAAATTTATGCATTGATGATTTTCGTCATAAAGGTGTTTTGTAAAATTTGAAGTTGTTGTTGAGTAGGTTTCTTGGGTGTCTGTTCTTTATATCTTGTTCCGAAAGATCTACCAGTTTGGCCAATGTAGAATTTTTCACAGAAACCACATTTAATTTTATATATTCTGGTTTTGGTTTTCGTTGTAATTTGGTTGTGCTCCAATGGTTTAAGAATTTTCATCATATTATTGTTTATTGAAAATGCGATATTGAAATTATTTTTCTTTAGGAAGTTGGCGATTGTAAAATTAAATATATTGTTGATGTTTAATTTTATATACTTTTTGTTTCCTTTTGGTGAAATTGGAAGAATAGATTTTTTAATAAATTTCGATATTATTTTGTTTACGATTTAGCTGTTGTATCCGTTAGTAACGGCTATATGTTTAATTATTTTAATTTCTTCTTTACGAGCTTTGGTGTTACGAGGGAACTTGATCGCTCTGTACACTAGACTGTTGTAAACTACTTTTTTTTAGTTTCTTGGGTGAAATAGTGTTTTATGGATGGTTGTGTTCGTTGTTGTTGGTTTTCTGTATATATTGTATGACAACTTTCCATTGTCATTTGTGATCGTTGGGTCGAAAAAGTTGATTGTTCCATTTAGTTCGTGTTCTGAGGTGAATTTTATTTTCAGATTTATTTTATTCAGATCGGATACCATATTGTCAATCTGTCGGGTAGTTCCATTTAATAATTTAAATGTATCGTCTACATATGTTCCATAATATTTTATTTTTGTAGGTATTGTTCATAATATATTTATTTTCAAAGTGATTCATGTAAATGTCGGCTAGTAGTCCTGATAAAGGGGAACTAATGACCGAGCCTTCCTTTTGATGATAAAATTTTTGGTTGAAAGTGAAATAGTTTTGTAATATGGTGGTTAATAAGTTCTTTATGTCGTTGATTACCATATAATTATATATTTTGATGTCATTAGATTATATTCCACAATTTTGATTGTTTCTTCAACAGGGACATTTGTGTTTACGTTGACAATGTCAAGTGATGCCATTTTGATGTTCTGTGATAGTTTTAGGTTTTTAGTATTATTTATAAATTCATATGTGTTTCTTAATGAATAATTTTCTTTCAATATGATGCCTGCTTTGATGGTTTGTAGTAATTTTTTGGCTAACAATATCCAGGAGCAAGATTGTAATCCACTACCGGTCGGATTGGCATATTTCATTATAATATAGAAACTTATCTTACCGTACGCCAAAAATTATTGTTTTTAAACGAAAATATTATAAGTAGGTCTATAAATAAGCCCTTTAACAGTAATTTACGAAAATATTTTTTTTTCTCGAAAGTAACTTTTTTTCTGTTCCATTATATCATTTTACCTTAAAAATCAAAATTTTGAATTTGAAGAAATTCATTGAGTATTTCATCGCAAATCATCAATCATTTTAAGGTAGGAAAAATGATTGACACGTGTCTGATAAACTCGGTGACAAATAAAAATCCCTAATCTCAGCGACGAATATTCAAATCAACGACACATATCGAAATTTCCATTTCATTCTCTCATTCAACCTGCTTCACTCCTTATTGACTGATATTTATGGCGACATATAGAGACATTTCCATGAAATAAAAATATTATTTTATTTGCATTTTTGTAAAAATGCTCACTCGTATTTATTATATGCATACATGAGTAAAATTATAGCTACAGCAATAACAAATTGCTTGCAGATATCTAAAAAGCGATTTATATATCCCGGCACAGAAAGCTGTAAAATAGCGACGACTTTCTATGAAAATTGACGGCAATATAAAAAAAATCTGTGAGACATACGACCGCATTCGTGACATGAATGGAAAATAGATTGGTAACGCGATGGTTTTAAACATCAATCAAATATGTTTTTATATTTATATGAAATTGACGAGAAATAACACTTTGTATACGTATGTGGATGAAAGCTTCGGATAAAAACAGCGGAAAAAAAGGCCGAAAAGCGAGCTTTTAAAAAATTGAGAAAAGCCACTCGCAAAAAACAGGGCAAAATCAATTAAATTCAACTTTGTCGAGCGACGCTCTTGCGTAATAAATGAGGAATTCGTAACAATTGATGGACATCTCCATAACCTTTTTAAAAAGCTATAAAACCTAGTTTATGGCTTTTTTCGTAAACATAAAAAATCTGACGAGACAATGATGACAATTATTACGACACTCGGCGGCAATATGGTGCACCCTAAAATGGAAGCGCGGAAAGTTCAGCACCTGAGCCTTGAAGAATTGTCTTCTCAACAAGTTCTAAGTAAAGCGTATATTATGTGCATGTCAGGGGTGTGTGAGCCAACATCGTTTTCGGACCAACTTCCTTTTTTTCGTCGCTTTTCCTGCTTTTTCTCCACGAGTTAATCTCAAACTAGCCACAAAATCAATCGGGGCCCGCATTCCCAATCATTTCAATATAAAACAATCTTTTATTTTTGATAAAAAATCAAGTAACTTTTGCCATATGCCAGTTTCGTAATAAAGTTATATCATATTTAAATTTTTTCCGATTTTTTTTATATCATAACGATGCTATTTAGATTATTTTTCGTGGAAAAAACGTCGATTCCGGAAATGTTGAGATTAGATCCACTTCTTTTTCATCCCTTTTTTATGACTCGAAACTGCTCGTCACCCCTCATTTCACCTGTTTCATCCCTTAAAACATGACACAGCAGACAAGTTTTGTCAATTGCAAAAAATCGTAGTTCCACCACTTTAGTATTTCTCAAGTAGAGCAAAAACTTCCTGTATTTGGTCCCTAATCAACACTTCCGAAATTCACCGCTAGTTTCACAAACCACCCCTATATTATCCAGCTTCTTCAATTTTTATATCGCATTGCTTCATTCAATGGCTCGTTTTATATACGCGACAAAACTTTATTTACTCACTCATATTGCGAGTTCCTCACTTTATTTCGTTATAAACGAGGAGCTTTCCTCAAAAAAAAGCGGCAAGAAATTAAAAAATTATATTAAATTTAATTGATAAGTTAAAAAAGATCAATTTTTCTCTATGAAGCGAAAAAAAATTATATAAAATACGGATAATTAATTATAATCATACGTGTGGGTTTGATTAGAGGGAGATTTTTTCGCTCATTTCCATTAATTTAATTAATTTAATTATCGCAAATGATTAATTATGCAAAATCGAGGTTTTTTTACGTATTTTTTGTGTTATTCAAAGGAAAAATTTATGATAAATGAAGTTTTAATTTTTCTACCGCAAATCATCCCTTAGATTTGCACTGAGGGGATGTGGAATAAAAGCAATGTTAAAACTAATTCTGAGAACTTGCATTAACTCACGCAAATGGTATGTTTACACGAGATTTCCAAGTATTATAAAATATTTACTCAGGAGTAATTGTGAGATAATAAATTCATTACAAATGTAATAATAATATTTCTGTGAAACTTTGGCGCTTTTGGGAAGGCTGTTTCTTAAAGGAAATTTGGAGGAAATTTATCTTTTGCAGTGATAAACGAGATAAAAAATTGAAAGTTTAAAAAAAAACTTGTTTCAATAGAAAAGAAGCAAATTTTTGATTAATTTCATCGTTTTTTTTTCAAAATAAGATTTTTAATAAATAATTAGCAAATTTAAAAGTTAAGAAGCAATAACTTAAAATTGATCCTAACGAAATTTAATCAAATTATAAGTTATAAGTATTTCAATAAGAATTCGAAAGTTATTTAACTCAGATAACAGAAGGTAGCAATTGCCTTCTTTGTATTCTCTTCACAAATACTTCTATTTTGCACTTTCCCTGAAGTTTTTGAATTATAAACAATTTATACCGTTTGAGGATTTTAAAAAAATACTTATTATTTTATCTAAAATTTTTTAAGGAGATTCTTATTTCATTTTTCCTTAGCAATTCTTGAGGATACGTTTTTTCTTAAATTTCCACCTAGATCATCAAAAAGGAAGGAGATTCAACTTGAGAGCATTTTTTTTTCAACTAATACTTGAACATGAGTTTAAAATAAGGGACCACTGGTCTACTACCGTAATCAATGTACCACTCATTAGAGTAAAAATCTTTTTGTAGGGACATACAATAAAAGTTAATGGAGAAATAGTGTAACGCACGATAATTTTTAAGATCAAGATCGTCACTAGATCTTATAGAAATAGACTACATTTTCATATGATGTAGTAGATGTAATAGATTAGTCTATCTATATCAAGGATTCCTATAATAGGGTGAGGTGGTCGAAGAATGTTCAGAATAGGAACTCGACTGTTCTCGACCCTCGGCTTCGGTTGCGAATCTACAATTCGATCTAACTCATAATACTCATAATAAAATGAAACATTCAGTAGTTATAAAATTTAACCATATAATTTTTTTGGCTCATTCTTTTTTATAACTTTTAAAAAGAGGTTAGTTGTGCCACTATACTGTTGTCTTAAGGTTTTTAATGTTTCCTTGGTCCCTATTTGATCTCATTGAGACCAAGTAGCTGTGCAAACCATAACTACCGATCGGTCAGGTATTTTCTGACTATTTTGATTCCAAGATTTATTATCTCTAATTTCTTATGTTTCCATTCATTCCATTCAGAGTCATTCGTTTCCTAAGAATATGAGAAGTGGTTTGGAAGATCGCCTACATACACTTCAATTGCATGTAGGGGTTTCTTCAGTTCTCAATAGCCGGTTATTAGGCTCGTTACCCCTTTGACTTGTATTTATCTGAAATTTAACGTTTCCATAGTTCGTTTTAGGGATGGTTTCCCATCTTTCTTTTACTGTGTTTTCACTGCCAATTTAATAGCACCAAGACCAGGTTGCGAGCCTGTGAATGGTGTACTGGAGACAGGAGTTTCGAAGCTTGAATTTTCCTTAATATCTTTAGGATTTGGTATCAACTTCAATTTTATCTTGTTTTGGGTGGCAGGGGTGGGAAGGGTTTTTTATACCTACTCACAGATCAATTTGGACCTAGCACGTTCAATACAGCTGGACTAACGACGAATATGATCGTCATGTCGTTATTTTATGCGTATTACACTTCCGCAATATTCAGTAGAAAATAAAGTCTATTTAGACGTAATTCACACAAAATCTTTCTAATTTTATCTGGTAAATTCAATATTAATGAGGTAGATGATCCATATGACTCCTTCAAAAATTTCCTTTCGGAAAAATTCAATTTCAGAATGATCAATTGGCCATCCAAATCTTCAACTAACTATGGTATCACCATTGGTTCTGTTTTCTCATGGTTTATCGATAAAATAGAAACACATGCATCGTATTTAAAATACCATAAACCGATAAAATCGATGATTGAATATAACTTATTAATTACATTTCATTTTTAAAATTACAAAATTATTACAAATTGATTTGCATATAATTGTAATTAACCTACTTGTAAATATATAGAAAAAATGGGTTTCTAACAATATCTATTTCGTTTTTTTATTTATAAGAGATAAGCAAATAATCCACCTTATCCAAATAATTCTTTTGTAAGAGTAATTAAGAGCTTTGCTTTTGTCGGGGCCGAAGACTTTCCATTATTTTATTATTTTTTTGGTAATTTTTTTATTTAAAATTTATGCTGAATGAACGATTTTTTTTAATTTTAAGAGAATTGAAAAATTAATATAAATTAACTGTGGTACCCCTACTTTTGTTATTATTCTAAGCGTTTGCCATAACATTGCTAAAAACTCTTTTTGGATAATTATTTACGAAATATTAAGACAAATTTAAAAACGAAAATGGTGTTTTTCTTTAGACTTTAAAGCAGAGGTTCTTAATGTGAATTAAATTAAACCTCAGTGGCTCGGTGAGTCAGTCTTGCGGGTTCGGTAGACGTCAATACGTCGACTGATATTGCCTATGTATAAATAAACTTTCGTTTTGAATTTGAAAAAATCATATTTTATTTTTCCAATTAAGAAAGCGCATATGAAACTGGTGAGGGTCACTACCCCCAGAAAAGTTACCACAGCAGAACCACTGCTCTAGAGAAATATTTTATAGGTGGATAAGTTACTGCTACTGAAGTTAGAGTTCTTTATTAAATTCATATACCTAAGAGCGTGGTTAAAAAAAGTTTATAAGCTGAATCTCCACATTTTTGACGGTCGCTGTTTGGACTACAAATACCCTACATTTGATTTTGTTTGTGGAAATTGAAAAATTCTGAAATAAATGGGTGTTATGTTTATCTTTTATACTCATTTTCAGTTTTCCTGCATTGACAAACACTCTATAAACAGCGCCAGACTTAGATAGAGTTGTAATAATATTAAATTTTCCTCACCGAAAACAGAAAGCTCTAGTAAATAAGGAAAAACGACGATTTCAAGCTTGAACAAATAATAAATAGAGATAGTCTGAAAGGTTTATGATTTTCTACATGTGTCAAGCACATTTCCATCAAGAGATTTAAACGCAAGACAAAGAAAAAGCTTCAACTAACTCGTCTTCCATAACATAAAATCGTCGTGCTCGTATCATACATACATATAAACAGTACAAAATGGAAGTTTTCAACGATACGAAATTCATTTCTAAGACATCAAATCTTTAATTAAATAGACAAGTTTAGATTATAGCTGCAGGGGTTATGTTTTTGTGCGGTTTGGTTTTCCATGATGGGTGCCGCGCGGTTTGTATTAACAGCATGAGTGCGGGATTTTACCAGGAATGGGCGAGACATAGAAAATACTAGAGAGTGTTATTGAATTTAAGAGAACGATATCTTGTCAGCTTTAATGAAATTTTATGATGACATTAACGAATATTTCAAATTTTCACCCCGCTTGATGTTGGGAAGACGTTTTTTATTTATATATTTGTTTGTTTTTTTTTTCTGGGAAACTAATTTTTCACGTGATAAAAATTCTAATCAACCGCTAGCTGGAATCAGTCAAGTTAATTGCGTTCACCCTCGCATTTGCTTGAAGCACACCTTTGATGGTGTAATGAGGTCACGAGGTAAACACCTTAGGGCGAATAACCTATTCCCTACATTTTCTTCCCTCATCAATTTCAAGTTACCCTTCTCTTATCAATATCGTATTGAAATACATCCACATTTTCCCAAAATATTGATTCTAAAGAAGTTCGTATTTGCCAAGAAATTCGATGAATTTGCTTAATAAGGGAATCTATTTGAACTATTAAGATATTAATTAATCATTATGAAAAATTGAACCTCAAAGGTATTCCATTGGTTTATTGATTTTTACATCCTATATTTATATAACCACTCTATGAAAAAAGAGTATTTTAAAAAATGTTTAACCTTAGATAAATTTTCAAAACTGCACATGTAGCTCAAGGAATAAATATCTATTGATCTACTCTGTTATTAATTTTTTTTCTTTAGTATAACCAAAACTTTGGGAAATTACCACAATACCACATTCTGTAGAAATTTCATGTCTAAATTTATAATGCGTCCTTAAGCAAAGTTTACCTAATTCTCAGCAAACAATACTCTAATTTATTCTCCCGAAACTATTTGCTATAAATCATAAAAAGCTAAAATAATGTTGACTAAAAATATATTTTCGGCTTAAAATGACATCCTTTAATATGTCTCCAAATTAAATTTAACCAATTGCTCCATAACTAAAAAAAATTAGATATTATTTTTAAAATTTGATAATATTCGAAAATTAAAAAAAAATGGATATCACTTACTTGACGTCTCTTAAAGCTCTCAAAATCCACTAAATGGACTTTGATTTAACCCTTAAGAATCATTTGATTTCAAACTACTGATGTTTCAACAAATTTTCTTTATTTTGATTTATTTGAAAAATAAAATTTAAGTCCTTAAAATCAAAAACACATGCATTAGTCAATAAATAATCATCAGCGTTTAAAAAAATAATTTACTGTTTTAAATCCAAATTGATTCAACAGTAACATTTTAGCCTGGGGGGAGGGGTTTAATCATACGTTATTGTGTGTTATGTTTACTAAGGAGAGGGTATAAATATACTGTTGCGTAATTTTACAAGTTTTATTGAATATTAATAAATTTGATATTTAAAAATTAAATTTTACGCTTTTACTATGAAGTTGGTTGATATAGTGCAAAGCCTTTTCACATAAAAATTATTCTTTGTGCATTACTTCATTGCACTGTAGTAAAAAAAATATTTATTCTATATATTTTTAAACACGTCAATTTAATATTACGTATTAAAGAAAAATTAACAAAGGGGGGTAGGTTCCAAATTCTTATGATGAATTACGGTAGAACTGAGAATTGAGAAGAGGGATGGTAAAAAATTGTAAAAAAAATATTTACAATATTTAAACGTTCCGTTATTACGAAAAAACAACAATTCTTCATGACAATTTGAACTGCTAGGGATCACGTGAACAAAAATTTATTGAGCTTAGTGATACTGAAATTGGATTAGAAGTCGACAATAACCTGCAAAATACCGTTAGGTTGAATCTCTTTCATATTTTAGTACCCAACGCACTTTATTATGTATAACTTCACCAAACTAATGTTTTGTAGGAATTGTTACTTTACAAAGCGTTATTTCTCTCAATATAAATAAATTGAGGGCCATAAAGCATGACTATGTATTGATGCATCACTTAAATGACAAAATACTGGACAAGAACCAAGAAAAAAAAAGGAAATGGTAGTTACTAATTAACTCTTAAGTATAATTCTTAAAAGATAAATGATATTTTGCCTCTTTTTTTGCTTACGTATAAAAAGCTAGTTATCAAATGATTCACCAAAAAATTGAAGAAGAGGAGTAAAGCGTAATTAAAATTATTATTTTTTAATACTATTTATGTTTTTTGAATAGGGTAGAACAAAATAATGAAAATTTGGTACTTTTAATAGTAAGCATCCCTTGCTACTCTTCA
Source organism: Sisyra terminalis (assembly GCA_958496175.1). NCBI lineage: Eukaryota > Metazoa > Arthropoda > Insecta > Neuroptera > Sisyridae > Sisyra > Sisyra terminalis. Next base: position 34,021,078 of record OY292277.1, on the reverse strand, counting down.
AAATAGTTCTACTTTATATATACAAATATACAAATTTGGAACTATCATATTTTAATCAAGGGGGAAATAGTTTTGATCTTTATTTTCCTATTTTCTAGGATTCAACCATTTATGAGACATTTTCTGAAGATTTTAGGATTTTTAGCTCTATTTTGTTGGCCATGTAGAAAGAAATTGATTGCAATAAAAAGGAAATGGTAAGTCCAAAGGACGGGATGTTGGAATTGTGATACGAGTATAGGTTAGGTATACGAGCACATTGAGACGAGAATGAATCCCACGGGAGCCATGCGTCGTGGTGGTACCGGCTTTGTGCCCAATGCCCGACGCCCCCTTCGATCCCAACACGGCCACGTGTGTCCGTTCCCAGGCGTCTTAACGCATCGCGTCTCAATCTGTGACGAACGCAGGTAACAGATTAATTTTTAACAGCTTTTAAAGTAAGATTAAACACCCGAAAAATATTCACAAACTTTGCGGTACACGTGCGTCGCTATCAAACTTTTAACTTCCCCAACAGAAAAAAAAACATTCAAATGATTCGAATGGGTTAAAACCTGGAAAAGGCTAAATTTTATCACATTTAATTTCCAGTCACGAATTATTACAATTCTTGCCGACGAAAAATAACGACTTTTGCGAGATGAAATTACATTTTCTATTCCAATTATTACTTTTTCAGCACGGCAAATCCAAAGTAGAGCAGAGATATAAGAAGGGATGCACCATAATTTGCAACTGTCAACCAAATGATTTATCTTTCAATGGATAAAACTGAGCTTTAACCACCTGAAAATGTCTTGTTTTTCTCGCAACATTCATTGGGAGTAATTGGGGCACAATGGACGACTTTTTGTAATGAAGTCGTACATTTTCCGTAGATAAAATTCTTGTTAACGCAGAACTGGGAAAATGAAAATCAACACAAATGAAAATTCCGTGGAAATATCTTGGTCGCGTATAAGACAAAACGCGTGTTTAAATCACGTAAAATATGTTTAGGCGGGCGGCAAATGGAATAAATGTGACTCTCCAAGGATAGATAGAAGTTCGTTTCTTCATTCCATTTTAGTGAACTTTCATTTTGAACAAGAAGGGCGGCGCGTGTGGGTAAGTTTTGCTACAAGTACACGAAACCCAATCCGGTTTTATATAAAATTTTTCATGTAAATGCCAAGTGATATCGCTCTCACCCCTTTGAAGGGTTTTTGACTACATTGTTGGTGGAGCGGGGTGGAATATCTTGGTGGTGTCTATGGACATTGTTTACATTCGTGCGAGGATTCAAATGGCTCGCGTTACACGGTCCCAAATGACTGAGAAAACTTTACACAAAAATTTCTTCGAGTTGAAGATAAATCTGAATTTAGATGGAGAGAATTTTCGCACATAAACGAAATTTATTGTAAATTGTATGCGTGTGTGAACGATAAAATCATTTCAGCTTAAAATTTTGGAATCAGGCATAAATGCTAAAAAATTTTTTATTACTTCATGTATGTCTCAAGTATATATTAGGGGGACCGGAAAGTATTGTCGTTTTTTCAATATACAATTACATCATAAAAATTTGTTACAACTTTTGATTTTAAATCAATGATATATTCAGCCTCAATAGTATCAATTTGACATCTAGTGTGTAAATTTTTAATTCAATAATAGATGATAAAATTCAGATCTCAGCTTTTATACTTTTTTAAATAAGAAGAAAATTCAGGTTATCAGAGATCTGTTTGTTTTTTATTTTTTTTTATTTAATTAAAAAAAAATAAAAAACAAAAAGATCTCAAATAACCTGAATTTTCTTCTTATTTAAAAAAATTTTAATTCAATATTAGTAAAAATCAATTGATTACTAAGGACAATATCAAGAAATTACATTCTGAGTATCCCTTAAGCTTTACATTTTTTTACCACTTAGTAAATATGGTAACGAAAGAAATAAATAGAAATCCGATGAAATAACTTTGGACAATTATAATGAGTACGACAATATCATTGCTCTCTTAATTTATTAGTTTTTCTCCAGGGCTTTTCTTCTACAGAGGGGTTTTGCATTACCGTATTGTAGCATAGAATTTTATCTATTAACAGTTTTTCGAGACTTTTGGGTATTTGACCGATCGATTAAGATTGGTTAGGATTATTTGACAGCTCTGCGACTTTCTAGAATACATTTAGCACCATTTCCTCCCTTTACTTCTTATTGGTTAAATTTTTTGTTATATTTAGTTGGTATCAATTGGAAAAATTAAAATTATCGAATTTGAACTTAAAAAAAATCATTTGGCATTAATGAACATCTAATTCGCTTAAATAAACATTGAAAACGATTTTAGTAACAACTTTGCGTCGCTATCCTGTGAAACTCGATGAGCATACAATACCAAATGTATATTCTTTCGGGTTTAGGTCCTACCATTTCAATATAGATTTTGGAATAAAAAGTATTTTGGAATTTCTACTAAGTAGATAAATTACTTTAATAATAAACTCTAAATTACTCCTAATAATAATCATGTATTTAGTACCACTTTGAAATAACTTATGAGCAGATAAATGGCAATTGAATGACTATTGGTTTAAAAACGACATTCTTTTCTTGTACATCAAATATTTAAATCTGTTACAATTCTAATTCTTATTTTTCATTTCTTATTGTAAAAAATATTCATAAACGTGTTACGGTTAAATTATAAATACGGTGAGAATTAATATTTAAAAGACCATGTATGATAAAGTATCCATCATGACAAATTTTGTATCAATGCAATTTGTTGGATTCAGGGATTAGATTGTTAAAAATAAATATTATCTATCAGTATAGAATAATTTGACGAATTTTCCTTGAAAATTAATAAAAAACCGTTGTCTTGTTTGACAATTTTTTAAATTCTTATTTACCGTTGCTTTTTAACTACTATGGTCTTTGGTGACTCTAGGGTTAATACTAAAATCCGTAATCGAAAATTTGCTCGATATTAGGATCGATCCCAATACCATCCAGTTTTGGAGCGGTTACCTTAACCACTCAGCCACCAGTAGGCTAAAAATAGAATTCATCAACGACACACGAAATTCCCAATCGATTACCTATGTAAGTACTTTACAGTGGTGAATAAAATTTTACAAGTGAGAGCGAGATAACAAAAATGATTGGTGTTATTTCGCTCTCACTTTTAAATTTCGTATCGGTTTGTTTCTCTTACCAACGGAGGATAAAACGACACCAGCGCTAGTAGTGAGAGGTCCGATAATAACATTTTCGATACAAAAAAAGTGGTTCAATTTGGGCCCCCAATTTTGACCAAAAAAACTACTTTTCAATTGTGATTTGCAACAAAATCTTACGGGATGAACTTTTTTCATTATTTTTTCCAATTAGGGTAAAAATTACAGTAATAGTATGTTATTATATCAATTTTACCATCGCAGGCCTGTGTAATTTAAGTGCATTTTATTAATTACAAGCTTAATTGTTAATAGAATTTACTATCACTTATGATAAACATTTTGTTTTAGGCAAATAAGAAAAAAAATGGACAAAATTCATATTTTGGTGTACTATTTAAATCGTTGCATAGGTAGTTATCTTTCATCGCTATTGTAAGTATTTCTAATTGAATTTAACATTTCCAATGCATTGCTTACAAACTGGCATTTCCAAAGTAGTTTCCCAACAATAATTTATTATTTTTTTAATTACACGCATACCAATAAATTTGAATTAATTCATTGAACGCCACAAAATTTGTTTTTCCCCATTTCATGATGAATGCGAACACCAATCTGTTTTGGAAGGGAATGGAGACAATAATAGAACAATATAATGAAAATGATTTATTTGTGATTTTCTACGTCTGATATATTAATCACAATGATGAATATAAACGAACGATAGGTTGAATTGTGTTTAGAAGACGTGCGTCGCGACGCCCGCACCATTTATTCCATATTGTCAGTTGGAACGTTTTAGATTCGAACTCAGCGTCATGTATGTGATATTGACATGAAAAGTTCCACGAAGCTTTTCGAAAGCTTTGCATATTTTAGTCTTTTGTTGTTGTTAAATGCCTGGAATGTTGATTTTAAGCAATGAATTTATTATTTCAATTAAAGAACATGAAGTGTTACTTATATTGAATTAAGGGCGTAAATAGATTTTTTTAGTTGAAGAAAACCTTATTTTTTTATTAAATTTATAATCTTTCAATGTTTAAAAATTATTTCCGTTGATTTTGTTATTTTTCAAATATATTAGCCTTCAGCTTTCATTGATATTTTTTTAAATACATTTTCACAAATTTGTAGTGGAAAACGTGGAAAAGTCTCAACTGTTCTTAAATGTCCCATTTTCATGCATATTTAAAAGTATTTTTAGACGCTATGAATATTTGGAAGCTTTTCCCAAGTGAGACGTGACAGTGGCTCGATATCACCTCCTGCAATATCTTCAGATGGTCTGCTCTTTATTGCTTCCAGACTGTCCGAATTGATATGGTCCTTCAATCGATTGCACTGTTCTTCAACATCCAATGGCAACAAAATGTCTTAAGTTCCCACTAAAAAACCAGACGAGACGTCATATTTCTTATAATGAAACAATAAAATCGAACCAACTTGAAGTTAAGACAACCATCAATTAGTAATAAAAGCATCTTTATTTTCGATAATGTTATCTTAAATCGGCATTATTCCTGAATATTCCTAGATAGGTTACACAATGTTTTTTAAAGCCCATAAAAAAGATGCATTCTTGAATGCATATCGTCAACCACGCTATACAATTCCAGCCAACATTGTATTAGAACAATGCTATATATAAATTCCTTCACGTCCCCATACTTCCATCGTAACACGGGAAAGTTTACGAAGCTTTACGTGGCAGCGCTTGAAGGTAGTGGTGGCCGACACTTAAACCGAAGAAGAGCTTTCATGCTTTACAAGAACCATTCGTAGAAAGTACATTGAGGAAGCACACATTGCCCATATGCATTATGTACGTGAGCCAACTACAATATACTATATTACCAATAAATATAAATGATACATCAGTCTAATGGAGTGTTCTTCTTGTACCAGTAACCACACTGTACTTAATGGAGTGTAATTCACGTTATTTTTCCTCTAACTCACCGAAGACCAAGTATCTGGTCGCGATCCTTCTAGATTTATAGATAATGCCTTTAAATAAAATGTCTTTATATCCTCAGTTTTCTTTGTTTTTGTTTTGAAAAGCATCAAATTAACATTATTTAATCAACTGAATATTTACAGTTGAGGAAAAACAGGAGATTACATCTCTAGAGAGCTGCGGGGTTTTTTTCGTCGAAGATTTACGGCTTCCCGTGTGACATTGTGAACTTCTCCACAAACACAATAACAATTCCACAGTACTAACCTCATAAAGCATTTTTCGAGCATTTCTTTTTGTCTTGTTCATCATTTATTTTGAAATGGGTTATCTATCCAGTAGTGGTCATTGAACGTTTTTGTGTTACAAAGGTCAATAAGGCGATTGACGTATACTTTTTATGTGGGGTGAAAACAGTCCTTTTATTTGGTACGGTCGCATGCAAATCATGGGAAAATTTATTTATATCCCAAAGAGGAAGCGTCAGTCAGAATTTAATGCGTTTTACATCCTGATAAATCGTCTTTGTACAACGAAAAGGTAGAAAAAGTTGCGTTTTAAGGAAAGTATGCATTAGCTTGAGTGATAAAAGCATAAGATATGTTGGTTTATTGCATTATGATATGAGCTACTTTATGCTACTAAAACGTTTTTAAAAATAATTACACTAGTCTTTGTCTTCAAAGATAATACTACATTCAGGCTAAATGTGGCTTTGCTTCATTGCATTAATTTTATTCTTAAGAACAAACTCTTCTGTGAGGTTTAATACATATTAATACATAAACTGTGTTTCAGACATGAAAATTGTGTCCAAACGAAAACATATCAGCCGTTTTTAATGAATAACCAAAAACACCTTAAAGAAGTAAAGTCTGCCTTATTCTCATTTTGTTTGACTTATTGATTTTTTATAAAATATGATTTTAAAATTGTGATTTTTTTTTTTGGCTGACTTTATTGAACGAAATTTTTATTTATGTATAGATGCTGATTGATTTACGGATTATTTGGTTTATGGTAGGTATACCTACCGTAGGTAAACGCGAAAGACATACTTTTTTATATATTTATAAATATTATTTGAAAATTAATTGACCCTTACATACAAACTATTTTATTCTAAGCAACAGTTTATTAAATGCGTCTTCTTAAAGTCGACAAAATAGTGTTTTTAAGTATGATTATTATTTTTTTTTGTAAAAGAAATAAGAACAATACAAATATTCATATACCACTACAAATATTAAATCTAAAAAGAAAATATAGCCTACACATACGTTACGCAGAGGAAGTCGCGGGGATTAGCTAGTTCTTTTAATGAAAATGTTAAGTAGCAAAGAATAGCCCAAAAAAAACAACTGAAAAGGGAAAAAAATCATTTCAATCTGGGTATTTCAGTTTCTAAGCCAGTGGTTCTAAACCTGGGTTCTATCGAGCTTCAAGTGTTCGATGAGTCCGTTTCGCGGGCTCAGCGGATATCTTGTACTTGTATTAAGAATAGTTTTGTTCTTTGGTCTTAATGATCTCGTTCATTTTATGCGTCCTATGTGTTAATATAAACCAAAATTTTTTGAGTTTGAAAAAAAAATCATTATTTATATCTCCAATTAAAAAGGGTTTGGTGAATGCATATAGCTATTCTTCCTAATAGTAATAGCTATTTTTTCCTTAGTTTTTGTGCATGCGTATGTGTCTTTTACAATATAAGTTTTTCTAAATTTTGTGATTTTGTTTAAGTTTGGTAATCCTTGAATAGAACTTCTTGCAATATAATATTTTTTTTTAGAAAAGACATTCTCCTCAATTTTTGGGGGATTTGAAAATATTTGGTATATCTTGTTTTCACCAAAGAATGGCTTGTAATGAGTTTTAAGTTTCGATGCATCTCTCAATATATATTTGTAGGAAAATTTAAGCCTGTTTTTTCCAAATTTTCTGACTTATATAATTTTAACTAATTTTCCTAAGACTGTCTTTTTAATTGTATGTTTTTGTTCAAATTTCTTTGCATTTTCTGTAAGCTATAATCTGTTCAAGTTTATAATGTGTATATCTTCAAATTTTTAGTTTTGGGAAATCTTTGAAGTTTCCGGAAAATTTATAAAGATAGGCAAATACATGTTGAAGCATTTTTCCTTAATATCGCGTTTTGTTATTGTCCTCGGTTTAAAGAGATGTCATATAATATCAGTCATATAATAAAAACAATTAATTAATTATTCCAAATTTAGTGTTTAATCATTCCCTATTTTTCCACCCTGAAATATATTTTATAATTTTTAATTTTAATAGAATCAACTTGAAATGTCTACTCTATTAAAAACTGATATTTTCACTAAAGAATAGATAGATCATATTTTAAAGATAGTTATGTAAAAGATAAAATGTATCTGTTAGATAAATTTTACACATAAAATAATTCGTAGAAGAAACTACGGAAGCTTTTTCAAACCTGCAAATAAAATTTTCTCTGAAAGAGGAATGTCACAATTAAGATGTGAAAATACCAACCTTAATTAAACTATCAATTAAATAATGTTTTTCTTATTATATCAATGGTTTCGAATCGTGTTCACATTACAAGGGAAAGTATCGTTTTTTTAGTCTAACATTTAATCATTAGTTGTCTATATGATCCAAGCAAATATTAATATGTAATTGTAATGTAAGGGTGCTCTCGTACTAGGTATAGTTCTACGTCAAAATAATGTCCCTATTTAATTGTAAAATATTGTTTTTTCCCCGATAGTTTGTATTACAATTTGGTATTAAGTATTGTATGGTTATACACTACTTAAATTTTTGAAATGAACTTACTAGTGACTTTTGTTTCTATATTTAATATTATTATTTGACTCTATTGAGGTAGGGCTGTTTGAAAAATAAAAAACAAAGCCAGAAACAACTTAGAAATTAAAAATATATTTTATCTCGATTACTAAACGCTTTCCGTTTCTTTAGTATTTTATGTGGAAACTTACATATGATTCCATTTTTTCTTAAATATACTTAAACTAAATCAGATCAATGTTATTTCGTTATACTGTAATAAAAACAAACATAAAATATAAAAGAAATGTTGAAGATTTTTATAAAGCTAAAAGTAAAATAAAGTTGGGAAAGTCATAAGGAATAAAAATATTAAATTGATACGAAAGAGAAACGAAAAGCTCGTTACGTCTATTAAATTGCGTTTTCGTTTATCAACGACTCGATACTGGACACTGGCATGCAGGAATATTCCTACATTATCCTCTACATCGTTTCCTGTTCCCATAGGATCAGACTTTCTAAAAGAACCTTCATCGTGAACGATAAAACGCTACTTCAGAGAGCATACAATAAAATGAAACGAGAACGAAAAAGATAAATAATTTAATATAAAAATTTCTCAAAAATTTTTGCATATGGTTTTAATAGATTTTCAAATAATAAAAAAAAACATAGAGCTTATCCTTGTTCCGCTCGTTAAATTCCATACATCGATTTGCTGTTCGGCTCAAACATGTTTGTTGATACGATTTTCTGATCAGCTGTCTGAATTTTCACGCGCCATCAGTTTTCCTTATAGAACATATTAGTTGAGTTTCCCGTTAGTATTTCCACAGATATTCTCTTTGAAGCACATTTTCTTTCGTCTGCCAGCAGCTTTTTTCAAGTCTCTGTATTGGCGTTCTATAAAAGCAAACCTACTTGGTTTTTTTTTGTGCCGCATACAAAAGCTCTGAAGAAACTTTTGTTTAAATTGGTCTGAAGTACTTGAGGAAATTATTTTTATTGATTCGAGTCAATTTTGGACATTTACAACAAATAAATGTACTTGACTGTGTTTGATTGTGTAACAAATATGAAACAACGAGCCAATAAAATTATTACTCTAATTGGAAAATTTTAATAGACCACAGTCCCTGGTCAAATTATTAGACGTATTTAAGTATTTTTCCAATTTTATGTTTTCTACTAAATCAAATTTCATACTATTTACCATTTACACTGTAAAAAGTAGAAAAGATTTTTAGGACATATAATTTCTTAATACGTGTATAGTCTTGATTACTTGATTACTATCCCAATTACTCTAATCTAGGATAATAGCCCTGATTTGAGCCTCATTGAAAGTATAAGGGATTTGATAAGGAGAAAAGTGGTTAAATAAGTCACCACATCAGAAAAATACCCCTTTAAAACAATTAATAAATAGAATCATCATCTACAAATGCAGTGGACATTATTGTCCTTACACAGCATGTTGCGAATGATAGAAGCATTAATAGCAGTAAAAGAGCTTTCAATTAAATATGAAACAATCAAGTTCACCATAATTAAAAAAAAATATTGAAAATGATATCAAAAATATTTTTCAATAAATTTGTTTGTTTTTGTCATATTTGGTCAGATTAATTGGTAATAAGCGCAATAAATTACGTTTCTATAGTAAAGTTAAATCCAATCAAAAATTCAAACACATTATAAAATAGCTATTACCTCAAATTTTGTACAAAATCTATAGTGCGTCTATTAATATGGCCAGGGACTGTATAATACCAGAAATAAATAGAAATCATTTACTCTAATATTAAGGACATCGACATATATTCAAAAATGTTGTTCTATGCCCAAAAAAGGAAGAAAAATAAGTGTTTTAATAAATAAGTTTATTGCACTCTTACGTTTGAGAACTGGTTTCTTTACAATTACCAAAAAAAATAGACCATACAATAGTTTCAAATACAAATATTATATTTAACAAAATCAAAGCAGCAAAGTTATAAAAATCAAAACCTTATATAATTCATATAAAATGGAAATTTATAGATCCTAGAAAATTTAATTTGACTCGTATCAATAGATAAAACAGTGAAAATATTATTAGAGAATATAGTCGTAAAGATAAAAAACTATCGTAAGAGTAAAATTTTTCGATATTAGAAAAAGAAATATCAAATTTGGTACTATCAAAACCTTATGTAACTATCTATGAGGTATGCTTTGCTTTCCATATTTTCGATAGTTTCGAATAACTTTACGGTTCTATTCATTTATAGACCAAAAGCAAGTTGAAAACTTCATTCAACTATCCTAAAAAATCTTTAAGCTTTCCAATAGAAAACTGTTTTGTTAATCACACATTTCTGGGGGCATAGGAGTTCGCTGGGAAGTAGTTGTCATACTACTACTCTATTCTAAAGCCGCTTAACTCAATTTTCAAACCTTTATTGATAAGTAACCTGAATAGAAGTTGATTAGTTGAGAACCTGATTAATAACCTACATAGTACTATAGAGCTTAAATTTCCTGAATATGGTGATACCATCAAACTTAATATTCTATCTATGTTGTTTAAGTCCTTGTCTTTTTAAATATAATAATTAAATTGTGGGCAATAAGGACGAAACTTCTTGAGGAATATTATTTATTTTATCGCCAACGTTTCGTCAGTCATTCCTGACTTCTTCAGGGCTCTATGAAGAAGTCAGGAATGACCTACGAAACGTTGGCGATAAAATAAATAATATTCCACAAGAAGCTTCGTTCTTATTGCCCACAATTTAATTATTATACTTAATATTCTGCGTTTCATTTTTTCTAACTATATTTGTTGACTTAGGTGCTTAGCTCTACATGTAATTTGATAAATTTTTAGCAATAAATACATAATGGGCTTGTGAGTCTTGGGAACCTAATCTATATGCAATGATTTTGTTAGGTTTTGTTGTAAAATTTTCAACTGAAATCATTAAGCTACTTCTGTTTTAAATCCCTTTTTTGTATTGTTTTTTTTTATTGTTATTTAATGTTGCTTCAACTGTATAGGTCATTCACGACAATCAGCACAAGTATAATCAGTTGGTATTCCGTGATCACCCCCTCCCCGAGAAACACTTAAACATCTCGTGACTTCACATTTACACTCAAGATTCATAGGTCTCTAAAAATTCCTGTCTTCTCGATAAACTTCATATTTATTGTCATTCCACTTTCACTAACATTCTCTATCTTCTAGAAACTTTGTATCTTCATTCACGGCATATGTTCTTTGACACCCAATATGAGTATAATGAAAAATAAATAATTGATTCTTCACAATTCTTCGAAGTGTAGGGTATCCATTATCGTTTCCCTGACTCCCAATGACTGGAGGTTTGGTCCACCAACTCTCAATGTCTTTTCAAGCACAGCTATTGGCCATTGACTATTTATTTATTAGTTGTTTCCTTATCAACCATTTCATTGCCATCGATTTTTTGATGTCAAAAAATCCCAAAGAGGATATATGGAATTTATTCGTCCAAAGATCTTTGTCGTTTATTATTCAATGGCAGGATGATGAAATAAAATTTATGAACATTAATTTAAATAAAAGTTAAAACGAAATGTTATGTTTATGATGTATTGTCCTAAATACTTATTTTGATTGCTACGCAATCATCATTAGTGGCCATCAATTAGTATTGGACAGTATTGGATCTCTCCGTACCTGCTATGTGATGATTCATAAATATATTTTGTTTCAACTATTGGTCAAATTTATGTTAGTAGTTTCCTTTGATATATTTTATTTCATGAATGAGACTATAATATATTTTATATGTTGTTTAAACAGTACTGATACACTTGTTTTACAGAAAAAATACGAACTTTTTTGTTAAAGGCTTATATAATTGACATTTGAGTCGAATAGGCGAAGAAACACTAACAAACTTACTAATTATGAGTTTTGAATCAGGAAATTTTTAGATTTGTGGCCCCTAGCTTGACCACGAGTCAAAAGGGTTCGATATAGTCATGAAGTGGATTTAATAATAATTGAAAACAATACAATGTAATAGCCAAATTTCCAATGCATAATTTTGAGACAAACAAGTATTTGTAATCCTAAATATTAAAATAATCAAATTATATTTGACTAATACATATTTACAGCTAAAAAGGTATTCACCTGTTCAAAAGCCATGTTTATATGTTTGATTTCCATTATGACTATCATAACTCTCTCGTAAAACGGTAAAAGAATCCGAGTAAAGTATCGTTAAATGTTGGAAAACAGAGGAACTAAACGAAAAATCCAAGCATAAAATACATAAAATACGAAATTCGAAAAACCTATAAACGAAATTGGAACTAAAAGAGAGATAATAACATCAATGTGGCGGTCACTGAAGCAGATATTAATACTCGGAGCTTTCCAGTTCGATGACGAAGCGTTCGATACACGACAACATTCTAGTTTGAAATTGAATTTATTACGCTCATATATATGTTGCAAAGCCGACAAGAAATGATGGAATCTATTATCATCTAACCTAGATACGTTAAATTAATTATTTCTCCATTTTTCCAATAAATTCCCCGAAAAATAACACCAGCCCCGATATAATTTGCCTCGCAAATTCTTTGCAAGTTTCGCTTTTGCGTTTCTTCAGACTTTCAACAGCTTTGAGATTCTTGAAGTAATCAATCAGAATCTCTTTTTAATAGAAATAGTTTGTAAAATGTCCAAGTTTATCCACGAGCATAAATTAAAGCTGGCGTTCGTCTTTCTCATTTCGAATGGGTTGGATAGAGATGTTTTTATGTGGAGAAGCATATGAAAATCAAGAAAGTTTACTTGAAAGCATTGATTTTCATATTGGAAAAAGTTGAGATTTTTCTTGAGGAAGTTTGAAATTTAATTTGGACGCAGATAAACTTCGAACAGACACAAAGATGCAGATTAAAACGATAAACACGCTGGAGATTTTCCAAACATAACGTCAGTAGTAAAATGTCAACGTTTTTCAAAGTTTTGAAATGTGCATACCTATGATAGTTATCGATAAAGTTTTAATGAAATACTTTTTAATCAACAAACTAACAAATTTGTAAAAATTAAATGCAATTATTGTAAAATATTTGCATTTATTTGGATTTATTCGTTGCAAATTGAATTATTTTCACGTATAAATTTCAATTGTCGAACGTGCGTACATAATCAGATTACCCTCATCCCTGACATGGCTATATATTTTGCGCATTTTGTTTGCAATAAGCAGATACAAATATAAATATGTTCGTAAATATTCCAAGCCAAGTATCCCTCAATTTACATAATAAATTTCATTGGCGGAATTGCAATTATTTCCAAATAATTTTCAATCATACTTTTCGCATGGGCTAATCGCCCATTTCCTTGACCATGGTGAAACCGGAGCCAAGTCCAAATTTGTATGTTTCGTCGGGTGAAAAGTTTCAAACTCAAACCGTGCTTTGAATACCGTCGGTGAAACTTTGTTTTCGGGGGATGAAATTTGTCGAGAGGGCTTCGTGTGGGCGAGATCACTCCCCATATTTGGTGCAAGCTTTTGTGCGAAGATTAAAATGTAACATTATTACGAAAACAAAGCGAAAGTGGCGAGCTTTCAATGCAAAAGCTGTCACTCGACGGCGGCTAAAGCGTTAATAAACCATATGTTATTGTCCAGTTGCACATGTTATGGCCGAATGGACAATTGCCCGTTTCATTGAAGGGATGAGCACGAGGTGTTTCGGTCAAAAGGCAAAATATTAGGGATACAAATCTAAGGGCGGATTATGGAGATTAATAGATAAATTATTCGGCAAAAAAAATTTGGCTTACCAGCCGCGGGAAAAACCCTAATTTAACAATTTTGAAATAAAAATCTTTATATTTTGGTCAAACTATTTATCTTTAGTACGAAAACATAATTTTATAGTTTAAAAATCTCTGAAATTTTGTCGCAATACGAATTTTTTTATTATAATCATGATGCTATAGCAAGCTCTAGCTAGTTTCAACATCATGGGGATTCTATTCAAAAGTGGCAAATAATCTTCAAATTACAATAATTATTATCATTTCTAACTATATGGTGAAAAATGATACTAATTTAACCAAACTTTTGTTAAATGGCTAAAAAAATAACGTTTTTTTGATAGTTGTTCTTTACAGTTGTTACATGCGTAACAATATAAAACCAACTGATGTAATAAATTGGTAAACTCAAACTTCAAAACACGCTACAACAAATAAGGCAACAACGAGAAAAAAGTTTTTTTTCTCAGTTGGTTTTATATTGTTATGCATGTAAATTGAGACGCCTGATGAAGGTCAAATAAAATGATTGAAACATTGCAGAATCTGCGTTTGAACAACTGTCCACATTTCTGTTATTTTAATTAGTTGTTTATTAACCATAGATATTATTTTTAATTCTGTAAAATAATATTTATCAATTCTAATCACGAAGGTTTTAGAGTTTTGATTCAAATCTGACCTGTGACTAGAAGTAATTGCCAGTATCACAAGTACACATTTTGAATAAACTAACGCCTATTTTGAAAGCGTTGAAAGGGAGACTTATATATGGAAGATTTTCTTTTCTGGTGTGAGTAACTGAAGCATTTGAATCGAGTAAAACGCAAACGCTTGTTTCAAGCACTTATTTGTGTAGACTGACGCTCATCGGCACTCAATTTCCAGCTGTTGTTTCTAGGTACCATAAAAGCTGTACATACGTAGACGGCATTTTGTACGTCACACTAGATTTTCTTAACTCTATTTCACGCCTTATGCACGATCTATCTATATATGTATATATATATATATATATATATATCTTCAGTAATTATTATAATTCCTAATTATAATAGTACTTTCCTGAAGACGTCGGGAAACTGATGAAACGTGTCGTACAAAATAAAAAATAAAAAAAAATTAAACCTAAATGATGGTCACATGCGATAGGAATGAAACCTTCAAAAATATGAGCTTCAAAAAAAAAATCAGAATTAGGATAATTTTACGATTTCGTTATGGTAATATTAAAACCAAGTTAAACAGAGAGGTGTAGTCCAAAAGGCTAATGTTTAAATTTTTTTAAGCTCGTAACTGATTTGGAAATCTTATCTCTCTCTAAATTTAATTTAACTATAAATGATAAGATTTCCAATTTTTTAAGAATAAGATTTCCAAATCAGTTACGAGCTTAAAAAAATTTAAACATTAGCCTTTTGGACTACACCTCTGTGTTTAACTTGGTTTTAATATTACCATAACGAAATCTTAAAATTATCCTAATTCTGATTTTTTTTTTTGAAGCTCACATTTTTGAAGGTTTCATTCCTATCGCATATGACCATAATTTAGGTTTAATTTTAGTTATTTTTTATTTTGTACGACACGTTTCATCGGTTTCCCGACGTCTTCAGGAAAGTACTATTATAATTAGGAATTAAAATAATTCCTGAAGATAATTCTAAATTGTTATAGTACCAGAAGAAGTCGAAAAACTGATGAAATGTGTAGTAAAAAAATAAATAAATTACTACTAAAAAATTCCAAAAATAAGGATACTACATATTAATATTTTTTTTCTAACATTGAAAAAGAACTATCAAAATATTAACTATGAAGAAAAGATATTTTTTTTTATTTGATAAAATATATCTGTTTGAAATTCAAAACTGCTATTGATGAAAAGTTTTGAGAACAATTCAAAATCTTTATTTTTTTGGTGCAAAAATATAGTATTAAATCGATTTTATGCTGATTCGAGAAAATTTAAATTTTATTGCGTTATGAAAATGGTCGCTACATCATATTCAAAAAACGAAATTCTTTTAGTTAAAAAAACATTATGTGAATTTTTCGGCAAAGCTGTATGCAAAACATTAACGCCCTTATCCAATAGACTCTTTATAGTCATTTTTCACCATATCTTATATTCGATTCTTGACAATGTGTCATCTTATTTCGAATCAAACACACGGAATTTATTCATGAGTTTGAACATTCTGTGAAAAGTTAATACACTTGAAATCCATATGGCACGTGACAGTCAAACCGTTCATGTCGTTTTTGCCCTCGAAAGCTCTAAACGAAACAAAAGTAAACAAGATTTCACTTTTTTACTGTGTCAAATATTGTCCAATAACGCAAAACGAAGAGCCTCGGGGATGATCTTTTGCTGTATAAATGATATTACGTATGCAACGGGCTAAGGAACTTTGAAAACGACATCGAGACGAAAACGCGAACCGAAACGTTCAAAAATGAATAAAATGAAATACGGACGAAGTACCTACTCTTATATAAATTCCTCCCCCGTATTTATTTTCAGATATTACAATGTAAAATGGGAATAGACGGCAACACGATACGATTCTGTAAACACTATTGTCCCGATTGGGTTGTATATTTGAGATTTTCCCACAATCTGTATCAATATTTGTGTGCGGTTATAGATAAATTGACATTTTGTCATCGGATACGATCCGGTTTTTTGAAAACACTTGGCACTGTATCACGTCTTCCCATTTTGGAATAGAAGTTTAGAAAGAAAAAAATATAGTGCAACTATGGAATTGTATATGGAACTTTCTTATTGGACGACGTGGAGGCAATAAAAAGAAGTCAAAAACCGAGCAAAAGCTTTATAATGAATTCAATATTGTGATATCTGTTATATGCTCAAATCTAACTATATGAAAACCTGTGAATACTTGATAGTAGACATTTGTCTTTTATTTTCATGAATGATTTTCTACAAATTTCTATGTCTACCAAAAATATAAACCGTTTTCCTTACCAATTAATTCTTTACATTTATAGAGATCTACACGTCGTTATTTCCAGCTTTGCATTAATAATTCCATTGAAAAATTCCATTTTTCACGGAAAAATCCACGTAAATCAAATAGGAGAGACACTAGGAAAATTCCCATTATTCCCGTCGAGCACTTGAAATTTGAACGTGTTGGATACGGACCTACGTGCAGGTCGGGTGTTTAGTATGTAAAATACAAAGGTATAAAGTTGAAAACATTTTCGACGTGACTTGAAGTAATTTTAAACTGTGTATGGTATGTGGAAGAACTTCCCCAATCCTACCCTCTTTCGCATACGGATTTATTCGAGCTCCAACTCCTCACCCAAAATGGTCTATTTCATTTTCTTTTCTGCGACAAATACGTATTATATTTCGTGGAGCGTTTTATTAAGCTAATTGCTCTTCTAACTTGCGACAACAAACTGAAAACGTAATTGAGTTGTTGACAGATTGGTGTTGTGATTTACGAAAATAATACTATCAATTAAATTTGAAACCAAAAGTTTTGGAACAAAATAGTTTGATCAATCAACCCTTTAGAAAATATAGAGAAATACAATGTCTAAAATGAATTCAGCAGGCAATAATTTTTCAATTTTGTTGCACAAATTAAAGAATATATACGCCATTAGCTATTTACACAAAATCTGTGTATCCTATTATAATATTAAATGAATTAAGAGTTTATCAATACAGCATGGGTCATATGTTCCAAAAATACTTATCGAAAACATTTATCATATACATATGGATTGATGTCATAGACTAGCATTATGTAAATACAGTCAATTACATATACAAACAGTATGTATAAGTAATTACATCCAACAAATTTTAACATGAGTTTTGTGATTTCTTGCCTAAGTTTTGAAAAAAGGATGTACTTTCATTGACACTGTAAGACTAGAGTAATCGTGTTCCATAAGCCACTAGTAACATTGAAGTAGTCATTTCCCCTTAATTTTCCGAGTTCTCGTGTCCCTTCGTTAGCATATTTGTACAAAATATATTTACTCCTCTATTTGTCAGAATAGTTCTAACAACGGACACGAGAAAGCGATATTGTTAATTACAATAGTGCTGAACAAGAATATTTACGACAGAAAAAGGTTGAGAAAAAGGTGACTCTTGATTTTTAGTAAAAAAGGGATCTTCATCTTCCCAATCTTGGCAAAATATCAACTTTATATCAACAATAAATATCAACAACATAGGACTTTTCAATTTTGGTAACAGTAAAAAGTAGTGGAAAACTAACCGGCTACTGGTTGAAGAAATATCTACATACAATTGGATTATATATGGGTGATACAAAATACAGATTCTGCCAAGCAGAGGGCGAAACCGCTTCTCTGAAAATGTTTTCGCTTATGTAGAAATGAGGTAATCTAAATGAATAAAGACATGAGAAAGTCTAAGGAGAGCAAACCCTGGAATTGAAAAAGTCGAATAACACCTATTACGGTTATGGAGGTTGCCCCTTAACTAGGTAAAGTTAAGTGATCCAGGTATTACAATATACCCTGAAGCTATAGTAATGAGTCACAATTAACTTTATACTGGTAATCCCAACAAAATAAAAAAGGGGAGAACTAGGCTTGATGAATACGTTGGTAAAAAAACAATAACAATCTTATTCTAGGTCAAAAAATTAAGAATAAGCAACGATGTGGGTGGAAATGCATTGACGTGATGCAAAAGTCATAAATTGGTTTTCCATAAATCCGGATGATTCCATAGATTCGACTGATTTTTCCATATTTCTTCACGCAAACGGTACATAACATCAAGATAATAAATATTCTTTATCGCCCCACGGTTTTATAGGGTGGAACAAAAGGTCTTTTCTGGAAAGAACCAACGATACCCCACACCATTGTGATCGAAGAAAATAGTGGGCAAAACCTTTACTTTTGAACAAAAAGGAGAGCTCTTCTTGGTTTTATTTTTTGTATCAAATATGTATCTATAATATTTTGCCTAAATTTAGAGTACCAGGATTTGCCAAAATCATTATTTTCATCTGCTTGTTCTATCCATTTTTGATCATAATATTATTTTACCTAACACTAAAAAGAACAATACATAAGTCTGGCATCTGAAATATTATTGATTGTTTTGGAAAAATAAATATTCAGAAAAAAAGGAGTCTGTATCTATCATATAATGAGTATAATAATCGTATAATTAACGTGTATTATTACTCAACTACATGAACATGATAATTACCCTTTAAGTAATCATTAAAATTTACCAATTTTCATACTACATATATAGCTCCTAAACAATCACATATCTTATATGAGATCAGGAAACGTCCTGTATGTCTATATCCTGATATCATTTCACTATCAACACACATCCGAAAATCCGACGCCATGGAGTCATAAGACCCAAGTGCAATAGTTTCTCTTACTAATCCTAATCCCAAGCTTGAGGGATCATGACGAATTTATAGAAACCCCATCACAACAGAAACCCACAATCTCTACTCATAACAACAATACAATTATTACTGGCATTTATAATTTTATTCATGACTTATAAAAATAACACCAATATGCGACACCTGGAGGCGGTAGAAGGAAACTTGAGATGAATTAAGGGAAAGAGAGGAGAAATATGTCGAGGAAAGGCTCTCCTAGGAACAACTGTTTTTATTTAGAACAGTTTAAAAATTAAGAATACTAAAAGCGCAAAAATTCAGTCAAATTGAGCGGAAAATGGATTGGAGTGGTTTCCGATAGTGGACATCCGTTTAGGTCTTGATTTTTATTACTTTGTTATATTTATACTATTCCGTGGTATCCATGTGTATAAAAAAGCCATACTATTTCGAATACTGTCCTGATTGTTTGTCCTTTACACAGAGGGCTCAGAGAGTTGAGATGAATTTATAAGTGAGATTCCTCAATTCCATGTGTGGGTTTGTACGAAAGTTTTTAATAACTGTTCGTTTAATGACTTAAATTTAAAATATTTCGTAGTACAACGATTTTTCTTAAAGATATAAAAAATATTTTTCATTTATTTTTGAGCATAGAATCGTACTACTAGTAAAGAAGTTCCTGGACAATGTCGGCTGTCTACTATATTTTATTTGACAAAAATTACGATCATTTTTGATATTCTTGCAAAATCATTAAAATTCCGTTTGTTAAAATCGCATTAGATTTTTTCGCTGATAGTGAACAATTATACAGTTTATAAAGTATATAAAATATATCGAGTCTCTTTATTGTATTAGAATTTGCAAATTTACAAAAGTAAACTATAAACATTAATTTGAACCAAAGTTCAAACAAGTGAATTACAAGCGTATTGCTCTGATACGTATTTCAATTGCCAAGGAACCTTACTCAGTGGTCATCAAATAAAATTGGATCGTTCCGTAATTGCTATATGATGAGTCACAGAACTTTTGTTCAAATTAATGTTTCTAGTTTACTTTTGTTAATAATATTACCTAAATAAGACCACAATATATGTTATATATTGTATAAGCAGTAAGTATCTTCTGCTTAATTATTTCTGAATATTTTTCATCAGAAATATTTTCTATCTTTTGTATCTTTATACAATTTTTCATAATTTTTCTTGTTTAAAATCTACCTTCTTGTTTTCTTATCGCTTCAAAAAATAAAAATAATAGATGTTATGTTCAGTTATGTTTTTATATAATGCATATTGATAAAAAATGCTATAGAGACAACAACGTTTCATTTTACATAAGAATAATAGAATAAACATAGACAACAATATTATTGTAATATCAACTTTTAGTAATGAAAATGTGAGATTTTCATCGTTGAACGGTTGAATAATTTTGAATGAGCCAATCGGAAGCTGCTCTGATGTCCGTCAGTTTGTCTGTAATGACGATGTTGTCGATATTCTTTTTAAGGTATCGCATCACGATTCAATTATTATCGAAGCTCGACATACAAATAATATATTAGAAGAGGCGAATTCAACGAACCAAAACTATCGAAACTTGTATAGAATATGGGAGAAAATGGGAATGCAGTTATAGCTAGTTGCAATTGCATCGCCCTATAACAAATATAGTTTATCTCTATTTTGCATATTATTGCATTGCATTGGACGTTAATATTTAGCGAGAGACAGAAGCTTTCGTCCATCATAAACGTCCCATAGTGCCATATCAGCGAAATGGAGCTTTCCGAGTTCATCTCTTTTTCTCTGACAATAAAACTAAAAAGTGTAGTTCTGCTCTCTGTCTAGCAATTTTTCCAACTAACCAAAGTTTTTCCGTTCCATTGATAACAGGGAAAATGGGTAAACCGGGTCTCGTTGTTCTATTAGTGTTGCACATTTTCCCATCGCATAATAAATGGAAGCTCTCGCCGCTGTT
This sequence comes from Sisyra terminalis, assembly GCA_958496175.1. Classification (NCBI taxonomy): domain Eukaryota; kingdom Metazoa; phylum Arthropoda; class Insecta; order Neuroptera; family Sisyridae; genus Sisyra; species Sisyra terminalis. Next base: position 33,999,957 of record OY292277.1, on the reverse strand, counting down.
AATTTATTATTTCAGCTTTTTATAAAACGCTTTATTCGTGCGTGTAAATCATAATTTATAAAATACAATTTTGCCCAGTGTTTTCATTATGAATTTCAATGTTTTTGTGTGGCCAAATCAAATTTATTGAAATCTCACCTCGTTATTTGACGATAATCACAATCGAGATGGCTTATCGAAAATATTATTGTTGTTGTTACGGCTGTTTTTATTATAATATTGTTATTATGATTGTTATAGGCCATATTTAATTTAAATAACTGATGCATGAACATTTTCTTGTTGCCTGATTTTCAATTAGTTTCGTCATAATTAAAAATTTCATTAACAGTTTTGATAATTTGTGATTGAGTTTATAATTTTCAATCGAGTATTTTTCAACAAATGTGGAAATAATGGAAATACCGATTTTCGGAATTTTAATGGAAAATTCTATGGAAGAACAATGACTGGAGAGAATTTTGTAGAAAATAAAGTTAAATTCCTTACACGTACAACAGACCATTAACTGTATAAAAAAACATTTTTAATCATAGTAGAAAAAAAATATCTATTAAAAAAAATTATAATAATTTATAAAATAATTAAAATAATTTTTTTGACAATAGAAGACATTGGAGAGGTTTTTTTTCTGAAGGAATGAAATTTTTGAAAATTACTTTCAAAACTCAATTTGTTCGATATTCTTTACTTTTCTTACATTAAGATAAAAATTCTTTGCCGTTAAATATTCAATATCAAGACATATTTTTTATTGAATTTCTTGAATCGCAATTTACTTATACACAAAAGGTAATCTTATACTACTAGTAACTATCCGTGAAATATTCATAATTCATAAGGAACTGGCACAGATGACAAACGACATAAAACTGGCAAATTAATGAATTCAAAATGACAGTTAAAACAAATGACAACGATCAATTAGTTCAAATTTGAGACAATTATTATTGTATTTGGTTAACATTCACATGTTTTTATTTGTTTCCAACACGTTTTTTTTTTCAATACTTTTTTAGTTCTTTGTCTTTGCCATCATACATACCTACATACGATGGCTAATTATTATAATGATTTAAAGGAAAAAAGATAACTTTCATAGTGCGTCATGAATTTGAGTGAAATGTCATGATAAATATCACAGGGGAATGAAAACAATTGAAAATAAAACTTTAACCTACAATAATTCTCCCTAACTCATCGCTTTTAACAGGAGGCGTTAAAAACATGGAGAATCTATAAGCGAGATTCTCCAATTTTCTTCTCCGTGCTAGGCCTGTTTCCTATTTGTACGCTTACTATTCGATTTATTTTAATCGATCAACTTATTTTAATCACGTACTCAAACGTATATAAAAAGAGTTAACGACTCTACAGGTAAGGAACGAAACCCAACAAAACTGTACCCGATTGGGTTTATCTAACTTTTTGTCTTTTATATGTTTTTGAGGGCAAAACGAGTTAATGGAATACTTTCTGATTAAAAATCGAATAGCAAACGTAAAAGTGGGATTGAGACCTTAATTCTAGGACTCCAAAACTCTTGGGAGAGATGGACCAGAGATAGTTGACCAAATTTCAATCTAAGCTTTATTTTTTTTTAAAGTTTTGAAATGATCTGTGTAAAACTACAATTAACTGAATGAATAAATTTGTTCATAAATTAGTTGGTTAATTTTTAGAAACTAATATTCATTGGAAGTAATTTTTACGGTTTAAAATGTTTTCCATAGCGAAAAATTGTGCCAAAATGTTAAAAATGGTGTAAATTGTTACTGTTTCTATGGTAACCGCAATTAGTTATTTAACTCAATGATCTATTTATATCTTGGTTTCAATACGCGTACTGATGCGTACTGTTACGTCACAGAAGATCCATAAGCAGACTTATCGTTTTCGGGCTTCCATTTAGTCATTAAAATCAAAAAAATTTTCTGCCAAAATACTTGTTTTTCATAACTAAATGATAGTTTTTTTGTATATTAATAATCTCGATTGTCACATACTATTTCTGTTGCTGCACTTGTTAATGTGCACTTGTTAATATGGCCAGAAACATACACAAAATGTTCAAATATTGATCAATTATGACATATGGGGAGGTTGGAGGGTAAAATGTTTATAAATTATGTGACGTCATTTATGCTTGTAACATATTAGTTAAAAGAGTAAGGAAAATATCTAAGAGCTTTCGTTAGTTTTTTATAACTTATATCTAAGGTCTTCAATAACTCTAGGGTTTCGAATAATCCTAAATAATAAAAAAAATAATTCTTTACTCGTTACAGGATTCATCCAGAGCAGGGATGGGCAAACTTAATACTGGTATGATTGACAATAATTTTTCTTATTTATTCGTTATCGACTTCGAAAAATGAGCTTAATTAAAAACAAATACAAATTTTAAGAGAGAATGAGTAAAAAAATTATTAGATGCACTATTTGAGGATCACTAAAATCCGTTGTAGAATAGATGCGGGTTTAATTTTAAAGTCAAGTACCATTGTCTGCTAAATTCTTTGTACATGTTTTCAATTGAAATATTTTAAATTTACCTTAAAAATTATTTATTATTTAAAATGCCTACGATCGACTGTCGACCTGTTCGCGATCGACCGTTTGCCCACCCCTGATCCAGAGCCACTAAAGATTGCAAAACTATAATGCTGATAGGTAAATCACTAGTAGGGCTTACACGATCATGATGTGGAAAGTTTCTAACTTTATCGGTTTTTTTAAGGGTTAAAGGTATTGGTATTTGTGTCAAAAGTAAATTTTGTATATGAACTGGTGGATTTTATAAATATTTAGTAAAGTAGATTAAAATTAAGAGGTAAATTTAAATTATAAAAAATCATCAATTTTCGCAAAGATAATTATTTTTATATGGATTTTTATAATGATAATTGTATACAAAAAGCAGTAAAGGGCGATCATGACCTCCATCTTGAGCATATTCTCCCCAATAAAAGCAAGTGTTTGTAATCAATTGGGAAAATTGATAGTGCAAATTAATCCAATCAAATCAAACATCATAGCTTTCAATGAGGATTATTATCGCAACGCAAACGCTCATTTCATGCGTACGTTTACTCTATGTGGGTGGGGAAATGAGTGACAGAGGTGTAATAATTGTAAATGTGGACACAAATATCAATATTCAAATAGGAATTTGCCACTAGTGCAGATTTTGGTTTGATACAACGTCATCAGAGAGTGCATATTATGCAATATTCATCACCAAAAAGCCATCCCAGTGAAAATTATGAGCAATGATATAATAACACATTCGCACACAACTTGCTGCAGCCATTTACAAATTCGAAACGTACTCTTATAATTGTAGGTCCCTGTTGTACGCCCGCCGCCTATTTATCTGCCGATGTACTGGCGATGGCCAAATCTATAAATCCTATTTCACACATTGCTACATTCTACATCATCTAAATCAGTCAATATATTATTCAATCCGAACACGTCGTCATGTGTATTCAGTTCCCAAACATTCACTTTGCAAATAGAGGAAATTGTTTATAAAGTGGATCGTTCGCTTTTTTTCATGTTTTCACTTTTTTGCAATGTGATACAATTATATCGGATTTCCAATATTTATTCAACAAAAAGTGATATCACATGACTTTTTTTTTCAATGTGTAATCGAGAAATTACGTCAACTATGATTTACTTGGATTTAGTTGTTTTTGGTTTAGTCAAATCAAATGCACACATAATCAAACAGTAATGAATGGTGTGTTGGAAAAAGAAAATTTTCATAAAAATTCTACAATGATAATCCCAATACTATACCTAAGTCACTAGACAGATTTGCGTTTATATTTTTTCAAGTGAAAAAATACGAAAAAAAAATTGCCAGAAATTAAATTTGAATTTGTTTTACTTACCGTATTCTGGTAGTATCAAACCTCATAAACATTTACGGAAGTATTCTGTTGCAAACTTAGAACATTTAAATGGATAGAACATTTAAGCACTTAGGACTTAAAAAGACCTAACAATTAGGTTGGGATGAGACGAAAAGCATTCCCGAACTTTCTCCAAGAGATTCTCATGTGAGATAGAAAGAGATGGAAAGAAAGAGAGAGATCGTTCCAAGACTATCTAGAAGCTTCCAGAAAAGGCAAATTGGTATATAAATAAGGCGATTAACCAAGAAAAAATAACCACTTATAGTAAAACAGTAACCAGTTACAGTTCCTAAAAGCGGTGGTTTGGTTGGCAATCAGGCAAACAGGAATATTAATTAACTTATAACTGATCTTTGAGGAATTTCATTTTGTATTTTTTTGGGTGCTGATAGAATGTTGTCAATTTTAGTTTGGATTACTTTATTTGATAACATTTTTTTGATAATTTTAATTAAGGTTATGTAATCCTGGTTTGGATAAAAAACAATAATCCTTTCTCTTTTAATCATTTAGTATGCTTTTTGGATATCTAGTTAAACTTTTTTTGGGTGGATATTGTTTTGGAAGGCTTCACTAATGTACACAAGCATTGATTGGAGTTTTTTGTATCCATTTTGTGCAGGAGAGAACCAATTGATTTTTTCAAGGAGCCTGTTCACTATCTTTTCCAATTTTTCCCTTAGTTGCAGACCATGGATATTGGACGATAGTTTCAAGAATTGGAATAGTCTTTTTCTGGTTTGGTCATTGAAATAATGGTCTCTAATCTTCATTTGGAAGGAAATTGGTTATAAAGTAGAAAGTAATTATGTTAATTATTGGTTTCATCATTCTCCCAAACTCAAATGTTTAAAGAAAATATCCACTATAGGTTGTGAATAATTTAAAAAAATATTAAAAGTATTCTTTATCTTGAGTTTATCTATTCCAATAGTTATAGTTTTTAATTTCTACGGTTTAATTTAAAGTTCCTTAGAAAAGTATTTAAGCGTTGCCTTTATATATTAATTTGGATATTGTAGATAATAACTGCTGAAAGTTGTTGAAAATATAAGCCATTTATTTTGAAAGAGGTTTAAGTTCTTTCAAAAATAATTTACAAAGTATTATTATATTCAATTGGTTATGGTTCCGAGGATTTGATTAGTTATTTAAAAGAATAAAAAAAGATTTTCAAATTCTCGGAGCCATAAAAAGTTGAAGGTGAACATACCATAGTTTTATTACCAAAGAAATATGGAATTATTTGTATTATGTCTCTCATATTAATATTAAAACAAAACAATGGCTCGTAAAAATTTGGCATTTGAAAAATTGAAACACTTTGCCCTACGTATAAATACAATTTATCCAATTAAATCGTCCTTAAAATAGACTTAGCTCACTTTCAAAATAAATGGTACATTTAAGAGTGTAAGACAATTGTCATTTAGGTTAATGTTAGGTTTTGGATATGAAAATTTCAATTGCACTCCATCTTTTAAATTTGTGAGCAAACTATTCAAAAAAAGCTCTTTTGAATAAAATTGAATGATAAGGAGGGTTATAAAAGCTCTTTTTTCCGGTTCTATGGAATTCAAAATCAGAATTTATTTATCTACTAGTTTCACCTACTTTGGTTATATAAATAGGTACATATGCTGTATTTTACTCACAATAACTTTCTCATCATTTACATATAATAATACATAATTCTATTCCTTTATCTACCCTTAGTACGGTTCTGTGGTGGTTATAGGGTTTTTATTAATCTCATGAACCAAAAACCAGCACAGAGAAGAATCTACTGATTTCAAGTCTACCTTCTTCATTTATAGACGAAAACGCTAGATTAATTATTTTTCATACTAACAAGAATTTCAACAAAAAGTAACAAAATTGTAAAATAGTTTACCCTTTTATTTAACTGGAGTATAAACTGGTTTATTGTCTTTGACCAAATTTTTTTGAAACTTATTTAGGAAGTCTTCGGAATCTGTCTTATTTTTCTTCCCAGTTTGTCTAATTAAGCGTTATGATTTTCTGTAAAAGCTCGTCTACAAATAATTGATTTAGGTCAAAGATACGTGAAATTTATTTAACTTACTTAATTGAAAATAAAACGTCGAGAATGAGAAGTTCACTTCAGACGTCAGACATACATACGAGTAGGTACATACGAAAATACGTGTGTTGTGAATTTCGTTCTACTCGTAAATTGGTTTAACATTACCCAACCACCCATCCACCCCTAACACGAGTTCCGTTACTATATCGTCTACTTGGTCGGGAGTTTGTGATTGCAATTGCAGACCAACTGCATACAAAATGCCACAGAAAATAGAATAGAAATTGTGTGTTAAAGATATAAAACTTACTAAAGAATGAGAAATGGTTTTGTTGTTCTTTTTCGGCGGACTTTTATTCAAAATGAGACGATTTGTTTCATTAATAAGCATTAAAATTATTTATGAGTTTCATAATGGTATTGTTTTGTTTAAGTTGAGTTGAGTTTTCATTTTGTCTCGTTTCATGTGCTGTTATATAGAGCTTTGAGCTTTTAATACGGGGTAGTAACTGTACAAGATAATGCACTTGCTCAATGTGTAAGCATTTCAAATGCCTTTTTCGAGAGATTATGATATATATTAAGTGGCGCTTTGTGTTATATTTACTTGCGGATTTACTTTTATAACATGTAAACACTTAGATCATAAATATGGCAATAATGGTAAGATAATGAAAGTAGATTTTAAAACTTAATACTTATAAAATTAGAGTAAATTACAATTGTAATACTCCAAAAATAAAATAAAAATTTAGTTACTTTTCTCATCATAATTTTATTGTCTTATAATTTTTATCTGTATTTTCCACCAAAACATCATATTTAATAATATGATCTTTATTATTTTGTACTAAATATTGAATTACTACTTAATATTTGTTAAAACCAATTAGAAATAAGAATTCGAAAGCTGAATCTTCTCAAAAAACAATCAAATTTCGAACATATTCCTAAGCTAAAATTATTGAAATATCTTAAAGAATAGTCTAGTGGATAGTGAATAAATTATTGAATAAAAAAAACATTCGATTAAGAAACCAAAATTTTTCACTAGAAAAACAACCGTAGTATGTTTTTTATAGAAACCAATAAATCCTAAGTAATAATTTAAATGCGAATGTAAGTATGTATGGTAGGTTTGTTACGCTTTCACTCCCAAAATATTCAATCGGTTTTTATGAAGCTTTGTACACATATTGTAAAGCATATAGAAAAGAACATAGGATATTTTTAACTAAGATAAATAATATTGTTTTCTAAATACAAAAGGTTGGCCTACATAATTGATATTTCTATATGATTGACGTTTGGACAATATAAATGAGCATTTCTTAGTTAAGGAATGGAATCGACTATTTATTTATAATGGCGTTAAAACCGTGTTTTTTAGATATTTGTAAGCAAAACATAAAAATTCCCATATAATTCGGCAAAAGGAGAGTAGGTATCAAAAAGTCAAAAAGAAAATATTACTAACATACACGGCACGCAGACAAAGTTTCGTTTAACTCCAATTGACAATAAATGTTCCAGTTATTCTTATGCGAAATATATATGTACCCTAATTATAAAATGGATTGAGGCCTCTAATTTCACTATTAGGGTATAATATACTCGATACGATTACTTTAACTATTTAGATGACGGAAAAGACGAAAGTGTTTTCATAGCCAAATCTTAATAATTCGCAATGACCTACCATTTCTATTTAAAATATTTCAGGTTTCAATCAAGCATAGTTTTGCCGTTACCGTTAATAAAGCGCATGCACAACATCATAGGTAGCTAAAGCGATTGGAAAAGTCATACTTTTTCCAAGGAACATATAATTAATAGTATAGTGGGGCATTTTGGAAGAATACTCTTACTTGTGCTTTTCTGAAAATGATTAAATTTGCTAAACGTTTTGTTAATACCTTAAACTTTTTAAAATCTTAGTAATTTTTTATTTATATTTTGCAGTGTGATTATACATTGTTATAAAGTATGTTTTTCAGTTTTTTTAAGCTAAATTGATTTTTAGAATTCTGAAATGCAGATAATCCTGGTCAAGTAATAAGAACAATAATATTTATTTAAATAATATGTTTTCTTTTTAATGATATTTGACAGGTACATAAGGATATTAACGGGTGCAAAGCCGTGGGAAAAACTACCAGTAAAAATTCAAATTCAACCAAATTCTAACACATTATCACGCAGTTGAAGTCGTGGATATAGACTATTATTTAAACACATTAATTTACATTTTGACTTTTTGAAGTTTTAACTATTTTATACAGGATCATGATAATACTTAGTTAATCTAAAAATAGTGATAAAATCAGTTACAAAAAAAAAAAACTTTTTTAGTCCTTACCGTTAATCTCTAAATTTTATTTGTTATTGGTATTTTCTTTATTCCTCCCGACCTTACTAACTTCCGTTTTTAACTACTATAACTTCATATTTTTTCTAATCGATCTAACTCCTTAGTTATTTCTCTCACCAACGACATGTGCTTACAACTCTCTAATTAATCTTGATTTTTTTCTTAGAATACGAGTATAGTATAAACAACCTGGAATTTCCCACTGAAATGTTCTTCTGTGTTTTTTTCTGTATTTTGTCTTGTCCGTTATGTTCTTTCCTTCAATTAATTTTATCATACTAATTTGAGGCATTTCCATTTTCTATTCATGCATTTCCTAAATTTACTTAAAATGTCTTCTGCTATGCACTAAAGATAAATAATTAGGCTTAACCAATTCTTTTCGAAAGAGGGATAAAAAGCATATTTTTCACGATTAAATTTTTCATTCCTTCATTCCAATTATAAATAGTAATATTTTTAACGAAAATAAAACGAGTATGTAGATATGATCTACGACACAGTTATAGAGAAAAAGGGGTGGGTTGCCATTGTCGATTTTTTATTTTCTAATACTCAAACCCAATTGAATAAAAAGTAAGAATGTAACCAAATTTAACAATACTTATAGTATGATTTGCGACTATTTTTAAGCTCGCTGCAATTTTGCATATTGCACTTCTTATGCTGTCAAAATTGGTGTATTTCGCTGAATACATATTGTACTATTCAGGAATAGTTAGCAGGGTCCCTTATCAAGCCTACGTGCATAGTCTCTAGAGATGCATTAAGTAATAAATGTACCTATTTATTTTAATAATGATAATTTTATTGATAGTTCTATGTATGAATGGGTAAGTATACCAGATATACCAGAGCAGTGGTTCTTTATTTTATTAATATTCAAGCATTAGTCAAATAAATTTTTGTTCTTCAGGAATGTCTTCACTTTTTGATCATCACCACTTAGTCTATTAATAAATAATTATTTTATTGGTTGAATAAAAAGCTAGAAAGGATGATCATTGACCACCATAGAATTTATTGTATTTTCAGGGATAAATTTATGGCTATCGGTTTTTTAAGCTTGGGTTAAAAATTTATCTGGGTGATAAGTCTATCTAGTGCTTTATTGGATAGAAAATAATTTCAATTGGGAATTTTTATGTTATTCCTTGTCGTCGATAAGAAAAGGCTCCTTAACGATTGCTTCGGTATAGAGAGACCCTTTCGCCATATGTAGTGTTAATGTTATTTGATATTTGTCGTTCTCAGGGTTGTGATATACGTCGGGACTGTTCAATGGGGTAGCTGTTCGTGACAGGAGAAAATATTCTCTTTCATTCGCCCTGAGAGCACATTGTGAAATGACCCCAAAAGTGGAACAACCGACTGACATAATTTTTCCTTTCCGAGATCATCGACCAGTGAAACGCAAAAACTGCGAGAAATTCGAGAGGATTTTTCAGAGGAAACTTTTTGGGTAATTTGAATTAAATGGATAGGTTGCCGACGCGAGGGGATTGCGTTTAAGTTGTTGGGGTGGTAGAAAGTATAGGGGAAGAAAGGTGGATGCTTGCAATTGCCGGCTTGTAGTGTCTGAAGGAATTCGTTACCGACATCCCGCTTATAATCTGGGACGCGACAACCGACATAACCGGCTTCGGTTCCCGCCTCTTTCATGCTCAACGTTTTCCGTCTACGTTCCAGCTAACTACACACGATTGTGACCACATGTGACTGCATTCAATGCACTCGATGCATTTTAGATAGAATTTCAACAATAATAGTTGCACGCCATTAATAAAACCTCGAAAATCGAACAATTGCTTCTGGAAAATCGAAAATTTAATCGACGATTGAACTTGAAAAAATAAAACAATACATTCCATTCACCCTCAAGTTCAAATATATTATTTCATTATGATATCCAGGAAATTCAATTTCTTATATTGTTAATCTGTGTAACAGATGCGTTTCAATTACGTTTCCGTATAATGAACAAGTTACGAGTACAATGATATAAAGTTTTTCCGTCAGACCAAAACCCCATTTGTGTGGGCTGCAAGAAGTGGAAGCTAATCTTAAGTTTACGAATGGGGAAATGTAATTTACTTTAAATTATTACAATCGATTATCTTTCTGTTTAACGTTCGTTTTAATATTTTATTGCTGTTGGCGGATAATTATAGCGCATTGGATGGATTTAATTGGGTTTACGAGTTTATTACCTTTAATTTCTATTAGATAAAATTTTATTTTTACTAATAAAAATCCGTTTCTAGCCATTTATCACAAAGTGATAATTCTTAATACTTATTTATTTTTTATTTTATCAATGGCTGTATACATTAAGTTATTGATCAATGCAACTTTTAATTACAAAAAAAAATTTTTTAATATTTATTCTGCTTCATAAAGTATTAAAAATATATTTTCTTAAAAAAATCAGCTTAAGTTAGAAACGCTAAATTTTCTTTAACAATTGATCATTAACATAGTAGTCGTCGTATAGACTTAAACGTAGGTCCCAACCTTTGAAGCACCGTTACTTTCTATGGAAAATTTTTAATCCCCCGTTATCTTGTATACGTTTGAAAAATAAATTTTCTTTAAAAAACATCACCGTTGTTTTCAATGGTTCTTTCTTATTAGCTATTTTATATAGTGTCATTCTCTTAGAAAATCCAAAAAACTTCAAATCCATTGTGGGTAATATTATTATTATACATTCACTGTTAGATACGGAAATAGTAGTTATAAATAATAGTACTAACGGAAACTGAAATTATTAGGTGCCGTATATAAATTTAAACACATGGTTTGGTCTCGTAAGAAAAAGCATATAACTTTTATAAAAAAAACGAAAACTGTATAATTAAATAATATCATTGGAAGATTATTTTATAATACAGTAGCCAGACACTTGCCCACTAGGAAAAATCCTCACACGAAAGCTGCCCACATAGAAAGTTACTCACATAGAGAATTTCTCACGTGAAAATTAACTCACAACAAAAATATGAATAATTAATTTATCATTATTTTATTATTACTATTGTAATAATTTTGTTAGCATAACGATATTATATGGTATTAAAAATGTTATCAATTTTACCTAAGTATTCTTTTTTTTTGTTAAAGAGTTGATCTTATACAAGTAGACATTTCAGAACCAACTCGTATTCTCAACTTCGTTTCATGGTACATGATAATCACACCATCCCCGTTGAATTCCACTGATTTGTACCTTCTATATAGGGAAATCATAAAAGTTTTCACATATTTTTTCCGATGATATATTTTTTTAATTATTTTTGAAGGTTTTAACTTGACATTTAGTTTTACCCACATATGAAACTAATTGCAATTAGTTTTATGGAATGTAAGCTATATTTACTGACGCTTAAAAATTTGGTTAATTTAAATCACTAACTAGCTTCTTCCAACCCTTTTTAACGGAGGACCCCTCGCTAGTTAACGATGGTCATCAAGAACCCTTTGAAATGTCTCTAGCCACTTGTTCTTTTAAAACTTCTACATCTATAATTTTTCTTAAATTAATCGATGGACTTTTGGCGGTATATTCATGTACCCCCAGAGGTCCGCAAACTCCTAGTTAGAAATAACTGAAGTGGGTTTTTGGTAAACCTTTTTTCCAAAAAAATGCAAAATTCGGTGAATTTAAATAGTTGTAGTTGAAAAAAAATCCTTCATCCAAATCCTTGTGAATTGTATCTCAAAGACCTGTGTACAGTTTCATCAAAATCGGTTGAATGATTATCGAGAAATCTTGACTACCAACTTTGAAAATACAGTTTCAAGAAAAACGCGACAACAGACGAACACGTGCAACGATATATCTGCGGGACTGAGCTTTCCAGGGATGTATCTTCGGAACTATTACTCGCATCAAATTGAAAATTTAGGACAATATTCTAGATATGTTGTGAAATTTATAAGGTAGTAAAAAAATGTTTTTTTGATGCCATGAATCCCCTGTAACCCCTTCATAGGAAGAGATAAAATATTGCAACGAAAGACGTTAAGTTTTCTATGTCAAGAACACTAGAAAGTAGGACATTACCTTTAGGTACGATCATTTCTAAAGAATATCAGGCCCCTGATGGCATAAAAGATTATCAAATGGGAAATTTCCAGGAAAGAAACAAAAATGAAGACTAGCTCTACAATGATAAACTTACATCGGACAAGCTAAAGCAGAGAAATGTCTAAGAAGGGAAATTGAAAAACTAGAAAATTGTGGACGATAAAAACGGGAATCACAAAAAGGGAAAATTTCAAGGAAAAAAAAACTTAACGATTAATTTCCGAAGAGAAATCAAATAGCAAGAGGATATTGTTCAAATAGGAAACAACCCTTAATCAGCCATAGATTTATAAGTGTGGAGAGATAATAGACTGTGCTTGTTTTGAAAGTTTTTTTTTTCATAACAATTTTTGACAATTCAAATTTTCGTATTTACTATATTTTAAAAAACATTATAGTGGGAGCTATAAGGTGAATAAGACCACAGCTTTATTCAGAAAATTTGGAGCCTCTTAATATTGGGTAAAATTTGACAAAAATCTATAATTTGAATTTAATCAAAATTCATGGAATAAAAAAAAACAAACAGATTTTTATTTTTTTTTAACTTTGAAACCTCAAAAATATTTAAGCGACTCTCCACAATCACTTGCATCTTCTGAGAATCTAAAAAACTTACTCAATTATTGTAAAACTACATATTTTACCAATAATTTTAGTCTTCGAATGAATATGGGTTTCTAAACTGTAGTGACTTATACTATACTAATCATACTAACAATGTTAAAACTATAATTTATGTTGCACAATAAGGCAAGAAAAATATAATAACATAAAGTTTCAAAATTTTCATTTATAAAAATTTAACATCGATAGAGCTTTTAAACAATTTTCTTGTCTTTTTTTCTGAAATATTTTTGTGCAGTTTTTCATTAATTTCAATTGATGCGTATCTAAAAGTTTGGTAAAAGTTGATGGAATTTATGAAATATTTCGTTAGGGTTTGATTCAAGAAAGTATTGCTTTTAATCTAGCTCTCCCCCAATCTCCGCAAAATCTACATGAAAAGCGCAGCTATGCAGCTATTTTCGTTAAATCTCATATGGAATGCATGCATTGCGCCGTTATTGGTTATCCCTAATCTTGACGTCCTTCATTCCAGGATTTTGACTCTACTTAACACTGTTTGATTGTTATTATTGTTATTTATTTGAGCCGACAACTAACAACAATGGGCTATTGTTGGTGGAACATTTCAAATACAATTTAAAATCATACAGATTTGAAAAGGGTAGTATTACGTAGTGCGTTCACGGGGTGAGTGGATAAAAGGAATTAATACAAGTGTGGATGTGTGTATAGTGTTCGTAGGGATGGTTTTGGGGGATTTTTTTTTGAACTAGTACAAGGGGTTGGTTTCGGCCGGGAATGGATTATATGTGTACGAGTGTGTATGTGTGGTGAGAAAGCTCATTGTGTGGGGTGAATGCGTGTATCTCTCTACCACCTTTTTCCAAGGCTGCTAGCCTAAGGGATGGAAAGACTCGTCATTTTCCCTCATTCATGTTATTGTAGAGGTATACGTATATTTGTACGAATCGTTATTGAATTCCATCAAACTGTTGGAATTTTTATTGATTTTACGAACTGTCAAGCAACGTATTGCACCAATATTTAGGGAGTACTTAAATTAATTTTTATACAGATATGAATCAGTGAATGAAAGTTACAATTTTCGGTTGTGTGGTCAAACCACCCTCGAAAAATTGGTTCACGTGTGTGAAAAATTTAATTACTAAAAAAGATTTTTCATTTACACTATCAAATTACCAAATCAAATGAACTCAACTCTATCACATCCCTTTTTTATTTTATTTTTTTTCAATATTAATTAAGTCAATTAACGGAGTATTCCAAAAAAATAAAATAAATAAATGATCAACAATCATAAGCCGCATTTGATTTTTCAATTAATATATTTATGATTATCTATAAATTTAATTATTCATATCATAAAAGTTTATTTTGCAGATTTAATCTCATAGCATATATTTTTAGTTTTATTTTAGTTTAAATCTTGTTAGTTTCGTTCCATTTAAACTTCGAGTTTAAGCAGCTTTAAAGGGGGTTGTAATTAGAGGAAAATTAGTATATTGAGAATTAAGGGCTGAAGCCTGGATTGTTTCGTTTTATTGTTTGCCACGTTATGAAATTGTCATTAAGAACATTAGAAAATTTTAACACTCATTGTATGTTTATTGCAGTTACGGTTATTAAAAGTAACATTTCGAGGGAAAAAGAAAATTCGAAATACATTTTCATGTATACTTTTGAAGCATTAAAATGGTATTTTTTTAATAAAAAAAAAAAAAATATTTACAAGCAGCCGAGAAAAATTTACAAAAGGTAGATATAATCACTTTGCTATATGCGTATTTTTCGACGTTTTTACCATTTTGGTCTCAAAGTATGCTACGTTTGGCTTATGACATAAAATCATGGAACTGTAATCATGTACTGGTGGCCGAATGGTCTTGGCGACCACTCCAAAATTGAAAGGTGTTTAGTTTGAATCTTGTATCGTAAATTTTTTTTATGATCCTCGATTTTTATTAACCCTAGAGGCACTTAAGACCTAAGTAATTATAAAGCGAGGCTAAATAATTGAAAAAAATAAAATAAAATACAACAATGCCTGATTTGGAAGCGTTGAAAGAGAGACTGAAAGTACGATTTTATGCTGACGCTTGACGCTGAATTCCATAGTCAAATTTGGTCACGTGGTAATATTTTGACCAATAATGAACCATTTGGATAAAAAATCAGCGATAAAGTAGAAAGATTTATAGTTTTAATGCTAGTGTCATATATTTGCCACTAAAAATCGAAATGAAATCAACACTCGATAACAATTGATATAAAAGAGCAATTTCAAAACAGTTATGGCAGCTAGAACTTTGTGTTGTTACTCCAAAGAGATTAAAAAATAACAAATATATCGATAATACGACTATCGATCTTTACTACTAGTTTGACGCTAACTTTTCACTTGGTGCTACAATTTATACTATTTATTGTTTAAACTTGATACTGATTTTCATTATGATGGTGTTTTGTTCAAAATTGGACCACATGACCAAATTTAACGCTAGAAATCAGCGTCAAGCGTCTGTATAAAATCGTATCCCTATATATATTTAAAATCTATTTTCTCTAGTGTAAGCAATTGAAGCAATCAAAATAAAATAAAATATTAGCACTTATTTTATGTGCTTATTTGTGCAGGTTGGCGCTTATCGGTACCCAATGTTGTGTTTAGCTGTTGTATTTAGTAAACATAAAAACTGTATCTACTCAGATGGCATTTCGTATGTTCCAGATAATTTTTTTTATTTCTATTTCACGTAATTTCCACGGTTTACCCATTTTACAAATCAACGATTTTAATGGTTTTTGTTTTAAACAACTACACTACGTTTAAAATTGGTGTATGTAGTATTTCTTATGAAATTAAATAAATAATGTATTAAATTTTTAAACAATATGCATCATAAATTTAAAGAAGGCGGTTTCTTTGTTTTAATGAATAGTGTTTCTGGTCTACGAAAACGAAATTAGTGTTTTAAGAGTAGTAATAAAACTATACCAAATAATCAATCAAATTGTGTTAGAAACAAAGAAAAATGTTTTAAAATCATTTTTGTCTCTGAAAATACACAAAATAAGTTGAATTGTACACAATTGCGTTTGAAGTATAACAAAGAAAATATATTATTTTAGTAGTTTTTTGTTACCCTTATAACTGTTAAGTCGATAAATTTCTTTTAGCTAAACAATGTTACAGCTCTTTTATCAGCTAAAATTAAAGAGAACTATGGAGTTATATTTAAGGGTAAAGATACATTTTATGTCGATATCCACTATGAAATTGGGGTTGGAAACGCATAAGATTTTACTACTATTGCTATACGATGACGATATAACCCTTCTGGAAAATTTCGTTTCGTCCATTTATATAATAAAATAGTAATTATGAAATTAGTCGTTAGCATAGTTTTTATGATAGCAAACGTAATTTTATGACGACGTTGTAATTTGGATTATTTCGATTATTACATTTTAAACGAAACGGAGAGCTGCACAAGTACTATTATCAAAAACATATGTTTTTCGGTTGCGTGTTTTCTGTTGAAGTGTAACATTGTTGCATTTGAGATTGTATGAGCGAAATATTGGTTGAAGTTTGTACGAAAAACCCGAAACTCGACGATTTTGTTGTGTGAATAAGGGTGGTTTGACAATGTCGAGAGGTTGTCGTTTTGTAAGCAATACGTGCGTGTGTAAATTCGCGACTACGTGCATGTTTTTCAATCGTAAAACGTATAAAATTTGTAATACATTTTTCACAAAGATATCAAAAAAGCTTTGAGGTAAAATTGAACTTGAAATGAAAGTTCAGCAGATTTTTCCTTTTGACAATCTGTTTGAGTTTGTTTGAATTTTTAACGATAGGGATTTAATCTCGTTTGTTTGTTTCAACGTTTTTTTTTTCTCAAAAGATACATTTTTTAGTTAAAGCTTTAATCATTATTTCCAAACAAGAGTAAGAGTAAGAAAAATACAGGGATATTTAATGACAATTTGATCTAAGAAAACAAAAGTGGATGAAAATGAATTTTGAAGATATTTTTAAAAGTGGAACCTTTATAATGAAATAATTTTCATGTTCTAGATAATCTCTGAAAGGAATACCTTTAGAATTACGGCAGTTTTGTAATTCAATCTAACAATTTATAAATTTGAACGTTTCTTCAGCTAATTGATGTCTTTATCAAGTGAAATTAATTTAAATGCTTGGTTTTTTGTCACATGTTTGGTGTAGTATAAATTACAGACCATTAAAAATTGGGATTACCGGCATTGAATTCCTGGATTAAAAATTTCATTAATACAATGAAAAAATAAAATGCTCTTGATTCGATTAATAAGAAAGTGTTGAAAATGTAATCTATAAATAATGGAATTTCATTTTTTTTGGTCATTTTCGAATCTTGTGGATATCATTTTAAAAATTGTCCAGCTTTTGGTGTTCACAGTCAAGGCTGAGAGATGGTACAAAATTCAGCTTCTGCCCTTAAACCAATTATTTTCATGCTGGCTCCAATTCAGAAGCCATTGTTTGACTTGAACTTTGACTTCCAAAGTTGAGTTATTATATACATTTCCAGTGCCACGGATTAACCACAGATTATATTAGATTATATTAAAGAAAAAGCCAAAATAAATCGAAAATGAAGATTAAAAAATACGAGATTTTGCATGTGTTTTCAAAAAAAATATTTTTTATCCAAAAATGTCAGTGTTAGTTCTTATGAGAAATCGATTTGTATTATCTTTCTTAGGGCTTACTTTATTCGATAATAATGTTTTAAATGCTTAAAAGTGATCAAGGCTGTGACGTCAGGAAATATGTATGTATTTCTCTGACTAACAGAAAACTTTTAATGGAGTAAATTGGAAAAAAAACTGTTGAATATTCTTCGAAAAATTGGCGCCGACTAGAGAGATAGACAACTCATCTCCAACTTTATATGGAACAATAAGTTAACATTGGAATAAACGGAGGAGATATCAAATATACAAAAATTAAAAGAGGTGTTTGCAAACTTTTGAAATAGACATAAATACGAAAATATTCAAAGTTAGCAAGGTATCCGAAAAAGGAGATTCATTTAATGTTTATAAGAAACTTTTATTTCAATATCTAGGGAAATAATTTTCAAATATATGAAAGGAATAATATTTTTAGAAAAAGAATGTTTCATTCAATTTTTCAGTTTAAAATCATATTAGTACCGATATCTATAGAATGAATGCTTTAGGGCATAAGTGAATTTTTTCTAAACATTGAATAAAAAAGCATAGCCATTTGCTTTTACGTAACTTTACCTGAAGTATAAAAAAATATTCATAAAATTCTTGAACGTCTTAACTTCCTTAGATGTAGCCATTCACTCGAAAGAAATTCTTCCGAGCCCCGAAATAAAGTATCTACTTAGGAGAAGACTGTAAAAATGTTATTATTCTCACGAGCTCACTTCTGTTTTTTTTTGCTTCTTAAACCGCGAATGTCACCCACAAGGGTGTCAGACACCGAGCTAAGACTAAGACATTCCATTTGTCGCTTCTCTCACGAAAACTATTATTTTCAAATATTTTTCTTTTTTGTAAATCTAATTGCAATTCAAAGTTCTCTTAAAAGCATTTGAATGCACCACAATGCAAGCACTCAAGTGAATAGTTTCATGTATCGTTTCGGAAACGTTGCCAGTTTTTGTTGGTGTTTGATAAATAAGAATTATTTTTGCATAGCGCCCTTCGTTATTTGTCTAGCTGTCTTATTCCCACATATAAATGATGTTATTTCACGCCTCTCGACCACAGCTGATCTCTCTATTTTAACATTCCTCATCCCGCTTTTCCTAATCACATATCCAGAGGTGATTGATTTGTTTCCTAGAAAAAAGCTTTACGGCCTCCAGTACGAAAGTTTACTGTAAATGGGTTCAAATACTGCAGTAAAATCAAAAGTAATTTAAATAAAATTATCGAGACTTAAAAGGGGTTGAGTTTCCTCCGATTATGTTCCTAATAATGTTGAAACTATAACCATCAACATATTCATAATTTTCTTCATTTTCATTTCCCGCATGCCTGTTTTAAGCCCTCGAATGCACATAATTCTATAGTTATATTTGAGGTGAGGTCTTTTCGTGGGTGCATGGATGGACAATTTTCAACAGGCGCAGTATTTAGAATGCACCCTCCTGTAGTTTATTTTATTTATTAAATCCGGAAATGAAGTTTGCTCTCTGCCTACACTTGCTCATGTCTTGCACATTCTACCCTCCCATATACCATAACCCTCTGAGTACACTTGCAGAAAATAGTCGTGGCAAATACGAATAAAGCAAGTCCAGTGTTAAATACGAATGTATGCAGATATATTATATATCATCCCCCAAATACGTGTCTCCAACGGGTTATCACATTTTATAATAATATAAATATTCATATATTTAACATGAACCATCATTCGGAGGGAGGATTGAACGAATGTCTTTAGACAATGAGAGACAAACTTGGCGTTTGACGAAAGGGATTAGAGCAATTAAAAGGGAGACGTTCGTATGTGATTATCTGGCTAGAAAAAATTTCTTCTAAGTCCCCTTTGTGGGTGTTTAAGTTATTTCTGGCAGAAAATGGGCATTTGTATTTAAATTCAGTTTAAATTGCTTTTGTTTTGTCGGTATAATTTTTATAGCCAGAGCTTTAATGAAAGCTTAAAAGACCTTCAAGTTTCTACAAAAAATATGGTAATAAAAACTAGTTTTTACTTTAGAAAGTTTAACTTTTGATAATTAATAAAAGGTACTCGAAATAAGTTTTTGTAATTCATAAATGTTCTATTAATCCACGGTCCCCAATCTTGTTGCTCCCTAGAGCATATCCTAAAATGCCGGTTGGACGGCGAGAACCATTTTTTTAAGGTTTATTTACAGTTGGATATGGCGAATAATACATACAAGTAATGTACAAAAAATATGAAAATTCTGAGATTAAAAAAATTCTGTTATTACAGAGATGAAGACAATCCAAACTATTCCTAGAAGATGCTACTTCAACCGGGAAAACTATAACAATGTAATTATTTTCTCTTATTTCTCTGTTAAGTTATTAAATATTCTTTTTCATAACATCGTATTGTTAACTTAAATATTTCTTCTAAAGTGGCCGTACAGCGACGGGTACACATAAACCACTGTAATAATCAATAATTATTTAGTACTACTTACATCTTCGGTCCAAGAAAACAATTAAAGAAGGCACTAACCTGAAAAAAGAAAGAAAAATTGCATTAGTGTGGGAAACAAAATCAAAATACACAAAATATCTAACGAAACATAAGATTCACAAAAGGATGACCCGAATCAAAGACAGAGCAAATATTGGTTGTATTTACAACCCCTGGTTATAAGGGTATGTAAAATAAATTTAGAAACTTTAGAAACTAAAGTTTTCCAGAAGAATAACTTTAAATTCATTTTTTATGATTATTTACCGTCACTTCATTACTACTTAGTTCTCTAGGGTTAATAACAATCCGTAATCAAAGAATGTCGAAAATTTACTCAATACGAGGATTGAACCCAAAACCTATCAGTTTTGGAGGGTCACAAAGACCACTTGGCCTCCAGTAGGCTTTACAATCAAAATTTATTTTGTATAAATATTTTTAAGAGATAGATTTCCATTTTCACTTCATTTATTATCGCCGTTTTAGAACGCTATCCATTTATATATATCAATGTTGATGGCCCATCTTAAGAACGCCCGATCGATCGCCCGCACGCAACGTGCCTTCTGTTTACGACTCAATATTTCTTCCTGCGGCCGTATTCCCGATCAGATTTGAACTCTTTCGTGAGTGAATACACTTGAGACTACTGGAAATGTGTCGTCAATGAGAAAAGTCCATCAAAACTACACGACAATCCCAAAAAACATTGAAAGAATCCGAGTTGCGATTCAACGATCTCCTACGCACTCAATCCGGAAACAGGACTCCACCCCGAATGTTAGTTAGAAACCGTCTGGTTTAAGCAGGATGGAGCCACAGACCATGCAGAAAGAATTTCCATGATTTTTTTGTCAGGATGATTCTTTTGACACCTCATCTCTCATAGAGGAAAGTTAAACTGACTAACACGTTCTCCCGATTTGTGGTTTTTTCCTATGAGATACTTAAAATTTATTGATCATAATAACCATTCCATAACCGTGGATGTCCTCAAGAACAATATTTGTGCCAAATAGCCGAAATTCTCGGACTAGGGTAATTCGGCCAAAGTGTACGAAAACTTCAGGAAAAGGCTTAGTCAATGTGGGGACTTTCAGAGACGTCATTTGAGTGGTACGCTATTCAAAACCATTTTAATAAAAAAAAAAAATTATTGTGTAGAATTAGGAAATAAAGTTTTGGTCATTTTCTATTAGTCTGTGTTTTATTCGAATTCAGAATCCATTGTTCTGGGATGCTCCATCCTGGTTAATGAACTATTACGGAAATCAAACTTTCTTTTTATCATGAAATAGGAAGCATTTATAAAAAATAAAAAAAACTTCAATTCCAATAAATAAGGAACTTATCATTTCAGAAATTTGTTTACTTCTGTAGCTTAAAAACAATATTTAAAGTTTAAGGGCAAAGTTTGATTTTTATGAAAACCCAGATTTTTTTTTTATTGGTTTCTTAAATTTGAAACAAAATGTTACACAACTTTATTCTGAATCAATTCAACTTTGAAATCAAATAAACTCTCCCAAATCTAAATTTCCAGGTCCAATCAAAAGCAAATAACACCACGGCCGAAAACCCTTCTCTATTCTTTCATAACGCTAGAATAAACGAACGCACAATTTTCCCGCGAGACATTCGAAACAGGAGGAAGCCAAAGACCCTTATTCGCAGCATCTTTTTGTAGGAATGTATAATATTAAAGTCGACAACACGGTGCGTAAAGCTCTCGATATGAGCCGTATAATATAAAGGAATGTATTTTATAGGACAGTTATATTATCCACTTTGATTTAAAACATTTCATTTCTATTTAATTATAATCTATTTGATATTGGAATTGAAGCGGCGCTAATATCGCCACTCGCCCCCTGCATAACCAAAAACCGTAAGCGAAACGTTAAATCGTTTCGTTTAAAGCCCAAGTTCGTCTCGTGAGTCGTGGAAATAACGAACGAAGAAAAGCCCATAAAATGGGAATTTTAGATTACGATTTCCGATTGTGTAAATCACACGGGGGATGCATTTGCAGTGAAATGTAATCAAAAATGTTTGTGTTTATCTCGGCTATTCAAAAATGGGCTTTTAGGGTATTTTTTAACGAGGCCAACTTCACTTGAATCGAAAAAGTTGAGCTTTACGATTAAACTTATGTATGTTTTGTACATGAGGAAATTAAGTGACTATACGTTGGCAAGAATATTGCGACATTAATATTAGTAAGTGGTTTACCACGCACACGTGACTCTCTCGGCAAAGCGACGACAAAATTCTCAATTTCTCATTCGTCTTAAGTCAAAAGACTATTTCCTTAATTTTATCACCAACTGTTTTACAACATCGTAAATATACTTTACGTGAAATAAAACTCTCGCAAAAAAGCCAAACGGGTACATTCAATCCCGTCTTCTCCACTAACACCAACCCCATATAGGTATACTTACATATGTAGCGAAGCAACGTCAATTTTTGAAAGTTTTTTCCTTCAAATTACCCCAAATTAATATGAACCTGGATTTATAAAGGAAACTAAATTCCTCTCAACAATATTTTTTTGATGAAAAGGAAACATCTTCCTTTATAATATTTGCGGAAAATAACATGGCAATAAATGGTATATAGTAGATGTATATAGTAGATATATACACGATATATACGGATGTTGGTGTGAAAAAATAAGTTAAATTAGACCATTTTATTTTCTTGGAAACAAGACAAAAATTTTGACGTGCTATTTGTTTGATGAGATTGATATTTTTTTGCTGGAGTAAGTCGAAATAAGAAAATTGAGATTATTCGTCGAGTCTCATGACACGAATAGTGTGCTACTTTTTACGTTTCAGAATAATGATATGTCATAAATAAAGTAAAGGAATTGATTTTTCGAATCCTCTTTTATATTATACTAAATAATTTGCTATTACAACGTAAAATAGAAAAAATAATACTTGAAAAATGTTAATTTTATTGAAAATTATTTTCAACTTCTGTTCATGTTAAAATTATAATTCTTTTTAAGTGCAGAACTTAATTTTTTGAAGTAAAAGCGAGTCAAAATAAATGCTCACCAGAAAACACACTTCATAATTCATAAAAATATCAAATAGAACACAGAAACAATTTAAAAGATGCCTTTGTGCCGGACTAATTTTAAATGTAGAAGAAATACTAATTTGAATGCATGTACAAAAGAGGGGAAAGCAAATAAGTCCTGAGTAATGGGAAAGTCAAAAGCAAAAAGTATTGGAGATTTTACTTAATTTTTTTATTTTCTAAATGATATACTGATGGTAGCCTCCATTCTGCTCAATACATTGGAATACTCGTACAGTGTTAATTTCATTGAAAATTAATTTCAACCATTCCTTATACTAAAATTTGAACTATTTTTCAGTCCTACCCTATTTTCTTCAAGTTGAAGTGGATCAAGATAATTGTTCACCTAGAAACACATTTCAAATGAGATCATTCATAAAGATATAAAATAGAACAGTAAAATTAAAGAACATAGTGCAGAGCTAATTGTAAATTAAGATGAAATACCTATTTGACTCCATCTACAAAAGAGGGGAAAACCAACATATCCTGAGTAGTAGGAAAATCCAAAGCAAAAAGTATTTGAGATTTTTTTTTATTTGTTATTTACCGTCGCTTAATAACTACTAAGGTCCTTTAGCGACTCTAGGATTAATTAAATCCGTTATCGAGAAATACTGATAATTTGCACGATACGAGACTCAAACCCACTACCTACTAGTTTTGGAACGGTCACCTAGACCACTCGGCTATCAGTAGGCTCTATTGGAGATTTTATTTTACTTCATTTTTTAAATGATACACTGACCTCCACTCTCCTCAATACATTGGAATACTTGTACAGTTTTAATTTCATTAAAAATTAATTTCAACCATTGCTCATACTAAAATATGAACTATTTTTCAATTCAAACCTTTTTATTTTACTTTTTTTACATAGTGATACATTTTTTTTTCATTGCGTTTTTGAAAATGATATACTGGTAGACTCCTATCTGCTCAATACATTGGAAGATTCAAAGCATCCTTCCTATACACACTTAACACTGAGAGTCTTACTCTTTAAGGGAAGATTTTAAATGCTTAACACGGTCGTCAGATTTAATATTCTGTAATTTTTTTATGAAAAAATTTTGATTCCTTTTTAAAGTATACCAAACTTCCGAAAATCCTTAACGAGTTGAAAAACAATATTCATGATACTATCGCCAAGATCAACGCAAAAATCAAGCAGAACGGAAGATCAAAATATCATTTTCAAGAAACAATTGAAAAGTATCTTAAATTATGCTTCTAGGTGGGAAAAATTAAAATCAATACTCCAACACTGTTTGTTTTATCTTTTTTCTCATCCGATTTTTTATTATTGATAAAGAAATCAATTGCCAGCTACTGGTTTGACCAATCAAAATTTGGAAAATTAAAATTTGGAATGATTTTAAAAATTTGATCATTAATTTTATTTTCCAAACGATGAATCGTAGAATTAAGTAATGTAAGAATGGCACTTTTATTTATTTGGATTTTATTCTGCTTACTTAGAATTCTTTTGTAATGAGATATGCGTTAGAAATTAGTTGTAATTTTTTTAAATTTAAAATTATTGTTGAAGTAATGTAAGTTATTTTGTTTGTATGGATAAATAATTCCCGCATGTTCACGAATATATAAGATTTCGGTAGAAGAATTAGCATTATTAATCTTAGTAAAGTTCAGGACGGTTCAGAACTATCAGATCGTTGCATTTTGGAATTGATTAACAACGGAGATAATGTTGATTGATCCAGTTTTACAATTTCAAAGAAACCGAACATTTCTTTCCCCGCCAGAAATTTCTTTGAATAAAGAATACCCTATTAAATTTAAAATATTATTCTTGTATAGACATTTCTTTTAATTCTGTAATAAAAAAAAATTTTTGGTCTTTCGAATCTTATCAAGTTATTATTTCCTTCATAACATAAGTTTCTGACTTTTACGGTCCCTGGCCAAATATTAAGACCATTTTCTGATAACTTTTCAGACCTAAATCTAATTAAAAATGTATGAAAACTATAAAAACCTTAGTATACCCTTTCTTGAATCTCTTACTAAATACAATTCAACCAAAAGCTGTCTAAAAAGGCTGACTAGATGAAAAACTGTGACACATTTAAAAAGAGAGGGTGAAATAAAAAAAATAGGATAAATACATAGTTTTTAATTAAACTTGAATTTGTAAAAGTTTAATCGTAAAACTGCCTTATTTTTAAAACTTTTAAAATAAACTTTTTTACCCATTTTCATTCGATTCTGAAAGATATATAAAATTCATTATTTTATAGTCAAGGACAATACAAATCATCGCCCCATTTATGAAAAAAAAGTATATAGTACCTCTTAAAAATACCTTTTACCAATTTATTGTAAATGAAAGAAATAACATCATAGCTGTTACAATATTTTCTCCTAATTTGTTTGTAACTTCACTACCGCCCACCAGAAAAGTTAAAACAACCAGTTCGAAGGAGTGTGCAGCGCAGGTATTGCTCCCGTTGGGAATCATTATTTTAGAATTATATGAAAAAATCATGGTTTAATGTTAAAGTAATATCTACTTATGTAAAAATACGGCGTTAAAATATTGCTTATGCGATGTTAAATTTTGCACACGATCATTGAGTAAGAATATTTTTACAGCTAAAAATATTTTAAATATTATGGTAGTTTTGACAGCCATTGAAAGTACAATTTTCTGTAAATGAACAGTGAAATGAAATTTTAAGCTCCATTTGGTCTGAAAATGAAAAAGATTTTTTCATTACTCCATAACTGTTATGTGAAAATTAATAAAAATGAAATAACAGTGAAATATTTCGAATTAATTTATTTAAAAGTGAAGCTTTTATACAGTAACGGAATAGCAATTCCAAATTTAATTAAAACGAAAATATAGGTAATAGAAATTTAGTTTCATATAGAAAGGTATCAATCTCAAAAAAAAAATTAACAGCAGACATTTTAATCGAGATATATTTAATTTTTTTGTATCCCACAGGTACATTTTTTTCGCAGTAATTTATTCACGGATTCATGAATCCTTTTGTCTTTGCATCTCTCGCATTCACTCTGTTAAAAATTTGCATTACCTTTCTGCTTGTACTTGGCATTCGGTCTATTGTTACAGTACAATCATATTCCATATTAACACAGAGAGCCTCCTGGAATCGTTCCGGCCATTCCCAATTTACGGGCGTGCATTTATACATGTGTGTATGTTGTACATTTACTAGGAATTGTGTATTCTTCTCGAACCGAATGAAACAGTATGGTACAGTATAGTGTGCAGTTTGTCGGTCTGAGGGTTTGAGTGAATAGAATGACGGTAAACGGATAGAAGCAGAACTCGTCGAGTTTGAAAACCAGAAAATAGAAACGAAACGGTGGCATGTGTCAGACTGTTTCTTCATACTCAAATGCTGAAATGCCATTGATTTTCTTTCACCTGAAATCCTCCGGTGAATGGTTCTATGACAAATGTTCAAACTTTCCACCTCGACTTGTTCAAATTCGTTCGTTCGCGTAAATGTTGTTTCCAATATTACCAATATCCGGTTAGTGTGCTCACGTTGACTTTTTTGTTTTTCTGATGCCTTCGATATCCTCGTCTTTTACATATCGAGCACAAGAACTTGTCTTCGAACTGCGAACTGTGTCAAATGCTAATATTTCAATATATAAATATCTCCTCGTCTCGTTTACCGGCGAGGGATTTTTTGCGTATTTTATATTAAAAAATGAAATCCAATTTATATCCTTCCCGAATCGAACTACGCTTATCATATTATTGCTTTGTCAAATGAAAAAAATGAAAAATGTTTTCTATTTCAAAAACAAAACGAAAAATAATCAGTAAAAACCAAAAAAAAAACATAACTACTGGAAAATCAAATCACGTAGCTCCACTGATATCTTGTCACTCAAAATTGTGAAAGTTTCTTCTACACACCTTAACTTTAAAAAAACCAATCAATTTAAAAATTAATCTCATTAATTTCCAAGTTTCCTAGCGAAAAATGAAACAATGAAAACCAAATCTTTTACAGCCCACCGATGGCCGAGTGGTCAAGGTGACCACGCCAAAACTGGAAGGTATAGGGTTGAAATTTCGTATTGAGCAAATTTTCAATTTTCTCAGCTTTTGGATTTTTATTAACTCTACACTTGCTAAAAACCTTAGTAGTTAAAATGCGGTAGTAAATAACTACAGTATTCCCTCCAACTGCGTGGAAGTTCTCTTCCCCAAAAACAGCGCCCAAAACAAAACCGCGCATTGTGAACCTAATTTTGTATATAAATCGGAGGTTACTTTCCATACGTTAGAAAACTAACAAAAAACAATGAAAATATTCAACCAATTTGCGTAGAAAATATGTATTACAAGCCAAAAAACCAAAATAACATTCCTAAAGTCAATTTAACTCAAAAAAACAAATCAATGTTTAGGAATATACAAAACCTTAAACAAGGTTAATTGTTGAAAAAAAAAACAATTGACTCGAACGCTCAAGACGAGTCGAATGAAACACGTGAAAGAAGAAAGATCGATCTAGAAAGGAAAGTGAACCACATAGTGAAAAACCGCTTATATATAAATATTGTGAAAACCCTCTTCTATATTTTGTGAAAACTCTTCTATATTTAAAATTGAATTAATTTCTTCTTAATTTTATATTGTTATACTGTTTTACAATGTTAATAAAACCATTTAAAAGCTTATCACTAGCCAATCAATAATATGTACTTGTGTATAATATTTCTTAATTAAAAAGATTTTTTACAATAAAAACAAAACAGTCGTTATTCTGACTATCTATATTCTGATGGGCTTTTTTATCTTAAAAAAATAATTATCTTGGATTGTGTCCCATTCTTTTCCCTTCCCGTAAAAATCTTTTCATAAGGAACCAAAGCACCAGATAAATTTATACCAAAATTTAAGGCATTCATTAAAACAAAAAATTTAGAAACAATGTAATGTAAAAAGTTAAAGAAATTTTAGAAAATCGCGCAATTGGAGGGATTACAGTAATAAAAACAAACAAAAAACATTCTCTTTTAAAATCAACTAATTAATTTCAATAATGTATTAGAATTAGATAATTTACATCTATTAATATAGAAGTACCAAGTAGTCGCAATTTCGTTCACAATTAATTAAAAGTTTTATTTCGAATAAATCTTTTGCATATTTGTTTAAATTAAAAATTTTATACTGATAATTGTATTTTTCGTTACCAAAACCGAGAAGTCGAAAAATAAAAGAGTTTTAAACTAAGTAGGTATTTGCCTCACTAGACTTGACTGGGTTTCACTTCTTGAAAAAATCGTAAATAGCCATTTTATAGTGTTTCCTTTAAATTACAATTAATTAAATATCACATATTGACGGATGATTTTTTCTTCGCACAAAATCGAAATGCCTCTTTTTTACTAAATTCGATCTTTTATTGATTGAATGTATTTGAAATTATAGGGACCATTAGTAATAGAAAACAAAAGTATGTGTGTTCTTATAGTCCCACGTAAGAAGTTAAACCATTTTCTTAAAATCTATTTTTTCTGGGAATAAGAGTCTTAACAATAAGCTTATAAGTCTTATAAGCGCTTGCATTTTATTTGCTTTAGTTACTCACAAAACTTTCGAATGAAATCAATAGATGAAAGAAATTACAATCAGTTAATTCGAGACAGAGATTATAATATTTAGTTTTCACTTAAACGTATATGTTTACATCCTTTGTTCTCTGTATTTGTCAACATATATACCGAATTTTACCTATTATTATACCGATTCAAAATATTTCATTCTTAATTTAACTCAGCTATATTTATAACAGAATATCTATAACAGAATAGTTTATTTGTCGCAAAAAAATGAAAAATTAATTTTTGAAATTTAATAACATAATAGTTACCTACTGTTGGTTTAAAAAGCATAATTATTACCTCGCGTATTTGGCATGGTTCATATTTTAGGTATTAATGAAAATAGCCCATTGAACATATATATAGAGTTTCAAATGTGCAATATGCGCTGAATCGGCAATGGCTGATCATGGTAAGGGACACCCCGCCTCGAGTATCCTACAGGCATCGTACAGACGGGAATCCTACAGTTCACAAACCAGGTAAATTTTCTTAACAGGCAACTTGACTTTTCTTTTTGCCAGCTTCACTTCATTATCAATCACTGCCACTAAAAGTGAAACTTCAGTGGCTTGCAAATCCTTTGCTTGACCTTATTCTTTATTTGGTTTAAAACC
The DNA here is from genome assembly GCA_958496175.1 of Sisyra terminalis. Taxonomy (NCBI): domain Eukaryota; kingdom Metazoa; phylum Arthropoda; class Insecta; order Neuroptera; family Sisyridae; genus Sisyra; species Sisyra terminalis. Next base: position 33,970,384 of record OY292277.1, on the reverse strand, counting down.
TGGTTAGTACCCAGTAAGATGGAGGTTATAGTAGGTAGGCATTTTTTGCAAATCCAATACTACCCTTCCTCATGGATGTTTTTCAAAGATTTTCTCCACTTTACTTATAAAAAAAGAATTAGAACATGCGTAATTGCATTTTGCTTAATTCAATCTAAGGTCGTTTTCGGTTTAGTGAGCCTAACAGTCCAAATGGGCTTCCGGAACAAACATCCGTCACCGACTTTTGTAAAAAAATATTTTTACCTCTCATGCTGCACCTAAAGAAGTATAACTTCAAAAAAATACCAAATACAGATTAAAAGAAATATTAATAAAGTTTTTGTTTTGAAATTATTTTTAATTGTATTGACATAGATTTTCTCAACAAAAATTATTATGATGATTTTTATTGCATCTCGTTTGTTTCATCTATATTTGTAAGTATTCAATAAAATAATTGAAATTTTATTTATGAGACCAATTAATATGTTTAATCTATCGGCACTTTTTTTTTAATCTTTCAATTAAATTTTATTTTTTAATGAGCATTTCTTTCTGTTGCTTATTTTTTTCAGTATTTTTTTAAAATTTTTTTGAGAAAGAGTTTAGAGCTTTTTCTTGTTTTTTGGAAGTTCGTATATTTTTCCGCTACATTGTATTCGTCACTCCAAAGAGAAAGTATTTAGTGATTCAGACAATATGGGAAGCATTTGCCTATCCCATGAGTCCTGTTAGAAAAGCGTCTGTTTGATTGCAGGCTTAATTAATTAAAAGTATAATTGCAGAATTCCAGAACATGTCAGAGCCGACAAAAGGAAGGGGATGAAGGGAGCGATTATATATGAGGCGAGTATCAAACTAGCGAAGGGCTGTTCTGTACTCTCGCTATGATCATTTACGATGGTTGTAATAAAGTCGCTTCTATTTGAAGGGAGTTCGGATCGTTATGTATTCCTGTATGTAATGGACGGGGGTGGTATCAGACACCAACCACTAACCAATCGTGCATTCTAGAGGGCGACTCGTACCACCGATGTCTTGGGGTGTTTGATTTTAAATATGTTCCGTATGGACAAAGAGCGAAATGCTTTCCGTTTCTTTTGTATGTTAATTATTTGAGTCTAGAAAACGCGAATTTTTCCAAGGGATGAATGCGTTTGTGGTTTGTAGTCCTCCTTATTCATATAATCCAAGTAATGAAACGAGCTTATTGCACTTTTTGACGAATTAGTATTCGTGCTTGGTAGTCAATAAGCTCTCAATTACGTTATGAATTTTTGTTCGAGAGTTTCGCACCGAAATTAAACAAGAAAAAATCCGTAATGGAGGGATTTATTTCGTTTCGTTTTCTTTTCTTCTCGTTTCGTCCGGTTCCATTCTTGTTCCATAAGTGGGTGTGTGTCGTTGCTCATATATAAGAAAACGAGTAGCTTTGATCATCGTCGAAAACTTGAACAATATCGAAAGTAATGATCGCTATAACGAGATCGAAAATTGAAAGGAATTAACTGTTCCGTGTCATGGTTTTGAAAAAAAGATAAAGTCGCGGACATCCGAAACGTATTCACTTCGATTCCGCCAATAAAACGTCTATAAAATTGTACAAAAGTCCTCGTTTCTAAAGACGAGTCAATTTTCAACGATCCACAATAACATTTTAATCGTAACATAAATTTCTAAGTACTGCGTCAATAAAATGCAATAAAATGAGTTCTCCCAAACAATTACACGACGATAACGCAGAAGACACAAGGAAAATATTTAATTCCATTATATAAGTATAATGGGGTTGTTTCAGTTATTTCTATTACAGATTTAAGTAGGTATGGTGAAAAAGAAGAAAAAATAAGGGATTGTCAGGAGTATGTGTATGGTTTGAACAACAGACAAGCACGCTTTTGCAAAGAATTGAAGAAAAGATGTGCTCTTTTATATAAGGGTTGTTTATTTTTTCTCGTCTTTGATCTGCTTGATAAAAGAAAAAAAGCTGAAGATTGTGTTTTAAACAAGCGCATATAGTGGCTGTTTTAATTATTTTCTTGACGTCTTTCATCAAACTGTGTATAACTTTGATGGGTCTCGATCTTTATTTTTTATTGAAATAGCATTAAAACTGTTTTTTCATTCTAATTTGCTCAGAATCTCTGCAATATGAAAAATATTATTTTAAAAAGTGAAGAATTTCTTTTATTGAAAAATGCTTAGCGGTATTTCAGACTGTAGAAGACAATAATTTAATAGTTTCGAAAATGAAATAGGATTTCGTGATAGATTCTTAATTTATGCTAAAAACCATAAGAGTAAACAATTACGGTCTTAAAAGAAAGTAAACACACATACGGATTATTAAAGTTAACGAATACGCTGACGGTCAGGTGCTGTTAGCTCATCAGAAAAGTTGTATTGAATCTAAGTGGATAGTTGGTTCAAAAATGAAATAATTCCTCATATATTTGATTATCAATTCTGAATGGATCAGGTTTATCTGACAATAATCGCTAACCTTTGCTCCTGTTGCGTTTTTTTGAGCTATTTGATAAACATTGATTCTCATTCAAACAAACAACTAACAATAAGAAATAGCATCATTTGTGAAGGGCTTAAGAACAAAGGAGGAAAAAAGGGAGGGCGAAGTATTCCAAATTGATGAGCATTATTGGAAGAAGGAGTATTTGGATATATTTAGTCCATATGCCACCCATTTAACTACAATTATTTCTTAAATAAATTTCCTATTATTTTTTGGGTGCATTATGATCAGGATTTTTCCCGATCATCTCCATATATTTTTATCCACGAATGTTATCAAAATTTCTTTATTGCAAAACAAAAAATTTATTTATTTCCGTTTATTTTACGTTGAGACAACAAACTTTTCCTACGTGTTAAGTCAGCGCATAACGTGGAATCTTGCCCGTTAGCCATTTCAAGTTTAGAGTGCGCAGATTCAACGCTCAACTAAGACCTATTTTTCCAACTTAAAGGAAAAACAAAATACATAAATCATCTGTTAAAAAAAATAACTAACATATTAGTAAAAATGTCCCAATTATTTTTACATCAGATAAGTCAATGGCATCGAATATAAAACAACAGTTTAATGGTGAAACTCAGAAAATCTGAACCAAAAAACCTTTTACAAATTCAGATGAAGGGTCGAAATTATAATAGACCCATAGTAGGAAAAGTATTTATTTTGATTCAATAAAACCAATGTCTAAAAGTAAAATAAGTGGGAAAAAATCAAGTTTAAAATAACAGTTTAAGATAATATTTGATTTTCCAAAAAAAAAATATTGACAAAAAGAACAAGGTCAATTTTATAAATTTTGTTGGATATTTGAAATTGTAGTTAATGAATTGAATATTTCAATTTGAATTAAAGACCTGAACTTTTTTTTATAGGGGTTGAAAAGGAAAAATTATGGACAACTGAGTTTTGTTGTTGTCTGTAAATAAATCTTAACCCATACACTAATTTTTAGTTTTCTTGGACTTAAAGAAATTGGTACAAAAGACTCATGTATAACTTCTTTCTCATGTTTTGTTCTTATTTTTAATATGATTTCAACCAAAAAATCCGTCCACGGGTTTTTGATATCTTCAGAAATAAAAGTTGAGTTCTTCATTTCTAACGAAGGATATCTAAAAATCTAGTCATTTTTTGATTTTTTCCCGATTAGAGAATAAAGCCCTAAAATAATAAAATCATTTGACCCCCGATTTTTCCTAGGGTTCTAATAATTTTCGGAATCATCAACAATAACGTAGCATGATTTTAGAAAATATAAATTTTCGTAAGATTCCAATCGTCATTTTTACGTTAACAATGGCATAATATACAGGAAATTGTCAATGAACCTTTTGGGTTGAAAATTTCCTCAGCCTTCATTTAGATAATAACTATTTTATTTGTATTCAGCACGATTCAAAATATATAGCAAAATATTTTGTTTTTTGGAATAGTTAATCCGGGGGAGAGGACGCAGCACCCCCTGGAGACGAATTTTTCGGTTGAAATCATGTTTGGGACAATCTATCGATAAATAAAAAATTGGCTTTTTGTACTTTTTGGCAAGTTCACTTATAAATTTCACTTTCACAAGTGTACTGTAATAATAATAAGTCTGGTAATATCATTATATCCTGAAAATTTGAGCTCTCTAGTATTTTTCTGACCAAAGCTATGATAGCTTGAAAATACTGCGGAACATTTCAAGAAATCGTATGAAGTACTTTGTAGAAGGTATGTAGGTTCTTCATTTTAGTGTAACAATAATATGTAAAAGGAAGTATTTCTTTTATTTTTTAACAATTATTTCAACAATTATTCATATTACTGAAATATTGACTTCTTTATTTAATGCGATTGATATCATAATTAATGTTGGAGAAAACAGTGCCAATTATTAAATTTGTTGCATGTAATTTTACCTTATCTTCCCTTAACTTCTTAACTTCCTGTTTTGATTTATCGGCTGTTTATCTCGTAAATGTAAAATATTGTTAGTTAGTATTGTTAAAGGTGATTCAAACAACAATATAAAGTTCATTTTAAAAAAAAGAAACCATTCCTTATATCCCCATTTGGCAGTTGAAAATTCTCCTTTTTGAAATTTTGAAATAGAATAGTGGTTGTCCTGTTGCACACAGGAAAAAAAATCAAATTAAAATTCACTCAAAAGCCTTGTTTGATAATCCGTTGAGAAAACTAAACCTCATAATAAAAACAGACAGATTAAATATTCAATAAAATAAGGCTATCCGTAATTATTTTTATATTTTGTAAAGGTAATTGATTTAACTATAATACATTACCTATTTAATATGACCATATAGTTTGATTTTTATTTTTTTTAAACTATGTTCCACCAATTTAACCATTTTGTAACTATACCATGTGATAGCTACCAAATTAATAAATAAGATATATTTTTAGTAGGTATCACTTTAGGAGTTAGTATCAAAAAACCACCCTCAAAAAATATACTTCTCGTTTTTTACAGTTTTTAATATTTCAAAAATCCCAAAAAAAAAATATAATTAGTTATAGTCATGAATAGTTTCAATTTCATGATATCATCAATTGGTACTGAGAAAAAATATTTACGTTACGGGTAGTCACCCCGCATTATTCCCTTACCATAGAGGTTAGGGGTGTGAGATTAAGTGTATGGCTATCTTAGATAAAACATTATAAAACAAAGGTAAGATCCCTTCATTAGCCGCGAGTGTACTTTTAAAACACTTAATTGGCTAGATCAATAATGGCGAACCTATGACCCGTAGGTCAGACACTGGCCAACGATAGCTAAGCAACCATTTGTTTGTTATGGTTGTAGAAAGAGACTTCCAAAGCACTTGTATCGTTTCCTTTCTGTTTCACCTTGTGAGGCGCTAGTGGGTGCCATGTACATTAGTAACCCACGAGCTAGTACTAAAAAATATGAACAAAATTCGACCCACGCCTTAAAAAGGTTCGGCATCCCTGGGCTAGATCCTTTATCTTTCCAATAATTTTATTGAAATTATGTAACTATTTTCCGAATAAACTCAAATCTAATTTGTTGTGGATCATTTACCAGCACTCAGCGAAAATGATAATCATACGGGTCTGGAAAAGATAATTTTAATCAATATGATATAGGTACATAGAGAGTTGATAGTGCAATTGTCAAATTAGAGAGATAACGATAATTCTACATGACTGATGCAATTCCCTAATCATTCTACCGATACGTGTATACGTAATGGCAATGTCGGTTTATTTGCAAACAACTCATAATGGGGTGTACGTAGTAAGCACTACCCGAAAATAGTGGCCCTTGAGTGAGTGACGTAACTTGATTCCCAAAACAACATCCCTTACGAGTTTCTCTCTTTGTAAACGATAGCGACAGCGATTGACAGTCACATATGAAATTATTATCGCATAAATGTCATGTTTGTTTCTGGAAATAGTGTAAGTCAATAACGAAACTCGATTTTCGAGTTCCTTTAACTTGAGGCTTAAGGGAAATTGAATGAGGGGGTTGGATCTGATCAAATATATATCGAGTTTTGTGCAAAACCGATAACTGCGTCATCAAGTATCGACATCAGTTTGTTGTAAATTGTTTTAAATGCAATGCAAACACGTTGTCACGATTGTGAGTGTGATTCGTTAATTTCGACACATTTAGAAACGCTAATTTGGGGGATTTTGCACTCGCTACCCTCACATTGATGGTTTTTATCAGTGCGAGGTTTATGACTTGATATGGCAAAGGGGATGAATGTTTTTGCATTGTTTCGATATGTGTAGTTTGCGGTGTTCGGGATAAACGAATTTATTGGATACATTCACTCTATTGTGCACCTGAAATGAATAATGAGACTAGACCGACGCAATTTGTGTTACAGATTCATAAAATTGAAGCAATTTATCAGAAGAGTCGCTCTTTCGCTCGTTTTAAATCTATAATTGAAGTGGCTGAGAACTGAGAAAAATTGAGCAAGAAATACGTTTTGAAGGGGTCTGTTAAAAATGAGTTTGAGGCCAATTTTAGTTGGAAAGTTTTTTCGTTTTTCTTTCTTTTTTTTTTGGAGGAGAGTTTTTCATTTGATTAGCAACCGTCCATGTTTGTATATTATTCTGAATGAAAACCACTTTCTCGGCGCTCTTTATTACATAATGTTCGGTCTGCTAATCCAGATTAGTTTTCCCGTTTGCTCTCGCTGTGGTTCATTGAAAAAGTTTGGCTTGGACTTGGTTGGGGTAGGAGAACTGTGTACAGTACATATTTTAATTAGGTAATTGAATTGAATTTGCAAATTACTTCCTGTCGCAAATGAAATTTTTCAATGATTAAACTTATTTAATATTTTCAAAGTTATTTTGAGGTCTTAAGATTTTAGGATCCAGAAAAAAATTGAAGAAATTAATACAAGATGCCATGCTTAACCTTCTAAGCTGTTGATGAAAGTGGTTTACATTTTTTATTATCTTAATGATTTTTTTAACTCAATGTATTGCTAAATGTATATTCGTGCTGATTTATTTCAAAAGGAAGCTTTTTATCACAATCAAATTGTTTAAACCTTGTTTAACAAAAATTGTTTAACACATATCATTAAACTTTTTTTTCACTTTTCACGATCTTATCCATGGCTTATATAAACTAACAGTAAATGAATCTCTTTTTTTGGATATTAAATACTTAATGTTTTTATTAAATCTTCGTACAGCGTTTCGCTACTTTCGTAGCTTCATCAGGTACTTCAACATACAGTAACAGATTAATTATAATATAAATATACAAAATTAATCAGTGAAAACTTAACAGATCAAACTATATTAATGCAAATATAAACATATCATATCTCAATTACAAAACATCAATTTTTAAATTCATTTCGGCATTAATACAACAATAATAATATGTTAATAGTATTCTCTTCTAAATTAGAATATGTTAAATGTAATTAATTGTGTATATTTATATAATTAACCTGTTACTGTATGTTGTAGTACCTGATGAAGCTACGAAAGTAGCGAAACGTTGTACGAAGATTAAATAAAAGCATCAAGTATTTAATATCCAAAAAAAGAGATTCTTTTTTTTTTATACTTACGTAAAAGCAAGATTCTTTTGGAGCTTTGAAAACTATGATATGTATCTTTATATTGTGATCTTATATAATTTTTCACTTTAAAGTTTAACATTGTCGCTTTATTATACCATGCAGGTTCATGGCTGCAATGAAATATTAAAGATAGGAGACATTGTATGATTTGCAAAATTACAAAAATTGCAATGGACCGTCTACGTAAAGAGAATGGTCGATTCAAGGATGCAAAAAATACTATATGTCATCAGAATCGGCAGGCGGATGAAAGGACGACCACGTTAAAGAGGAAAAGAAGAGGTTGAAGCTGACTTACGAAAAATGAGTTTGCAAAACTGGAAAACGAAAACAGAAGACCAGGAATCATGGCGAAATGTTACTATGCAGACCAATGCTCACGAAGAGTTGTAGAGCCAGAGGAAGAAGAAGGTGGTTCATAGTTTTATATTAAATATCTTTAATCCTTCTTGAGCTGCGTTCTATGCATGGTTAATTGATTAATTTTCCTTAAACTGGGGAAAAAATTTGAATAAAAAGTTGTTTATCTAATATTGGTGAAGGAAATGAGACTTGAATGTTTTAAAATACTTTCAAATGTCAGCTAGTTCAAGCTAGTTGCCATTATATACAGTGCAAAAGTGAATTACAGTGAAATGTTTAGATTGCTTGATGTCTTATAGTCTTTTGCCATCGGCAATTACCACTGACAAGTTGTGGACTCGTGTTAAAACTTAATCTGATCTAATTGGATATTTTCGCTGTCTTTGAACAGTTATACTGTTGACATAATACATAAAATATATTGTGGTTTTATTAGCGTATTATAATTAACAAATGTAAGCAATAAAAATAAATATGATCAAAAGTTCAAACAAATATATTACTGACGTATTGCCCAGATACGTATTTTGATTGCCTTGTAAACTTCTTCAGTGATCATTAAGTAGTTTTGGATCGCTCTGTACTTGCTATGTGGTGCGCCACTCATCACAGCGATTCAATACCTTGATAACCACTGAAGAAGGTTGTTTGGCAATCGAAATACGTCAGTAATACATTTGTTTGAATTTATATTCGTATCTATGTTTAAAGTTTACTTTTGTGAATTATATTATGCAAATAAGACCACAATGTATTTTATACATTGAATAAACAGTTAATATGATCTGCTATATTATTCGCCGGGAGGGAAATCATGATGGGGACAACTGATTCGATCGCAGCGCTAATGGTGGTCGAAATTTTGCTAAGTTATGCTCGTAATGCTCTTATAAATAAACACGTCAAAATAAAATTGAAAATAATAGTTGTGTTGTTAATTACAAATTATTACTTGTATATACTACTTACATTACTTATATATAACTTGTATGTCGATTGATTGTTATGAACTTTCAATAACACATTTTACAAATTCATGAAGTTATTAGTTTGACTACTATTATAACATAACTACATAAGCTATTATTAATATCACAAGTTAAATATTTTTCGAAAAGTTGGGTAATCAAATAATTTGATGCTAAATTTTCCATTTTTTCACTATTTTGTTTACATATTTTTCAACTTCTTCAGGCAATCACAAAACATGCATTCCATAAAATGTAGTTAAAACATAAAAGATAAAATTATCAATATAAAACATTAATTTAAATATTTACTTATTCACCCAAAAAAGTATTCATTGTAGAGAAATATTCCGTTATCGGGATATTTGATTTGTTTTTTTTTGTGCAATAGATTTTTATTATCTGGGGATATTTTATCGGAAGATTAAATATCATGGAACAGCATTTTAATCAAACTGTCACCAATAATAAATTAAAAGAAGTTTAAAATTTTACGTTTACGTAGTTTTATGGCACGTATATTTATTTTACTGTTAAACTAAAATGTTTATCTTTGCTAATTATTTGAGGAAATAGACCATCATATAGGCTTTATAATGTTTGTGTTTCATTAACAAATTGCTAGTACGTAGTAGTATGACCCATTGTGGTTCTAAAAGAAGCCTCTAATTCAATTGAATTGGGTTTTAATTGTTTCGAATAGAAAAGTTGATTATTTTAAGAGTATCTTCTATGTAATACTTGCTTGTGAATTTTATCTAATACTTTTTGAAAATGGAATAATCATTTCTTCATAATGGTTGTAGGAAGGTAATCAACGTTCATTTCGTTTCATTTGTTTTATCGTTTCTCAAACCATCGTACGTTTGTAAGTTCCAAGAGATATTGATTTAATGTGTCGAGCAAGTTTAAAATTTAAGATAATATATATTGGAGTCAAAAAGTCGAAAAGTTTTACAATCACTGGTGTACGTGCCACTCCGTTTGGTTGGTACGAGTATCCTTAAGGCGTGCAGCACTTACTTGATAACTAAACATACTGTTCGATAAATGTGCTCCGAAGAACAGGAACATGACACATTTCACATAATATGTGCAGAGAATGAACGATTAAACTTTAGGATTCGACAAGTGAAATTGCATATAAAAGATAACTTCAACTTTTATTTAAAACTTAACAGACATGAAAAACAATTTATTGTCTCCATTGTTCTCATCCGTGGCAGGGAATCGGGAGATAAATTTTCGCCAACTAATGGGAGAAAAATGAGATTTTTCCGAGTCCACTCACCTTTGATGATGTTATACCTGAAATGATCTCTTTAATTTCAGTGGACCGGACCAGACTCGGATACGTTTTACGTTCATCGAATTTCTCTGTGTCGTTGTCTATAATAAGGGTAATGGTTTCGATAGGGATGGGCATTGCTAATCTAAAGGGATCGTTTAGATGCGACTATCTGTTCGAGTTTTAACTAACACTTTAGTGTCTGGATTGTTTCATTAGTTCAGAGAAATTTTCATATTGGCTTTTCAATTTTGTTAATTTCATTAGTTGGACCACCAATTCAAATTATTGATTACAAATTAATGCAATTTATATAACATTGAATGACAATAAATAATGAAACCATATCGCTTTAAATATTGGTATTAAATTTTCTATTTATTGAATTTTCACTAAATAAAGTGGTCCTATAAGAAATAAAAATATTTTTTTACAAACTTATTTTTCTAAAACGAGTTTTAATTGTTTTTCCTATAACAACTACTCATGCTAATTCTACCCAACTTACTGGGTTGGCGTCTCTTTCCAATCAAATACACTTTTTTTATACTGTATTATATTTTCAGTTTTTTTTTATTACCAACTTTAAAAAAATTGATGCTTTTTTTTATTTCAGCCAATATATATTTTTGTTTTTTTTTTGTTTAACATAGTTTTTTGTATTATTACTAAGTACTAAGGTCTTTAACGACTTACGGGTTAATAAAAGTTCATAAATTGAGAAATATCGAAAATTTGCTCGATAGGAGATTTGAATTCAACACTTACCAGTTTTGGAGTGGTCACCTTGACCACTCATCCACCAGTAGGCTCATAGCTTAATGAACATTTGAAATGCATTAAAATATAATATCTGTTATAGTTACCTACTCGAAAGTAAAAATTCAATTTTGTAAAATTGATTACACCATTATAACACATATTTCTTCAAAAATGGAAACGTAGCCCAAGTTTGCGAGTGTATGCATCCAATGTTATTGTTTTTACTGGAATAAATATAACATTTACACTGGTTTATACCGTTTTTATTAATATTATTAACCGTTGCTTTGTAATGACCAAGATCTGTAGCGACTCTAAAGCAAAAAAAATCTGCAAATCAAGAAATATTGAAAATTTGCTTGATACGAGGATCAAACTCAACATCTATCAATTTTGGAGCGGCCACCTTAACCACTCGGCCACCAGTATGCTTCAGTTAATACCATTTTCTGTTAACTTACAGTTAACTTCCTTCAATGAATTCTTTTGTGAAAAATGTTAAAAAATCAACTAAATGAATTAAATGAATTTCGAGTGTTAATCAGACAAAATTAGTTCTCTAATTTCACCGTTTTCTCCTATAGAGCCCAATTTCAAATCTAAATTATCCAAGGTTCCACTTAAGTACAAACAGAAAATTACAGCAGAATCGGTTCAGCAGTTTACAAGGAGTTCAGTGTTATATAAGCATACGTACAGAAAACTAATATACATAAATATAGGTATTTTAATTTTTACTTTATAGAAATTAGTTAACAAACAATTAATTTAAAAATGCGATTAAACTCTTCAGGCTTATATCCTATATATACTAAAAGAAATATTCCAATCATATTTTTTGCTTAGATTTTTTAATTCATCCAGCGAAACGGATATGACGACTAGTGTATTATATAATGGCGGTTGCTTCGGGTTCTATTACATTCGCCGTTTTTTTAAAACAAGAATTCTCGGCAATAAAAACAATACCATTAATGATGTATCGATAACATTATATGTGATTTTTATAACAGGTTTTTTAATTTAGCCAATCTCAACGCTTTTAATGAGCGCTCTTTATGAACTATGAATGGAAAACTCCATAAGAAATAACATTGTAATTTTTGAACACAAACCTATTTTTGTTAATAACGATGCGGAATTACGTTTTTTTTTTTATTCTTCTTTTTCGATTTATTTTTTCTCCTATGATAATTACAGGTGAAATCGTGACCCTAGATATATTAAGAACTCTTTTATTGAGTTAAAAAGACTAGGTATAATTTAAATTTTCTTCGGTTTTTACATTCTGAAAGTAGAAACAGAAAGCTTAAATAAATAAAACATACTCCAAAACTAAATAAAGAGTTTGTGTTTGTCTTTAAACTTACAAAGTTGTAAAGTTAACGTGCACGTTATCCATGAAACTATCGATTTTCCATTTTCAAAAATTAAATAAATAAAACAATTTGTTATCGAGCTAGCTGACGGCATTTAATTATTTTAAATAAAACTTTTCTCTTCCTAATAGAAAATCAATAGATTAAAACCTATTTTTCAACTATAATAGCATTTTAATGGACTTCCAAACAAGTTTTACTATAATACTATTATGTACATAAATGCTCAGGGACGCACTATAAAATTTCAGTCATTTTAGAACGCATTTCTTCGTCATTGTTCCATAAATTTGAACTTCGATTTAAGACGCTAGTGTTAGTTTGTCGAAGAAAGCGATTAGAGTCATCCAATTTAACGCTTGCTTGAATTGTTCGAGGAGGCTATCGGAGCCTCGGAGGAATTGCATCGAAAAAAGGGTTAACAAATAATGGCATAGTTTTGAAAAATAAATAAATTTACAGAGTTGAATATCAAAATGAGATTTATGATTGAAGCATAAATTTCCTTGAGTCACTTGTGTCGGTTTTGTCGTTAATAAATATGCAAATATCAACAAATTTATTATGCATTATAACAATGTAACTAAGTGAGTAGGCAAGGATAATTTAACAACTCGATACGTTGCATTTTCTGTTGCAGGCTTTTGTTGTCGTTGAATTCAATCAAGTAGGGATTATAAAATATATATATAATATATATATATACATATGACTTGTTTCAAACGAGGAATAAACTCTTTACGTCCTTTGCGTTCCTATAGGACTTTAATCTCTCCCCGATTGAGATAATACTCACCGTTTCACACGGAAACTTTTGTGTTTTTCATCGTAGAAAAAGTAGGAATTTATCACTATTTTATTTACCGAAACCAGCTTTGCGAATTCCGCTTACCTGGAAACAGAAGAACGAAATTATTAAATCGTGATAATATTCACAAAAAAAGGAAAAAAATGGAAAATTAAATTACAATCAAACACACTTCTTCTCGTTTGCGATCAGGAAAAGATATGCACAGCAAATAAAGTCATAAACTTCAATTCATTCGAGCGTATTTTGATTGTTCTCAAGGGAGAGTTGGAGTGAAACGAATTATTTAAATAGCGCACGTTTTTAATTTAACATCGTCATTTAAAAATTATTCGAATCGCACAAAAAAAAAAAAACCGCCACCGAACAAAATATTTGCTTGTTAGACGAACGTTTCAACGTCTGTGCCATTTGCATTGTCAATGGCTTAAACGACCAAATGGTCCTTTGCCTTAAAAACCGCACGTATTTAAATTGCCACGGAAAAATTAAAAGGACTTGAGAAAATAATGAGCTGCGACAATCATACGCTATTTCAAATCAAAGCGATGAGTTTTTTATTAATGTCGGACAAAGAAAGTTTTGAAATAACCTCGTTTTAATTGCTTTATTAAGTATTTTGTTTTATGTATATAAGAAAAGAATATGATGGGTGTTCAACTGTAAGTGTTAATGTAACGTAAACTTTATTCACTCATCAGCACTTTGCTCGATTACACTTTCCAAAATATTTCATCTCATTTACTATGAGTTTAGTTTCAGCTGGCCAAGTTTAAGGGATGGTTTTAAATGGTCTACCAAAGTTAACAAAATTCATTTTCAAAAAATTACCACGTTTTTTAAGAATATTAAATTTAAAAAAAAACATATTTTTGCTTGAATAAAGAAGATTGACACAAATTAAAGTGGCAACGATATAAAAAAAATCAAAATATAAAAACTACGAAAAAAGGAACGGAAAAATGGACAATAAAAAAAGTCCTTTTCGATTTTAACATTTAGTCTCTCAAACTCAAAAACCAATAAATTTCGAGTCGGCGCGAAACTATCAAACCAAATTATTATTGAAGGTTGTTTAGAAGAAAATCATAAGGAATGAGAAAAAATTGCAGTTTTACAGTAGAAGTGAACTATTTGAACCATATGTTTGTATAATTTCAATTCAATTTGAGGCTTATTAACGAAGTAAAAAAATCGTAAAGTTGCGTAATTTTAAACCACTTAAGACAGAGTAAATGGAGAAAGTGATGCGTGACCGCAATCAATTCGTGATAACTCTTTTCATAGAAATGAACGTTTTCTGAAAAAATTGTGAATTATTTTTGAAAATATTCCGCGTCAATCAATATCAAAATCATCAACATTTGGGAGTTTATAAGCAAAGTATTTCAAAGTAAAGATAGAAAATCGGGGGAAAGTCAATCCGAGTGTATAAAAGCCTGATAAAAATATTTACAAATTATAAGCATAGAAAAGTCTTCCTTGTTCTCATAATTCCCCACTGCACTTCTTAACAACTTTAAAGCATGAAATAATGACAATAGACCTAATGCACATTTTTTTAAATCAATTAAAGATTTTAATAAAGTGTTGAAGAAACAATATTTAGTTTTAAAAAATTTGTGCTATGAGAGTCCAAAAACGATAAGTATGCTTGAGAGTCCTCCGTGACGTCATAGTACACATCAGTAAGCGTATTGAAACCAATTTCAATAGTATTGACACCAATATATAAACAGATTATTAAGACCTTGATTGAAATTGAATTTTGGAGAATATTTTTTAGAATTTTTAAACAAATATTTGAATCACTAATAAATGCAATCCAAAAATAAGAAAGTTGTTAATAGAAGCCTATAAAGACAATAAAAATCTGACAGTTTCAATTACGAGGTATAAGAAATCAAGATATTGAATCTAATTCATTTTGCTATTTGGAATCAATCCATATAATTATTGGAAGATTATTATTTTTATTTTGAAAAAAAAATATACTCTTAAAACCATTTAATTTTCGTTTTAATTATTTTGTTTCATCCTACAGAATAAAACTATTATCAAAAGTTTGTTACATGCACCTTTTATTTAATTTGACCAATACAAAATGATAAGTTTTCTGTGTAAGACAAAAAAGCTCAACGTTTTTAAAAACCACAGGTAGCCTCATGGGTTCACAACCAATTTGAATATTATGGAGAGTGATGATTCAGGAAGAAAATCAAATTCATCACTGTTGGTAGCATTGATAACAATATATCATAGCATGAATATATCAATTGAAATCGCACCACTCACATTTCAAAATTCTTTAGTTGACGTCATTTTTGAAGTTATACTTCCTTAGGTGCAGCATGAGAAGAAAAAATCAATTTGTTACGGAAGTTATTTTAAGAACTATTCTAAACAAAATGCAACTGCGTTTGTGCCAAATACCCTAAATCTATATATATATATATATATATATAATAAATATATATAAATATATAAATATTATATATAAATATATAAATAATATATAATATATATATAAAAGAAAGTCGTGTTAGTTACACTATTTATAACTCAAGAACGGCTGGACCAATTTTCATGAAATTTTCTATGTATATTCGGTAGGCATGGAAATCGGCTAAGAAGTACATTTTATACCTCTAGAAGATTAAGATGTCCCTGGACATCTTCAGCAAATTTTTACGCCTACTTGTCTATATACTATTTGTAATCATTGATGCCTATGATTTATTTTAAAAAACGTTTAGCAACGTTTGAATTTGGCATTTTTATTTATTAAATTTATATATTATTTACATATTTCACTTAATATTTATTGTAATATGGAACAATTGCGGAAATGACAATCATTTGCCAATATTGTAAGGCGTTAAAATACAGCTGTGAATCTACTGGGTTATGTTTGCTGGTGAAAAAGTAAAATTGCCCCAATTGGTCCCATTAGGTAGTTCTGTTATAAAATAAAAAATAATTTAAAATACCAATGATGCTAATTACTGGAGATAATAAATATTTTTTTTTAAAATCAAAAGTAACCTTTATGGTTGGAAATTTTGTAAATTAATTTTCAGATTCCAGGTGACGTAAACACTATTAGTTTAAACTTATACCATTTTTTTGAATTTATAATTAAGTTAAAATAAAAAACAGAATATATTAAATTAATATAACAGCCAAATGATGGTATATTCGAGTATGTTGGCAACGCTAGAGAACAAAAGGTGAATCATTTAATTAAAGTTATTTCTTTCATCAGTCATTTCGGTTCCATTCAAAAGTATATGGGTGATGACCTGATGCATGTAAAATGCAAGCGCTTATTTGTGTAGACTCTTATTTCCCCCAAAAAACTAGACTTTTACAAAAAAGTATACTGTCTTACGTGCGTTCATCAGTATATACATTTTTTTATAATTTGTATAATTGCCTGTATAATTTATAAACCTTGGAAAAAGCTCGCAAGCTCGCACGTTTTTCGATTATGTATAGTGTTTACACTAAACAAACGCGTACAAAACAAATAGGTAAATGGGTAACCTTTGCGCTTTGAGCTTTCCCACTGCCCAACACGTAAATATACACATGTATTTGTTCACCCTTTTTCTACAAAGCTCGTTAAATTAAGAAAAATCACCGAATTAATATATAACTTTGGGACGTAACGACTAATGTATGAAATTTGACAAAAGTTCTTTTTCTAGGTTAGTAAAAAAGTTTTCTACTTATATATTCTGTGTAATTTTTTCAGCGCGGAACTGTAGGAAATTTCCGATAAGTTTGCCTGTTCCAAGTTTCGTCGTTTTGTAACTTATCTCTACCTAGATGGGATATATGGTATGAACATGCATTTTATTAGAAAACTTAGCCAATATAAAGCTTTGCTAGTTTTGCGACATGCTGCACAGTGTATGATTGGACTATCATCGTTTCGTATTATTATGTTAACGATATCGTACGTCAAATAATGAAACTAACAGATAAAATTACAACCCTTTTCATCGGAGAGCATTCATTGGAAATAAATGAAATAAGTTATGAATTTAATCTGATTCTCATCAAGAAAATGTAATTTGTAAATTGTTACAAAGGTGGAAAAGTCTTATTATGTGTTGGCGGACGAAATAAATCGTATTCGCGCTAGTTAAGCACCTATTAAGCAAACGAATAGCTTTTCGTGGCCATTAAAACGGCCAAAAACCTGTGTATTTTCACGTCGTTGGTGTTTCGCGTTATAAGTAGACAATGTAATGCAAAAGGGGCAAATACTTGCAGCCGCCTCATTCATTTTGTGAGTTTCGCAAAGAAATTCGGCTGAAAACATAAGCGGAGGCCCGCATAGATATCTGGCTAATTCCTTGCTATGTATTATGTGTACGATTTCACCTCGGGTGTTTGCCGTGATTTACGGTAGTTTGACTGTTTGTTTGACTTTTATTTAGTTGTGCGGCCGAGAATTAAGGAGATGAGTTCTTCTTACCAACTTGAGAGATCTTTCCAAGTGTGTTGTCTGAGGGTTGGTTCTAGTGGTGTAAATAGAATGTTCTAAACAACACCAAAAACCAACTATCACCCTTGCATAACAAACACGGTTAATAATGTACGAGGCAAACGACGCAAGCTAAACAATTTCTACCGCAACCATCAAACATCATCAACTTGAAATTTCACCAAAAACTTACAAGTTTCGGGAAAACTACAATTACTTTACAACTAATTCGTTTTGGATCTTCAACTACATTCGAAATTAAATTTTCGGAATGTGTATTTACTCTGTCATACCTTCATTATTTGTAAGGTGCTTCTAATTTGAATCCTTAAATAAATCCTATTGTGATATAACCAGCTTGTAAAAGAAAATAGAATAAACGTGTGGTTTTAACTAAGTGAGAGTGAAATTTTTCTAGTGAATTTAAGAATTTTTTTTTCAATTGTTATTTACCATCGCTTAATAACTACGAAGGTTTTTAGTGACTCTAGATTTATTAAAATCTATAGTCGAGAAATATTGAAAATTTGCCAGATACGAGGATCGAATCCAACCTTACAAGTTTAACGTCCATCAAGTAAGCACTACACTCTTAGAATTTTGAAAAAAAAAACGGAATAATTTGGTGATTTTTTATCGCTCGCATATTTTCCATGAAAACCCTATGTAGTGTTTAGTAGACGTTTTGAGCTTTTCTATAAATATTAAAATATCGAAAAAAAATTTATGCCATTAATTAGTGTTTTAATGTCGTTCAACAATTCCGAAGGAAATATTTTCTTCCGAAAAAAAAGCTCGATTTTAGTAATTTTCCAAATATTGATATTTAAAAAAAAATCACCATTAATTTGTGTTTTTTTGCTGTTCGAGAGTTTCGAAAGAAAAAAATTAATAGCTTGCATATTTTTCCGGGAAACGCTATTTAAAGATAAAGCTCTATTTATTTACACATATATCTATCATAGCAGCTTTAATACTTATGAAAGTGATGATGCACGTGAAGAAATTATTTCTTTCAGAAGACTCGAACAACAAAACAACACCAATTAATGGTGAGAAACAGTTATGAAAAATTCAATATTTGAAAAATGATCCAAATTGAGCTTTTTTTTAACTTTTAAACAGTGTTTCCCGGGAAACTATGCAAGCTATGTAAATTTTTCTTTCGGAACTCTCGAACGACAAAAAAACACCAATTAATATCGCAAAAAAAAATCAAAATTTCGATATTTGGAAAATCACCCAAATTGTGTTTTTTCTTCAAATGGCTATATCCGGGAAAATATGCAAGTTATAAGATTTTTCTTTCGGAATTCTTGCATGAAAAAAAAAATTGTGCTTAAAAAAAATTTCGGTATTTTAATATTTATAGAAAAGCTCAAAACATCAAGTTAGCACTTCATTGGGTTTTCATGGAAAATATGCGAGCGATAATTTTTTTTTCCAGAACTTTTGAACACTTTTTACAAAAAAACAACAAAATATTCCTTTTTTTTATAGGATTATTATAGGTTAGGTTAGTTAGGATTACGTCGATGAATCAGAAATAAGGTGGTTTAATTTAGGTCTTGTTGAAGTGTGGTGAAAAATAATGAAAATAAAAGAGATTTCCCGGTTATACATTGGGCGTGATAGATATTTTTTTTATTTTTTTAACTTGGTAAATATGATTGAAATTCGTATGAGATGAAGTCTTTGTCGATATTAAAATCATATATTCTCGATTATTTTTAATGGAGTAAAATTTTGAATAATAAAGAAAAAATCACTGACACGATCTTTACATTAGTCTCGATTTTTCTTTGGCATCTTTCAATCTTTATGTTGAAATATTTAGCTCATAAATCTCCAAAATTTGATGATTTTGTTATTGATTGACGCGAAATATTACGAAAAAAAGTTGGTTACGATCACACTTAGCTCCCATCTACACATGATAAGCGGTTAAAAATTACGTAACTTTACAATTTTTTACTCTATTAATTAGCTCCTAATCGACTTGCAATTTTATAGAGACATGGCTAGAATAATCAACTATCAAGGTATCTTAATGGGTGATAAAATTGATTATAATAAATTATTTATCCACTTACAAAGTAAAATTAGAATAGTATTGGAGTTAAGCAAGTTCTATGGTCAAATAAAAAAAAACATTTTTACGATCTATTTATTTTATCAAGAACATCTGCACCTCCACACTTATATCAAAAATTAAAAATGAAAATTCCTAAAAAGGAAAAAAAAGGACAAATTTTCCATAAAATTTATACAGGATAAGAAGGTTAGGTGGTAATTCTAACAAATAAGTTTATGGAGCCTGAAGTATAATATAAATTGTTTAGTTTCAAATTGTCAAATGTCCAAAAATAATAAAATAAGAAAATGTTACTCTAACAATGGTACATTTCTAATTATACGTAAAAAACCCTACTGAGGGTAGCCGAATAAATCTAATTAAGCGCCATCGACCCTAGTGTGACGGTTCCCTTTCATTTTTATTCAGCACAAAAAAGCAAACTGCGCTTAATGAAGTTTATATATAAAAAATATTATTTTTTCTCAAATAAATCTTATCTAATTGACTGCTTTCCATAATTTTATGCAAGTATGCTTCTTTGCTACGTTATTTAATAGTGATTCCAAAGAAATTTAAACTAAGGAAAACGATTTATAGCTACTAATACAAAACAAAAATCTTAACTTTCAATTCAATTTATTTGAGGATCAAAATTTAAAATTTGTATGTTTTTGAGTTGTTTCAATCAAAAGTAGCCGACTTAATCATTCCAAAAGCAATTGATAATATAAACAGGAATAGTTTATTTTGAATATCGTCACTCTTATTTCATATTCATAAACTTTATTTTTCCACATTGAATCTCTGTTTTACTGCATTTAATATTTCTTTTAGGCAGGTTCTACAATTAGTCGCTTGTCGTTGACGGGAGTCGCTAGTAGGTTGTCGTGAGTCGTCAGTCGGGAGATAAACGGCAGTGCATTCTACAATTGCGTAATGTCATTTATTTTTTATTGACATTTATTTATTTATTAACAATTATTTGACACAACCTAAATGCGAACGATCCATATTTGGGAGTTGTTTACAATGAATATCCATGGTTTCCATGTTTTATAAATTAGAACAATAAAAATAATATGCTGTCGTTTGTCGTAAGTCGGGACAAGTTGAGCATTGGCCAACTCTGTCCACGACAACGACTCACGTCAACGACGACAACTGTCAAATGCTGTCAAAGTAAGCACGCATGCGCCCGACAGACGACAAGCGACTAGCGACTAATTGTAGAACCAGCCTTACAGACATATTGGACAAATCGACAAATTTGTTGTATCCATATTTTACATAATATTATTAAATTTGTAGCAGGAAATAAAACAATGTAAATCCGTATACTAATAATTAATTCTGCTAAGTTTCGGTCGCTATTTGAACAAAGTTCATTAGCTATTGTAGTACGTATGTCGTTCAATTCGCAGATCATTTATTATATTGACGTTAATTTTTTTCATGAATTTGACGCCTCAACAATATTTCTAAAACACATTTTTTAGGGATGGTATAGTTAGCAATTGCATCAAGAATGGGGATGCCAGATTTAAGTTTTTAGTATTTTTTTTTTTTTTTTGATAATGGGGCAAAACCAAACACTTATTACTTAAAAGAACCTAGGGCTTTAAGCATGGTGAATCAGTCCTGGAAAGAAATTTTAATGATACTTAAGGCGTGTTTAGGATGTAGGTGTAAATAAAATATAAAGATCGTGGTATGTATATGTTTTAGATATCTATTTTAATTAGCTTTTTTAAAAAAATATGAGAGAAAAAAAACTTTTTACATTGATTCAACTGATTAAAATAAAATTTTGATATCATTTAGACTTTGTAATGTATTTTTAAAAAAAATCAGCCTTAATATTAACCGATACATTTGCACTATTTTTTCGAGAAAAAAAAAACCTTTTTTCGACTTTCGGTTCGATACCAAATTTTGACTAAAACAAAACAAAACGTTTTAAGGTGATCAAAACCTTTATCCAGAGTTTTTAAATGTTTTTTTTTAACTAGTGTATTTTTAATACTACAAGTATGGACTATGGTAAGTAAATAAGTATATTTAATAATGATAATGATGAGAACCGCCCTTTGTATTTGTTCCGTGCAGCTACGAATATGTTAATTTTATGTAAAAACATTGAACATTATTATCTTATTAAGTTATAATTAATGTTATCATAATTTCCATTATTATAAGTTTTTGTAACTTTAATAAATGAACTGTTCATGAACAACTAAAAAATACAATTTAAGTTCGTTATTTACAGGAATTTATATTTTAATCGTTACTAACAACGTTTTCGGTTTACTGATTGGATTCTGATGCTTAGATATAATAACCAATGGTTAGCTGATTTCATTAATTACTATTGCTTTATTTAAGACATTGTCTATCAAAGTCTCAGTAAACACTATATAAATCAAATTTTATTTATATTTAAATTAAGCCATTTTCCAGAATAGATGATAAAATTCAGATCTCAGCTTTTATTAAATAAGAAGACAATTCAGGTTGTTTAAGATCGTTTTTTTTAATATTTTTTAATATTCAAATTAGCTACGTTTCGTTACGTATCGTAACTTCATCAGGCTACTTGAATCACAAAAAATATAATCATTAAAGTTACATTTTTTGTGATTCAAGAAGCCTAATGAAGTTATGATACGTAACAAAACGTAGTTAATTTGAATATTAAAAAATATTAAATAAAATAAAAACCGATCTTAAACAACCTGAATTGTCTTTTTATGTAAGTGCAGCATAAAGAAGCATAATTTTGGTTGAATAGCACGCAATTTTTCATAAAGGTAGGTACTATGTATGTTGTTCAGTTTTTAGAAAAAAATTATTTATGCATGAAAAATTATATCAGGTAGATTAATACAGCCAACATGTCTGATAATTTAACTTTAAACAGCGATGGAAATTGTCCTTGTAATTGAATTACAGGAATCCATTAAATAGGAAAAGTTCACATAATTAAATGTCAACTAAATACCACAACCAAGCCTGATATTGGCTTGACCAACCCAAAGTTGCGGTTTAATTTCGACCACGAGAAGTATACACATTGAAATTACTTTGTCTCTTTGCATTCGGTCAACCTGCTCGCAACGGTCAAGCTTTGACATGTAAATCACACCCATCAAGCTTACAAAAGCACAAACAAAATAAGCAAAAAGTTTCGGAACGCAACATCCAAAATGTGTCACAAGCCGAACGTAAAAAGCTCGCATTGTTCAATCCAAATACGCGGAGCTTTGATTAAAGAAATATTTACATTTGGACAAAAAGACGCAAATGAATCATGCGTGTCGACATTTACAGCAGAAATATCTTTACAGTGAAAATTTGCGGCTTTCAAACGGTCTCACACACTAATATGATGAAATTAATGAATTGGTGTGTAAATACAGGGGGAGGATGTAAGGGCCGTGTTAAATATTTATATGTGTAAACATTAAATAACCTCCATTACACGTACATCGTTAAATCGTTTTTACGATCTTTTGTGAATTTTACAGTGCGACCCACTAAAATTGTTTTTATTTTCTTCACGACGCGTTTAAAACAAATTTTATGCGAATTTCGTTAAATAAATCACATTTATTTACAAATAGTAAAATTTAATTTCGTAAAAGCTTTACCTCAAACTGAACAATCTTTTAATGATATTAAAACGAATTCAATCTTATTTAGTCTGATTTTTAAATTCATGTTTTCCATATATTTGAAATATTATCTTTTGTCCAAAATAGCTAAGAATTATCACGAACTTTTGTTGCTAACCTTCATATTTTCATTCAATTCTCTCAAATACATCTTATCAAACTCGATCGCTTAATGATTCTTTATATTCGAGATTATTATATGGGACGATCGGATCAACAAGTGAAGTATACATGGTAGATAATTTCAACTACAAAAACAAATCATATTTGCTTTTTGAAGTTATACTTCTTTAGGCGCTGCATGAGATGGAAAAATAAATTTGTTACGGAAGTCAGTTACGGATGTTTGTTACAGAAGTTAATAAGGGCTGTTACGTTCCCTGAACAGTATGCTACGCTTGAATGTACGTGACAAAATGCAACTGCGCGTGGGCCCAATATCCTAATTTTTATGTCTACCATATGAACGATGTCTGAAAATATTAACAACCAAAAGAAAACTATATTTGTTTTATAATTGTATTATATTTGCCAAAAGCAAACTATAAACAAACAAAAACAGTGTGTGTACTTATGTAGGTACGCGTGTGAGAAGTTATACTTCTTTGGTATAGTTAAAAATAGGTTTTTAATCTACTGCCGTAGCCTCTTCCGGTAGTGCCTGAACTGGCAAACCAGTTATATTAGGTTTGTGATTACTAAAATATGATACAATTTTAAACACAAATTATTTTTTATATCAAAATGCATAAAAAGAAAACATATGCGGCATAGACAAAGACAAAGAATATAAAGTATTAAATGCATCCAAGTTAGTGGAATACAAATATAATAATAATTGCCTCAAATTTGAACTACCATGTCATTAGTTTCAATTGCTAATTTTAGCCATTTACCAATTGTGTTAGTGTTGGGCGGTGAATATTTCACGGAAAATTATTGGTTTTCAACTAAAATATTAAATTGTCTATTTAATAGGGTGTCCGTTATTTCCCAAATTGTTTTTTTTACAGCGATCCCCCCTAAATTTTTAGTTTAAGATAAAAAAAATTAAGCTCTTAATTTCTTGATTAAACCGTGCCGGAATCATGTTACTTTTACCATTCAGTTCAATTATTATTCTAATTTTTACCATTTCACCTGACGCCATCTATGAGAAATTTCTTAGAACTTGTATTCAACATCATTTTTATTGAGGCTATAGTCAATTGATTTGTCGTTAAAAAGTTAAATGTTGAATAACTTTTAATGGAGTGATTTAATTTAAAATTCATAAGAGATATTTTTTGTAGAGCGTTAAATTTTACGTCAGAATAATTTGACTTTAAATCTTTTAATCCATTTGTTTCTGAGAAAAAAAAAATAAAAGTAAAAAGTTAAATAATCCCAATTTATTTAAATGGTAACATTAACATGATTCCGGTTCGGTTTAATCAAGAAATTAAGAGCTTAATTGTATTGGATAATTTTTTTTTGTACCCTAAACTAAAAATTCAGGGGGCGATTGCTGTAAAAAAAACAATTTGGGAAATAACAGACACTCTTCTATTTATGCATAGAAACTATATGTTTTCATATTTGGTTACTTATACCAAATGTATATTCCTTATTATTTGAATTAAGCGTTTAACCGAATTGACACAAATAGGGTTCCATGCTTGAAAAATACTGATCGAAAACCTTTACCAGATAGTAGATTGTTGCCATAAAATATCATGTTTAGATATGTTTAAACAATCCTAAATAGCAACGTCTTAAAAATTATATTAATACAATAGTAATTGAATATTTTATTTACCTATTTTAGTAGGTATGTTTTGTATTTTTAGTAGTATGTTATGTTTTTGTAGGTGTTTTAGAGTATTTTAGTCGTCTCACTACTATGCATATCGCTCCCAAAAATCAACCAGATTTCGCCCGCTTGAACCGTTCTTTCTCGCTAATCGTTTGCGAGCAACTTCATACTGTATCGTTAGAGCGTCATTTTTTTTTAACGATTAACTCTCATTAATTATTTGTTCATAACGCTAGTAAAGAAGTATAACTTCAAAAAAGTTTTGAAAAAATTAAAATTCTCTCCTTTGTGAAAAACTAAAATATTTCAATGTTTTTGTATAATTTTTTCAATTGAATCTCTATGGAACAAGTTTTTTTTTCAAAGTGTTGGGGATAAATTCTGGTCTTTCGTTTTTTTCCAATGAAAGAATTTCACTTAAAACCAGAGTTCCCTCTTGGCTAATTCCCCAAAGTATATTAATTTATACCGACAAAAATCGAAGTACATTGTCATCAGGACTGACAACATTACGTCTGATTCCAAAGGGAAATTTAGCAAGCTTTTTACTCATTACGTTCCGAGATGAGCACTGAAAGCTCTAAAGCTGCTACGTACAGTGTAGTGCAGTATCGTGTCCACCCTCTCATAACACTTAGCAGCATAATTTTTTGGACCCGGATGAAACGGAACGTGGCATTCAGTGCACTTAATCGCAGTTGCATTGTGTTTATCTCTATTGTGAATGTGTTCACGGTAGTGAGCTTGTGATGTTGATCTCATTTCCGCGCCAAATCACGACTCTGACGGTGCGAGGAGACGACGGTTGCTTGACCAACCGTTATAAACCGCACACCACCCAGCCATATCAGACTTTCTCCCTCGGGAATTAAATCAACTAACAAACACGCCATCTATATCAATATATAAAACCACCAGATAATTCAAAACCATCCACAAAAAAGCTACGAGCTGCAAAGCTTCAAAGCCTTGATTTTCAAACTATCCATCCCGGCATATTTGGATAATAATAGACGCGATTAAATCAACTCAACTTGCATCGAATTGCGAGACAACAAATCAATAAAACGAATATTTCAGAGATATTTGTAGCAAAAAACAGTCCATGTTACAATCGATGACCCGTATCGCAAAAAGTTCGACCAATTAAAGGGATAAAAAGACATTAATCAAATAACACAATTGGCAAACTTGAATAACGTACATAATACCAATGCTAAATACAAATATTCACACAACAGATCAAAGCTTTTGTATTTGGTTTATAAATATTTAAAACCGGAATGAACGATAATGATTCACACATAAGAGAAAAATAAAATTCCATTTATCAATTTAATCAACTTTTAAAAATACATTTTTCATTTGATCGTTTATAAAACACCCTCTTTTCAATCAATCGTTACCATCACATGGACTTTCATGTCCAATTTAACCTAGAATAGTAACCATTAGCCACTTGTAACAGAAACATTTTTCAACTTAACTTTATGCATATATAATTTACTTGATAAGCAATTATTTAATTAATATTCCAAAAGGTTTTAATTTTTTTTTTAATTTTATTTATTTATTGTCGCTCTAGCTGCTAAGGCTATGTCGCGCCTTGCTAAATTTTAGCTTAGTCTACATTCTACATGGTATATAATATAGTCTTAATACAATATAATAAAAATAAATGATATAAGACAATCCAGCTCTCCTTATGACCCGCCAACACTCCAGAAACCCGTGTTCTGTTTTACCTTGTTCAATAAGTTTTGTCGTTCGATAAGAAAAACACAATTTTATGGTTCAAAATACACTTTATTATTCAGTATAATCTCCCTGAACATTAATACACTTGCTCCAACGATCCTCCAATCTGTGGATCCCATCCCTGAAGTGAGAATCCGGAAGGTTTGCAAAATACGCTTCAACAGCCGTTATGACCTCTTCATTTGATGAAAAACGCTTGCCACGCATAAATTTTTTGAGTTCTGGAAACAAATGGAAGTCGCTGGGGGCCAAATCTGGTGAATACGGTGGGTGTTCCAACAATTCGAACTTTAATTCATAGATTTTAGCCAATGTCAAAATGCTCTTGTAACACGGTGCATTGTCCTGATGAAAAAGGATTTTTTTCTTCTGCAAACCGGGTCTTTTTCACGATTTTTTTCCTTCAACTGGTCCAAAAGGTTGCAATAATATTCAGAATTAATTGTTTTACCAGTTTGCAAGTAATTCACAAACAAAATTCCTTTCGCATCCCAAAAAACTGATGCCATAACCTTCTTGGCCGATTTCCGGACATGAACTCGTTTCAAAGCCGAACAACCAGGTTCACACCACTTTTTAGCCTTTTGTTTTGTTTCAGGATCATGGTGATAGACCTAAGTCTCATCCATAGTGATGAATCGACGCACAAAATCCACTTTATCCTTTTTAAAACGCTTCAAATGTTGCTGAGAAAGTCGCATTCGAATGTGTTTTTGTTCCATTGTTAGCGAATGCGGCACCCATTGTGCACACAGCTTTCTAGAACCCAAAATTTCACTTAAAATATGGCTCCTACTGCCTAATGAGATGTGTAGAGCCTCTACTAAATCTCTCTCAGTCAATCGACGATCTTCCAAAACCATATCCTGTATTTTGGCTATGATTTCTGGTGTTGATGCGCTTTTTGGACGTCCATGGACGTGGATCGTCTTCAAGGCTTGTACGACCACGTTTAAATTCAGCAACCCATCTTTCTTCTGTTCTAATTGAAGGTGAATAATCATTATACACTTTTAACATTTGTTCGTGAATTTCTTTTGGTGCTAAACCTTCCAAAAATAAGAATTTTATCACTGCACGATATTCAATTTTTTCCATTGTAAAAAATACTGTGACACGGCGACACTAAATGGCTTGTAAACAAAGAATGAATTGACAGATTGAAATGAAACTTCACATACGTGCATATGAAGAGTGTACCAAGAAAACAAAAAAAAATTGGGCTAGTAGAAACGCCCTATCTTATCGAACGACAAAACTTATTGAACAACCTGTTAATTGATAGTCAATAAATGAAAATTTTTTAACGGATACAGATCATTATTAATACGAGGAAAAATCAATTTTTAAATACGAAAACTTGAATTTTGACCGAAAAAAAGTTTTATATATAATGAGCAAATGAGAGCCCAAAAACGATAAGTGTGCTTATGAGTCTTATGTGACGTCACAATACGCGTATTGAAATCGAGATTTAAAGAACTCAATGAGTGGTTACCATAGAAACAGTAATAATTTATAGAATTTTTAACATTTCTAACAATTTTTTGCTATTGAAAACCATTTAATACCCTAAAAATATCTACAATTTTTTTTCCTTAGAAGCAGAGATTGTGTTGATTTCAATTAGTTTAAATCATTAACATAATGTTTAAACTGTTTAAACAGGCTTTTTCTTTGTGTTAAACTATATTAATCATAAGGTAACGTCCATAGAATTTTGAAGTTTGGTATAGTAATGCCAATTAAATGCCTGACCAATAGGAACTCGTTTTAAGCATTTTAATTTAACAATTCTTTTTGCATTATAAATGAATATTTTTGAAATTGTATTAAGTAAAGTTAAAAACTAACAGCTACATTATATTTTGGCATTAGTTTAGTACACTTTTAAGACATTTAAAATTATTTTTAGAACATGTACATTAGGTCTATTTAACTACTTGTTGAGTTCTATTAGCCACATATTTGGTCGAACCAAAACCTACTAGAGTATATAACATTGATCATTACTACTATGACATTAAAGGGCACTAAGGACGATATTTACAAGGTGTATATAAAATCATTACAGGACTGCCAAAAATTGATTTTTTAAAAAAAATATATATTATATAGTAAAAACGGTTTTTTTTAAAGGTACGGTCGCTATTTTGAAATTATTAAATAGAAAATTTTCCTTGAAAATTTACAAAATTCGGGGAATAAGTGAGAATATAAAGAAGAAAAAACGTTTATGTCGTAATTATTTGATTGGAAAATTTACCTGCCAGAACTATTTTCTTTAATGATAGATGTATTAAGTAGCCACAATTATGTACGAGAATTACATCGGAAGATCTTCTAACAAACCCTTCAGATACAATCATTTCCAAACAATCTGGCACACAAAATATAATAACCCAATCAAAATATATATTTCAAGTTACAATAATTAGCATAGAGCCGAAAATTGATACTGATCTTAGGTACACTATTACAGTGGAGGTATCAAAGATCCCCATTGAATCCAACTGCGCTAAAAATTTTGTTGAAATTCGAGTTAAAAAATAGAATAAAATAGTTATTTTGATTTTTTTTTGCAATGGATAAATTTATTTAAAAAAATCACAAAAAGGTGTAAAGTATGTGATAATCTACAAATCATCTGTGATCATCTTTCAGATGATTTAAATACTTTTTTCCTACGATCAATAGTTTCTTTGCATTTGGATTTCAAAATAACACAAAGATAAACTATGACATCTAGAAAACATAAAACGTAAACTACGATCAATTAAAGAAGGCACTTTACTTTCATGAGACGTCACCAGAGTTGCAACCAATCACGAAATGTTTTCGTTACTAGTAGAATTTGAAACATTATCGTATATTTTTATTGAATTTAAAAAAAAATACATAAACTACCTTGAAATAAAAGGAAATATATTTTTCTTGCTATAACTAGATAAAATTACAATGATTTGTTGGATTACAAGGTGCAAAATAGGTGCCAAACTAACTCTTATAGTCTGTTTATTCCATAAAAATAAATTTGTATGTAGTATGTTCCGTGGTTGAAAATGTGGAAAATTACATTTGTTTTTATTGCTTATTAAGAAACCGCTGATCCTTCAATCTTGGTTTCAACTAGTGTACTGTGACGTCACAGAAGACCATGGGTGTACCTATCATTTTTTGTCACATTTACATATTGAAAATAAGTGTAAACATACTGATGAATAATATTGTAAAGTTTCTACTGATGAATTTTAGTAATAAATCTTACTTTTTTTCGTAAAAGTTTAGTTTTCCTCCCTGGAAATAAGGGTTTACACTAATAAGCACTTGATTTTTATTTGCTTTAGTAAATTTTGGAATAAAATCGACAGTTAGTTTTAATTTTATAGAATAATTATTATAATATTTGGGTTTTATTCACTCATTTGTCTTCTCATTCGTCTATTTTAGTATAATTTTTTTTGATCTAAAGCTTGTTTTTTTTTTTTAAATTTAATATGATCCTTTATTGTTTAAAAAGTATGGTCTATTTATTTCAAATTATTGTTTGAAAAATAATTAAACTTTATTTTGCTTAATGCTACACTACAATGAGTATTTCATTCAACGTCTTATTAAATTTACTGTACGATTTTTATGTCGTAATCATATAAAATTTTACTGTTACAGCATATCATCGGATCAAGTTGTGAATAGTTTTTCTGATTTGAAACGTTTATTCAACAGAATATATCTCAAACACACTACATTGTGCAGTTTATTTAAGCATAAAATGTCGATTGTCAAACGAAAATAAATAATGAATATAAAATTGTGTAGATATAGATATATTTCAGTGCAACGAAACGCGCTATCCTTACACTATTCGCCATGTGAAGATAGAGAAATGAAGGAAATGGTTTTATTCTCTCGTTTTTTATATTTACCTTTTCTTTTTTTTTTACTCGACTCCAAAATCCAATAAAAATACAAAACCAATCTATGAACACAAATGCATGTCAATCTATCTTGTTTTGTATAAAACCAAGCGTTGTACATTTTTCGAATGTGGACAGGGGTGCAGTGTAGTTCGTCAGACGAAGACGGGCTCGGGGTTGAGAATAAGACTCTGAGAAAGAGAAGTGAAGATTTCTTCGTTTTTATGTTAGTTTAGCAGTTTACCGGTTTACCGATTTACCGCTTGGTCGTGGTGTGCCGGTTCAGAGAAAGTCATGTGTGTGTTATATGTTCATTCTAGGGGTGGTAGTCCTTTATTGACCATTTGCGGTAATGGCCTTCATGTTCAATGTTATCAACGGGCTTTCGGGTCGATGAGGATCGCTAGTTTCCCTCACATTTATCTATGTTTCTTTTGAACTGGAGTGAAAGTGACTCCTTCACAATTTTTCCTCGTTTATAAAAGTGTTAATATCACATAAGTTACTTTGAAAGCTCGTTCTCGTTAAATTTATGCTACACATTTTCCTAATTGTATCATTTGAAAGTGAAAAAGGTTTTCCTTTTTGTTCTTTGTTCAAAATTAGTTAAATAAAAACCAATTTAAAATTTACAGAAATAATTTTACTTTCTTCAGTTGCCCATAGTAAAAAAAGAAACTTCTATATAAGTCTCTTCCAACACTTCCAACTCAGGCGCTGTAGCAATTTGCTTAGTTCACTCCAAAGTTGGGCCTACGTAGACGGCGCTGGCAATTGATTCTAGTGCGGCTTATCGTTTACTCTACAGTGTGTTTTGCATTTATACTGATCAGGGACTTACATTTATCAATCATTTATTAAATATGTGGAAGTTGCTGATGATAAAAAAGCAGCTAAAGAGGTGGTCACAACGGAAAAATAGCCCTTAGAAAAAATATCCAAGTATGGAATCATCATCCATAAATAAAGCAGACGGTATTAGTCTATATAGACAGCATACTGCGCAGAATGGGAACTTCAATATCAGTAAACGGGCTTTCAATTAAATATTAAACAATTCAGCTCGCCACAATTAAGAAGATGTTTAATTAATTTGATGGTAAATAAGTATAAGCATGGATCAGGAACGTCGAAATTTTAAGAACTGAAGAGAACTATTTGGAATGGTTTCGATATTATTTCTGTACGTATTGTTCACTCGAATGCAATTTGTACGTAAACTTTGACATATGCCAGAAATGAAGAAGCAACGGTTATTTTCAAATATGTATTTATATGGTAATATGTAAAATTAAATTTTCGTCTCAAATCCATTGAAGCACACCCACAATCTGGCAACGTTGCGTTTTCGACTTTGTTTTTAATTTAATACACGATATTTTTGTTAATTCAAATTTAATATAATTAAATGTGTATACTACTACACATCCACCTAATAATTCTTTCTTTTGTGACTAAATTTTTATTAAGGACCGATATAATCGCCAATTAAATTAAAAACATAGTCGAAAATGCAACTTTGCCAGATTTTAGCTGTGCTAAAATGGACTAAAACCAAATTTTCTAAATAAAGTTTATTTTTTTATAGGAAAAACACTTGTGAAAAACTGTAATGTAAATTATTATTAATGAAAGGAAACTCCAAAACATTTGCGAAATGAAAAATATACTTAGATAATATTTATTGTCGCATCGTTCAATCGTTTAATTTTTATGTTCTGTTATATATATCTGATAATTCATATTTGAAAATAACCGTCCCTTCTTCATTTTTGGTATATGCCAAAATTTACGTACAAATTGCATTCGAGTGAACAATATGTACATAAATAATTACGAAACCATTCGAAACAGTTCTCAAATTTCGACGTTCCTGATCCAAGCTTTTACCAAATTAACTTTTAGTAAATTTTAGTAAATATGTATTTTGGTCATGCTAGTTGGTAATAAGCGTAATAAATAAAATTTGTACAGGAAAGTTAAGCCCAATCAAAAATTTGGACCCAAAATAAAATAGCTCTTACTTCAGGTTTTAAACAAAACCAATGGTGCGTCTATTAATATTAAATGGCCTGGGACTGTAGTGTAGAGCCCGTTAGGTTCCATCCTAACGGAAAGTAATACGGAGAGAGATCAGCTGCTTTAACTACAACGAAATGCAATTTTGGTGGAGAAGAGTTAGTGAGCGAGATATGCATGGAATATATGCGATATCATCCAGCGCTTTCAGTCTAAGACACTCAGGCTCATTACGAACGTCCCATGGTATATCACTAACCACGACATACATAAAGACCTGAAGGTGGGCACCGTAAGAGAAAAGATCGCCAGATTCAGCCAAAAATATCAAAAAAGACTGGAAGACCATGCCAATCATCTGGCGATCAGCCTACTTGACAAGAGCGGAGAGAACAATAGACTGAAGCGCTACACGTTTCTGGAATTGCCTCACAGGGAGTAAGTTCAAGGAACCGATTTGACTCAATATAGAGTCAATATACAATAGTCCAGGGACAAATTGCAAATACACGAAAACAGGAAATAATGCGAAAATAAAATATATGCGAATGAAGTGAGTGTATATGTTGATGATGACAATGAAATCTAATAGTTTAAACATTGATTTGATGTCGGAAGTTTTATTCTAGCTATCCATTAAAAATCTACACTGACTTTTTGGTAATAGGTTGCAAAATTTGAAACAATTACATTTGAAATCTCAAGATAAAATTTCCATGGGAAAAATGACAGAACAAGATTAAAAGGAGTTCATACGAAATGATTCAATAATATATCGAAGACGGCAAATAACTTTAAATTTTCTAATCTAAATCCTTCTTTCTTACGCGGATTTTTCGTACCAAAGTTCAAGAGGTTCAAATCGTCACATATCACGTAGAAATGTATTTCAAGTCCGTCATAAATATGGTGTCCACACAAAAGAGATAATAATACGTGAGAACAAGAGATTCCGCAGCATGCGAGATGGTGCATGTGTGATATGAAACGACAACGGTCCGTGTTCGCAAACGGCGGCGACGCCGACGCCGCGCCGCACCACCGCCAAAGCCAACATTGAAACCAACTCCGACGCCACTACCGAATCGCGTATTGTTGCTGGTAAATGGTTGGGTTTTGGAAAGCTCAACGCTGTCTCTTCAAAGCTACCCACCCACCCACCCCATCAATTGCACTGCACAACCCCCATCTCGAAAGCTCACGGTAATCCCAAACTTTTGGTCTTTTTGGCAAACGACACCTCCTCATTTTCGGCCTTGTAAATTATAGCTGCCGTCACCTATTGTGAAATCTGCAATTCACGAACGCAATGTATACTTGAAACGTTTTGCGCAAAATATTCAATTTACATCATAAATATACAAAACACATTTCAATATCAATGTAGATTTCAATCCAATAATTTAAATATTTTTAATTTAAATAAAATTGTAGAAAAAGAAAAACATTTTTTAATAAAAACAGTTTTCCATATAAGAAAAGTTATCGTAAACTGTTTCGCAATGGAAATGTTGAAAATTCGCTCGCGATAAGAAATCCTTCTTGCCACCCCATTCCCGCGTGATCCTCCGCTCGGTAAATGTGGGCGAAGCGCAAAATAAAACATTGCATTCGCAATAATAAATATTCGCTGTTGGGAAATAATTCCGCAAAATTTCATATGAGATATCCTTCTGAAATGTTAGGCCCGGAAACTCTTCCGTTGCGTGCAAATATTTCACACCTATTTCACTGGTCCTTTTTGGACGTCGCTGTCCCTTTTCCATAATTCAAACTGATTAAACCGAAAATTTATTCGATTCGTTTTATTTATAATACATATGATATGATACGAACGCTTGATTATTTGAGTTTTATTTCTGCCACGGTAATGATATTTCTATTTATTTTTCCATTTTTGTTCAAATAATTTTTAATTATTTTTTTTTTTGTGAAATGTAAAGCAATTGTAATTTAAATCAAGTGTAGTTTTGTATTGCATTTACTTTAATTAAACCAATGGTCCCTCGTCAAACGAAACCCAATTCGAAGCGTAATTGACAGAGAATTGCTGATATTTTTATGATTTTTCCTCATATCTGAAATATTCAAATTTAATTGGTTGTCAGTTATGAGCTTTAAATAAATCAATTATTTTTGACGTAACGTTTTGATTGAAAATTTATTAAAAACATATAAAATCATATAAAATGAAACTGTTAGTTATTTTGCTGAATTGTATTATTCGATTTGTATTATTTGATACATTTTGTAATTTTCCACTTATACAAATGATGCTACGAAAATTTATCCAACCAAAAATTTTTGAATGACAACAAAGTTTAAACTGATTTTTGAAATTAAAAACTTCTTTAGGCGCGTTTTTGTTCAAGAGTGAACCTAAGTGAATTTAATTATTAATATAATAATTGTCACCATTTAGATGTAATAATTTCGACCATAAAATTGGTACATGAAAATTGGATGATATGAAATATTTACCAACAATTGACGGTGAAGCATAATTTGATCAGAAATAACTTTTGACTAAGTTACTTCATAAATAAGTGAGATCCATTGTTTTTTTGTACAGCATTCAATTCTCTGAAAAAAATGCCAACATCTTGACTATAGGCACGATTTATTGTTTGAAAGTTAAAAATTCTAGAAGAAAAATATTTTTTCTGTGGTAATTTAATGAAAAATCGTAAAATTCAATATTAGAGCAGATCTTTTTTTATAAAATTGCCCTCTCCCTCTTTAATCTACAGTAAAAAAAACTTAAAAAAGATAAAAAAAAAGTCC
This sequence comes from Sisyra terminalis, assembly GCA_958496175.1. Classification (NCBI taxonomy): domain Eukaryota; kingdom Metazoa; phylum Arthropoda; class Insecta; order Neuroptera; family Sisyridae; genus Sisyra; species Sisyra terminalis. The sequence continues at coordinate 33,934,692 of OY292277.1, read as the reverse complement.
TGTCGAGGAATGAAATATTTTCTGATTTTCAATTTTTTTCCGACTATCCAATTTTCCATTTCTTGTTACATATTAACAAATATTTTGACTTAATAACTAGTCTAGAAAGCCCTCTTTAAACCTTTTTAAAAAAAAATTACCAAATGGAACACAAGTAGTACCTATTTGCATTGATTTAAATTTACAGCTAATTAAAACTGTAACTAATCGAAAATATGTGGTAAAAAATTCGGGCAGTCCATGTATAAATGCAGTTGTATCCACTAAAGTATAGTGAAGAGAATAAATATGAAGGTCATGTAGATAGAAAAAGTTCTTCTTCTCACTAACATTACTGTTATTTGCAAAACTTGCAAAAATTAACAAAAAGCGACTATGAAATAATATGACTTTAGTGTAATTAAGACTTTGTCATTCTACTTGTCATAACTAATCTTGTAAGTACTAAAAAAAGGAAACAATTGAAGAAAATTTAAACTGCTTATTATTCGAAAATAATTATAAATATTAGTTTACGAACTGGATTTGGAAGCCTGTTGTCAAATTTGCATTAGAACGGTAACTGTTATTCCACATCATAGTATTTTCCATTGTGTGGCAATTGTCCTAGTACATGCTGTTTAGTGTATAGGGTACCTAATATTAATTTTTCTAAAAGAAGTTTACATATAATTTATAATTTAACTGAATATTTTTAGTGTTAAAAACAAAGGAAATCATCCTTTGGGATTCTCGTTAATTTGGGCGTAAGATTAAAAAATAGTCAGAAATCATATTAAATTACTATTGAATGTTTGCTAATTATACTAATATCTAGATCATTATGGATCAATACCAGCAACCAGCATTCATAACAAAAAAAGAAGCTTTTACCAAAAATGATGATTGATAGAATAATTATTTACATAAAAAATATATCAAATATTACATTTAACATTGATAAAATTTTATTTATTTCCGAGTCACAACAAATAAGTTAATGAATATTAATATATATCCTATGACTCAATTTCTTCTTTATTACTACGCGTTTCAGCAGTTTTTACAGCGTCGTAATAAAGAACAAATTGAGTCATAAGACATATATTATTATTCATTTATTCAAATGTTCCATTTTTTTTTTTTGGATCAAGAAATTAGTTTTTGTTCAATCCCATGAGATTTATTGAGATTTATTTATTGAGAAACGACAGTTAGGGTTAATATTTTCACTCCTAGATTGATAGAATATATCCTTTAGATAGTTATTTGATAGATTTAACATAACTGTTAGATAAATTATTTATGCATCATTAATTTTTAGAGGAAATTTGAATTTTTTCCTTATCCTCCGAAACAAATGTTATCTTAAAAGTAAATAGCACTATCTATATGTGAAAACCGACGCTTACCATTCACTTTTATGCATTTGAACTATCTAAAAGCAGGCATTATTCCATTGTTAAATTATGAAGCTTTTCGAAGCTTTTGCTCAAGATACAGTTTTTCATTTATTTTTTTTGATCAATATTTGAAAATTTTTCATTTTGATTGACGTAAAATTATGAATATTTCAAAATGCCTAATAACAATGATATGTTCATGGACATTTATGGAAAAATGAAGTGATTGGACAAGGAAATGCGATCATGCTGCGAATATCAGATGGCGAGAAAGGTTTTCACGTTTCCTCTTTTCTCGGTCGTGTGCTATAAGACGAATAAATCAAACGAGGATTTTCTGACAAGCCCAACAAATGAATTATAGTTACCATACGAACAACCACATACTGTATTTAATGTACTTTTCATCCCTTAGGTCGCTATGTCCTGCTATTCCAACGTGAATTACACCCTCCTTGCTTTAAAGAATAATAACTTATTTAAACAAATCTAAAATTAAAGACAAAATTTTCCCTTGAACAAATTTACTAGAATTCTTGAGATTTTGACTTTGTTAAAATAAATGTTTTGTTAAGTTTACATTGACGAAGTGTTTATTTTTTGATGAAGAAAAATAGGGAGGGTTTATGAAGTTGGAAAGTGATTGAAGAAAATGTGATTTATATTAAAATTTTTAATGCAATAAAAAACAAAAAGAAACTTTCATCCAATTTTTTTCCGCGTTACTTGTAAGGGTTGATATAGATTGTATTGTATGTCTTCCATCTTCCCTTTATTAATATTTCTTTGAGGGTGGCAAAATTTGCATCAACAAAAGTGCATACATACACATATATTTTTGAATGCGAGCTTTTAACGTTATCATCCAGCATAAAAAGGAAAATACGTACACTCGAAAATATTTCCACCGAACAAAGGGTGGATTTGAACAAAAAATTTTTTTTGCAAACGCCGACAGAAAGGGAAAAAGACAAGGTTAAAAGTGAGCACTGTATAAAATAATCATTAGTGCTCTTAGAGTAGATTTAAAAAAAATTAAATATTTGTGTTTAAATTTCGTAAAATAAAAGAAAACTTTCAGTCGAAATCGACAGAAGAGCGAAAAACGGGTGGCGGCGAGTGGGATTGTAATATGGGAAACAGAAAACCACACATACTGAAATCCCAATGGTGATGCTGACGGTGTTCGTAATCAGGATAAAATAGTCGTTCGAAAATAGAGGAAAAAATAGAGAAACGAAATACGGAAACGGGTTCGATAGTGGGAAAAAGTCGACGGGAACGGGTGATTTCACACAAACAGAACAACAAGATCGCTTGTGGCGAGCTTAGATCCTAGTTGTGGTCATTCCCAGTTCTGTATCAGGAATGAACACGAGTCCCGCGGGATTCAATGTCGGATTTTTTACAATAAAAGTATGTATTTTTTTCTGGATCAATGTCATTTCATTGTCCGTGTGTTACAATGGACATTCAAAGTCGGCCAGATGAACAGATTCTTATCCTGTGTTACGGCTAGTTGTTCCATACAATAATCATTGCTGTTTAAAATAAATTGCTGTGCTATTCTTTAAATTTAAATAAAAGGTAAAACCCAAACCCAGTTCAACAGAAGTAGTTTTATTAAGTTTTTATTAAATAAACAAAAAACAAACTTTTAAGGTTTTTATGGATGAAAAATAAAATATAAATAAGTTTTTGAATAATTATACATGTCGTATGACTCTATTTCTTTATTGATTACAACGCGTTTCAAATATACGGTTTACAATTGACACAATAAACATTACTTGATGATGACAGCCAAAGACTGTTAAAACACGTTATATTCAATAAAAATATAAATAAATTGAGTCATAAGACATAAATAACTAGTCATTAATTTATTAATTTGACTCGAAAATAATAATTTGAATATTTTTCTATGTAAATAAGTATTTTTTTAAATAAAACAAAGTTCACAGCATATTAAATCAGAATAACTATAAAGCTTTATGAACTGATATTTTAACACATTTGTAGTCATATGAATCTTTCAGATAAAAATTTTATCCAGAGAAAAGAAAAAATATGCGCATTTTCCTAAAGAAAATTTGTATTTATAGAACTATTAAGTGTTGGATTTATCTAACAGACACAATTTTATCTAATTTATCTATTAAATTGACATCAAAAGGATATGATCTATCTAATCATAAATGAAACTACTGATCCTAAATGAATAAACTCATAATAATAGGGGCTGCTATTTTTATTAATGAAAAGATAGACTGTATTCTTAAGATACCCATTTTAAAAATAAGAATTTATATGATATATTAATCCTTTGCATTATTCTTAGGTGAAAATAGGCAAGTTTTTTCTACCTTCGGATACAATTTTATCTAGAGAATAAATATTACTATTTTGATATAAAAATAGCATTCCTTAAATAAAAAATAGATATTAAAAAAATTGTTAAAAGTCTTTTTCTTCTAGCGACTTTAAAGCAAATGTAAAATGAGCTTCATTTTGCTAATTTTCTAAACTCCCTTGATATACATTTCTAGTATCAGGCGTCTTGATACCCCGACAAAATATTTCCGATCAAATATTCCCAACCTAACATCTCCACGCAAAATATTCTCGAATAAAGTACCTATCACTAAGACTAAATATCCTTGACAAGTGATCCTTTGATTATTAATTACTAATTTTTTACATCCTGGTTTTTTTCAGAAAAAAAACTCAAATGTAATTGTTCCTCTCGCTAGTAATTATATTTTCATCTTCTTGCAATATTTTTTTATTTTTTAAAATATTATCACAAAAAACTATTCACAATTGGTTAAGGGGTCATGCTCCGCTGGGGATTGGGGGATAAAACCCTCCAATTTTAAACAAACATGTGCACGCATGTCACTAATTGTTATATATTCTTACCATTGATCTGTATAAATAGATAGCGTACTGTACAGAAAATGATAAGATGCACTAAATGTAACTGCAAGCGCCATCTACGTGGGTACAAATTCGAAATGAACTAAGCAGATTGCAAAAGTGCTTATGTTGAGAGCGTTAGAAGAAAGTCCTTTTTATTGACATTTCCATTAAATAAAATTATTAATCCTGGATCAAAATGGAGGTAATAAATCCATTTTACGGAAGTCTCTTATGTCAGGGCAACTGATGCAACCGAAACAAATAAAATGCAAGCGCATATTTGTGTAAGCAGGCGCTCAGCGGCGCTCAATTTTCAGCTGTTGTTTTCAGATACCATAAAAACTGTACCCACATATACGGTGTTTTGCACAACACACTAGGTTTTTTAAATTTCTATTTGACGTCATAGGCATGGTCTATTCTTATATACATATCCACGACTCTTAATGCCAACATAAACTCAAGGTATTACAGAAAAAAAATCAATCTCGACCGATTTGTTAGCAGTTTTGCTTTCTTTATTCTTTAGCTTAAGCTATCGAGAACTTGCTTAAAAGAATGGATGTTTAAATTCATTTTTTATATAATTTTCATTTCGATGCACTTAGGTATACTTACAAACAAGGTGGGCTTACTGGTTATGTATTCGATCAGCAAAACTCTCATTTTTTTCTTTATTTGCAGAAACAAAGAAAAAAAAATCAGAGAAATACGGAGATAAATTATCGATGAGATATGTTTTTTGCAAATTTTCTTTGTCTCTCATCCAGAAGCCACCCGTCGAACTTGCCAAGATAAATTCACAAAAAATGAACCTAATTTTTCTTTTTATTTCCACATTTTATGTATTCAGATATCAAACACACATTTCGCTTTTCACAATAGAAATATAGAATAAGAATCAAACATCGACTCGTTTTCCGTAAACGAGATTATGAATAAACGATGTCAAACTCTGCGCTGGGCAGATAACAAATAAAGGGTTAATGTACCGTAATGCAGTTGACACAAACATAATAAGTATATATTCAAATTTATATATATCTTGCAGAACCACGTGGAATTTTAACCTTTCGCAATGATGAGGAAGTTCAATGCTGAACGGCGAGTGGTGTGGGACCAGGGGGTTGGCAAGGAAGGGTCTTTTTGTAAAGTGCGTTATCTATGCACATTTTATGTGAGAGCAACCCGCATTGCGACGTCTACCACCTGCACCAGTTCGGCCCAAGCGTCGGGACGCAATGCGCCGACAACACACTCATTATCATAGTACACAAACCGACGCCAATATTTACCCACTTTCAATAATCTCTTAGAATATAATCGTTATTTTTCTTACAACCGAACGTCTTTAGATAAACGATAAGAACATGTTTCAAACATATTTGAAATCCTCTTTTCGAAATCATTCCATTCTACCTGAAAAATGTAAGAAAATATTTTACGTATTTTTTTTTTATTTCGCGGTTACATTACCATAAAAAGCCTAAATCTTAAATTTCTTTCTTATGATCTCATAAATAAAATCGAATATTTCAAATACAATTCTCTCTTTGATCGACTGAGTCTTTGAAGTTATTACGTGTAGTACTCGCGTCTTTTATCCCGAATGTGATAGCGAAATATATTTGGTGGTTGAAACAACATAAATATTAATGAAATTCTGTTTGATAATTAGGAAAAACATACTCCCGTTTCGTTAACGTTGATTCAAATATCAATTAAACAACGACCGCAAATAAATAAATTATCGGGCGCCGATCGATTTATTTGAATTGGAAAAACATTTAGAGTACAAGATAAATCGGCTCGAAACGAATCTGATCATGGGAAATTAACCGGGAAAAAGAAGCTCTGGGCATTCCACATTCGCTATTTAATTTTTTTTTCCATCATGCATCGACGCAAGTTCTCTCTCGAATTTTCCTGCGTGATTTTGCTGTGAAAACTGCCACAATTCGTGTGGCCGGAAATTCTCTATTGATGATGATTTGCATTCGTTACCATCCACAATTAAATTAGATGGCCATATCATTGACGTTAATTACAATGGAACGTCGGAAAATGTATACATCCAGTTTGAATCGGCCAATTTCAAATGGAAATTATTCAAATAAGTAGCTAATATGGGCGCAATTAATATAAATTAGACTCGAACTTTTATGCCTTATGCTAATGGAAAGTGGAGAATTCGGCGAGTAATAAGGGGTAAAAACAATAATTCATAACTAACATTCAGTATGAGAAGGCCTTAATTTAATACAGTTGGGTACATTTACGTACCAAGGTAAACAATTTTCAAGAATTTTTTTACTTTTTATTGAAATTTTTAGAATTTATAGAACTTTTTAGGTTGGAAACAATTTCAATACAATTTTCTATACCACGGATGGTGAACCTTTTTGATGTGTGGGTCAAATTTTGTTCAATTTTTTTTAGCATTTACTCGTGAAGAACTAATGTGCATGGTGCCCATTAGCACCTAACAATGTGACAAAGAGAGGGTACGATACGAGTGCTAGGGACGTCTTTGTCACAAACATAACAAACAAATGGTTGCCTAGTCATTAAGGCTCAATTTAAAAGCTTGCGTGGGTCAGTGTCTAAACCACGGATCATAAGTTCACTATAACTATTCTATACTATAACTCAAGAATATAATAAGCTAGTCGATAACCGGAACTTCGTCTACCTGATGAAATGTTACCCTGTGTTTTAATTTCAATTGTAAGCTGATAGCTTTTTCCTGTCAATTTGCATATGTTGATTTCCTTAAATAAGTGCCAACGATTAGAAAAAGAAAAAAATCCTTATTGTCTTACCAGAGTTATCAGTATTGCAGGATTCTATTATTCAACTTAGTTTAAAAAACTTCCAAATATGTTTTATAATGATATACCTCACTAAAAAAATACTAAAATTTAAAGAAATTTTTTTTTGTTTAAAGCATAAACAAATCGTTCTGCAATTTAAGTCATCTTTTGAAGAGCTCAAACAAGAGTTTTACTCTAGGAGGCTACTGTATATTATATAATATTTTCTTTTGGAAAATCAAAACTTTTCCAAATAAATCTTTGCTATCAGTATTGTTTGCCCTTGCGCTTTATATATGGTAACAACAAAACTAAGCTTGATTGGAAATTAAAATCACTTAAAGTAAATTGTTAGGTGAATGGGGATTATTGGGGTTTGAGGTATGATAACACTTTTACTCATTTTCAATACCTAAATAGTAAAAATGGTAGAACAAAGTAGTATTTTTCCCCAATTACGTGATCCGAAACCTTGTTCTATAACAAAGTTAAGGTGTATCTATATTTCGCATAAAAATATCTAGTACATTAAATGTCAATTGGCGTTTAACGAAACTACATCTGTATGTTGTATTTGTTTGTAATATTTTGCTTTTAGACTTTCTATTTATCAAGATATATGAGATTTTTTAAATTTTGCTTACGAATGTCTAAAAACAACGTCATTTTAACGCGAATAAAAAGGCACATCTTATAAATTATTGCTTTAAATAATAAATTCGTTGTTTATGCTAAATTAATTTTGTAAAAATATCCAATGGCAATTTGTATATAAGAAAGGCTCATTAAAATTGGCCAAACGTCAATTATATAGAAATGTAAATTATATAAATTAATCGTTTGTTTTTCGAAACCAATATTTTCTTTCTTGAAAAAAACTACTCTATGTTCTATTTTGAACTCCTTATATATATATTAAAAATTGCTTTGTGATCGATTTATGGCGTAATCGTAGTTTAGGCGTGAAAGTGTAACCAACAAGTAAACTTAAGTTCGCATTTATAATTTAATAGAGTGTTTAATTATTCAAAAACTTAAATAGCATCCAATAATACAGAGCAACCGTTCTGAAACAGAATGTTCAATAATCTGTCTGAATATGTCGAAATCTTTATAATTTATTGCTAAATATTTGAATTTGATACTTGAATTTGAACTGCTTTATGAGATTATTAAATGTCCTTTAAAATTAAAATAATAAGTATTCGATTTAAATTTTAGTTGTGTTCCAAAAAATACATAAGAGATATAAAACATAAAGTATTTTGAACAATATCAGGCGAAAGATAAAATTTTGAAAATTCTTAAGTTTATTATTTGTAATAAATATGTATAAACGTTTAAGGGAGCAAGTTTTTAACTACAAAGTATTTTATAAATTTCTTTAAAACAAAATTGAAGTTATTTAAAACTGAATTATCAAAGTTTGAGTGGTAGAGAGGGAAAACTTTTGATAAATAAAACTTGATTTAAAAAAAATACATATATTTTTCTATCCTACAGCGTTTTCGTTCGTTTAAATTAGAATAATTTGTTTGTTATTATTCTCCAAATATACTTTTTATGAAGATTTAAAATTCAAATTGTTATCTTCCAAAATCAATTGTACATACATATATAATGATACGACCCTAGCGAATTATAAATTTTAGTTATTATTAAAGTATGTTGAAGGTTCTCTACTTCATCTAATTTGAAAAAGCAAAGTTATATTGATAAAAAGAAAAAATGATTTTTTAATATGCATTAGAGCAATACTATCTTACGCTGCTGAAACTAAGGCTGATAATTTAAATAACTTTAAAAAAAATCCTAAAATAGCGGAAATGAAGATCTAAAGAGAACTTAGTAGTAACTTTTACACGTAGGATTCGAAGCGACCTTATGACAAATGAATTAGATATTCGAAATATTTTAATTTAGACTACTCTGTGGTTTTCATATGTGGCCACCAAAGGGTTTTGCTGCTGCCACCAGCAAATATTCCACCAAAAAACGTTTCATATTAAATATTGATATTTAACAATTTCCAAGAACAATGAAAATTTTCTATCCGAATTACTTTAAATATATATACAGAGCAAAGACAACAATGAAAACAAATGCTTACATAATTGTTGAAAAAATCATATCCAAATACATGTAATAATACGACGTTATATATGCATCAACCTATATCAACGCACTGTAATACCTTTTTATCATTTCAGCAGATCAAAGCTTAAAATTTGGTACTCATAAAGACATTAAAAAAAAATAAAAAAAAATTGACGAAAACTCAAATGATAAGAAAAAGTATATGTCTCAATTATATTCCAAAAATTGCATAGAACGTTCCTACTTAGATAATAAGCCTTCAACAATTCTGCTGTGGGTATCATATTTTCTAAATAATTTAAATTCATTAACATCAATTCTCAAAATATTTTGATCCATATTAAGGCTAATAAAATGTTTTGCTTCATTTTAAAAAGAGTTCATTTTTGAAAACAACTCAGTTTTTTTAAACTGTTGTAAATAAAATAAACGAGGTTTTCTCACCCTGGCTTTTGCTGTGCCTCGGATTATAAATAATAATTTCGCCTCCCCCCTTTAAATAATTCAGTGTTAAAAAACGTACATTATTTAAGCTGATGGTGCCGCGTTTTTAGGCAGTGACCAAAAAAATTTAATAAAGTAACGTTGTGATGTTTTTTTTAGGCGAAAATTATATTTTCTTTTCAAACTGCAAGTGTTTTCCAACCTTTTTACCCTCACACGTCTCTACGCCCCCTTAATTCGGAACTCAAAAATATCCAACTAGCATACGAGTAGGGAAAGTAATAAACTTTATGCTTACTTCTGAAAAGATCAGTATTACAAAGAACTAGTGTCCGACCGAAACCAGTGACCCGAAGCCAACCACTTTTTATGTATCGAAAATGATACTACCGAACCTCCACTAACAGCGCTGGTGTCGTTTTATATTCCGTCGGTAGGGGATCTGTACCGATACGAAGTTTAAAAGAAATATCAACGGAAAATAAAACGACGTCAATGCTTGTAGTGAGAGTTTTCGCATCACCATTTTTGATATAGAAGAAGATGTTGGCCTTTAACCACCGGTTTCGGCTGAAAAAAACTAGTTTCGATTGGACACTACAAAGAACAACAAGGTATAGAAAAAATATTTTTGGTTTTGAAACGATTTTCATATTTTTTTATAAATGAACAAAAAAGGATTCCATTTAAGCAAAATGGCAAAATAAGTTTATATGGGATGTCACATTTTTTAAATTTTATGTTAAGCTCATTTTATTTATTCCACTTATAGCATTTGATAAACAAACGCTATATTAGAAAAGGAAACCCATGCGGTTTACTTTTACCAATTTGAATTTTCCTACTTAACTGAGAATTTCCATGTGAAAACACTTTCAAAATCCGAATAATATTTTTTTTCCGTTAAATTTCGAGTCATAACTTGACTTTTATATTAGGCAAAAGCTTTCATATTTATGCCACATTTTCATAACTACATATTACGAGAGAAAAATATGTGTTTTCCCCGACTATCTCCATTATCTATATTATTTATTCTATATTTGTCTCACAGATTCGAAACGACAAGGACAAACACAAAAAAGTCAAGCTCGTACAAGAACAAAAGCTCTCATTTCCTTCCGCCGAATCGGCGTACACACGCATTTTAAGCACACATATACACATACCTATGTAAAAATATATAATAGAGAAAACTTTTATCGCTTTCATTTTAGTTAAGCGTTTTCATAAATCAATTGAAAAGTTGTGGGTTAGTTATGAAGAAGAAGGTTTCGACCGACTAAGTTCTGTCTGAAATATTACAGTATTACATCGCACAACATGTAATCATGCAACATTATTTTAAGCTCACCAACCGCCCTTCTATACCATGTAATACTATCATACATACACACACAAAAATGTCATACCCCACCCAAGTCATAAAAGCTCACAGCTTTCACAGTTTACATGCATAACAGTCAAATAAATTTCATCAAATAAATTTGTATTTTCCGGAAACGCATATCATAAACACCCAGCTTAATTTTAATACTTAATTGAAAATAATTAATGTACTCTTGTAAAACAAATCTCTGTTTTTTTTCTATTTTTACAAAAAAAAAAAATACATTTGGTTTGAAGGTTCAAAGAATTTTGACGACCTATGAAAGACTGCGCTGATACTCTCAAAATATACGTGAGCTTTCGCTAAGTGCAATTCGATGTAACGCGTCTTCCATTCCAACGCAAATATTCGTTCGAAAAAGAGGTTCCCATTGTGAGAAATTGGATGAAAAAGAAACTCAAAAGCGACAAAACACCGGCAAGAAAATCTTCTAGTGCGTTTTCAATCAATTGATGTCTTAATTTGCATTAAGTTAATGAGATCATGAAAGCACAACTAATTTCTTTGAACTTGATGAAATTGATTACTTGAAAAACTAATCAAAGAAACTTTTACAACTAAAAAAAATATGGAGATTCAAATAAACAATAAAAAAAGAACAAAACTATCTTTGAAAAAGTTCAATAAACCTCAAAAATAAATATTCATTACACCGCTTTTTCTCCCTCGCTATTTACACAACATAAAAATTGTGCACAATTTCCATAAACGCAACCAAAAACAACAAAATGAAGTCATAAAATTTTACAACTCATAACAATAAAAGAGTTACACTCAAATTTTCTACTAAAAACATCAACAACGTTAATTGCATTTTTTTTCTCCCAATCCCAAAACGAAATACAATCTATTTTATTCATCCCCAATCAAATTTTGTTTTTTATTCATTTAAAAATCATTTTTAACGAACAACATCTTTCTAAATCTCGTGTCAACACAAATTATTTCAATTAACTTCAATTTAATGCGATAATCGAGTTCACTAGCTGAAAGCTGTTCATAAACACTTGACCCATAAACAACGTTAGACATTAAAAGCTCATGCTGAATAGAGTTAACCAGAACACAAAAGCTAGACTTGTAAATCAAGATTGCAACATTTAAATAGAATTATTTTTTAATTACTTTCTGTTTGTACCTATTATTTATAACAAGAAACATTTTAATGTTGTCAAGTTTTTCGTTTAACCAACAAACATATTACTTGCAGTACGAAAGCTGTAAGTTCTAACCTCTTGTCCTTGATAAAGTATAAAAAAATTCTCAACAAATTTAAAAATTCTATTAGAAAATATGGAAAACACTGACTGATACCCGTGACTTCGCTGGCGTGACTTGACATTCTGATAAATTTTTTTTTCGGGTTTACTGTTTATAGTGTTGTATGGGTACTTTTAAATCCTTCAAGCAAAAAATGTATTATTATCTTCAAAATACGAATTAAAGACTCTCAAAAAAGGATATTTAATACTCCGTTGAGTTAAATAAGTCTTTACCGACGAATTCATGTCTTTGGCATAATAAGAATCGTTATTTTTTTTGATTTATGTTCATTTTTTAATTATTTGTATTACTTTCATCGAAAATTTTCTATATAATGTTCGGTGTGCAATTTATAAGGGTTAGGATTCAAACAACGACATTTTCGACATTTTTCAAACTCCAGCACTTTGCACACAAAGCGGTTATCCTACCGCTGAGCCATAAAGATGGTATACTCTAATAACTAAGTTTGTATGTGTTCAAAATCGTCAATAGTTCAAAAAGGAAGAGGGCATAGGAAAAACTATTATATTTTAACTTGTTTTTTTTATATTAGACTAAGCCAAAAACATCTAAAACAAATGATTTGAAAATTTCCAGCTCTTAATCACGTACTAGTCAAATTTTTTTTTAGAAAAGGGATTTAAAAAACGAAACCATTTTTTATTTTTATTTGACTACATTTACTAATCTGTTAAGAACTATTTATCCTTTTAACTGTATACCAGTATTACCAAGCTTAACATTCCCCAACCGTCGCGCAAAACTATTTTATATTACTGTACGAATCATTCTTGGTTAGTCCCACTTTTGAGAAACTAGCGACGTTAAATATTCGTGCAAATCATTATTTACAAGGAAAAACAAAAGCTACCCGAACATAACTAGGGGTCGTCAGTGATCGGAAAAACGTCATGCCCGAGTATAGTTCAGGCAAAACTATCAAAAAGGTTATTTTTAATTAATTAAGAGGTTTATTGTCATAATTTTCGATTTTTGAATCTAAGGTGCACTTTTTTTCACAAATTTTGAACCAAACAAGAATTAAACAACATATATTCTTCAAGGAATTTGAATATTCTACAAAAAATGTTAAGTTATAAATTTTTGTGAGACCAACCCTCTCCTCACAATCGTATCTTGAACATTAATCTGGTTTGGTTTTTACGATTTGATTTTGCAACTTTGAAATTTCGTATTTAATTAACAAATTAATATTCAAAGCAAAATTTTTATTTGTTTTAATATTTTTCTAGGAACTTAAATGCTCTACAAAAAAGGTTTTTGAGCTTTTTTTTATAAATTTACTTCTCTAAAGTTATTCAAAGTCAAAGTCTAAGTTTAAATAAAATTCCAGCTTCTTTTTTTTAACTAAATCGCCTATAACTAAAGGAACCATATCGTTTTTACTTATTGTAATCTTTTTTGATTAATTTGAAAATTGAAATTTCAAATATGTTCTATATGTTGCTTTATGAGCTATTTTGACTGCTAAAAAAGTAAATTATCAAGATATGCTAAACCCAAAAACTTATTACTCTTAGGAATTTTTTATTTTTACTCTTGAATGTATAGCATTTTGAAAGATAAAAATTTTCCTGTTAGCTAAATCCTACATATGGTACCCTCCAATTCTACTATGATAATCCCACAGTTATTATTCATAAGGGAAAATAAGAATCTTTTTTCTATCTTGCGGATAAATTTTTTCCTGGAAAACATATATCTCTATCTAGATAAGAAAATACCCACCCTTAATGAATTATTGTGGTTAAGACAGAAAACTTAATAAACTTAATTTATTAATAAAATTTATTTATAATGACCAAATGAAAGAAAACAAAGGGCTTTTAAATCATTTCGTTGTTGTAGAACAGAACTTGATAATTTAATGTAAACTTTGAAATTCTTCTGCATATCGATTAATTCAAAAGTTACAGCATAATTTAATACGTGCAGATTTATAACAAGAATTGTTAATGAATGTTTTGATTTACAAGAAACCAAGAAGATTAAAAAAGTAAATAATTTTAAAACTTTCAAACACTGAAAGTTCATTAAGTTCTCTATAAGAATTGTCACATTAAGATTAGACTTTAGGAACTAAAAATAGATATTCATTAATCACATAAGATCCTGAATCGAATAAGATGGCAAAAAGAATAAAATTGACTCTTGTTTTTCTAACAGCTTATCACGTTGAAGTGAAAAGATTATTCGATTAGAGGAAACTTCTCGACTCGTTCAAGTCTGAATAAATTCTCTATTTATTTTACAAATAAAAACTCTACGAGAAACCTCGAATGCACCAGTTTCCACTAACTCCGTATTTTTCCTATAAATTGTTTATTGAGCTTGCCTAGTCACAATTTTTGAGACTCTTCCGCTCGAAAAAAAGATCGAAAAGTGAGCGATATGTTGCATTTAAAATCACTTCTACGTTTTATTCTTAATCTTATTCTCCGATTCAATCTATTCTGTCAATCTTTTTATAAAAGATAAACGTAGTGTAGTTGGAAGGTTGATAGCTTTGAACGCTATTAGGTTCAAGTAAGCAATCCGAGTTCTTTGCATATTCAACATTACAAGCATTTACGCTCTTTATAATCTAAATAAAACGTCAATATGCACTTATCCTAAACTAAAGTGCATTTAGAAAGCGATGGCAGTGACATCAACTCAAGGAAAAAGTGTAAAGCTCGACAAAATGTTTAAACTCATAAAGCACCCCTAAAAAGTTTACACCCTTTAAAACTTTTCTCTGTTTGTATAATAGGGTTTCATCTCTATTAGAAAATCAACCAACTATTTTCCTCAGACACTCGTGAAATTGTGAGTTTGTAAGTTGAGCTTGAGCTTATCGGGCTTTCAATGTTCTAGTACATATATGTTAGTTCTGTCTTTCTGCTTCTATGACCAGATAATTTTATGCATTTTCTTCGAATCCATAGAGCTTAAGACAGTGGCGGAAAAAAATTGAGCTTTTTACCCACAGTGACTATTATCTACATGAAACCAGAGAATGTGAGCTTTTTCACTTTTTTTGCATCCCGTATCTTAAACGCTAATGTGCTTTGAATGAGATTCATTATTTTGATGTTAACGTCGTGTACGTGGTTTTCTTTTAAGTAAAAAAAAATAGGTTATAAAATTTAACAATAATAATTAAAGCAAAAAACATAAAAAAAAATCTTTTCTTTCAAAGTATAAAAATATTTTCATGTGGCCTTTTTTGATTTGGGCTTTATTTTTAAACAATTTTTTATATATTTATTTATTTTATTTTATAAATTATATTTACATTTATTTCTCATGCATTTTTTTATGTTAATCAAAAAAAAAATATGATTTTCATTATGCATAATATATTTTTTGCTTCCTGTAATTAGAGGTTTAAGATTTTGGTTAAATATATAAAACGGAATAAAAATGGGATCTTTAAGACTAAATTCAACTTAAAGCTATTTTACATAATAACTACTGTAGTAGACTGTTTCAACAGTACATTAAACCTATTGAGGTCTTATTTATAAAATAAACAATTTACAAAAGCAAACTATAAACATAAATTTGAACAAAAGCTCATACAATTGTATTTTTGATAAATTGCTCAGATACGTATTTCGATTGCCATCCAATATTATTTGATGACCACAGAGGATGATTGCTTGGTAATCGAAATACTTATTTCGGCAATACGATTAAAATACATTTGCTTGAGCTTTTGTTCAAATTTATGTTTCTGATTTATATCTGTAAGTCTTATTACAAAATGAAGACCAAAATCCGTTTAAAATATTATTGTTTCTAAAAATCTAATTTGATTTTATTGCAATTTTTTTCTTATAATATTAAACTTAGTTACAATCATAACGATAACATTGATTACAACGTCATTATCCAGTAACTTGTTCTAAACTGTATCTTAATGAAGGAAATAGATTACATTGTGGTCATTGGCTTATCAATTCTATTAAGTCAAACTTTTGACATAGATACTAACCAAGAGTAACCATTTCTATATTCATTGATGAAAAAGTCACGATCAAAGGATTATGCATAGCACAACGTTGTTAGGACATCATTTTGCTCTCCTCAAATGCTTAATACTAAATTCTTACAACTCATTCATTAAATATGATTAATTATCAATTTATTTCCATTTTACATTTACTATTTAGTCATAATTTTCAAAAATGTTTTATTCAAACTGAAATTCATTATTTTTAGTTTGTTAAACTATTCTATTCAATTTCAGAAAAACCCCTAAATACATAATAATGAAATAAACATTAATATTCCAAAAGTAATCCTATATTTTTTTTATTAACAAAATAATAATTCGTAATACTTGAATTTATACTTGAATAAATACTAAATTACTCAACGGATCATCATAAATAGAACACACATTGTCAGGGGTACAGAAAAGGATAAACGATTATTTTTTTCTAGAAAAATAATAATGTTTCCGAAGGACAACAAAATATTGAAATTATCATCAACTAGGGACAGAATATACACGAGGTTACATTTTTAATCGGTGTAAGAAAAAAAGGAAAGTGGAATCATACGTCAAATTCCAACTATCTCCACTAGCTTACGAATTCAATTTAAAAGACTTCAATTTCCAATTAAGCATAGTTTTGCTACTACCACTAACAATATAAAAGGGCAAAAATTACAGATAACAGGATGCATTTGGAAAAATAAAGCTTTTCTCACTGCCAGCAATATTAATGTAGCCTGTACGTGTACATTTAATGTAGATAAGAAAATAACAGGGCTTTCCAAAAATTCAGTAAAAAACCATTACCCGAATTCGATGAAAAAATTTTCTTACGATAGTGACTTAGTAATAAGCACCTGAAATGGCGAAATCTACCATACAAAGTTAAGCTATGTAAAAGAATTGGCGGTATCTATTATTGACTTTAATTAAATAACTTCTACCGATTATATATAAGTATAAATCATAATTTTTTGTTTTTCCAAAGTTTTTCTTCCAAAAGCAGCAGAAAGGTTTTTTTCTTTTCATTTATAGATAGCCTGAATTATTCAATGAAAAAAAAACGTTTTAAACATTCTAACTTTAAAATCTGTCGTAGAAAGAAAAAAATTATTATTATTTTCTGAGAAAATTGAATTCAATTGTGAGCATTCATTTTGATTTAATAAAGTTGACAAAGACGAGCAACCAATGTGTGATAATCTCGTTGCAACCGCGTAAGAAAGTGCATTAAGTTTTAATGAAACACAAACTTTTTATAATTGAACTGACTGTTACTGTGTATATTTTCCGTCACCGCTTTTCCTTCACCCCCTTACTGCATACAACCCCCCGTCACATTTGCGGGAAATCATCAAACACCAATGCCAACTTTCAACTTACTGCTTCACTGATAGTAAAATGTAAATGTATGAAGTGAAAGATGACTTTTTTATGTTATACTCTTTGATGAAAATAATATATAAAAGATTTTTTTTCAATTATAACAATATAATCTCTCCAATTGAGAATTAATTAAATTGAAAGCTTCTGAAAATTAAAGATTATAAAGCTGTTACAGCTAATAATCTTGAAAATCTTTTTTTTTCCCTAGTTTACTTTTAATAGGGTGTAACACATAATTTTTCTTGCGTTTTTCTTTAAAGTTCAAATAACTTTGTCGCTGTTATTTCTCTTTTCAACTGCCGGGTTTGATTTCCCTGATCAAAGTGGTTTCTAGATCTTTGTTTTTTTTTATTAACCATTTTATAGCTACTATGGTCTTTAAAAACTAGATGGATAATAATCCATTAATTGAATAAAATAAAATAATAAACCCAAAAATAAAACGATATTCGAACCCAACACCTATCAGTTTTGGATTGGCAACTCTAACCACGTGACTTCTACTTGACTAAACTCTTGGTTTTTGTGGAAGTATATCACACCTTATGAAATACCATGAAAAATTTGTTATAAGATGTATTAAGAGATAGCAATACCGGACCAAAAGTTCAATATTAGTACTCAGTATTTTCTGGATCTTAATACCGAAATATCGGTTTTAAAATCGGTTTTAAAAAGAAAAAAAACACAGATGTTTCAAAGTTTTATTTGCTAGTTTAATTTAAGAGAGTAAATATCACAAAAATAATTGTTAACTTGTTAACAGTATATAAATTATGTTACAGTATATAAACAGAATATAACAGTATGTAAAGAATCAAAAAAAAAAGTAAAAGAATAACAAACATTGTATGTATTTAAATGACAAAAAAGTTTAAATATTTAAATATTACTATTCAATCTATGGTACTATTACAAATTTTGAGGAGTAATCTTAATAAACATAATGCATCAATTATACTGTTATTAAGCCTGGAACGTAGTTTTCTATCTACACTAGTTGGTGATATTGGTGGTACTGTTAACAAAGCGCATTTTCCAAGTATTTACTTCTAAAGCCCACATTTTCTAATAAATCGAATACTCGTCGAATGGTTTTGTATAGAACTGATTTCTGTATTGTATTTTGGAGAATTCCTTTTCACTATTAACAGTTAGCTGTTATGACGACATTTAATGTCGTCATCACTTTCGACAGCTCTACTGAATTTTTCTAAAAGATAGGTTTTCGGATTAAAAATTTAAAGAAAACATAATATAAACTTGATCAATTTCGAATTGGTATCATTACTTCTTTTCGTTTTTAAAATAACTATAGTTATATAAATATCCAAAGATATTTTCTTCCAACCTTTTATCCACAGGTTTATTAATTTCACCCGTTAAAGCGACATAAAAACAAAAACGTATACTATTTTGCTATGATGGCATCCCTGATCATGAAGTGGAAATGATTTAAAAAAATTCTAGTAAATACCAAAAAGACGGTATATACACTTATGAATACCAATATTACAGAATAACACAAATGACTAAAAATACTGGTATTCGGTATCTCGGTATACCGGTATTGAAATCCTTGGGTGCAATGTTTGGACTGGAATCTCAGAAATATCTCAATATTGGAGCAGCTAGCGGTTGAATACCATGAATATCTAAGTAGGTTTTAGTATATATTTGTATATGGCTAATCTGTCTTCCAGAACCTGTTAGAGTAGAAAAGCAGTAGAGATTTTTGACCATGACCTCTATTAATGCGCTTATTAAGAATGTAGTTTGGTTCCATGACTCCATGTGAACCACCAAACAGCGGTTAGGAAACTTTTTAAAGTATTACTCCAAATTTTTTTGCGTAAGTCGATTTTTGAAAAGGAGACAATCAATGTAAATTTAAATTAAACCTAATTTAATGCCTTCATTTTCACTGATAATAAAAAAATTGCAGTAGAAAAATTTCCTTATGACCCTCCAAAATTAGATTTTTACCTCATTTCAGGTAATCAACTCTAGTTATCAAACCGCTAGTTTAAATGGAAAAAATAAATTTGAAAAAGTTTTTATAATTTATCATTACCATTTTAAGATACACTTGTAATAAATTCTTGACTTAACACTATTGAAAAGTTTTAAATTTACATAATTTATGAGCTTCAAAGGAATGAAGTTAGCCTACTGGTGGTCAAGTAGTTAAGGTGACCGCTCCAAAACTGATAAATGTTGGGTTCGAAACTTGTAACAAGCAAATTTTCGATAATTCTCGATAACGGATTATTATTAACTCTAGAATCGCTAGAAACTTAAGTAGCTTTAAAGCGACGGTAAATAATAACTAAAAACGGAGTGAAGTTCAACGTATCAAAGAAATTAAATTGATTATGTTAAAAATTTATCGAGTCAAAATTAAACCAATTTATTTTATCAGTTTTTCGATTTTTAATTGGTAAGTCAGGGTCATCAAGAAATTCAGGCTTTGAAGAAATAACAAAAATCTTATCACCGGTCGTGAATTATCTGGTTAATTTAATATTAAATATTTTTTAACAAGTCAATAACATTTGATTAGTTTTTAAGTATTGTTCAAATCAAATTATAAACATCAAACCAAATAAAGTGCAAACTAATATAGCAACCCCTTTTTTAATTGAAAGAAAAAGTTAAACCACCACCAAAATCACAATACTTGATTGACATATTGCATGAACACTGCGGAAATCGTTTCCCCAAAACAAAAAAAATAAATTTTTCTTTTCTCTATCGAACAAGTTTAACTTCTCACTTTTGTCTCGTAACTTTTTCAATTCGTCAGAAATAATTGCCAAGTTTTCTCGTTTTTCTCCCGTAAACTTCGTGCCCATTAAATACGCTTTTGCTTTATTTTTTTTATTTGAATGTCAAGCTTGCACTCTTGTTCTCCTTAATGAGCTTTTTTTGAAATTAGAAACTTTTTTCAATAACTGTCGCTTATTTCCCATTTTTTTCACAATCGAAAATTCTTAATAACTGCACCGATCTTGACTCAATATCGCATTGATAAATAATGCATAGCGAATGCATTGTTCTTGTGCCAGTCGCTGCAATTCGTCGAAATCATTGCTTGTCCACACGAGCAGAAGCTGCTGACAAATCACTTCTGTTCATTTTATTCAAATAATGCGACTTTTATTATTTGATTTTTTCTTTCTTCTTTTGTGTTGGCCGCTCGTTTTATTCATCTTTTGAACCTCGGTACTTTCTTCACGACAAAGTTTTACGGCAAAAGTTGCCTGTCTCAGCCCGGAGAGAGATATAATAATATTTTAATGCCCTCGTAGACATAGAATGCGTAGCAGGAGCAAGCTGAGACGTCCAGAGAGGAGACATCCGGGAACATTTGCTCTCGTAAAACAACAGACTCTTCGATTTAGTTACTATAACAAAGATGCAAAGAGTTTAATGTGTACATGGCTCATAATCCGCATTAATAGCCTCCCGTTATTTATATCTGTCTCGAAAGAATTTTATGTGCTCATTAATAATAGAAAAAAATTAAAATTTCCTTTCAAAAGAAACATTCTTGTATATCACATTTTTTAAGAACTATACAAAGAAATGCTATTAAAAGTTAAGATTATACATACTCGTAATCGGAAGGGATTTTCATGAGGAGGATAGATTTACATATTTTTCTCCTAAGTCCAACAAATTTGGTGAACAATAACGTTTAACAATCTAACAATAAACATAAGTCATAATTTTAACATTGATAAATATTTTTTTTATTTAATAGATTGATAAAATTCTCGGAGGACTAGGATCAAAAATAATCGGTTAAAACCTCATTTATTATTTGCAACGTTTCGGCTTCCTTATTGAGCCTTCCTCAGGCGTTCCTAAAAAATCGTTTTAACTATTTTAATAATTATCGTTGTCATAATTCATTTTTGTAGACACGATACAGTTGGTAAAAACAATAATAAAACTTCCAAGATATAATATTTTTTTTCAATAAAAAATAAATAATTTTTGATAAAAATAATAAATAAAAAATCCAGTTAAAAATTCAATAAAAAATTTACACTAGTTTTTGTATGTAAGACGTGTGTAAAAACTAGTGAAAAAAAATTAACTGAATTTTTTAATTATAACTTTTTATCGAAAAATTATTTATTTTTTAATAATATTTATATATCTTGGAAATTTTATTATTGCTTTTACCAACTGTATCGTGTCTACAAAAATGAATTATGACAACGATAATTATTAACAAAGTTAAAACGATTTTTACGAACGCCTAAGGAAAGCTCAATAAAGAAGCCGAAACGTCACATGTAATAAATAAATTTTATTTATTTTTAGTAGGATAGTGGACATGAAAGGATGTAGATCCATGTACTAATTATTAATTTTGCGACACTTTTCGGTCTTTTATTAGACCTTCATCAGGCTTCTAAAATCATACAAACACATGTATTACAGAATCCTTCAAACATTACTAATTGTTAAATTACCTTAATATGAAGTACACAATATACCTCACAATAACATCGATTTTTTTTTTCTTTATCGCACACATACATTACAAATTTTTTTATTTAAATTATTTTTTTTTATTTATTAAAAAATTTATTTTCATTAAAATTATTTATAAAATTAGTTAAAATCGTGGAAATTAATCATTTTTAAAAAAGGGGTCTAGTAAAAAAGGGTCTGATGAAGGTCTTATAAAAGACCGAAACGTGTCGCAAAATTAATAATTAGTACATGGATCTACATCCTTTTATGTCCACTATCCTACTAAAAATAAATAAAATTATGTAAAATATGGACACAACCAATTTATCGGTAATAAATAAAGTTTTAACCGATTATTTTTGATCCTTTGAGCATTTTATCAACCTATTATATATCATCGAGGATCTGAAATTTTACAATAATTTTATTTATTTCCGAGCCACAATTAGTATATTAATGAATAATTATATATGTTCTATGACTCAATTTCTTCTTTATTACGACGCGTTTCAACAGTTTCTGGCTGTCATCATTATGTAATGATTATTTTGCCAGTTGTAAACAAATTTTCATATAGGTCGTTTGTTTTGTATAAATTATCGTTAAGAATGTTATTAAGATCTAGTTTGTGTGTTTTGCATATTTCATATTCTTCCAGGGTGTTCATATGGGATCTTTTCTTGCAAATGTGTAATGGCTTAAAATTTGTTTCGAAATTTAAGCATTGATGATTTTCGTTATAAAGGTGTTTTGTAAAATTTGAAGTTGTTGTTGAAGTTGGTTTCTTGGGTGTATGTTTCTTATATCTTGTCCCCAAAAATCTACTAGTTTGATCAATATAGAGTTTTTTAGAGCAACCAGATTTAATTTTATATATTCCGGTTTTATTTTTCGTTGTAATTTGGTTGTTCTGCAATGGTTTAAGAATTTTCATCATATTGTTGTTTGTTGAAAATGCGATATTGATGTTATTCTTCTTTAGGAAGTTGGCGATTGTAAAACTAAATATATTATTAAAGTTTGATTTTATATATTTTTATTTTCTTTTGGTGGAGTTAAAAGAATGGGTTTTTTAGTAAATTTCGATATTATTTTATCTACGATTGAGCTGTTGTATCCATTAGTAATGGCTATATGTTTAATTATCTTAATTTCTTCTTTACAAGCTTCAGTGCTAAGAGGAAACTTAATCACTCTGTACACTAGACTGTTATAAGCTACCATTTTTTGGTTTCTTGGGTGAAATGGTGTTTTATGGATAATTGTGTTCGTTCCTGTTGGTTTTCTGTATAGTATGACAACTTCCCATTTTCATTGGTGATCGTTGTGTCTAAAGAGTTTATTGTTTCATTTAGTTCGTGTTCTATAGTAAATTTTATTTTTTGGTTAATTTTGTTCCGATCGGATACCCTATTGTCAATCTGTCGTATTTTCAATCAAAAATGTTATCACCAAAAGGAAGACTTGGCCATGGGTTTCTCTTTATCAGAACTACTAACCGACATTGAAACCTTAAATGAATATTAAATCCTATTGGTTTATGTATTGTCTCTTTTTTCAATTTATCGATTTTCAAATCACTAATTCTTGTGATTTTCATTACTTTTTCACTTCAAAAATTTTCTGATAAGATAATATCAAGGCACAGAGAAAATTTTTGACATTAATACAAGTCCTAATGGTTGAATAAATACTAAAAAGAATTGGGTAGGTATAGAGAATAACTTACATAAACTAACCAAAGGTTTCTCGATTGTTACTGTAAGCATTGAAGAGGAGTCGGAGCTGGAGCTGAAACAATTATTTTAACGAAACCGAAATCACAGCCATCAAAATTTACATAGGCTCCAACTCCTAGCAATTTTATTTTTAAGATTGCTTAGAAGAAAATCACAAGTAATGTGAAAAAAATTAAATTATTATTATGGGTAGTCGATTTTTTCAGCTATGCTTTTGTAAAATTTGAAGTCGTTTTGGAGCTTATTAACGGTTTAAAAAAAACGTAACGCTGCGTAATTTTTAACAAATGTACGTTAGTAGAAAAACTTAAGTCTATTAAGGCTTAGATCTAACTAAATACATAAATCAAACAAAAAAAAATCTTATGGAGTTTTTAATTTGTTTTTAAATGATTATCATCAAGGTGTTTGCTGTTAATAATTTGTCGTTAAGAATGTTGTTTGATTTCAGTTAGTAGGCTTTATATATTTCATATTCTTCCTGGATGTTCATAATAAAACCCTTTCTTGAAAGTATGTAGCAGTATAAAGTTTGTTTAGAAATTTATATTTTAATGATTTTTGTCATAAAGATGTTTCGCAAAATGTTGGAGATGTTTTTGAACCTGGTTTTCTAGATATATCACCCGGTATCTACTCCCGAAATATCAACGAGATCAATTACTACAATTGAATGAACTACAATAAATTTTCAATTTTCTGGTTTTATTTTCCAGTATGATTGGATTGGGGTTTTTGAAAACATGGCTTAAGAATTTTGAGGATGATGTTATTTGTTGACAATGCGATGTTAAAATTATTGTTTTTTAGAAGCTGGCAATTGTTGTTGCAAATATATTATTTGATTATATATATTTTTTCTTTGCTTTGAGTAGAATTGGGAGGAATGACTTGGTATATTTTGGTATCATCATATCTTCCATTGAGCTCTTGTATCCATTGGTTACAGCTATGTGTTATATTAGATTTAATTCTTCTTCACGTGCTTTGGTGTAAAAACGAACATGGAATAGGGATTTTTTTATTATTGTGGATAGTTGTGTTCGAAGTTGTGTGCTTTCTCTATATATTGTATGATTAGTTTCCATCTTTATAGGTTGAAGAATACTTCTGAGAATCAAGGCTACTATTTCTTCAAAGAAAATTTTTTTGTGGACTATTATGTAATTTGCACCAGTTCAGCAATATGTCGCTATATCATGATGGTGATAGCAGGCAATTGATCTTTATCGGCGTTTAAGTAGTTGGAGGAGTCGAACTTCATTCCTCTGTCATTATTATTTTTTTTATTTGTTGATTGTTCTTAACCTTGTGTTCAAGCAACTGCTATTTCTTAGAGCTCTTGAGAGAGTTTCCGCTTCAGCCTTCTATGATTTAAGGTTTCTCCCAAGCCTAGTTCTACTGCACTAGGACAATTTTCTAGGCCGTTAAAGAAATTCCTTGTGAGTTGAATTAGAAAGTCTTTTATGTATGGGACGTTCATTTCGTGATGAATTTGGTTGTTTCTCACATACCATGGAGCTTTAGTAATGATTCTCAAGACTCTATTTTGGAACACTTGTAGGTCATTGTGATTTTTCTTTGAGGATGGAAGCTAGACTGCGTAAGAGTATGGGAGAAGTGGTCTAATGACTGATTTGTATATCATCATTGAACATTCCATACTTTCAAAAATTTGAAAACAAATAAAAAATAAATTTCAGGGTTAATTGCCTCTCTAACTTCCCCCTCCCCTTTTAAATTCAAGTATATCCACATTTGATTTATAGACGATTTTTAAGATACTAACCTCAACTGATTGTAATTTCTTTATTTGAAATTTCTTCTTGAGCTTAATTACTTAAAAAGTTTAAAATTTCTCTAAGTAAAAAAAATATATTTTAAAAATTTTTGATAATGGGAAACATCCAAAATTAAAATTCACTACACTCATAACAAAAAAATAATACTTCTTGAATATTTTTTTTTTTGGAATGTTTGTCGTTTTTTATTTTTATTTTCTGCATCAACTAAGATTACAATATGGTAGAATTTCCATTTTGTTAAATAGCTGCAATTTGTACCATTCCTTTAACCATCTTTCACTGTTTAAAGAGGCAAATTGTATGCAATTAAACGTTCTAACAATACAATTGAATCGAATAAAACGCAGGTATTTTACTATATAAACCACTCGTTAATTTATGAGTCTGCAAACTTATTTCATGTTCTTCATATAATTTATGTAATCTATGTTTCGTCGCAGCCAATTTTCCTTTTCGCTCGTTCTAATTTGCCCACGAATATAAATACAAATTGGTACGTTACAGTTATACTACCGGTCTACCACATATCCACCAAAAAGCCGTAACGAGACTCAAAGTTTTGAATTCAACGAAGGAAACCATTTTCGTAGAGAAATATTTTAATATTATGTTTGTGAAGTTAGTTGTACAGTGTTTGAGCAATTTGAACGCATTTAAAAAAGATTTGATTTTGGAAATTTTCTGCAGCTTGAATGTGATTTCAAGTGATTTAATTAAGTAACAAGTTTCATTAAGAACTGAGAAAACAGCTTAGTTGTGAGTTAATATTCAAACAGCAGGAGAATTGTTCGAAAAAGGAACACGTTCGTTTCGTTTTCGCTTCAAGACCAAGTTCGACGTCTCTTTTACCTAATCTATAGCTATGTAAAAGCGGATGTGTATGTCTATATGAAAGCACAGCTGGCAACTACTTGGAAAAATAAACACTTCGCGTAGCGAAACTGTTAAAAACTTCATAAAATTTTCCTAATTCGCGTTTTATGCCGAAACTACTTTAAAAGCTCACGATTTAATAGTTCATTTCAGGACATTGTCGACATTGTATTACATTTATAACTAGAATAATTCACATTGTTGTACTGAACTGAAATATTAAATACCTACCATCAAATCCCGTTCCAAATGCATCATTTTTAACGACTGCAAAATATGCAAATTACTAATTATATTCGAACCGATTTCATGCGCCAGGTTGCACGTTTGAATCGTCTATTGACGCTCTCACATATTAGTCCAATAAAACTATTCTAACGAAAGAATTTACTGTCAAAAACTAAAAAAATGGAGATGATAAATGGAAAAAAACTTAATTATATTCCTAACGCTTTGCAAATCAAAATTCATTGTAATTAATATAGTTTTTAATGCAAATTTTCAACGCAAAAGTTGAGGTTCTTAAAACTAACATTATAGACTATAGAGCACCATAAAAAATAAATGAAAGAATTTATTCCTAAATTTCTACTACTAAATTGATAACTAAATTTTTGTTATTAACCCATTTCATTAACAAATGACCGACATTACGAGCTTTAAAAAAAGGGAGGGGAATAGTTTTATAACTAACAGTATAAAAAAACTGTCACTTTAAGGAAATATATCACCGGAAATGAAATATGTTGCGTTAATTCATCGTAAAAAAATGACAATAACTAGGGGAAACGCTGAAATTTGGTAAATAAAACTATAAGCTTTAGATATAGTTCAATTTGTAACTAATAAACAAGTAATAATTTAAAAGATAAACTTAAAGTCGTAATTTCAGTAAATAGTCATTGATCATTAAAGATAAATTGAGCTGTGTACCATACTTTAAATTTATATTTTTTTTTACGTGAAGTTTTGGTACCTATTTCCTTTAGCTTTATACAATGAAGATACTATTGTTGTATCTTTTGTTGATGAGCTTAAGCTTACTTAGAAGAAAATCACAAGTAATGAGAAAAAATTGAAATTAATACTGTTGGTTGTCAACTATTTGAGCTATGTCTTTGTAAGATTTTAAGTCAATTTCGGCGTTATTAATGGAGTAAAAAATCGTTAAGCTGCATAATTTTCAATTGCTTAACACAGCACTTATGGAGAATGTCTTACGTGATCGCAATAAACTCAAGATACCTTTTTTCGTAGAAATGAGCTTTTTTTGAATAATATATATAATATACTTTATAGTACAATATATTTTTCGCAAATATATAGTTTACAATTGCACTTTCTCGATTACGTTAAGCAAGTTTACTTATTTCAGGAACGTCAAAGCTCTTCAATTGTAGCGAATGTTTATGGGTTCCTTATAGGTATTCCTCCAATCCAGTGTATTTTTCCTGTTTGTCAACTTTACACAGTTGAGCAAAAGGTATTTCGAGGTTACCAGAGAGCTGCAACATTTGCAATCTAGTGTACGTCAGCGCAAAGTAGGTTTGCTTGTATTTATCATTGAATTAATTCTTGGAATAATCAGGAAAACCTACTTTGCGCTAATGTATAGATATCTATATCACGTAAACGACAAACACAATTTGTTTATTCGTAAATTATATTACCAAGGTTTTTTTCAAAATGCAACAATCCAAACTATAATTGTATATTCAATAAGAAATTTGATAACAAGTCACTGATAAACAATATCATTGGAAATATTAAGTTACCAAAAGTTTTTTTGGACCTGCTTAAATATCAACACATATGGACGAAATCGGTTATCAATGTTGATATCGACATTGTACTAAAAAATTATTGCAAAAGATACTTCTAAAGCAAAAGAAGTCAATACTCAAATGCCGTTAGCATTTTACTGAGCATGCAAGAATGGTTAAAAGGAGTGTGCTATAGTAATCCCAGATTATATTAAGCTGATACAATAAGTACTCAAAGATAGAATTGAACGGCGAAAACGTACGAAATCTGTTCTGACTTTGATCAAAAGTGAAAATAAATTGGAGTTCTTATTTTCTGGATTCTACTAGAACGCTTGAATCAGTGCTGTTCAGCACTAGCAGTCCAAATAATCAATAACGTACACCTTTTGTATTTCAAATCAGTTAAATGGTTCACTACTTTTGAGCCCCTGCTTACCCTGGGCTAGTGGGAAATAAGTTAGCTAATCAGGCTACTATAACAGCACTGAAGTGTAATGATGGTACGACTCCAATATTACACATGGATTTACATAAATTCTGAAGGATAACAGAGATGGACTGGAATAAGCAATGGAAAGCGTTTCACAATGAATTGAGCAATAGAGAACAGAAGTTACTGCCATTCCAAAAACCCATCCTTGAAATTAAAGAAGAACCATCCAGTAGTTTCAAAGTTGAACCCGCTACCTTTAGATAGTTTCGGTTATTTGTTAATAAAAAGCGTTAACGATAACATTTTTTTGGCAACCAATTGCCTACTGGTGACCTAGTGGTTAAGGTGGTCACTCCAAAGCTATTGGAGCAAATTGGGTTTGATCCAAAGCTAATTGGGTTTGAATCTCATATGGAGCAAAATTTCGATATTTCTTGATTTACGGATTGTTATTAAGCCTAGAGTCATTAAAGCTCTTGGATACATTAAAGCTTTTGGTAGTTACAAAGCGACGGTAAATGACAATTGAAAATGGAAAAAAAAATCATCCGTTAGTTTTTTGGATTTCGCTAACTTTGTGTCACTACTTTAAAAGACCTTAGTTTTCGCCTTTAAGTAGACAAAAAATATTATCTTTAATTAAATTCTATGCAATAGGTTTTATATTTTCTTTTAAATATAAAAATTTTCCCGCTAACTTTATTTAATGCTAGCCGGTTTGGCCGATTTGAATAAAGGCACAAAATAAGTTTTTGGCAATTTTAGATAAATTATCGACAAATTTTCAACAGTCGCGATATTTTTCATTTTGACTAACTTTTTAAGGCTATCTTCAGGAACTTTAAAAATTCATATATTATTTTATTATATTTTAATACTTATTTGCCATGAAGTATTAACCCTTACCGAATTTTTGGATCAATCTAGATACTTCATTTAAAAGAATTCTAGAATCGAACTGTTTTCATCAAGTCGCTACAGACCTTGGTAGTTACAAAACGTCAGCAAATATCAAACAATTGAAAAAAATCTTTCGTTGGATTTTTGGATTTCACTAATTTTGTACCACAACTTTAACAAACATTAGTTTTTGCGTTTTAGTAGACAAGAAATATTATTTTAAATTAAATTCTACTCAGTAGGTTTTATATCATATAATTTTCATTTAAATATAAAATTTTTCCCGCTAACTTTATGTAATGCTAGCCGGTTTGGCCGATTTTAATAAAGGCACAAAATAGGTTTTTGGCAATTATAGATAAATTATAGATAAGTTTTTATCAGTCGGGTTATTTTTCAATTCTACTAATATTTTACAGCTTCTTCAGGGAGCTTAAAAACCCTTTTTATTATATTTTAATACAAATTTGCTATGAAGTACTAACTCTTAATTTTTGGATCAATTTAGATACTTTATTCTAATATAATTCTAGAATCGAACTTTTTTCTTCATTTGTTTTTGTTTCGTGTAACACCTTGTGGATGAGTAGACCTTGAATGTATTTAAAAAAGGCGAGGATCGATAAAAAACGTACATTTTCTCGGTTTTTTTTCACACTAATATAAATTTTAAACTTTAGCCTACCTACCGTATAATGTCAATAGTTTAGCATAATAAATTCAAATTTAGGGTTGTATCTCTTTTCCACGATAAGTGCGACACGTTTGTAACTTGGAGCTTATTTCTTTTAACAATAATTCAAAATCTAAGTTTTTTTTTTAAATTGTTTTATGTGTTAAGCTTTTAAAGTAACTAAAGCCAAAGAGTTGTTCTTTGAGGATACCAGTTTTGAATTTGTTTTAGCTCTTCACGTTTGTTTCAATTTAATCAACGAATTAAAGCTGTTGGCAGCATCCGTTTATCCCGACATTAACAATGTAAATTTTTCCATCGCTCCAGCAGCAAGTATAAAAGATGACGGGGACAAACTATGTCTGTGCAGAATTTTCTTGATTCAAATTTCATGCACAATTTATATGGTACATAGTAAGTTTTTCACCACGCGGCATACAGATCTCGTTGTTTTCGTCTGATGACAAAGTTGATGTTACTTTGTTATTGCCAATGCGATTTTCTCTCAACAAATGAGATTTATATTTAAAATCACAATGTCTTCTTGAACGGATTCCGTAGAGAAATCTATACAGCATAGATGAAGTGCAGTCGACGAACACGCGATTTTACAAAACGATCTCATTATCGTTCGAATCAAACGTTGATGGAAAATTCATCAGGCAACAATGAAGTGATTCAATCCCATTTTCGACTAAATCAACAATAAATCGAAGAAACATTATGTAACGTTATGTTCCTTTAATGAAATCTTAGTTTTACATCAAAATTGAAAACGTGAGCGAGCAAGAAATTGCATTTGACTGACTATCAGCTCCAGATGCCTTTCTGCACCAATATTGCCTTGAGTTCATTTGTAAATTCATTTCAACTTCTTTCTCGAATATTTTTAAATTAAGAAGTGATTTAATATTCAATCATACATATTTTTCTTTTCAAAATTTGCTATCATGATAATATGCTACATCAATTAAAAACTATGAATTAGTCATATTTCAAAAACTACCTTCTATAATATTATTATTTAAGTAAATATTTTGATAGTTCTTTTCCATATTTCAATAATTATTTATATTTTAACTGTGTTACTTTTGTGCAACACGTTTTAAAACTAAATATTTTCAAATTTTACAATCAAAATAATATCAATCTTAATACAGAACTAGAAACCCGTTAAATATTCACCGCCCAATACCGACACAACTGACAAATGGTAAAGATTGACAATTGATTGAATAAAATCAAATTGACAGTTGAAACTAATGACATAATAGCTCAAATTTTTTTTTTTTTTTATTATAAATTTATATAAATCGGCCATCAGGATCTAGGTCCTATAATCCGATTTGATGACCGGAGCTGACGTGATGGAGATCACTCCCTATGCCTCTATTTGGTCACTAGGCACTTTTCTTTTTAGCCTTCTTTCATTTTGGTGCTCCAAAAGTGGCGGAATCAGGGGATTTGAGTGTTGACTTAACTTTCCAAAATGATTGGTGGTACGTACGGTAATGGAGTCGGTGACTGATGAGATGTGTAAGTCTCTTCGGAGAGTCTCATTTGTGACATACCATGGAGCATCTGCCAACTGTCTCAGGATCTTTGATTGGGTGGCCTCGATTAATTTAATGCTTGATTTGCTGGCAGAGCCCCACAGCTCAATACCGTACGACCAGATTGGCACTA
This sequence comes from Sisyra terminalis, assembly GCA_958496175.1. Taxonomy (NCBI): domain Eukaryota; kingdom Metazoa; phylum Arthropoda; class Insecta; order Neuroptera; family Sisyridae; genus Sisyra; species Sisyra terminalis. The sequence goes on along the minus strand of OY292277.1, from coordinate 33,902,620 downwards.
TTACTGCTTTATATATAAGAAGTTTATCCTCAAGGGGAAGTTTAGAGCCCCTACCCAACAGCCAGTATAACTGTTTGAACCTCTTGTTGATATATTTTCGCTTCTGGACGATGTGAGGTTTCCAGGCCAGCCTCCTGTCCAGATGAACACCCAGGTATTTGACGGTGTCGGACGACGGGATCTCAGTTGAGTCCAGATTGACTGGGGGGCCCATTCCTTTTCTGAGAGTGAAGGTCACTTGGACTGATTTGGATTTATTGATAGTGATTTTCCATTTTTCAGCCCAAGTGCCCAGGAGGTTTAAATGGTGCTGGAGGTACTGAGAGGCAATTTCGGCGTCATCGTGAGTAGCCATAATCACCGTATCGTCCGCGAATGTCCCCGTCAAGGTGTTATCTGTGGTAGGCAGATCCGAGGTGTATAATAAGTATAATAGGGGCCCTAAAACACTACCTTGAGGTACTCCTGATTTAATCGGAAAGGAGTCAGAGCACTCATGGCCTACTCTTGTATTAAAGAATCGATCCTGAAGATACGATCTGAATAGTTTCCAGAGGTGAGGCATACACTTCTTTATTTTGTAAAGCAGGCCGTCGTGCCAAACCCTGTCGAACGCCTGGCTAATGTCAATAAATACTGAGTGGCAGTATTTTTTTTGTTCAAAGGCCCTATTTATTTGCTCGACCAGTCTGTGGCATTGTTGGATAGTGGAATGCTGGCATCTAAAACCAAATTGGTGACTAGGGACTTTTTCAGATATTTCGTGTGTTAGGGATAGGATTAGCCTTTCTAATAGTTTGGAAATGGTGGATAAAAGGCTAATAGGCCTGTATGAGGAGACTTTATTGGGATTTTTGCCTGGCTTAGGCACCATGATTATTTCGGCTGTTTTTAGTGATCGAGGCCAGTACTGTAGCCGCAGAGTGGCATTAAATATATACAGCAGACACAAAACTCCTTTTTCGGGAAGTTCTTTTAACATTTTTGTGGTGATTTGGTCATGTCCAGGAGCTTTTCTGTTTTTTAAAAACTGAATTTCTTGTTTAAGTTGACTTGGCCTAAAAAACAATGGTTTTGGACTCGTTACTTCTTCATCCTGTAGGAATTTGGTTATATCCCGGTCAGGTTGGTTCACATTTGCAAACACTTCAGATAGATATTCGGCGAAAAGGGATGCTTTTTCTTTATCACTACGGGCCCATGTGATAGGATTTGGACTTTCTCTTTGTATGGGGGGGATAGCGACTGTTGGTTTGGTCACTGACTTGATAGGTTTCCAAATCGAGTGGTCATACCGATTTAGGTTGGTGATATAGTCCTGGAAGAAGCTATTTCGGTATTCTTTGATGGTCGCTTTTACCTTGCTCGATATATAATTAAATGCAGATCTATCTGTCGGGCTGTGGCTTTGCTGCCATTTTTTTCTAGCCTTTCTTTTCTCCTGAATCAGGCGTTTGATTTGGAGAGGAATGCTGCTTTGTCTATTCGATGGGCTGGCTGACGGAGTAGCTTGCTTGGCAGCTTCTCCCAGAATTTCAACAAACTGATTTGTGAGTACCTCAAGCTCATTTGGATTTTTAATTGATACATTCAAATTTATGTTTTCCAAAATGTATTCTTTATATTTATCCCAGTTGGTTGATTTTCTGTGCAGCCCGTGCGTTTTGTTGGGACATAGTGGAAACACACTAAACGAGCAAATTACAGGAGTATGGTCTGAAGATAGATCCAGATTTGATTCAACTGATGAGTTTGCGAAGGAAATTCCATTAGTGATGTAGAAATCAAGAAGATCTGGAGTCTTGTTTGGATCCGTGGGCCAGTATGTTGGAGAGCCGGTAGATAGAAAAGAGTAACCTTTTTCATGAATAACTTTAAGTAGTTCTTTACCCTTAGTGGTGCATAATCGTGAACCCCACATAGTATGCTTACAGTTATAATCTCCCCCCACAATAAACCTTGGACCTAGCGTTTTGAAGAAGTCCAGGAAGTCTTGTTTTTTGTTGTTATGTCGAGGAGGACAATAAACTGCAGAAATAGAGAGGTCATAATGTAGAGTTTTCACGTTTATAGTTGTCGCTTGAAGATAGTCTTTAGAAAAAGATTCTAGGGAATGGTGTTGTATAGTAGTTTTCACGAGGACGGCTGAACCAGCGTGAGCTTTATTATCTGGATGGTTTGAGAGATATAGCGTGAAACCAGGTACTTTAAAGAAGGTTTTGTCTGTAAAATGTGTTTCACTGAATAGCATTACGTCTATGTGGTGTTCCGCTAAGAAATATTTTATTTCATCTGTGTGTTGCGATAGGCCGTTAGCATTCCATAACGCTATTCTAAGAAACTTCGCCATTATTTTTTTCCTACTATGGTTGTTAGCATGTTTAAGATCATGCTATTTTGTTGAATCAATTGGTTGAACATGATTTTGAAATCCTCTAAGAATTTATTGAGTATTCCGTTAATGTTTGGCTGTGAGTCGTGGTTCTCGATTACTGGCTTATTTTGGACGGCGGAGGCATAAGAAGGATAACTTAGCGGTGGCTGAGGAGGTACTGGGTGGTTGGGGGAGAAAATTTGGGAGGGAGGTTGGCTATTTATGGTGGAGTGACGGGTGAAATGATTTTTAGCGATGTTGGCAGATTTTTGCTGAGGGAAGGACGGATTAATTTGAGCTGAACGAGGGTGATATGGCTTGTAGTTACGTTGGTAGTATTCACATCCTCGGTAATTTGCTGGGTGAGGTCCTCCACATAGCCCACAGTTAGCCGGAATATTAGGACTCTTTTTGCAGCTACTTGAGTCATGGGGATCACCGCATTTCACACATAGAAAAGGTCTTGAACAATAGGATTTAGTATGTCCGTAAAGTTGGCAGCGCGTACATTGAACGACTGTTTTAGTACCTCTAGGAGGTTCGATTTGTACCACGCAGTTTGATAGTCTTCGCACCTCGTAGACGGTTTTGTTGTTAGGAGAAGGCTCGAGGTCAACAAAAAAGAGATTGAGGGGCTCTTTTGTTACTCTTTGTTTAGCGTTGGAGATATTACGCACATTGTGGCCTAAATTTGAGAGTTCTTCCTTTATTAGTTTTGGGTCAATTGAGTGATGTAAGTGTTTGATGACTACCCTGTAGGCTCTGTCCTCCTTTAGTTGGTAGGTGTGATGAATGATATTTTCTTGTTTTAGGAAGGATACCAATTTCCTGTAGTTATCGGGATGTTGACATGTAACTTTTATTATGTTATTGGCCATTGTTCTTGTTGTGAATAGCTCCAGCTCTAAGACATTTTGGATTGAATCGACCATCTCATTATAGTTTACCACGCCATATATGAAGATGGGGGGAGGTTTGGTTAGTTGGCTTGTATTATTGTCATTTAATGGTTCATCATCTGGTTGAACAAGGGGACTATAGCGGTTCTTTGTTGGGACCTGGTTTTCTTGATCTTGACTTTGATTTGAGTTTGTGCGTCGTCTTTTGATGTTATTGACTACCTGCCATGAATTTTTTTGGGCCGATTGCTGGGTTTCCATTTTTATGTTTAATTTTAATTATTTTTTTTATTTTTTTATTTTATTTAATTATTTTAACTAACTAACTTATTTAATCTATCACTTTGGTTAACTGCTGTATATTTAAATATTATTAATGGTTATTATTAGTACAGTGGAACTTAATCTGATAATTTCATGATCCATTAGATCAAAATAAGTTGAGCGCGGATAATAGAATAATTCGAAAATAGAATAATTTGTTATAAAGTTTTTGTCTTAACACTAATTCTAACACTATTTTTTTATATTAACTTTACTTAATCTAATGTTTACTATAATTTATAATTGTCTTAACATATCTAATTTAACTAAAATAATTAACTATGATTGTTTTGACTTTACAGGTATAAATGTTTATGTTACTCAGCTGTTGGTGACATTTGTTTTGCAGTAGGCACGGCTGATCAATCAATTCGGCAAACAGTTGTTACACAACTCACACACACTCACACACTTTTGGGTAGTCTTTATCGCTACTTGCAGAATTTGGTTCGCTTAAACACACACAATCTCTAATCACATTTTTAAGTGATTTTATAAGAAAAAAAAATGTTTTTTAAGTTTTTATTTAAGTTAGGCCCTCATTTCATCGAGGAACTTTTGTTCGACTAGTCAATGGTGTTTAACTCTGTTGATAACACTATTTTGTTGGTTGAATTATTGTAGATTTAACACAGATTTTAGTGATTTTTCAGGAGCTGTTTATAGTTGCAAACACCACTGTGCGCCATTTTTGACGTCATGATAGCTCAAATTTGAAACAATTATTGCATTTCGCTCACACCTATGAACTTACAATATTTGTTTTCTGTTTTTGTCGACATAAATGCATAGTATAGATACATATTTCATGATGACCAGACACTTGCTAAATGGAAAAATCCTCACACCGAAATTAACGCACAATGATATTTTCTCATATGCAAATTAACCAATAGGAAAAATTATTTGATATTGAATTGATTATCATTGAAATATTAGTTTTTCAATAACATTGTCAGTATAACAATATTGAATTAGTAAAAAAAGTCACGAATTAAATAAAAAGCAAAGTAGAAAATAAGTCGTTGCCAAATAATGACGCCACTAAAGAGAACATGACCCCTTATTTTTTTATCCTTATAGCTTGTTCAAAAACACGGCTTTTTTTTCAAATTGGTTACTAAGATATGATGATACTAATGATAAACTGACAATTAATTGAATAATAAAGTATGTAAATATTTTTTCCTGAGGATTAATTTCCATTTAGGATATTTTTGATGCGTTAATTTCTTCGTGAGAAATTTTCTGTGAGTAAATCTCTATGTGGGCAACTTTTGTGTGAACAATAATATTCATGCGCAATTTTTTGAGAGCAATTTTTGTGTGAGGAATTTTCAAGAAGGCAACTATTTATCATAGAATCCTATTACATACGTTTGCTTATTATTATTATGAGAATTAAATTACACTTGAAACGTAGATATTTTTTTGAAATTATTCAATCCAATGAATAATATCGGTTGATACATTATATTATTCTATATAAGAATTAAAATTTAATTTCAATACAAAAATATAAATGGGTAATTAAAATAAGCAATTACTATTGCTTTAATGTAACTTTTAAGGCGTCGCTATTTAGGAATGTTTATTCATATCTATACATCTTCTATATGGTAAATGCTTTCAATAAATATTTTTCAAACATACAATCCATGCTGTATTGATTAACGGTTAATTCATATAATATGTAATATACATTTTGTAAAAGTAGCCAAATGTAAATACATATTAAACATAATTTTCAAACAGCCAACTGTGAATACATACAGTATCTACGTATAAATAGCCAATTGTATTTTTTTATTTTAAAACCAGTAACTTTCCGTGAAATATTCGCTGCCCAACACTGACACAACTGACAAATAGCTAAAATTAGTCATGAAATGAAATCGAAATGACAATTGAAACTAATGACATGATAGTGAGAAAACCATTATTGTATTTGTATTCCACCACAATGGATGTATTTAAGCTTTATATTCTTTGTCCTAGTCTTTGCCAACACATACATTCTCTAAAAGTTATTTGTGTTTAAAACTGTATCATAATTTAATTATGACAAACCACATATAACTGATATGCCAATTCAGGCACTACCGAAAGAGGCTACGGCAGTGGATTGAAAACACCATTTTAATGAAACCTAAGAAATATAACATACGAAACATAACTTCTCACGTACGTACAACATAAATTATTCTTCATCTTTTTTATGCATTTATCGTCTAACATGTCACAAAATATTAGTTTGATTTTTTTCTGATCCATTTTGTCGCATTAAATTAATGCAGACACATAAATTATACGTACATGTAGGTAAAGCATACTAGAAATGATAACAAGGAAAAAACGGTTTATTGTCCTTATTTATTATTAAATTGGAACTTAACTTAAAGTTTCAACGATTTTTCATTACATATAAACGAAGATATTACAATAACTAAAAGTAAAAACAAAAATGGTAAGTGCTTGCGTGAAACAAGGGCACAAAAACAATAGAGAAACAATGGTCAAAGAATAAGGAAATTTTTCACTAAAGCTAAGGAAAAAAACGATAAGCAATGATAGCGACCATAGTAAATTTATTCGTATTACAAAACCAAAAAGTCAAGTAGAACACTTTTTGTTTGAAACAAGTACACAAGAAAAACCGAAGAGTAATGCTTGGAAAACCAGGGAAAGTATTATACAATTGTTAGACGAATTATTAATTATCATTGTGCTACAGAGTTAAAAATTTCAAAGAAAAATCATTTATTTTTCTTTTCCATCTTATTTTCTTCTCTCTCCGTTTCTACTTTTGCAAAGTAAAGACAAAAAATAATTTAAATAAATATCCAGTTTTTTCTAGATTTCGATTATTTATAGAGGAAGTGCAACATATTTTGAATACTGCAGGTAATTTGGAATATTCAGTTTTCTGGAATAATTAAATGGCTAACCATATGTGTCGAGGGTGTATTTTGACCTTCCCCAAACCCGCGAGACTGACTCCCCGAGCCCCTGGGGTTTGAGTGAACCCCGGTTAAGAACTATTAATCGATATGATTAGTACTTGCTTATGATTGATAAATGACATGTGCTGATTTGTCATCTATTGCATGGATTAAAGTTTAAGGTGTTGTTTGATTTTAAATTTCAATATTTCTTTACTTATATGTTCTCCTTAGCTACTTTTTCAATGAAGATTACCTAACATTTTAAACAAGGGCGGATTTAGGGGGGTACGTGGGCACGTGCCCCCTCAGGGTATTTTCGTCTACTGTGGAAATTCCATAACAGTACATACTTAGAAGCAAATCAAATTATCAAAGTTGTGAAAATATATGAATAAAATAACAGACAAAATATTAGTGAAACTCTAGTCTATGTCTGGCTGGAATTTCGATTTTTGATGCATCCCTTTCATGCACTTGCAAATGAAAAATGATATTGTGCCCCCCTCAGAAAAAAATCCTGAATCCCCCTTTGATTTTAAATCTTTCTTTTATCCAACAACAATTTCACTACTATATCTCATCTTCCCGTTAAAAACGACAAATTGTTCTCCTCATTTTTTATTTCTTTTGTAGCTTGATATGATTAAATTTATGAAACCTTGCTAGTCATATTTAGTTAAGTTCGTGGACATAAAAAAATTGAAGTTAGTTTAATTTTATGGTGCTTTATTTTAATACGGGGAGAAGCTTTTTACTCTTCTATATAACTAAAAACAAATATTGATGCAGATTGTGCTAAAATTTTCTTCAATTTATTAAATCAAAAAAATATTTTGTTAGAGACTAAACTAACAGAAAATAAAATATTAAAATGATCCGCCATAACAATTACCTAGAGGTATGATTTCATCATATTTATGATATAAATAATTGATGAAATTTGATTCATTAATTGAATGAAATAATAAAACTGTGCTATTATTATATATTATTCAAAAGCATTCAGACTTCACAAAACTTTTCGTTCGTGCTAATATTTATTTTCTATAAAATAATGAAACAAATTTTCATTTAGACTCAATCATACTTTTCCTGGTATTGTTTAAATTTTCGTTTGACTTCTTTATTTAATTTATTATATTATAATTAATTTGATGTGTATAGTGAAAACACATGCGGTGTAAATTAAGATAAATGTAAACAAAACGTGGGAGAACGAGAAAATTTTATGGAAGGATTTTTCTCTTGAGTGTGATTTAATAATTAATCATATTTGAAACAAAAGTATCTCCTAAATAAATATGATAAATTGAGCTTTATTTCACTATTTTGCATTTTGCTTTAGAACCATAGATAGAGGCATATATAGACTAGTTTTTGCTTATAATTTATTTTAAATGAACAGTTGAATTTTTTAAGTAAAAAAATGTTGGACTAATTGTTGCTAGAAGTCAATTTGGAAAAATTCAAAACTAAAACTTTTTCTGACTTTATTTATTTTGAGTTTACTTTATTTGGAATTATTTTCTTTCCAAGTTTCAAATACGTTCAGTTAAGTTTGAAAAGAAAGACATTAAGAACGACAGAACAAATATAACAGGGAAGTAAAGTACCTACAAGCTTCGCCAAAACTAAAACAGTTAAATATGCTTTTTGCTTTTTCTTTCTGACGACTGAAAGTTTTGTGTAACAACGAAAGAAAAATAAATTTTCAAATTATATACTAACCACTACGTGGAGATAGTAAGCTGGAAAAGTTTTCAATTGTTGAATTAAAATTTTAAATGAACGAAAATTAGAAAATTTTGCTACAATGATTTTTTGTTTGTTTTTAGCTGATATTTATAACGTTCTTACAATTCATTATATTCATATAAATATTATTAAATTTCATATCGGATCAGATGCTAAATTACTAAAGGAATCATCATCTTTGGAGCAAGAATCGAAACCGAGGCCATCAATTGAGAACACTTTGAGATTTTGCAGTAACATTACTTGGGTACCCACATTCAGAATAAGGGTATAAAACGGAAGATCGGAGGGATTAATGAGCTCCACAATATAGTCTATAGCATCATGCATATGAACCAAAGTGATCTCCGATTTGTGCTAGGTAGTATTCTGACCATTCGATCAACATCAGCATAGTGTCATTAGTATTTTTTTTCCTTTTAAAGTGGCAATATTTTTGTTTCTTATTAAAATTCAAATCGAATAAAATATTCAATTTTTATAATTGTTTTATATTTCGTGTTTAACGATACTTTGAGCATTAAATTTGAAACTTCGATTGTTGATCAGACCACATGTTAGGCAATACAAACTTTATCACCAGTGGCGTAGCTACAGAGAAGCAACTGAAAGCAACGTTTTCTATATAGTTCCCTTATGCACTGGCGGGATTTGAAATAAGAGATACCATTTTGCGTTTTTTTCAATAGAAGACCTTTAGCAGAAGGAATGAAAGATCATTGCTATTGTAACGTGCCGTCTCAAAATTGTATTGAGATGGCGTTATTCGTTCTTTTAATTTCTTTGGGAATAAATAATCACTTTGACACTTAACAATTACTTTTTATTGCACTTGTATACACTTTTTATTACACAATTACACTTGTCAAAACAATCACTTAAATGACAGTAAATCTAAATCACAATAAAAATCGCTTTTTGTAACGGAAATTCAAATCTGAACCTCCGTACAGAACTGTCAACTGTCTTGAACTGAGTGCCTTATACACCCGCAACCCAACAATCAAGAATGTACTCCAATGTTCGTTAATGTTCCATTACTTACTAGATGTTTCTAGAACAATCTATATGAGCATTCGCATTGGTGGGAGAGAGATAGAAGTCACTCAGCCAATTGCGTGCCGGCATGGCACAAAGAGAGATACAGACTTTGTCCTTTTCTGTTACACTATTATCAAGCTATATATTCAAGCTATGATGCAAGAAACACGAAGACTATAATTGATAATTTTTTTATTATTGAAACATATTTCTTTAACTTTATAAATTTATTACAGTCTTTGCTTTAAACTTAAAAAATAATTCTTCAAAAGTTAAAAAAACAAATAGTTAGGCTCCGTAGCTTGAATTTACTTATAGGTCTGAAAAATCTAGTTACACCACTGTTTGTCACCCCTTTTCACCCTTTAGGGGAGGTGTTTTTCAAAAATATTACTTATCGGATGCCTATATTATATAAGAAATACACTCTCGAAATTTCACATCTCTATCACCAGCAGCTTAGACTGTGCGTTGATCCATCCGTTAGTCAGAACAAACGATTTTATATATAACGATATCCTATATATTTATCCTATAAAATATCCTATATAACTATATATAATTGTAAACAATTAATTTAAAGAGCTACTTGAATTTTAATTTTCAACAACTGAATAATCAGATTCTATTGCGGTTCCTTGCTGTCATGATTACGGCTTTGTAATAAAGAGGTTCTTAGTTCTGAATAAATAAAAATTAGTAAGAATTCTAAAGTCTCCAATAACAGTTATTTATACTACAAAGTAACAATAAGTAAAATTGAAAAAAAATGATTACAGAACATAAAAATCAAAAAATGTTTATATTGATTGGAACAGTCTCATATTCCTGGATGCATATTCCTAGAGATAGGTTTAATTTATAATTATTTATTGTATGTTTTAACGTTTTTTATCACCTCATATCTGATTTTTTAGGTAAATATTTAAGTTGCGATAACTATGTAGAATGTTAAATATTCTAATTTCAATGTGAAAATATTTAATTCGAGTCATTTCCTTTACTATGACTAGTGAAAACATGAACATTTCCGTAATCATTATCATATTTCACTCACATCTAAAGTCACAATCATCAAATTTCCGTTACATTATTTTTTATCAAAGCCACTATCTTATTCATATGTTTAGACACTTAATAATCCATTTTATTTTCCTTCATCTATATAAGAGAATTGATTTCTAAAACTACTAATAGGCTTTAAATTGTTGGCAAATAGATTATTGTAATATTAGTACAAGCAATTTTCTATCTGTTTTGATTTGAGTAATATAAAACTTGCATTATATCAGTAGACCACATATTGTTGTATCAATATGATATTCTGGAAGAGGAAGAAGGATATTGGGTATGTCGGTTGTTGGTGCTGTGGGGTATTGGTATGGGGTTTTTCCACCCCGTTCGGTAACTGCATTGCTAATTACTGGCGAACATGCAAGACAGACATTTAGATACATGTGTTCCGATAAACACACACACATTAAGCTCGAGCTATTGAGGTATACCTATACAAAATCTTGGCAATGCACAAAGCTTGCTTGTAAGAAACAATCACACTAATAAATTCGATCCATTAAATCGACAAGGATTAAATAGATATCCTGACTAGAATTCAGGAAAAACGTGAATTAATGTTTCAAGCTCTAAGCTCCGCGTTTTTCTCTTCATTCAACGAGCTTTTTCAACGATTATTTTACACGTATTAACTTCTTCAAATCTCTGACAAATTATTTCTTTAAACTTTATACATAAACTTTATAAATAGCTAAAAGCTCTTCTTGAGTTTCGTACCTTAAATCAAAGGAGCACCTTTAACATTACATCATTATTTATGAAATTTTGAAGAATTAAATTCAACGGAATCGGCTACAAAGCCCAAAAAATGTTAGTCAAACTCAAGTACTTATTCTTAAAAATGGCAAAATCAATTTTAGTTTTCTCGAGAATCGATTCTTCTGTTGGAAAATCGAATTTAAGTTTTTAATTTTCTTCAGAAATAAATTATAAATTTGACTTTCAAATCAAAGATTTTATTAATTTTTTACTATCCATAAACTATGATTGCCAAACGAGGCAGTTGTAACGCTCAATTATGAACACTACAAGTATTATAAGGTATTATAAGGTATTATATATGATACGAGTAGGTACTATGTCAACGATTTTTCTAGGAGATTACAATTCATGGCGATTGAAGGGGACAATTTTTCGGTATCAACTGTTATCTCTTAATTGCCGTATTCTAAAATAATTTAAATTTTGTCGTCTGTTATTTGCTTTAATTATAGGAAATTGGACAATGTTCAATTTGTTTTAAGAAATTTGAGATTATTATTAATATTACCAGAGTCATTCTCTAGTTTTTATTGTATTTTATATTGTAATTTAAATTTTACAATGCTAAATACTCTTATGTCTTGTACTATATTTCATTTTTTGTAAATAAAATTAAATTCTAATCTAATATTGATTTTATATAAATGATTTCAAAAATAAAAATTAAATTTAAAATTCGAGGTTAAAATTTTTAAATTGGTTCAATTTCGATATTGTTATTTTTGGCTATGCTATACTAGCACCATCTGCACTTGTTTCCTGGAATCAATTGTTTTGAAGGATAAAAAAATTGATACTGAATAAACCTCCCATAGTCTATTCCAAGTTTCAAACAATACATGATCTTAATTCATCTTCCTTCTTTTTTCTTGGAACCTTCCTGTTTCTCTTTTAGGGACATCCATTAATTACGTGAAGCGTTTAGAAGAAAGGAGGTGTCGAGCAAAATCTCACACAATTTCCAGTGGGGGAGAGGATGATCTCGGCAAATATATCGTAATTTTTTAAAATTGTTTTTTAAATATTTCTAATATGGTCAAATTAACTCGAAAGTAATCTCACATGAAATTAGGAACCGGGGTCGAGCAAAACCTCGCAAAGTCTTACCAAAAATTGTTTCACGTAATTAATGGATGCCCTCTTTACAAAATTCAGAACAGTCCCAGAGTAAGATCTATCCAATTAACTTTTCTTCTTGTGATCATAGGAATGATGGTTCTTTCTTCTATATAAATACAAAAACCCAAATCAGGAGTTCATTCTTTGAAAAATCTTTCCGTCCTAACTTATTTGTCCAAACCTTTTAAAATTTCACAGTATGGACGAAATAAACTAAGGTTGGCTTGAAAAAAAAATGAAATTGAGATTAACTTTAAGCAAAGCTTGACTTGAATTCTATTGGCTAGGATAAATTATTTCTTTTTCAGGTTACGTACTAAATTCTATAAAGAATAATTCTTAATTTTGAATTAATTTTCAATTAAAACTTAACCTGAAAATTCTATGAAGTTTTAGGCAAAGGAAGTTTAAATTAATTTTGATTCTTTTCTATAGTTAATAATTATTTATGTTCTCCTCTTTTCGAATTAACTTTATTTTTGTACAACACGTTTCATTGGTTTCTTCTTCTTCAGGTACTAATAAAACACAATTAAATTGTGAAATTATCATTTAAATTGTGTTATTAAAAATTAATTTTGTATCTGAAGAAGTCGAGAAACCGATGATACGTTTTGTACAAAAATAAAAAAGCTTCAATGTCGAAAAAATCAAAAAAGGAGAATATAATTAATTGTTAGTTTAAAAGTTCATTTTTTGGAAGAATTTTTTTATTTATGTTAATATTTCGAAAGATCATGTAGCTAATATTAAAATTAATACAAATTGCGGGGTACATGTTATAACGTCGGCAATAAAAGGTAAAAACCTTAAACACTCGATTTTCCAGAACTATCTTCTTACAAATTTGTACGAAACCTCCAGAGTGCGAGTGTTTAACTCATATTTTCTCCATTTTCTAATGACTATTATTTTTTTACCTAGATTGTGAAATGTATCTATCAGGCAAAATTGTATCCAAAGGATTGAAAAAGATAATATATTTCCACTAAAAAAGATTGACGTCAATGAATACAACTCTACGAAAAATGCGTAAAATAAATTGATCTAACAGATTTCAATATTGAATAGCAATCTTAAGGATAAGCTTTATCTGTCCATTAGTGAAAATACCGGTCTTATGAATCCGAACCAATTATTATCATGAAGATATATTTAGTTAGTATTACACTTTTAATTTCAAACTTTTAGTTTATAAGAACTGCATTCCCATCTATCACATTTAATTTTGAAGACGATAAAGTGTTATTATTTTACTTATGAGACCTTCAAAATTTCCTCTGAAAAACTTTGTAAACTTAATAAAAATGTGAGGAAATGGACATCAAGTCTTTACGCTTTTTATGGACATAACTAGTTCACATATAAAGCCATATAAAAATACAAATGTTACGTTTCCAAGTTTTCTCTTTCAAGTTTGCGAAAATCGTTCCTGTTTTTCGACAAGGACGAAAAAGGGAAACGACGTTAAAAGTTGCTTTACGATGAAAGATTTTTCAAATGAACTTTTATGTGCATATATATGACAGTTTTATTGTTCTGGTTAGTCTGCTCGAGTTTGAATATCTTTTAATATAACTTTTTCGTGTTTTCGGTTGAAAGTTATCTTGTTCTACATGGTTCAATAAAAAATTTGGATGAAACTTTGTAGATTAGAATAGTTTTGAAAAGAAGACAATTGGTCGGAAGCATAAAGAGTTTGAAGGAATATAAATTGTCGGTCTTTAACTAAATGAGGACAGATTTCAAAAGTAGCCTTATAACCTATCTATAAAATGGTTCAGAGAATAAAAAAAGTAACAATGAAAAAAAGATACGGTTATGATATTTGCGTTAATAAGTAATTATACAATTTAAACGATAGCCATATTTATTGTAGATCCATTATACAAAGTGGATGTATTGTACCATCATATTTTTGTTTTTGGTTCCTCAAAAATGTGACATTTATAATGATTAAATTATTTTCATATTCATCATAAATATCAAGTAGTTTCATATATCATTTAAGCCGTAGCAACTATACCAAATCATACGAATTATCCATTGTTCGTATTGTTCCTTTGTTTCTTGAGGTGTAAGGGGACATTCATTAACTTCGCGGGCTTTTCCTATTTATTTTAAATTCTCCTTCCTCTTTATTGAAATTTTGTTAAATTTAATGAGACCACCACCTCTTCCTTACGTGAGACTTGCGTTAGGGTTCTTAAAGAACAATTAATATTTGAATTTAATAAAACAAAAGCCCGAACAGATTGATGCATGAATTTCGTAGTTTTTTACTTATCCTATGGGCATTATTGCACTTTTTCTATTGAAATAATAAGACACATGAAATTCCGTTCAAAGAAAACAATCAATGTTGTCTTTATTTTTTTAACTTAACATTTATTTTTATTTTTTTTAACTTCCAAAATTATTTTTTCAAAAAAAACCATTCGATTACTTTAACAAACAAAATGAAGCACTCAAATTATTTCTTAATCATCTGTAAAACAATTCAGGTTCTTCCAAAGTTGATATGATATTTTGATTTATCCCCCCCCTTGAAATGAAATTTGATAATACTTTATCGAACTGCCTCTCATGTTGAGCTCACGTAATTAATGGATGCCCCCTTATTTCATATAACACCAGGCGTATAATGATTCCGCTAGTCTCTATTTATATCATAGACAAAATGTGGCTTTTCTCAGCTAGTAATATATTTAACTACTTGTTACCTGCAACTTCGTCTTCTCTAAATTTTCCAGAAAATAGTAGAAACACAATAAACGTTTTATACATTTAATTATATTTTGTTTATTATATGCTATAAGATATAATTCAACGCCCGCGACTTCATTTGTATAGTAGGTTAACAATTCGAAAAAATATTTTAAATATATTTTTACCATAAACTAGGTATATTAAATGCTAGTTCTATTTTCTTTAGTATTCTCTTTTTGGGCAACTTTTTGGGTTTTATTAGTCATAATAGTAAAAAAAATAGGAAATAACAAGTATTGAATCCAAGTTTTAATATACAAGACGATAATGTTACCACTGTGATAGCCATTAAGTTATGGATCAATGACAAAAACAAATGTTTAAATATAAAAATATTTATATTTCAAAGAGATAATTTTTTCACATTAAAAAAATATAAGTTTACCCAAGAAAGTGTACAGAAACTGATTTAATAAGTTTAATTGTCTTTCCAATGATATATCATACGACGATGTAAATTTTAAAAATATGAATAAATAAATTTCCCAGGTTTATGCAAAAAGTATCTTCCCTAATTATATAAATATAAAAGTATATAGCTTTTAATGAGTGGTACATAATTTTCTGACATACTTCACATTTTTATTAGAATCGGTTTCTCCATTCTTTAAAAAAGAGGACATACAGACAGACAAAAATTTTAAAACAATAAATTTGTAATGAAAACCTTATTTAACAGTTATTTAACCTAAAATGTGGTTAAAATTAAAATTTACGTATAACCAATAGATGTAAAAATGTTATATATTAGTAGGTATTTATAGATTAGAGCTATCATGTAGGTATAATGATATATTGTCAATATTTGTAGACATAAAATATTTATATCTGCATTAAAGTTTATACGTTATTTTGTGAATGCAAGAAAATTAGATGAATGATTGAATAAATTTTAAATATATCAATTTGTGAAATTTGTTACACATTTCGATTACACAGCGGTTATTCCCAACAAATGAACTTCAAGAAGTTTAAAAAAAATGCAATTATAAAAACTTTAAGACAAGGCTGTTGATTCTAATAACTCTTATGGTTCTAATAGTTTACTGTTTTAATACAGAAAATGCTTCCATTTTTTGTAGGTCAGTGGCTTATGTTTTACTACCTAGCTATTCCTACAATCAAATTTACTTTGTTTTCTGTAGTTACCTTTACATTAACGAATAAATATTCATTTTGATTTAATTGTATACAAATTGAGATTCATTTTACATAAGAAACAAAGCTAATTGGTTATTAATAGAAATTCATTAGGTAAAACTATAAAATAATTCTTACAAATAATAATTCCCAAATATACCATAAATTTAATTTACCTGATAGTTAAATATTTTATCACTGGATAACTTCAATCTTACCTGTAAAGAAAGAAAAAAAAAATGTTAGTATAAGTTCTTCAAACTACAAAGTTCAATTTATTTAATTTAAATTGAATAAATAATCATAAAATTAAACAACAGTTAACAATGTCACTTAGTTTTCCTTATTATCACTTTAGTGTTAAGAAAAAATCTAATAGGATAAAGAATAATTAAAAGACTCATTTCCAAACGATAATGAAGTCTTCATTTCAATTCAGAAACGAAATGCCAGCGAAAACTCTTCGTTGACATTTTTACAAGTCTCTTTGTTTCAATTATATAAAAAATCGTTTCCTTATTTCAAACGTAATTCTCTTAATACGGAAAAGCTTTTTAATTGCTTTATTTTACTTTTTACGAGCATTTCCAAATTAAATTGAGATAAAAAAAGCTCCAAAACTCCCTGCGGCTTTGTTCTCCATTACCCAATTTTATTAGAAATCAATACGCTATTTTTCACGGCTATTTCATCGATAAAACGATGTGGAAAAGGAAGACAAGATGATGGTTTTATGATATCTATAATTTAAATCTTTTCTTAATGTCAGAATAATAATGATTTTTATTGATATCTAAATTTATCCGCCTTTCGATCGTTAGGTTGTAGTACAAAAGTTATTAAATTTTTGATACAAAAATTTACTACCAATTAAATTTAATTTAGACTATTTTTCAAGATCAACTTCTTATATGGATATAAAAATTCGACTACTCGTCTTGATTACAGTAAGTCCTAGAAAAGCTCTGCAATACATTGATATCTAATAGTTTTGGTCAAAAACAACGATACGTAAGTTCTGCTGACTTCAACAACTATTATAAACTATGTTGAACCGTTACAAATGTTCCGAGACTTACAAAAAAATCACCATTTTTTCATCGATTTTATGTACTTTACTTACTTTCTTTGAATTTTATTTAAACTATAAATAAAGTGTTCAACATTTCAACGATTTAAGATCTTATTTTTTCTATGATTGTAATATCAGTTATTATTATCCAATTTGTTGAAGCAATTACGGATTCTGCTGCAACGTTAAGGAGGTAATGTTTTGCTATATATTTCAAATAAAAAATAATTTCTTTTGCGCTTATTATTTTTCGATTGTTATTACTAAAATTTTTAGTCTGAAAATTTCGTTTTGGATTTATCCATTTAAAGTCGCCCAATTTAAATAAAAATCATGCTCAATATTTTTTTTTAAGAGCTAGGCAGTCACTAAAACCTATTTGAAAAAAATTAATAAGCAATCGTTTTTTTTTCTAGCAGTCATTTTTAAAATGACGTTTGAGCAAATTTTAATGAAAGAGATGGTCTGCGGAAAATTTAATTACTAAGCTATTGCTAAAGATATAAGAATAATTATAAAGTAGTGCATACCAGACCAGAAACGAAAAACCATAGCATTTTTCTTGGAATTCAATGCTCTATTACTCTAAATAAAGTTAAGTCTCAGTCATAGATTTTTGGGAGATATTTATATTTGTATATTTGTAAAGAATATTCTGTGATATTTTTTCTCTTAATTTGTATTTAACTATTCTAAATAATCAAAAATTGAAACAAGATATCATGGGCTTTTATCATATAGGTACATTTTCATTGTCTGGAAAATCCAATTTTTCAACAGAAAATGTTTAAATTTGGCATTGTTGATACACATGGCATATACTCGAGGATTTGATTTTTTTTGACTATTGTTGATTTTTAAAAACATTAGAAATGTATGTTTGTAAAGTGTAAGGAATCATGTTTTCATGTTTTGGGCAGTAACATTGACAGCAACGGAAAGTTTGGAAAATATTTTTTGAACCCTTAAGAAACACGAAAATTCATAAAAAGTTGTTTCAATTATATAAATTTATTGTGAGAAAAGATGATTTTCACAAACGATGAAAATGTATGTGTGAAAATCATATATAATGTTGATTTGATTTTTGGTTATTTGGAAAATTCGACTGAAATACAAATTAAGAGAAAATAAAATGATTAATTACCTTATTTCTCACTCCTTTAGTAGGGGGGATTAATTTCCTTATTTCTTTGGGTGTTTTCTTGTTTTGAAAAATTAGTCCTGACCTGGTATATAGATATTAAATGATTGATACGAAATTCTACCAGTGACAATTTTAAACGTTTGATGTTTATATAAAATTTAGTTTATAAGTGCAGTATACAAGCCATGATTAGTATCGTTGCCTTTTAAAAATGTTTTAATTACCACGATTTTAACTAATTTTATAAACAATTTTAATGTAAATAAATTTTATATATAAAAAATCGTAATTTGAAATAAATTGTAATGTATTTGTGCGATAAAGACCAAAATTTCGATGTTATTGTGATGTATATTGTGTACTTAAGGTAATTTAACAATTAGTAATGTTTTGAAGGATTCTGTAATACTTCTATGATTTTAGAAGCCTGATGAAGGTCTAATAAAAGACCGAAACATGTCGTTAAATTAATAATTAGTATATGGATCTACATCCTTTCATATCCACTATCCTACTAAAAATAAATACAAATTTTAATTTTTTATAGAAGCCTGATGAAGTTACGATACGTAACGAATCGTAGCTAGTTGAATAGTAAAAATATTAAATAAAAAAACTGATCTTAAACATCCTGAATTGTCTTCTTATATAAAAAAATAAAAAGTGAGATCTGAATTTTATAATTTATTATTATTTTTATCTTTATTTATAAATTATCTTTACAATTCATGTCTACATCAATTGATTATTTTCGTTAATTGAACATTTACAAGAAAACGGTACAAAGTTTATACTTGTTTTTAAATATGCAACTATCACTTCAATACAAATAGCGAAAATATAAATACTATAGCAAACTCAGAAAAATACCTATTGACTCATTTTCTTCTGTTTTGTTCTAAAACTCGTGTTTTAATATGTTTTATATGTACGAACAATTATTATTAGTCCATATCTGTTAAGATCAAAATATTATGTTAAGAGCTATTCTTGTCGTAAAATAGTAAATTGAAAACCTAGAATAACAATTATGACGACTAATTACGCACATTAAATATTTTTCCCCTTTTTTATTTTTGTTTCTGAAAAATAAGCTTTTATGAATATTATTATGTTTTTAAAAATTCTCTGGCTTTTATTAAAAAATAAAAAAAACTTGGAAATTTAACTGAAGTTTAAAGCCAATAATTATTTCAACTTTTATTGTGGCCATATATTATTAATTTTGTGTTTATATTTTTCATGTGTTTATTTTAATAACGCAAATAATTTTCAGCAATTTCATAAATTATTGCAAATGATGGTTATTGTTTGAAATTGTTCTACGTTAAAAAATATGTGTAAACGCGTTTACGTTTATTATTATTCTTCAGTTGTATTATATTGAAAATATAACGTAATTGTATGAAAATTCATCAAAACATTTTATTATAATCATTAAACGTGTATTTGGCATTAAATCTCTCTCTCATGTTCGACAATTTTCCATAAAATTATCATCATCAACCGTACAAACATGGAATCACACGATTTTTGAATTGTTAAAATCAGGTAAAAAGTTTCCCATCTAATTTACATTTCAATCGTGTCCAATATGCATTTTCCACGAGTGAATTTGTCAACAAAAGTTATGCCTCCGTCCCCCCTGTTGGAGTTCCTGTTCCGCTGTGCCCTGTCTTTGCTTGGCGATCGAAACGGAACGGAGAAGGTGTGCTTTTCGCCTCATTAATGACATCATTATCACTCCATAAAGCTCAGTCTGGGTAACGGAGAACGCGTGTCACTAGTGTCACAAACAAACAAATCGGTGCCAGACTGTGCCAGATAATCCATCTTATCCACATCCACATTTACTACATACCTATACCCGACAGAAGCTTATGCTTCCAGAATATATTCCTTACGAAAACCTACCAGAAAACGTCACCGCCACTTAATGTGATTACTTGCTAACTAATTGCTTTGATAAAAATGATATATTATCACGAAAATTCCCGGAAATAAAACAATTTTTTTCTAAGCCTCCATAAGTTGATGGTAACCATTAACTATTTTCTTTTTGCTTTGTTAAACAAAAAACAATTGAAAAACTTTTTTGTGGGAAACATTTCGTAGTTTACGATGAAATTGAGCTTTCCATGCTATTTCCATAAAAGTACCTACCATATTATTTAACAAAATAATTTGTACTATCAAAACCCGACAGACGTTGTCCTGCTAGTCTAAATTAAAGGTACAAGCTGTAAATAAAAAATTTGAATTCAAAAATATATTCATGAAGCATTAAAACCTCACCCTTAGAAACCCGCAGCACACCGTGCTGTACCTATTATAACTTACCATCAAGATATAAATTTTTCAATTAAGTTTTGAGAAAAATCGCTTTGCCTCTAAAAATCACTTCACGATCGTAGATAGTAATGTACCATATATTAAACGAGCTATTCTTGTATGTATGTATGTGTTTTGATTTTTGAAAACGGCTCTAACGATTTTGATGAAAATTTGAAATTTAACAGGATTTAGTTTTTTAAGTTTATCTGTAAAGTTATCTTCTATGGCCAAAAGCAAATTTCCACGAAAAACGGAAAAAAAAAATTTTCGCCATCTGTTGATGTATGTACATATTGAATATAATTTTGTGCTGATAGACTAATATTTAACAATTAATTTCAAATTTTATTCACATAAGTGCGTTAAATATTTTTAAAATAAAAAACAATTTTTTATCGAGTTGCATTGTCAAAACGATATTTTGATATTTCGGACTTCAGCTTTTAGATTTGCATTTTTTGAATGTTTTATTTCCATGGTCAATTTTAATAATTAAACTAAATAACAATAATTATTGACCTTTATAATACGTGTTAAATATCTTTAGTTTATATATCTAATTCTTCCACATAGCCGAAACATATTTGAATTAAATTTCTTATAATTTCTAACCGGGTTGAACTCGGTCGTCTAGGTACTATTAATTAATAAGTCAAAGATATATTTTGTATACATTTTTTGTATTAGTGTTATTATTACTGTTTTCGGTAATATCTTTTTTTCTTTAGCAACCTTTAAAGATATACTAACCACAATTTTGCAGTGGAAAAATATATTTTTATATAAAATACTATGAGACACGAACCCATGCTCTTTTAAATACGTCCATCAAATTAGCTTTTGGAATTTGGGAAAATGTGATTAAAAGAAAAGCTGTATTTACGCATTCATATATCTAATTTATAAGCTTTAATACTTATGAAAGCAAGCGATGAATATTATATATCCGCGTGAGAAAAATTATGGAAAATTCAATATTTGAAAAATGATCCAAATCGAGCTTTTGGTTTAGATACTGTTTCCCGGGAAAATATGGAAACTATGAAAATTGTTCTTTCGGAACTCTCGAACGACAAAAACACCAATATATCAATACACCAATAGCGCAAAAAAAATCAAAGTTTCAATATTTGGGAAATTACTAAAATCGAGCTTTTTTCTTCAAATCGCTTTATCCGGGAAAATATGCAAGCTATAAAAATTTTTATTTTGGAACTCTCAAACGACAAATAATCACCAATTAATGGCACAAAAAAATCAAAATTTCATATTTGGAAAATTACTAAAATCGAGCTTTTTTCCAAAATATTCCTTAGTTATTTTTCCAAATTCCAAAAGTGTAGTGCTAACTTTATGGACGCCTTTTAAATTCACAGCGAATATGTCAGCCACTACGCTAATAAAGTGTCCTTTGTTTATAATGTCTGTGTGAATATAGAAATATTTATATTTCAATAAGGCATTACGTGTTGTAAGACAAATTTTGTCATCGTTTTTCACCTTTTTCACAAACATTGTTCAATTGTGAATGTAAACCATCCAGAATTCTACTCAAATACACACAAAAAATTTTAGCAGAATTGGTCCATCGGTTTAGGAGGAATTCAGCCCTATACACAGATACAGAAAAATTATATATAAGTTTTAAAACATAGTCCTTATATAATAACTATAATATTCTGCTTTTCTTTATACCCTTATCAAACAATCTTTCGAACTTAACCATTAATGTTTTGGTCAGAATAATTAATAACTCTCATTTATCAAAAGAAAGATGTTCTCCTCAACGAGTATATCAAGCAAGTGGCTATGTCTTTAGCAAATATTATGATAATTTGATTTACTTTTTATCAAAAATATTTACATTATCTTTCTTTGTTATATTTTTCATTCAACAATAAATTTTAAACTTCATTTCAACTTATACTCTAAGAACATGAATTTAAAAACTATAGATAGGTATAGTTCTTCAACAATGGTAATCATACTCATGTCATTTAAATGATATAAATAAGTATTCAATATTAAATAACCTAAATATTCTCTTCAGCTTTTTTTTTTAATTTTTTTAAATAAAAAAGAATAATTAACGAAGTAAAAGCATTTAATTTAAAGTCATGTTTTGTTTTCATTGTTAATTATTTTTCTCCCATACTAATTTTAATTCTAATCTCCGAAGGCCTTCCTTTTGAGCTCGTTTGCACTTCACCACCAAAGGCCCATTGCGCCACATCGTTATTTCTAGTTTCAATGAATATAATTTACGAAATGAATATAAATACAGGAAAGTCAAAGTCACGAGGACATCGTAGAAAAAAATGTCACTTCAAATCGATGTGAAGAACATACAGCTACAAAACAGGGGTGAATGCTAATATTTAGGAAGTATCATCATCAAAGAGGAAAATATTTTTGAAATTCAAAAGTGTCTTAGCATGGCAAAAATTCCGCTTAACAACAGTAAGAATTGGAACTTTAACTTTGGCACAAGTCGCTAAAATGGAGTATGAAGTGTAAAGTGTACCATTATATGGATCGAAAATCTGGACTTTCCGAAAACAAGAAATATAATTTCTAGAGAGCTTTGAAATGTGGCTGAAGTGGTTTAAAATTATTTAAAAATATTAAAGACAATTTAATTGCAATGATTTCAAAATGCCTCTAAAGAACTTATTTCAACAGGTTGTTATGAAGTATGATTTTTTCCATTCCAAACAAATTTTTGAGCTACCGATTACAAAAATAACTTTTGTCATTGATATTTTCATAATAGTTCAATTAAATAAGAGGAGGTATATTGGTGTAAGGAAATATTTGATTCTTTATTAAACTCATCAAACAATTTTCCATTAAGAAATGATTGGTGTGAGGTTTGACACGCACTTTACTATACTCTTACCATCTTGAACTAAAATATTTATGAATCATAGTTATAGATATACATTTTTCCAAATACTTTTATTCTTAAAAACGAACGGAAAAGTAATATTTGCCCTACAATATATTTTACCTTTTCTCTCTTTTATCATTTTTATTAGAAGTGAAAATTTTATAGGTTAAATTTTATAGTTTAAATACAAGAAGTATGGATGTCAGTATAAATTTTCAGTAGAATACAATCAATTTATTAATTTTTCATTGTACTCAACGAACAAATATTTGTATAAATCAAAGATATACCCATCATTGAATTAATGATGAGTTCAAATGGAAAAACAACATTGAAAAATTACAAAAAGAAAACTAGGAACGTTACTCGAAATAATATTGAAACTAAGGGAAAAATTAAAATACATAATTTAATGGAAGCAATAACCAAATTTATAATTTTTGAGATATTTATTTAAGTATTGTATTTATAAGAAAATACAAGTAAAATAAATCAAAATGTTTAAGGTATGCTAACCATCTTCGTCACTCCTTCGACTGTCAATTACAAATTCAAATTTTCAACCCCAATAAATTGCGGCCATAATTTTCCAAAAAAGGATAATAAATACGCGAAAAACCAACAAAATTAGTGGAATTTATTCCATGTAAAAATAAACTGGGCAGACCTGATTAGAGAGTTTATGTGTATGTTGTTTTAATCCTGTGGATTTTCAGTAGCGTCCGAAATAAAATAACTTTAATGTCCACACTTAAATGCCATCATTTGTACGCCTCGTTTTCATCAATTTGTTTATTTTACGTTTCAACTTTCCAATTTAAGTAGATAATACTAATTATTTAAATGATGTCGGGAAAAAAGTGTTCAATTGATTTTAATCTTAGGCTTTTTAAGCGGTTTATACATATAAAAAGGAGTTGAAATATTGTAATGATTATTTTATTTTAAGTAAAATTTGTGGAATTAATCGCTTGAGGGTATTAGAGACAATTATTTTTCTCTCGTATAATACTGTACAAATGAATTTGTGTGGAGAGTTGAAATATCTACGAACATATACATATGTACATGTGTGTTAAAGGGCGCTTCTTGCATTGTAAACATCTAACATTAGCTTACAAAGCCTGCGGTTAAACTATAGTATATATATATAGTATGTTCAGACATAGGAACTGTATAAAATATTTAGCATACTTTACGGTTTATTGCACGAGAGTTGAGAGAGTGTACCCTCTTGAATTTCATCCCCTCTTGTATTTGTTATTTATTTATACCAAAAAAAATATCTGCATTTTTTTGTTTAGCAGTTGAAAAAATTATACTTCCCATAATCAAGGTCTTGAAATTTGTCTTCTTTAACTTAAACTTACAAAAATTCCAAACTCAAATACTAGCAATAATATTTTTTCAATAAATCACTGAGAAATTCACTTAGTTACAAATAGGATTTTTCCATTTATTATAATTCCAAATCTGTTTTAATTTGTGAAATTTAAATTCCAATCTGAGCTGAACTTTTTCCATCATTGACATATTATTGATGTAAATGTAATGAGTTAATTTATGTTTATTATTTCTAATAAAACCTAATTAATTTAAATATAACCGTCACTCTTTTGCATACCATAGCACAACCACTGCGCAGGCCACCTCATTTTCCAAGGGATTCCTCACTATTTGTATGCAATTTTACTTTCATTGATTTTGATTGCTGCATAAATCAAGCATAATAAAACACAAATGATTAATACTAATAGCGTTTGACGCTACTGGAGTACTGTAATAAATAATATAAACAATCAATAGTGGTGTCGTTTGAAATTCGTACGTAAATTTTCATCTGATAGTAATTACCGTATAAAATTAGTTTGTTGAGAGTAAAAACACATTTCAGGCATTATGTATAACTTTGAAATTATAGGTAGTTAAAATTGAGTAATTTTTATTAATGTTACAATTTTAGTAGCTTTCGTAAACAAGACTTTTGTTTGAGGATAAGAAAATTACAAACGAAATCATAAATAAAAACAGGAAACAGTGGGAGTACTAATGGCAAGGATTTTATTTTCAGTAAGCAGAATGTTCTACCACTTCTGTAACTATAGAAATGAAAAAAGTATTAAAAATCAATATTCGGTACGCTGACGACACGGTCATCTTGTACGATAGTACGCAGAGTCTTCAAAAGATATTGGATTACGGAAATCCGATAGCAGCGTAAATGGGTCTTAAACAATGGTTCTGAACCTTCTTGGAGGTACTGATTCCAACCATTTAATATGCGCTTTCAACGAACCTTTCTTAATAGGAAAAATAAAATTCAAGATTTTTAAACACAAAACATAGATTAATACATAGATACACAAAATGGATAAAACCATTAAAATATGATATCGCCAAACCCGCGAGACTGACTCACCGAGCATACAAAACCATCTGGCTCGTGATCAAAAGTAAAATCTAGAGTTCAAGAGAAATTAGTAGAATGCAAATATCATGACAAAAGATCATTCGCGATTAGACTAGTATACACAGCGCCGAGCAATTATTTAAGTTTACCAAAACGTTAGGTAGTCCTAGCGTAGCACTTAAAGACAAAGAATCTATAGAAAGAATTATAAAGAATAATAAAACCAAAGATTAGGAAATATATTTATCGCTTGGTATCCAAATCGAACATTACAGTAATGCTTTGAAATTCAATATTTTTTATTGTTATTTGCCATCACTTTATAAGTACTAAGATATTTAGCAACTTTAGAATAAGAATTCGTTAATCGAGAAATAGCGAAAGTTTGTTCGATATCAACACTTACCAAGTCTGGAACGGTTATCTGAACCACTCTTAACTTGACTTTAAATTTGGTATTTGTTAGACTCCTTTTACTTCCTTAAAATATTTTTCTTTATTTTCAATTTGATCAGTATCTGGAACGCACTAGGTTTTACTATCCGCCAATACTTCTGGCTACCGGCTACTGCGAATCGTTTCCTTAGGTCTATCTTACTACAAGTCTTTCTTCATTACATTAGGAATCAAGAAAACTTGCTCATAAACCAACACATAAGGCACATAAAGACAAGATTTACAACTTAGTTTTTGACTTGATAAAACTATCAAAGGGGAGGATTGTGATTTTTTTTATTGTTTATTTACGTTTAATTTTTAATTACAATGGTCTTTGACGACTCTAGGATTAATTAAAAATCCGTAAACTGAGAAACTTTTATAGTTTGCCCGTTACGAGATTTGAACCCAATACCTGTTTAGAAGCGGTCATTTTGACCACTCAGCCACCTGATTGCTGTATTCATTCATTATTAATTCAAATATGGTGATGTAGTCTACAAAATATCTGCTAAATTTTTGTTTTATTACCACGATAGTTTTAGGTACTTTTGGAAATCTTTGTAGTACCTATGAATTTCATTTTCTAAGGGGATAGTAGTTGTAGAAGTTGTATTAGTTGTAGGAATTATTTTTTTTGTTTTTTTTTAACGTTTTGCCGATTTGATATTGTATTTTAATGGATAATAATATGTCTTATGAGACTCAATTTCTTCTTTATTACGACGCATTTCAACAGTTTTTTTAATATAATAATTATTATATATTAATATAATAAAACATATATTATTATCCATTAATTTATTATAACTCGGAAATAAATAAAATACTTGTTGATATTGTAGTTTGGCTAAAGTGGTTTTAGCTAACTTAGGGACAAGAATTAGATTCATTTGTAGCATGAAAAGGAAACCATGCTGGTAAACCTTGATGGTACCAAAAGTAACTTTATTAAGTCATTTATAAAGTTTTTTAATAACTTCAAAAGAAAAATATCAACGTTTAGAAAATTCTACTCTATTTTTTTAATGAAGATATTTGTAATTTCTCAAAAATATTCTTTATTTCTTTCAAGCGGGAAAATATCAAATCTAATCTTCAAAAGTTCTCGAAATTCATTAAAACAGTTTTTAAAAACTAAAAGTTGTCATTTGTACATCTGTTGCGTAGATCTCAAAAAGTTTAGTATAAGGGTTGATGATATCTTTTAAAAGGGAATATGGCACTACCAATGTACCCCCCACTTGGTTGTTGTTATCATATAGGCTATTACCATTAAAGAGTTCTTATTAATTAAAGGAACTGAAGCTCTTTGGGGCACTAATGTATATTTAATTTATAATATCATATCTACATACATGGCAAAGGTTATTACATGTATTAAATCATTTATCGCCCAGATAGGAAAATAAACATCCCCTCCATCGGCCGTGAAAGGGTGTTCGAGATGGTGACAAGGGTGGCCACCCCACAGCAACCCCCACAGCTGATGCACCTAATTGCCGATTTTAACGACAGGGCTGACCATTACACACGTGCTACACTGCCCGGTTTTTATGACACAAGCACGTTTTTGAATACTAATTAAAATCGCAAGACTATTAGTGATATCAAAAAGCGAGGAAAAGTCGAACGGCCAGTTCAAATTGAACAACAAATTGAGATTTATTCGGACTAAAGTGGCATCAGCTTGATCTTGTTTGTGTAGAATAACAACGAGACGATATGATAGCAAAGAAAAGTTTGCAAAGAAAAAATCAATCAACAAATTGCATCTTTTCGAGTAGTTGAGTGCGCGTTTTAAAGGTGTGTTTGCATTTGTAAAATACGGAAAGCCCATGGAAGACAAACGATGATAAATGAGTTCCGCATCGTGTAATTACAGATCCATTATAGGCAGAGAGTCCTCGCTTTACTTCTCTCTTATACGCCCAGACAAAACAACCCCTAATACAATATCAAAGGATTCGCTCGATTGGCGCTGCATACTGCACTGGACCGGTCATTGCATCCTTTGTGAAATTCCATTAAAACAAAAATTTTACAGAAAACAAACGGCTCATCTAAAAGCTTCCATTTAAATCATTGCAAGAATGGTTTTTCACCAGCCCTCTTAAATTTATCTTCCGTTCAACAGTAAACTTTTCACTTGTTAAAACCTCAAAATTTATTTTCTCCGTTAAAGTACAAACTTGAGCTAATTAGGCCGAAAATGCGACTTTTATCTTTCGTATTTCATTTAATTCAGTTTGAAAAACTTTGAAAATTTATGGCATTTTAAATGGGCGCCACTCTCAATGTATGACTCTCCTTAACGATTGATGCAAATTTAAAAGAAAAAACACTTTTAAATGTTCACAAATTATAAATATAAATAAGGAAAACTGGGGTTGGTTCAACCATAATCTTCTACAGCCTTGAATTTTTTTGCTTCATCTAATGATCTCGGATTACATTAAGAACTTAAGAAAATTCAGAAGGAAAGTATATCGTCGTTGTTTTATCACTGATGCAATTATAATTGATATAAAATAATTTTAAGAAAACTTTGATGTTTCAGCTGAAGATTCTGTGATTATATCATCTATATAGTTAAACTAGCTGATGCCCGCAACTTCGTCTGCATAACGTAGTTGTATATATTTTCTTTTTGGATTTCCTATTTGTAGTGGTATATGGAAATTTTTATTTTTCTTATTTCTTTTTAAGCGATAATAAGGTTTCATCTATAACAGCACATTAATTAATAAATTTAAAATGATTGTTTATTAACTCTACTTTATCTAATACAAACTTAGTCACTCTTTTTCACTCTTTTAGGGTAGGAATTTTCAAAAAAAACGTTAATATTTTCTCATTAAACATCCCTCAGGGTCTATTTACAACAATTTATTAATAAAAAAGACGACTGTAGGATTTGAACCCTCTGCTCTACAATTATGAGAATCAGATATGTAAGTCAATGCGTTATTAACATATTTATAAATGTATGTTTATTTGTATAAAAAAACGTTTATACTTCAAAAAAACGATTTTTTGTATTTTAAATTGAATTTATTGTGCTAGTGATTAGTTCACAATAAAAGATTATTACAAATTATTGTTTTGACTTTTAAATACCTTTCCAATGATATATAACTCGCCTATATAATGTAAAGTTTTTTTGCATTCCTTAGATCTTACGTAGTAGATCCTTTCCCTTATTATTTTTAAAGAATGATAAATAGCTTATTGTAGGTGGGTAATTGTGTTGTATCTTAATACCAAATTTTATTAAATCCGATTGTTCCGTTCTTTAGTTAAATCTGGGCACACAAACAAACAGACAGACAAAAATTTTAAAAATGTTTAATTTGGAATAAAGGCCTCTTGAAACAAATTTCCACCCCAAAGTTGGATTCAAAATCAAAATGTACAGACAGACGTAAAAATTTTATATATTAGTATAGATAATGTTATAGAAGTTAGTTTTGTGGTTATTTTAACTCTTTTTTTCAAAAAGTTATCTCCATATTAACAGACACTAAATAGAACGAAAAAAAAAGAAAACAAACAAATTTTGGCTTCGAAGATTTTCAAAACGGATATCTCCACTTATGATGTCCATAGCTGAGAAATATTGGTTCCATTATCTGGTATATTATACCTCAGGTTTTATACTGGCTTATACCGACTCAAGGGTAGATAAAACCCAGTAAATCGAGAAATTTTGAAAATTTCCTTCTTATGAAATTCTAACCATCCTTCCACTATTGAATCAACCACCCTGACCACTCAATCATTAGTAGCTTCTTTGTTTATAATAAATGTTTTGTCCTATTATTTTGACTTCTTTTGAAAGTTTTCATTTCTATTAAACAATATTTTTTACGTGTAAGGAGCTACGTTAATAATCCGAGCAACGTTGAAAAATAAAGAATTTTAAGAATGCTAATTTTTGGGTATACTACTCTATCGATCTTTCGGTTAGCCTTAGGGTAGTAAAATTGCAGCCGATACAAATTGCATTTTTTCATTTAATTTATTTAATATTTCAATATTCAATTTGTCATAGAATACTTTGGTTCAGATATTCTAATCATACTTTTATGTAATATTTAAACGCCTTTTTAAATCAATGAATAACTAATATGGGTGTGGAAAGCATTGAAAGCTTTATAAATATATACAGTTCATAAATTTATGAATGTAAATAATTTATTTTTAAATAAAAAAATAAGACTTTCTTGCGATTATCTTTTAAAATTTATTTTATTACCTGTACATATAAAATGCGCACAAATAACTGCAACTTGTACCAACCCTTCGATCAGTCCTTACGCTGACCGAAAGACCGATAGAGTGGCTATATCCAAATTTGATAGCTTTTATACTACAAAAAAATATATTTAAAAAAAATGGAATTACAATAAAAGCCAAAATAGTATGATGAAACCAATATATGGAACAAAATATAATTTACCACAAGGACTAAAACATTCAGTTGATCTATAATACCTTAAATTCGCGATTAGATGAAGATATTTTACATAAAATTTACTCCATAATAGTAGTTTGGCTCAATTTAGAAGCAAACTCCCACGGAAGATAGACAAAAGCGTAATAAAGTCAAGCAAGTTTAACCAATATACCAACTGGACATTATGGGAACTACCCTCGTACCACCGACCAACCCTCGCCGCTACAGATCGAGCCGGCTGTGAGTAATTACGCTCGTCTTTTGTTTAACAAGAGACGATCGTTTCACAATTCATTGCTTGTTATACGATTTATAAGTAGAATGGAGAGAATTGGCAATTTTTTATTTTTTGCTGTTCAAGTCAAACACAAAACGCTCTGATTATTACAATTCCATTATTCTGATGAAAAAAAAAAATTGAAAATTTGACAATCTTTTATTATAATCGTTTCAAATTGTTTTACCAACGAGTCTATTAACGTTAGATATTAAACAATGTGATTATGGCGATTTTTAATGAAAGGAAACGATTACTTGCGAGTTTGTCAGTGATAGATTTAAATGGTTCGTCCTCTACTCGCATTCATTGTAATTACTCTTAAAAAAGCTTGAAAAAGTAACGAATACTAATATTTGCCATGAATATTTAGTTAATGGATTGTAATGCTACTTAAATGAATGAATTTTCGAAATCAACTTCATTTTTATGCTACAATTTAAAAATATTTATTTTTGGAAAGAGAAAATATTGATTGTTAGAACTGAAAGAAAACAATATTATGGTATATTTGTCTGTAGATCTTTAACTTTTAAGCAATATTATTATTGAATAGCTAATACAATATCAATAAACAAAATTAATTATGAAACATCTAGAGAGCTTGGAAATTTAGTGCTGAAAAAGAGTAGAGAAAACTAAATGAACAAATCGAATCACGAATGAAAAAGTTTTTCGAAGAAACAATGAAGAAAGGATATATAAATGTGCTGAAAAGACGATACTCTAGCTTATACTAAGATTTGAAATCTGTAGATCTGTTTAAAAGAAGAATTATCTACTCTTGCCTAGAGACCCTCAGTGAAGATTAGTAGGGTTAGTAGAAGGGTTGAAACTACTTAGAAAGCTTAACTGAATCCATAAGAATGCCCACTATTTTCAGACTTTTAACCTCCAATCTAAGGTTGTCACTTACACTATAATTCTTTAGACTTCTCCCTTTCACGGATGTCTAAAATTTTCAAAATATCCGTTTTGTATGCAGTACGTAAACTAGGAATCAATGTTACTAAAATTTCTTAAATATTTTTGATTACAAATCAAATTTCGAAAAATGTACATCCGTTTTCCGAAGACCTGCATCTACTAATGTTCTACCTTGTTAAATTTTTGAAAGTTGCTCGCTCCTCTATTGACGGACTTCTATTAAAGATGATTCTTATGGTAAAAAGCAGATTTTCATGATTAAAAAAAATCAATAATATTTTTAAAATAATTAACAATACTTTATTTTAGTGAAACAATTTTTTTTTGGAAACAAAATCGTAAACAAACTCACTTTTCCCACCAACCATAATAGTCCCTGCTCGATTTACTCGTTAAGCTAGGCTGTTACCAAATAAAATTAAAACTAGTAAATACCACTCCACATTGAATAAATACGACCATTCTATAAGACCAAGTTGTTGCATTTGTGGAACTCAAATATTAATATATATTGAGATGACAAAAGAAATTTTAATTTTCTGTTAGAAAATGAATAAAATGAGCCAAATTTTATTACTCGGGGTTTTGGAGTCAGTGACCACGATTGTAGGGTCCATTACAATCTTCAAGGCACCTGAAAGTTCAGGAACCTTATCTGTTGAAGCTTATTGAGTATTTTATTTGAAATGAGTTATAATCAATTATTTAAGAA
Organism: Sisyra terminalis; assembly: GCA_958496175.1. Lineage (NCBI taxonomy): Eukaryota > Metazoa > Arthropoda > Insecta > Neuroptera > Sisyridae > Sisyra > Sisyra terminalis. Next base: position 33,869,752 of record OY292277.1, on the reverse strand, counting down.
TTTTTGGATTTACTGATTTTAAGGTTTAAGTTCACCGATCTATATGTATGTAACGTGTGGATGTCATTTACTGGATTTTTTCCCAAATTATTTCAAAAAAAAATCACATAGATTGGGTTTTTGATTTTTCTGATAACAAAAGCCATTTTAGATGTTGTGGAAAACCCCAAAAAATTGGGAAAACCAAAAGAAAATAATGTAGACTTTAAATTTGGTATCTATTAAAGAATGTTAACACTATACCAATTCGAAGATTTTGGTCAAGGACAGACAGTACTGGATAAAGAAATTCAACTACCCTAAATGAACCTTTAATAAGACAAAACTAAATAAAGAAAACAAATCTGATAATTGTGAAAACTACAATACTGAGAACCATACACCTACTTCTCGGGCCTTGCCTCAATCGAATAACATCTTTTCGATTGAATAAAAACTTTTAGAATGGAAATATCTTAAATTTTGATTAACAAGTACATTAAGCTGTCAAATCCTGTATAAACCAGTTAAATATACAAGAATAGAAATGAGGAGCAGCCAATAAAATTGTAAAAGGTTGTAAAGAATAGCGCCGAATATTAAGAATTTGGACCCAAGTCTCCCCAAAATCAAAAAGTATGGGTGTTCAAAGATTTTAGATACCCGAACCCAAGAAAATTTTAATATTAACCCGGTAAAAACTTCCCGAAATTCCCTTGTTTGTAATGAAGCAATTCTGAATTACGGAATGTGGAAATGTTTGGTAAAAAGAAGAATCTTTTGCTGGACTGAAGAACCCGAAATAATTTTCAAAAGCATAAAGAATACTTTGTACGATGGGTCTCTTTACGAATAAACTTAGAAGCTGACTCAATGATGATACGTTATGTGCAATGATAGTTGTGAGACAATTTTATCAATTGATAATGAGATATTTTTACCAATTTCATTTAATATTTTAATGTTTTTGTTTTAATGTTTATGCTATTGGCTTCTCAGAATCACACAGTAAACCTCGACAAACCCGGATTTCTAAAAAAATACCCTAAAACCAAGCTTTAAAAAACCGCTTAAAATCAAAAACCCAAGCAAATACATAGAAAATAATATAATTTTGTTACTTAATAAAAGCAATATTTGGTCTAGACAAAAAATGGAAGTTATTTATGACTCGACTTAGTATTAAATTGATTAAATAAGAAGATTCCTTATTAATTCTTAAAAACACTGGTTGAAAGTTTCCTCCGGATAATTTATTTACCTTTTGTTATTTTTAAGTTATAATTAAATTGGAAAAGAAAAGAGTAGGAAATGTATCTGATACAATAAAGAGCTAACAAACTAAAGTGATCCCCATAAGAAAAATCAATTTTCTTTAATTTCTGTTGAAAGCTATGGCGATATTTTCCTTCAAATGCATGTAGTTCACATGCGTGAAATTGCTACGTCTGAAATAATAAAATGCTATATTCATCATTCGTAATTAATGTTCCTGTTTGTGCAGTCGACAATAATTATTATTACAAGTCGGTCAGACACGAAATGGACAGACACTAAAACAGTACGCCAGACGGACAATTCTCTACATCCATATATTCATATAACAATCCCAACAAACTAACAGACTCGTATCTTATGGTGCAGTTTGGTACAGTTTGGTTGTGTTCATGACGGCGACGAACAATTTGTCTTACTACGTTTAAATCGTATTCATCAATCAATCGTAAATCTCGCGGCAAATAAATGACCATTATAGCATTCTTGATAAGAACGCAACGTTCATCTATTTATCACACCAACACACCGCAACTATCACAAAAGCGTTTCAATTTTAATTGCACCAACTGCATCCACAAAATATTTGCATAAAATACATTCAATTAAAACATATCCACACGAAAAATCAAACCAGCCCACACAAGAAACGAGCCGAATAAATTTCGGTAACGCATTGTCCGCCAATCCCCTAATTTATTTGTCCGCGACGTTGCGCCAATTCATCATTTTTTCCCCAAAATAATTTCAAATTAATATCCCCGCAAACACGCACAAACAGCCCGCACCAATCAAAACCAATCGATCACATCACAAAAGAAACACATTAAATTTTAATTGAAAAAAATGAACGATCCAAAACTTAAAATGCGAACTGCTAATAAATCAAAATTAGAAAATATTAATAAATATTATTTAGTGCCCGTTTTGTATATTAAAAACATATGGTTGGTAGTGACGCTGAAATAATAGGAACTAGTGATGAAATATGGGATAAATATTCGGGCGAATGTCCCAAAAATCTACGCGATTCTATATTCCAGACACACACGTTTCTAGCACCCTTTTCATGTGTGTGAGGACCGCAATCATCCCTTAAGCTACACAGTCACATGCTAGGAATGGAGATGGCTATTTGAACAATGTTACTAACTAGATTCATTAATGATCTTCGAAAACGCTAATTAAAAAAAATATTATTATCTTTTGGTAAAAAAATAAATAAAGAATCGTACCGCAGTTTAGTTCTGTGGCCAATACACAAATAAAAACAAAAAAATAATTAATCTTAAAAAAATTGAGAACTTGATTCATTTCCCATTAAAAAATATACTTAAGATTTTCAGTATAAAATAGATCTGAGGCTATGTTCATTGTTTTAAAAAACGCAATATAAAATTATCCACAATGAGACTAGAAATACAATTTCCTCTTATCTTTAGGTTTTCATAGGGATACAAAAATGTCCTGAAATGTAATCAAATAATGCATCACAAAGCAATCACGGAGCGATCCAAACTGCTTGGTGACCACTGAGGAAGGTTGTTTGGCAATCGAAATACGTATCTGAGCAATACGTCATAAATATTTTTGTTTGAACTTCCGTTCAAATTTATGTTAATAGTATGTTTTATTATATTATTATATTATATATTATTATTTTAATTTAAACTACATAAATTGGACCATAATATATTTTATATAATTTATAAACAGTCCTAAAATGTTTTATAAACCAAACCTTTTAGTTTCCAGGATCGTATGACTTCTCACAAAGCATTTGTTTGGCCGATTCAACCACTTTATCTCCTTTTTTAAAAGAGAATTACATTGTTTCTCCTACTACTTTGTCTCTGAAATAAACCATAGGAAAAAAATTTAATGCCTAGTATCCCTATTTCAAAGATACCTAACCCTATACATAACCATATGAACACATTCCAGAGTGTCAGTTGAGTAACGAGCAACATTTATTTCCAAGATAAAACTGTTTTTAATTGTTAAAATATTGAAATAACCTCGGCTAATTTTAAGTTCTATTTTGGTCGGTGAAAATCTGGAAATGTTACGTTTTCTACTTTGTTTTTCTTTCTATTTGCAAATGTTTTGTCAATTCAATTCCAATATGGTATAATTTTCACTTTTGGGGCTAAATTTTCATTGTGAACCGATTTATTTACAAATAAAATTAAAAAATAAGTAGAAAATGGAACGACACCAGATTTTGACCCTCCTTAAAGGGACATTAGCCAAAACTTCATTACTATTGTCGTTTCAACCCAGCGGTGGGCACTATGATTCCCGCAGGCACAGGACTGGAAACCACTGGTCTAGTTACAGGAACTTGAACCTCAGGCATATAAAGTAAAGGATTTTTTTTTTTATTTTAACTTATTAATTTTTTGAATATCTCTTTATGGGAAACATTAATTTTATTCTCAGTCACCAATTCTTCCTTTATTATTCTTTCCAATGTCACAAACTTTTGTTTTCATTCTTTTTCTTTTTTATTTGCAATCCATCGTTGCGCAAGAAGAACAAGAAGAAACCATTCAAGGATTTCTCTCCCTCCCTCTCTCTCTCTCTCTATCTAACGATAATAGATATTTTCTAATTATACAATTTTCGATACTTTGTCACTTTAGTTTTCTATAGTTACATATTCGATGACGAAATTTAAGTGAAAAATGAACAGGGGAAGAAAAAGGAGAGAATGTTCTATAATTATTCAACTCTTATAGAATAAACCTAATCTATCAAAAGAACCTTGTTCAGAAAAAAAAATCATGGTCAACTAACAAAGTTTACCAAACGTTTTAAGTATAAATTTTCAATTGAAGAAAACTAACACTGTTATACTATGCTGCTTTTATTCAATTGTTAGAGCGAAGTTATTTTTGTTAGAATATGTAGTTAGAGTTGACCAAGAATAAGTATAATAACGCATGATGATGTTTAAGATAAAAATCGTCATCAGATTGTGCATGAATAGTGTATCCATATCGTGTATCTCTACTACAAGCGAAGAGAAAAGAGAAAACAGGAACGAAAAGGCTCAAAGAAGGATCTAAGTTGTTTTCGGGTCTCGGTTACAGTTACGATTTTAACACTTGTTTAGTTTTGTAGTTGTAATACTTAAACATCATCGTGATTAGGTAAAAATAGTATACAAAACAAAACTGTACAAAATTTAATAATAATTCCGAGTAATAGTACAGAGTAATTTTAACGAACTGAGAAGCGGTTTCATCCTCTACCTAACAAGTATTAAAGTATCAAAGATTACTTTAAATATCTTAGGTCCATTATTTTTTGACAAAAATTAACTAGTATCTAAGATATTTTCAACAAGAATTGTAGCTTGTAGTAAAAAGGAACTAAATTAAAGATTGCAATAGAGAATAAAATAGAGTACCTGACTACCTGGTTGAATAAAATAATGTTTACTTTTTCATTTTTATGGTTTTGACATCTTTCAACAGTTGTATTTTTATTTATCTCAATTTAGTTATAGGTATATTTTGATGAAATTATAAATTTCTTAATTCATTAAGAGTTTCATTTTGTATGATTCAAAATTCTATAGGATTCAATTCATACCACTTATATAAATCTTCTATCGTTTTTAAAGTACGAGTATGCTGTGATTACTTTTTCTTAAATTAACAAATATGATAAATATATTAGCTGATTACCTTAACAACTCTACATAATGCGTTACGAAACTTATTACATGCCTACATATTATACAAAGAAACTTAAAAGTATCTCTTTAAGTATCTTAAAAAGTTACTTAAGATTGGTATTTAAGTCCTTTTTAAGAGTAACTAGATACTCAAAGTAACTTCAAATACTTAAATAAAGCCACTTATCAGACTAGTATCTAGATGTTTTTCAAAAGTATCTTTTGCAGTTCTGTTTACTTTTTAAAAAATAAAAGAGCTTACAATCTTACTTCAGATCACTTTTAAAAGCCTTACAAAAATCTTCAAGTTTAAATTTTTAATCCTGCTTCATCATAATTCCATGCACATAGTTACTAAAAATAAAATGAACAAATGTCACTGTTTGTGCCAAAAAATTTACATATTTGTTTAGGTGCCCATTAAAACATATAACGGGAAAATATTTTTATTTTTCTAGAAAATTGAGCGGTTTTATAAGGAGAATAAAACTTTAATGTGACCACCCCCTAATAAAATTTTTATTTTCATCCCTCATTATGCTTATTTTCCTTGGGCCACACAAACAATTTTCATTAGCTTCAGCGCCTAATATTGCCGTTCATTTAAATTTCAGTGATGACTCGGTTTGTGTTAGAATATTTTATGACACCAGTCACGAAATGTTGAGCTCTGTTCACCCGGAAACGAGCCATTCATCCGGAAACACATATATATCGGAGAATCACTTCACCAAAATAACTGAAACAATCCCGTTTTATATGCGAGCACATATGTGTTATAAGGAGTTCGACGAGTTGAAAATCGAGAAAAACTACGTGGTGAATTGTTATATGGAAATAAAAATTAATAACCCCATAAAATTTGTTTTGATAGTTTGACATTATCGATTGATCTCAATCTTTGCCGCGTTTGACATTAATTGGCTCATTTTGTTTGTGTTTAACGAGACATTCTACATTGTAGTGAATGCCTTAAGGGCCAACATTTATGGTTTACATATTCCTGTTTTAGTTCAAAGCTCTACTTTGTTATTCCCAAACCAGGAATACCGCACACATGAAATAATAAATTCTTCGTATGTTGGTTACAACAAAGGATAAATGAACATTTTAAAGGACCAAAATAAAGCTAAGAGGGTTGGTTTTCTACTAATAAAAAGTGAAATTAAATTCTATTACTCAATTGCAAATTTTCTTTGTGAAAAGTTAACTTTAAACTTGGTCGATTTTTATCTATAGATGAATAGTATAGTTAACGTTATTTGGTCAAACGGCGTATTCTTAACATCTTCGATGTCAAAATTTGAACACGATTTTGTAGAAGAATCAAAAGTCAATCGAAAAAGAAAAATAGAAAAATTCGATATTTTTTCGCCGCTGCAAATGGTAGCAGAGTGGGGTTGGAGTGTTGTAGATCCATCACCTTCTCATTGGTTATATCGAAAACACGTTGCCACATTTTATTGATCATAAAAACCTTCAAAATTATTATATTTTTAATAATTATATCACAGAACTCAAGAAGGACATAAAGGAGTAAGAAATTACGTTGAAAGATTTGAAATACAAGTCTGACTTAAAAGTTCTTAAGTCAATGACCCTTTAAGAACAACTTAAGGTTTGAAATAACAAATATACGACAGTTAATAAAAAAATCAACAAACAGCGAGTGGGTGAAGTAGTTTCGGATGTGGAAAGAAGACAGAGGTTGGAAAAGATGAAAAAGTATTGAACCGACAAAAAGAAGATCAAAAAGAACCATCAAAGTGTTAATAAAATATATGTATTGTTCCCTAAATATTTCACACTAGCGCAGGGGTTGCCAACTCAAATGATATTGTGAACCACTTTGAAAGTGCATCATTATTCCGCGGGCTACATATAAAACTATTTACCACCAATTCTCCATATTAGATTTAGCTACACTGTAAACATGTTTGAATACACTATTTTCACTACTTTAACCGTTACAAAATAAATTTATTTGGTAAAATTATGATAAATCTTGTGGAACAGAAAAATGATCAAGGTGGGCCACATGTGGCCCATGGGTCGTGGAGTGTCCACCCCTAAACATTAGAATTTCAGCAGCTAATAAGTAATTAATTTACAAAAAAAAAAATTTTTCTCACAATACGTATTTATCGCGTTCTTATCTACGTGCTAGACTTGCAATCTTATTCCTCCTTCGAGTACCCAGGCTACCTTTTTGCACCCTCTATCGAAAACCTAAATGATGGAATCATATTTGTGTCCATATAGTATTGTGCATACTTTAGATTAGTGGTTCATAACCTTATAGAAGGTATTAACTCCCACCAGTTTCATATGCACATTCACCGAACCTTTTTAAATAGGAAGAATAAAATTTATGATTTTTCCTAATTCACAAAATAGGTCTATAATTATAGATTAATCATATGAGTCGATGGTGATTTTTAACCTACTCCGATCCTGCGAGAATGATTCATTGAGTCCTTCGTGTCGGATTGAACCCCGGTTAAGAACCACTGATTTTTTTCTCACCCACTTTTGTCTTTACTTGAAATATGAAAACTCGATTATTTCTGATTAATAACTATAAATTACTTGACTTAAATGCTTGAAAACTGGTTCACTTAAAATTTTATCAAGTGAAATTCTATTTTACTTGGTTTTGAAGTGGGCTCGATTTAGGATTTGTATTTCGGTAGCGGGCCAAAAAAATTCAATAGTAAAGTAATAGCAATAATTATACATAGATGGCTTAAAATTTAACAAGTTCGCAAGCCAAATGTAAGACAGGCCTATCCAAGAGACTATTTAAAGTTCTATCTATTCTTTGTGTAGAAAATAAAAACTAGTAGAGAATAATTTCTGAATTTGCTTTAAATTCATTGACACTCTCACAGAGTATAGATACAAGGACTCCGAACGGTATCCAAATCATGGTTCTCTTTTCTGTCACTAGCAATGTAAATATTTTGAACGTACGTTAAGTTTTAAAAAGGTTTTCCAATCTTGCAATGTATACCGGAAAATATGTCATGATGTGGCGCCACCAGGAGTGTATTAGCAGTACTAACTTAAACCGAAACTAAGTGCTTTCTGGATGATGACGAAGGTTACATAAGTTAGTCCTCCTGACAATCTTATGACAGCGCCATCTTGACACATTTTCCTTCGTGTAGAAAATTCAATTGAATTTCATTGAAATTCACAATTTTTAATTTAATTTCCCGTGCAATGATTGAAACGCGTGCTTATTGAAGAGTAGCGTCCTCTACTGGCACTGGACCTCAAATTATTGCCTTTTTCATTTTTTCAACATTATTTTTGGACTCATAGTATCTTTACTCCGTAGACACTCTGATTCAAATGATTATATAAATACACTAATTTCAAAAGTGAATGTATCTATTAACATTTATCAGATATCCCTCCTTTTCATACTATATACTGTTTCATTTACTGTTTCAATTTATAGGTGAGGTATTCAAAAAAAAAAAACTTTAATTCAGATCCTACTTTTTACGCGACTGGATGAGTGAAAAAATAAAACTTAGACTATTAAGCTAGCAACTGAATTGTTGAGGTCTAACCATCTTTTTGTATTTTTTTAAATCTTATATGACAATGAAATAATTTAGCAAAGATGCTTGAATGTCCAATAGTGTATATTTATGAGTAAAGTAAAAATATAATTTATAATCTCATCAAAAGTGACTGTAGAACCCTCTTTATTTTTAAGCTCTTACTCAGATCTAAGGAAAATCTGCCCTAGGAAATCTTTTTATTATACAGTGAATTAATTATTATAGTAAATAAAATTTTTCTGGAAAGATTTTTGTAGTTGTAGCCAGACTTATTGATTTAGTATTGTTTTAATTTTGATGCCATAATTAAACTGATACCAACTGAAATTTTTCCCTTGAGACCGAAACTGAGGTTTTCAAATCGTATCACAGCCTTTGATCTAACGAAGTCAAAATGAATTGAGTTTGTGCGACCACCAATGCAATTAAATGATGCGTGTGACTAAAACGAACCCTTAAATTGCAATCGCAGCCGCGAACCAATAATATTTATCATTTACAAGCTCATATTAATAAATACAAATATGTACATATATGTAGATGTTAGAGAAATTTGCATGTGAAGTGTGTCCCTCATGCACTGTAAATTTTAATGGAGACATTATCGTAAATAAATCAATTAATTATATAAAATGAAAACTGATATGAGAGGGAAGTTTTCCACTAATAGCTAAATGCATCCACATACAAATGTTTTAATGAAGAGTTACATTTTATTAAATCGACAAGATTTATTTCAAATAAATCCCATTTTACAATGGCACTGCTATTTTCAATTTAATTAAATCATAACCAAGTTTGACGACTATCTATCAACTATTGAAATTTGTAATTAAGTTTGCAAACGTTAATTACAAAGTATTTTGTTGTTAAGTCGAACGATGGGTGAAGGCGGTGAAGGTATGAGAGATTGATTGAAGGTGTGCAAAGGGAAGAGAGATTAAATGATTTAATCAGCATTGTACTTGAATTATGTTGTATTGTACTTTGACTATTAGCCATAAGACAAACATAGTAAACCATATTATAATTAGTTACGTTGTCCTTATCTATTGAGCATATATCATATGGTTGATTTTAAGGGTTGGGGACTACGTTCTATTTATCTAAATCTCGAGTGGTGGTAAATAATCAACACCTGGTTATTAAGGGATGAGATGAAAATGGAATGCAATGCCAATCCTTCGTTATCAGTGCGTGTAATTAGCCTTAGCTAAATTAACCAATTTGTGGTTAGAATAACCATCACACATGCCGGCAATGTTTGAATTCCTTTGAGCTTTTCATAATACAATTATAAGCAGGCAAAGGAAATTGAAATTACTAAATCGCAATTAAATCGATTTCGAAAATAAAATACAATTTCTGGGTGGCATTATTGCATTTGATCTCATTTTTCTATGACTTTCTACTTTGGTGTTTATTTTAAAGTGAAATGATATTCTTAAAAATGATTTCTGCTAATAAAAAGTAAATATTCTACAAACCGAATAAGATTGAATCAAAATCTTAAGGATTAACTGTTTGAGACTCTTCTACAACGTTTCGTTTTATAAATTTGAGGACTGCATTACAAATGACAATAATAAATTAATATGACAATTTCTTTTTATGATCAGCCCGATTTTTTAACCATACCAATCCGATTTTGATATTATTTTTTTTGGATAAAATATATATTGCAATGATCTGACGGGAAAATAGGGATGATTTATGGCTTGCACACTAACTTTGTATATCACCTTTAATTTCAGCTGTAAAAATGTGTCGTTTCGTATTTATTTCTGTCCAAAAGTGAAAAGATTATTTAAAGCCTCTAAATATTAATAAAGTTCAGATTTGAATGTTTTTTCACTCGCAAAAATTCGATAAAATCTATTGTAGAGTAGTGGAATTTAATCATATCAAGAACTCACTTAGAAAAGATATTTATTTTTTTTGATAAAATTGATTTTGTCCATTACTTTAAACAATTTTCTAAGTCAAATATTTTCATGAACCTAAAAAAGTTTTCCGGAATATAGAAACAATCTTTGTTTGGGTCAATGGATACTTTATTACATTCTTTAAAATGCCCCAACATGTGTGTCTAATGATATTGTTTGGGAAAAATGGGATCTTTCCCACATAGGGTTTAATTGTGCGGGAAACTCAAATGTTTTTCCAAAATAAATATTTGAAGATAAATACGTTACCAAATTCAATCAATTTTAACCAATGGAGAATGAAGAGCAATCTAATAAACATATATGCATTTTTTAAATTATTTGATCATGAAAATGAAGCATGCTTATATTAACTGGAAATTTGGAGAAACCATGTTGAGGGATTTTTCATAATTTTTACCGTCTTACGAACCAAAAATGGGCTTATTCCAAATATGTAACTCAATTGTTATCACAAAATGTATTAAATATTTTCCAACAAGTGGGAAATTTAGAATGACTTTTGTGACAATTGGTGCAATTTATTGTTCCAAAGGACTATTGAGGATTTTTTTCAAGAAAAATAAGATATACAAGTATATACTATTTTTAGAGATGATAAACTAATTTTCTTAAAAAATATATAATTTGGTCAAAAAATTTATCTAAAAAATCTAGTTTTCGGAATAAATTATTACTTTAAAAAAATAAATATGAAGTCATGTATCTTTTAATTACGTCAATATCTGACAACGTTTCTGTTTCTACTTTGTTTTTACTTAAATTCGCGATTTTTTAACTAATTCAACTTTAATATCTTTATACTAAAAATACATATTCAATATTAGTGATAAAGTATTAAATAATTATATAACAAATTAATTTTTGTTCTGTAGCTTAATTTTCCTTTGAGGATATATCATTATGCATTAATTTTTGTGTGAGGAATTTTCTATGTGAGTGAGTTTCTATGTGGGCAACTTTCGAGGGAGCACTTATACTAGTGAACAAATTTTTGTGGGCAAATTTCGTCAGAAGAATTTTTTACTGGGCCCGTAACAGGTCACCTATACATTAGTGTGAGATTTTTAGTTATAATTTGTGATGTGACTCAATTTCCCTTGATCAAAAAAAATATTAACCAATTTCGAAGCATAGTAAAGAAGATTCATCAAGGTGTTTTTATTATCCGTCTTTCGGTCCTTTGTTTGTCATTTTTTTTTAAATTTTTTAAACACTTAATTTTGACCGGAAAGAACGCTTAAATAATGCAATAAGAAAATACCTGCCAGAAAATATGTGCCTGTATGTATTTTATGGCTGAATGTATTTTATATATGTATCTGTTATTAAAACAGCTATAAAAGTTAATCTTTAAAAAATATTTTTAATAAAATTTGGCGCAAAAAAGAGTTTAAATTCCTTACATTAACATTTACTAAGTTAACCTTAAATTTACACCTAAATTACCCCTTCATTTCTTCATTTATTTTCAAACTGCATTAGTAATGACTCTCAATTGGTTGATGCGTAGGAAAAATTACCACCACTTTATATCTTTATAAATCACTTGAACAATGAATTAGTCGAAACAAGGACTTAGGAAAGTAAACTTTCATTTTATTCTATTTTCCCAATTGTAACAAGTTTATTAATCGTATTTGTATTAAGTCAACACATATCTTTCTCCCTTAAACCGGGATCCCGACGCAAAGCTCAACGTCAAGAGCTTAACAAGAGACTCAAGAGCTTAATATGGCTTTAGTGGCAGCTCCGACACTTTAAAAAGCTCAACCATCCCTATTTCAATAATCGATAAAAATGTTACATGAAAATAGTTTATCTTGATCACTAACAATACATGTTCAACACAAAAACATGATATCTCCCCAGAGGGATGAGTAGTTGAGATGGGGTGTGAGACGAGTGAAGGAAGTGCACTAAACAGGGTGTTGCATTCGTTGCGTTTTGCAACCCCACTAAGTTTCGTATTGAGAATCCCCGGAGGGACAAATCATCATCAACATTTGCAATGGCCCAGTCGACAAACAGTAGTGCCAACATAAGTCACTAACATATATAGTAATAAATCTTCCAGCCATCGCTGTTACGGTTAACCACTTGCACCATTGTTGTTAATTCAACAGTCAGCATCCCCCTTCCCATCTTACCCCAACAAAAAGTGCTATACTTTCATCATTAACAATTGACTCTCTTTGTAGTTAGGTTTTTCCTTTTGATTGGCCAAAGGGAAAACTCGCACGCGTACAGTTCAATTTTCACGCAAGTAAAAAAAAACGTAACATGTTGCGTGTGGGGAAGGTTATTTATTTGTTGTGCAGAAATGTTTTATTTCTATTATCAAAAAAACTTAATTTAACTTTAAATTTGAAGAAAAACCAAACTTATTTTCGCTTCAATTTCAGACGTTATTGTTCTAACAATGATTTATATAACAAATTGAAGTTTGATCTGAAAGTTTTTTTTTTAATTTTATTACTCTCAAGGGTAAGTGTATTTATTTCTTCGAACATTTATTTTGAATCAATCATTAATAACAGTAATAAATCATAGGAGGAAGGGGTATAGAAGTTCAGAATGCCGTGATGAATGAATAGTGTTGGTTAAGGGATGTTTTCCCCATTCGCTCTGTCTTCCAGTCATTTCCAAGCGCTTTGTATGAATTGTATTACCCATACACGCTATTTGACCATAAACAATATAATTACATAGGTAAGCTATTGTATAATAATACTAATAATCACAATAACGAGCTTATAGGGCCATTCGTACATCACTCACCAAGAGAAAACCAAAACCAAATCAATCCGTACACCTACAACTTTCGTTTTTCATTCCCACTGGAACATAAGCTCCTGTTGGGGTTTAAAATTTATTCGTTCCATCTGAGTATCACATAAACGTGCTTTGAATAAAAAGCCTAAAAAAAGAAAACAATTTCCCGAAAAAGTACATTCGTTTCTCCACCGCGCAACAATGTTAAACTTCTCGATTTAACTTCTTAAATAAAACTTTTTTTTTATAAATTTTAAAATGACAAAGTATATTGTTGCTTTTGAAACTGCTTTTCAATCATTTATGACATTTTTCACTTACTGGGAATATATACTCCAACAAGATTACATCAGTCTTTTTGTCAGTTGCATATTTTTCCCTTTTCTCAATATTGCTACTTGACAAACGTATAAAGCAAATGTTTTGACACTATCTTGAAAACGAAATAAATTTTCGCAGAACAAATCTATCAAAGCAAATAACACAAAAAGCGTGTACGATGTAGGCGGCGTTACACAAACATCCCCATAAAAAATATTATGATAAAAAATACACTTACCAAATGTACTCTTGATCGTCAACGAATTTAGGGGTTGGTTGTAAAAAATAAGTGAGTCAAATCGTATATTACATCATTTTGCCACGAAAAAATACGAACCATCGCTCAAGTCACATTTACGCCAATTTCCCCATTCCTCTTGCATCCCTAACGATACTTAACGGAGATATAAACCATATGGTAAAAGTTCGCCACTTAACACAATGTAAGAATGAATGGCGGACATAAAAAGTTGGTATGTTGCGGAGAGATCTGAAGCTTTCGTAGATAATAATAAAAATAATAAAAATGGACGGTAGTTCTTATTTGGGACCGACAAAGACGGCACTATAAGGGAGTGAAAATGGATATTTGCTACTTTTATTTCAACCCTTGAAAAAAGTACGGGTGCACCGTCCATCTTGTGATACGACTCGTATCAATCAAACAGAGAAGATGGACGACGTAGTCTTAGACTTTCCACCTTAACTTCATTTAAACAGGAACGGAACATCCCTTTTGGTTTTTCCTAAATTTGTAATTGAATTTCAGACCGAAAATCTCTACTACGTTTAATTCACATAATTTATTTAAATAAAACGAAGCAAACAACCACATTCCAACACCATAATTTTTTTAAGTCAAAAATCATTACGGAAATAGCATATTTTTTTTTTATTTACATTAAAAAGAAAACTTCAAATTTCTTTCGTAAAACGGTTCAAAGTTCTATATAAGATAGAGTAAAGTGAACGTCATCGTGAAATCCTTGGGGATTATTTTATCTAATTCAGTTAGATCCTGATGTTTACCTAGGTTGTGTCTTGCAATATTGCAATATTGAAATTAAGGTATTTCCAACAAGCCAGGACTACTTTGGAAGTGTTTGAAATGCGGTTAACTATCTGAACTTAATACTTATTTAATCCCAAAGAGAGGTTTATCATTAAGTTTTGAATTTCAAAACTAAAAAAAAAAAAATGGAAGACTATAGCAAAAAAAAAGTTTTCCAAGCATTAAAAATTAAATATATAAAACTTTTTTCGCTATCGGAGTACATATTTAGTCAATAAGCTTACAATTTTTTCAATTTTTATAATTTTAAGTAACAATTCATTACTTTAGTTACTGAAGTGATCATGATTTTCTTTTTTTGCCAATTAAAATAAAACTCAACCGAAATACCAAAAGGAGGCAATGGTATGTAAGAAAAGCCGCGATAATCTAGAACCAAGGATTAAGGTTATTGTTGTATTATGTATAAAATTAAAGTAACATTGTGGCTATTTATACAAACAGTATGTAGATATGTGCAATTGCGTATTTATGGTGTCCCGACACAAATGCCTCAACGTAAGCGCTACCGATAATTGCGCTTCCCGACAAAAGCGCTCCAGATAATAAACAATCGAAAACATATGTTTGTATAAAATTTTACAAAATAAATGAAAGTGATTAAAAACTTACCCTAAATTAAGATGTTTGCCTATTGTTATTTGAATGAAATAAATAAATAAATTTGAAAACTGTAAATGTACTTTTATAATTCTTCATAATATTTAACGTGTAATCGTTATTAATACCTACATATTATTCATATGTACCAGTACTATTACAATCTTCGTTAAATATTACGAAACCGCTTAAAAAATTTAAATGTTTTTAAGAGTAGTGTATTTTAATGTCTTTTTCTTGTTTATACCTCACTTCTATTAGATCACTTTGTCGTTAGTTAGCAAGGTACAGAACTTTTAATCTCATTTTTCATCTATTTCCCAGCATTTTATCGTGCTGAATTTTGGCACACCTTCTTACTCTCGATGATAACGCATTAATCCGCGGTTTTCTAAATAGCTATAAGAAGTCTCCTTTTTAAACAGTCTCCTTTTGAACAAGTTCTTTTTTAAAAAATAATATTTAACAAAATTTATGGTCGAAAAAATTCAACCCAAATTAGATCAGCATTATGTTATTTTATAAGAGTACAAAATTCACTAAGGAAATAATATATCATTCATATAGTACTACCCGAATTAAGACTCCTGTTTTTGGCAGACAAAGCATGGTCACTCTTACTTACGACTATGAAAAAGAAAAAGGACATAGCACATTGATCGGTAATGTTTGAATTACCCTCCCTAGTAAACACAATTTTCGCAATGGTTTCATAAAGATCCTCCAAACCGTTTAACTTGTCAACTGCATGAGAAATTTTCACGAGTACCGGTTCTGTAACCAATGACTGTAGATAAAGGAAACCGTGAATATTCAAGAAGTATTCAAACGAAAAATAATATTATCACATAGTAATGTTGGGATGAAGGATTCTTAAAGGTTTTTCTGTCAATTTCAGTTTTCAATACTTTTTGATTTTCCTCGGATTCTAATTATTGCGGCTTAAACATTAATTATGTTACCTTTTACTCTAGTATTTCTTGAATGATGACTACTTTTTTATTGCTTATTGAAATAAAAATATTTATTAATTTTTTTTTTCATTTTTATCTATATTTTACACAACAGAAAAAACTATAGTGCATTTTCCCATGTATTAATCGATTTTAAATTATTTATAAAATAAAATAAAAACATTTGAAGAACGAGATTCCTACGTAATGAAGGTGAGGAAAGTTCGAAAACCTTATGTATCCTTATATGAAAGTAGGAGGGGGGGTCGAAAGTCACCAAAATTGTCCTTAAGTAGTTAGATTTTAAAGTACTTTTAAAATCATTAATACTTTAAAATCTTAATACTTTATTATAATTGATTCCGGACACAGTGGGGGGCAATTCATTGACTACTTAAGGGCAATTTTGGTGACTTTCGACCCAACCCCCTACTTTCTTATAAGAATACAAATGGTTTTCGAACTCCCCCATCCCTTTTTTATGTAAGAATCTCGATTTTCTTAATGTTTTTTTTTTATTTTCTAAATAGTTTAAAATCCAATAATACATGGGAAAATGTAATATAACTTTTGATATAGTATAAAAAATAGATAATAACGAAAATATTTAAAATTTTAATACGTAATTTTTTTCACTACACTTTAAAAAGTTTACAAATAGGAATTAAATTACATTTTACACGAAAAAATGAAGAAGACCATTTGGAGTCCAAAATAGAATTAGGTTCTTAATATGGAGTTTTGTTTTACCATATATTATGTAAGAATGAGTTTCATTCCTTCCACCCTAAATAAGGACACGTAGAGATATTCTTAACTTTTCAACCGTCTCTCTCTTCCCTTAGTACTGTTACGTAATTAATGATTGACCCCTTTTCATCAAAAATTGTCGAATAATCTTAATTAATTAATAATTCTGGATCAAAAATAATTTGGTATACCATTGGAGTGGTAACGCCTATTTGGCCAATCATATGTAGATACAAATTATTAAAACAAAATAGTTCTTTGTCTTTGCCATGTTACTCTGTAACAGGTCATGTAGTTTTATATCTTTCATTTTCAACCAACCCTTTTAGCCGCTTTTTTCTCCTCGGTACTGTTATTACCATAAATCGTATTCAAATCGACGGCGCTATGATAATAGTAAAATAGAATCAAAGCTAAATAACTTGCCAGCCACAGTGTGGCAAAAATTGTTAGACACTTGATGTAAATCAAATGGAGTAAATAAAAGCGATTCTTAAAAATAACAGTAGGGCGATAGTTCCATTATTCACGGCAACGCAACTATACGACGAGCTTTTATAATAAATGACAGCGGGTCACGTGACCGACCTCGAACGCTTGCCTGTTCTGTTAACACACGATTAATTCGAATCAATGAATAATGTGTGCTTTTGGTGTACTTCATGTACAAATCTACGACGTTTTACACATTGCGACAAGAAGCTCACAAACGCACCACGGCGGCCGATCTTTTCACCAGGCGACAGGATAACATCATCGACAGGATAACATCTTTTTACTTTACAGGCGAGAACTCTCCACCGAAACAAACCTAATTACACTAGCCAACTCAATTCGATTCATATCGATGGCGAATCAACGAGAAACTAATTGAATAAAATCGCCATAAATTACACTTTTTTCTTGTCTCTTGCATGACGTGCTTTTACATTTTTGCCTCGTGGATGTATATAATTTAACGTTATCGTTAATGGAGAGGTATTTTTACCGTCTCTCATGAAAATATCGCTATTAAAGAGGATGACTTTTCTATTTTCCATATACATTACAAAATATACAAGCAAGTATATGCTACCTCTGGTAATAACAGAGGAAAACTATTAACACGTTTATCTTTGCTGCCACTGTGCTGTGTTAGTGGAAAAGAACATTTTCGTTATTAACTGGAACACGGTTAACTACCGCGAGTCGACCGTTAAACTATTAATATAAGATAGACATAGAAGAATATGACACGAAAATGTTTCAAGATAGTTAACGAGAGCTTTTTCAATTCTTGGCAAAATGAACCAATGTTATGATCGTTTCGTTGAGCAACTTATGAAATATAAATTGCATCTGCAAAGATCTAGACTAAAGCACTTTGTTTTAAAAACAGCAGAAATTTTATTTAAAAGCAACACGGTTAAAAATGGCTGTTTAATATTCCTAATAGATCACAAATATGCAACACTATCAAATAATGTTTCAGTACTTGTTCCTAGTTTTGTGCTTATGTGTAATTCAAGCCAATGAAATGGTAAATAGGCAGAACAATGAAAAATGAATCAACTAAGCAAAAATGCCGAACTTCTTTGTTTCTTTTAGATGAAGTTATAATGTTTAAGCCTAAATAACACAGTTAATAGAAACTAGTGGTAAACATAAGATCATCTAAATATACAACCCCCATTGTCTCCTCCTTGTGCATGAGGTTTTCTGTCGTTGTGGGTCTGGCATTACTTCATAAATGGTGGATTTTTTTCAGATTATCATTCTACTTCCTACGCATAACTATTCTTCTTCCCCTATAAACTTTGTAGTTCACAAACAAATAATTACTGCTTCAAATATTCGCAGAAACTAAATCAGGGGCGTTAGAGCTGAAACTTAGCTTTAAGTATTTCAGTTTCTTTTGATTTAACTTCGGTAGCGACGGGGTAGTAACCCCTAAATTTAGTTGATAAGAATGTGTTGACCAATTATAATGTGAAATTATTTTCAATAACCGCTGTTATATAATCAGAAAAAATACCAAAATATATTATCAAATATTACTAACTTAATCATTAAGACACTATATTTTTAATGGTTCAACAGTCTATTTATAGAACCGTAGTTCCCAGAATATATAGACTTTATGATTTCACGAATGTATAATTAATTAACAAATTATCTAGTATATTTCTATACATTCCGTAAAATATCTTCGTATTTAGGCGGTGAAATATTTAAAAATATATAAACTTATCCTAACTTAGACAAAATTTTATGACTTGGAGTACTTTTTCTGCTAATTATGGCAAAATGAATTTAAAGACCTAATTTTTACATACCAGCAAATGAAATAAATTCTTACCTTTGATGAAAAATTGTATACTATTTTTTTATTGTTATTTACCGTCGATATTTCTCAATTACAAATTTTTACTGACTATAGAGTCGTTGAAGACCTTAGTAGTTATAAAGCGACAAGAAATATCATAATTAAGCTTAAAAAAAATTACCACTTTCTTTATGATATTCAAGGTTTTTCTTTATTGTTATTTACTGTCGCTATACAACTGCTAAGGTCTCCAGCGACTCTAGGATTAATAAAAATCCGTAATCGAGAAATATCGAAATTGAGGATCAAACCCAACACTTACTAGTTTTGGAGCGGTCACCTAGACCCCTCGGCCATTATAGACTTTTGATAACGTTGTTAAAAAAATTGTTCAAATTATTTTCACAGTTTACACAATTTACATATTAAAACAAATTTATTATGTAAATTTGTTATAATATTATTTATTTTCAATTTATTGAATTATTATGAGAAAGATTATTTTACATGGATTTAAAAATTTGATTTTTGTTATTGAGTACCTGAAGAAGCTGCGAAAGTGGCGAAACGTAATACAAAAAAAATAAATTAATAAAAACATCAAATTTTAAAAAGTATCCAGAAAATAAGAATCATTAATGCATAATAAAACCATGGATAAGAATACCAACAATGAACTAGATACGCTTGTATATACAATCTTATTATAACTTGTATAATTAAGTTAGAGGTAAAAACCATTTCGAGTAAAATATTACTCCTACCTTAAAATTATAAAACTTCTAACCAAATTTATTTCTAAATATAATTCTAAATCGAGCAAATTTATTTTATTTTCAATTCTTAAGCTACTCTAGTTACAGCAAGTCAACATTGTTAATATTTATTCAGTTTACGTACAATATAATAAAATATGTCGCGTAGTTCTTGAAAGAAATTAACAACAACCATAAAGACATTAGGAAGTAAAAGTGAGATATAACACTAGCTTATCACAAAAAAAAAAAAACTAAAAAAAGTAAGAAAATCCGACTACAATGGAATTACCATAAGCACAGTGGACCAAGCCATCATGGCTTGCTAAGAACAAACTACACGAGGGAGACCTATGATTGGATCTTGAGAGTCGAGGAATCAAAAACTTGCTCCTCATCTGTATCTACTCATCTGTAAACTTTTTCCCAGAGTTCCATTGAGAGCCCTATCCACAGAGAGCCCTATTGTACCCAATAGTTATCTGGGATGTCAAACCAGCATATGTTTGACGTCCCAGATACTTATTGGGTACAATAGGGCTCCAGGAGTCCAGGAATGGAACTCTGGGAAGAAGAGATCTCAGACGTTTTTATAGTTTTTTATTTCTAAATTTAAATTTAGATTAAATAATTTTAAAATTTTCTTTTTTTAAATTACAAAATTACAGTACAGTGACCAGAAACATTTATTCTAGGTATGGACTATATTAACGTACATTTGGCTTTTTGGAAGTTCTAGATAGATTCTTAATCTTTGCAGTAAGGAATTTTATATTTTTTTCTATAGTTTTGTCTTTTTGTTTACACACAAAATTTAGTTATTAAGTTGTGTGTATCGTAATTTCACAAATCTAGACATTTAAAAAAATTCCTTTGAATAAAGATAGGTATAATTATCATAATCAAGATTTTTATTAAATTTTTATAAACTAACAAAAGATCATAATCTCATCCTATTATATTTATTTGCTCATGAAGAATCAAACAATGATGGCCGGCTAAATGAAACGAACGAAATGAAACGTTTCACCCACGTTAACAATAAATCAAAGAAGAAATTTACGCCACACCGTTGAATGTCGTTTTATAAGTTAATTGCCTGTATTGTTTTGCAACAGATATTTATGCATGTCAATATACGAGTATTAATACAATACGATATATGAATGTCGAAACCCTCACTCTTCCGAAATATTCCATGTTAAATGTATTAAATGCTATTATTTAAAGCTCCTGCACAAAAGCTCTGCGTTTCATCTAACTACCCGCATGTGTACGTAACTGCATTCATACACAAACAACCGGAAAAAAGCCCCAAACCCGTCTCGAATTTTTCCATCCATAGGGTTTTTCATGGTAATGAATGTTTGACGCTGTTATCATAATATTTATTGGTATATTTCTCTCTCTTGAACGAATAAATTTCGATTTTCAACAAGCAACAAGAAATTTAAATTCTTTCTTATAGTCACACAATAGACTTAACGTTTCTTGTGGAATAATAATAATTAAATATGCACTAACAATTATTTTACAAAACGAAATCGAAAAAAAATGCTGTTAGGGTGAGGGGTGACTTTATTACCCTTAAACGCGGTGAAAAAATGAATAATGAGATCGAACTCTTGTTTATGTGCTTAAGTCACGAAAAAGCTCTCTTTCATGTTTCAACTCAATCATTTTCATGTTATAGCCAACATAAAAACATTTAGTTCTATTGTTAAGAAAAACATTTCAATTTCATTAAAATTACACATGATTTACAAAAAAAAAAAAATGTCGCAGGTATAGTTGTCCAAATAAATAAGTTTTAAAACATTGTTTTAATAGAAATAATCGTATATTAAATTCAATCATTTAAAGAAATATAAAAATGAAATTTCTGTTATGATTCCTCGTATATATAAATTAAATTAAAATTGTTAAGGCACGCAGAATTGCGTCATAATTATATGATTGAGCAAAAAAATAAAGCTCATTATGCAGTAAAAATTCACATCTAAAATCAATTCTTGCTTACTTTAATAGTTATTTTTAAAAAGTATATTCGCCTTGACGGCCGAGTGGTCTATTTGGCTGCTGCTAGCCAACCTGCGGGCCGTTATGGGTTGGCTACCCCTGATAATAAAATACCTATACCTATTGTGAATCAATGCATCCGCAAATCAATCAGCCATACATAAATTAAAAATAATGTTAAGATCGATAAAGTCGGTCTAAAGTTGAAATATGACTTAAAACAGATCAATAGCCAAAAGTTTCATGTACACCCACGTTTTAAACGGCTATAATATATACGTAATATCATTATCTCGAAATGGAAATACCTATATTAAAATTGAGTCAAAATTTCAAAAGATCAAAGATCAGGGCCCAGAATTTTGTATATTAGTAGAAATCTCAGTCACTGTTTCTATTCCCAATTTATCCCCAAAACCATTACTTTCCTGCACTACTCTACAATGCCACAAATTTAGAAATTTGAACAATTATACGAAACCTTAGTCCTCTATACTTACATATAGTATAAAAATATATTTATTATTTTCTGAATTTCAACAGTTTGGCTTGTACGATTGTCGTAAGTTTCATATATCGTTATAACTTATCATATAGAACACTTTCAAAATATTTCCCCTCCTCCTATTAAATGCCATTTACCCTCTGTCAATAGGAGCCACAAGTTTAAGTTTGAAAAATTATCGATAAGTATTTTTCTTTTAATTCGCCAGTTTTCAGGAGATATTTCCAGACGAAAAGACTTAATTCTGAATGCTTAGTTCGGCTTTTCAAGTTTGGAACTTTCGAGAGTCAAAAAGCTTTATGCTCACTAATAAACATATTGTTTTTCTGATATATTTCTCAGAGTTTATATTTTAAATTTTAAAACCTAGATCCTGATGGCCGATATATATATAGGTATATATAAAAAAATATTTTAAATTTACTTTGGCCGAGTGGTTTTGCCATTACTTATACATATAAATTTGTCATTTTCGCAATTCAAATATTAAATTCAGCTGTTAAAATAAGTACTGTGCGCGCAAAAATTAATTTTCATGTTGTTATAAATATCGGCAAAAATTTAAAGTCATTAAGGTGATATATTTTATTTTTTAATTGTTATATGTGACCAAAAATTCCTCTCTTATTGCTCTAGAACAAGCCTACTGATGGCCGAGTGGTCTAGGTGGCCGCTTTAAAACTGGTAAGTATTGGATTCGATCCTCGTATTGGGCAAATTTTCAATATTTCTCCATTACAATTTTTTATTAATCCTAAAGTCGCTGAGAACCTTCATTGTTATAAAGCGATAGTAAATAACAATGAAAAAAAATGCTCTAGCAAAATACATAATTGCGTCAGATCTGCAATGATTGGCTTATAAAAAATTAAGATTTTAAAAAGCTTTATTCTAAAAAATAAGTTTGGATTTTTGTTTCTGCTTGATATTTTTATCAAATTTTTAATCAAAAATTCTTTCGTAGTATATTGGTGAAATACTGTTATTTTGGTATAACCAAAACAGACACTTAATTTTTGTTTCATAATATAGATCAACTTTGTTTTTCTCATATATGAGTAAATAAGAACAAGCCATGTTAAATAAAAACCAAAAAAAATCTTTCCAATGATATATCATATATATTGTATATATTGTCTATATATTGTAATTTTCTTTTATCCCTCTATTTTTACGTGGGGAATAACTTCCCATATTATTTTAAAGGAATAATATATAGTGAGTGGAAAATCGTATTGTATCTTATTTCCAAAATTACGCCAACATAGTGTTATTTTTTTCATCCCTCAATTTTTTCGTACGAAATACCTTCCCTTATTATTTATAGGAATTATATACAGTGAGTGAAAAATTGTGATATCTCTTATTACCAAAAATTAAAGTAGGTTCCTCCGTTCTTTAATTATAAGAAAGACAGATACAAATTTTAAAATTTTAAAAACGTTAAATTTGGAGTAGTGACATCTTGAAAAAAATATTTACCCTAAAATTGAGGTAAAAATTTAATTTATGGACAAACGTAAGAATTTTAAATAATAGTATTGGCTTAGCGTAATTATTGAAATGTAAAACAAATCCAAAGGGGTTTTCATCTTCTGGCGTTTGAAGTCATTGGTGATGGAGACTTGAAAGTAATGAAAAAAATATTATCCTTTGAATGAAGTAGACTCAGCGTTGAATCATTTCCGAATATTTACGTTAAGTTTTTAATGGCTTATAATAGTTCAAAAATATGCAAAAGAAATAAGTAACTTCCACTAAACACTGAACAAGTCAGCGACCTCAAGTTATGCATTCGAAGCTCATTAAAAGTCACAAAAATCACCTCATTTCCTTGAAGAAACTTCAACATTTCTCTCAAAAAGCTTTTGAATCTACGACCGAACGTCGGTTAGCATATGAAGGGAAGTCAATTTAAGGATAGTTCCGCCCGTTTCGTCAATCTATTCAATATCGTCTACAAACCAAACCTTCGTTTCCGGTCATATCCGGGCCATTCATTTTCAAAATAGATAACATTTGTAATGTCTTTATAAATATTTCTTTCATTGCCAGTTCATTCGGGCACATAATACACTCGTAAGGTGCATGATAGATCTCATATTTCATAAATACTATTATTTCCGCTATTCTCGTAGTAAATACGGAGAAAAAAGCGTTGATAAATCAAACAAATGGGATATAATAAAGCTGTTTTTACGCCAAATAAACATCATTAGAACACATTAACTTGAAAAAACGATAGTAAAACATATCAATATTTAATGTTATTTAACCTCATTCTCAGCCATTTGTAGAAAATTCAACAAGTTTTTTTTCATTGTATTTTAAATTTAAATTATACATAAGTGGATTTTTATGTTAGAAAAATAAAAAAAAATCAAATTTTGCTAAAAAGATGGAGAAAGTGTTTTTCTAACACAATTTATATTCGTATATCATATACATTTTACATACATAGATTTCTATTTAGGTTAATAGGATATTCGCACATAGGATTATCTCTCATTCATACCATTATATCTAGAGGAACTATAGTACTTTCACATTGAGAAAAAAATGCGCTAGAAATACAAATTTCACAATAAAAATTTGATTTATATCACAAAAATTTCCTCCTTCTTGGTTTTATTTATATTGTTATTTATTATTGTAATACCGTATAAGTATTTATTTACTTCATGATAAACGTGCTTGTACATGTAAAGCTTATACATAAAAGCACTGGCTTTCATCAAAGAATGTAATACGGCCATTATTCATACATATGCACATATATGAAATTACTTCCCAAAAAAAAAACAACAACATGCTATATGTGACTTACAATTGTCGTAAATATTAAAAATAAAAGAGCTTTTATATACAGGGTGTCGCTTTTTGTATTAAATGCCAAAGGAAAGTTTTACTTTGAAATAACTTTTTTAAAAAAATGACTTTTTAAAATTTTATTTAGCTTTTTAAAAAGCTTTCTCTTTGAAAAGAATCGCATTTGTTGTGAACAGAGCTTAGATTTTTTTTTATAACTAAAGTATTTCATATAATAGTTAAAAATAAGCTTTTGTGTTGCACCAATTGAAACTTTCTAAAAATGCATTTTTTTAATTGGTTGTCTGAACTTTTCAAATGTTAAAAAACTACATTTACAATTATTTCGATATCATTATTGTTTTTCTCCATTTAATTTGGTAAATATTTTTACGGTATTACTCCGGATTCTGTTTATATAATGTATTAAAAAAGAAATTATAGGTTACCTAATTTTTTTTAATTAATCCATTTGTTGTATGACTAATAACTTAATTATATTAATTTTTTTAATTGTTATTCTCTATATAGTTTTTCATCTAGTTAATCTAAAATTACGAAGGGTTGGAAAGGTATTCTTGGTAATACGATATAAATCAAACGAATATAAATTATTAGACTTCAAAACTATCAACGAGCTTCTCAACTTTCTAAGAGATAATTAATCAATTGCTACAATTGCTAATTTCTTTTTTTAAGAAGCGGTAACTGTTTCGTCATTTGTCGCTTTGTCACAAAAATGTCATACATTATTTAAAGTAAGGAAAACCCAATTTTTGGTTCTGAAAAAAAATATGTTTTGGGAAAAAAAAGTTTAATTATTAATAACAAAATGAGAGTTCGAAAGCGATTGGTGGGCTTATAGGTCGTCTGTGATGTCACAATCCATATATTGAAACCAAGATATGAGATCATTGAGCGGTTGTCATTAAACAATAATAGTTAACACAATTTTCCGACATGGAAAACTTTCTTATGCCGTAAAAACTTTTCTCAATTTTTTTCTATGGAAGAAAGGTTAATTGTGTTTAGGGTTTGTAAAAACAAAGCTCTTCACAATAAATCATATTAAATCTGAAGTTTGAAGAAAAGTATATTAAATAGTTAGAGAGTTCCAAAATGATGACTAAGGTGAAAAATGTAGAAAGAACCATTAGACGATTATAATGAAAAATCGATCCCAGAATGATATTTGGACGGTTTTTGGAGGGCAAGTTGGTACTAAAATGATACCTACGTCATACTCCAAGTTTCAGCTTTCTACATATTTTTATTTGCGAATAAATTGAAAAAAAATAATAAATCAGAATATTTTTAGTGAACCAATTTGATTGATATTTAAACGTATAATGAAACTATAATGACCTGTACTAAGAAAAAACAATAGCCTTTATTCTTCATTATTTGAAACTATTAGAAGTTGACGATTTCTCTACTTCTCTGCTCAGACTTATTGTAAAGTGATTTCTAGAGGGAAACTAACGTACTTTTTCTTTAAAAAATTATCGAAATGTAATAAATAAGTGTTATAAATAATAGATAGAAGTGTAACTAATAAATATGTGTTACGACCTCATAAGTATTCAATGTTGTAAATGATTTAAATCATTTGCATTTAGTTTATTACTTATACAATATACTCAGTCTTATTATTTGTATTTAATTACTTTTTATAGGAAAACAATAACGTGAAATTTGAAGTTTCTGTACTGTGACGTCATTTTAATGTTGACCAATAGGAGCTCGTCTTAGGCATTTTAGATTTAACGATTTTTATTTGCATTTTCACATGAATATTTCTTAGATTGTTTCAAGTAAAGTTAACAACTTTTAGCACACACTATCTTTTGATATTAGTTTAGAATATTTTTAAATTATTTTGCATTTAATTTAGAACATGAGCAACTGGTCTATTGCTTATAATGTGTACAACCAAACCAATTGGATGTGCCAACAGCCGCTCTATATAATTATTTTTTTCCCATTAATCTGCGTCATCATTTACATCAAGGTATCGTTGGATGATATAATTTCTATCATATTTCCCTACTCCTAGATATGAACTTAGGATCCGTATCTGGCATACCTCCGAATAACTTCCACATTGTTAGACGTAGTCATGATCCAAAGATAAGTATCATAGATCCTTCTCGATTTATATAGTTTTATTCATCATTACTTTGGAGTTTATATAAAAGTATACTATGTAACACCTAACATTATTTTATTTTGGTCAAAGAAATAATGTTTATACTACTATAATAATTGAAATAGTTTAGGTTGGAAACTCAGGTTCAATGTCCGCCGCTTAAACTCCAACTATAATAATAATCTTTAAAAAATAC
Organism: Sisyra terminalis; assembly: GCA_958496175.1. Lineage (NCBI taxonomy): Eukaryota > Metazoa > Arthropoda > Insecta > Neuroptera > Sisyridae > Sisyra > Sisyra terminalis. The sequence goes on along the minus strand of OY292277.1, from coordinate 33,842,084 downwards.
GAACTATTTTGGAATATAATTATTTCAATGATTATTTTTGGACTGTTTTATACTTATTATAATTATAATTGGTACTCAGAAATTCATGAACTCAACATACAATAAACGTAGGTAATTTTAAATGTTAATCTCCCCACTTTATTCAATTGGAGTACCCAAGTGCATATTAATCAATTTGTTCAGTAGGTCAATAACTTCTGTGTATTGAAGTCACGACAATTAATTAATAATTTTCGAAACCGCTGCGACACAAAACCGACCCACTCTTCAATATAATAGCTCAGATCAAATTTTGGTCTTTTGTTGATCTTTGTATAACCACACTGAGCTTTCAAATAACTTTCCCAGATTATACACACAAAAACATCATCAACAACGAAGAGACACGCATTCAAAGCATTCAAATCAATCAATTCGCTGTCTTCGTTTTACAAGAAATGATTAAAATGGATGTACTCTCGAGAAAATTGATTGAACGATTCAGTGAAAAGGCCTAACAACGACATATCAAATATTTGTTTCTCAATTCGTTGCCTGAATGAATTGTAAGCTTTGTACGCGTTTATCGGGCTGAGCTCTTAGATAATTCATGTGAATTGCAGAAATAATTAGAGGAATAATAAAAGAATATTTTCACCATCTCTTTTCATGAAAATATTGAACTAAAATCAAGCTTTTTTTGTCTAATTTTATATAGAGGCAATTATGTTTGTTGTTTTTGCGTTATTTCATCAAGATCAACAAACATTCAACATGCCATCAATTTTATATCAATCATGTTTTATTGTATGATGAACGAACAAGTGAACAATGGAGAAAGCCTTGTGTTTTTGTGTGTAGACAAGAGGGTTTCTTCTTGTTTCGGAGGAAAAGCAAAATAAAAAGACAGAAGACTAAAAGAAAATACGTCTAAATGTATTAACGCACCCTTGTATCATCTTAATAGTTAATCCATGTTATTAACGATGAAAGAAAGCTTGATGCGATCAAGACGGGAATTTAATGCAGTTTTTATGCAGTGGTTGAAACCTTTCAATAATCATGCGATTTTTCACCTTTATGGTTTCGATATTAATATTTGCCACTTGAGGTAATTTTTGAACACAAACTTTTTTTTAGAGTATAAAAAAATAGTTATGAAATCCTTAAGACTTACAATGAAAGTAATACCTTTTGAATAATTAACTTGAAATTTGATACTTTAATCTAAGATAATTCGGTATTAAATTTCGTTTTGAAGTCTCGTTACTTTCCCTTATTTATGAGATATACTAAACTCGAATGTAAGAATATTTAATTCTTCCTCAATAAGCTTTAATGACTTGTTTTACAATTATTATTTACCATTACTTTGTAACAACAATGGTCATTAGCGACTCTAGAATCAATAAAAATTCGTAATCGAGAAATATCCAAAATTTGCTCGATACGAGGATCGAACCCAAAATTTTCCTGTTTTATTTTAATGGTAAATTTTTAATATTTCTTTAAATTTTTGGCTTAAAACTTTTATTTTTCTAGTTATTTCATACGAAGTTTCAAAAAATCCATTGTTATTTTTCAAGCTTAAAAATTATAAACCGAAAAGTTTTGCCAACTTGAGTTTATTTTCACTAAATAATATTTTCATTTAATAGTCTTAAAAATTCAATTCGTAAATTATGTTAGTTTTGCAATCGAAACCGATACAATGTCGTTGCATAAAACTTCTGTTTTTACGGGCATTTCTCAACTATTAAAAATGAATACAATCATCAATATATCCATATTTTCAGTATCAAAAATATAGAAAAAACGATATTTTTGTGATATCATTTATTTTATAAAAAAATATACTTAAAACAAGCATGTTTATTACGCTAAGTATAATATTTGTGGGGAATTCCCCGAACGGAGAGGAATTTAAATTTAATGGAAGATTATAGGGGAATCACCACAGTTTGAGAATACAGAATTGTTATCAACTGACTGTTTTTTAATCTAACGATTAAAAGAGTAGAGGTCATTATATTTGCGTTAATGCTTTACTATTATTACAGTAACAATAATCTTAGAAGTATATTTGGTATTATTATATACTGTTTCATTTTTAACTATTTATTGGGATGGGTTCTGTGAATTTGTACTTTAAGACAACAATTTATCTTACACATACACTTGTCTAATTATTTATCACTATTACTCGTACTCTTATTTATATACAATTAACTACTGGTGAACTCTGTTTAAAGTGAGGTTTGTAAATATCATTTTATAAAATTAATTTAGTTTATTAAGGTTAAATAATTATAATTTTATATGAAGTCATGTAGTTATTAGGTCACTTTTTTGTTAATTTGTAAGGTTCGGAAGTTATAATCTCATTTTTACCTACTTCCCAGCACTTTATCGTGCTGAATTTTGGCAAACCTGCTGACTCTTGGTGACAAGTCATTAATTCGTTATAAAATTTATTCATCAGCAGGAATTTCTACTTAAATTAAATAATTAACTTTGAATAAAACTCCGGTTGCTTACAAAATCTTATGTAAAAATGAGTCAATTTGAAGTGCTTGTTGCTTGATGTTAGCGTAATTAGTATAATTTATAGCGCAAATAGGAGTTAATATTAAGTTTTAGTAACTGGCCGTGAAATGTTCACAGCCGATACAACTGATAAATGTGATAAATGGTAAACATTAACATTTAAAATCGAAATAACAGTGGAAATAAATGGCATATCTCTCATGTCGAACAAATTAAAAGTCGAAAGATTAAAAAGAAGAAAATTATAATATTTAAATGTATCGGTAAAATGTGTTAAAAAAAATTATGAACTGAATCTTTGTATCGATTGCACCACCGATATAAAGGCAATATTAACCAATTAATGGCAACCGTAAGCTATCTAGTTGTATAGTTGTACATCAAAGCAAGGGATGTTTCATATTATCACATTTAAACAAAATCGCATCCCTCGCTTTCATGCACAACTAGATAGCTTCCGATTCTCATTAATTGGCTAATTTCGCCTTAATACCGATGGCGCATACAGTATATAAATTCATTTTTACTTTCTTAGTAAAATTTAGTAATAAAAGCGGGGTTTTTAAAATCTATTTCTAAATATTATTATTTAAAAGAATATTGAGATTCTTACACAAGTCTAGTATCAAGAAATATCTGGGAACTTCGAAAGTAACGATTTTTCCAGTTCCATCAAATAAATACAAGTAGGGTCATACATTGTTTATAAGTATTAGGAAAATAAATATAAGCTATATTTGTTAGTGAACAATGTATTTTCCATGAAATCAAAACATTGGTTTTTGTAAAGTAACAAACTGTATAAGACAAAGTACTAATGGAAACGGAAATACTTTTAATATGCGTGTAGGATTATTACATTTGTTTGGAAATTGCAATATTAAATTTAATTTTTCCATATAATTAAGCTATTAAACTACTCCAGAGCCACCAAATATAATTCTACTGAGCCACTGGTCGCCGATCTCCAAGTAAAATGAGAATATCAAACGTTATTAATAAAGAATGATTAGAATGATAATTATTTCGAAGTAATTTCCTTCAAAACCAATTAGTATACTATGTTTCACTATTATTACCATTAGAATTATCTTGATAATTACCTTCGTATTGTAAACTTTACCTGACCAAAGTAGTATCACCGCAGAAAAGCTGCCTATTTTATAAATTTTGAGCTAACTATTTAAATTAATTTCGTGAGGGTGAAAGCATATGTAAATCATATAAAATTAAGTTAAACATGTAAAGTTGAGCATGAATTCAGCAGGAAATAAATGTTTTCTAATATATTTAAAATTCAAAGCTCAACCAATAACGACGGTCATTTCGTCGTAATTGGGGTCATAGAAAGCTAAACGTAGACTAATAAATAGAATACTATTCACTAAACACATGTAAACTTTCACCTTGTCCATCTATGAATTACCCCCCGTTTCGTTTGCATGTGATCGAGGTTGCACTGCACGTTCCGTTTAGGGGTTGCTAAACCTAAACTTGAGCACTATATATAGTTGAGTTAAATTTAAACGTCGCCGCTGTATAATAAACGAGTTGGTTCCACGGTCATTCCAGAAACGGCTACAAATCAGTCTAAACCATACGGCTTTTGGACAGCTCACTTTTATAGATTTAGATAATGACCCTTCGAGCTCTTTGAGCTAATCGTAATAGGTATACCTGCGAAATTTATTACTAAATATTTAGTTGAGACTCTGTTAAAACGCAATCTTTTATAATTGCCCCATTATTCTGATATTAAAGCAACAAATCGCCTCGAATTTGTTTATGTTGGCGTTTAAATGTTAGACACGTGTATTTATTTTTTTTTTACAAATTCACGTATACTTAACCCAGAAGTCGTTCATTAGTTATGCTCGACTGCTCTGATATTTCGCTTAGAAAATCTGCGTCCGCTCAAACTTTGTGTGACAAACCAACGGTTTTCCCTAATATAATATGCAACCCTTCCAGGTAATATTTTCGCTCGTATAGGTCGTCTGTTTTCTTTTATACGTTTATAACGCAGTCACTAACCACTTGTAATTTTACAATTTTGTGTAATAATATCGTTGTAACACAAAGTATTCTCTGCTTGGATATGGTATTTATTATTGATTATGAATTATGGAAAAATTCTTCCTGTACTGAAGAGCTTCTAGGATAAATATTTTCAAAAATAAATATTTTTCAAAGCACATTTTATTCATTTTTGCTTAGTTCAATGTTTCTTAAAAATGAGGAACCATTTTTTTGTATAGAAGCATTTTCCCCATCGAGGTTTCTTTTTTTCATAGTAATAAAAAAACAAGAACATTTACAAAATTTTTTTTATATACTAAACAAAATTTTAACAGAACAATGGCCAGGTTATTCATTGATATTATTTCACAAAAAAAATACAAATAATACGTCATACTACATCATTAATTTGATTTTGAGGAATGTCAATTGTATACTTTTAGTGAACTTTATGGAGCTTATTGTTTTTTAAATATAAACTGTTCAAAAGTGCATTCGGATTTTTGTCGAAATAATTCGACAAAAAATGTTCTTGTTTCTCTTAAAATAAAAACTTTTTGGGCTTCGAATAATCACCATTAATATTTTAGAACGGTGGAAAGGAGCTCTACTGTTTCCTAGATAAAATATTTTCAACGAGATGCTCAAAATTTGACTTACGTTACATAATTGCCAATGAAATCATCAAAAACAATGATGTCTTCAGTTTTCTGATACAGCTAATCCGGAAAGATAGTATCATGTAGTATACAGTCCTTGGCAATATTATTACACCCACTTAAGATTTTATACAAAATGTACATATTCTACTAAATTAAAAATATTATTGTTTACTCTTTATATTATAAAAATATGTATTGATTTTTGAGAAATATATTTTTTCGGTAATAATAAAACCTTGTTTATTATCCCTATTACCCTGCTTTAGGATAATAGTCTTGATTTGAAACCCATTGAAAATATGTGGAAGTTGCTGAAGAAAAAAGTAGCCAAAGAGGTGGCTATAACAAAAAAATAGCCCTTAGAAAAAATATTTATGTATGGAATCATCATCCACAAATACAACAGACGGTATTGTCTTACATAGACAGCATACTAAGCTGAATGGGAACTTAAATCAGTAAACGGGCTTTCAATTAAAAATTAAACAATTCAGCTCGCCATTATTAAGAAGATGGTTTATTAAGTTGATGGTAAAAATTCATTTTTAGTAAATATGATTTTTGGTCACACCAGTCGGTAATAAGCGTAATAAATAAAATTTGTACAGGAAAGTTAAACCTAATCAAAAATATGGACCCAAAATAATGAAGGTAGTGAAAATAGGTATCAAACCTATTTAAAAATTTTTTTTGTTAGTTATATCTACAGAATAAGCCTGTTAAAGTTAATATATAGGAATGTTGTATTTCCATTTCCATTCCATCAAATTATAAAAAAAATACACTAAGTTTTTCTTCTGGAAAAACTTATAATCAAAACTTTGCGTGTGAAAATGTTTTTTCTCGAAACACAAAGTAAAAACTATATAGTATTTATTCCAACAATTTGTAGTGCTCTACACATTTTGAGTAAAACATATTGACCATTTTTTCGGCCCACGAAATTAGGACCACTTTAACAAAATAATGGTCATAATAATGAAAACCAATGTAAATATCAGTTTATTTAAATCTAATATCGGAATATCAAATTTTATATGTGACCCGCCAAGTTATGCGATTAATTTTCAAAATATCCCACTAAATCACATGATCATTTGAGTTGGCCACCCTTGATAGAAGTAAACAAATATTTATTTTGAGTGTTAATTCTACCATGCAAATTGAAACTAAACAATCAATCATGAAAAATCATTTTAAAAATGAGATATTTTTTAATCTCAAGAACGATAAAGATAAGAAACATAGAATCTTCCTCATAATTCACCATATTACCTTTTACATGCTTAACCAGTTACAAAAAAATAAAATTTTGCGTTAAGGACCGGTATTTTACTCATAGTAGATACATACATTAAGTATTTGATACAAATCATGGATAGAAATACCATATTCATAAGATATATTTTTATACGATAAAATTTTATCTGTTTGCTAAATTCTACACATTCTTTGGTGAAAAACCGCATTTTTTCCAAACCCAACGAAAAATATTCTTCAAGAAGATAAATGTCATTATTTAAATGTCAAAATATCGACACTGAGATTAATTTTATACAAAACCGGCGGATAACAAGAGTATAATGTAGTTCTACGATCTCGGAATTTTTTAAATTCAATTTCCACAATTATTTCATGAATTTGATCCACTAATAATTCGGGCTCGACACAACTTAACGAGTCTGACTATGTACCTAGCTACAATAGGTGAAGTAGGGACCCAGAGAGCACAATAAGCTGCATAGACTAATATTGAAGCTCGCCCAAGCTTCATCCTGGTGAACCGTACATGAAAAAAATATATCTATTTAAGGAGTTTTTTTTTTCTAAGTAAAGTTTATAACTATTTTTTTTTATTTATTTTTAGTAGGATAGTGCACTTATAAGAATAAGTTGCAATACACAAGCCATGATTAGTATCGTTGAATTTTAAAAAATGTTTAATCACCACGACTTTAACTAATTTTATAAATAATTTTAATAAAAATAAAATTTAATATATAAAAAAAAAATAATTTAAATGAAAAAGTTTGGAATGTATGTGTGCGATAAAGAAGAAAAAAATGTCGATGTTATTGTGGTGTATGTTGTGTACTTCATATTAAGAAGCCTGATGAAGGTCTAATAAAAGACCGAAACATGTCGCAAAATTAATAATTAGTACATGGATCTACATCCTTTCTTGTCCACTATCCTACTAAAAATAAATAAAATTATGTAAAATATGGACACAACCAATTTATAACTATTTTATAATTTTTTATAAGAGTATATAACTATTTTTTTTTCATTTTCAATTGCTAAAAATCTTAGTGTATGCCTGTAAGATAATATTTAGGAGAAAAAACTTTCAGTCAGTAATTTACTAATCTGTACCCATTATAATACCACACCAATTGTGTCTTTTAGGTAAAAGCTCAAAACCATTTAATTTTTTCAAAAATACATGTTTCAATAGAGGATTCAATTCCTACCTTCAAAAACAACAAAATATCTTCCTAATCATATTTAGTCAATATTATTTTAATAGTTTATAGAGTTAAATACTAAAAGAAAAATTTGAAAAGGCATTTGCTATTTTATAATATAGTAGTTGAGGTAATTATTATTAACATTTTTACTGATAAAATTTTATCTGTTTCTGAGAAACTTATTATATGACTTTTAATTTAATAAAACTATTATCTAAAATAGATTAACATTAACCTCAGTGTATTTCCAATATTAAAAACGCAGCCCCTATTCTGTTCCAGTAATGAAACCGCAGCCATTTAAATCCCCATTTATTTACTATGAAATTATTCTGACGTGAACAAAAGGAGTCTCGACATATGACAAATAAATGCAATAATAATAATAATAATATATTTAAAAAATTACAACATGCATTTGATACATCCTTCCCCGTCCCTTATATCCACAGTGTGGACACGAATGGACAAAATATCTGACTAGGCACGCAGTTTCAACCCCTATTCCCTGTCCCATTTCCAAGGAAATATTTTCTATTCATCGAATACGTGTGTGCTGTCCAAAAGCGCACTGAAACGTTCTCCCTTCCCATTCCTCATCCCTTATCATCAAAAAGCCCTAAACTATCTTTATCCTGTACACGATAGCCGGCTATCCTGCCTTTGCTCTATCTATATATGCCACGACGTTCACTTAACATGTAAATAATAAATGACAGCATCGAGCATACAATGTGGCCGAACACTACTTTTGTACATAAAACGTAGCATTGGTGTACAGAGTTCGAAATAGCCCACGTTTACAATCCATGTTCTATGCACGCATCTAGCAGAACTGTTCCACACTACTAGCAGAAATCCAAAGGGTATCACTTGTCATATTCTATTACAACCCCCAAACGTATCATCTGTCTCATATCTATTTCAAGCGAAAGACAGTGACGCTGAAAGATCAAGAGGCGTATTGATGATAATTAGATTAAAACTGCGTACGTACATATATCATTCTGTGCAAACTATTCGCAACCGGGAATGGGTTGTCAAGTGAATGCTTTTCCTGGTTGGGGACTGAACTTTGAGCTTAACGACATCTTTTGACATTTGAGTTTATGTCTGCAATATAATTATTGTCATTATTATTGTTGTCGTCGTTACAATACACCATTTCGAGCTATTGCATTCACACACAAAATTTATTAATCTCTTTGTAATTGAATTAACACACACCAAACTATACTGATTATCTCACCAACAGAAGCTTTGGCGAATTGTTAAAATAAATTTACCAACCAAAAAGGATTTCGGTAATTTCACACCAATGAAAATTTATACGTTTTCAATGCGTTCACGGTAATTAATTACAAACTAAAATCAATTTTAAAAATAATTAGGTATCAAGGTGTGTTTAGTACAAATTTATGCAACTGAAACATATTTTATCTTTATTAAAAAAGAAATTCTAGTACAACAAAATATTACAATCAATCAAGTTAAGCTTGCTTATAATTTCATATGTCTATTCATTGCTAATACCACTATATACACATTTATTTTAAATCAAAAAAGACATTATGAATATGAGGAAAAAACAATTTTTAGTCATGAAAAACTTGTATTTCGACAAAAAAACGAGCAAATGAGTGCCCGAAAACGATAAGTGTGCTTATGAGTCTTCTGTGACATCACAGTACGCATCAGTACGCGTATTAAAATCGAGATATAAACAGATCATTGGGCGGTTTTCAGATAAACAATAATTATTTTCACAATTTTAAGCCATAGAAAACATTTTTTACCCTTAAACCACTATCAATTTTTCTTAAAATAGAGGTTGTGTATATTGTAAATGGTTTAAGTCAACAACATTAATGTTTAAACGATTTGAGCAACCTATTCCTTTGTATTAAAGAACAATTGTCATAGGAAAACGTCTATGGGATTTTGAAGTTTCGTATTGTGACATGATTTTAATGGCAGACCAATTGGAATTCATTTAAGGCATTTTGAATTTATCGTTTTATTTTTTTGCATTTGTAAATGATTATTTCTTAAAATTTCTCAAGTAAAGTTTAAAATTAACAGCGACATTATGTTTTGATTTTAGTGAAAAACATTTTTAAAAAATTCAAAATTTATTTTGGAACATGTACCTTAGATCAGTTATGTTATTACTACAGTTAAAATATAAATTCAATTAGTGTAAATATTAACTAATAAGTGTATACATTAACTTAGCCTACTGGTCATGATGATCGTTTCAAAGTTGGTGGGTGCTAGGCTTGAGGAAATTTTCAATATTTCTTGATTGATGGATATTTATTAACCCTAGAGCTACAATAAACTTTGGCAGTTATGAAGTGACGGTAAATAACAACAAAAAAAAATGATTAACATAATGTTTTCATAAAAATATTAACAGCTCAAAAATATGTATTAAACTAGACTTGAATTTATTATTTATTTTTTTAAAAAATATATAAATATTATTCCGGATGACAAAAATATTATGAAGTATATTTATGTATATGTATAGTATATTTATATTTATGAAGTATTATTAAGTATATTAAAGTTCTGTGATCCCAATTTTTGATTTTTCAATTTAATCCATTTTTTTCTCAATAGTTATGAACTATCACGCTGAAAATTTGAAGAATATATTATATTCTTGAAATAAAATGAACGTTCTACAAAAAAGGTCTGATTATATAACATAGAGCAACGGTTTCTTTATAATTGAGTCTTCAATATTGATCTGTGTTTAAGATTTGATTTTCAAACTTGGGTACATGAACCTAATGAACGAAATGATGTTCAGAGCCAAAGTTATGTATATTCTTCAAGGAAATTAAACGTTCAACGAAAAAGATATCTTAGAACTTTTTGCTAAATTTACTTTTCTCATAGTTATTCAATGTCAAAATTGAAGTTAAAATAAAATTTCTTTTTTTATTTTGATATATTAACTGTTTTGTTGTATTCAACTATTAGATTGAATGTTAAAAAGATACGAAAAGCACAGGTTTTTTTCGAAATATTTAAAATTTGAATTGTCGAAAAATATTAGGCTGTTCGGAAAGTTCGTGACGATTTTTTATAGGTGGCATGAAGACCAGTCTGAATTTTCCATTAAAAAGATTATACTTATAGAAACGAGTGACAATTTTATAATTTAACACTTTTGAACCAAAATGCATTGCATTTCAATTTTCTTTCAAAATCGGTACGAAATTTCTGGACAACCGACATAATTTGGAAAAAAATTATTAATGGGAATGGTCGTTAATCGTTAATTAAATTAAAATATCTTCAATATTGAAGTATACAAAGAAAACTGGAAAAAATCGTCACTAGACCCGAATTAAGAATCTATACAAGTTCCTTACACTTATATTTTCATATCCTTTTTTTTCAACACTCATTTTCATGATAAGTAGAACACTTTAAAATTAATTTGTAGTTAATAATTTAAAATACGATAACAAGTATATACAATTTGCACCGAATATACCATATATTGATTATAAAACATACATCATTCTATTTTCGGAATCGATCGAAAATAACTCTCATAGCCACGAAATATTGAAAACTAATTAGTCTTTTTCTGCCATTACATTGTTAGCATTGCCGGAAAATCATCAAGATGATCATCCAATTTTCGCTGCTAGTAGTTTTCAAAAGAAACTTATCATTGAATAAAATATGTATTTTGTTTATTACCACGACTAATTCTGAGACCAATAAGAATGTGAGTAAAAGAGGTGCTAGAATTATTTGGTGGAAATGATTACACAAAATCAAATTACCTTCAACTTGGTGACTTTTAGATCTTTTCTGTTTGTTTGCAATTCGTGGATTTTGTTATGTAAATTTTCCTACCTTGTTGATTTTTTTCGGATTAGATTAAAAGGGCACGTGAACGAAATCCGCTTATGCATTTGAATTGATTACTAACCTGAAAAAAAATAATTTATATTAATTGCAAGAATTAAAAATAAATATCAAGTATTATAATCATAATATTTTTAATATTTAATTTTAAAAATCTTGGCTTTTAAGGATGATAAAAATATAATAAGTGCCTTAATACATATACATATACATTAGCGTAGTTTTAATATTTTCGAGTATCTATTTAAAAAACACTTTAGATTTACTGCAGAAACAGAAGAAGCACTATCTGCCTCTCACAAAAAATCATCTACCCAAATTAAAATATCTTCAAATTTAAATTAAGTGTAGACAAAATGTTTTAACTCCGTTAAAATTATTACAATTCAAAAATCCAGCCTTCATATGAGTTCATCCAATTCTACCTACATGGAAAAAAATGTACTAAAAATTATGATAGTATCATCGTAATCCAAGGCTAGACGTTCATATGCACGCTGCTGCACTGTAAACTACCTAGTAATTCAAATGTAAATACCAGAAAGTAGTATGTTTTCAAAATGGAACATTGTAAAGTTGAAGATAATGAAAGTCTAGTCCTGGATTACTATGTTATTACGGTAATTTGTAGTACATTTTTTTCCGTTTGGGTAGAATTGGGCGAACTCATATGTAGGCCAATCGCATTTTTTAGTACTTTTTTTTCCATTTAAGCATTTTAGTTATCTAAGGCTAGCAATATTCAAATAAAATATGTTTCTTAATCTAATCTTCCACGTGAAGCAAATCAATTTTCAGTTAACACTTGAAGAATAGAAAATATTTTTCAGTTGCAAATTTTTTGTTTTATGAATCTTTAAACTCAAACTCCAAATATTAGAAACCCAAAACGAAAATGTAATCAATTTAAAAAAATTGTTAACTTCTTAAAAAGTAGATTCAAAAATAAACTTTGCGTTTTAATCTTTTCGCAAGCAAAAACTAGTTCTGAAAAAGATGTAGACAACTTAAGTTAAGTAAAACAAAATACGAGAGAAAATTTTTCAAAAATTTTATTTTGAAAAAAAACATTTTTCTGACTAATGAATGATAAAACATCCAAACAATTTTTTTTTCAAATTTTTTCATCGCTTATTTAATCATAAAGAAGATGCCAATTTTAATCTTAATAAGTCTTTCATTTCTTAAACTTTTTTAACATAGTTTAAACATTAATTCCATGGAAGTCATCATTTCAAACAGCACCAATCATTTAATCATTGATTTTATAAGATCTTGATTCAACACATTTGATTCAATAAATATAGTTTTCAGGCAGTTGCTGACTCCATTGAAATACAATTTTAAAATGCAATTTAATTCTTAAATCGCTTTCCTTGCAGGTCACTAAAACATTATCAAATGTATCGATATTGTCGCACTAATAGCCGAATTAGAGTTATCTCATTTCCAAAAAGCTTTATGGCCATTAAAGCTATCAATGTGTCAAAAGAACCAATTAAGCAACTAAATACACATACAGCCATGTATCAGAGATAAATGGATGTTGAGCACATAAAAATAGCGAAGGGTCGTTTTAGCTTTAGCTGTAGCTCATTCATCTCGAAAACTAGTTGGCACAACTTTCGTAATTCCCATTTATTTAAACAACTCGAGAGTTAAATGATGCATTTATTAAAAAGCTGCACGGTGAGGATAAAGAATTGTGGTTCGTTTGCTGTTTTCACATTTAACTCTCCACTAGCGTATAATATAGTCTATACTCTATAATAATATGATGCACTTGAACGATGAAGAAGTGAATTTATTTTAACAAAATGGTATAAACAGAGTAAACATTCCTAATAAATTAGATCAAGTTTCACGGCGAATGGAGGACAAAGGGAATTTTTTTCGCTCGTCTATTTATGGAACATATGTGTGTGAGAGGATGGATTTTTTGTCGTTTTTTTTATCTAAAATAATTTACCTTGGGTATATTAATTTTGAATGTGCAATTTATGTCGGTTTTAGTATCCAATTTGTATCCTAATTACATTTTAATTGTAAAAAATGACTAGTTTCGTGAATAAATAATGAGAACATTTTTATTTAAATTTTCTACGCGAGACTTTTTAATGTAAACAGTGCGATTATTGCTGGATAATGTTTAAATAAATACGAGATGCTTGTAAAAGCTTTGTAAAATTAAACGCTTCGTTTATTAGTCGAGCTTTTAAAAACAAATCGCTTTAATATCTTATTTAAATAACAAATTTCCACTATATAGTTTTTTGTCTAAACATTGAACGTCTCAACATTGTTGAGAAATGAAAGTAAAATTAATTAGATTCAAATAAAACTTTTACTTGCTGTATAGTGCAAATATTAAATAAATTAAACGGTTTACTCGGTGCTTTACATTTGATTACTAGTGCAAGATAATTATATGAAATACAAATAAACGCTTTGTGATTAGAATGGGATGGTTTTGAAAAAAGTATGAATTAATAATGGTGCAGTGCATAATTTATGCATTAAATATTAGGCTTAATACATTTTGAGGCATAGGGGCATTAATGTGAAAGCCTTCTGTGGTAATTTGACGTAGAATATTTCATATTCACCGAACCTGATTGTCATGGAGCGACAAGGGAATTTCCCGTAAGATAATTAGAATTGCTATTTGACTCATTGAATTCAAGGTTTTTTTCAGTTTATAAAAAATTCAGCGGTTATGATTTCTGTTTTTTCCGCCTTATGGAAACAATGATTTTCAGTAGAATTTTATAATTGAAGCAATTTGAAGAAATATCAACACATTTTTCTGTTTCTCTACTTCTTGCTTTGTAGTATACAATGAAATTATTCTCTGATTTAATCGATTAGTTGCTATATGCAAAATTTTGCTGTACCTTTTGTTTAGAATTTTATTTCACAGAAAAAAAAAACTATTATAGGAGTTATTTAATTTTCTGTCGATTGGTTTGTAAAGATCCATTTCTTCAAGAAGATAATAGGAGTACACAGTAAAAATTGATTCCAAGGTATTGTTACGTTTTTAACATTTATTTAAATTGACAGGTTTATTGGATTTGTGTTTTACGAAATACAACAATTATCATTTATTGTTTTACACACGTCAATTATTTATTTCATATCCAAATTTATTTTTGAAGTGAAACTTCATTTAGTTTCGTTGAGGCTTGAAATTTCATGAAGTAAAAAGTGACAATTAACACAGCCAAACACATAAATCTATAAGATTTATGTGTGTGAATAATTGTGAAAATTATGTTCAAGAATTTAATTTTTTTTTGCAAAGTCGACATTTTCTCAAAAAATTTAATTTTATTTATTTCTTTATCATTTCGATCATTATCATGATTTATCTGCCCAACTAGAAGAATCTATTTCTTTTTTGATTTCAAATAATCCGAGTGTTAAAAGTGACAATTAACACAGACAAATAAATCTATAAGATTTAACTTGCGAGAGTATGAAATAGAAAATATTACAGTATTTCTTATGTATATGCGCGCCTGCGTATTACCTCTACCTGGGAATAGCCGTTCTAACAACTGTGGTGAATTGTGTATTGTATGCCTTAAATTTTCACAATTTTAATAAAAATATTTTTCAAGTGCCCATGCCAAAAACGAATGCAGAGTACCGTCGTGATTATCGAAGTACAAACGGTGTATGTACTTATATACACGCGTAAGAAGTTATACTTATTTTCATAGTTAAAAAATTGATTTTTTAATCCACTACCACAGCACCTTCCAGTAGTGCCTAAAATGGCACATAAATTATAAATAGTTTATGATAGCTAAAATGCGATACAATTTAAACACAATTTTTCCTTTTAATATCAATATAATAATAGGGAAATGTTTGTATGGTGGGAAAGGCAAAGAACAAATAATGTAAACATATGCAAGTGAGTATAATACAGATAAAATAATTAGTGTCTCCATTTTTAACTAACTGTCTGTCGTCATTGGTTTCAACTGTCATTTCGTTTTCATTCAACTCGAACATCTTCTACCTCATTCTATTTTCATTGTTTAAATTTTCCAATGAACAGTATTTATACTTAACATTACTATAAAGTGAAAAAGTAAAAACTTAACGCTACAAATAAAGACAACGTCAAAAAAAACAGATTTAAAAAAATAAGTTATTTAAGATACGACGAAGGAGGAAATGCTTAAAACATTAACTAAACCCAATTAAATCAAAATTTGTGTAACATAATTTATTCACTGCTTAGCTAACAAACTTTGTTTTAGATTATTTTAAGGATACTGTTTCCAAAACAAAACATTTACGACGTTCATTACCATGTCTCCTTATTCTTGTTTCTCAGAAGAATTATTTCAAATTATGTACTTATTATGGAAAAGTTTCCATTAATACTCACACTTACAAACCTGAGATTTTTATTGCTTCGCTTGTACATTACAACCCTAACTATCAAATGAACTATACAGCCCTAGGGCAACAAATCTTTAGGGACGATAACTTTGCCTGCATTCCAATCAGTTTGGTGACTTGACTTTAATTCACACCCCACTGTCTTTTTCCATTCTGGAATTGGTGGTTTTTCTTATTTATAAGGGTGTTTTATTGTTAATATCCGACAGATACTAATCAACTTAATACGGTCATAATTTTAACAATTAAGAGGGAATTCTACCATTGATTTTTTTTCGAAACAATCAATTTTAACGGGGACTTCTATCTTTGAAGAAAGTATCAATTTTTTTTAAGTTCGTCACTATCTTGAGAATTACACTCCAAAATATAACGATCAAATTCCTTATATATACAACATAAACAGTGCGTTAAGTCACGGACTAGCGATATTTTAATATCGTATTCTGAATGAAAATTAATCGACAAAAAACCTTAAAAAGAGGAGCGTCCCCCTCCCCTTTCAAAAATATCGGTCATTTTACCTATTACTAAATTATTTCTCTCACATTAAGATTTAAAGCAGTTAACTCTAAAATTATAAACACTAACGACTCTTTAAAACATTCATTTGAATTATTATTAATCTAGCTTTCTACTAATATACATAAACGGGTTAAATAACTTCAAATTTGACCCATTTTTTAGTAAAAAAATTAGATTTTTTTGCGTTCAGTTAAAGAATCCCTCCCCCAAAACCATGCAATATTATTATTAATTTTAAAAGTATTTGAGTTTCATAGTATTGAAATAACTAACTTGAAAGTTTGGCATTATTTGAGGATAAAAACAATTTGAACGAAATAAAACACATACTTAAATTATTTAGCATTTTTTGGTTTCATTATTGTATATAATGTTGAAAAATTAATTTTTTTTTTAGTTATGATTGTCTTAAAAATATGTTAATTTAATGTTTTTTTTATTATTTAATCATATTAAAAAATTCTATATTCATTACTTATAAGCATCAAATCAATATTTTGATTTGTTAAGTTGACATCAAGGTATATTCAACCCCAAAAGTTGGTTAATTTTTTTTTTATATTTTTTGTTTTTTTTTTATTTTGTTAAAAATTTTTGATGAAACTTCCGATTGTTTCTTAAACTATATATATATTTAAATATCGACCTATTTATTCGCCTCATGGTATGCTATACGACGTAATTATTCACGAATTTCTATTTTTATGAATTTTTGTCTCCGATTGTATCTCCATAACATCCTTAATTTTGTCTTCTAGCTACAGTTATGCACCGACTTCTTTGATTTATTTTCCATTTAATTATTTTAGTATTTGCTTTCAATTTCATCACTAATTACTCGCTATAATACTTAAACTTACCACTGGGAACGCTTATGTCGACTTGACTTCACACTGAGCAAATAGACTGAGTAGTTTATATATTGTTACCTTTATTGTTATTTTAATATGTTACTTCTTATTATGTATTTAATGATTATCAAATTGATTTATTTTTTTTTTTTGTTAAAGTATTACTTTACGACTCTGTATTTTTCGGGTGTTCAAGTACATGTGCTATGTACCTCTTACAAATATATCTAGAAGTAAAATAAATGAACTAGTTTTGAATAGACTATCCAAAACAAAATATAATATTTAAAGATAATTACAAATTTCAAAATAAAAATAAATCTGTACATTGTCGTTATACGCAATTGTCTGCAAATTTATTTGTTACACACCTTTCAACTGAAGTAGGTATTTAAAGCTGGCGTTCTAAGCTTTCTTTTTAAATGCGAAGCACTCGCTTTTCAACGTCACAAAAAAAAATGTGTTCAATACTTATACACAAAAAATAAATTAAATGAAAAATAAAAGAAAAAAACGTATTCACGCCGAGAAATGATGAGAAATTGTACATTGTAATCAACAGCGTTATAAATCTCAAGGGACGCTAAAGGATTAGAGCGAATGCTTGATGTTATATCTGGGATTAAAGATCAGCGTTATGGATAATTGTGTATGTTATATATGTACGTATGTACGTATAGCCGGATATGGAATGTGTTCGCGTTTTTTTTCTTCACACCAAAAAAAAAAAAAAATCGATACGAGACAGAAAAAAAAATGGTATATAAATGCAACAACAAATTATTATTAGAAAAAAAAATGGGTTTTTTCGACCAAAAAAAAAATAATTAGTTTATCAGTTTTGGTTTTCTTAGGGGGAAAAAACACCTCAAAACTTATGAATACAAATTGACACGTCCATATCTCGATACGGTGAATCTCGTGCATCCTATATGCATTTACATACTATTAATTTGAAATAAACCAATAGAAAGAAATGCACTCATGACGTATGAATTTGATAGAAGGAATTGCATGATTTTTCTAAAACATAGAATACTGTGAATTGTATAGTATTCTTGTTGAGTTGATTGCGACGGTTGTCGTTTCACATGAGTTTCATATATTTATGTAGATATGTGCATCACTGAAGTTGTGTGTATTGAAAGCTCACACGCCGGAGTAAAAGCTCCCGTTGGTAAGCACAACCCTGTGGGTAAACATATGAACTCTGATAGAGAGCTCTCCGAAACATTAACACAAATACACACAATAGCCTCCCAAAACCCACCCCTCAAATCGACGCTCCCATTCCTTTTCTTTTAAAGGTATATGCGACACATAATCTATCAATGTAACCTATAAGCAACCCCTATGACAGCGGGATTCAAACCATTGGAACTGCTGGAATCTGTTGTCCTGAGAAAACATCTCCAGCCGTACAATCTCTCTCCTATGTCATGTTTCACTACATACATTCAGCTACGTTTCTCTGATAAGGATAACGACATGTACACACTTGACATTAACTGTTAGACTCGTTACTTTAAACAAATGTTCCTCAATGCCTTTCTATGAAACTCTAATTCAATTATTGTATTATTCATTTGGATACGAAATGGGACCGAGGGCGGGAATGAGTGCGATAAAATCAGGCGATTTAAGGGGGTGGTTTGGGTTTTCATCAACAATTCCGTGTTGCAATGATTTAAATCGCTGATAAAAGATATGGCATGTGTCTGGTTATTGTTTCAAGTGAGATGTAATGTGGTTTTCAAGATGACAAGTACAAATTTAACGTTGCGAGGAGAATAAATTAATCTTTTTCTGAATTATCATAATGTTTACAGATATGCTCGGATTTTCCTAAACACAAAAGGTTATCACTTTGAAGAAGTCACGTAATTTGTCCATAAAATCAATTGGTACATAATTATTTATTCCTATCACTGTCACACTTATTATGAAATGCATTCACATCTTATTTTGAACGTGGAAAAAACGTTCTCAAACGATTAGATTCGAGTAGGAAAAGAATATAAATAGTTTTATAAATAACAACAAATAATATGTGTGTATCGTAAGGGGATTCCTTTGCCAATTTTTTTATTCCAAATGAATCAATATATAAAGTCGCAGAAGTTTGAATTATTCAAATATCGAATCGTTCTTTTGAATTAAAACATATTCTCTATTGTTGTTAATTGTTGTAAAATTATTTTTAAACATGCAATTCTCGTTTGTGTTGACTTTAACCCTGATTCTTTCTTGTATTTTTGCTGTCCGAGCTTTCCCGTCTGGATCAAGTGAAGGTAAATATTGTTTTATTTTTTTTTAATAATTTATTTGCCAGGATCTACGGTACATATGATGGTATGCACCAATAGAAGTGTTTCAAGCACCTGTATATGTGAAAAAAATTTAATTAATCAAATGTTGATAATTGGTAGTTATTTATTAACTCGTAGCTACCGGTGAAATATTTACAGTCAACAGTGACACAAGTGACAAATAACATAAATTAGCAATTGACTTTAATTGAAATGACAGGCGACAGTTGAAACAAATAACAACAATCAACTCGAATTGAAGACAATGTTGTTCTCTGTCTTTGCCGACTTACAAATTATGTACATTTGCCTATTAAACTGACTTTTTCTAGTATAAAGAATAAAGTACAAAGCATAAAAGAGTAAACAGTATAAAAGTTATAAGTATAAAATATATATTTTTTATATATGCTGCTAATTAGAGGAATTTTAAGTATGAATTGAAAACTATGAATACGAAAATTTATTAAGAACTTAGTTTGTTAGTTTGTATTAAAAAAATCAGCCAAATTTTGTTGAATTATTTGTACGTCATTTTATATATCCTCTAGTTGAGTGTATACAATTGCATTGTTTGACATAAAAAATTATTCTTATTTAAAACAAATACGTTATTTTTTTAAGCGATAATTCATAGTTATGATCAGAACTGTCAAAATAAGTATCTTAGTTTCTTAGAAGTAACTTATAAAGTTACTTTAAGGTATCGAAGTTGCAGTTTCTTAGTTCCTTTATTTTTTGTATCTTGTATCTTAGAGAAGTATTTTAAATACTTTAATGCTTATTTATCGCGAAAAAAAAAATATGCATTATTTTGCAGAGCCATGTAGTTAGGTACCCCATTTATTCTTTATTGATTGCTTTATTTTTAGTAACTTTTTGTAGAAAAGTATATAAGATACCCAAAAGTATCAAAGATATTTTTCTATGAAATAAGATACAGTTCTTTTTAAATAATATCTACAATAGTAATTACTTTTTGCTAAAGGAAATAAGATACAAAGTAACTTAGATACTTTAAAATAACTAAGTTATTCAAAGTAACTAAGATACTTTTTTTTGGCGGTTCTGCAGTCACTGTATTGACGATTAGATTTGCCAAAACTCAAAAAATAAGTTCAAGTAATTACTATAAGAACGCTTTAGACCACTATCCTATTTTTATTAAATTTTTGAACTTCATTATCCTTTTTGGTAGTTTTGTTTATAACAGATTTTTTATTTCTATTTTTTCTTTCTTGATTTAATAAGATTATTTTTGTTTTAGATCTAGGAGTGCTATCTGATGAAAACTTAGGAGTTCGCCACCGTCGGGTCACCTGCGATATTCTTAGCGTTAATACTCCATTCGGTTCCCTCAATCACTCGGCTTGTGCTGCTCATTGTATTGCGATGAATCGTGGGTTCAGAGGAGGTCATTGCAACAACGGGGTGTGCCATTGCAGAAAATAATAATTTTCCAATGTGTATTTAATTAATTCAATCAATTATTCGTGTAACACTAATCACATAATCTACCAATAAAAAAGCCTTAAAAATCAATAATCAAATACCTTTTATGTCCCTAGTAATTCCTTTTTCTATTTGAACAAAAGCAAATAATTACAACTTTCTCCATCGCTAATTGCAATGAATTAAACATTAAAAGAAATTTCCTATTTTCGTCTTCGTATTTTATTAATCTACTTAGTCACGCTAATTCTGTCATGTCTTATATCCGGGTTGTGAGCAACTAATATGATTTTTTTTCAATCTTTTTTATGCATTAATTATGTAATGTTATTAGAATTTTCAATCAGGGTAAATCTTTTATTTTTCCACACACGTATTCTGGGGTAGCAAGCCGGACATTCTATCAACCCTAATAAGACTTAATTGTGAAAAAATAAGAACAATGCTTATTAAATTTATTTGTACAGAACGGAGATAATAATGAAGGGGTAGCGAACAGATTGTTTGAAACTGGAGAATTTAATTAATTAAGCCCGTTTTTTTCATGTCTTAGATAAAAATATTCATTAAAAGCTAAAACGCTTCATTACGAATTTTTCCATGGGTGAAATTAAATTTTATTTTTCGTTGGCGAAAAGGATTTTTTTCCCCGAAACAAACTGATCAAGTGGATGTGGAAACCTAATTTTTCGAGTCGAGCCCTTCCAGCAGGTGTCAGCCCCGTTCCATTTTCAATCTCGTTTATTTTTATTCATTTCATATTTTTATGGTAACTTTTTCAATCTTTGCGTCTACTTCACAACCCTTTGTTATCGTTATTAGTTGTTGGGAAACAAAAAAAGCAGAAATGCTCGATGAAGTACCCTGGTAAATTGAAATACAAGTGCTAAAATGGTCAATAAAAATACACACGATAAAAATTCGGAATGTTCAAGTGGAATATAATGTTTGAGGAGAGATGAACACAAAAATTGATTTCGAGATACTCGATAAAGATTGGATGTGAATAAAAGATGGAAAATCGTCCATTTTCACCTTTGAAGTTTAGTGGTTGTTTTGCGTTTTTTTTTTTTTGGGTAGAACAAAAGAAGATCGTAAAAGCTCTACCAAGCTGTACATGAACTTGGAACCATAAATGAAAAATAATATATAAATACAAATTTAAATTAAAATTGAAATACATTTTTATTAGTCATAAACTCAATCAGATTTCATATTTTCCTCACAAATAATTTCTTTAAGGTTATAAAAATGAAGTATTCACTTTTTATTGTTTTCATAGTTTATCGTTATAGTAAAAACAGTAAAATTATTACGTGTTAAAAATTATTTTACTTATTTTTCCGGCACCGTGAACTATTATGTATATGTTCTTTCACGAACCCTTTTTCAGAATTAGAATA
This sequence comes from Sisyra terminalis, assembly GCA_958496175.1. Classification (NCBI taxonomy): domain Eukaryota; kingdom Metazoa; phylum Arthropoda; class Insecta; order Neuroptera; family Sisyridae; genus Sisyra; species Sisyra terminalis. Next base: position 33,819,553 of record OY292277.1, on the reverse strand, counting down.
TGAAAATCAGTTAGACCAATGCTTCTCAAACTAAAAGCATGATTTCCTTACAGGCCCTGAATCTCTTTCTTAGAAGCCGGGCATTATTTCTTTAATAATAATAAATGGTAAATAAATAAAGAATTGTTAGTCACTAAAGCTAAAATTTTTGAGAAGAGGAGCCATGGATTTTTTTTCTGATTTAGGTGGCCGTGGTATGAGAACGTTTGAGAAGCACTGAGTTAAACCAAAGACCACACGTCCCACTTTTAGACATCCTGCTTGACCAATTTAATAAGCTCAAAAGTAAAGATTACAGCACGGAGTATTGATTCTAATGCACCTTAATTAAAGTCTAATAAATTTACCTTGTAGCCTACTGGTGACCGAGAGGTTTAGGTAATCGCTCCAAAACTGGTAAGTTTTGAGTTCGATCCTTGTACTGAGCAAATTTTCGATATTTCTATATTACGGGTTTTTTTCTTGAACTCTAGAGTCACTCAAGATCTTAATAGTTATAAAGGGGTGTAAATTAAATAACTAGATATTAAAAATATTTATACAGTATGTAGTTATATACAGATTTCAATCAATACAGATACTTTATATATTTTTTTTGGTATGTATGACCAGCCACAATTTTATTTCATGATAATCGGATTTTATTAAATCCGTTTTATTTATTCGGGTGTAAATTGAAGTTGATTCCACTAAAATAGAAAAATCTTGTTCATTTTCTAAGTACGGAAAAATTCGGAAAGATTGATGACTTGTTAACTAAATTTGGAATAAAATCGACCTCTTTTTTATCCAGTTGGGATTACCCGCATGAGGTTATTGTACCTTGATATTGCAGCCTTAACGCTTATGGTGTTTCCTGGGTTCCTATTACATCGAGTAGCTGGGCGAACCTCAGCAACCTACGTAGTAGGTGTTTTCCTACTGTTTTGGTTCTGGAGTATGTTATTCTTAGTTTCTTAAATACCAATTCATTTAGGGCATTTTCAGGGCATTACATTTCCACAGAACAAGAGACACAGTTTCTTCCTCTGCTTGGCAGAATTTGCTCATTAGATTACCTTGCCCAGTCGGATAGTATTGTAAGGTGAACTTTGATTTTAATCTGTTTATGTTTTCAATAACGAATCTGTATGTTCAATACTTTGGCGCCGACCCACAATTAGTTAGTTCGTTGGTTTGGGAGCTTAGTTTTTATTATTAAGAATATTTTTTTTCGTTCGGTTCTATTTTTGGTAAAGATGTTTATATTCATTTGTAAGGCGTCTATGTCTTATTTAAGACTAATATATACATGAGTAAAAGATTAAGAAACCATACCTGTAAAAAAGTTAGAACAATGGTTCCCAAACTTGGGTACGCGTACCAGTACCGGTACGCGAAAGATTTTACAGTTTAAAACAAAAATCTATTAAAAATATGTATTGATATATTTTATGCACTGACCGTTGCGCTGCCAACCCATGGGAACATTTCCCGCTAAAACAGCAGCAAGATGCCAAATTACCCGCGATAGCCCATTGTTTTCCATTTCATTTTATTCTCCATTTCAAAATTTTTGGTCTACCGGTACGCCATCAAATCGTTTACAAATTACAGGTACAGTACTATAAAAAGGTTGGGAACTCCTGAGCTAGACCTTAATACAACGTCAAAATACATTTGCATTTTCTTCGGAGCTATTTTTTTTTCTAAATTGAAATAAATAACAATTGAATTCAAATCAATGGGTATCACTTAGTACTAGAAGCTTTATTACTGAATAAAACTATCTGGTTTTGTAATACTCCGATGGAAAAAAAAACACTTTATAAAGATAAAAAGGATTGATAAAAGTGTTTACACTGCCATTTACAAAAAAAAATCGTCCAAATAATTTTAGATGGAAATTTAAATATTAATTGGAAGAAAGCTCATAAATTTTACGGAAGTACCACTTTTTTAATTTGCCTTGCCCCTTGAACTTAATGAAGTCAAGTGGAATTTTGATATTCTTTCACCACTTGTTCCACTTTCTGCAAGAGCTTTTCACCGTCAGCAGCTTATTTTAAAAGAAAACACGCGAAAAAAAAAGAAAATTATATACACATACAAGTGTCGAGTGCTATCGTTAACAATTTTTACTTAATCCACATCGTTTCGCGTTCGCAGATAAGATCTTTATAAATTTTGCATCACGAAACATTTCGTTAGTTTGCAACTTTGAAATCGCGCGCCCAAAGTGGCTCAATTCACTTTCATTATTTTAATCATTCGCTTCCTCTCGTTTGTGCTTGTTGAATTTTCACGTGGAAAAATGGAATATATAATCTAACAGGAAAATTAGTAAATTGTTAATTTTGTTTGCGAGAAAATGGAAAAGTTAAAAGAGAAAGTTTCATTGTTTTTCCTCGATCTTGTTTCGGTAATAATCGTAATAATAAAAATTGAGATAATTAATTTAAGATTAAAGTTTGAAGAAGTTTTTTAATTGGAGTTGAATAGAAGTTGTTTGGATGGTTAAGAGGGTAGTTTTTTTTATTTTTTTTTTGTTTGTACTACTGATAAACAAAACACAATTCAATTTCGTTATTATCTTGTCTTTGTGGTTGAAATGTTTTCTTTATTCATTGATCTGCGGCTCGGAAAAAAAAGAGAATTTTCATGCTTTTTAGACGTGTTTATCTTTCGTATCGCTTCTGATCTGATAAAATTTTTATTCTTTTGAGGTTTACTTTTATTGAAACCCTATACTTTTTATGTGTCTCAATAGAAAGTCCGAGAACTAATGGTATAATGTCTGAAGGTTCTACCGGTTGAAGTATCGACCGGTAGTTTCTGGATAGAAGTGCGTGTGTGAGTGTGTGCATAGATGGGAATACCTCAATGTACTTCTGCAGGATATATAAGCATCACACCCGAAATGTCCAGGTGAGTCCCGCAGGGATGGCTGTGCTCGAAATAGACTCCCGTTTTTCCTCCATTTAGTCACCCCCATTAGTATATATTCCTCAGATGCTTCAACATAAGTTTTTATCGCTGCTGCTTAAGCACTTTTTATCTCGTTTAAATAAATATCTATAACAACCTCAAACATGAAAATCTACAAAACATAATTTGGCGATTGACTCCAGAATATAAAGGGTCTCATACTGAACATATTTCAATTTATTTATAGGCTCGATTATTGAATTTTACGATTAGAGGTGACACAGGAAAGAGTTTAACGACTGTAAAAAATCGGCTGAGAATATATTTTTGTAGAATGCATCCTGAAGAACATTGAAAGTCGCTTATCGATTATAATAATATTGCCACGAGCTTGCGTTTGAATTTCTCTGGAAAAAAAACACGAACAAGAATGGAAAGTTTTTCAGGGATGAACAGAGAGAGTGAATTTATGAGGGTTCAAGTATTTGGATGGGGATGTTTTATAATGGTATTATAGATGAGAACTGGATGGGTTTCTTAGACTGTCATTCATTTTTTTTTTTTTTTTTGGTTGGAATGGGAAAAAATTCAGATGGATGATGAGGCAAAAAAGACGTTGATGGCTTTATATTTTAATATTTCTCTGTTATTCAGTAAAGAATTGCATTTATTCCCACTTAAAATGATATTTCAGAACTTTATACTAAGTTTATCCGTATCAATAAAAAAAGAAGGAATTTTTACATTTTATTTTCAAAAACTTCCTTCGATGAATACAATTTTTAAACTATTTCAATAAAATCGAGATTAATACATTAATGTCATTAAATCAACTAAATAAATATATACAATTAACTTTGAATGAAAAGATTTATTTTACATAAAAAGATTAATTGATTAACAGATTTCTATTCTTATACATTTTCTAATAGATACTCTATATTACTTAATCTATATTACTATATAAGTCAATAATTAGCAGGTAGTGCAGAAATCTTACGAGTTATAATAACGACATAGCCAATTTGGAAAGCAATAGTCTTCCCAAAGTGTGGTCCAAAATTTGGTTCTTTTGGTAAATAAACCATTTTCCAAATTTAATGTATTTGTTATATTCAAATACAAAATATTCTCTATAGATTTAAAGTCTACTGGTTTCCAAATAATATTATCTAGCTGAGGATCTTCAATTGGAGTAGGATTCCTAAAAATTAAAAATTGAAACAATTTTTTGATTCTCTTAATCTTAAATATATAAAACAACGGTTCTCGTCCCGTTTAGGTCGGTCAATATCTGGCAACGTTGCATTTTCTATTTTGTTTTTATTTTATTCGCGATTTTTTTGTTACTTTAATTCTAAAATGGGAGAATATTGTCTTTTGTGTGTCAATTTTTATTATGGGCCGATTTATTCCGATTTATTAAAACAAAGTAGATAATGCTACAGATATTGACCAACCTAAAAGTTAATTTGATGTTATTGAAAACTGTTTAAGTACCTGCAGAAGTCGGGAATCCGACGAAATGTAAAAAAAATTAATAGTAAAAAAGATAAAATAAAATCTTTAAACAAGAGAAACTAAATAATTGTTAACTTGAACTAGGTTTCATTCATAGAACAAATAGTATTAGGCAGGCCGCACACTGTGGCAAACAAAACATACAAAACATTTCTATGGAGCTGGCAGATAAATCAGACAATGCATTGAAGTAATAGAGTAGACCGCACACATGCATTCCCGGACATTTGGTTTCTAATGCTAGTTCAAATAATCATTACACTAATAATTATCGAATAACTATTAGTAAAATAAAATATAAAATTATGAAGTTATACTACATTGACGTTTGTGTTTGTAGCGAAAGATAAGTTAGTGATTTACAAATTCTCGGGAATGAGGTTGAACCCCGTCACTACTTTAATGCATTGCCTGGTTTATCTGCCAGCTCCAAAAAATTGTTTTTTATTAGGATGATTGTTTGCTGTCATGTGTGACCGGCCTAAGAGAGTTAAATGCTTAATATACTGTTTAATTTTACTAAATAAAAATTTGTAGATTTTCTAAATGGTATAAAAACGACTAAAGTGAAACGGTGGAATATATATTACAGGAATTTTTTAGTTGACAATTCCGTGACCTGACAGAAAAGGAATTTGAAGGACAAAATATTCATGTAATAGAAGGAAACATTAAGCAGTACAAGACAAAAAAGAAGATTTCATCTTTGACGACTTATAACTGACATAATCGTGGCCAAGCGGAAAGTAAATGGCAAGAAAATTCTGGTGCATCAAAAGCATCACTGGTAGTTGCAATTTTAAGCATTAGTCATTTAACAAAACTGAGAGCTATATTCTCTGGGACATTATAACTATGGTCTTGTATCTTATAACAAGTCTGTGCATTTCAATAGTTCGACATATACAATTGATATTCTCAATTTCAGGGAAAAATAGAATTTCAGTCAATAAGAGAGAACGCAGGCTGCATAGTTAGTAGGTTGGTATTGGTCGTTATGTTACAAATATGTAGTAATATTGAGGTTTCCACAAATAAGGTTGTTTAATTTATAAAGCTGGGTTTTCCTGGATGAGGTTTATTGAGCCTCAACACTGCAGCCTCAGGGTTTATTGTGTTTTCTGGCTTCCTACTTCACCTAGTTAAAATCAAGTAGCTAGGTGAATTTCAGCAATCTAGGCGCAGGACACACTAGGTGCTTTTCGGCTATTTCAGTTCTAGAGCTTCTTATCCCAAGCTCCTCACGTCTCCATTCATTCAGATCATCGCATTCCCACAGAACAAGAGAAGCGGTTTCTTCCTCTGCCTGGCAGAATCTGCATTTTAGATCATTCACATGCTATCCCATTGTATTCCGAAGCTCTTTCATTCCACAGTAGCCGGTTATAAGGCCTGTTACCACTCTAACCTACTTTCTTGTTAGATCACGTATTTCACTATTTTGTTGGTATAATTGCCAATCCAAGGAGTCGGAATGTTTGTTTTTCAAGCTTGGTTCCAAAAATGGGTTCCAAACTCACCACCTGATCCTATTGAAGCCGGTCTGTTTGAATAGTTGGGCGGAGTTTGGAAGACTGTATGTAGGAGAACAGGCAACCAGAAAAAACGATATCTTGTCGGACATTTTTCGATTCCAGCCACAATCGTGACCATCGCCCTAAACATTTTTCTGATTGATTTTCTTCTATAATAAGTTTCAATTTATAAAGAGTTCTATTTTTTTTTTTTTGTACACTTTACTCTGTTTTTATTAAGTAGGAGTATATTTTTTTAACTCTCCGGAATATAATGTTTGTTGTTCATTTTTGAGAAAACATTTACCGCTCAAAGGTAAGTCTCATTATTCCCTTGAGCTCAATTGTTGGTACCGGGGATGCTACGGATATTCATATCCACTTCTGCATTCGCAAAAAATCTGCTTTTTTCTGCTTTAACATCCCTGTTAAGAATAAGGGACGTGGTGTTCGCGAAGCAATAGTGGGTTCAAGAATCTTATAGATCCTAAATTTAAGAATTTGAACGTGACAAATTCAATCCTTTTCTCTATCCATGTGATAAGACATTGCCATTTCGTCTTAACATTTTTAATATATGATTATTTTCTACATTTTTGGCAATTATAATTTTATGTAATTAATAAAATAGACATTTCACTAAGTTATTTTGATTTAATGAACAGAAATACACCAGACACAGGCATTACAAAAATATAGGTACATTCGAAAAAGAACAATTTTACCTAGTAAACATGTGGCGTCGCCACATCATGATCGGTAGCTTTATTTTATTATAAAATAATTGGAAACATATTTTATGATAGTTGGCAGACCTGTTTCTAAGACCCTGATTAAGTTTACCATTTTACTAAGAATGCAAAATACATTGAACAATAAAGCATTTGGTGACCTGTGAACAATAGTAATCCTTAATGCCAAAGCGACACGGTAAGCCTCTTAAACTATAAAGCGTAATTTAAATATTTAACATATACAACATAACATTTATTAAGAATTATTTTTTTAAATTAATTTCCTAATTATAACTCAAAGAAATTCAATTGCCGGAAATATTAACAAAAGTCTCTAATAAAATAACTAATAAATTTAATCAAAAAAATTCTCACCCATACTTAGCAAAGTTGGTAAAAAGTTTCGATAATTTTTTTGAAACTGCAGTCGTTCTATTATCCAACAACGCAACTTCCGGATGCCAAAGATAATATACATCCTCAAAATGTGGCGCACCTTAAAAATTTTAATTAATTTTGGTTTTTATAAGACAAAAATTTAATTTACCGCAAGTATTCGATGTTAAATTTTGTATAAAGCTGAAAACGTAGGTATAAACTGGTGCAATCTTCGCATGTAAAAACAGTGTTGAAACCAGTGGAAAATAGAAGCCAATGTCTGCACGGTTCTATAAACCAAGATCGATTTATGTTTAGACTCCCAAAAATACATTAGCTGTAGGCCAACTTACATCGATAAGAGACTGAATGGAAATAATATCGTCGTCGGGAAAATAGAAATTTTTTAATTTATTTTCAATTTTGTTTATGGCATAACTATTATTCAATGTAATGGCCCATCTTGGTGGAAGAAGTTCTTTCAAATTTTTAGAATAAAAATTCCTCCTGGTATTCGTGGCAAATACTGAATCAAAGAAAAGGAAGCACATTCACCTTATAGTAATCAAATTAGTTGAAAAGTAATGCACCCAATCATTCAATGTCTCACATCTCTTAGGATTGACATCCAGAAAATCAGAAATGAGCGGCATTGAAATTGATCAAATGATCCTGTGTGTTATTCACAAGAAACTTACAGTCTTTAAACATGAGACCCTCGCAAGATGTTACTCCTGTTATATAAGGAATCGGGTTATAATTTCCAAGTTGTAAAATCAACGAAGGGCTTTGTGTTATAACTGCATTTGTAGAAAAGGGTTCAACGCAAGGTACATACGGAGAATCATCAAGTTTTTTGATTTTAGCCTTAAAAAACGTATATTGTATGTGAATCACGTTAAATTCATAAATATTAGATCAGAGTTGGCCAACCCACAGCCACAAGATGGTCGCCTTGATTTTTTCGACCCGCGAGATCTAGCACACTTTTAAAAATTATATGTATTTTATTATGGTGAAAGTGATAAAAACCAATAAGAAAAAAATGTCTTCAATGTATCTTAATTTCATATGTCGATATATAATTTTATATATGGCCAGCGGAGTTATAATACATTTCTAAAGTGGCCTACATTATCACTTGGATCACTTGGGTTGACCAACCCTGCTTTAGATACTACAAATATAAATATTTTTTAGCCTAGGAAAAAAATGGAAAAAACTTTTTTTGCAAGTCAATAAAATTAATAACGAAAAATCAATCCAGTTTTATCGTACATATGGGGAGTTCCTAATATCTCCGGCGCCGCGATTTAAGAACGGATTATGATAGAAGAAGCAAAATCAAATCGAAAATTAAGAATACCAATTTGCGAGTTTTCGCTTCGTTTTCTTGGAAAATAAGTTTTTAGCAGAAAAATTACAATGTTATTTCTTATGGGAAAAAAATAATTTTGAGTTTGACCAATCGATGAAACTTTGCGTAATTTATACATTATAAAAAGCGTTCATGAAAAGCGCTGTGATTGGCTACAACTGGCTTTAAATATAACAATCCTAGTAGGCCAAGGAAATATGCTCTTTAACTAAATCACTTCGACCATATTTAATTCAATTAAAACATCTGGAAACATCTTAAAAAATTAACAAAATTTGAAAATTATAAGAGATAAGAATGCCTACTTCATTAGTGATTTTTGGTTAAAAACGTATGCAGGTTAATTTCATTTCCCCTTCATCATTGTTTAAACTTTACAATGAATGAAAAAAAAATTCTATTATAATTATAGTCTTTGGATTGACTCAAAATAAAAATGATTGAAAACCCGTTATAACAATCGTTTCATCAATAATATCATTCAAAAAATAGTAGTATTATTATTGCCGCGACTTCATTTTCCGAAATATGTTTGAATGTATTACTTTAAATTTTCACACTCAATGAAAATATTTGCGGAAACAATGAAATTTGAATTTATGTGCATTACGGAGGGAGGTTATGTTTTGCTTGGAGAGATTTAGTTATTGTGAACTTTGAAACGGCTAAAAAGACTCAAAACGAGAAGTAAAAGGCGAAAATTTGTAAATTCTGTAAAAACTATCTACAGTTTAATTCGGTATTTAAAACATATGCTTGAAAATTGGTATAAAAGTCTCGCCAGGCTTACGTCTCAATTTTCTGGTGAAAACTCACGTCAATGATCATTATGAAACCCATTTTCACAATGTTTATATTCCAAACAATTAAAATTTGAAAAATTCTTTGAAACCGACAAGAATCGAAAATTAAAACATCAGTAGTGGGATATGTGACCAACAAAAAAATCAATTATATTTGCATTTATGGAACTTCATGAGTGATATTGTGTAAATGTAAAGGCAAAGTAAAACTTTCAAATTCAAAAATAACGTGTTTTTATCCAAAACATTTCATTAAAGTTGACTGTTTTAATACTTCAAATACAAGAAAAAAAATCGAGGGAACTGCGTAATAAACGCTAATGTGAACTATTAAATTTGGTGGACTTCATAAATTTTAAACCCGTAAGTTGAATCAGTTACAAAAAGATGTAAATTTATAGAAAACATTTCTTACTCTACCTAATTTACAATTTTCTTCTAGAAACGAACAAAAATTTAAAATTCATCCGTACCATTTGAAAGAAAATAATTCAACTAATTCTCGAAGTTATTCAAATATAATGTGACTGCCAAATTTGTATAAAATGTAGTTGGTGCAAGGATATTGCGAAGTGTATGTTTCGAAATTAAATGAAAATATTGGTTTGTATTTAACGTTTGGGAAATGAATGAATATAAATTTAAATATTATATTTCTATTTTTTAAGATTCTTTCATCAAAAATCAGGGCTTTTTCAAATTAAAATTCAACAAATAATTTCGAAGAAGTGTTGGAAACCAAGAAATCAAATACTTTATCAAATGTAATTTAAAGAAAGCCTAAAACATACGTAAAGAAAAATTGTCACAATAATATTTTTGAAAATTTAAAACCGAATAATGAATAAAAAAGTCAAAACCCAAATAAAATACCTACAACACTCGATTATAAACATTTACAAGGGATCATATATACACATTGGACACGATAATTAGAAGTATTGTACTTCAAAGAGAGCAGATGATTACTAATAATAATATCCTGAGAGGCTTTAGCGAATTTATAATAAAAAAAAAATGTGTAAACTTGGTGTTACAAAAAGTAATATGCTAATTTAAATAAGTGATCCAACAACGAAAATTAAACCCTTATTGAGTATCTACGACACTCGCTTATAAACATAAATTGTTAATCTACTCACAGGTGAGACAGTGATTAGTAGTATTGATAGTTCGATAAGGACGGACGACTAAAATAAATAATAACACGAGAGAGACTAGCGAATTAAAAATGAAGAAAAATATAGATACGTACACCAGGTTAAACTTGCAGTAAATTGTGAATTTTAAGGAATAATAACCCGAGATAGATTAACGAATTAAAAACGTAGAAAGATATACATGGGTACGCCAAGCTAAACTTACAGTAAATTGTAAATTATAAGAAATAATAACCCGAGATAGATTAGCGACTTAAAAACGTTGAAAGATATAGAAGCGTACACCAGGCTAAAGTTTCAGTAAATTGTGAATTTTACAACATAATAACCCGAGATAGATAAGCGAATTTAAAACGTAGAAAGATATAGAAGCGTACACTAGGCTAAACTTACAGGAAATTGAGAATTATAAGAAATAATAACCCAAGATAGATTAGCGAATTAAAAACGTAGAATGATATAGAAGCGTAAACCAGACAAAAATTAGTGTAGATTGGGAAATTTACACAATAAAAACCCGAGATGGATTAGCGAATTTAAAACGTAGAAAGATATAGATGCGTACACTAGGCTAAAGTTACAGTAAATTTAAATTTTAAGAAATAATAATCCGAGATAGATTAGCGAATTTAAAACGTAGAAAGATATAGAGGCGTACACTAGGCTAAAGTTTCAGTAAATTTTGGATTCTAAGAAATAATAACCCAAGATAGATTAGCGAATTTAATACGTAGAAAGATATAGAAGGGTTCACCGGGCTAAACTTACAGAAAATTGAAAATTTTAAGAAATAATAATCCGAGATAGATTAGCGAATTAAAAACGTAGAAATATATAGAAGCGTATACCAGGCTTAAGTTAAAGTAGATTGTGAATTTTAAGAAGTAATAACCCGAGATAGTTTAGCGAATTTAAAACGTAGAAAGATATAGAAGCGTACACTACGCTAAAGTTACAGTAAATTGTGAATTTTACAAAATAATAACTCGAGATAGATTAGCGAATTTAAAACGTAGAAAGATATAGAAGCGTACACTAGGCTAAACTTACAGTAAATTTAAATTTTAAGAAATAATAATCCGAGATAGATTAGCGAACTAAAAACGTAGAAATATATAGAAGCGTATACCAGGCTTAAGTTAAAGTAGATTGTGAATTTTAAGAAGTAATAACCCGAGATAGTTTAGCGAATTTAAAACGTAGATAGATATAGAAGCGTACACTACGCTAAAGTTACAGTAAATTGTGAATTTTACAAAATAATAACTCGAGATAGATTAGCGAATTTAAAACGTAGAAAGATATAGAAGCGTACACTAGGCTTAAGTTACAGTAAATTGTGAATTTTACAAAATAATAACTCGAGATAGATTAGCGAATTTAAAACGTAGAAAGATATAGAAGCGTAAACCAGACAAAAATTAGTGTAGATTGTGAATTTTACACAATAAAAACCCGAGATGGATTAGCGAATTTAAAACGTAGAAAGATATAGAAGCGTACACTAGGCTAAACTTACAGTAAATTTAAATTTTAAGAAATAATAATCCGAGATAGATAAGCGAATTAAAAACGTAGAAATATATAGAAGCGTATACCAGGCTTAAGTTAAAGTAGATTGTGAATTTTAAGAAGTAATAACCCGAGATAGTTTAGCGAATTTAAAACGTAGATAGATATAGAAGCGTACACTACGCTAAAGTTACAGTAAATTGTGAATTTTACAAAATAATAACTCGAGATTGATTAGCGAATTTAAAACGTAGAAAGATATAGAAGCGTACACTAGGCTAAACTTACAGGAAATTGAGAATTATAAGAAATAATAACCCAAGATAGATTAGCGAATTAAAAACGTAGAATGATATAGAAGCGTAAACCAGACAAAAATTATTGTAGATTGTGAATTTTACACAATAAAAACCCGAGATGGATTAGCGACTTAAAAACGTTGAAAGATATAGAAGCGTACACCAGGCTAAAGTTTCAGTAAATTGTGAATTTTACAAAATAATAACTCGAGATAGATTAGCGAATTTAAAACGTAGAAAGATATAGAAGCGTACACTAGGCTAAACTTACAGTAAATTTAAATTTTAAGAAATAATAATCCGAGATAGATTAGCGAATTAAAAACGTAGAAATATATAGAAGCGTATACCAGGCTTAAGTTAAAGTAGATTGTGAATTTTAAGAAGTAATAACCCGAGATAGTTTAGCGAATTTAAAACGTAGAAAGATATAGAAGCGTACACTAGGCTAAAGTTACAGTAAATTGTGAATTTTACAAAATAATAACTCGAGATAGATTAGCGAATTTAAAACGTAGAAAGATATAGAAGCGTACACTAGGCTAAAGTTACAGTAAATTTAAATTTTAAGAAATAATAATCCGAGATAGATTAGCGAATTTAAAACGTAGAAAGATATAGAGGCGTACACTAGGCTAAAGTTTCAGTAAATTTTGGATTCTAAGAAATAATAACCCAAGATAGATTAGCGAATTTAATACGTAGAAAGATATAGAAGGGTTCACCGGGCTAAACTTACAGAAAATTGAAAATATTAAGAAATAATAACCCGAGATAGATTAGCGAATTAAAAACGTAGAAAGATATAGAAGCGTATACCAGGCTTAAGTTACAGTAGCTTGTGAATTTTAAGAAGTAATAACCCGAGATAGATTAGCGAATTTCAAACGTAGAATGATATAGATGCATAGACTAGGCTAAACTTACAGTACATTGTAAATTGTAGGAAGTAATAACCCGAGATAGATTAGCAAATGAAAAACGTTAAGAGATATAGTTGGTAATTGAAACTAATAATAATGTGAGAGCGACTAGCGAATTTAATATGAAGAAAAGTATAGATGCGTATTTTAGGTGTTTCTTAATTTAAATAATTAATATTATGAAATTTTAAACCGTGAGAGATTGGCAAATTAAAAATGTGGAAAAATATTGATGCGTATATTAAGTGTTACTTAAAATAATTTGTTTATTTTTATTTATTATCCAATTAAAATATCTGGGATAGCTTAATAAATAAAGAATGCAAAACCTTTACTGGTCAGTGCATATAATGTTCATAGCTCGAAGGTGATAGGTAATAAGATTTAATAATATCCCGAGAGAGATTAGCGAATTAAAAATGAAAGTTATAAACGCATATATTTGTTGATACTTGAAATGATTTCGTCTTAGTTAACTTGAACAAGAATTTCAAGTTTACTATAATTCTTTCCCGGTGAGACTTATTTTGAGGAAATAGTCAAAAATAATATCCTGAGAGGGATTAACGATTTAAAATTAAAATACTAAAATGCTAATGTAGGGAGACATTTTATGGAAAACTGATCTTAAATTTGGTAATGTTATTTTCATAAGTGGTTCTGAATGGATCAGAGTTACCCGTTCCAAGAAAATATAATTTCTTATACTGTTAAATTTTAGTAGGCTATTCTTTTAATTTTTATTAAATAAATTTTGTCTTTCTTCATTCTTGTAAAATAGTTCAACCTCATCAGTCGTGTTTTTAGTGTGATAATTTGTGATTTGACAAAATTGAGTGAATTTTTGACAATAGGCTGCTTCATTTATTGGTAAGGTAGCCTAAATTTTATATACATTAGTTTAAAAATTTAATTGTAGAAACTTACGAAAAAAAAATTGGAAATGAATTTAGAAACATTTTATGAAACATTTCCAATATCTGTCGTTTTACAATTTTTAAAATTAAATGCCTGTTAGACTTTTGAAATCAATTTTCAAATTCGATTTGTACTTTATTTTCGCTAAAACTCGACCATTATAAAATGTTGAATATTTCCTAAAATATCCCTGCTGTAAAATTGTTGTGACAACAGCTGCCCATTTTACTTAGTAACATTGATTGCAAGGTACCTTGATTCTTGATCGAATAATTTAAATGAAATATGGAATTAACTCAATCTACATGCCTAAAATAAGGACCGCAACAAAAACCTTTGCGTTGAAAATATCGTTATCCGTTGAAGTAGGCCGTTGGCGGATTTATACAAATTGATTTCCCATAAGAAATAACATTGTAATTTTTCTACTAAAAACCTATTTTCTAGGAAAACGAAGCGATAACTCGCAAATTAGTATTCTTAATTTTCGATTTATTTAGGCTTCTTCTACCATAATCCGTTCTTAAATCGTGGCGCCGGAGATATTAGGAATAAGCCGTACATATAGACCCACTTTCATAATACCTATGTAGTTAACTGAATGATTAGGGTAACTTAAATATGAAAATGAATTAGCACCCACAATTTCACTTGTTCTGAGATGGCAATACTGTAAATAATTTTCTTAGTTTGAATAGTTTTTACATTAAATAGCTCGTGGTCAGTTGATAGATAGGTATACTTCTTAAATCTTTTCAAATTAGTTAAATACGTACTTTTCAGTCATGGAATATACTATATTCTTGCGAATTTAGAACATTTAGAAGTTCAAACAATAAGGTTGGAGTTAAACTAAAGATGTTTCGGAACTTCCTTCTCAAGATTCTACTGTGAGATAGAAAGAGATGAAAAATGAGAAATCGTTCGAATGTACAAGAATTATGTAGAAGCTTCCAGAAAGGGCAAATTGGTATATAAAGCGATTGACCGTTGACAATGAACCCGCTAAGGACTTACAATAAAACAGTGACCTGTTACAATTCGAAATCCATTGCAATAACCAGTAATGTAATTATTGTAAAATAAATAAATAGTGTATTTAATAAAATAAATTTGTAATTGTCATTTATCTTGAAACACAAATTAAAACAAAATAAATTAAAGTAAAAACGTATCAAAACAATATAAAATAATATTATTTAAATACAAAAGAAACTTAGTGTAGTTAACTATTGGTTAAGAGCTACTAAAAAAATCGTTTTTTCGTACTGTTTAGTCACTACTTAACCATCGAGTTAACCTAGACAATTTTAACAAATATGGGTAAACGAGTAATAATGGGTAAGTATGGGTTAACTGACGGTTCATTGAAATCTACCATTTTAATTTATAAACAACGATTTATTGACTAAAGTAACCTAAAGATGAGATGAGGAAATCAAAAATAGATTTATAAAAAATAGCTTTTTGATTATAGATTGATAAAGTTTTTGAAGAGCCAATAGGTAGAATTGAAGAAATTATTCAGATGAACAATAAATTATTTTGAAGAATATAATAGACATTTTAGTCATTTTTTCTGTCGATTTAGAATCATATCAAGAACTGTTGAAACTATTTTAGAATAAATTTAAAATAGTATTTATTTTCCCACAAAATGGTAGATCGTTTTATTTTCACTTTAAAATTTTTAAGAGTTATAGTCTCTGTGATGAGTTTTGTGCTAGTTTTGTATTACAATTTGGGAAGTCTAATTTTGTTACCATAACAAACTGTGATTAAAATATAGGTTGATGGTTATAACGATATATAAATTTTAAATTTATATAAATATATTATATTTGTATAGTATAGTTATAGTATCCATAGCTGAAAATAACCTAACTATTTTACTAATTTTAATAGATTTATGAAGTTTACAAATGACTACGTGCTAATCACTCAGTAACCAATCAAAATTATAGAAAATGCTTAATAAGTATTGCCAACCTAGAACACGTGAAATTGTGAATGCTAGTTCATTTTCATTTTAAAGTTATCCTCACCTTTCAGGTAACTGATATTGTGAAAATAAGCCCTAGTGTCACTTTTGTTTTCTCACTAGTAAATTAATTATGTTTTTCGTTCAAATAAGGAGCTACGATTATTTGAACGTTGCCAAATCATCTTTTCCATCTTTTTTTTCATTTTTCTTTCTAAATACCAAATTTCTTTGATAAATATCAACGATTTCCTTATAGTCAATGGATTGTAACTTGTCAACAATTGCTGAAATGTTTTCTCTGGACATTTTCAAATCATCGGCAATATCAAGAAAAGTGTCCCTTGGATTGATATTCAACACCCAAGAAGCTAAACAAGATCCACTTTGGGAGATGGCGTTGTGAAAAAGGCCTACAATATTAATTGTGAATAATATTATTTCATAAAAAATTTTTTCACAGATTTTCCACGATTTTGTATTTAAAAAGTTACTTTGTCGTGCTATTTGCAGGTGAGTAAGATCACGACGTTCATCAAGTAAGCAATTTGTTTTCGTAATTTGTAAATTATAATTAAGAAATATTTTGATTTTTTTTTGTCTTTGAAGAGTTCAGAAAGAAAAGCCATTGTCTCTCACCTATTTTCTGAGAAAGCGTTGTTAAAAGAAAAAGCTCAATTTAAAGTTTATTCCAAACATTGAATTTTATATATTTTTTTTCACCATTAATTGATGTTTTTGTCCCTTAGGAGTTCAGAAAGAAAAAACTTTATAGCTTAAATATTTTCTCAGAAAACATCGTTAAAAAAAAAGCTTTATTTGGACATATCCCAAATAGTAAAATCTCGTAAAAAAATCTCACCACTAATTAGGGTTTTTTTGTCGCTCGAAAGTTCGGGAAGAAAAAGTTAAAACTTGTTTATTTTTTCGAAAAAGATCGTTATAAGTAAAAGCTCAGTTACGATATTGCTAAAATATTCAATTTTCAATTTTTTTCTCCATTATTTTAATCTTTATTAATACCAAACGAATCATTAAAAATTATCAATTTTATACTTCTTGGCAATTTATATCATTAATAAAGGTGAAAAAAATTTGATAATCATTATTTGAAAATATTTTTTCTTTAATTAGTGTTTTCTGGGAAAATATGTAAGCGATAATAAAACTTTTTTTTTCAAATTTATCGAACGGCAAAAAAATATATATTAGTAACTAGAGAACAGCTCTTATTGTCAAATTATTACTACAAAAAAATTTTCTGGAAAATATGCGTCTATTTATTTTCCAGCACTCTTGAACGACAAAAAAAATGCCAATATATTCCGTTATTATTTTTTTCAAATTCCAAAAATGTAATGCTAAGTTAATGAACGTAAAATCACGTCTAGAGGACACTCAGCGCAGCCGGACGTCCTAGACTGCAACTATTTCACAATGAAATAGTTATACTAGAATTTCATGTCCAAGTGGAAAATAGAGGTTCTACATGACATGATCTTACACAGGTGCGTTTTCATAGAACTACCCATATTAATCTTACATTTAATATCATAACGCTTAAAAATGAAAATTCACCAGGTAAAAATTGGACGTTTTATAAAAATTATGAAGAATAAGATATTTAATGAGAAACTTTGAAAACTAACAAAGTAGAAATTACATCAAGCAATAGCGTAGCGTGGTGGACGCATGGCCCATAGGGGACCATGGCCTCGGGCGGTAAATGAAAATGGAGAGGCATATTGATATTGATAATTCTATAAAATTTGCTTTGAGAACAACGCGAAGAGATCATTCGTAAACATTTAAAAAATCTAAGAGAGTTTGATTTTTTATCAATTTTTTTGCCAAAAAATCAAAATAAGGGGCGATGAACATTCAACAATTGGCCCCCGGTGGCGAAAACACACGCTACGCCCCTGGCATTAAGGTTATAAGCTTTTGTCTCATGGTATTCCTCTTTTTATATAATTGATTGACATTGTAAAGAAACCAACAGCCAAAAGGTTTGATGAATTACGAATCGAACTGATTGTACTTTACATACTATATTTGTATTCATTAGCATATTTTAGTGAACTTCTTCATTCCAACATTATGAAACAACCTTCTTTAATACCTATTCAAAAGACTCAAAAACTTATCAAAATTACGGTTAAAAAAATCACAATTCTCAACTCAATAGGATTTCTTATCAATTAATTTTATTTTTTTCCGATAGGAAAATGTTCTTTCAAAAATTGTAGTAAAACAAAAATGCTTCCAAAAAAAATTAGTAAAGACACAAACCTTTGGCTCGTGATGAAAGAATTAAGTAATGAACAGAAACAGCACCAGCACTTTCTCCAAAAATTGTTACCAAATTTGGATCACCCCCGAAATTTTCAATATTTTCTTTAATCCAGTTCAGTGCTAAAATTTGATCTTTAAGCCCAGCATTACCGGGAATGTGTTCAGATCCAGAACTTAAAAATCCTTAAAAAAAATTATCAAAATTGTAAAATTATTAAAGCTCTAGTCCCTTTTAGCACAGTCAAATCTGGCAACATCGTATTTTCAACATTATTTTTTATTTTATTAGCAATTTTTTTATTAATTCAATTCTAATATAGAATTATTTTCTCTTTTGGGACTAAATTTTCATTAAGGGCCGATTTATTCACGAATTAAATTAAAAACAAAGAAGAAAATGCAACGTTGCCATATTTAACTGTGCTAAAAGAGACTTGAGTCATTATTAGATTGAGTTTAAAAAAAGCATTATTACTTTGCAATCAATCACTTGTAAATCGATTTGAATAAGTGTTTCGTTTCTGAACAGGGGCGATATCGATCCACTGTATGAGCTATGAGATGTCATTGTAAAAAATAACAACTAATAAATTGAAAATTATAACAGATCACTTCATTTTTGTCATAGCATAATTACACAAATAGGTAATATTTAAATAACTATTTCATTCTTTAAACATTAACAAACCCAAAAAATGATTTTTGTGATTAGTGGTATTGAGTAGTTGGATACCCCAGTGGTACGTAATATCATATTGATTTCAATTAAACGTTGTTTCGTTGAAAGAGAGAATCATTGAAGTAGGGTGAAAAGATAGTGTAATTCAGGAAGTATAGTATAATACAAAAGGAAAGTAAAGAAACAGAACATTCGTTTTATGTGTAACGATTTTTCAGATGTGGTCGATCGTTTACAGTGATTAATTCTTTTAAAAGCTCTATGTTAATTCAATAGTTTACCGAAAATATTTAGTCTGTAGTTTATTGTTACAATAACGACGTCATGTTCTATAAAAAAATCAGGTTTATTGAAAGCTTTCAATGACCCTTCCAAAAACATACCGCCAAAAATAAAAAACATGACGGGCTTTAGATTGCTTTTGTCGCTATTTGCTAACTAAAATATTTTATTATTGATTGTTCAATTTTTGTTCCACATGTACACTAACTTGTGGTGAATAAATATTCAAATAGAGACAGTCCTCATCCCCCTTCATACGAGAACCACTCAGTTGTACACAATCCGGTGCCATTTTTGTGGCCTTCAGCGTTCCGTTCCAGTTTTGTTTTGGAGCAGCTTCCTAAAACTTTTTCAATAGAAATGATGCTTTTTTGAATGTTAGATCATTAATTACCATAAAACGATATTTTCCAACGGGTGGTTCAGCAAAAGGTATACCGGTGAAAACATAATAAGTTTTGTTTAGATGAGAAGTGGTTACAAAACCTTCAACATCACCATTTTTAGTTGTGACTATAAAACCCTTAAACAACAATCCAAGGTGTCAAAACGTTGATACTATTGAGTCTGATAATACCATAGATTTAAAATCAATATGTGTAACAAAATTTTGTGTTTTAATTGTACATTGGAAAATCAACATTATTTTCCGGTACACTTATTAATTAAAAATCTAGAAATATATTCGTAAGAAGTCCAGAAAAAAAATGGTTTTTTTATTCATTTTATTTTTTCTGTGATCAAAGTAAAATTAAACCAACATTATTTATGTAGTACCAATGATAATTGGTTTTTGATTTCCATTCTTTCAGGTCTAAATCGATATATAATGTGAAGGATGCACCAGGATGTGGTAGACCAAATAACTTAGCAGTGTTTTACTTCATTCATTTCAATTGCAACGTTTCGTTGGTGTTATTCCAACTTCATCAGGGAACTTGTAAATATTAGATAATGGGACTATGTGTTTTTATCTAATATTTACAAGTTGCCTGATGAAGTTGGAATAACACCAACAAAACGTTGCAATTGAAATAAATGAAGTAAAACACGGCTAAGTTATTTGGTCTACCACATCCTGATATATCCTTCACATGAATAATTTTTGAATATCCAAATTATACAAAAATTAGGTCTCAAATTTTACGTTGAACCTTAAAGCATATTTGATCAAAAAAATTTCAATAGTTTTTTATTTAATGAACCGACAAAAACTGGGACAAAAAATGGGAAAATTTATAAATTGTAGTTATAACTTCCTGTAAAATATTCACAATTCAACACTGACACAACTGATAAATGGTAAAAATTGGCAATTAAATGAAATCAAAACAGCATTTGAAACTATATCAACAATCATTTGCTTCAAAATCGAAACAATAATTGTATTTTACTCACATGTATGTGTATACAACCTTTTTCTCTGCTTTGTTGACATACATACAAATTACATATTTTTGCCTATTATAATTATGATTATTATTACCATTTTCTGGAAATAACTAAAGAGTGCAAGCATTTTTAGGGAATGATTCAAATTTCAGGCAATTCGAAAAATGGTTAGCTATTTCCAAGAAATACCTAACTTTCGGTTTTAACGGTAACATATTTTTGTCTATCAAAGTATTTCAGAATGTTATTATTTCAAAACTTACTAAAGATCCACTTATCACAACACTTGACAAATATATTTTTACAAATAGAAACAAGAAACACTCCATTTTCAGACTGATTCTTCTTTTTCAAAATTCAGTCATTATATTATTATAATATTTGATAATTTTTCTAAACAATACAAGTTAATAAGCCTTGACCTACCGTTATTTCCAAAATAAATTGTAAACATTGAAGATAGGCCAAGGATATACTGTTTTCTTATGTTTTTAAATTTTCTATTCAGAGCATTATCAAAAATTTTCATTTTTGTAGCACCAATTACCAGCAGTTGAAATTTTTTTAAAGTAGGTCAGTGGAAATCGTAATCGCTTCTGGTTTTAAGTAATTTCAAAACTTCATGATCAATGTCAGTAATGTTTTAAGGTTACTTACTAAACAGTTGTTTATTTAATTATACAAAGTACTGGAAGTATTAAAGTAATTTTTCATTGTTCAGTATCAATTTACGATATATTGTTCGAAAAAAAATATCAGCATTCAATATTTGTTGATCTGTATTACGATTGTAAGTTTTAGTCCATTCCATTTTATTACTAACAGTATTGAAGTTGATGATACTCTCCCATAGAATAAAGTTGAATAAAATTGTTATTAATAATTATTAATAATTATTATTAATAATGTTATTAATAATTAATTGAATAAATTTATTATTTTTAAAACTTTTGTAGTTAATAGATTTTTGTTCTTTTTTAAAGTAATCAACGTTGTCACGCGTAAATAAGAAAATAGTTATCTATTAAAGATCTGTGAAAAATAATGTTCTCTTTTTGACAAAAAAATATATAAAAATATTAAAACTGTCTGGCTTCTGAAGAAACATCCTCTAATAGTTACCCAAGTAACTTGTATCAACTTCAGCTTTTATACTCCATCGTAATATAGTCACAATGTAATAAAGTTTAAGAGTGTCTGGCAAGAGGTTGACAAGATGATAAATGCCTGGTAATAGAGGACGTAATTTCAACTTTTATTTTGAAGGAAATATAAGAAATCGTTATTATTTGTTAAAATTAGTTTATTATTTTACACCTCCGCTCCCTGCTAAATACCAAAGCCACGATGATCCAAACCTCATAATTTCCCCCCGTTCCTATCTGTGTTGGGAGCATATACTGAAAAATTTGCAGCATTTATAAAACAACCAAGGTCTGGCGTTCATAGAACCTTTGTGTAGAAATAAATTAATTGTTCTTCAAAAGAGCATAGATTGAAGTATTATTCTAAAATGCTACTATATTCTATGGTATATGACTTTTTGTTCGATCCAAATGCATACAGAATCCGGCAATTGGACACACGTGAATAGACTATATCTATAGCTGACCATGGGGAAAGCATGACTTTTCCAAATGCACCTCTGGTGTCTGTTCGTCCTTGCATCTTCTCAATGGTAACAGCAAAACTAAGCTTGATTGGAAACTGTTTTCTTTTGAAATTAACTGATAGGTCAGGGTGAGGATAATTGGAATTGGAGATATGCATATGATGACTCTTTTCCAACACTAGTGAAATTAGATACATTTAGTTTCAATTGGGAGTTATGAGAGTACACCCGATAGCTCAAATGAATTTAAGAACTCAGCAGGATATTAAGTGCTTTGTTTCAGTCTCCACGATACTCCTTTATTACTCTTCTATAACTCCCTGCATCTCTTTTATAATGGCAATGCCGATAATAATGTCAAATTTCGATATTCCTTCGGAAACAATATTGTTTTTCTTAACAAAAGATGATCTATGTTCTTTGGTTTACCCCTGCGAATGTCTGTACATAATTTCATGATAATCGGTTGAGTAATTTGCTTTTCCATGTAAGAAAACCATAAGGTAGTATAAGCATAAGTTAAAACAGTTAAAATAGTTTTTAAACGATTGTATTTTCAAGAAAACAAGGATTTAATAATTAACTACTAAATTAATAAATAGAATGAAACAATTAAAATTTAAATATTATAATATCTACATTGTTCATTTGGAAAGCAATAATTTTTCCAAAGATTGGTCCAAAATTCGGTTCGTTTTGTAAATAAACCTTTACTCATGGTCAATGTATCTGTAATGCTCAAATATTCCATATCTGCTATAGAATCAGATTTCACTTGTTTCCAAATAACATTGTCTAACTCTGGATCTTCTATTGGTGTAGGGTTTCTAAAAAAAAAAAAAAACATTTCTCCAACTTACTTCTTAAAATTAACTAGTGTAATGATAACCAAAAAGATCCGATACATTGACCATTATTCGTTCCTGAAGAACGTGATCACTTAGTAAAAGTTACTCAATGTTTCACATGGTCAATGTATCGAGGCTCGATAGTTTGTACTTTTAATATAAGATTGCAAAATGTGCACAAATTTGTTAAATATTATTATTATAATTATTTCAAACTTTTGGTAGTGAGATGGATAGGAATAGTGAAGGTGAGGATGCAGTATCTTGTATTAAATGCTATAGTCCTTTAAAATTATAACTATATATCAACGATATATCAATATTTATGTCTATTGAAACTTTATAGTATACTTAAGTTGAAATTACCAAAATATGAGAAAAACTTCCTTGGAGTACAGAAGACAAAAAAAATAATGCTTCAATATTTGGTTGAATAGGGATTGAAATTTTGGTTAAATATTTGAGTTTGTTCGTAATCAAATCTACTTAGAGGCACCAACTTTATTCAAGTCTTGAATAAAGAGTCTTATAGTCTTTTTACCATAATGAAGGCTCATGTTCTTTTTAGAACCGTCAAATCTGGCAACGTTGCTTTTTCTGCTTTGGTTTTTATTCGATTCGCGATTTTTTTGTTAGTTCAACTCTAATTTCGTATAATTTTATCTTTTGGGACTAAATGTTCATTATGACCCGATTTATTAACGAATTGAATTAAAAACAAAGTAGAAAATGCAACGTTGCCAGACTTCGGTTCATTAACGGTTCTAAAAGAGACAGTGGGAAAAAAGCCTTAAGACTTTCAATGCCAGAAAAGCCAATTGTTTTTCATTCAAAATTAACAATTGTAAGTGTTTTATTTATAACTATTCTTACCCAAATTTGACAAAATTGATTAAATGTTTCATCATTTTTTTGGCAAGCGCCGTCGTTCTATTATCTTTTTGCACAGTTTTATCGTCCCAAAAATATATATAGTCACCACCATGCCCCACACCTTGAATTTTCAAATCATCATATTTTTTTTAATTTTTATATGAAAAGGAAACTTTTATACCGCAATTATCCAATGTCAAATCCCCCTCAAAACCAAATATATAAGTGTAAACAGGTGCCAGTTTCTTATGCAATAGTAGAGTCGAAACAAGAGGAAAATAGAAGCCTATATCAGAGCGATTCTATAAAATTAAAACATCATTGTAATAAAAAAATAAAACAAAAATTGGATAGGGTACATCAATAAGAGCCTGTGTAGAAATAGTGTCATTATCTGGAAAGTAATGCTCTTTTAATTTCATTTCGATTTCTTCCATGACTGTACTGCTTTTCAGTGTAGAGACCCACAATATCGGAAGTAGTTCATAAATATTTTTAGAAAAAAAATCTCGTTCTGCTTTTGGTGATAATCCTGAAGAAAATATACATATGAAAAATTTGAAATTAATTATATATTTAGAAAACCTACGATAATTAAAAAGAACACCTTCACAAGAGGTTACTCCTACCATATACGGCACTGCATTAAAGTTACCTTGCTGCAAAATTGAGGATGGACTATCTGATATGGCCGCATTTTCTGATACGGGTTCAATGCAGGGAATATAAGGAATATCATCAAGCTTTTGCTTTATTGTCTTTAAATATAGAATCAAAACGGTTAATATATAGGAATACTATTTGTTTGTAACCCATAAATATAAATGAAATGAAAAAATAGATCACAAAAAACATTGCTTCCTCATTATTACGCATATCAAAATATCGGTTCACAGTGTAACAATACCAATAACTTTACTTACTAATATATAAACATAATGTAATATACGCAAAATATAATATGTTTTTACATCCTTAGTCACTATATTCGTAAATGCCGACTTAAGATTCTGTGAATTAGACGTCATGATCTATTTTTTCCAAATTTTTTCATACTACCATTGTTTTCTGGTAAATATTGAAAATGTCTGTATAGTCAATCGACTGTAACTTTTCAACAATCAACGAAAAATTATCTCTGGGCATTTTTAATTCGTCAGCAATTTTGAAGAAATTATCCATTGGATTACTTTTTAGCACCCAGGAAGCTATACAGGATCCACTTCGAGAGATGGCGTTACGAAAAAGTCCTTTAAATAGTATGTACTTAAAAATTGCAATAAATATTTTACTGAACTATAATATTACTGAATACTAATTTAGAGTTGAGATGTAGAGTTAAGAACTTGTTTTAGCCTCAACTCTTTAAACATGGTTTATTCATGGTTCTTAAAAGAGTAATGAAAGCTATTATTATCATTGGAAAAATCAAGGTTTAAAAAATTATAATTAACAATAACCTTTGGTAAGTGGTGAAATCATTAAGTAATGAACAGAAGCCGCACCAGAACTTTCGCCATATAATGTTATCGAATTTGGATCACCGCCAAAACCCTCAATGTTTTCTTTTACCCATTTCAACGCCATAATTAAGTCCTTTAGCCCAGCATTTCCGGGAATATGTTCAGTTCCAGAACTTAAAAATCCTAAGAAAAATTAAATAAATACATAATAATTTGGTACCGAGAAGTTCATTTTTTAATAAAAAATGTTGCACTTTAAAACCAGCAACTGTACGTCCTTGTATTCTTTCTACCGTATTTGTTAAATATGTTTAAGATAAGCCGTAAAAGTAAAATCCTACAAATGTTAGTTGAATTTCAAAAATATTGTCATTAAAAGAAAGGTTAGAAGATCACAAGTACAATGAAAAGGATAACTTTTAAATTATATAAGAAAATACATTGTTATAAGCCTTTTTGAAGAAGCATGATATTATCGGATATCCTTACCGGCGTATAATACGCATAATAAAATTTGAATACACAATTGCATTCAAGAAAATGAAGTACTTTCTTACAAGAACTATTACTGAAACTAGAAAGAATCTAAAGCGGTATTACCTACCCTTTATGACTCTCATTTATCAAATACGTTAACTAAAGCTTCTCAAAAATATGATTAAAAAATAAAAGCGTATGGTTCTATATACATAAAAATTAATAAATTTACCAAAAATATTTAATCTGTAGTTTACTGTGACGATGACAATGTCGTGCTCAAAAAACAAATCAAATTTTTCAAAAGTTGGGGTCGATCCATAGTAAAAGTAACCACCAAAAATACAAAATATGACAGGTTTCAAGTTGCTTCTATCTTTATTTGGTAACTAAAATTTTAATTATTGCAGAATACAATTCTTCTTCGAATCTTTAAATATATCACAAAGTATAAATACAAGTAGCCCGAATGGTAAACGACTTTTTCAGAATATTTATGTACGCAATAACAGACCCAGATTATAGTTCTCTTTTCTGTCACTAGTAGCGCAAATAATCAGAATGCATTTTACGTTCAAACTTCTTGTATCTATACTTCGTGATGTATACCAACTTGAGGTGTAAAAACATTCAAATAAAGACAGTCTTCATCACCCAATATTTCAAGTTCATTGGGCTGTACACAATCCGGTGCTCGTTTTGTGGCTTTCAGTGTTCCATTCCAATTTCTAACTGGAACAGTATCCTAAATTTTTTGATAAATATTAGTCATTCGAATTTTGTATAACGTTTTACCATAAACCGATATTTTCCTATGGGTGGTTCAGCAAAAGGAATACCGGTGAAAAAATAATATTCTTTATTTAAACCAGATTTGGTTAAGAAACCCTCCACATCACCATTTTTAGTAGTAACTATAACACCCTTTACAAAAAAATAAAAATCACATTTTTTTTTTTTTTGATATCTCAATTTAAATACTTAATACTTTTCATAAACAACTTACCAAAGTTTCACTAATCACAAAACTAGATACATATACAAATATTTTAACGATAAAAAACAACAATAAGTCCATCGTTCGTATTCTAACTATACTTTCTCGGTATCAAACGTGAATTTAACATAAACTGTATGAAAATTTGTTTAATATAGGTTTATTTTTTTCATAAATTAAAAGGAAGTAAATCAAAGAACATTCCTGTTTCCTTACCTTGAAAATTATATTTCCTACTGTTTTAGAACAAATTCAGCCATATTTTTATGATTGCCTTTATTTTTTCATAAACATTATCAAAATTAAATAGTTTTTACAAAATTTTACTTGTTAATAGATAAAAAATAGTAATAGAAAAATCATTACTTTCAATGAAACGTTTTCATTTGTTTTTGTTGTTGAAAATTTATTAAGGTTATTTTTGTTGCTGCTAGGTCAATGAAAACTTTTTAGAGGCTTTTATTCATTATTTAGTGAATTAATTATCAGTGTCACACTTCGTTAGAAACATTACACGATATAATTTGGTGACTTTATTATTTGTAGAGTAATAAAATTAATCAAAAGCCTACTGGGGACCGAGTGGTCAAGGTGTCTTATCTAAAACTGGTAAGTATTAGGCTCAAATCTCGCATTGAGCAAATTTTCATTACTATTCGATTTACGAATTTTTATTAACCCTAGAGACGCTAAAGATCATTGCAGTTATAAAGTGACGGTAATTAACAATTAAAAGAAAGAAAAAAATAATCAAATAAAGTTAAGTTTTCAAAGAAAAACTGTCATAGTGATAAACTGGACAAGGTAGAATTTTTTTTCATTATTGGTTTTTCTCAATTGATTTTCATAAAACAGGAAATAAATTTGAAAATAATTTAAAGTAATAAAGTAGTTTTAGAATACCAAACTATTTCTAAAATAGAATAAGATTAGAAACTTAAACGTTATTTTCCCGTACCTTCATAACCTTCTTTCTGCACCTATTCATGAACAGTAGTCCAGTATCATCCTTCGTTGAATAAAGAGTACCATCAAGTTCATGTATATTTATCATTATGGTATGAAGAAAAAGTTGCAAAAAACGAGTTTTCATAGGACTGGAATAGTTACCCATAGTATTCCAGGTCTACCCAAGAAAACATCAGAATAGAATCTTCCGTGATAATCACGTCACATTTAAAATTCTGGAATCTTATCAAAAAAACTCTGCTTTTAAATGGTGACATCCAACAAGGTTATATCTCCATATCCATGGAGAGGATATGCGGAACTAAGAAGTAAAGTAAAAGCTGAACAGCTGGCAAAGGCTTGTTCAAATATGTCATTTGTGAGTTGTTCAAGTGTAAAATTATTGACTTCCACTGTACTGAATTTCAAAACTGAGAAAATTCAATACAAATAAAGTCATAAAATAAAGTTTTCTAAGTTTATGAGAAAGAACCTTTATTGGCACAAAAGTCTCCTTAATCCAGAAAGAAAATAAATTAGGATACTTGTCGATCTCCTAATAGGACACTGGGGCATTAAGAGAACAAATCCTGAGTCAAATGATTGCACAAATTATGGAAGGAGAGAAACTGCCATCAATTGACTGCCCACCGAAGGGTGGTACCTTCTTTTAGTTTTCTAGAACAATGTATCCTAAACTATTTCCTGCGGAACAACGGTATTCCGCAGAACTAGAGTAGTTGTTAGAAGTAAAAAATAAAGAGCAGATTAAAATTTTCTACCTTTGTGTATGTAAGTGTGCACCTGAGTTAGTGATTCGATAAATAATTTGTTTAACTACACGATTTTTACTGTCTAGAAGTAGAATTACAGAACCTTAAAATCAGGTGAATGTTCTGTTAAACTTTCCAGGTCTGCGAAATGTTCCATTGCAGAAAAAGTTAAGGAAACTCTGCTCTGGAACCACATGCATGAATTAGAAAATACCATATGTTCAGCCATCTTAGGCTGCCAACTGAGATTTATTTTAAAAGCAGGAAAACTATTGGAAAATAATAGTTTTTCTAGGATGCATTGCAAATGAACTCCTAAGATAGTACCCCAGCAATCAAAGTTAGAATTACAACAGATGCTCATTCTTCTGTAATATTTAGCAACATGTTACACAAACCATGAAGACAATGAGTTTCATAAAAATATACTACGCATTAAAACCCTATTGTCTTTAATTTAATCAAGCTGGCGTTAAGCTTTAAGCCGATTGTTATTGAACCAAAAACTGATTATTAACATACTGCAATAGTATTAAGACTACCAATAAATACTATTGGAATACATTGGATTAAACCTGGTCATAAATCTATCAAAAATATAATGAATGCCATCGGACCCCCACTTTCGAACCTTTGTTTTAAATTCAGCGCTCTCTAGTGGCCGTCGGTACAACTATTCCGGTCTGCTCCATATGCTGACTTAAGGAGGAGAGAATATATATTTTACAAATTATGTTGTAGAAGGGGTACGAACACTCGGCAATTGAGGGAATTGACAATTTTTAACATGGAACTCGTTCACTTTCAAGTAATATATAAGAAGGTATTTCAATCTTACAATGCATGGTGGAAAATGTATCAAGATGTGGCGCCGCCATAATTGTGTCTAAAGTACTAATTTTAAGTGTTAGCCTAAAAGTACATAGCATCGGTGAGTTAGTATTCTGGATATCACACATTTCCCATCATACATTGCAAGATTGAAATATTTTCTTTCATATTACTTTAGTTCACTCTACTCATACATTTTGAATGATATAATTATGATAAGTTTTCATGGATCACATTAAAAAAATATATTTATTTTATTTATTTCATTTTTGTACACAAGCTTTTTTCTTATTCATCAACAATCTTATTTGCTCTTTTTTTATAAGAATTCTAAGGATATATAAAACATTGGTTTGTATATTTTTTTAAGTTAATAAATACATAAAAAATGTAAAAAGTTTTGTAATAGAATTACGAATTAAAATATCTACAAACAGAGTTTGGAAAACAATATTCTTTCCAAAGATTAACCCAGAATTTGGTTCTCTCTGTATATAAACCCTTCTTCAAGTCCAAAGAGTTTGTTATATTCAAATACATAATATTTTCAATAGAACTGGAATTTACTCGATTCCAAATAATATTGTCTAACTCAGGATCTTCTTCTGGAGTGGGATTTCTACAAGAAAAAAAAAAGTTTAAAGTATTGGTAGACTATATGGAGCCATCAACATGAAATTTTGCCTGTATATACAGAATACAGTAAGCCTTGGATAACCATAATAAATAATAAAACCGTAATAACCGATCTATTATTATTTTTCTTACCCAAATTTAGCAAAATTGGTTAAAAGTTTCGTTAGTTTTTTTGAAACTGCAGTGGTTTTATCATCCAGCAGAGCAATTGTGGGATGCCAAATGAATGGAAGCTCTCCAGTATGAAATACTCCTTAAATTTGTCAAAGCAACGATTTATTTTATTTACGATATAACAGCACATTTCATACATACCACAAAGGTCGAATAAATTTGTTAAATTATGACTATAACTAAATACATAAGTAAAAACGGGGGAAATCTTCTCTTGTAGTAAAAGTGTTGAAATAAGTGGAAAATAAAAGCCTATATCTGAAATATTCTATAAAAAATTCATGTTTATAAGAAAATGTGATATAAAGTGATAAAATTACATCGATAATTGATTGAGTAGAAATTAGTTCATCTTCAGGATTATAGTGTTCTCTTAATTTTTCTTCCAGTTCCAAAAAAATCATATCGTTATTTAAAGTAGTGATCCATGTTGATGGAAGAAATTTAGTTATATTTTCCGTATAATCTTCACGTACTTGAGGTAAAAAATAAACTAAAATTTGTTTTAAACGTTGATATGAAAAAAAACGAAACAATTACTTTATGACACTTACGAGGTGCAAATAAAAGGCCTTCACAAGAGTTTACTCCAGTTATATAAGGCACTGGATTAAAATCACCTCGTTGCAAAATTGATGCTGGACTTTCTGTGATCACTGCATTTTTAGAAATTGGTTCAATGCAAGGAGCATATGGAAACTCGTCTAATTTACCGGCATTTGTCTAAAAGTGTAAATGATCAAATGGAAAAAATCAACAAAAATTGAATAGAATTAATACGCACTATTGTTTTCAGAAAAATATCAAACAAATCTTTATAGTTCATGAATTGTAGCTTTTCAACAATGGCCGTAAAATTATCCTCTGACATATTCAACTCATCAGCAATATTGAGAAAATTTTCCTTTGGATTTATTTTTAACGACCAAGAAGCCAAACTGGATCCACTTTCAGAAATAGCGTTTCGAAAAAGACCTTTAATGTAGAATACATTTAAAATCGAAAAATAATTTATACCTTTCTGAACTATTTTTTTATCTATTTTTATTTACATCCATAAAGTCTTTTACAACATTAGTATATTTTGATAACTTCAAAATTAAAGAAAAAATAGATATTCAAGTGATAAATGGTTTATCGCAAAAAATATATCAGAAGTAAATATTTACTTATAAACGAATACATTATTGTTTACTGTGGCCAGTTTCTTAAGAGTAATATTATTCTTCTGTAGATAAATTAAGTATACTATTTTCAAAACTATCAATGAATAATAGTTATGCTTTGTTCATTCTTTTAATAGAATGATCGTTTTTTTACATAAACCTTATTTTTTAAATCAATACTAGCACGTTTGTTTGCAGAAAAGGTAATGTTTGAAAGTCCTCGATACCGGCGAATTTAAAATATATATTTCAAAAAATGACCGTTTTCCGTGTTACATACTTTTCTTAGACCTTCATACATGTATATTATTCGCCCACCAAAATAGCATTACACTTTTGAACGTTGTAAAAAAAACACAAAAAATTATTATTAAAATTGTAAATTGCTAAAAGTATTTTAAAATCCTAATATTAATACACACTTTGACTCTAAGTGCCTACTTTGGTAAAATAGCGTTAGTTATTGCATAAGTTTCATAAAAATTTCATTTACCAATTGAAATCGTTTGAATTTTTGTCTTCCATTTCCGTCGTTCTATTTAAATATTTACTATCATTGTCGTAGGTTTATATATAATATACTTTATTGAGATTTTTGCAACAAATTTCATGTAATTGTTTTGCTGCTATTCTTCTATATTCTTTGGTGTTGCAGGAAGAGTACAGATAGCACGGGTAGATTCAAATATCGATAATACTTAATTTGGTTCATTCGTCAAACATAATTCGTTCATTATTACATACTCTAACGGTTAGTCAGATGAAAAAATATGCACTACAGGGATCAACACGGTACTTTGTACTTAATTGAAAATGTTGGGTTAGTGAATTTACTAGTACGTACGATAGTGTATACTTTTACGTACTTTGATAATATTGTATGTATATGGAGTGCATATAATCTTCATTCTTTGGGATTGAAATACTTTCAAACACGATTAACTCGGCTACCATTGAAAAGTAATTATTATAATTATGATCTACGATTAACATTATCATAATTTCACAAAATATGCCAAGTAATCATATGTTCAGGATAAATATGCCAAGTTATGTATCTACCCTGAAGTCACTATTATACTTTTTAAGTATAATAGCTTTTTTTAAGATAAGAATTTTGACAGAAAAGCTAGACCGAAATGGCAAATAAACAATTACCTTTTGCTAATGGTGATAGCATTAAATAATGAACTGAAACCGCACCAGCACTTTCCCCAAATATTGTTACAGAATTTGGATCACCTCCAAAAGCCTCAATATTTTCTTTTACCCATCTCAAAGCCAATATTAGATCTTTTAGTCCAGCATTACCGGGAATATGTTCAGTACCAGAACTCAAAAATCCTAGTATAAATAAAAAGAATTATTGTTGATATAGAAGTTATACATTTGTTCGAAGTTCATTCGCACTAATCAATTGATCAGGTAATACAAACCAGTACTTCGAATGAAGAAGTGGTGAAAAATAATATTAATACTTGTTGTTCAAAATTTGCCGCGTTTGGAGATTTGTTATTCATTTATTTTCTAAGAAAAATTGGGCATTATGCCTGACTAATTCCTAGCTAGCGCAGCTCTTATATGGCAGCACAATTAATTAAGAAGAATTGGGTAAAAGGGCTTCATTTTACATGAACTACTAAGCATTAGAGGGACCGAAAAGTAATGTAATTTCTAAATCTATAGAAATTAAATTACCATTTAACCGCCTGTAAGTTATTTTATAGTCGTACTAAAAACATTTGATACTTAGAGTAACTCATAAAAGATTGAAAAATATTTTTTATTCAAAAATTTTCATTGAAATGGTTATACAAATGCCCAGAGAAATACAAATTCGGTATTCAATACCACTATTCAAGTTTTACTAGGTAGAAACCCCAAATCGCTATTTAAAAGATTTTCAATATTTATCCAAGTGCATTTGACGTTCATTAAAACCAATTAAGTTTTTTTAAGCACAAATCCAATTATTTTCTCCAACTCGTACCAACCGATAATATTAAAAACTTTAAACAATAAAATGTTAAAGAAGTGGTTCCAAATTCATATTAAAGAGTCTAAGAACTGTCAAATAATCCATATCAATATTGGCTGACCAACCAAGCACCCAAGAGTTGTCAATAGAGAAAACTTTATTCTATAACACGATAATGCAAGACTCCACTGCACAAGAAAAATTCTATAAAAAAATAATAAATCAACAGTGGCTGATATTGCACACCCCCTATAATCGTTCAATATTGTTCTATTGGATTTCTCTTTATTTCACTACAACATTTTCCAGGTTCAAAACTTAAATGATGTACACAATACGATTTTCAGATATTTTCTTTTGTAATCAATAGATTTTTACTATATTAGCATTGAAACTATGCCCACCATAAAAAGATTGATGATATTGAAAAAAGAAGTACTGCGATGAAATGCTGAAGAAAAAAGAATAATTAAATTTGGAACTCTTATTGTTTGAGACTTATAACTCTTTTCTATTAAAATTTTTGGGTTCCTTTGTATACAACGAGGAGTGAATTTTTTATACCCAGAAATCATCGAATCGAACAAAATCAATGCGATACATCTTCCTACACATTTACATTACGGAAAATCTTCAATTCTAAATGTTAACTATCACCAGCAATGTATAAACAATTAATTACATTATCAGCTGATCATTTCAGAATACAAAATGAATAGTCTCAAATTAGAAGCTCTAGACTGTGTCTAAAAATCACACCAAATCTTCATAAATGAAGCCTTCATATTTATGTCTGTAATGAAATTACCATGAATATATTAATCCATATAATAATAGGCAAATGTATGTATGTCGGCAAAGATTGAAAACAAAGAATACATTGAACCCGTTCCTTGTGAGTGAAAACCCAAAATAGTTGTCCCAAATTTAAACTAAAATATTGTTGTCATTTGTCACAACTGTCATTTCGATTTCATCCAATCGCCAACTTTTGCCTTTTGCTAGCTGTATCAGCGTTAGGCTGTCAATATTTCACTATCTGAAACTCTAAGTATACGTTTACTGGCTACAAATGTCACCGTAGAAATCCCAAGTATATTTCCTAAAAGATTTATGAAGGTTCTTCCACAAGTCTAAAAAACTGATAACATTTTTATAGAATAATTCGAAAGGATAATCTAGGACAACCTCAAACAAAAAGTTTAGCGCACACCACTGGTTCATACTTTTTTAAGTAATGTATCTTTGTAAATGAGATCATTTATTAAGAGCGAAATTTTAACAAATGAATTCCATAATTTACCGAAAATATTTAATCGGTAGTTTGCTGTGACAACAACAACGTCATGTTCTATTAGCAAATCAGGTTGATCATATGTTTGCAACGATCCAAGAAGAAAAAAACCACCATGAATAAAAAACATAACTGGTTTCAAATTACTTTTATCGCTATTTGCCAACTGAAATTTTCCAACTTTCATTATTATTTGCCTAATTTTTGGTATTTTATTTTCACACTAACTTGAGGCGTGTAAATATTCAAATAGAGACAATCTTCGTCGCCAGAAATAAGAAAAGCGCTTGGTTGAACACAATCTGGTATGTCTTTTGTGGCTTTTAGGGTTCCATTCCAGTTTTGTTTGGGGGCGGCTTCCTAAATTTTCTCATTAAAATTAAACTTTTTTATTACTCGTGATTTGTTATTTTTTACCATAAAGCGATATTTTCCAACGGGTGGTTCGGCAAATGGAATGGAGGTAAAGACATAGAATTCTTTGTCCAAAGTCGAGTTGGTAAAAATACCCTCAATGTCTCCATTTTTAGTAGTAACAATAATACCCTTAAAATAAAATTGGGTTTATTGATTATTGGTTGTAGTCATTAACAATAAGAATCACGGATTACAAATAAGCGAAATGAGTGAATTTAGCGTAATCCAACAGAAAAAATATTGAACTACCGGAAATCAATTACTTAATGAAAAAATTTCTTGAATATCTTCTGTTTTTTTGTTTATTATTTTAACACTTACTGTTATATCACTATTCACAAAAATTGGTACAGTTAGGACCAATAAAGCCAAGAAAAATTTCATTTTTCCTCGGCAAATACTCTGCTTCAGTGTTTCACTATCTTACTACTGAACGGATCATAGTTTTTACTATCATCGCCCCAAGAATACTAACATTTACGGAATTGTAGGAATTTTTGATTTTTATGTAGTTCATTATTTACCGCTTCATTATTTGTCGCTAGGTCACAATAAATTTTCAAAATCGGAATGTTAACTATTTTGAGAAAAAGTATTTCCTTATTCATTGTTTATGTGGTTTAAGCATTATTTTTTTTAAATCAAACAATTTTTATTAGCTAATGATCGATAGTGGTCAAGAATTTGCATTAAACTCCAACGACCTTAATGATAACATTTGTAAATGCTTATTGAAACTAAAAATGTCTAAGTTTACAATAAGTCAGTGGGAACCTCTATTAGTTTTTGCCCTTTATAATAAAAAACAAGAATTTATCATTAATACCAGCAATGTCTTAAGGTCGTTACAATCAACTCCAAGTTCAATTGACAATTGACATACACAAGAACAAAACAATTACTTACAGAAACGAAAGCATTAGAAAAATAGGTAAAAAAATTGTGATGTGGTTTCATTTAACCAAAAATGAACTAATTTACTAAGGTCGTAGTTCTTTTATAGTTGATGAAAAATATAAAAATATATAAATATATTTAAATTCATAGCTTCATCAGGTACTACAACATACAGTAACAAGTTAATTTTATAAATATACAGAATTGTTTTATAATTAGAATTTTAATTAACTGATTTAAATAAACTAATGTAAAAATAAACATATCTTACCTCAATTATTAAGCATCAATTCTTAAATTAATGTAAAATATTTTTGACATTAATACAACAATATAAGAATATGTTAAAAATATCCTCTTGTAAAATTACGATATGTTAAAAATTGACACAAAATGTTAAACAAAATGTTTAATAATGTTTTAAAATTGTTTTATATTGACAATTTTTAACATTTCGTAATTTTACAAGAGGATACTTTTAACATATTATTATATTGTTGTATTAATGCCGAAAATATTTTACATTAATTTAAGAATTGATGCTTAATAATTGAGGTTAAATATATTTATTTTTAAATAAGTTTATTTAAACCAGTTAATTAAATTTTCAATTATTAAACAATTCTTTATATTTATATAACTAACCTGTTACTGTATGTTGCAGTACCTGATGAAGCTACGAAAGTAGCGAAACGTTATTCAAAGATTAAATAAAACATCAAGTATTTAATATCTAAAAAAGAGATTCATTTACTGTTATATTTTATAAACCATGGATAAGAACCGGAATAATGTTGTTATATCCATTATTAGTTTTTGGTAATGATATAAAGCCTTTAGTAAGTGGAACATTGTATTGCATCTAAGTATCAAATTTCATCAAAATCGGTTTGTCCGTTCTTTAAAAGAAGACAAAATTTTAAAACACTAAATTTTTTATGGACATCTGGAAACAATGCTAAAATGGAAATGCTTTATCACCCTAAAATGAAATTGATAATTAAATTTAACATTCATTACAATTTAGTATATCAATATTATTAATACGTATTTAGTGAAAAGATGTGGTTTTTTTTCATTATAAATATAACACATTTTGTCACTTCAATTTTACTTATACGTATATATTTTGTATACAGATAAGAGGTAATAATGAATAATCCATAGGAAACTTGGAAAAAGATATCACCAAACCCATAGGAGTGAAAAAATAGAAAGAGATACGTTTTTGACACAAGAATTCTTTATTTTTTTAGATGTCCAATAAAAAAAATATTAATAAAATAATTTCTATACTATAGTGCGAAGACAGTGTGAAAATAGTATGAAGTATAGCGTGAGGATATTTGACTTAATTTTACATAATATGAAATAGTTTTCTATAGTTTTTTATGCTCATTAGCATTGTTTTGAAAAATCAAGATTTTTTTTTTCAACAAAACCTACTACAATAATTCCCTATATTTTATTCATAGTTTTCATACCAGTCTACATTTTGTTTCCCATTTCTTACTTCGCTTATTTTTTCTTTTTTGGATACATGCTTATTAGATTAAACCAAACCGTTAATTTCATTAATTCAATACATCGTACATATTATTATATCTATATTACCGGTTGAAATTTCATAAACATGAACGGAAGCTTTTACTTTGTTTGAAAATTTAATAAACTTTTTATTCTACTCAAAAGATTCTTGTATTTAAGAAAGAAAAATCGAACGAAACAAAAGAAAATTACTACAAAAAGCGCGCATTTTATTCATTTTTTTATTTAGTAGTACCTAATAAGTACTTTGCCGCTATGAATGATTTATTCGTTGTCTCGTGCGATACTTGGACATCGTTTATGAGACTTTTAATTTTTAATTTGAAAAAAAAATATTGATTTTAGTTTTAAAGACAATTTAAGTGGAAAAGAATTCATCACTTGAGATAATTGATTTTTTTTTGGATTTCATGTTTCGCATGGAAATCATTAGTTTCCTTAGTTTTCCACGTTATTCTCAGTCTATGAGTTTATGATAATGATGTGCAAATATAGAAAGATGTTGGATAATGTAATATAATGTGACTGTTGACGCAAGCATTACTGTGATTCTATATTATATTTATACTTCCAGCAGTCTACTACACCGGTAGGTACTAACTTAATCTAGTACACTTTCGTCGAAAAGTTTAACATCACATCAGGAAACTCAATCCTTATCTAGTTTTGACATATTTTTTTTAAAGAACCTTAAAATATTTAATTAATTGAGTATTATTTTAACCAATATTTAATACTAAAATCATGAAAAGTATAAGTAAATTTTTGAATGGAAACGTAGGCAATTAAATACGAAAACTAAATACAGCTTTCTCATTAAAGTTCGCCTTTGAAAGTTCAAAAAATGATACAAAAAGAAAGTCTCTAATGTTATAAAAATCATCACGCTATTGTTATTCGGTAACTTGCTTTGTTTTTAAGTATCAATTTATTCCTTTTGAGTACAAATTACTGCTAACAAACTTCAGATTGTTTATAAATATCGATCAGAGTTCACTTCCCCCTGACAAAAAAGTAAACCTGAAGTTCACAAAAAATTATTTTAAAATCAAATAAACCCGGGTTTTCAGATATAGAGATTTTTAGAATAAAAGAACTTAATTGATATATAAACATTTATCTTGTATTATAACAGTCATCAATATGTTAAAATATTATACAGAAGTGGTGAGTTTTTAGATACTCTGTTAAAAATCACAACAGGCTATGGGCCCAGGAAACTATTCAACGAAATTCCCTTGCACCAAACCACCGAAACCGAAAACCAAGTTCATTAAAAAAGAACTCTTAGATCCAGAAAAAGAACATTTTATGAATTTTGTAGACCTTTTTAACCCTAACGATATAAAATATAAAGCACTTGAGGAAAACGGACCGTGAATCATCGTTAATCGTCTTAAAGGGAAGAAAATCGTCGCTTCAAGATAAGTTCTACGGACAAAGACAATTTGAATGGGAAAGTAGAATGCCGAAAATCATTTGGCAAGATGTATAAAGCAACCTGATTTTAACTGAGAAAAAGAGATTAATCCCAACAATTGTGAACAACTCTTAGCATACAAAATTTTGTGTTCACGGTTTAAGTCGATAAAAAAATCACATGTATTAACAAAAGATTAACTCCGTTTTACATTTTTAATTTTCCAAGGTAAGGAGACCCTTAAGATACACTAATATGCGTAAATTCATAAACCAAATTCGACTCATTGATTCCACTATTATTATATGTTCTTTTTTTTGTTTATAATTGTTATTTTTTTTTAATATCCTGTTTCTGGCTCATATATCAACATTTGTAATAACAAAATAAATAAAAAACAAAAAAAATTACATACCTAGGCTTTAAATTTCAAAGAACAATTCCCAATGACAAGGGCACTAGAAAATAGGGCATTATAATAGTATGGTCATTGGTCATGTTCAATGATTGTCAGATCACAGATGATCCCAAAGAATATCAAAATGAGAATCCCCAGGAATGAGAAGCAGAGGAAGACCAGCTTTACGATGGAAAACTTACATTGGACAAGCTACGGCAGAGAAAAATCTAAAAGGGGGAGTTGGAAAATCAAAGAATTGTGCAGGATAGATACGGCAAACAAAACGAAGAGAAAATGTCAAGGAAAAAGAAGAAGATCGAGAAGATCACCGGAAAACTAACATTCCATTTTAATTGACTTTACAAATAACTGTTCATTAATGCAATTTTTTCTCTGAAACTTTTTATGGGCCAATTAATATAGTTGTTAAAGATTAGCTTTATTATTGTTTTAGTATTGGTGCGGTCTTAGAACATTCGAAAATTCTTATTGTTTGAACTTTCGAATGTTCTAACAATTAGAGAAAAAAAAACATTCGAAACTACGAGAAGTGTCTGGAACAGTCTCAAACCTTCCCTACGTGGCAAGTGGGTATATAAGTAAGGTGATCTACCGTTTCCAGAATAGTTATGACTTGTTACGACAATTATCAGTATCAAAAAAGTTACGACAAGTACCCTATCAATTACGAAACAATTACGAGGAAGTTAACAGTTACAACCGTTAAAATAATTGTTTTAAATAAATTAATAAAGTGTTATAATAAACGTTTGAGTATTTAAATGGTGTTTAAATTCTAACGTACCCGTAAAAAGAAATAAGCGTAAAAACCTAACAACACATAGAAAAAAATAATTTATAATAAGATTTTTGGAAAAAAGAATAGGGCTTACCAACATTTTGTCAGATTATATTTTTCTTATATAAACTTCCATTATTTTCATGAAACAATTTAGTTTTCATACAGTAGTGTATTGAAGTTATCCACGAAAGTCTTTTAAGAGGAAATCAAATAATTCACGTGATAAATTTATTGGTAAATATTGAGCTTTTCGAGAGGGGTGCGAGCTTTTCTCTGTCAAACGTTTTAATCGGATTGTTCAAGAATTTTTTTTCTGTCGTTTATACAGCCAAAATTGCCGTTTTCAGTTCACTGACCTTCTTTATTTGGCTTGTTTTTCGTTCCATTTACAAGTACCACACAAATAATTGATATTTCATGTAGTTCATTATTGGAAATTAATGTGTTTATTTGTTCAAACGAATCAATTGAGCTCAACTTACAAATTAAAGCTGACTTTTAATTCAATTTGTAGCATCTAGTACACTTTCAAAGCGTTTGTGTTAAGTAAATTTAAATTTTATTGTGAGACAATTAAATTTATAGAGAAATGCAAAAGCTTCGAATATACGTCTAATATGAAATATGAGAACTTGCAAAGATGAAATATTTTTTTTATGTTTGTTTTAATGTTGCATTCGGTTTGTTTGTTCTATTTGTAAGCCACAACGTATCCAGAACGGCTCGTTTCCAAATACTTTTCATTGAATTTACATATTTCGTTTTAAATATGAAAAGTATTATAAATGAATGAAGTAAGTTTACACAACTCCTACAGGAATTGTAATAGGATAACTGCATCAAGTGTTGTACGTTTATATTTCATAATTTCATTTACTTTAATTATTATTTGAGTGAATAGACGAGAAAGAAAAATGATATTTATTTGCAAATGGAAATAAATATTAAGTAGGTTTCATTGTGTTGACTTCTCAATTTGAAACCATTTCATTATTCCAAATATATTAATAATGTATTCAAATGGGTAATTACGCTTTAATCTGGGAAAAAGATAAATTATCTCATACATAGACTTCATATTTCCTTCTTTTAGTAATATAAAAAGTAAAACTTTTCAAGGGTTGATTTCCTTGAGACATTACCTTTGAAATTATTGATAGTTTCATTGATACAAAACAAACGAAGCGAAAGTTATACTGTCTGTACTTAAATATTAGCGATTCTACTTCAACGGCCATAGGACAATAATCAATTGATTGATTTTAGAAAGGTATTTAAGAGAATTTTGGACGGTATTTTGGTACTAATCGACTATCCTAAGCTCTCTATCTCTTCTAATTTGCGAATAAATCGAAAAAAAATAGAAATAAGGAAAAAAAATCCCCAAATATGAAACCTGAACCGATTTGAATGAAATTTTAACACTTAAGATATATATAACGCTAACGCTTTCCTCAGAAAAGATAATAGAGCCTTTAATTTTGGTTATAGCTATTTAAAGCGATGATTTTTTCTCAAAATATTATTTTTACTTATGATAACTTTTTGTACCGTTTAATGAACACTGAAATAGATTGATTTTAATATTGTAAAATTGTTATTTATTTTTTCCAATGGGACTTCTGCGATAAATTTGTAGTTTTCAAAGGTATTTATGTAGGAAAAAAATATAAAATACTATGATATAAGGTTTGGAATTATACTAAAACTTTATTAGAAGAATTTCATTGTTATGTACAACGTATTGAGTAAAATAAACCGCTAATAGCAAATACATATACCGGAATTTTATTTTAACTTTAATTTTGACTAAATTACCTTACGAGAAGTAAATTTACCAAACAAAGCTATGAAACCTCTTTTGTATAGTACTTAATTTCCTTTAAGAATATTAAAAAATTTGCTGTGAATATTAATTTGTGTATTAGTTACAAAATTCCAAAAATATTTCGTTAGAACTGATCAATGTTCAAGACCCGATTATAAGAAAACGGTTGGTCTCACGAAAATTTACAATCTTACATTACTTTTTGTTTCAAAACTTGAAATTGTTTGAGTTTCATATTGATTTCAAGAGATATTGTTTTCATAAACTTGTATTAGATCTACCTCAACTATAACGAATTTTAAATTTCAGTTTTTGGGGACTTGTGAATCTAGGTTTACTTAGTCTAGCTCCGAAGTCTGGCGAATAGTGTAGAAACTTCCCATAATTTTCAAGTAACTTATAACATTAATCCCTGCGTTATGATTTTTGCCAATTCCAAGCAAGTTTTTTGCGCTTTTCAAATTTAAGGTCAATATAAAAATCCTGAACTTCATACTGAAACTTATGTTTTTAAATCTACTGATTTCAGTTTCTTGATCAATTTCAACTAAACAATAAACAAATCGAGAAATATACTCCATTGAAAGAGTTCTAAAAAATCTTTAGGTCTACTACACATTTGACTCCTACATGTTTTCGTGACACTTATTTTTACCAACCAATAAGCATAATTTAAGTTCACGCTATACACATGTAAATGTAAGATTGGTTCTTAAAACAGCGTTATCAGAACGCCATACTTTTTGTGAACTAGGTCTTGCATATAAAATGTAAATATTTTCAGAAAACAATCCTG
Source organism: Sisyra terminalis (assembly GCA_958496175.1). NCBI lineage: Eukaryota > Metazoa > Arthropoda > Insecta > Neuroptera > Sisyridae > Sisyra > Sisyra terminalis. The sequence continues at coordinate 33,776,699 of OY292277.1, read as the reverse complement.
ACCCATGGTAGGGTTCCATTTTTTCATTCCATCCTTACTCTAACTCACTAAATATTCATCAATCTTTCAATAAGAATTTTGAAATTTCTTCAAGAGACACTACATAATTTTTGTTACTCCTGTACTCCTATAACCAATGCTGGAGAACTCTGAAACCAATTATTTTTAAATCGTAGTTCCAGCTCCGGCTGCAGTACTAGTTCAATAGTTCTCCACTAATGACTATTTTTTAAGTCTCCAATTTAAATGCATTTTTTGACATTGAGTCTTGACTTTGTATATGTGGTTTCAAAAAAATAATGTTAGGTATTCGCAATGCTTTTAGGGGACACCCATTAATTACGTGCGACAATTTTAGCTATTTTCGACCCGCTCTCCCCTCTTGGTATGATTTTGTGAGGTTTTGCTCGACTCTCTCTCCTAATATCGTGTGAGATTTTTTAAAATACGTACTTGTAACGTAAATGAGTTAATCTGTGCTTCGAATACATTAGTTGATTTAAAAGAACAATTTTATAAAATTACGTGATATTTGCCGAGACTATCCTCTCCCTCACGTGAAATTGTGTGAGATTTTTCTCACGCCTCTTCCACCCTAAACATCTCACGTCATCAATGGATGCCCCTTTATCAGTATATTTTTAAACGTAAAGTAAATATAAACATTAAAGTTTGCAAATCGAATTACACTAATTACAGATAATCTTGCTCCAGCTCTGTCTCCGGCTCTTTGGCTTCGAGTTCCGACTCCTCAGCCTACCGGTAAATTCTTTTATCTTCGAAAAGTTAAACACTTAACACTTTCTTCTGATTTTGGATATCACATTTGTCAATTTTTTTACTTCAATTAGTTTAAACAGTATCCTAAAAAAAATATTTTAACTTATGTTCTATTTGTAGTTCAAAAGAATGCCAAAAAACTACAAAAATACATAAAAAAAATAAACAATGAACGACAAATTGCAAGCAATTAATTTAATTAATTTAAGTATCATATCAAGTGTTTAATTTCAGAACATTTTTCTTTTCTTGACACATTTCTACTTGATAAAGTAATTTCCATATGTATTTTCAAACCATATATAAAATATTCCTTTCAAATTTTCTCGATTTTCACAAAATTTTGCATGTTAAAAACGTATGTATACTTTGGCGAAAGAGCTTTTTGAAATTAAACAAATTTTCTATTGATAAGAGACCACCACCGACACATTTTTTTTATTAGAAAAATATTCGATTTTTCAAGGTAAGAAGAACATTGTAAATCTTTTGCCTATTTATAAATTTGAAAACCACAAGTTCAAGGTCTTAAATCCAATCACTTCTTTTCATGTTATTTAAGCAACTTTAATTGTACTCAAAAACCTGTCAATATTTTCTAAGAAATAAATTACATTCCATTGAAGAAGCTCAACTATTTTTCTGAATAGGAAAAAATAACTTTTATATCTGTCGTTGACATTTAAAAAAATATCTTTATAAGGTATTATATATTTGTAATACAATGTTATTATTTCCTCAAATCTTCATTTTCGTATCGCTTTAAATATTAAACGGGAAACGATATTTAATGGAATATTGTCGGGTGGTTCGAGTGCGAACGTCCCGAATGGCGAATATTATATGTATTTTACATATCACAATATTATGATAAACATTATGCAAATGAAGACAAGTAAGCGGTTTTGGTGCGGGAGAACAAATAAACTAAATATGTCATGTATGATATTGGCGTAAGTTTGTCTGTTTAAGTCTAAATTAAGCTCTTAGCAGCTTCTACCTACTTGCAGTCATTGTATGTGTAAACTTTAAATACGACATTATTACAACATGAGTGATGTTTTGAACTCAAAACTGCCATAACTTTTGAGAGAATAAAATTATCGGCAAAAAAAAACTTATCTTTTAAATTGAGAAAAATTATAAACACTTAAAACCTTTAAAACCACCCTTAAAAGTTATCCATTGAAAATAAACAATAAATACTTTGTTTTTTGAAGTTATACTTCTTTAGCAGGGTTATAAAAAAATTAAGACAGTAATTTTTTATAAGAGTGACACGAAAACTACAGTATGAAGATGCTTGCAAGCGATTGAGCGGCCAGCTTCATACAAGTAATAAATTATTGTAATATTTTTCAAAAATTTAAGCATTATCAACCGTATTGACTATCCATCTGTAAACCTCTTATTATTTTATTACTATTACCATGCAATAATAGTTTTTAACTGAAGTAGATATAAAACCATTATATTTTTGTTAGTTTGAAACTTCCATATCTTTCGTTTATTGATTCGTATTGTACTTTTTGAGGGCTAGTGGTGAACAGTAGTAAAATTAGTAAACTATATATATTTTTTTATTATCATCCGAACCAAATGTTTAGTGTACATTTTCGGGAAGGCAATTGCAGCTCAAAGGTAAATCCTTTTATACTTTTGAGCTCAATCATTGGTGTAAGAGGTACGTGCGCACGAGGCAATAGGAAAACAACCAAGGACCTTCGAAATCCTAATTGAATAATTTGAGTAGCCTACTGGTAGCCAGGTGATAAACGAAGCCGCTCTGGCTGGTACGTGCTGGGTTCAATCCTTGTATCGAACAAATATTCAATATTTCTTGATTTACGGTTTTTTATTAACACTAGTGTTGCTTAAAATCTTGGCAGTTATAAAGCGGCAACAAATTACAAAGAAAAGAAAAACCGAGGAATTAGACGTGGCAAACTCGATTCACCTTCTTCACGTGATGAAAAATTGTTTTATTTAAAAGTATTTTGTATTTTCTAATTTTTATATTGACTTCTCTTTCTCTAGATGAAAAATTGTGTCACATAAATTTGATAGTATTCTGCGATTTTAAATAAGTAGAAAAATATTTCCTAAATGCTAAATTTAAAGGAGAACTAACAGAGTAAATGATCTGCACCAGTGGTTTTTAATCATGTTAGAGGTTCTGGTACCCCACCAGTTTCATATGTGTATTCAACGATCCCTTCTAAATTGGAAAAATATAATATTTTCAAATTCTAAACATACTTGTTTATTTATTGATAGATCAAATGAGTCGGGGGGGGGGATGTCGTGACCTCCGCCGAACCCGTGAGACTGACTCACTGAACCTGTGGGGTTCGATTGAACTCAGGTTTAGAACTACTATTCTTGACTCTACAATCCTTGACCATATTAAGAGACGCGCTATGGGTTTTGTATAAAACCTGGAGTAAGTTATTTTATTTTGGGTTCATTTTTTTGATTGGGTTTAACTTTCCTGTACAAATTTTGTTTATTACGCTTTTTACCAACTAGCGTCACCAAAAACCATATTTACTAAAAATAAAACTTTACCATCAAATTAATTAAACATCGTCTTACTTATGGCGAGCTGAATTGTTTATTATTTAATTAAAAACCCGTTTCCTGATATTTTAGTTCCCATTCTGCGCAGTATGCTGTCTATGTAGGACAACACCGTCTGCTGTATTTATGGATGTTGATTCCATAAGTGAATATTTTTTCTAAGAGTTATTTTCCTATTGTGACCACTTCTTTAGCTACTTTTTTTCTTTAGCAACTACTTTTTTTTTTTTCAAATATTTTCAATGGATTTCAAATCAAGCTAATCAATCCTAAAAATCAATCCTAAAATAGGATAATAGGGATATTAATCATGGTTTTACCCTTATTCAGAAATAATATTTCTTAAAAATCAATACAACTTTTTTTAATGTAATAATTAAACAAAATTAAAATTTATTTAGAAGAATATGCACATTTTGTATAAAATCTTAAGTACGTCTAATAATATGGCCGAGGACAATAAAAGGCCATTACCAAAAAAATCCTGTAAAAAGCAAGTTAACCAATATTAGATTGATAAAATATTCAGAGGACTAGGATCAAAAATAATCGGTTAAAACTTTATTATATGCGACGTTTCGACTCTTTTATTGAGTCTTCCTCAGGCGTTCGTAAAAAATCGTTTTAACTTTGTTAAAAATTATCGTTGTCATAATTCATTTTTGACACGGTACAGTTGATAAAAACAATAATAAAATTCCCAAGACATATAAAAAATTTTAAAAAAACAATAAATAATTTTTCGATAAAAATAATAATTAAAAAAATTAGTTAAAAATTTACACTAGTTTAAAACCCAACCTCTAATCATTTTAAACTGAATTTTTTAACTACTATTTTTATAGAAAAATTATTTATTTTTTATTGATTTTTTTTTATATATCTTGGAAGTTTTATTATTGTTTTTACCAACTGTACCATGTCTACAAAAATGAATTATGACAACGATAATTTTTAACAAAGTTAAAATGATTTTTTACGAACGCCTGAGGAAGGCTCAATAAAGGAACCGAAACGTAGCGTGTAATAAATAAAGTTTTAACCGATTATTTTTGATCCTAGTCCTCTGAATATTTTATCAATCTATTCATCGAGAATCTAAAACTTTACAATAAGTTACCAATATTTTTCGGTTTACGAGTTTATTTAAATTCTTGGGTTATTTAAGATCTTAATAGCCATAAAATGGCAGAACATTATCAATAAAAATGCTACATGTATTAATTACAGCATAGTGGAATTTATTAAGCAACACCTGAAATGCTATATTATGTCGAAACTGCTGAATTTTTCATTTTTTATATAAGATTATATTTTATATGATAAAGAAACGAAGTTAACAATTTCTTCATTCAACAAGCCAATGGTTTGAAAGAAGATTTCCAACATCCTCAATTTCATTGGTACCGCTTTCATCTCCTCTCTACTTAACTTAATTGTATGCTTTTGTTATTATAAAATATATCTTTTGTTAAGGCAATGTTAAATCTATTAACTATGAAGAAAGCAATTATATCAGATTGTGAAAGCCATTTTTGATTCAATTCAAAAGACAAATAATTCCAGGCTAATTGAATGTCTCGCTTTAAAAGCTCTTCCAATTGTCTCAAACTTTCGAAATCTCTCCATTCAACTAACAATACACAGAAATTTCAACCTAAGCACAGCGATTCCTGTACACTTTCTATTGGCGTCAAGTTGTCAAAAATCTTAAATTTGAGGGTTGTTAAAATTTTTGTTAGAGTTTCTCTCTTTGGAGTTTCGCCACGATGATTGGTGTCAAAATTTTGTTTGCAAAGAGGGTGGGTGGGTGCGATATTTTTAATGGGGTGTAATGGCAAAGTTATACGCTTGACAATTGAAGATGGGCGAAGCGGTGAGAGGAGCTTCGATCATAAATCAGACGCCTGGCGTTGTTCGGAAGTGACGTAGCACAGTCAGCAGTCTCGTAGCAGAATAGTGCAAGATAAGAGTGCTACATAATAGTTTACTAACAACTATATCATGGCTTTGCAAAATTCGTTAGTTGGAAAATTTACAAAAGTAAAATATATTTTTCCTCTGTGGGTGAGTTTTTGCACGTAATTGCTCTGGAGTTCCACTCACGCGAAGAGATATTTCAATTTAGAAAGAATTGATTTTTTTTCATTTCCATTCAGATACCATTCGTGTAATTATACATATCTACATTGAAATTGAATATACGAGTGAGATTTGTTTCAATAATTTAAACATGGAAAGTGAAAGACACGAAAAAATGCTTACAAACATGGTTTTCAACTCAAAGGAAAATGGGATGAATTCGTCATCATATTTTTAAATTCTTTATTTAAAGTACTGGCGCAATGATGCCAAGGAAAATAATCGCATTTTGTTCAAAATAAAAAGACACGAACGAAATGTCGTTGGTTTGGTTTATTTGAATTTTTGTCTCATTATTTTAAAAATAAAAATAATATCTCAGCTGGATATAATAAGATTGTTGTTTCTCAATGATCATTTGATAAAATCTATTAAATATTAAAATCGTTTAAGGGTGGCATTTTCATTCATCGATAAATAAACCATATCCTTAAGATATCAATTAAATAAATACAAATTTATCCATAAGATATATTATCCAAATTTCACTCTTTTTAGGTGAAAATATGAAGGTTTACATGTTAGAATGTTTAAATATGGTTCCCAACCGATTTTGGACCAGGCCCCACCTAGACATTTCTAAAATCCTAATGCACTCCTTCGTGATATTTAAATTTTAATTATTTAATTTCATCTGAAGGAAGCTTAAAAGGTCATCTTACAACAAAACTATTTCACTTTCAATCAAAAATTTTATCACCAAAAGGAAGGCTTGGTTCTTTGTTCCCCTTTACCAGGACTACTAGCCGACATTTACATGAATCACTTTGAATATAAATATATTACGAACAATACCCAAAAAAATAAAATAATATATTATGGAAGATATGTAGACGATACAATTATATTATTTCGTGGAACTACCCGACAGATTGACAATCCAATCTGAACAAAATTAACCAGAAAATAAAATTCACTTCAGAACACGAACTAAATGAAACAATAAACTTTTTAACACAACGATCACCAATGAAAATGGAAAGTTATCATACAATATATACAGAAAACCAACAACAACGAACACAATCATCCATAAAACAACATTTCACCCAAGAAACCAAAAAATGGCAGCAAAAGTCTAGTGTACTGAGCGATCATGTTCCCTCTTAACACCAAAGCTCATGAAGAAGAATTAAAGATAATTAAACATATAGCCATTACTAACGGATACAACAGCTCAATCGTAAAAAAATAATATCAAAATTACTAAAAAATCAATTTTTGCAACTTCACTAAAAGGAAACAAAAAATATATAAAATCAAACTCCAATAATATATTTAGTTTCACAATCACCAACTTCTTAAAGAAAAATAATTTCTATATCGCAATTTCAACAACCAACAACATGATGAAAATTCTTTAACCATTGGAGAACAATCAATATATAACGAAAAACAAAATCGGATACATAGAATTAAATGTGGTTCCTGTGAAAAATTCTACATTGGCCAAACTGGTAGATCTTTCGGAACAAGATATAATGAACATACACCCAAGAAACCTACTTCAGCAACAACTTTAAGTTTTACAAAACATCGTTATGACGAAAATCATCAATGCTTAAATTTCTAAACAAATTTTAAGCCACTACATATTTGCAAGAAAGGATCACATATGAGCACCCTAGAAGAATATGAAATATACAAAGCACACAAGCTAGATCCAAATAACATCCTTAACGACGAACTATATAAAACCAACGACCTATATGAAATTTGTTTACAACTGACCAAATAATCATTACCTGATGATTACAGTCAAAAACTGTTGAAACGCGTCATAATAAAGAAGAAATTGAGTCATAGGACGTATATTATTATTTATTAATTTTATAAAATATACATTCCAAATTTCGAAGCAATCTGAACAGAAGAAATTATATTCTCACTCACTAGTGTATCACAGTGGTACCTTGAAATACGAGTACCGTAGCACAGTGGTTTCCAAACTTTATTTTACCAAGGCTGTCTTAAAAATATTTGATCGTATGGTGTTTTTCATGGCGTACTTCATCATAATGGCGCTTCTCTTCACTTAATACAATACTACAAACAACAATTTTTATCCCAACTATATTAAATTGAAAACACCTCGATGTAAGTTGCTTTTTTCCTTTTTTATAATAGTTTTTTACTTAGTATCAATATTTAAAACTATAAAAAGATTTAAAAACCTTACGACAATAATATTAGAGAAGGGGAAATATTGAGTAAATATGAATGAATTCAAATTTTTCCCAAACGGTATACCGTACGTGCCCCTATAAAAGCTTAACCGTGTATACGCAACTCAAGTGGATTAATTAGCTTTTGAAGTACGAATAAGGTGTAATCAACATATGTATTTCAAATAGTGTTCAAGGAACAATTAATGCATTCGATTATTTTCTATTTACTTCAACTTCTTTATACCAACAATGAAGAAAAATTTATTATTAGATTAATAGTTCTTAATAAAGTAGGAACAAATTTTTTGCGAATAGATATCATTTGAAGTTTTTATTTTTAGAAAAAATATTTGGTAATTTATTTTAGAAAATGTGGCAATAACTAATTTTCTACATCCCATACATATAATTGAGACTTAAAAATAGCTTACATAAAAAAAAGTAAGTTATCGTTGGATAGGTCTTAAAAACAGAAACAAAATAATGTTAATGTTAATGTTTTATATTTGAATTGAAAATTAATGACATCTCAAAATTAAAATTTATAAATTCGTAGTGCAAAATTTAAAACAACAAAATAATATCTTAAAAGATTTTACTGTATTATTTTTCTGATATCGGAGGCATTGCACTTAACCAAAGATTCCATGTACGGAAAATTTAGAACCATCTAATTAAAAATATTATATGATTTGAATACAAAAACTATTAGAAAAAGAGAAAATAAAAGTATATTAAACTGCTTGCAAAATTTTTAATATAAAATCGTAACGGGCCGGATTCGGTTCGTGGGCCAGCATTCGCCCATTACAACACTAAACAGTTGTAAATTCTCAACAAAAAAAAAAGATTCTGTATGCAATAGTTATTCTGATACAATATATACTTTTAAAAAACTTAAATAACGAAGGGCTTTGATAAACGAAATCATTAACAACATTATATTTTCTCTTATTCTCCCTTCTGACTAAAAAATAATAATCCCCAACATAAATGCTCCTATCCCTATAACACCACAATAGAATCAATCTCGTTCATATGCATCAGAAAAAAAAATAACAGACGTAATTATTATCTGTGCATTTTCGTCTTGAATGAAGCGCCGATAAACGCGGGGGATTTCGGCCCCTTTTAAATATAAATACATAACGTCCCATTGTTGCTGTTTATACAATGAACGTGTTTCAAAATGTAAAAACTTTTTCACTTTAGTTATTTCCGACTTCCGCAATGCTGTATCCGATGTCTTGAGTGCAAAAATTAATAGCCAAGTGAAAAAGTGGGGTTACAATGAAGGAGTCAGAGACGTGGATTTAATTTTAATATTAAAAAAAATCCATGAATACAGTGTTCTTAGCATTAGTATTAATCAACATTAATAAAACATTCCTAGAGATTATTCCCCAAAAATATAAATTTGATTAATTTCCTCATGTTATTTTCTAACACAAAGTTAATTTTGTAACCGAAACTCTTTATTTTCAACATTTAATGATAAAAAGTTTCCAAAACATGTAAATTTAGTCATAAAAATCTATAAATACATAATAATAAAAATAAAATGCCAATAATACCAAAACAACAGCATTGTCCCAATTTCTATAAAAGAATACATGGTACTAAGGTAAGTACTGACGCCAAAAAGCGGTTTTTTGAGTTTTTTCTGTCTATTTGTTTGTTCCGACCAATCTCCGAAACGACTAAACCAATTTTGATATTACTTTAACAAGCAGATAGCTAATGTTATAAAATTCAGTTTTTAGGCAATTTTTATTTAAAAAATTGGAGTTCTGCCAAAAATAAATTATAACTACGGGATTAAAAAAAAATAATCGAGAAGTAAATAACATAGAAGAGTGATATATCTTTAAAACATATAGTGTAAATCTAAAGAACGAACAAGTTCATCTTCATCGTTCTGGAGGCCTCTCCTCAGAGTTCTTCTGCGCTGCGTACTAAAGGAACTATATTGCACCCCAGCTTTGATACTAGTTCCAGTTGATCAAGTTCAACTCTGAGAAAAATCTCAGCAGACAACCAATTAGAACTTATGTTTATAGTCCCCAATTCATGTTCAGGTGGCCCAAAAAAACTGAGACGCCTTTGAGTCATAGCTGGGCAGAGAAATAAATTATATCTATTTATAATTGTTGTATTTTTAATTAGTTTCTATAGGGGCATATATGTTTTAAATATTTGTTTTTAAAGTAACAGAAACACTTTTAAATATTTCAAATGAAGTTTTATTCTTCAACCGTTTCAATCTCTTCGATTCATAGATTTTATCATTTCATTAAGACATGTTTTTTTGCCACTTGCATTGGTTTATTCCCGGTAAATCATACACCAAACATTGTGTATTAATTATATTGTCATCAGATTTTCTATAAATAATAATAAAATGTCAAGGTTTTATGGATCAATGAATAAATTTGTTTGTGTATGTAGTAGATGGTAGTAGAGGAAGTTACAATACGTGACGAAACGTTGCTGAATTGAAAAAAAAATTGACATTAAAACTTGAAATTTTATTATTTCTGTTTACGCTATAGATATTCCTCAATGAAAGTATTATGAAAAACCAAAAAAAAAATAACAAAAAGCAAAGAAAAACTTTACAACTCTTATTATGTCACACAAACAAAGTCTTCAGTATTGAATTATTGAAATCAACAGTACGTTTGATGATCTTAAACCGTATTTTGTAAACATTTGTGTTATGTCCCTTTTTGAACCGCCAAATATGAAAACATTGTGTTTTCTAGTTTGTGTTAAATCGCGAATAAATCGGCTCATAATGAAAATTTAGCCATAAAAGAGAAAATTATACCATATTAGAATTGAATTAACAAAAAAATTGCGAATAAAATAAAAATCAAAGTAGAAAATGCAACGTCACTAGACTTGACGGTTCTAAAAGGGACATTAGCCAAAAATAGAAACCTTTGCATTTTTTCTGTTACAATCTGAATATTAATTCATTATTGCCGAGGCATATCCGCATCATCTACCTATATGATAGATCAAAAAGTACTTGTTTGCCATATATTTTCATAAATATCAGTCAAACTATAATTTAAATGTACTACAAATCAAGTTTATAAAAGCATTGTGACAAGGGTTCCATGATCCGTAAAAAATTTCACCAGTAATCCACAAGAAATAAAATGAAACCCCTGATTTAGTGTATCATATTTTTTATGCTTACTTCATTATTTATAAATTTTTTGTCTGGAAGATAATAAATTCATATTTACCACGATAAACAGTAGACCCAAAAAGAAAATGTTATCAGGATATCAAATCACGCCGGTGAAATCGCGGATATAAGCTAGTATTGAAATAAAAACGCCAAATAGTTTCCGCTTGATAATTCCAATATCATTTTTAAGCTTATTATGAACGTTTAAGTGTCTTTACAATATCGAAGTTTAAATGGAAAAAGATGTTTCAAGCTCAAAACGTAAGTTAAATGTTGTAGATATACATACATAGAAACAGAATAAAATAATGCTCTATATTTGTATAGGAAAAAGCTTTGCAGCGAATATGACGCCACATATCCATCAAATGTCAAACGCACACGTGTGTTATTATATTTTATTCATTTTCGCATGTTTTTGCTTTAAAAAACTTACATGCCACTCGGTTAGTATGAAAGGTTTGATTTTGTATATTTTGCTCACTTAGCTTTTATAAATTGCGAATTCGAAAATAAAAAGAGAGTGATTTGTCGTATTTTACAATTTATCCTTTAAAGTTTAATAAAATTTGTTTCACGTGAGAATTCGCTGCAAAAAAGAAATTTATAGTTTAATTTAAAATATCAGACTTCTTATTTTAAATTCGTTTTCAAATAATATTCAACTAGAAGTATTCTATAATGAATCAATTTATTTTTTTTTTTGCTTATAAAAACCATGTTGTAGTCTAACTATTGAGTTATAGGCTCTCAATGATTCTCAAACATTTGTGCCTTCAGCACTATCACGTGGAGATTTATCATGAAAAGTGGCGAAGAAGTTCCACCCAGCTTGTTCTCCAAAATCTTTGTCATGATAGCCAAATTTTACAAAATTCTTTATTATTCAAAGTGTAAAGTTGCAATTATACCAAAATTATTATTAATGCATTATTATTTATGTCATATGACTCAATTTTTTTATATAGTGGCCAACTGTCATCGTCAGGCGGTTTTTTTTAATTTGTCAATTTTAAAAAAAAAATCATACTCGTCAAAAATTATGCATTGACGGTTGTTTAGCAACTCTAATACTTCTGATATTCTGCATTGTCTCTCCGATTTTTTTTAATTGTAATCGATAATCTTTTACTTTAACTTTTAATTCAAAAGACTTTATTTCATTATACGAAATGAATCTAATGGTTCTATGATAGTTGCCCATTAGAAAATTTCCCACACGAAAATTACCCACAAAAAGTTGCGCACTAACATTGTTGCTCACATAGAAATTTACTCACCGAGAAAATTCCTAACACAGAAATCAACACACAGTGATATGTTTTCACAAGGAAATTAACCTTTAAATTACTAACTATCTAACAATAAACCAATGACTATCAAAGAAGTAGACCAAAACTAGTCGGCTCATTGGAGTAAATAGGCTACTTTTGATAATTAATCGAAGGTACGAGGATGACAAATTTCTAAAATCGAGAATCTATCCTGAAATACAGATCGCGGTATCGCTATCACCCGTGGTTAAAAACTGTGCTTACATTTCAAATCAAACAAGTAAGTAAACATTTTTATAGTATGATTTTTATTGTAATGTATCCAATTTCATTGAGTTATATCAAAAATTTGATTTATTTATACGATCAATATAATAGTTCTGTATTTCGTAACATTAATTTGTATCAATATGAAAGAAATAATTACATTTCTAACGATTTCAATTACACTGATCAACAAAAAAACTTTTTTTCTGTGCAACAAGAAAAATTTTGGCTGATTCTGTTAGGAATAAGGTCAAATAGAGTAGAATTAGTAGTCTAAACTTTTAGATACGAATAGTTTTATTGTTATATGATTTATTTTACTTTTCTTAAATTACAAATTATTTTAACAAAAATTAATTTTTTATTAATGTTTTTATATTAATATAAGTACTTCCTTATGATTTTCTCCTATATTTTGCATCAGCAACATCCTTCTATAATCCCCAGCAATAATCTGCCAGCATAGTTGGACTCCATTTTCCCTGGTATCGTTTTTCTATGGTAAAAATTTCTTGGTGAAATCTTTCCCCGTGTTCATCACTAACGGCACCCAAGTTTGGGGGAAAAAAGTTTAAATTTATAATTAAGTTTATAATTCTCTAAAAGTTCCTCGATAATAGTTTTATAGTCATTTGATCGGTGATTTCCAAGAAAATTTTCAGTAATTTTTATAAGTGCTTTCCAAGCTGGTTTTTCTGGACCATCGAGTTGTTCTTTAAGTATATCATATTTTATCACTTGCCTGATTTGAGGACCTACAAACACACCTTCTTTAATCTTAGTGTCACTGATTTTAGGGAATTTTTCTTTTAGGTATTGAAATCCAGCGCCATTTTTATCCATTGCTTTCACCAAGTTTTTTTTAACGTAATGGTTTTCCCTATCTCTACTGTCCCATTCACAAAGAAAACAAAAAAGTTTTGTATACCCAAGTTGCAATCCTAATAAAAGGGCAACAACTTTTAAATCTTCGCAATTATTAGGGCTAATTTCAGAATATGGATTGCCTTAGTTTTCTTGTAACTGTTTTTCTTTGGTAAATCAAATATTGTTTTCATTAAGTATGAATTTTCTTCTAAATATATTTTATTCTTGCCTTTGGTAAATTATTAAAACAATAATGAAAATTTTGAATATATGGTTTTCTCTATTTAAAAATTAAAATAAAAAATAAATGAGTTTTTAAATCATATGAACATTAAATTATGCAACAAAATTAAGGTATTTAAATATTTTTATACTTATTTTGATTATTTTTAGCTTTTAGCTGTTTGATGTAGCTTTTTTATGAACTTTTGTATTGAAAGTACAAATAGGAAGTTTTTGCGTTATTTGCCTATTAACTTCACTGAAAAATAACGAAACAATTCCTTTACAACTTTTTTATATAATTCATAAAAGCATAAAAGGAAAATCAGTTGCAAAATAAACATATATTTAGTAAGCAATGAAAATCTAGTGAGCTTTAATGACTCGTTCAGACCTTTCATCTAGAATTTCAAATAAGGGGTGAACTGTTCGTAAACTAGTAGTTAGAAGAGTGAAATTTGGGGAGAGGTGAATGTGTAAAGGGGCAGGGAGCAAATGTACAGGATGGCATTATATAAACGAAAACCACTTTGGAATCGTTGCATCACTCATATAACTCGAAATATAAACTTTAACTAGGCAATGAAACTAAAAGCTTCCGTTTAGTTTTCAAGTATGCACAACAAAGATATAGCCATATATGGCCGTATATGAGCCATATGCCGAATGTGATAGTCGCGAAATATTCCTGGAACATATAATTTACATATGAGGAAATTATAGAAATATATATAGTTCCCTCCTACTTCTTTAATGCGATATGCAGGCGAGCGTGAAACAAGCCGCGAAATATTTTCGGGAGTAATTAATTGAGGTTTGGATTGTGCCCTCTGGAATACATTATTCTGTGCAGAAGATATTAGAAACTTCTTATAATTAGTTGGAAACTTGTTAATTTAATAGACTAATAGACATTTATGTTTTTGTTTAATTTTGTTTTCTATTTCAGTATGTTAGAGCTTTAATTTTTTTGGTTATAAAGAATTTAATATTCGAAGTGGCTTTAATTATTAAGACATTGTCATATTCTGCGTAGTGAATTATTATAAGTTTTGATTTTGAACGATGGATTTTAAGTATATTAAATCTTTTTTAACTAAAATTATCAAAAAAGAAAGAGTTTAAAATGACCATAAATTACCATAAAATAATAATTTCGTTTAAGTACCTATACAACTTCAGATTTCTGATTAATTTTATCATTTATTTCTCTGTTTATGTTTAAACAGAGTTTAAATTAGTTTATGTTAATGTTTATGTTTAATTGATCTACTTTCAATTGAAGTGTAAGAATTTTCTAGCAATCTTTTCAGGTACTGTTAAAACCGTTTTTAATTTTTTTAAACTACTTGTTCTTATTTCTTTATTGACACTTTTAAGCTGTAAAACCGTCACCTAGTAAAAAAACCGTCTACGTGAGACGGTGGAGTAGAACAAAATGCGATCTTTCTTAATGATATATAACGATAAATTCATAAAAAGATATAAAAACTATTCATAAAGCTTTCGTATGGATGATTTAAAACGTAAAAAAGGAAAAAATTAAAAAATTAAAAAGAAAGCATTAAACTTAAACAAAACCTACGAAACATTTTGGTGCTTTGTGACTATTGAAAGTTCCCTATGCAATACTAATTTAACGGTTAAAGCTTTCTACAATTATAATAAATTCGAAAAAGAAATACGCCAGTAAGTAGTGCTTTCGACGTTCAACAGTTCAAAAAAAAGTTTTTGCATGCATATTTTTTGGAAACAATTTAAAGGAAAAGCTCGATTTTTCTGCCATCAAATGATGTTTTATTGTTGCTCAAGTGTTCGAAATCAATTAAATATTAAAACCTATATTTAATCCAATTCTTTCATGTTACTTTTACTTTAAATAAAAGATAATTTAACAGTCGCATATTCTTCCCTTAATTGATATTCAAAATTAAAGCTCAGAATGATTCATTGAAGCTTACGATGTATATTCACTGCTTATTATACGCTTAAATTTGCAACAGTTAGTACACACTTTATGATTTATTACTTTTTTGAAAACAGTTTTCACAAAGAATTGTTTTATTACTATTTAATGAAATGCAAGAAAAAATTGTTTTTGAAATAAAAATGAATTAAAAAAAAATATAGAATGAAAATGCAAGAATAAAATATGTTCAGTGATCAAAAAACTTCTACAATATTTGTCCGGTCCATATATTG
This sequence comes from Sisyra terminalis, assembly GCA_958496175.1. NCBI lineage: Eukaryota > Metazoa > Arthropoda > Insecta > Neuroptera > Sisyridae > Sisyra > Sisyra terminalis. The sequence continues at coordinate 33,760,995 of OY292277.1, read as the reverse complement.
ACGTTTAACATGAGCTATGGCGTCCGGCAATCATATTATATGTAGTCCGTATACGGAGTCCATATTCCAGTTTTATGTAAATATTTTCTTTGCATCCTGTCGAATTTGTAAAAAAAATTTTGACCGGAGATCAAAAGTATGAAGTTTAGATAAAACACTAATCTGTATAAATAGCACACTGTAGAATAAATGACAATCCGCACTAGCAGTAACTACAAGCGCCATCTACGTGAGTACAAATTCGGAATGAACTAAGCAAAATGCAACAGCGCCTGTTTGGGAAGCGTTGGATAAGAGACCTATATATGTCTGTCTTCCCTGGTGTGGACAACTGAAGCAATCAAAGCAAGTAAAATGAAACCGCTTGTTTCAAGTGCTTATTTGTGCAGACTAGCACTCATCGGCATTCAGTCGCCAGCTGTTGTTTTTAGTTATTATAAAATCTATGCCTACGTAGACGGCACTTCGTACGCCACATTAGATGGTCAAATTTCTACAGCTCACCCTTCCTAAAGCTCACGAAATATATTTACAACTAACTATACGCTTGATTTTGCAACGGATTGTACTCATTTTTAGTACTTTTGTGCTTTAAAAGTACTAAAAATATTTTACTGAAAATATTTTATTTCTGCATTTTAATTCTCCAACAAGATGTTATTTTGCTAGGCATTGTTTCTGAACTGTTACACCTTTTAAGTGTTTACAATTACTAGATGTACGAAGCTTTTCATTGAATTGTGCCCTAAAGATTCGAAACGGACATTGCTAAATTTTTATTTCAAAAACAATTTTTTCTTGCATTTCATTAAATAGTAATAAAACAATTCTTTGTGAAAACTGTTTTCAAAAAAGTAATAAATCATAAAGTGTGTACTAATTGTTGCAAATTTAAGCGTGCAAAATAAGCAGTGAATATACATCGTAAGCTTCAATGAATCATTCTGAGCTTTAATTTTGAATATCAATTAAGGGAAGAATATGCGACTGTTATATTATCTTTTATTTAAAGTAAAAGTAACATGAAGAATTGGATTAAATATAGATTTTAATATTTATTCGATTTCAACCACTCGAGCAACAGTAAAACACCAATTAATGGGGGAAAAAAATCGTAATTTGAAAAGTGCTTAAAATCGAGCTTTTTCTTTAAGTAGTTTCCCAAAAAATATGCGTACAAAATTGAACTTATGAAAAATGTTACTATTACCAATAAACGATTTATACAAGTAAAGTAAAACTTTTTGTGCCTAAGTTCTTAATTTCTCTTCTCAATAATTTTCATTTGAAACCCAAGGAAATAAACTCCCACTTTAATTCACAATAGCAGGATTACAGGGAAATTGAGACCATTTTCCTAAGAAACCTATTCGACAAAGATGTACTTACACCACTCTCTAACCACCACAATTAAAGGGCAATTTCAGGAGCTAAAGTCTCCACAAAATAGCCACACAATCTCCTGGTATATAGTTTATGCAACAATTTATTTACTCATTTCTTACCATATTTGCGCATTATATGCATTATATGCAAAAAAAATTTAAAATGAGTGGAATTAATATAGCAAAACTAAAATGTTTGTTGTTCTATAGTGTGGAATTATAATTAAATTAATTATATCATTTTAATAAATACAATTTTCATTAAATACCACTAAAATGGAAAATGAGTTGCGTTTTCAACGAACTGATTATTTATGCGGTTATAAACAGCTCTATCATCCATTAAGAGCAAAACAGCCACATTTGCTTTCATTTATAATTAACATTTTTTCGTCTCTTTTTTGTATTTTAATTTTTTCACATAATATATAGACATAAACGTTAATCATCATTAACATCACAGCTTTTGAGCTTTTTATATTATTTATATATTCTTTTGAGAGGCAAGATTTTTATATTAAAGAAAGTGAATATTACACACAGAATATATAAAGTGAATTTTTTCTCCCTTGTTTTTTCATCTTTTTGTAGCTTTTAATTCGAGAAAGTAGTTAAAGCCTTACGATATCAAAGAGTTTCTCCTTTTTCCGTTATTTATATCATAGCTTTTTTCATACAACTTACATAATTAATATTTTTTTTTGGTGTAAATAAATTGTTTAAATGTGAGAAAATGTATGAAACTTACCTGCTGCTGGTGATAATTTGGTGACGACACCCCATCGATGTTTCCACTGAAAAGAAAAAAGAAAAATAGAAAGTTAGTTGACTGATTAATTAATCTTTTAATTATTTTCCGACTTGAGATTTCTAATTAATTGATTTTGCTTTGATAAAAAAATGAGCTTTTAGAGAAAGTTTTCTGTAAAAAGGGGCTATTAGCTGATCAATATTTTAAAAATAGAATTCTGTGAAAAGCTTTTTGCAGCGTTATTAACTTGTAAAGCAGAAGTTCTGTGACTATTTGCTAGATTTTTCTCTTTGAAGAATTTTTAATGGAAATGTGAGGTGGTTGGAAAATTTACTCATAATATGTTGTGAAAAGTTCTACTTATAAACTTTTGAAAATGGAGGTTTCTAATAAAGATATCATAAAATAAAAATATGTGTGTGTATGTTTATGTATTATGTATGAGTTTAGAAAGTTATACTTTTTTGGCGTGAATTAATTTTTTTTTGCTTTTTATTATTTTTATGTGGTAGGAATTAAACCCGAAGGGTTCCTGCCTACAATAGTCCAATTTCATGAATTAAGATTGATATTAAAGTTTTCCAAATAACTTAGAGTTTACTTGTGGCCGAGTGGTCAAGGTGATTGCTCCAAAATTAGCAGATGTTGGGTTCGAATCTCGTATCAAGCAAATTTTCAATATTTCTCGGTTACGGATTTTTAATGACCTTAGGGTCGTTAAAGAACTTAGAAGTTGTAAAAGCAACGGTAAATAGTAATTAAAAAAAATATTCAAACTGAAACAAACAATCGACAATTATCACATTATTCTTTACATAACTATCAATATAAAATTTAATTTATTATTTTGTTTGGTTTTTGGGGTCCTTTTTCCCAACGTTAAAGATAAAACAGTAAATTTGAAACAGTATTTTTAATTTTTTACTTTTAATGTTTAATTTGTTGGGGGGAAAAAACTACTGCGCTGGTACTCCAACTTCTAAATTCTTTTTAATATTAAAGTGTAACAAAGTTTAGGAAGCAACATAGAATTTCATGTATAATTCAATTTCGGTTTCTATTTATTTCAAAACTATACCAGTGAAAGAAATTCTTTTAAGAAATCCAATATTACTTTTCAGCCATTATCAACCATTGTCTATGATACCATGATTGATTGCTATCAACCCACCACTAGGATTACTTCAAATTATTTAAAGAATAAACATTCACAACAATAAATTTTAAAAAATCAGTGTCAAAGAAAAGTTTTTGATGTCAAAATATTATCAAATTTCATACGCTTGACTTTGTTCCAATATTTTCAATAATTTGATTGTAAACGATACTTGGTCCTGTCCCCACTTAGGGGGGAATCTAGGGAACTGTGGGACTAGGATCGCCACAGGAGGATCTGTCCCATAGAGAGTATCCTCGTAAAAACATACGAACCCAATGTATGCGTCACCAATTTTACATACTTAAATATAATCTTATAGCTAAAAGCCTATCCCACTATCCAAGCCATCAAATGTACAAGTATTACTCCAACAAAAGGTTTTCCTTAATAAAATAAATAAACCCAAATCTCTTCATATAAGAGTCATCTTCCTGGAAAGGACAATAAACATAACACATCAATTCCCCACAAATGACGAAGAGCTTAACAACCGCCTCAAAGACATTTAAAGAGTTATTACACCAAATTGGCAAAAAAGTGGGATATGATGCCAGTTTATCTTAGAAAATTTAAAGAAAAAGTAGGAAATCGGAATACAAAGGAATTAGTAGGGGGACTATTAGAGGACTAAGCCACCTTGTTCCGATTAAAAACGGATCACACGAGGGTGACCCATGATTGGGTTTTGAGAGGTGAGAAACCAAAAATTTGCTGCTCATGTTTGCGCATCCTGGATGCCAAAGAAGTACTGTTTGAGTGCAATGGGATACTGTCCAGGAATAGAACTCTGGGAAGGGAAAATCTCAAACCATCAACATTCACCGCCCAGAACATTTAACAGATTCTAAAAAGAAAGAAAATTGACTGATATGAGTGATAATTTTACTCCAATTTTAATTTACCTGCCTTTTAACTTACACCAGAATCTCATTATCTTGTATAATTTATATTTCATAAAAACATGTTCACCTAAAGCAATTGTAACTACATCAAAGGTGCATATAACATAAACCGCTGAGAGAAAAACGACTATTTAACACTGCAACTGATTTATAACCGATTTATGATTAATTCATTCACCAACTTTAACTGAATGTTAGCTGTTAACTGATTATTCTTTATATGTGGTCAAGCTCTTTTATAACGACTCAGACATGCTTGTCGATCATCCGAACTCCAGATTATTCCAACTCGAGCACATTCTACCCTAATTTTGACTGTCTTCCCTTTTTTCTCTTTAGTTTAAAATTCTCAAAGAAAAATCTAGATCATCTTTCATCTCATTGTTCTTGGCTGCTCCCCCTTTATTTATTTTCATGCTTTGGTGAACCAGATGGACACACACATAGACATTTAATTCTTAGGCACGTAGTAAACATTCCAAATAGAAATCAAACAGCAAACTTACAAGTAAGAAATGCGCCTTACATAGTGTAAATTGTCTTCAAGTTAAATGATTGTACTATTATAAAGATTTTATATTCGCCACTTGGACACAAAACCCTTAAAAAATTGCTTAAGCTTTAAAGTTTACATTAGTTGATTTTATATATTAAAAATATAAATTCTTTATTTTATTATGAAACTGTTCCATATAAGTTCTGGTATTTGTGTACAATTTTAGAGGTTTTATATTCAATCTGTTTTATACTGAGCAAACTTTCTAATAAATCGAGAATATAATTGATGGTTCCATTACGTTCTATTCTAGCGATTCACGTTAAAACCATTAAGTTGCAACGAACCTGTAAACCGGGATTCGATTTCATGATGAACTATGACACCAATTTAATATAATTTATATTTAATTAAGTTTGGAAATATTGAATTTTGATAGCTCGTAGATTACATACTCATTGGTATACTCGGCAATGGATACTCGTGCAGATAAAATGCAGATTGAAAATCCAATATAGAAAAGCCATAAATGTAACCAAAAGAAAAAATACCCCCACAGCAGAACCGTAAAACTCTTTATTTCCTTATTCGTTTTTATTCGATTTGATATTCTAATATTTATATATGTAGTATAAAAGAATCAAACTGTAAAGTTTAATTTAATAATAAAACGACTTTTATTATTCAAATTTTATCTCTATATTTGGTTGTTTTTATAGTAAAACAAGTTTTATGTCATGTCTATTAAAATGTTTCATTTTACAATAAAACTATTTCGTTATTTATGGAATAGAAATAAATGAGAAACGAGCGATATTTTATTACGAGTAAAATGTTACCCGATATCGACTGGAATTAATAATTAATGCTAACTTATACCTAAGTTATTTGAGCTTCACGTTGATTTATTTTCCAACTATGACCAAAATTGAAATAAATGTCTAGTAAATTCTTGAATTCGTTCATTTTGTGTCAGTAAACTATACTCGTGTATATGAAATATGTGAAACCCATTTATAAAATCCTATTCGAAGAAATATGAAATGCACATTTTGTGAATTCTTCGAGCTCATATTCATTCAATGTTTTTATTCGCTCGTATCTTCGCCAGATATCTAAGGGAAATATTTGAATTTCCCGCGAAGCATTTTTGATATTGTCTTGGAAAAAAGGGTGAAACGAATGGGGAGAGGAGAGTGTTGGCAAATGTATGCAAATTGACGTTAAAACTTGGCCAAACTTTTAACATAAGAGTTTTGATTTAAGCTCGTTCTCGCATTTATCATTATTAAAGACGGTCATATATCTGACGTTGGCTCTTTTTCCTTTGTTTTCACGACCTCGAGGAAAGGGTGACAATATGGGCGTTACGGGGTTGAAAGACAAGGAGATGGCGTATAAAGTTCATTATGATAAATTTGAGCGTTTTGAACATTTTGGCTTAGTAATTTATTAGAATATATAAACTCCGTTATGATAATCACAGTGATTTAGTGGGGGGAAATTTTGATTTAGAAAAATTGCGGGATTTTTTAAAATTTAATTTCGTCTCAGACGAAATATTTGAACTTGACCTCGATTGTTTTACTAAAGCCTAATTTGAAATTATAAGTTCAAGGTTTGTCATATACCTTGAAGACAAAAGCACAAGGAGTAATTGAACCATTTATTACGTTCAAAAAGTTCCTAACCCCAACCAAGGGGGTATTTTTTTTAAATACATCTTATTTTTTTCCTTTCTCCATTGCCCATTTTTATTCGTTTTTCTCAGCAATATTTATCCATTTCAACACCCAATCGTTCCAAAACCTTCTCAATTTTTGTTTTTAAATTTGAAAAAAAATAACCTGATGATTAATCTAAGGAATAACCGGGCACGAAAGTCATTCAAACTTTAATCATCTAATGTTACATCTGATCAAATTATGTTAGACCTAAATATGTTGAATCGGTTCACAAAAGATTCTAAGATCCTCTATTGTCACTCAATGCCAAGACTAGGATTTTAGAACAAAATTTTCGTCACTTTTTTGATGTTTTCATCCTTAACAGAAGTAGCTAATCGATTCGCAAGAGGAATGCTTTCTATAACTTCACAACTCTCACTAAATGCTATTCAAATATTTCCATTCCTCAATTGAATAGGCTCCCCAAAACTTCTGCAAAAATTTCTGTATGTAATTCCGTAGCTGTAATTCCCCTGGAATCAAATTTCAAGGAAACATCTGGGTTAACTTTATTTCATAGTAAAAATCACCAGACGAGCTTTCTCGTCAAAATGTCAAAAACAAATGGCTGCCAAACCATCATTTATGAACGTTATCATTTACAAACCCCCAAAAAATTGAAAATGTTTACCTACACTTTTTATGCGAGAGGTTTAAATGAACCAGTTTGAGTTAAATTTGATCAGTTGGTATGGTCTGGGTGATGGGACAAAACAAAATAACTGACAAAACAGACTAATAGTTACAAAACTCAAAAAACACATATGTGCTTCACTACTCGTGAATTTAAAAAAAATCGCTTTTTTTAAAAAATATCACTAGAAATGCAAAAGAAACTGAACCTAAAGGTCTTACTCTAAAATTTTCTGTTTTGTCTCTGTTCTGTTCTGTCTAATGTTATTCAGGATCAAATTCAACGTATTCGAATTCATATCACGAATCGACATACTCTAATACTCTATATCAGATCCGAATTTATTACCAACTTTGGAATTCTCGATCCCACTACTCAATAGTTGAGAAAGAGTACAAATCTCTAATGTGCAAGCTCGAATAAGAATGTATTTATTGTACTTAAATACAGAAGGTGAAAATTGATACATCTCTTCCACTTTACCATTTTAGAGCGATGTTTTGGATTTAAATTATTACAGCAAAATAAAATTCGTTCAATCATCTAAATATGTACAGCAATGGTATTTCTACAATATAAAAGTTTAATATTAAATGAGTAAGTCTTAAATTGTGGCTGTCAAAAGATAGTAGGTACCGATAGAATCTTTATTCTTACTCATTACAACATATTTCCATGGTATATCTTGTATGAATTAAATGAAACCAAACTTCGTCATTACGAATTACCCAACGTTTTAAAGCTTTTCCCGAAATTTTCTTGTTTCTGTCGATGGAAAATCGCTTGTATAAGAATCCTTTTAGTTTGAAACGGAAAATTGACTTTCACACTCAATAAAAATATGAGTGGAGAACGTAGAGTATGCTGTTTTGATTTTTGGTATTTTGGAAAAATCGGCGGACTAGGAAAGCGTAAGAAATATTATCTTTACACTTCAGAACATAGCATTTCAGAACATCAATTTCAAAAATTTACCATGATATAATGAAAAAACTTGACTATCACAATGAAAATTCGAAAACGATGAAAATTCATGAGAGAAAAGCGTCTAAACTTTAAGTTAAATTTTTGGTACTTTGGAAAAGACAGGGAAAACACCAATTAAGTAAGTAAAATAAATAGTACATAGATTTCTATTTTGCTTCAATTTTCGGAGTTTGTTACTTGTTTTATTACTGTACTATAATTTTCAAAATTTTCCAGCATTTTTGTCTCCATATGCCACTTAATGTTTTATGATTTTATATCCTTTCCTATTTAATTAAATTTTCAAGATTTATTTAATACATTTAACCTGTTTTTTCGCAAACAAAACGAATTTTTTCACTAACCCTTGCAGATTATCTTCCACAGGTAAGCAAAGAAAATACTCGAAAAATTCAAACTTTTGTTGGCTTATCAGTACAGGATTCAAAAAATCAATTATAAAAACAAAGCTATGGCTTATGAAAAGGATAAAATTGTAAAATTAGAGTAATTTATTGATTATTTTTTATATAGCGAAAGAAATTTTGAAGAATTTAATTTTAGATTTAAATATAATACGATTTATAATTATGCCTTATTCAATGCAATCAACGCAGAAAAGGATTTGGTTTTCGATATATAAAGCATTTATCAATGTTTTCGATCAGTTATAATTACCAGTAGAATGAAATTTGATGGGAATTGTCATTATTTTTAAATTATATATTTAAAAAGACAAAATTTTGTTCGAAAATAAATAATTTTTTATTTAACTGAAACTAACAATTGATATTTTAAAATGGTTTATTTTTTTGGTTGACTTGGTTCTCTTTAATAAATTAGCTTCCGTTTTTAAGACATCTGATTTTTTTCCGAGACTTTCGAAGCATGAATTACTTTATATACACTATACAGTATATTATTTACTTATATATCTTACGTATATAAATCTCGACAAAATGATTATCCCAAAAAAAATTGAATTCTAACTGTCTTTATTTTCCAGCAAGTTATAAAAATGGTTATTTGAAAGAAATCACGTTCCTATGAATCATCTTCTAATTTAATATTAAAGCTACGTCAACGATGTTAATTTGACGTCTGATACATATTATTCTATATTTGTTTATAAAGCTCATTTTAGCAAGCTTTTTTCCATTGGAAACACTTTATGTTAAAAGCACGCAAAAACTCTTAATTCTTCCATTATGCAAATAAAAACGTAATAATTCACTTACCTCCAAGGAAAAATGGAGAAAAGGTCTTTAAATTACACCTCAATTGAATTAAGATTCTTTAAAATGGACTAATAAAATTCTGTCCCGTTTCCTCTGAATCTTTTCACGGCAAATTTATGATTTTCCCAGATAAAAACGTACGAACAACATTCAAATTTTGTCGGAAATGACAAAGAAAAAACTATTCTTACACCGTTTTTGTTCTTATTAAGTGTGACAAGTATTGTTATTATTGTTTTTCGTATGAAAAACTTTTACATTATTGTATCTGTGCTTTCAGCGGCCGTAAGCGTTACGGAAAAACAAAGAAAATTTCTTTCTGCTTCTTACATTATCTTCTCTAACGAATGAAAAATGATTTTAAAGCGTCGTTGAAATTCAATTATATCATTTTAATATTATCCAGGTTCACCACTGATACTTAGGGATGGAAGACGCAAGGGGTTGTTAAATATGTGTTCGGTATGGATACGGAGATATCAGCGGGTTTGTAAAGGTTTGAAACCATAAAAGCAAAAAAGGGTTGCATTTTCAGGGAACGGACGAGATGAACTCCCTAAGAAAATGAATTATTACAACTTTCTAAACTGGTTATTTAATGTTTGGAGAAGGGATTTATCAAAGTAGGCGTTTGAAAGAGCTTTTTTTTGAGACAGGTTATTTGAATAATAAAACACTGTCGCCTGTTGTAGCTTTTATTTAAAAAAAAATTAATGGTGGATGTTTAATTGTTTTGAACTTGTTTATTATGCGAAGCTTTGCTTTTAAGAAAACTTCAATCATTTTAAATTAATTTGGTTTATTTTTGAAGTTATACTTCTTTACCGGCGTTTTGAAAAAAAAAATAATGAGAGAGAATTGTTAAAAAAATGACGCCTTAAAGTAACAGTATGAAGTTGTTCGCAAACGGTTAGTGGAAAAAAACGATTCTAGCGGACGAATTCTGGCCGATTTTGAGAGTGTTATGCATAGTAGTAAGACGACTAAAATACAGTCAAATTAAGTCAGCACTCGCACATGTTTCGTTTATTGGCTAGGGAGGAAGGGGCAATCATCCCGAACAATCCCGAATCATATACGAAGTTATAGCTAGCAAACATAAAAATATACTGCCATATACACTTGACAGTGTATGTATTTTTTCTTTAAAGCGGTTAGAACTTTTAGAACATGGAGAAGATCATTGCACTATATATTTTTGAATTTTACAGTCTAAAAATATCCATATTAATACATATCTAGTGATTTTCCTTAAAATATTTACCGCCAATACTGCCACAACTGAAAAATGGTAAAAATTAGCAATTGATTGAATGAAATCAAAATTACTGTTGAAACCATAGCATCAATCATTTAGTTCAAATTTGAAACAATGATGGTATTTCACTCACACGTATGTGTTTTCAATATTTATCTACCTTTGCCGAAATATATGCATACATATTACTTACGTTTGTCTATAATTCTTATAGTGACAATTTAAAACATTTAAAAGAAAGATATTTTGCATTAATGAATCTTATTTTCTGGATACTTTTTAATATTTGATTAACACCAACAATGTTAATATTTTGAAAGATATTTTTCTGAATTTATTCAGTGTAATATTCAAAATAATGTAATAAAAATCGAATGGTACATTATATTACATTATATTTTTTTTATAATAATAATATACAATAACTAAAATATACAATAACTGTTGTATAAATATAATTTTTAGGGTATCACTATTTAGGACTATTTATACATATCTAAACATGATATTTTATAGCGACAATCTACTTGGTAATGTTTTTGATATATGGTAAATGTTTTTGATAAGTATTTGTCAAACATGTGACCCAATCTGTTAATTCGATTAAACGGTTAGTTATTATAATATGTAATATATATTTTGGATAAGTAACCAAATGTGTAAACGTATAGTGTCTATGTATAAATAGCCAATCATAATCTTTTATTTGAAACCCAGTTACATTCCGTGAAATATTCACAACCCAACAATGGACGCAACTGAAAAATGACAAAAATTACTGGTTGAATGAAATCGAAATGACAATTGAAACTAATGACATGGTAGTTCAAATTTGAGCCAATAATTACTATATTTGTATTCCACTAACATGGATGGCTTTAAAACTTTATATTCTTTGTTCTTGCCTTTGCCGCAACACATACGTTTTATTATTATGTATTTTGATATTAAAAGTAATTTGTGTTTAAAATTGTATCATATCTTAATAATCAAAGATCTTATGACTGATGTGCTAGTTCACGAACTGCAAAAAGAGGCTACGGCAGTGGATTAGAAACCTATTTTAACTATACTAAAAAAGTATAACTTCTCACGCGCGTACATAAGTACATACAATGTTTTTTTTTTTGGATTTTCTTTTATTTTCTATAAATCTATTTACTAAATTTTATTTATGTTTTTCATTCGTTTCATACTTTTCTACTGTAGTCAAAGGCCTGTTATGGTTGACATTTGTTATTTTTTGTTGATATGACTAATGAATTTAGTTGATAATGGGTTCATTCATGGATAGCCTCAAAAGATGAACACTTTTACCATTACGGTGTTCAAGCTCTACTCGAAAATATGGGAAAAAGTTGTAACAAACGATGGAGAATACTTTAAATAATACATTTGTAACAATTTCTTTACAAAAAACGTTTGTTTGAGCAATTCCATTAAACTCTATCTGTTGTATAAAATAATTAGATTGATAGTTAAGAAGTAGTAGAGACCGAAAATATTTTTCTTCGAAAAAAAAGAATAAAATAGTACCCATATATCATTCTTTATATTATTTATACGAAAGGAAAAATAATATCACAAAAACATCTTTTGAACACATCAACTTAAATCTGAGCAATGTTAAGTAGAAACTCTCGCTATATTATAATGATGCGAAAAGCTTAAAGCTCCCAACTGGAGACCGTCTTAAACGTTAAAGGAAAAGCCTATAAAGATTTTCTTTTCAACCATTAGACTGATCATTAACGAGACTACATCAAAACTATCGTAAGCTCAAAAAGTAAATCCAACGATGATACATCAAATCACTACAGAGCTTTTTAGAAATCAAGAATATTTTCGTTGCGAAAAAATCTGAAAATGACACAAATGGTTCATAATGCACTTGTTACCAAGTAAATTAATATTGCCGAGTTGGAAATGAAAAGATTGAAAAGTTTTTCGTGCTGAAAAGTTTCTTGTTTATTTTTTTTTAATTCATATTTTCTGAACGGAAATTTAAACGAAAGAAATTAATTAGTTTTACAATAAAAGTTTTATCCGTCACTTTCTCTGTCTACGTTAAATTTCTGTATTTGAATTAGCCGTGGAAATGAAAGTCGGTTTCGGCATTATTTATTCAAAGCTTAGTTTCATGAAAGTATTAATCGGAAACTTTGTTATTGATTGAATAACATACGTTTGCTTATTGAAAAATGCAACGTTTTTCCGTTTTTGTATTAAAGAATTTTGACGTTAATTTTCCATTTTAAATTATTTTTTTTTTATATTTTATTTATTTCCAATATTACTTACACTGCCACTAACACCACAATATACACTCCTAACAAATTATGATAAAATTTCATAAAACAAATGGTACATGCAAAAATTTTATATAATTTATCTTTTGAATCTACAATTTTAACAAAAACCTATTACCTATTTGTTTTGCTATTTTATTTCTATTATTCCTTTAAAATAAACGGAAGTGAACAAATTTCTAGTATTATCCTTCATTTGAGTCTTAAGAAAAAAAAATTTGGACTCTTTCTTTACTCTCCTTACTTTATTAAAAGGAAGAAAATTTGTTTGCTTTCATATTCAAAAATCGTTAAGAAATAATCAAGTTACGATTAAAGATTTCAAAAGTGTTTTTATCGCCCTACCTAAAAAATAGTAAATAGATCTTTCTTTTTTTAGGTTTGATCTCGTTTTTAGAAACGCTTCGTTATTATTTACAAATGTATGACGTCATTCATAATTAAACCGATTTCTTCTGTATTTTCTTTTATTTATCTACTAGTTTAAGTAGTGATTAATGATAATGTTTAAAAGCTTATTATTTATACCGTTTTAGAGATTGAAATGGAGAAAAAAGCTGTGCAAGCTGATAATAGAAAACTACCTTTAGTAGATGAACTTTTGGCAGCGAAATTTAACCCATAAATGCTCACTGCCCCATTTTTGGGGCGGTATTTTTTTTCGTAATGTGGTTAGTTGAAACAATTTTTTATTGTAAATAATGGTTATTTTAAATACAAAAATGGGGAATTTAAAATTACCAAAACTGTATTATTTTATTAAAAAAATTTCACAGAATATGTTTTTTTACATTCCTTACACTTATTAAAAACAAAAATTGATAGCAATTTCATCAAATGAAAAAGTTGAGCACATATGGGTTAAAAATGATAAAATTATTTAATCACATTACTTGGTTAACAAGTTATTCATTTGATACAAGAATTAGCAAAAAAAACTTGTTACATTACTGCAATAACCAAATAATACCCACTACCCAAATAACTTGCATCAAGAAGATCTTCACACACATTTGATTTATCTAATAAGGTTTATTTAATAATAAATCGGTTTTTAAGATACTTGAAACAGAAAAAAATTGCTTCTCCAGGATTTTTGTCTATATACCTATATTGTATCACTATGCACCACTTGTAACCATCATTATTAGTGCAACAATTTCCAATAATGGTATAAACGATATAAACGTTATTTCAGTCGCTTGTCGTTTACTTTGGTGTGACGTCACTTGACCTGCGCCATAGTGAATACTGCGGTATGCTGGATCCTTTTTTTTTAAATCATATTTTACTATTGATTTCTATCATTAATAAAACGGTTCTCCAAAAAATATTAACTATTGTTTACTTTTCAACTCTGTACTTTACTATATGTTGTAATAAAAGAAAATTTTTCTACTTTTCTGAAGACTTGTTTAAAAATACAGATCAGAATATATTTTTGGTGTACAGAATTGATATAATCCACCATGAAGCAAGTCCTAGACACAGAAAAGTGGCCTCCAATTTGTTTTAAAATTTAGTCCAGTTTTGTTGTTTTCTTATAAATTTTTAATGATAATATGAATTTGTGAGCAAAAGTTTGTAGTTAAAATATCAAACAGTTTTGGTGAATAATATTTTTTTTTTACTAAGTTAATTTGTAGTTTCTTATATTTTTCACCAATCATAAATCGGTTTTTGTCCTGTTTTATTACATGCATATCAGCCTTTCTATCAACCTTATTAGAAACCCACCTATTCTTAAAAATATTAAAAAAAGTTATTAAGGGCATGTAAAAACATATGAATTTTAAATGCCTATTTTAACAGAGTAATGTTTCAGTTACTTTATAGTATCATTACCAACTATTTTCTTCCGGTTACAATAGGTTTGATGACAGTTAACAAAACTAATGAAATTTTGTATTTCTTTTAATTAAACTTGAGCCAAGGAACACGAAACGCGCATTAATTTATTTATTAGGAGTGATATTAATTAGTATTTTGATAAAATAAAGCTTTAAAATAAAGTAATTCGCTAAGATATTCTAAACACCAATCAGAATCGAGTGACGTAATGATTGTTCAAAGTAAATGCCGGTAACAGTTGGTGACTACGTTCAAAATAAAAATAACTACCGGTTTATATTTTCTCGCTCTTACTTCTAAACTTCGTATCGGTTCGTTCCTCCAACCAACGGAAGATAAAACGACGCCAGCGCTCGTAGTGAGATGTTCAGTACTACGATTTGATACCGAAAAAGTGGTTAGCTTCGGAAACCAGGAAAAATTTAAATCATTCGATGAGCATTTAGCGAATCATCTGCTTATATTTTAACAGAACAATTATGACGTCACAAACGACATGATGATACTTTCAAGCATTTTGATGTTCATCTTAAATTTCAAATCTAAAGTGTAATTTTTTTCTTATTAAACCTGTCATTGTACAAAAAAATATGTTACTTTTCGTAGATAACATATACTTATGAATATTATTAGATAGTTTTTAAAACTTTACCGCTATACCTATTATCAGAAAATCTTGATTTTATTATAAAAAAAAAAACAATTCAGCTTTATATACAGTTTTATAACTCTTTATTTCATTTATTATAAATGATTTAAAATTTAGAAGTAGTATTTTTTTTAAAATATTTCAAAACCTTCATCTAAATGCGAAACTTTCCCGACTAAATACTGTTTGAGTGCTTAATGAAACAAACATCAAGAAACCACTAAAATTTGTCAGAAATGCATCGTCCAGGCGTTGAAAACGTAAACTACGTGGAATATTATAGGAATTCTCGAGCGAAAGTCATCCAAACACGATCATTTCCCCATTACGATCGCAAAGAAATAAATGAAATTCAATTCAATTTACTGCAAAACTACATTCTCGAATTTGCCAAATTCAATTATTCACTAAGACCTTTAAAACCATTTCATTTCCACATCTCACCCTAAGCACTGCGTTGACAAAACTCAAATTGAATTCGCTAGAAAAATATCCTTTTGTGCTTCAATCTTTCCATCAACATTAACCATAATACCCCTATTGTCTCGCAGATGATTTTTTTTTTTTGCAAATTAAACATCCCTCGTGGCTAGAGAACAGTAGTCTCTTGATACATTTCTTTTTTCGCTACTCGACATAATTCAGTCTTTGTCTAAAGTTGCTTGCGTAATCAACAGTCGGCTCATTAACACACTAATTACTCTCGTGAGTAACTTGTATCCCCAGAACTTGAGACAACGCCTAGGTATACATACTCTATTCATCTACTACTGAATTTGATGAAAAAAATAACCAACCCAACCAACTACCGGAAAACAAATTGTTGGAATTTTAAATGTGAGTAGAATTGATTTTATCCTATACAAAAGGACCTTGAACTTGATATATAATTCATTCAAAGAAAGATTCGGGAACTTATAAATTACATTCACAGTTGAAAACCGATGAAAATTGTGAGGTAAACTGAAATTTACACTAATGGCAAATTACTATGATCTGGACACAACAAATAAATTCTTAATTGAATTTAAAATCAGCATAATTGCACCGTAATGCCCTCTGTGTGACATAACTATATAAACAATTTGTATGGAAAACACTCTGGCATCCATCTGTTTGGTTAAATAGACAGAATAGTGTATGGAATTGGACGGGATAGGCTACGGTGGAAGAGAGCACACACCCTGAGGCACTTCAACCCAATCCCACATATTCCTATTTCATCCCAACGCATCACAGGTTACAAATGTTTGTACATTCTATCCACTCGGCTCTTTTTGACTCGTTCCCGAGCAAGTAATTTAACCTCATCAATAATTAATCATGTCCGTTGATTTTGCATGTGCCGGAAAACTCGCTTCAACTTCGCTATTTCCAGCATATGAAATTCATGGTTCTTCGAGTAATAAAATGGAAGAGCGGGAATGTCTTCCAGAACAAAAACCAGTTCTAATGGAACACTCATTTCTAATTGAACCTAATATGGTAGACAGCGGTTTTAATTAAGCAAATTAAATAATTGAGTTTTCGTTCAGACAAATATAATTATACCTATAAAAATTTTCAATATGAAGTCAATGCATTTACAAAACTAACTTCATACAATTACCCAACATCCACCAAAGTCTCAATAAAACACAAGTGTGTAGTAATTTTTTTTTGTTTTTTACTATTTTTTATTGTTATTTACCGTCTCTTTATAAAACTACCAAAGTGACTCTACGGTTAATAAAAATCTGTAAATCGAGAAATATCGAAAATTTACTCAATACGAAATTCGAACCCATTATCTACCAGTTTTGGAGTGGCCACCTTGACCACTCGTTCACCATTTGCCTTTTGTTTTTACTATAATAACCAACAATAGCAATTATAAATATTTATATTCCCTAGGACTTTGTAAACGTGTAGTTTGAACATACAAATTAAAATAAATATAAACTAACTATGGAAAGACCATCAAAATATTAACATCTTCTAGTTCCGGAACGACCATCTTAACCACTCGATATCCAGTAGCCTTTTGTCGCTACTAGAAATATTATTATTATTTTAATTCTTTGTTTCTGTAATCGTATAGTTCAAAAAACAAAAAAAAAAAACCCAAAACAAAAAAAAATATAAATAAATGAACTAGTAAGTTGTTATCCTACGGGTAGCCGAATGGTCTAAGTAGCAGCTCTAAAACTAGTAAGCTGTGTGTTCGAATCTCGTATCGAGCCAATTTTTGGTTTACGAATTTTTACTAACCCTAGAATCGTTAAAGATTGTAGTACTCTGATAAGCGACGATAAGTATCAATAAAAAACAATAATATTAAGATTTCATCAGACCAATAATAGACACAAACATGTAATTTGTATGTATATTGTTAAAGATAGACAACAAAGATCATATATACATACATGTGAGTGAAAACAATCACTGTTACAAATCTGATCGATATGGCTGTTGTTATGGTTAGAACGGTCATTTTATTTCATTTAATTGCACATTTTTATCATTTGTGAGTTGTGTCAGTTTTGGACTGTGAAAATTTCACGGGAAGTTACTAGTTATATATATTGCTCACTACGAACTTCTAAATGACAGTATTAGAGCACACATTTAATGTCTGACCCTTGCAAATACTAAAAATGTTAGGGAAAGTGTTTGATATAAATTTTGAATGAATAATTATATAATAATTATATAAATATTAATAAGGCCTTTATAAGCATGCTAATTCCCAAGTGGTCTAGGTGGCCACTCGAAAAATGATAGGTTTTGGGTTCAATCATTGTATCATGCAAATTTTCGATATTATTTCTCAATTATGAATTTTAATTTACCCTAGTGTGATCATTTAAAACCTTTGTACTCCAAATGACGGTATGTATAACGTGACCATATTTTTTTTGCTTCAAAGCGGGACACTGTAGTGTCAAAGATAGACACCTGTAAATTTTAATACGAAAACTGGAAAACTATATTATAATTTTGCGGAAAATGACAACTCTAAAAATATAGTAAAGCTCAGTGCTTCATAATTATAATAAAAAAAATATATTAAAAAAATTATGACAAAAAAACTTAGACAATATTGTAATAATAATTTAATAATAGAGTAGGTAAATTATTCGACTGGTTTTATATATTTTTTGGATCCACAAATTTGCTTTAAAGTATCCGGTTTGGTTTTTAAGTATGAATGGAACTGTTGACACATTTGTTTATATTACCCTTTGTTATAAGAATAGCTTTTAACAATTAAGATAATAATATGTGCGGTCTATTTATTGCCGATTCCCGCAGTTGTGGCAGCGATAACTAGCTAAAATTTGTCGATACTTATTTTGGTATGATTTTTATCCATGTATTATAGGTTTATGGCCTATAGATTTTCACTATAGGTATATGTATATATATACGGTATACGGATACAGTATACCTGCATAATGATTTTGGTTGTGATGTATTAATTCCTATCACAGGTCACTTTTTCTCAAAGCGGGACATTTTTAGGTTCTTCGGGGACAGCGGGACACAAAGCCCAAAAGTGGGACTATCCCAAGGTTTATAAAATACACAGGTGGCCTCATGGTGGCTACGTGACATATCCAGAAGAAATTCGTACATATCTTCAGACTGATTCAATTTCAAAATTCTTCGTATGGCGTCATTTTTTTTTTTCTAATGGAGCAACCTGTGTAATTTACAAACCTTGGGACTATCCCCCCCAAAGCGGGACGTATGATCACGTTAGGTATATATCAATAATAATTAAGTATAGATAATATGATATTAAAAATTAAAAAATTATGTAATTTATTCATATGTCGGCAACGAAAGAGAACAAAGATTGTAAACACATATATGTGAGAGAAATACAATCATTGTTTCAAATTTGAAGTACCTGATTGTTATGGTTTTAACTGCCATTTTATTTCATTTAATTACCAATTTTTATCAATTGTTAGCTTAGCTATGAATATTTAATGGGAAGTTTCTAATTATAAATATTACTTATCACAAACTTCTTAGTGGCAGTATTACAGTTCACATATAATTTCTGAGCCTTGCCAATACATAAAAAATATAGGAGAAAAAATTTGATACAAATGATCAAATAATTATTTAAAAAAAGCTTTTAAAAACCTACTAGTGGTTGAGTGGTCAAGGGGATCGCTCCAAAACTGGTAAGTATTGGGTTCGAATTTTGTATTGTGCAAATTTTCGATATTTCTTGATATATGGATTTTTATTAACCCTAGAGGCGCTAAAAACCATAGTAATCATAAACCTGTGACGAATTTTTGACACTAGATATTTGTTTATGTTGAATCTAGTCTATAAGTAAGGTAGTTGTGCAATGTTACAAGTCATATGCTTAGTATTGTTACTCGTAGAATTATGCTAATTAAGATTTTACCTAATTTATTAAATTTCGTTATGCATATATGTGTAAAAAAATCATAATCTATGTTGCTGTATATGTGATGTGCATTATAAGGTATATTAAGGTAAATTAGCAATGGAAGTTTTGTAAACATGTGTTTTTTTATTGATATGATTTTTAGCAGTCTGATGAAGGTCAAATAAAGGACCGAAACGTTGCGGAATTAATTATTGATATATGAATTTACATCCTTTTTTGTCCACTTTCCTGCTAACAATTAAGCAGGTCATTCACGCTCTGACTTGCAGTTCAACTAGTCGGACTACTAGTTGGATCGGCTTAATGATCCGACTAGACATTTAACTTCCAACAACCTCATTCACGGTCCCACTTTAGATCCAACTTCGAAAGTCGGACCACAAGTTGGAGTACAAGTCGGAGTGTGAATGGCCTGCTTTAAAAAAAGACTTAAGTTTATGTAATATAGTGTAATAAATTTACAATAGAAGACAGCAATGGGTACCAGTTCAAATCCCACAATGAGACATAAAAAGGAATAAAAATATGATGCCTTGTTCCTATTATAATTATTCAGTTTTATTAATATCGTGGACAATTGCTACAAGAATCTAAGATTTTAAAATTGCTGTTAACAGTCAAATTTTCAAAAATCACCGGTGAAGGTAAATTTACTTATTTAAAATTTACGGTAGCATTTCATTTACCCCTTTTAACAATGCACGTAGAACGTACGCTGTATCTTACAACCTAAATAAATATTTAATTCAGCCACCCTTTTAAAATTAAACAGCGTGTTTGTAATAGAAATTTAAGTATAATTTTAAGTAATTAATTATCTAACACATAAACAAACATGAAACCCCGGAAAAAGTATCAATCTGAAGTGAAGGGTTGAATCATTGAGGTGGCGTTTCGAATAAATAATTGTGTAAAGTTTTTCGTCATAACTGATAAAAGAAGAGGAAAGCGTACCCTTTTGTTGTCTCGAAACTTAAGCCAACCGGCCACGATCGTTTGATCGGGAGCGCCTGGCACTTCAGTGACGAGAACTTCGTCCGTGAAGTTATCGTCATATTCCGAGTCGGTTCCGGCACCCGTATCTCCCGTACTGGATGCAATACTCCGGGCTGGAGAACTGAAACAACTGCTACTTCCTTCCAACGCCAACTTTCTCAACGCCAACGGCGAATTGTATGCACTTTCAGACATTTTGTTAAATTTTCACTTTGTTAAATTTACCAAACGAACGAACAAGCCACAAAATAGTTTTTTCTCCTCCAAACTTCCTATGCTTATTTGATTAAGATATAAATTACGAACACATTTGATTAGGTGAAACACTTTACGGCACACACACACATATCCACACATACACAATAACACAACAATGAAAAGCTCAAGCGCAAAAGCTTCGGGTTTTTTTAAAAGCTTTTCTTGAATATGTCACGCTATATTCACGACTGATTAAAATTTTATGTCAATGCTAAATTAATGTCACTCACTTCAACGTACGAATTCGCTTTTCACTGGGAATTTTCAAACACGAAAATTTGTCACATTGTAATTATTTTCGTAATTTAAGAAAGATACCGACACTTGGCAGAATCGAACGCGTTGTTGTTAAAGTTCGTTACGGTGAAATTATTCCCTCATCTTTATTCTCCCGTTTTAAATCGTTTTTCACGGATTTTTTGCGACTTTTTTATTTTATTTTTATGTCACACAATATCGTTTTATAATGAACATAAAATTATAATTTAAAATCGTCGGTAATTATTTTCCTTTCAGCTTCACAGTTTTATTTTTTATACAGCAAAGATGCAATCTG
Source organism: Sisyra terminalis (assembly GCA_958496175.1). NCBI lineage: Eukaryota > Metazoa > Arthropoda > Insecta > Neuroptera > Sisyridae > Sisyra > Sisyra terminalis. The sequence goes on along the minus strand of OY292277.1, from coordinate 33,739,443 downwards.
AAAAATAAAGAAAAAATTTGCGTTAAAAATTACAGTTTACTACTAAATACCAGTTTCCACTTTTGGAATAGGTACTGAAATAAATTCAACAAAAACAAATTTAGTTTTGAAAATTTTTTTAATTGAATGTAATATTTTTTATCTTAATATCAGTTGAATATTTCTCGGAAACTTAGATAAAAATAATTTAATGTTAGATTTTCGTATTTTGCAATGATTCGTTGATATTTTTTTCAACTTCTTCATGCAAAACAATAAAATTAGCATTGCTATTGAATCATCTTGCATCACATTACTTCATCAATAGACCTAATGTGTTCTTTTAATGCATATGTTCTAAAAGTAGTTTAAAATGTTCTTAACTCATATTAAAACATAATAAAGCTGTCAATTTTTATCTTTGCTTGATAAATTCTAAAAATATTTAATTATATTTAAAAAAAATCGTTAAATTCAAAATACTTTAAGCGCACTTCTACTTGACTATTTGATTATGGACCGGCAACAAAATGACGTAACAGTACAGAAACAAAAAAATCCCACGAACGTTTTCCTATGACAAATTTAAACACAAATAGTAAGGTTGTTTAAATTGATCAAACTAAATGAATGATTGGAACCATTTACAGTATTTTAAATTCAATGCGACCTAAAATATTTTACAATTTGTTATTTGAGCAAAAAAGTAGAGAAATCATCTGTTTCAAAAATGTATAACGAAAAATAAAGGCTGTTATTTATTCTGAGTATAACCTTAATATACTTTCATAATATGTTCATATTAAAGTTAATTTGGTTCACTCATTGTTAAGAAGAAGTATTTTCTGATTTATCTTTTTTTTCGATTCATTCGCAAATAAAATACATATAATGCTGAAACTTGTAGTATGAACGTTTCATTTTAGTACCAACCCTCCAAAAATGATTCAAATACCTTTCGTGGACCGAATTTTCATTGTCGTCGTCCTATACCTTTTTCTACACATTTCGCTTAATTTAATATTTTTGAACCATCGGAAAATTATCCATTTAACTTTCTTCAAATTTCAGTTATAATTTGATTGATTGCAAAAATTAAGTTATCATTAAAAACTTAATATAAACCCATGTACAATGATCTATGATTTTAAAAATATTAAAATAAATATCCTCATTTTCCAACCTTGTTAATATTTGTTAGGTATATCATCAGAAAATTATTCTCTTGATCTTGCCTCAAAATGCAATAATAGTTTGATCTTTTGGAAAAACAGTTTTTCTTACTTGTATTAAAAAACTAAGAAAATGAAATAATTAATTAAAAGCTTAGTTTTTTCATGCACTATTTACACAATTTATCCTTATTATTTTTATTCCTTTTTTATTTCATTATTTATTATCCTTTATTCCATGGAAAAATTAAGACTAATTTTTAATAGAGAAATATTTTCATTGGCGGAAACTATGAAAAAATTTATAAATTATAATCGCTATTATGATAACCACTCAATGATTTGTTTATATCTCGATTTCTATACGCGTACTGATTCGTACTGTGACGTCACAGAAAACCCATAAATACACTTATCGTTTTCGAACTCTCATTTGCTCATTCAAATTAAAACTTTCTTGTCTGTCAAAATATGAATTTTTCAGAATTAAAAATTGGTATTTTCTTACTTTAATAATGTCCATTATCGATTAAAAAAAAATTTTAAAATGGGCTTATGGTCTATTAATGGATAGCACAATGAATGTCATACAAATGTATGTCAAAAAATCAAATAATGGGAATGACTTTTTGACATTTTCTGTCTATAAACTGTCATTTTCAATGCAAATTTATTACAATTTATATACAAATTTCATAACAATATGAAAAATCAAATTTGAATTTTGTTTTTACGATGCCATATTAATTAAATAAGCCTAGAAATAATTGCGTTTGAAAATATAAAATTTGGTAATTAATTTTGTAAAAAAAATATTTATTTTTGTGATTTGAAATTTAAAATTGTTTTCAAATTTGATTTATTTTTTTTATAGAAAACTATTTTCTTATATACAAAACTGTTTGATGAAGAAAACAATAGATATCCCTAAATAATCCTAAATTCCAATTCGCTATATTCAAAAATTTCATCAAAGTCAACTGTTTAAAACGACGTCCTCTTGTAGGGGGTATAGTTACTAATAATAGGTGAGTAATAAATAGATAGCTATATTTATTTTATAATTTGATTTAATTTTTTTATGGAAAATTTTTTTCTTAGATACAAAACTGTTTAGTGTAGAAAACAATATCCCTAAATAATCCCAAATTCCAATTCGCTAACTTCAAAAGTTTCACCTAAGTCAACTTTTTAAAGTACCGGCCTCTTGTAGCGGGTATGATTACTAATTATAAGTGACTAATAAATAGATAACTATTTGGACTTTTGGTTGTTGAATTTTTAGTCTTGAGTAATCAATCATTCCTAGGGTCAATATTTCAAAGCCTCAACACTGAAATTTATTAATCTGAAAAAATTTTATCCGGAGAATAGATAAAATTTTATATATTTTTATTTAAAAATAATGATATGGGAAAGCTAAACTTGACGGATTTATAACACAGAAAAAAAATTAATCTATTAAACAGTTATTTCAAAAGTATAGCCTGTAAAATATATCTGACTTTAATTATGTCTATTGCAGAACAAATCAATTTTCGGGGAACTGACTGGAATTACAAGGAATTTAATGAAATGAAAATTGGATCAAGAAAATAATTTCCTTAATATATTTCCATGAAGTAAGGTGAAGTTTCATTGCTAACCACACAAATCAGAAAAACTCCTTAAAATGTTTTCTTTGGTAAAAATGCAAAAAAAAAATTTGTAAAGCTCATATTGAATATTAAAATTTCAGGTTTAATTTTAAATTTTTCGGTCGTTCAGTTGATTTTTTTTTAGTTTCCGTTTTAATTTAGTTTACAATGAAGCTTAGGGAGAAGATTATTAATAAATATTTTTTTAAGAATTCGTTTGAAATATTTACAAGTTTTAATTATGAAGTTTTGAATAAAAAATATTTATGTAAGTACCTATATCATTATAATGATTCAAAAGGCTGGTTTTTATCATTAAATATAAAATGAGTATATTAAAAACTGAGAAACAAAATTATAATCTTCATAAATTGAATGTTACTTTCTTAAGAAAAACCAAATATTCAAAAAAAAGAAATCAAGTTTACATACATAAGGTACTCAATTAAAGAAAGAAAGCTTTTCGGTCTATTTTTAATTTTTTTTTCTTTTCAGAAAAAAAGAATCTTCTCCAAAAGGTAAATAAAGATTTTTTAAAAGAAAGTCTTTTGTAGCAAACGAAAAAAATTAGTTAGATCATTATAAAATATTATCCAACAGTAGTATTCAATACAAATTAATAATATAAGTAGCCAGTGAAATTCACACAAAAAATCCACATAATTTTCAAAGCACAAAATCACTTGACATAATCGACAAAATACCAACCTAAAACTTTTCCTTTTTCCCAAACACAATTATCTAATTTGTTCTATATTTTCGTCGTCTTATTTATGTTCTTTTTCAAGTTCACCTCACGTAGTTCATCAAAACACTTTCACGTACAATTATCGGAAAATTATCAAACGTTTTCCGTCCAAAACACGTTTTTCCACTAAACTAGGCTTTCAATTACACGAAAAAAAAATATCAAAAAAAATTTCGTAACAAATAATGGAAAAATTTTCCCGAAAAACGGAAACTGGTACGTATTTGATTATGCAATTTCGATATGTACAAGTAAAAAAGTTCAGTCCATGTAAGTTTCGGTGGAAATTTTCACCTTGAATTTCGCATCATCAAAGGGATTCACATCACCTGCAGAAAGATTAATTAGACTTTTCAATTAATTGAAATATTTGTGAGACTTAATTACACGAGAGGCTGATTAATAATTAAATCGAGCCTGATCCCTAATCGTTCCCATTCCATTACAGATTTATTTAGAAGTATCACTAATTAATCATCGTTGCATAATTAGAAATTTTATTAAGCCAATCGTACATTATTTGTTTATCGGTTAACCGCTTGTGGAAACGATTAAATTTATTTGAAAATCGGTTAAAAACCAAATGCAATGTTTGAATAAATGTAAATTTCTTCTTTCTATTTATTTAATCATGAATTTTTCATTCTCTTCAAATGATTTGTGAGTTTAATTTAAAATGATTTTTAAAAGAAAAAATTTCATCGTTTTCCCTCGTTTCGTTTATTTATTTATATCAAATACGGGAAAACCGGTACAAAGCGCTTCCATTGGGAATTTATATCACCCAATATAAACAATGTGACTTACAAAGAATAAAAACAAGAATTTTCATTCAACTACAAATATAACCTATTTTTCCAATCAAGCATTTATGAAGTACATTCTTATCACTTTAACACTTAACCCCGACTTGAGCCACGGAATTGATGTTTCAGTCACTTGAAAAATTGTTGTCAACATTATTTATAGGAAGTTTAGAAAAATTTTCATCAGAGCTTTTACGATTTATTGTCGTCATCATCACCTTTTTTAACACTTCTTATCGCCAATACTAATCAGCAAGTCCTTGTTCTATTTAAAACCGAATGGAATGGAAACGAGGATATTGATGATAATGCAAAAAGTTCAATTTACCTCAAAGTGCAATCTCATTGATATTTCAATAATTTTTCTTTAAAAATCGTAAAAAATTGTATTAATAAAGTGAAAATTAGAGCGTTAGAAACTTGTTTTTGAAGTCACAACTTTATTTGGAAAAATGATATGGTAAGTTGATACGAATCGCGAAGAACTTTACGAGTAAACGAGCGTCGAAATTGGACGCCGCGACGACGCGTCTGTTCAGTGCCGTGGCGCGCACACGAGTACCGCTACCGGCAACGTCAACCACGAAAAACAACCCTCTTTTGCGTCGAAACTAGCGCCACTGAACCACCCCGTCGAACACATTTCAATTGAACTGTCAATGTTGGTGCTAGACTTCTTCCAACGCCTCCGACGGAAGTACCTACCTTTTTCCGCAAACTAATTAAAATAAATTGACTATTTTCCTCAGAAATCTCTTCAGAAATAAAGATTTTTATTTTAGCAAATTATAGCATGTTACTAATAATTTTTAAATTTTATATCAACCGAGTATCTTCACGATTTTGGATCTTTTCAGAAGGGATTTATCGGAGGAGACACGGAAAAATGAATTTTTATATGCATTTTTTGAGATTCTTTATATGTTAAATCAAGGGTGGGCAAACGGACCGTAAACAAGTTGACGCCAAATATTAATTTTTTTTAAAAAACCGAACGCCAAAAAATTGCTCTTTCGAAATACACAATCGCTCTACTGCTATCATTAATCGTTAATTAATTAATCGTAATTTGATCAAAATCGGTTGAGTAATTCGAGAAATCTTGTGAATGAGAATGAAGCCGTGAAACCCTTGGAACCCCGTAAAGAGATAATAAGTAAAAAGAAGTATTAGAAGCACTATTTGAGAAACAGTAATATTCGTTGTAGAATAAATAGGGTGTTTCCAATTAGAAGAATTGAAAAACCAAAAAAGTATTTATTACTTAAAATACCTGCGATTGATCGTTTGCCATCGTAAACAAGTTGACGCAAAATATTTTTTTTTTTTAAAAAACCGAATGCCAAAAAATTGCTTATGAATTGCTCTTTCGAAATACACAATTGCTCCACTGCTATCATTAATCGTTAATTAATTAATCGTAATTAAAAAACAAAAAATTAATTCCCGATTATCTCTAATTATATGGACTTATTAAACTTAAATTTTAAAGTTGATTTGAGGAATAGTATCGGAGATACAGCCTTAGGAAGCTCAGCACGCCACAAGTATATCGGTGCAGCTCCTGTGTTAAGCTGTGTTTTCAACGTCAGTTGTCAAGATTTCTCGATCTACTCAACCGATTTTGATCAAATTTAACATCGATTTTCAAGACACAATTTGCAAGGACTTGGAAGAACGATTTTTTTCCGATTATAACTATTAAAAAATATATAAAGCAATTATCACCGAAATTTAAAAAAAAAATGTAAAAAGATTTACCAAAAATTCAATTTTCACTTTTTTTTCTTTCGTCCAAGCTCTACTTTATAGTTTTAACGGACTTAATATTTTTTTTTTTTCTCTTCTTTTTTACTATTTTTTACGAATAATTCTGCCATGAGTTTTGCTGTAAACACGGATACACCTTTTTTCCGAGGGGTCACCGGAAATGACGTCACAATGGTGGAGTTTAAAATATTTTTCTATGAAAAATTCAAGAAATTCTTTGTCGAATGTGTATGTATAAGAAAGTAAAAAGTTCAAGTAAAGTATTGTATTTTTATATGAGGAAAAAATTGTTGAAAATAGTCCATTTTCCTCGATTAAACCCGTGTGATCCCGTAAATATGTTTTTGGTTTTAAATTAACCCATTTTTCGAAGTCAATCGAATTATTGTCGATCATACCAGTATTGAGTTTACCCACCCCTGTGTTAAAGAATAAAATTAAATTTGTAAGTACAGTATTGTATCGTTATCAATATATTGATCAGCCAAGACTAGGGATTGGAATACCGGATCAAAAGTTTAATATTGGGTTGTGGTATTTTTTAGATCTTAATACCGGTTTTAAAACCAGTAATAGGAATTTTAGAAAAAGCTAGAAAACATAAGTGTTTCTTTGTTTTACTTACCAGTTTAATTAATGATAGTAAATATCACAAAAAATCATTTGTAACTTATAAATTATAACGGTTTATAAATCACAATACGGGAAAGAAAACCGAAAATAATCGTATATATTTAAATCACAAATAAGTTTAAATAATGGTACTATTACAAACTTTTAAAAAAGGATCTATAAATATAATGCATTAAATATACTGCCATTAAGTCGAGAACGTTGTTTTGTACAAAAATTACCAGCTGTCGAAAATAGTCTTCGACTGAACTTTCGATTTCGGCTTAGTTTCAGCCAAAAAAAACGAGTTTCGGCTTAGTTTTAGTTTGGACTGCCGTCAAGCCGGAACCACGACCGAAACCAAAACTGAATTCGTGAGATAAAAAATTATTGTATTTCACTTATTATTTGATTTTTCAATTATGAATACAGATAACTATCAGTTCATTAATATTTTATTTAATATTTTTTTCAGTTCGAAAGAAAACTAATCAAATTTTAGAAGAATTTATTTTGTTTTTAAGATATAAGAAAGAGTACTTTCTATTTTGTGTACCTAAACATATTAAATAAAAAGTTATTTTGTTTTGTAACATTTTTTTGTAATTTTATGTTATTCGTAACTAATATTAAGAAGAAATATTAGGTGCATTTCTTTCAAATCAACCCCTATTTCAGCATACATAATTTATTTTAAATACGAGATGATAATAATATGTTCTGTCAATGATTAGTTCAAATATTAGGGACTAAATAATTAATGAATATCCATATGATTTAAATATAAAAAGTGACTAATTATAATTAACTTTTTTTTCTACGAAAACATGACCTTATGTGGAAGTTTCAGTTTCGACCGAAACTGAGACTGATGCCGAAATTCGGTTTCGGTTTCGGCCGTAAAAACTAGTTTCGGTCGGACACTAGCCAAAAACACTGTTTCAATATCTACGCTAGTCGGTGGTTTTGTTAGCAATTGTTTGTAAATTATAAATAAAATAAAAAAGATAACTTATTTCTAATGCACATTTGGAGTTTAGATTATAAGGGTACTCAAAGTTAATTACTTTAGCGGGCGAACACCTCCTGAAAACCGACGAACTTAAATAAAATACAAATCGAGAATTTTTTGAATTAAAGTTAGTGACTCCTACTAACCGAGGCTAAATGGCATTTTAAATGAGGGAAAGGAGTCTTTTGAAAGTTTTATATAAGTATGGTTAGTTATAACGATACATGAAACTTAAAATGTTTAAACAGTGTAAAGAGCTTAAGTCAATCGTATATGGCAAACTGTTGAAATTCCGATATTAATAAATTTATAGTAATCTGTACAATGGTTACACGTGATTTTGGAAGTATTAGGTTTCAAACAATTGTTCAAATTTCAAATTTCATATCCTTCTAGGGTGTTCATATATGATCCTTTCTTACAAGCATGTAGCGGTTTAAAATTTGTTTCGAAATTTATGCATTCATGATGAATGATGCATTAAAGGATCTTAAGTTTTGAATTTAAGACTGATTTTAGTAGGAAACTGATAACATAGATACTCCAGCAAAAAAAAAATAGTTATTTTTTCCCGGATAAACTATCAACATCTTCAATTTTGAAATGAAAAAGTGAATACAGAAAAAGTGGTTCACTTCGGACCCCTGGCTTCGACCCGACCGAAAATACTCATAGATATTACCCTTATTGATAACTATGTATATTGTGTAATATAATATCTATGTTTAATTAATTTTAGTGTGACAATTTTGTCGTGTTATTTAACATATTTATTCCATGGAATTTAGGAAATATTTTTTAAAAAATTTCGTGATTTGCTACTTATTCCTAATATATTTTCTCATTTTGCGAGAAAACCGTACGTGATGGAAAGAAATAGATTTCATATTTGAAATAACCGCAAAATATACATTGAAATGATCTATTATAGTCAAAACAACTTTTAAAAAGTATTTTTGTAGGCCTGTGTTACCTTTTAGGATGATGTGAATAGCTTTTTGAAATCTGCCAAAATGAAAGAATATTTCTTGTCTCAATTTTATTTGAATTTTATCACTATAGCTAATTGCTAGACTTAGACTTAAAAGATGGATTGCTTAGTGTATTTCTTTGAAAATACTTGTTTGATTTTATTCTATTAAACAAATTTCTTTCGTTGCATCCTGATTCCAATCTGCAACGTAGTTAGGAGGCGATTCAAAACGATCATGAAACAACAAAAGATGAGAACTTTGTGAAACATTCTTCGCATTTCTCGTGTCGGTTCTCACATGTTGTTCACTTTAGTAAGCCAAGTTTACTCTTCTTATACACCAGACATAAATACCTCAAGTCCTAAACCATCTTATTCCTCCATCTCCCTGCTTTTCAGCCATCCCTTTTTTCATGCTGCTACAATCCCATAACACGTATTAGCGTTACGCGACCGTTAAGTAATTTTCACTCATCATATCTTTAAAAACACATATACAATATAAATTAATAATATTGTCTGAGTACAGACGTAAATTATAGTCGCGTGTTTTGAATTTGTCCCGGATGAGAATGCGAGTGAGACGTTCCTGGTGAAATTATTTTCGGGACAGACGAACAACAATGTGTGGCCGATGTCAGGAATAAATCATTTTTAACAGAAAAATCATTAATTATGCTTCTGAGGATTTATTACTAAAATCCCGAGTCGTTCCAGGAAAACGTTATGATTTATATAGATTTATGTGTTTTTTTAAACGAAAATATTTTCATTTTTTTCTTTACTCCCCCTGTTCAAATATTGAGTCGGGAAAAATCAATTCTAAAAAATAATTTTAAAGTTAAAAATATTGCATTACATCTTGCTATATAAGTTATTATAGATCAAAACTTCTCCTATCAAAGTCAAATCCTCTCAAAACCGCAAATGATTTAATAAAGAATTAATCAAAATCAAACATCCCTTAACATCTTACAGCCGTTTTATATAGTTTGAATACACTTGCTTGCAATTCGCTCTTTGTGTTCTGAAATTATAAGATACCGTTAATGGGACGTCGAGAAAACCGCCAATGTACATCAACGAACCGCAACGCAGCCCTAACTAACTTCGAACAACCCCCGTTCTTCCCGACGCAACCCTTTCAACTTACTTTTGCTTTGGTAAATTCCACCAAAGTCCATCTATTTGCGACCGATAAAACAGATTTTCGCTGGGTCGTCCATATTCGAATGGTGGTCTGGTCAAGATGAAATGTTTCGAATTCTTAAAAACGAAACCGAGGAAAATCGGCTAATTTTCTGAGTACAAGCAGCGGGAAATTAGGCTTTCTAAAGGGTTAAAGAAAAATTGAGTTTTGGGGGTGAAGTAATTGAAATATTTTAATCGCTTTAATATTGGTGAGTAGATATCAACAGCTTCCAAAATTACAAATTAAGTACAACAATTTAATAAAACAAGTTCAAAAGTATAAGCTTTGGTTTTTAATTGGATATGAGTATCTTCAAAATCAAAAAGTATTGTAAATCCAATTTAAAAACCAAAAAAAAAAATCTAGCCCAATTTCTACAATTTAAATCCATCGTGGTTCACTTTGAATAATAGAAAAAAGTATTCTAATTGCTAGTGAGCTCATGTGGCCATCTGTGTATTTTATAAACCATTGTCCAATACTACTTGCTGACCACTGATTAGATTACTTGGCAATCGAAATATGTACATATCTGGCCTATATGTCATAAATACATTTTGTTGAACTTTGGCTCAAAATTTATGCTTATTGTTAACTTTTGGAAATTATATTTCATAATTGGACTACCATGTATTTTGTAATATCCGCGTTCAAATGTTCCAATACGAATTTTCAATAGTTTTGAATAGACTTGGCAACAGGCTGATAGCTTGTAAGAGTTAAATTAGAATAGTTCTTTTTCAGGTTTATGGATAAGAGTGATTTTAGCTTTATACCAGGAAGTAAGGTAATATTTTAGTCGAATAATTGCGTTGTGTATACTGTAGTAAATCTTTTGATCGCTTTACGGTAACGATTTAAGTGGTTGCGTAACTACGTTATCAATTCCGGGAGATTTTTTGAAGTTAATATAGTTTATTTTAGTGGTCAATTGGGATATGTTAAATATGATTTGACCTGATTTGTTAATTGGTCCTTGAATTTTACCGGGAACTAGTATTGATGAATTGTTTGTGAAAATGTTCACTAAATATTTGGCAAAGTTCTCACGTTTATCCTTGTCATCTGTCATCCAACTATATTGATTACTTTTCATAATTGGTTTGATAATAATAGGTTTCTTAATGTTTTGGGTCTTCCTCCATATAAAATTGTACAAATCTGGTAGATGTAGATGTCTCATCTACGCCACTAAACGCTGTATTTAGTTGATTTGCGGTCAGCTTAGAGCTTTTTAAAGTAGATTTGTAGCGTTAATCAAGCATTTTTCGCGATTGGAGATCTAGTTTTTGTCATTTTTTATTTTTTTTGGTTGACATTTGAACTTACCAATACTATAATTTTCGGTGCTGGAGATATGCTTAATTTTTTTTTGGCCTTAGAATATTTGGGGAGAAAGTGACATTAAAGCCTACTGGTGGTCGAGTGGTCAAGGTGACCGCTCCAAAACTGGTAGGTGTTACTAAATATTGCTCAATTATGATGTTTTTTAATCCTTGAGTCGCTTAAGACCGTAGTAGTTCTAAAGCGACGGTTAATAACAATTAAAAAAGGGACATTAATACTCAACTCATTCATGGGCTGATTACCAAACTCACGGAAGAAGCAAAAAATTCATTTTCGTTTATTTATTTTTTTAAACGATTTTACCCTGAATATATGCTATTCTGAACTCATAGAAGATTATCCCACCGAACAAATGCGACGAAAACGTACTGGAGTAGAAAGGGATTTTAATCAGTGCATAGGGTTGACGATAAATAACATGGAAACGAAAAGGGTACGAATGGGAATGATGCGTTCCATTGTGTTACTATTGTGTTGAAAAAAACTATGCGCGTATTACTTTCATAGAGAAACAATGCGATTTTTTCATATTATTTTAAGTATTTCAGCTAAAATATGGCTAGCTGGGGACATAATTTAGAAAGTAACACGTTGAACAGCTCAAAATATAACTCAGAATACTATAGCTCGTTTCGTATAATATATATGATATAGCTTTTGTACACATAACTCGGATGCATTTTAGTGACAATGATTGGTTGCAACGGAGACAACGAGGGACGAATTTATGTGGGCTTTAATTTGATAATATCGGTGGCCTATTTCTGTAAAGATCAATCATGCCAAACATTCGTCATTTGCTGGGATCATCGCCACCACCGTTGAAGTACCTCTGACAGATCGCACAACCAATTGATTTATTTCCTATTTCTCTATCGACACAAAACAAACGTATCGAAAGCTCAAAGCTCAAAAGTGTTAAGCCTTGTGCAGCGATTGTTGTTTTCAATCAAATGGATTTTTTATTAAGCTCAAAATTAAGTCAGATATTTTTGATAAATATTGAACGATTTTCGAAGTTTAAAAGTGTAAATTCTTTTTTCAATGAAAATAATTTATGATTGCAGCGTTACAGCCCCTGTGATTATAGTATGTATACCTCCGTATATAAGCAGAAACAAATCTAAAAAAGCGCGTACATTTAAACCGAGGGGAACGTGAAAAATAGTTTTGTCCGTAAAGAAAAATTGGATGAAATTCGTCATGTTACGACGAAATTTTTTTAAAATGACATTTATGATTGAACTTGAAACATTTAGAAATCGTCTCGTATTAAATCATATCGAATAAAGTGTATAAAAAAACTTTTTTGTTCCACCCCTTGTTACGTTAATTTAATCTTTGACAAAGTTGAATGAAAACAGAAAAAGTTCTTTTTTCTTATTATACTAAATATTAGCTGATTCTTGCAACTTCGTCTGCGTAACGTAGGTGTTGTTAATATTTTATTCAAAAATTTGCTGTTTGTAGTGGAATATGAAAAATTTTATTCTTCTTATTTCTTTTACGAAAAACATAATCATACTTAAAAACACTATTTTATCAACTATAAAAGAGCACATTTAATAAGCTGTTGCTTAGAAGAAGTAGTTGTATGTAATGATAAATTAATTTTCCAAAAATATTTGTAAATATCTAAAAAGAGTATAGCCTATTGCGTAAACCTACCGTACACTTATCGGTATACCTACCGTAAACCAAATAATTGGTTAATCAATCAGTATCTATACGTAAATAAAAATTATCGTCAAGTTCAATAACGTCGGTCTTAACTATGACTTAAAACTTAGTAGGAATCCCATCTCACTGTTTTGATTCTCGAATGAACCTTTTTCTCAAAACTATTACCCTCCTGCAATGTATAACACTACCATGAAAATGAAATTTGTACCATTGCACGAAACCCAGTTCCTCCATAACCAAGTATAATCTTTGTGTAACTATACACTTATTATTAAAATATCTGAAATTCAACGAAATTACCTCTGAAATTACCCTGAATACAATTAAACCATATTAGACAATCTTAAGTTCACCATACACGATTGACGTATGCCTTTTGATTTGTAAGAGCATTTTTAGTTTCTTTTATCATTATGACTTACCGTACACTACACATTCAAAACACTCCCTCCTCTTTTAAATTGTCATTCTCTCTCTATCGATAGGTGTCACTAACTTTTGTTTACAAAATTTCCGGTAAGTATTTTCGATTAGTTCGCCGAATTTCAGAGGGTACTCGTTCACTAATGTATTTATTTCTGAATACGTATTTCGGATTTTCAGATTTACAATATGTGAAAGCCAAAAAACTTAATGCTTACTTATAAACTTAACTTAACCATTTTCAAATATATCAATCAGAATTTAAATTTTTAAACAGACCCTAAGTTTTTGTTTCTAATAATAAACCAACCTTGTTTTATGTGAAGGAGTAATAACGTATCGTTTTTAACGGCATTTTGATTATGAAATTTGTAAATTCGATTGTTTATTAGATGTTATCTGGTTCAAACTTTGCCACCATTTTTCACTCTTTTAGGGTAGAAATTTTTAAAAACCCTTTCTTATTATATATCTATATCGTATAGGAGTCCCAAATTTCATCGACACAAACATGCACTTATATTTGAAAATACTATGTTAATTAAAAAAAATATGATCTTTTTTATTTTAATTATTATGACTAAAAAGCTATTCAATTGCACACATTTAGACGTTGTGCATACAAAATCGTTGGAAATAGGTGGAAAGCGTGAAAATAAATTTGAATATTTTATTTATTTTCAATATCAATTTTTGGTTTTCAAATTGTTTTAAATACCGAAGAAAAGTTAGCATGGAAAATTTTATATTTTAATTTATAATGAAATATATAACAAAAAATTGCTCCCTTAATGCGTTTCAGCAGAATAAATAGTCGCTTGGTTCATAAGAAATTAGATTTTAAAAAGTTTGATTGTTGAAAAACGAACAAAAATTAAAAATCGCCTATTTGGTCTAAGCACTACATGTTAAATTTTCATACTAATTTAACGAGACTACGTTCTTTAAAATGCTGTTATTAAAATGATATTACAAAAACAGATACTTATATTTTATTTCTAAATATATGGATGAACTTTGTTTTATATTAAACAGTAATGTTTCGTTTTTGATAGCACTTTGATTATTAAGTTTAAAATTTCGATTGCTAATTAACTTTAAACATTATCACATAGAAACTTAGTCATCCCTTTTCACTCATTAAAGTAGAATTTTTCGGAAAAAAAATTGTTATCAGAAGCCTACTTCTTATTGAGAATACACCGATTATTCGAATTTCATCAGTCAGAGGGGTATATAAATATCCAATTTTAATAATGCACGGTTTTAAAAACGTAGTTATTATTTTTTTTATCAATTATTTTTTATATATATATGGATAATAATGTTACGTATTTGACGGTACTTTGATTATTAAATTTAAAATTTCGTTTGTTGACGGTGTATGTGTTACCACATATAAACTTTGCTACCTCATTTCACCCTGTCAGGGTTGGAATTTTCAAAAATCACGTCATATAAGGAATGTACCATCCAAATTTCACGAGTATACGACTAGCAACTTTGGCGGGAGTTTGATTCTCATTCATTACATCAGGCCGAACGATTTTCTATAGGTATATAGATAATAACAAGATTGATTTTACACGTGGATTTTGCCGTATTCTCCTACAATCTTTGTGTGGGTGAAGTTCAATTTATTTTTACCATCCTGACTCTGCAACGGCTATAGAGGCAGGATTTACTAGATTCAAGATTGTGACGTTATTACGAGCCATCAGGAACGAGTCAGTTATTAAACTGACCTTATATCGTATACAAGGTATACACTCGTAAAAAATGACATATTGTTATTGACTTGCCGGACCAAAGCTTCCATATTTTCAAAACCATCGCTTCCATTATTAATTTAAAGGCAATAACAATCATTCATCTTTTCAATGCTTTAGTGTATCATTACTGTTTCGCCTCATTGTTGATTACCGAACTGTGAACGAGGGAAAAATCTTTTCATTACAAACTTGTCGTAAACGAAAAAATAGCGGTTATGATAAAAAAAAATAATATTCACAAATCAAATCGAGTCTAGTGATAAGCGAATATCAAAGTTGGACGACTTTTGGGATGAATCAGCTTTTACTATCAAAAATTACAATTTTTGTTAGGAATTTGCTCCCCCCCCCCTTCTACTTATACTTAAGAACATTTTACAAGTTTTTGCATCCGAAACGGAAATCAAATCTATACCCTGCTGATAGAAATGCATTGTTTTAATTTCTGCCCATTTTAATAATTGGAAAACGCTTATAACAAAATTTGAATTAATAGGGTGTTTTACTAGTTTTTGAGAATTGTTTTCAATTATAATTGTTTACCTTATTGTTACATTTTACAAATATTACTATTAATATTACACTGTTACACTTACTCTGGCTTCTCAACGAACACATGCATACAAATAGCGATATTTTGGTACGTAAAGACCTATACATGAACTATTTTTCAATGTTGCATCATAAAAGTTGCAATATGTTCGTTCGGGTCCAACACTGCAATAATGAATAGTATAAGCTCTAGGTTTCAAGATCCCTCCCGAAAGTCACATGAAAGTTCATAAATTTAATTTCAGTATCAATTGTAGTTTTGGCAGGTCTTCTACCGAAACCGAATCGAATTATAGACTCTACACCAATATACAACATCAACATACAATATTTCTTATCAGGGTTAAGAAATATTGTATCAAGTATTCCTTGGGCACCTATTGGTATCTATTTTCACTTTTGGTTAGAAATACTTATCTTTTCTATACACTTAGTATATTATATCTTACTCTGTCTCTAAAAATAATATTGTCTTAACGACTTGGATCTCGGATTTCTAAAGCAATTAAAACATGATTAAATAAAATTTTACCAATTGATTTTGTTTTCTTCAGGTTCAAATTTTATGAAGTACAGTATTTAGTTCCCGGACACCAAGTTACGGGAAAAATTATCAAATCAACTGGTTCGATTTGAATCATTCTTTATCATTCGGTTGAATCATTTTTTTTTTAATTTGTAGATAAATTATTCTCATTGGTGTTTGAATTCCAATATTTTCGAGAACCAAGACAAAATGTTAGCAATTACAATTTTTGCGAAAAAAACCTAACATTTTTTATGTAGAACGACAAATTACTACTTCTCTTACACAAACCAATAAAGCAAGAATTATGATATTTGCCTTTTTTGCAATACAATTTAAAACATCCAAATTAAAACCTTGCTGAAAAGGTAAATTCCCCAATCCGCGATCGTTATTATTTTTTTTTTTGTTATTTATCATCGCTTTATAACTGCCAGGGTTTTCACTGACTCTAGGGTTAATAAAAAACCATATCGAGAAGTATCGAAAATTTACTCGATACGAGAATCGAGCCCAACAATCTATCAGGTTTGGAGCGGCCGTCATAACCACTTGATTACGTGTAGATTTATATTTTTTTTTATTCTGAACTTTCAAAAAGCTTTTCGAAGTATAAAAAGTAAAATGTACTACGACTTAGTAAGTAACAAGCAATAGTATGTAAAAAACAATCGAAATGGTAGTTATAATATTTGCTAATTAATACGTTTATATTATGTACTAGCGGATTTCAATGGTGGGCAAACTAGCGTTTTATTTAAATTAGTTAAGAACGGTAATGCTTCAATGTGTACGATTTTCTTTTCGATTTTTAATTAATTTTGAATGATGAAAGTTTCACCTACACTCACAGGCGTAAAAATTTAAGTTTTATAGGCAAAACCAATAATTTTAAGTTAATTATAATTAGCCATCACACACGGTTAAGATCAATGGTGAGCATGCGCAGTAGGAATATACTGACACAAGTAGCGCCGATATACGGTGGAAAATTTAGTAGTGAAAAAAAACATTTGCTCCAAACAATTGGTTACATGACACAGGTTTATAAACGCGAACATGGTTGGTAAAATAAGTAAAGGTAAATAAAAAATTAACATTTTTAAATTCAATTTTAAGTAAAGCTTTTTCTTAGTAAACGGCTTTCTATAACTTAGATACAACAAGGAATCGATAACAAAGTATATACTTAAGATTACAAGGTTTTTTTTAGATACCTTACAACAGGGGTAGGCAAACTTAATATTGGCATGATCGACAATAATTTTTCTTATTTATATGCAATCGACTATGAAAAATGGGTTAAATAACAATCAAATACAAATTTAAATACCAATTTAAAGAAAGAATGAGTAGAAGAGTGTATTAAAAACCTTTTTGGGAATCGGTAATACTAGTTGTCGAATACGTGTTTAATTTTAAATTCAAGTTTCATTGTCTGCTAAATCTTTATTACACATTTTTAATTAAAAGATTTGAAATTTACCAAAAAAAATATTTAAAATGTCCGCGATCGATTGTCAACCTGTTCCCGATCAACCATTTGCCCACTCCTGCTCTATAAAATGCACCTTTACCCACCTAATACAATTTCCTACGATCTTAAGAAATAAAGGAAACGTTCTTGAAAATATATTATGAAATATAAATATAAGTAATGCTTCTTCGTGTCTTTCATAAATTCATTTTGTGTTTCTAATTTTTCTAAAAGGAAGTTTTCTAATGGTTTAAAAGCATTTTATTACCTCTATGTATTTTTCAATTGCATTTCCTATTCTACAGGAAAATATTGAAATCTCAAAGAAAAATCTCGAGTGGGTATAGGTTTCCTTATTAAAGTATACATCAATTAATTTCTAAAGAATATGTAATGAAGAATTATTATATTAATATTGTGCTTGACAAGATACAAAACGGGAAATTGAGAGTAAAAAACAAGCATGAAAAATATTTTATGAGGAGATAAGAAAATATTATTACAGAAAGCATTTTTATTGATTAAATCACTAGTAACTAATATTGCTACCCTTTGAAAAATTAAAGTATACTGGAGAGCAAATGGTAAAATGGTTCTTCTGTATCTTACTGAAAGCCGAAATGGAATATTATCATACATAGAAAAACTATGAACACAGAAATTAGATGAGAAATCCACCAAGGATACTATTTATCCTCATTTCTACTAAATGGTGTGTAAATATGAAACCGAAATTTGTCAATAAGTGGTCGTAACAGCCAATAGAGGCTCTATCGAACCATAACTTTAAGGTAATTCTTTGTTTTGATATCTGCCAAAGATTTTCAATTTGCAAAAGTGTAAATTCCAAATGACTTCATCATTTTAATGCCACTGAACATTTCGAATTATTTGCCTTAAAAGTACGTTTCGCCAACAGCATTAATTTTCTATTACGATTTAAACAAAAACCACTACAGAATCGCATCGAATACAGTGTCTACATACAATATCTATCTATAAATAGCCAATTTGATCTTTATTTGAAAACCAGTAACTATCCATGAAATACTCACAGCCCAACACTGATACAACTGACAAATGGCTAACATTAGCATGTGAATGAAATTGAAATAACAGTTGAAACTAATGACATGATAGTTCAAATTTGAGACAATAATTATTTATTTGTATTCCACTCAGATGGATGTGTTTAAAAACTGTATATTCTTTGTCCTTGTCTTTATTTTAGTTATCACAAACCACTCATAGCTGGTGTGCCAGTTCAGGCACTACCGGAAGAGACTACGACATTGGATTAAAAACATCTTTTTAATTATACCAAAGAAACATAACTTCTCACGCGCTAATATAAGTACACACCCTTTTTTTGAAATCTTATGTACACCTTAAAGAGTATTACTAAATTATATATAATAGGGTTAGTTATAAGTTTTAAACTCCCAAAAAATGGGTAGGGTTGAAAGTATTAATTAAGATTAACTAGTTTCAATAATCCTTAATCTAATAAAATAAGAGGATTTATAATTGTTAATACCTTTGATTCTTAATGAAACAGGCCGATGTGTCAAGGAATTGAGAAAAATCCGAATGGTCCTAATTTAATGGCCAGGGACTGTACAACACAAAACCGTTTTTCGATTTTCCATCTACCAAACATTGATATCAATGTAAAAAATATCTAATCCGAAAAGTGCTTAACCGGAAGGAGACATGGTATGGAGCCTATGAATTACAGTATATGATTTCCATCTGTTACATTCTTCTCTCCGCCTTCTTTACTTTTAAACATCCTGATTGTTTCTAAAATTTCCCTTAATTTTTATTTTAAATTTCCTGGCAATCTCTGGAAAACGTTATTCACAAATTTAGCCTATAAATAGTTGGTTTTGCTACGAAAGTTCGTAATGACTTTAAATTCTTTTAATCATCATTCGAAAATTTCCCATTTTACTGACTCAAAGATTAGTAATTTTACCATTATCTCAATGACAATAGCTAATACCAAATTGGTAAATAATATCATAAGTCTTATGCTATTCGAAATTTGACTTAGCTTTCCATATAACGATATTTTCAAAACATATAACTTTATATACATTTGCGATACTTTTAATGGAATACCGTTGAAAATTAATCAAACGGACGAGGCAAATGTTTCGAATATCAAACAGTTTTTAATATTGAAAGGAAAATAAGTTAAACTCCGAAAATTCATGAATAACACGATAGGTAGATTTGCAAGAAGAAAATCTAATTTTTAATCAAACTAAAAGCTTTTTATTTGAAGCACTACATAGATTTGTTTTCGTTTTTTGAAGATAAATTTACAAATACATCAACGCATCATTCTCCAGCAAGAGCCAAGATAGATCAAGCAATTCTTACTGCATTTATTCTATTTTGCTAGTTTCGGAATTGCTGATTTTTTATTAAGAATTGCAAGTACGTGTTTCGTCGAAAAGAGCACCACATTTCCATGGTATGGGATAGTATCGGGATTTTAATTTTCTCAATGAATACAAAACTAGTGCAAGAGGATGGGAGGAATGAATGTGAATGGAGCTTTGGCTGATGATTGGAAACCGGAGCGGAAAGGATGATGAAAGTTGTTGAGCTTTCCGAAGCTTGTGCTGTAATTACAAATATTCTATATAATCTACAGTCTGTTTAGCTATTTAAGTAATATCTATGACATGCATGAGAAGTGAATAAACTTCAGTGTTTCTTTTTTAATAAATATTTTAAGCACTATGAATATGTTAGTTCGAAATGTCAGTGCACGTTTAATATACAGACGTGAATCGTAAGAGTTTTTTAATCGAGGAAAAAGGGAGGTTCTGAATTTGATACGTATATTTTTTATGTTTAACCCCCTTTTATTTATTGTATACTTTAAAAATGGTCCAATCTAAATTCAAAAATTTAAATCGTCTCCTAACGGTAGAAAATAGAAAACTATTCATTGGTTGTACACTAAATTTGCACATTCGATTTTTTTTTTTGTAGATAATCATTTAAAACCTGCAAATAATAACTGAAACTTTTTTAATTTTGTTATATCTCTACTTATTTATTTCAACGAAGTTCGTTGAATTAAGGTTTAGGACAACAATAAGAATTTATTTTATACACACGTTTATTTAATTATTTTACACTACATACTTATTCATTTATTTACAAATTAACAATTAAAATGTTCGATTTTCGTGATTCATATTTTGAATTTCACTGTTAACTAAACTGTTCTGTTCTGTGAACTGTGTATGAACCAGTGGCGTAACTAGATTTTTAGACCCATAAGCAATTTCAGGCTACTATCATTTTTCTTTTTATTTCAACAATTTATCAATTGCAGTCTTCCAGTTTAACTGACTTGGTTTTTTATCCTTTATCCTTTGTAGCAATAATTGGACTTTTTTGAAGTGAAAACGATTTGATGAAACGAAAAAGCAACAGTAAAAAAAGACAAACACATTAACCTATAGAATTTTACTAGCGAGAGAATGGGATAATAGATATAAAACATATAGTGTTTCCATGATTTCCACTGATCTGTTTATAGTGAATAGCGAATTTTACATGCTATACTGTAAACAAAAAAACGCAGTAGAAGTAACTGCCAGCGCCGTCTATGTAAGCACAAATTTGGAATAACCTTAACAAAACGCATCGAAACAAGTAAATTGCAAACGCTTATTTGTGTTGACTGGCGCTCATCGGCGCTCAATTGCCAGATGTTGTTGTTAGTTACCATAAAAACTGTACTTCCACAGACGGCGCTTCGTACGCTACTCTAGAGTTTTCTTATTTCTATTTGACGCCATATACACGATCTATCCAAATAAAATATCCATATTTAAATGACTGTTAAAGAGAGATAAGATTTTTGAATCAATTTTGTGGTAAATTTTTTAAACATAAGTCTTCTATACTACATCTCTACGTTTTAAACTTGGTATCATTATCATAAACATACTCGTTTACATTTTCGTTCCTCTCATTATCTTAAAGCTCACATTTTGAAGGTTTCTCTTCTATCACGTGTGACCTGCCCCCAAAAAGTTTTCTGATTTATTCTGAAGAAAATGATCTTTCTTTGAAAAAAATCACAGACAAGTTTCTTTTATTTCAAAATCCCGCTAAAATACAAGAGTATTAAACGGTACCCTCTAAAGCCGGGGACCCGAAAGTGTTGCTTCTGCGTAGCTAAGCTGTAGCTAGCTTTCAAAGGGTAAAATTCGTTCGTTGAGAGCCAGAGAAATATATCTCCAAAAATAAACTTCACAAAAATAAACGGTTTTTACATTAAAGTGTCTTTCATTTTTTTATATATTGATTAAAAATGTACACTTTTCCAATCAAGTTATCTCCAAATATCAGCTTTTCTTGATAGGCATTTCTAAGAACCTTAGTGGGTAATTCTGTGATAAGAAAAATGTAAGAACCTAATTTCAGCCAAACTTAACGAAAAATAAAAGTTAAGTAATTACTATCCCATTTTTTTATGTTTTTTTAACAATTTTATGAAAACTTGGCGATATATAAAGATTAAAAGTGAAAATACAAATAATACTAATAATTAAACTTAATTTCTCTATTATATTCACGAGTTGTGTAAAACTTCGAGTAGCACCATCTCTGTCAAAAGCTTTGAACTATAATACTGAAACTTCCGAAATTCTACATGATCAGTTCAGTATTTTTCCTCTAGGCGTCCTTAAACGAATAAAGTCGCGAACGCTTGAAGTTCACTTTATTTCATTTACGTTATAGCCAGAATGGTATTGCTGGAGGTTGTAAAACTTCCAAAAAAGTTACTGATGAACTTTCGTCTTTTACAGTTAAAAAAATCAACTTTTCTTAGTCTTTTTGTGTAACATCCTACCTAAACTTTTGCAGTAAAAAGTAAAAAGATTGATTTTCTAATTTTCCGTAGAAGTTCAACAATCATAGAAGGGGATTCTTTATTGAAACTGAATAGTTATTATTTTTAGTTTTGTCAAGCTGAAAAAACTGCTATATCGTATTGAAAGACCACCAAAATCGTGCTTCCTCAAGGATGTAAGTAAATATGACCTCTACCAAGTTAATATAGCTGAAATAAACTATTAAGCTATGACGGTTTTTGTAAATGCACTTACTCCATTGTTCAATTTTATAACGCCTGTATTTTATTTTCTACTGAATCACAAACTATATTTTTTACAATGCAATTATGGTGTTGATTCATAGAGAATTGTACCGATAAAAATACTTTCTAACTTTAACCGAACGATAGTAGTAACGGTTTTTGTAAATATAATTACACTCTAATTGTTTATTTTGAAAAACAGCATAACTTTTATTTAGTTGAGGTATAAACTTTTTTTCTTACGGATTCTTCCAGGTGAAGATAGTGCCGGTAGAATTTTTGTTTGGTCGTTTAGCTTATAGGCTTTTAGCAACATCAATATCCGATTTATTCGCGAGTTAACTTAAAAACAAAGTAGAAAATATCACGTTACCATTTATTAATATCACTAAAAAGATATGAGTCTTTGTTTGTACCTCAACCAAGAAGAAAATGGAGTTTTTCGACTACTACAAATTTCCCTTTAAATATTTCCCAAAACTGATGTTGGTACAACGTAGACGCTATTTTGTAGAGGTTTGTATTATACTTCCTTTTTTACAAGTTGAACAATAAACTATTTACCTTACTTTTACATTAAGCGTTCGGTTTTAATTAGAATAATTTCTTTTCGGTACCTATAATGTCCTATGGACCAACACCCCAATGGCAACGTTAAAATATTATTCTTATCATACTCCGGTCTAAAATAAAATACAAGCTCCAATTGATGGCCTTGGTGTAAGAACCAGGTAAGTCGAAATTTTTCAATTTTATTTTAATTGCATTTTTTACTGTAGACAATATAACTCTTTCGATTGGTGCAAAAATCAGGCACAAATGTAACATCAGCACTGTCCTGTGGGGCAAATAATGTAGAAAAGGCAACATCGGTGGCTAATAAAACTCTAGAAACATTGTTAGAAATTATTGTTTTATTTTTGCATTTTTTTTTTTTGTATTATTAATTAATTCTTAAACCTAGTTTAATATGCAAAATAATTAATAATAATTTGATTAAGTTTTCTCCTTATGTTTATTGAATGTTACCTAGACTTACCTGGTGTGTTATTTTGTTTCATTTAGCTCTAATCAAAAGTTTGCTAGTTGGGATTTACCTGGTTCTTGCACTAAGGCCCTCAATCAGACTTTTTCGCTAGCTTTGAACAGTTATGCTGTTTATAAATTATATATAAAATATATTATGGTTTTATTTATGTAATTTAATTTAAAAATCATCACATAGTAATTACGAAGCGATTCTTTGTTACTTGATAACCACTGAGAAAGATTGCTTGGCAATCTAAATACGTATCTGGGAAATATTTCAGTCATGTATTTGTATGAACTTTTGTTCAAATTTATGTTTATAGTTTACTTTAGTAAACTGTATTCCATTAATAAGACCACAATATATTTTTTCTACAAGCAAATCCAGATTATGAAATATAAATGAACCGACTATGAGCTCTTTTTGGAAACGAGTAGAGAAAATCATGACTGGTGAATATAATATGTATGGTAGAATCTTGCAAAATAGCTAACAAAATTTAGTTTTATCGCTCCTTTTTTCAGATCGCGCACATGTTATATTTTAATCACGGAACTATATTTTTCGCTAGAGACCAGCGACTAGCGACTGCATGAAAATGCACTATTTTCGAGAATAATGTGGATTTGCTTACGATGAGACGATTTCTAAATGGTCTGATGCAAATATATGGGACTATTTAGAAATCGTATGTATGAGCAAATACAAAACAGATGTGAAAATAATTTTATTACTTGAAATTTAAGGAAATTTTTCTGGTTTACCCAAAAGTCTTCGCGGGCCACCCAAAAATCTCCACGGACCACCAGTGGTCGGCGGACCATCGGTTGAAAAACAAGGCTCTTGATTCATCTCAGAACTGTAGATACTTATTGTCCGTTGTATCTAGAATTGATGGTAATAAAAATATTACCCGGCAATGAGCGCTGAAAACTTTTGAAACGCGTTGTAATAGGAAAAAGGAAATTGAGTTTACGACGTAAATAATTAATTATTAATTTAATTGATGGTAATCTTTCTTTTTTCTTCTTCTTAAATATCAATCAAATGTAAGAATCTAGGTATAAATATCTGAGGTTCCTACGTCAAAAGCTCTAAACGAGTAAAAAATATATAGTTATACCAATTTGATTTCCAAAAGATATTTTTTTTCTTAGGTGAATTTTCTAGACAATAAGTCTCAGCATGAAAATATTTTTATTTAAATTTATTTAAAAAATAAAAAACATTTTTTTTATAATCATTTGCTTAAAAAGTTACTATTTAATTTTAGTTACAACGTAAAAATTAGATGATTTTTTTTCTTTATTCTTAATCTATAGTTAAAGCAATATAGCGATATGTTCAAATTTAGTTTCTCAAATTTCAATTTTCTCTGCTAAAGAACTTGGATTTGTGCACTCAACTATTAACGTCGAGTTTTCGAGGGATTTCACTTGGAAAATGTATTTTTCGTTGTTTGCACTGGGTTTTACCCCCAAGCATTTCGGACAATTACGACGTTTTGGTAGAAAGTTAAACTTATTTGCCGCCTGAGCCTCCACATCATACAATTTACAAGGAGTCCTGATATTTTTTTTCGTTGACGTAGTAGAAGTAGAAGTGTTAGTCGTACTTGATGGTGTCACTTTCTTCTTATACGTAGTTTTAACTGAATTGAATCTGTTGGCATCGTGAGTTGATGGTTGTTTGATTTCAGTGTTTTCCCCAGGTTCACTTTTATTCACACTTTCATCACAGGAGTTCTCCAAAAGTATTATTTGTTCCTTCGATTCCAAGTCCTCGACACTTCTCTTGAAACTTGTTCGTTTCTTCTAGAAGATAAATGAAATAATTTTTATTTGATTCTGAAGCTAAAGACTGAAAATAAAACTTACACTCTCTGAGTGACTCGCATCCATCAATGATCCTTTTTGAGTCTGTGGTTTACCTGTGGTTTTTGAGTCTGTCGATACTACTTTTTCTATAGGAATGCTGTAACGATGGAAAAACCTTTCTACTATTCCAAGAGTTGCTTCTATAATATTGTCTAAAATTTCAATAACTTCCGATCGTTCGTCAAGTTCTATCGTTTCTTGTGTCTGCTTTAAATTTTTATTTAAAGTTGCTTTGTTTTCTTCGTCAATTATTTCTAAATCTGTAAAGTTTGAGTTTCTTTTCATCGGATACGAACTAATTTCGGATACTTGTGAATGAACTCGTAATTTGTTTTCAGCTGCTCTAGCTAATTTTGCTGCCAAAATATCTTCTTTCAGTGGCTGGGAAATTGTTGACAGGGTTTGGACCATAGGCTCAGAGCTTCCTGTGGAATTAGATCCTTTAAAAATTTGAACAGGCAATTTCGATTCGTCGCTGGAAACACTGTTTTTCCATTGGAACGATCCAGTGTGTGTACTAACATTTGAGTCCGAATGTTCGGAAACAGATAATTCTGACAAAATCAATTTATTCACATTAAGGTAAGTTATCATTTGAAAATGAATTTTTATTATACAGTTTAGATATAAATTTAATAATTTTGCCTTTTCAAAGTCACGATGGAAAAAAAAACTATTAAAAAAGATAGAGAAAACAAACTAAAAATTTCAATACGACTAATGGCAAACTAATGATAAGCAATAATATTTTGTGTGCTTTGTGTGCTGTAAGCGTGTTAACACGCTCCAAGATACCATGCAAAACGAGCGCATATACGACGTATTTAGTAATTACGTATATTAGTAGCTACTAATATACGCCTTAAGTAGAGCGCATATACGCG
Organism: Sisyra terminalis; assembly: GCA_958496175.1. Lineage (NCBI taxonomy): Eukaryota > Metazoa > Arthropoda > Insecta > Neuroptera > Sisyridae > Sisyra > Sisyra terminalis. The sequence goes on along the minus strand of OY292277.1, from coordinate 33,712,837 downwards.
CTCGTTTTACTTGACCGACTTGCTTAGCACGGAATCGTGGAACGCGTAAGCACACTTATGGCACACAAAGGGTTAACACCGTATAGAAAATTGCTTTGACTTCATTTCCTTCTTTTTTAAAAAAAAAAAAAGATTGCTAACTCGTGAGATGTTTTGGTGCCGATAAATAGTCTCTCTCACTCTATCCGCATATATTCCATGCGTATCTCGCTCACTCACTCATCCCCATCAAAATTGCATTTCGTTATAGCTAAAGCTGCTGATCTCTGACTGTAATACTTTCCGTTAGGATGGAGCCTAACTGGTTCTACACTAGTCTGAGTTATCATATAACAATTTAGTACAATATCCTAATTCACTTATTAAAGTTAGACAAGACAAAAAACTGACTTAGTTATAGCGTTGATTAGGCATAGTATAAAAGGTTAAAATAATGAAATTTTAATTTAAATTGACAATTTCTTATTATTCAGTAACAAAATTAAAAGATGGAGCTATCAAAATTTTGATTTATGACTTTTACAAAATTAAGTATTTTATATCTAATAAAAAACATAATAAACTTACAAATACTTTTTTAAATTACCTGAAATGCTTGTCTTAACAATTTCACTAAATGCAACAGCGACAGAACTGGAATCATTTGGAAAATTAATAGTAATTCTTTTCAACTAAGGGTATGTTCAGATATATACTGCGAGCACTAGTCAGTGCTCTTATTGTGGAAAAATTCGTTCCGTTATAGACTGACAGTATGCTGCTTCAGTATACTAGGGAAATATATGACGTCATAAATCATCGCCATTTTTGTATTGTAAATACTGGCGTTTTTGAGGTAAGGTGCTCTCAGTGGTTTCGCCACGTGATCTACAGCGTCCAGAAATTTGATGGCTTGCACAATTAATAATTATTATTATTGAATATTGAACCGGTATTCAAAGATACTGACCGTTAAGAACAACTAAGGAAAATTTGAATAAGTTGTGTTAATTGCAGTGTGAAACCAATACTTTGCATGAAATGAAAGTAATCCAAAAAATTTATAACCGTTGATCAATGGGTAAATATTCAATTGCATATGGACACAATCAAATTTAAAAACAGCGCGAAGAACGTGAATGTTAAGCAGGCCATTCACGCTCCGACTTTCGCAGTCCAACTTTCCAGTCCGACTTTCGAAGTTGGATCTAAAGTTGGACCGTGAATGGTGTTGTTGGAAGTTGGACTAGTTGGACTGCAAGTCGGAGCGTGAATGGTGTGCTTTAGTATACTGGATTGCGTTCCGTCTTAAACAGTAACCAGTATAGCTAAGTATAAAGAAACGGCTTCGCAGTATATTAAATTGACGTCACACCTTTCAGTGCTCGAAGTGTATATCGGAACATATCCTAAAATAAGAAAATACTTCTCAGGACTGTTGGGAGGTTGTAATACTCGGCAATACGAGTCAGTTGATACCACTGTCGATCTAGAAATTTCGTCACCCATCAATAGAGCCTTTACATGTTCCAAATCAGAATGGGGCGGTTTTTTCAAAATTGATTCAGGCATCGCGATTTGTTCGGTTACTTGATCATCATTTTCACCGGAAACGTCGCTATGAACAATAGAATCCAAAATTGTCGCCAAGCTTTCATCTTCTATTTTCGAAACTGTATTGGATGTTTCTGAATCTGTACGAAGCGAACAATTTGCTATAATTGAAGGACTCTTGTCAAGGGTACTATCACATTTTTCTGGAGAAGAATCAATTTCAGAAATTCGGTCTAACGTTGGTGTTTCTTGTTCGATGGCTTCTTGTTTGAAAGGGGGAATAATTACTGGCGGGAACGTCATAACTAGTTTATTTTCGTTTAGTTCAAAACTGTCCGGGGTCTTTGATGGATCAAGTGAATTATTTCGGCTGGTCCCAACTAGTATTTTATTTGTTCTTTCATATGCAAGGCAAGTTCTAACGGCTGAACTACTATCTAAATTTTTTTCCTTGTTTTCCTTTTGGATTGATTCTATAATACGATTTACTTCGCTATTATTTCGGGTAGATAAGACCGGTAGCGTCTCTTCTAAAATCGATGATTTTCTAATTGATTTACTACCGCCAGCAACACTAGATTCGTCACAGAAATATGGTCTGTGATCTGTTGTCGATAGAGAGTCATCAGGACGTGGTGCTAGCATAAAATTCATGTCATCCGACGCTTTTGCATGCATCGCTTTGTTCCTTTTAGATTTAAATGGAAAACAATTAGACCGATTGCAAACTTGTTTTGCATTTCCAGAACGTGGGCATATTGACCAATAAATATACGGCGAAGAATATTTCACTAGATTTTCAATAAAATTTTCAAAACTCTGCTTTGGTTCGATCTTCTTTTTGTTGTTAACATCAAAGATTGTTAAGTAGTCTTGATTTGTAAGGTGCTCCCTCAACACCTCTAGCATATTAATTGTTTTGGTCGAATTTACAAAATGTCTTGAATTTATGTGATAAATGGCAGGATGGTTGAACATTTGTGAACTGGATGCATATTTCATAACTTCTGTGAAAATTTTAAAAACCTTCGCCGAAATATTAACGAATCGCAATTCTTATTTGATCTATATTGAATTGATTTAGTGAGATTTTGATTTGCAGTTTTTTTCCGGAAAATTTTGAATCAATCCGATTGGGAGTCACTTGCGGAATCATGCTCATGCAAAATCCCACTAAATATCCACATGGTGAAACAATGTGAAATACCGGCAGAAAGGTAATTTTCGTATAAAAGACGCTCTCCAGAAAACGATGTAGCGTACGGCATTTCTGGCTCGTTTAAGTCTAGCTCAGCTTCCAGAAGATCAATTTCCTCTTCCGTATCATTGATTTTGTCGCTGGTAATTGGAAATTTGTGATATTGACTTTGAGACAATCGATTAATGAGAAATTCCAACTGTGATTTATCTTCGTCTTTTGTCAGCTAAAAATTAAAATAAAATAATTCTTTGCAATTTCTTATACGTACCGAAAACTTACCGGAACTTGAGCTTTCAGAATGTTAATCAGACCATACATCTTAAAATGTTCATAAAATTGCAAATTGTTCAAAAGACTAAAGATAATTCCATTCACATACGGCAAACATGTCATGAATTTGGGGTTTAATAAGGCAATTATCAAATGAGTCGTTTCGTTTTTCATTGCTTCAGCACATATATTTTGTGCCTCCTCATGCAAACACAGATTCATCAATAGTGCTGTTCCATATTCTAATGCATACATCGTTAAAACATGCATTTTTATCGTTAAATATTCAATAAAAAATTCGATAAAACCTAAAAATAAATAATTGATAAAATCCTCTACCCACACTGATATGTATATATGGATAGGTCGTGCATAAAATCAAGTGTAGCGAACGAAGTGCTGTCTACGTAGGTACAGTTTTTATGATAACTAAAAACAACGGCTGGCAATTAAGCGCCGATGAGCACTCAATCTACACAAACAAGCGCTTGAATCATGCTTTTACTTCGATTGCTTCAGTTGGCCTCATCAGAGATGAGAAACTTCTATAGTTGGCCAATGTCGAAACTTTTTGAAACAAAAAAAAGGCTCACGTGTACTTTAGCACACCCACAATCTGACAATGTTGCATTTTAAACTTTGTTTTTAATTTGATTCGCGATTAAATCAGCCCATAATGAAAATTTAGCCACAAAAGAAAAAATTATATATTGCGAAAATATCGCGAATTAAATTAAAAACAAAGTCTAAAATGCAACGTTGCCAGATTGTGGGTGTGCTAAAGTACACTTGAGCCAAAAAAAATATAGTAGGATGAAACCCATTGGAAAAGGAAGAGAATGTAACAAAAATGAAAAGAAAAATAATTTTCGGGTGATCTGTAGTCGAGAAGGGGGGAGGTTGAGTTTTTAAGGGTAAAAAAATATTTATTTCGATTTTCAGCAAAACTTCAAGTCCTATGGAAAAAAATTAAATAGCAAAGTTGTAGATAGATATTAAAAAGATCTACAACTTGTATATTTAAATTTTCTTCGTACAACCTCAAAATTTATGAGAAAAATTCACATACCCAAAATTATGGTTTTTAAATTTTAACTTAAAAAAAATCATGAAAATTTAGTAAGGAGAACTTATTTTTATGTCCCAAATACACTGTTTTTTTTATTATTTAAAATATTAATTTTCTGACTTAATATCGAAAAAGAATCCTAATTTTCAATCGAATTTTTCGATACTAACTCAAAATAAAGTAATTAATATTTTCAATAAAAAAAAACAGTGTAATTCAGAGAAAAAAAGGTAAGTTCTCACTAAATTTCATAATTTTTTTTTGTAAAAGATAAAAATAAAAAAATAAAATCTCGGTTATTTGAATTTTTCTCATAAATTTTGAGGTTAAACGAAATAATGTAAACACAAAAGTTGTAGATCTTTTTATTATCTACAACTTTGCTATTTAACTTTATCCATAGAATTCGTAGTTTTGCTGGAAATCGAGATAAACCGTTTTTACCCTTTGAAATTCACCCCCTCCCCCTTCCCGATCACAGATCGTCCATAAATAGTTGTTCCTTTCATTTTTGCTATATTTTCTTCCTTTTCCAATGGATATCATCCTACTCTAATTTTGTTCCACTTTTTATCGTTTTCAAAAGCTTCTGCACTGGTCTATAATGTATAGAACTCTTCGCTTCCAACACAGAAACTATAGCATTTTGCTTAGTTCATTTCAAATTTGTGCCTACGTAGACGGCGTTTGCAGTTACTTTTAGTGTGGCTTATATACTGTACATTTATACATATCGGTATCTAACCAAGAGAAGAGACACTTATATAGAAGTTCAATTTATATTGGCGAAATTTAGGTTACATCGTTGATAAATCTCAGAGTTTTGGTTACCACTAGCTATCGCTGTGCAAAATTAGTCGTTGCATTTGTACAGTGACAATTAGCAGTCGGCTAGCAGAAGCTCAGAGCTTTATCGACAACGTAGCTAAACTCCATTTACATCTTTAGCACAGAATTAAATTTTCTATATAAGTTTTTCTTTACTAATCTAACCATCATGTTACAAACTAATTACCTTCTTTAATCAAACACATTCTTTGATTGATCCTTAGGCTAAACTTTTGAAAAATAGCTATGAGCATTCCTTCGGTAATTTCCGTAACACTAATAGTTGGGATCTCTGGTTTGTTCATCACCATTAACGGTAGCATAATATTTTTTAAAATTGTACAGTCCAGTGTTAAATAGTCTCGGCCTAATTTTAACGAAGCCAATGTGTTTAAGAATCGAGCGATTTGCTGCTGTAGTAAAATTTCATTTTTGTCCGAAGAAGGGAAGAATGAATTTTGTAGCAATTTAAAGTTTCTTTCCTCAGAATTTTTATATGGAAGATTTAAATATAATATGTCGTTGCTAACATAAGATTTTATAATTACATCTTGAATACTTTCTGTTGCTTTCGTAAGTCTCTAAAATATAAAAAAGTTATTTTTTATTCCAAAGATAAATAGGTTCGAGTAATTCGTAGAATAAATTAAATTAGTTGCTTCAAGTTGCCAACTCGAATGATCTAGCACAGCAGTTCTTAACCTTTTTCAGCCGCGGACCCCCAAGGAAACCAAGCATAATGCCAAGGACCACTGAGTGAAAAAAAGGTGCAATTTTCGGACAGTATTATATTTTAGTATTCCTTCATTAAATTAAAAAACAAACTTTTAAATAAATATTTATATATATAAATATTAATATAATATCTAAATAATAAGTATCTAAATATAAATAAATATTTCAATACTTTGCTACAGAAAACCATGTTTTATTGAGCACTGAAATCTTACGCTCTTATTAACACATTTTTTATGTAAAGATCAACCCAAATAAGTACAGATTGAAAATTTGTTTCAAAATTTATGATTTTCGTCGCTGTTTTATAAAATTTGATAATGTTTTTGAGCCAGATTTTCTGGGTGGATGCTACTTGAATTGATGAAGTTAGGTTGTTACGATCATCAAAGGAGGTGTCAACATTCTTTATGTAAAGGGAATGCGGATACAAAAAGTTTAAAAATTGCTGAACTAAAATAGCAAATTCACTGTTCTCCAAAATTTCTTAGAATTTCTAAATATTTTCAAAATCAACCACCCTTTATTTATTGCCCTTTTTGTTTTTCCAAAACTACCCCTTATAGTTTCATTATGTATGACTTATGTTTCTAGAATATCATTTAAATGGTTGAAAAAACTTTCAAAATCTTTTTGAAACCTTTTCTACTGAGCATTTTATTTTGTACAAATAATTTATATCACATATGATGCAGATGCATCGGTAAGAATAATCAAAGCTCATACTTGGAGGGGTTTCGTTTGAAACGCCCAACAAAGAAAAGAAAGGAGAAAAATCTATATATGTGTATTATATATATATATATATAATATATATATATATATATATATATACATTTTTCTCCTCTATGACATTCATTTCCTTTCTGGGCGTTGTTTTTCTTTACTTTACTTATCTGTTTAAAGTTTTCTAATAGTGTTAATAAATGAGAGCAAAAATAAGAAAAATTTGAAGATAATAAATAAATAAATGTCAATTTATTAGATTATATATGAGAAGATAAGATGAAGAAAGGTTGAGAATAGGGGGAATATTATCAGATCCAGGCTTTAAGCTTATATAATTTCTCATTGACAGGTATGTACATCCTGTTTTATCTTCATTTACAATTTACAAAATAACTCACCCATCGTAAAGCTTGCAAAAGTTTAATCTTCGTAATGGAATCACTGTCAAGTAAATCTCTTTTAATTTTATCATAATCTAATTCAAAATATGTCTTTGATGTAACGACATGCAAAGTGTTTTCTGACGAAAAGCTACAGTTCTGGGACTGTAATGAAGACAAATCTGAAATAAAGTTATAATAAAAATAGTTTAACTGATTTTTCTAAGTTTTAATCGTAGCGATTAATATTAATATTACCTAGGTCATTTTTATTTTCATCTTGATTGTGTTCATCATTCTCGCCTTCTTCTTGATCAGTTTGAACTTTTAAGAAAAGCTCTGGATAAATTTGCATGCACTTGTCAAGAGTTTTTTTCAGTATCGATTTGTCATTTTTAAAATCGTATTGCAAAGCTGTCGCTAGTTCAGCTGTAATAGCTGTAATATTTATTATAAAAAATAAAGTTAACACAAAACGCCTAAATAATACATTAATCAGTTAGACAAAGGGTCGTCGGTATTTTCATACCTAGAGAGTGGCATTTATACCCCGGATAAAATCTTATCCGGAGGGTGGAGAAGAAAAAAACAAACAATAACAGTAAAAAATAAGAAATCATTCTATAATTTTCTATCTATACTAATATACTAATATATAAAATTCTTACGTCTGTCTGTACATTTCGATTTTGAACCCAATTTTAGGGTAAATATTTGTTTCAAGAGGCCCTTATTCCAAATTTAACATTTTTAAAATTTTTGTCTGTCTGTCTATCTGTCTGTCTGTGTGTCCCGATTTAACTAAAGAACGGAGCAACCGAATTTAATGAAATTTGGTATTAAGATACAACACAATTTCCCACAGACTATAGGCTACTTATCATTCCAAAAAAATATTAAGGGAAGGTATTCCCTAGGGATGAAAACAGAAATTTTTACTTTAGACGAGTGAGTTATATATCATTGAAAAGATAATTAAAAGATTGAAAATAATTTGTAAAAATATTTTAAGTTGAACTGATGAAAACACAGTAAATTAAATTTAAAGTTAAAAAATTGCCTCTCTGAAACATAAACCTTTATATACATAAAACACATAGTTGATGTTAATAGCGTAATGGCTTACGTATCTAACATTCTGATGCTCCTAATTATAATGACGTGGGTTCGAAACTTGCAGTGAACTTTTTTTTTTATTTTTTTTTTTACAAAATTGTTGTAAATAGACCTTTAGAGTTACTCAATATTGAAATATTAACAAAAAAAAAATAATAGTAATAGTAGTAGTAGTAGTAATAATAATAATAGTAATGAAACATTAAATACGTTTTTAAAACCGTGCATACATAAAATCCTGTATTTATATATCCCTCTGACTGATGAAATTTTAATATTCGATGTATTTCTTTTAAAAAGTAGACATTTGATACGATTTTTTTTTGAAAAGTCCTGCTCTAAAAGACTAAAAGGTGTGACTAAGTTTGTATGAGAAAATGTTAAGTTAATCAACAATCGAAATTTTGAATTTAATAAGTGTAATTAATAAATAAATAATTAATTATAAGTTTATGTTTTTGTTATATCATTTTAATAATTTAAATAACGTTATTTCACATAATTAGTATGAAAGTATATGTAGTACTTATTCTAACAAAGCGATTTTTAATTTTTGTTTGTTTTTCAAGAATCAAACTTTTTAAAATCTAATTTTTATCAACCAATGATTGTGACCTGGAGCAATTATTTATTCTGCTGAAAAACATTATGGGGAGCAATTTTTTGTCATATATTTCATTATCAATAAAAATATAAAACCTTCCAAACTAACTATTCTTCGGTATTCAGAAAAATTTGAAAATCAATTATTGTTCTTGAAAATATATAAAATATTCTTATTTCCGTCCACGGTTTCTATCTGTTTCCAACAATTTTGTATGTACAACGTCTAAATGTGCGAAATCGAATTGCTTTTTAGTAATGATAATCAAAATAAAGAAGGTCATATTTTTTTTTGTTTTACATTATATTTTCCAAATAAAAGCATTTGTGTCGATGAAATTTGGAAAATGTTTTTCCTATACGATGCAGATATATAATAAGAAAGGGTTTTTGATAATTCCTCCCCTTAAAAAGTGAAAAATGGTGGCAAAGTTTGTACGGCATAACAATATAATAACTATCAAACGATCGAAATTTCAAATTTAATTATCAAAATATGTTTGTAATAGACGAAACGTTTTATCGCTTAAAATAAAACAATGTTGATTTATTATTAGATTCAAAAACGTAGGATCTGCTTAAAAATTTAAACTCTAATATTTCTGAAAAAGGTTAAGTTCATAAGTGAGCATTAATTTTTTTGGCTTTCACATATTGTAAACCTAAAAATCCGAAATACGTATTCACAAATAGATTAGTGAGCGAATATCGAGTAGCGAGCAATTAAGCGAACTAAAAGAAAATGGTTTAATTACATAGTTGAAATTCAGATATTTTAATAATAAGATAATAAGTGCATAGATACACAATGGTTATACTTGATTATGGAGGAACTGGGTTTTGTGCAATTGAACAAATTTTAATTTCGCGGTAGTTTAGTACATTGCAGTAGTGAAATAGTTTCGAGAAAAGGGTTCATTCGAGAATCGAGACAATGAAATGTGATTTTTACTACTATTCTAAATATCTAGGCGAGTGTTTTGATAACTTTTGACTGTTTCAAGTTATAATTATGACTGACTTTATGGAACTTAACGATAGTTTTTATTTATGTATAGATGCTGATTGATTTACGGATTAATTGATTCACGGTAGGTATACCTACCGTAGGTATACGGTTATTTTAGGTACTTTTTAGATATTTATAATTATTTTTTGAAAATTAATTGATCATTTTATACAACTATTTTATTCTAAGTAACCGTTTATTAAATGTGTATTTTTAAAGTTGACAAAATAGTGATTTTAAGTTGATTATGGTTATCGTAAAAGAAATAAGAAAAATAATAATTTTCACATACCACTAAAAATAGCAAATTTAAAAAGAAAATATAATCTACACCTACGTTACGCAGACGAAGTCGCGGGGATCAGCTAGTCTACTATAAAAGACAAATGCCCTATCTAATAGACCTAATGCACATACTCTAAAAATAACTTAAAAGATTTTAAAAACGTTAAAAAATTTTAGAAACTAGTATCAAATCATGTCGCTGTTAGTTTTTAACTTTTAGCTCATTTGATAAAATCTAAGAAATATCTGTTTAAAAACGCCAAAAAATCGTAAAACTCAAAATGTATAAAACAAGCTGCTGTTGGCTCGACATTAAAATGACGTCACAGTACAGAAACTTCAATCCCACGGACGTTTTCCAATGACTGACAAAGGTATTTGAACGCAATAGTAAGGCTGTTTAAATCGTTCAAACTAAATGTTAATGATTTAAACCATTTACAATATTTGAAATTAAAACCAGGTATATTTTATTACACTGCATAAATTTTTTAAAGAAAAATAATGTTGATTCTCATGTTAATTACATTACAACTAGTCATCTGAAAAGAAAAGCAGAGAAATCATCTGCTTCAAAAATTTATAATGAAGATTGAAGGTTGGTTTTTTTTTTGTGTAAAGCTTTTATATACTTTTATAAAATGTTCAAATTTCAGTTTGGTTAGACGTAAAAAAGACTAGAAAACTGAAATTTCTTGTATGAACGTAATATTTTAGTATCAACATACACTCCAAAGTCCTACGGCTTTTTCTGCACTTTTTGCTAAGGCAACTTTTATGAACTGTCGGAAAATTATTTACTATACTTCTCTTCAGACATAATTTGATTGATTGTAACAATAAATTTTTCCATAAAAACTTACATATATCACACGCAATAATTTTTCTCATTTTTCAGCAGACAATATTTTTTTAAATTTTCATTAAATTTTTCACTGTATCTTACTTCAAACTGCAATTATAGTTTAGTCGTTTTGAAAAATAGTTTTTCTTACTTGTATTAAAAGACTCAGTTTTGAAATGATTAATTAAAAGCTTAGTGGTTTCATATACTATTTACAACCTCTAAATAACCTCTGTTCTATCAAAAAAAACTAAGGTGGAAAATGTAAAAAAGGTATAAATTATAATATATTTTTTGATAACCGTTAAATGATTTGTCGTTATGTCGGTTTCAATATATGGACTGTGACGTCACAAAAGACCCAAAGGCGCATCCATCGTTTTGGACTCTCATTTGCTCATTAAAATTAAATTTTTGTTTTCTGTAATATTATCAACTTTTCAGAACGCAAAAATGATTTTTCTTCAATTTCGAATAAAAAAAAAACGTGCATATGATCTATTGAATTTTCAAATTCCAATTTAAAGGTTTTCCATTTAAACCCAAGTATTCAAATTGCCATTTACCCGTCAACTTGTTGTGATCCTGCTGTAGATTGGAAAATTTCGATTTTAACAGATTATAATTTTCTTCTAAAATTTCAATTTTCATTTTCGAATTTCCGCAATATTGCTCTACTCCAGTTTCCTAAAATCAGTCACAAAAATGTTAGTTATCTAATTAGTAGAAAACCACGATAAACTTGGACCATAATTACCTCAGTTGATTCATGTTGATTTTCCATGTCGATTTCATTCGATTCACCTTTCTTGCTATCCAGAATATTAAAACTGTGGTTTGTATCACTAGCTACATTTTGACGCATAAAATCCGCGTACTTTTCAAACATGTACAAGTTGTGAACAATATTCGCTTCTTTAGAATTGGCTGGTGATAAATTCGAACAGCTATTGCGCTGATTTATCGTCAAACTTGAAACTTCGTTGAACAACGAACTTTCCTCTGATTCTGCCGAATCGTGTGAAAGAGATATGAAAGCGCCGTCGTCAGTTTTTTTACGCGTTATGTGCATAAAGTTGAAACTTTTACACAATTGATTAACGGTTACACCCTCGTCAAATGAGTAATCTAAAACTGTTGGTGCAAAAGGTACTTTGTTTTCATCTGGTTCCTGATCTTCTGATTTTATTTTTTCGGTACTGTTTACTTTGGCTTCTTGTCTTATTTCGCCTTGCTCTTCAAATGGGGTAATATATGATAGATCGTAACCAAAACTAAGACATTCCTCTCGGAATACTTTGGATGTCTCTACAAATCTGTTTTTTTCTAAAAACTAGAATTTTTATTTTCATCATACCTAACTGGATTACAGTAGTAGGTGCACGATAGAAATGTGACTTATTTATTTGTGGTACGGATGAAACTGGTTTAAATAGAGTTGTTAGTGAAGAGTGATAGAATTAAGGGGTCATACTTGTCCAGTAAAATAAAATGGAACTTGATTTTGAATAAAAAAATAGTAATGCAAGGTTTTTTTTTCAATTGAAAGAAAAATACACAAAATAGTTTTTCATTGAGTACATGATAACTCTTAAACAGAGATATGAAAGGCAGTCATGAAATATAGATATGCTTCAAAAAATAAAATGTTTTTTACTTATTAATTAAAAGAACATTTTAGCGAAACCTACTACCGACGAAGAAAGGAACAAAGTATTACAAAGTATTCCTAGTTTAAGTATTTTTTTTGCATGGGTAACTATCTAGTAACGCCCTAATCCATGTTTTGTTTTCAATTCAATGCGCGAATTTGTTGGCGATTTTGTTGTAAATTAATAGCTGACATCTTATTTTTCTTTTGTAATTAAATTATAATTGATTCAAAAACAAAAAATTGAATGAGATGTTACTGGGTAGTGACATGTATAAAAACTACTTGTACCAAAATCCTACTAAGCTCTCTCACCAATGATAATAACCTTACATATTATACTACATATATAATGGTATAAGAGCTAGTAACGTTGAAAAAAAATTTAAAAAGCTGATTTTTAGATATAGCCATCCTATCGGTCTTTCGGTCAGCGTAAGGGTAGTCTAGCTATCGGTATAAGTTTCATTTATTTATAGTCATCTTATTTGTACAGGTAATACAACAAATTTTTAAAAATGATTGCAAGAAAATCTTTCTTGTAGTATTAACATATAGTTGATATTACAAACATATATTTATGTACATATATTTAGAACCTATATACTTTCCCAAAGTATCTTTGACAGTTCTGGTTACAACTTACTAAATTTTAAAGGTGTCTAACAAGAATCTGCTGCGATGGTAAGTATCCGGCAATGAATGGCGTGGTTTCTAATACTATCCCAAAGAAAATAAATAAATAAAATACATTGAATCATTTAATAAAATCAATTTCGTTACATCTTTGGTACCAATTTTCTGTCAAAGCCACTCAAACTTCATAGTTACTCATCATTCCTAACTGTGTTAGGAACATTAGAAAAATGTTCAGCTTTTAAAAATAACCAAGATCTGGCGTTCATGGAATGTTGTTCTATAAGATTGCTTTTCAAAAATATATTTTTGTTCAAATTGCTCTGCATTTTCGATTGATAAAAATTAGCTTACATTTATTAGGTGTTTACCTTCAAATATTCAATATTGGAAAAATGTTCAGTTTATCGGGAAATTCAATACGAACTGTGAAAACAGGTATACATATATACTGAAGCACTTTACCCAAGATCGCATTTTATTATTTTTCTCGACCAAAGAAATGTAATAAAATATCAGTCGATTTAAACGAACCGTAATTCTATTTTTCGGAAAACCTGTGAAGATTCTTGAAAATCTTACATAAAAATTATTTAAAACAAAATACAGAACCCCTTTTACACAAGAACTTTGAGGGAGCTTTCGTAATATAAAAATTTCGCTACCTTTACAGTTATCCATGATATTCCCGGAGCGGGAAATATTTATATTGTAACAGAAAGGGACAAAGTCTGTCTCTCTCTTTGTGCCATGCCGGCACGCGATTGGCTAAGTGACGTCTATCTCTCTCCCACCAATGCGAATGTACGTATAGATTGTTCTAGAAACATCTAGTAGGTGATCAAAATAAGATTTTTTCGCTGACTTTGAACAGTTATACTGTGTATACAATATATAGGCTATATTGTTAAAAAGTGATTGTTAAGTGTGAAAGTGATTATTTATTTCCAAAAGAAATTAAAAGAACGAAAAACGTCATCTCAATACAGTTTTGAGACGTCACGTTACAATATTATTTAAATATTTACAAAATAGTTGTAAGTTTTACTTGGAGTCATTGGACCTTAAAACTTTTGAGCTAAAAAATTTCAATTTCGGCTGCTATTTGAAGTCAAGATAAAGGTTTTTATTCCAAATTTATTCGTCAATGAACTTCTATTTTTCTACTTTTAGAAGAGGATTTTATGCATTGCCTGAACAGATAATGCCTAGGAAATGAGGATGCAAAGTCGCAGTTTTGAAGGTATCGGGTACCTACATACGTAAATACATCGTTCTGACCGATTGCTTTTATGAACAACATGGATTCGAGATCGAATTTTCCGATCGTATAACTATTTTTATTCTACCAAAAAGCTCTTGCTGAAATGGAAATTCAATTTTATTCTATCATTGATTTAACATGGTGTCGCTAATAAAACAATTACAGCTTCAATATCAAAATATATAATGTAGGTACCGAAAAACGGTAAATAAAATTAGCCCCACTGTTTGTACCACGTAAAATTTTCTGAGTCACATTTAATAACCTTTATTATCGTGCTTTTATAGTAAGAAATATAATTACCAAAGCAACGTGTCTCAAATATGAAATTCGTTTTTCCTTTAGTGAAATTGTAGAAAGCAATCTACGACGAAGAATTAAAGATTCACTGAAACAAAACCATAAAATTTAATTTAATTGATTACAGCTATAAAATTAAGGCACTATTCTACAAACAGAGGCAAAAAAACGGAGATTTTTATTTACAAAATCGTTAACTGTAAAGAATGCTCAGATTAGGTTCTTGCACACAGTTTACTAAAAGTTGAAGTAAACGAATAATATATTCTTGGTTTTTTTAAATATTATAGAAGTATAAACATTATGCAACACTTAAAAGAGCAATCAAAACATTGGATATTCTTTGTCGGGAACCACTGGAGTGATTTTGGCGAAATTTGATGCATTCTATAACAAATTATCCCAGACCCGAAACATTTGAATGTGTGGGGGGGGGAAGCTGAGTCATTAGTGGGCGGAAGTGTAATTGTTCCAACAACAGAATAGAATAAAACATGTTCTGTAATTTTCTCTAAAGATAAAAAGGGTAAACAATAAACATAAAATGAAAAGAAGTGTTCTGGATTCGTCTTTAGTAAAATCTAGATTTTGAATATTCTAGAAATCGGTCTGAGTTCGTATATAAAGAGATTGACAGCCAAGTGCAAACTAACAGTTAACAATACGGTTCAGAACAGTTTAACTAACAGTGAAGTTCAGTACAGTAAAAAATAAATCCAACTCGATAACGAATAATTTAATTGGGCCGCTTAAAGCCAAAGTGGTATAAATCACATTATTGCAATTCGGAGATATAATAACTTTTATTCAAATAGCTATCGAAAAATCCCACGTATAAGATATTTTAGCTAGTTATCTACCGGCGTAATAATAAAGCTTTGTCTTACTTCACTTTTTCAATAAACAGTTTATTACCAAAGGAATCGTTTCAGTTAATGAAAACTGATAATTCAAATTCAATTGTGCCTTTCCACTTTGGCTTTAAGTAGTTTAATCAATATTTTGTAAATAAGTAAGTATTTAGTGTATATAAATAAATAAACGTGTTAATAAACAAATGTTTATTGTTACCTTCAAAACAAATCCAACGAACCCCGTCGACATAAATAAGTATAAGCGTAGCAATATTACGACATCACTTACTAGGACATCTTCTAGGCACTAAACTAGTTGAAAGTATTGAATTCATTGAAAAAATTGGTATAGTTTTGAAATGATATACGTATATTTAAACAAAATTACTGAAAATGATATATTTCCTTCAAACGGGTTCGATCTTACAAAACTTAATTTAGTACTCAAATATTGTCATAGTTAGCAAACTGCGATAAGTTTCATCAAAATTGATTCAGTGATTCACAAATTTTCGTTATATTTGTATACTACCTGGTTAAACGTTGAAATGTTGTAACTATTTTATTTTTTCGAACTATTCAAAAAAAATTTTGAATGTCATTTTTATAGTTATAAAAAGTAGAAAAAAAACGAGAAAAAATACTCGTTTTCTTCTGATAGTAGAATAGTATTTAAGAAAATGCTTTCAGAATAGACATCCACTTTTAACCAAGTAATTCAGATATTTATTTAACATTGTTGGTATTCTTATCCATGGTTTTATTATGCATTAATGATTCTTATTTTCTGGATACTTTTTAATATTTGATATTTTTATTAAATTTTTTGTACTACGTTTCGCCACTTTCGCAGCATTTTCAGGTACTCAATTACAAACATCAAATTTTTAAATCCATGTAAAATAATTTATCTCAGAATAATTCAATACATTTAAAATAAATAATATTTTAACAAATTTACGTAATGATTTAAAAATTTATTTAAAAATTTGATGTTTGTAATTGAGTACCTGAAGAAGCTGCGAAAGTGGCGAAACGTAGTACAAAAAAATTAATAAAAACATCAAATATTAAAAAGTATCCAGAAAATAAGAATCATTAATGCATATTTATTTAACGCTCTAATGCTTATGATTTTATAAGAGGTATGATACATCAAAAGGTTAAGTAATATTTTATTCATAATTTTCATTTTTTTGATTATTGTTGCGGATTTAGAATATTCAAAAGTTCAAACAATGAGATTGAAGTGAAACAGAAGACGTTCCAGTACAATCCCAGGAGATTCTAATGTGGGGTAGAAAGAGATAGAAATCGTTCGAATGTACTGGAAACTTTAAGAAAAGGGCAAATAAGTAGGTATACAAATAAGATAATCAACTGTTGCCAGAACAATTACGACCAGTATCAGTTACAAATTTAACAAATTATAAAGTTTGAAATAAATCGTGACAATCGTTAAAATAATTGTTAAAATAAAAAATAAGTACGAGTTGTAATAATAATCGTGTGTGTATTAAAATAAATTAGTGTTATATCTCCTAAAACAAATTCTGACGAACCCGTAAAAACGTACCAATATCAGATTTCTGATTACCAAATTTCTATTAGGTTCTACACCGAATGCGCCTCTCACACCTAAGTACAATACTCAACACTAACAATAGAGGATAGCAAAAAAAGATAGCAATATCTTAGACTAAGAAGTCTCAATTTACGTATTCTACCTGTTCTACCTATTAAAGTATGAACCATCAATTAAAGTCAACAATGTGTCATACTAAATAAGATTCCCCTAAAACAGCAATTCTACTGCCTAATTTAAGTAAGAAAATTTATGGAAAAAAGGAGATTTAATGAGAAAATTAAGCTACAGAAAAATCAAGCCAATATTTTTATAACAGTATAATCATAAAGAATATAGCTTCATCTTTTAGTATAAAAGTAGTATAAAAACTTAATGAAAAGGTAAAGAAGTTTTTAATCTACACAAATTTCTACTGCAAAGCAATCGTATTCAAGAATAAAAACAAATATGACTTACTCATCCATACGTAAATTTCAGAAATTTAATTGAAAAATTTTCTTCCTTATACGGCACATATTTTCCATACAAAAATTTGAAACTTGTTCACAAATTTCGAAAAAAATTAATAACTGTCACTTCATAACTAGGAAAGATCAAATAATTCAACTTTTTGTTTTTATATAAGTTCAAACTGTACAAATAGTGCTACGTTCCCAGATACCCCTTACAATTTGAATAATTTGTTTGAAATAACGGCGCAAAAACTAGCACGAAGCTTTTCTCTACTTCGTTCCCTTCTTAATATTTCTGGTGTGATTTATTTTTATTTGCGTGTTTGTCCTACAAATTTAATCATATTGATCCATTTTTCTTATGGCTGGTTTGTTTCAACCTTGTTACATTCATTCTTTTCATATCTAGTCTGAATATCGCGGTCGAAGGAAATTCGCAGCGACATAGAAGTAACGAAGGAATAGTAAATTCTAAGGCATTGCGTTTTCACTCATTTAAAAATTAATTGAGAAGTTCGTGACGAATGAGCGGAAAATATGAGTAATTTTCATAAAAACTAGTTCATTTTACCGTATTCATTCGTTTTTATTTTAAGCTTTCTTGAACTAGAAAATTTACTCATAAAGATAAGGAACAAAGTTAAAAAGAAATTGAAATTAAAACTGTACCTGAAACCTAAATTGATAATGATTTAATTTACCTATGAATGTGCATCTATAAGAACTTTTAGAAGCCTTCTGGTCGCCAAGTGGTCAAGGTAACCGCTCTAAAAGTGTTAAGTGTTGAGTTCGATCCTCATATCGTGCAAATTTTAAATATTTTTCGATTGCAGAATTTTATTTACCCTCTAGTCGCTAAAGTCCTTAGTAGTTATAAAGCGATGGTAAATAGCAATTAAAAAAAATAACTTATATAACTTAAAGTTGAAAACATTGATATCTAGGATGTCAAGAATCCTCCCATTTTAAAATCACATCTTAGGTTTGCTTAAAATCTTTAAGCTGTAAAAGTCAAGGTTGCATTTATAATTTTGTTGCCACACTTAGTTCTTCATTACATCTAAAGCATATATATATATATATATATATATATATATATATATATATATAATAAAAACTATGTACATTAATGTTCAAGGTTTACCTTTTTATACTATACCAACAATTTGATAATTTTTTACGTCCATCGTGTTAGCATTACAATTTTGGAATTTGTAAAAGACAAGTATGGCATATTTAGATGTTTAATTTATTATTTAAAAGGTCTGGAAGAATAAAATTTGTCGTTCGCATATTTTCTAAAATAACCAATGTTTAAGTTGGCGTTTAGAGCTTTGCAATATTTATAAAGGACGATTTTTAAACGCCATTAATTAGTGTTTTTTTAGTTATTTACTGTCACTTTTTAACTACTAAGATCTTTAGCGACTTTAGAGTTTATAAAAAATCCGTAAACTGAGAAATACAGAAAATATTCCCGTTACGAGATTTGAACCCAAAATCTATCGGTTTTGAAGCGGTTACCTTGACCACTCGGCCCCCAGTAGGACAATTAATGTTTTTGTTGTTCGAGAATTTTGAAAGAAAAATTTAGTCCCTCACGGAGATTTCAAAAAAATGCTCTTTAATAAAAAGCTCCATTTGAAAATTTTCAATTAGTGATGTTTCGATTTTTTGTGTCTTAAATTAGTGATATCGGAAAGAAATTAACGGAGAAGATTATAATTTCAGAGATATACAACAATTAGTTTCTAAAAATATAGATTTTACAGAATTGATTATTGTAAAAGTAACTCAGCAGTTAAAAATCATTTTTTTTTAAATCTTAATTTTTCATAAGCCAATCATTGTAGACCTGGAGAGATTACGGATTCAGGATTCTAATGGAATATTTAGGGTGCAATTTTTTGAAGTAGAAGAAATTTTATCGTCAGTTGATATTTTAAATTTTTGAGCAAAGTATCATTTTCAAAAATTTACTGTTTAGAATATAAATTTTCAGAAACAAATTGTTATAGATCTTAAAAATTCTAACTGTCTACGATCACTTCTTCCCGGTAGCAACCAGAATTACTATCAATTTATGCGACAACAAAATTAATGTCAAAATTTAAAAAATGCCACAAATCGAGCTTTTCCTTTAAATAGCGTGTCGAAAACATGTGAGAGCAAAGTTTTTGAAAGATTAATGTTTCTGTTTAAAAGTTAAACGTTTGCTATAGGTGGCAGGTAGCAAAAATCGGATGCTCAGGATTAAGCCGTAAAGGATTGATCCAAAGAAAAAATATAAATCATAAGTGTACTTTTCCAATTCGTGAAGAAGTTGATTTAATAAATTAAACAATCATATAATACAAATACAATAAAATCAAATAAAATAAATTCAAATGTCACAAAATATAATAAAGAAAATAGCCAGCAACAATGAATATAGAAAAGTTTCTTACTCAGTCGATCGTAGTTGAAGTGGAGCGTGGTCGTCGATTGATCGAGTTGATTTCGATCATTTGTTAAGCAAAATCCAGCCCTATTTATACAAAATTTGCACCAAATTTGGTCCAATGGGATGATCGATTTATTGGATGATGCCATTTCGACCAATCCTGTGGTGTTTTTGTTTTCGTCTAAATCGGGATAGATGTTTTTCTGTTATTGATAGATGTTTTTCTGTTGTTGTCGAAATTGGGTCGAAAGCAAAGAAACTGGTCTGGATTCGAGGGCTGACGTAGTTTGCGCCTAGAAAAAGGCAACTCTGTATGCAGGGCTGTTAAATGTGTGGTGCACTTTTAACAGTTTCTTTTCGATACAAATTCCCATAGTAAAATATATCTGAAACTGTAAATATGAGGAGGGATACATAAATATTTTAGGAAAATTTTTATTGATACTTATCAATTAATCATCAGGAAAAAAACGAACTAATGAAGTACAAAGTCAGTATTCTTAATATTTGATTGCAATTGTTTAGTTTTATAATTTTTAAATGTTATTTAGTGAGTTTAATTATGAAGTCTTTATATTGAAATGGAATGGCAATCTATCAACACCATTTGTCACGTCCAAATTATTTAACTAAGATCTCTGAAATCGATGGAAAAAAATACCAAACAGTTGGAGCCAAAAGAATAAAGGGACTAACTTTTGAGTAGCAATTGCTTACCCGAAAATTAACACTGAAAATATTATTCCAGTTAATAAGGAATAATAATTTGGTAATAACAAAAAAAACGTTTCCGCAGCATTAAGTATAACAATAATGACTCAAAAAAATAAAACTCTATTTAAATGAAAAAATTATAACAATTAACAATCCAATATTGGGGTTTGATACTCATACCGAGCAAATTATCGATATTTCTCGATAACGGATTTTTATTAACCCTGGAATCGCTAAAGACATTGGTAGTTATAAAGCAACGGTAAATGACAATTAAAAAAAATTATGACGATGGTTACTCTCCCTGTTGAAAAATGGCATTAAAAGTTATTTTAAATGTTCAAAAAACTCATTAGAAACCATTAGAAGTCATTTAAAGTTACTACAGCTATTTTTAATATAACGGGAGTTTAGGTTGCCTAAACTCCCAAATTACCAAGAACTTTCGATTTCGGCCTAGTTTTGGCAAAAAAACGAGTTTTTGTTTCGGTCGTCGTCAAGCCGAAACTACGACCGAAACCGAAACTAAGTTTGTAAAATGAAAATGTTGAGAAATTATTGTTTCTCATTTTTAATATTAAATTCTTCAATTATGAATACTGATAATTATCAGTTCATTGAAATTATTTTTGATACTTTTTTTAGTTCGAGAGAAAACTAACTAAAGTTTAAAAGAAATGATTTCGTTTTTTAGGTGGAAGAAAAAATATTTTTGGTGTATCTAAACATATTAAGTTAAAACTAGTTTTGCTTTGTAACTTTTTTTTATTTTATGTTATTCGTTACTAATATTAAAAAGAAATGAAACGTGCATTTCTTTCAAATCAACCCCTTATTTCCGCACAAATAAGAAGTGAATAAGAAGTAATAACAGTATGTTACATTAATGATTAGTTCAAATATTAGGGACTTAATGATTAAAAATTACCTATAGGATTCATAAGTAAAGACAAATTATGATTATTTTTCTTCCCTACGAAAACATGACTTTATATGAAAGTTTTGGTTTCGGCCGAAACTGAGATTGATGCCGAAATTCGGTTTCAGTTTCGGCCGTAAAAACTAGTTTCGGTCGGACGCTAGTTACCAATCATCAAAAACATGTGTTCTAACAGAACCTGGGGATAACTCCGGAACCTCTTCCCAGCCAGAACCTGAAATAAAAAGAATCTGACTTCACCTAGGGGCAACTATACTAATAAAAGAATTAGGCTAGGTGCCTAGCTACAGTTTTCTACAATCAAAAAATCCAATCCTGATAATCGTAATAAAATTCTTCTTCAAATCGCATCCATTTATCAATATATTATATACGTTATATACCATCAATACTTAAAAAAATGATACGATAACATCGTTATTCTTGGCTCCACTTGGCTCTTTCCGACCAAGGTTTATAAAATACACAGGTGGCCTCATGGTGGCTACGTGATGGATACGTGACGTATCCAGAAGAAATTCGTACATATCTTCAGACTGATTCAATTTCAAAATTCTTCGTATGACGTCATTTTTTTTTTTTTTTTTGGAGCAACCTGTGTAATTTACAAACCTTGCTTTCCGACGAACTTTTCCCCGACATGCGTACTGTGCTGTTTTTAAAAGTTATTGTGCTTATGCAATTTATATGCGGAACTTATGTGCTAATCACCTATCCACCATTTTATCAAAAAAATTTACGAAGTTTACTACAACAATTGACACTATATTTATATATGTTCACAAATTATAGACCAAACATACTATTTTAGAAATGTTCTACCGGATCTAAGTACATTATTTTATAAGTTGTTCCCAATAAAGTTTATAGGAATTCATAGTTTAGTTTTTAACAAATGTTTTGAATTGATAAAAAAATTATATCCCAAATAACTGAAACCCGATACTTTCATCTGACTTTTAAGGGTTGAAATTCAAGTATATTTATACATTCTAAAGCACAAATGAATTAAATTTAAAGTAAAATTTAAAAAAACAGTGGGTTCAAATTATAATAGTCATTGAAGCAAAACGTATCCCTGACCTAAAAAAATAATTTTCCAAAACGTATAGGTCTAGCCAGGTCTGACTTTAATAAGTTTAGATACTCCAAGTACATATGAAAGTAACCACAATGTATAATTAAATAAATTTATTTATTCTTTTAGTCGTGATGAGTAAATAGACAAAATAAGGCAAACTCGTCAAACAAGTTTTGATACTATTTCACCCGTTTCACCTATTTCATTGTATTTCACCGTATTTCACAATACAATATCTTATCTCGCAACCGGGAGGGTTTTGTCTTGACTAAACGAAGAAGCGTGAAAATTACATTTAAATGATTTTTATTTTGTTATTTATTTAAGAATTGTATGTGAAATAATTCTAGTCAGTTTCTTTGGTGATGGAAAATGCCTTTGAAGATGAATTCAAGTTGGTCACATCAAAAAATCGAAAGGACAAAAAGCGATTCCAACCTCTTCCAAGAGTTAGTATCAATCAGTTGATTGAAGAAGATCAAATCCTAGGATTCGATCAAGAAGCAGCTATAAGGTATGGAATACTCAAGAATCTTTTTGTTCTTTTCAATAATTTAATAAAATCATACGTGGTTTATTCTAAGAAATATAAGATGGTAAGAGTTTATTGGAAAAATCTAACCTTAATTTTTTAGACGTGTTGAACTTGCCAAAGACGATATTAAGAATTCTGACTACTACTCGTCATTGAAAGCGACATTACGAGAAGGACTTACTGTTAGAGGTAATCAAAATATTGAGGAAATTGTTTCGTATGGAATAGGACATTTTACGGAATGGATGGCATCACGTTACCAGTTGGCTCTTTTGTTGTTAATTAAGGAATATTTCGAATCATTTGGTTTACAAGAAACACACGTATACGATCCAGTATTCTACCACCGCGAAAAAGTCATTCTCAAAATCTTAGGCTGTAAAGTTATCGAAAAAAACGAAGAAGGAAAACGCAAAATTTTAACCAGCACCATCCTGTACTTCCCACATTGTTCGTCCCAATTACTGAACAATTTTTTATGGGCTAATTGGACGCCAAAAAATTTAAAAGAGTGCATTATAATTGGCAATAGCTTCACCGACATCGTTGAAAACGCAGAAGTATCCAAACATAAACTCCTAACTAACGCTAAATATATTTTAAACATTTGGCCGTACGTTGACGAAATATCCATCGTAAACTCATTTAAATATAATACATTTTTTAACAACACATCAGTACACGTTTTCCAAGACGAAAAGCTGCGAATTATTGACCCGGACTTTTGGTCAGAGTGCGACGAGCCCCAATACCGCGAACAAGACTTGGAAATTTATATCGACACAACATAGTCTTAAGCAATTTTTTATTTTTTTAAGGATAAACTCTTACA
Organism: Sisyra terminalis; assembly: GCA_958496175.1. Taxonomy (NCBI): domain Eukaryota; kingdom Metazoa; phylum Arthropoda; class Insecta; order Neuroptera; family Sisyridae; genus Sisyra; species Sisyra terminalis. Next base: position 33,688,945 of record OY292277.1, on the reverse strand, counting down.
ATGGAAAAGCTCAATGTCTTACGCCAATTAGTTAGGGAGATGCGCCATTTAAGTCCCAGCGGCAAGGTGAAGGATTCCCTACCGATACAATACCTTTTTTCGAAATATCGTAAATATCAAACCACCGATCAGCAGTTGTGCAAGGCACAAGAAGAGATGGACTTCATGGCACGCACTTATCTGTGTTATTTGTCGAGCACAAGAAAGCATAAGGAAATAAATGAAACTTTTCGAGGAAAAGGTGAACGGTCAGTCGCCGAAACGGCCAAACTCGTTGGTTTTAAGCTGCCACACGATCCAAAATAAAATTAATCGTGCTCATATTGATTAATTGTAGTTGTTTGTAATATAGTATTAACAAATTTTATGTATTACAGTTATAAATATTAACGAAAAACTTTGGTTTTATTTCATTTTTTATACCCAGAAAAAATATTCTTTGATAAAACTTTACCTCTTATTTAAAAAATTATTTTAATATATTTTGTTTTTATTTGGTCTAAAGATTTGAATTGTACTAGCTAAACAATAAGGGGGGTTATTTCATATGCTCGTCGTGGCTGTATGCAACCCTACTTACGTTTTTAAGTTTTACAAAGAACTGAACTAAATTAGCGTAGACTCCAGCTCCGGAGTTATTATTTTTTTAAATGAAGCTTCGGATCTCCGTTTTACTGTAACTCCGGTTTAAATTTTTATAACTTATGAGTCTTTTTTATCATTAGTCGCTACCATGAAACACCAAATCAAACGCAATTTTATGTTACCAAAACTTGACTAAATTTTTGAAAAAAAAATCTCGGGAATAACTACTGTATTAAACATAAAATTGTTAGGAGCTGGAGCCAGTACAAATTTCGATGACTCCGACTTTCCAACCTGGTAGTGCATATTAAGTTTCATGTTGTCTTATCAGTGACTGAAAAGCGCTCATATTACAAAGAAAAATCAGAAAGATCAATTTCATAATGGAAGTTACCAGCTATGAGCAGAATATCGCACCTGTCGTAGAAAAGAGGTAAAGCTCAAAAATTGCTAGTTTTAATTAATAAAAGTTTTACATTGAGGAAACAATATTTATTGTACGTAGAATAGAAGGATAACGGTAGTATATTCCCCCGCCAGATAAGATATTACCAATGTTCAATCTGTTTCAGAGAACTCCATACATAACAAGAACTGACTCAAGTCCCTTTAGCACGGTCAAATCTGGCAACGTTGCATTTTCTACTTTGTTTTTAAATTAATTCGCAAATAAATCGGCCAATAATAAAAATTTAACCAAACAAGAGACAATTATACCATACTAGAATTGAGTTAACAAAAAAATTGCGAATAGAATAAAAAACAAAGTAGAAAATACAACGTCGCCATATTTGACTGTGCTAAAAGGGACTTGAGCCCAAGAGCTTTACTAACGATTTCTCGACAAGTTCAATTTTTGAGTTGTACCTTTATTCTACGATGGGTGCGATATGTTAATATCATTTATCAACAAGATATTCTCGCATCGAACCGAATATTAAATCGCTATCAAAATCTGTACAGCAGCAGAGGTCGAATTAATTTAACTTTGTTTTCATTTATTCTTATTATTTTGTAATTAATACTTACCCATTTTTTCATTTCATTGTAATTCATTATAAATAACAATGAGAATAAATGATTTACAAGAAATGAAGGTAATTCTTTGCTTTAACTTTGCTTTTTATATTTTTTAAAAAAAAAAAACTATTATATATAAAAAATATATTTTCTACTCCGGCCGATGTATAAAAAATAAACCTTATTCTGGTAATCTGGCTCCCAAGTCACAAAAAGTTGCCCACTCCTGCTCTATACTATATTTAGTATTTAGAGACTTTTTTTAACAGAGAAAGATCCATTTCACTTCATTACTATACCTGTAGGGTTCCCAAATATAAAATAGAAACCTTGATCTAACAATAATGCTGTATTGTGCTATACTCTTTATTTGATTTTCGGAGAAAAATTTAAGTATTTCTTCTTGTATTAAAAAAGACCAAAAAAAGAATATTGTTAAGAAGCGTAAGTTACGTATACTATATTTTTTTTGCTTGGGAGGTCCTTACGAACGCTGGAAAAACCAATAGTCTTATATAATCATTGATTTTTTTGAATATGCTTAAAAATCAAAATCCGTTTGTAAAAAATTTAAAAAAAAACTTTTATGAAAAAAAAATCAAAGTTTACTCTTCACTTCATATAAAATTTACATTGATTTATACAAAGAAATAATTGAAAATTAACAATCACAGATATTTGAGTTTATCATCATTAGTTTTAATATTATCATTTGCTATTAGTTTAACATTTCTTTTTCTTTCATTCATTCAAATATAATCAAATAAATTTCTAAACTAAAAATTACAACAATTAAATGTATACAGAAACCCCAATAAGTACATGGGAAAAAAACTCAATTCTTTGTACAATTCAACAAATTAAAAATAAATGTACAATAAAACTAAATACAGCCATATAAATAAATAAGCGGCTTTTAAACACAAATTTATAATTTCATCAATATATTAAAATGTAAACTAGTAACATGATGCATTAAACGTTTAAAATATAAAATGGAATTATTTAAAATAAAATAACTTGAAACAAATTTCCATGCCGCTTTCGTGTCTTAAATTCGGATTCATGCGGTTTTTTAACTTAAATGAAATTAATCGGCTTCTTTACATTATTGGCATTTTAAGGAAATATATTTACAATGTTTCTTTTCTAGTTTTAGTCTTTGACTTCTTGCAATTCTTGTGTGGAAACAAGTTTGTAAAGAAATTCTTAATTTATTTACATATCACTTGTTATAATTAGTCATTATATTTAATAGCAAAAATGGAAAAGTTTCCATTTTTGTGTCAAACACATTAATGTTTGCTTCGTATAAATATAAAATGTACATTTTATGACGACGAGAAATTGATGATAAATTGAGGTATAACAGGCTTATAGTCTATTTAAATGTATATTTGGATTATATAAAAATAATCTGACAATTTTTCTTTTCAAATAGTCGCTAGTGAAACGCAAAAACGATCGCAAGACCTATTATTTTTTTTTTTTTTGTTTTCTTAAAAAGATTTATTAGTTACTTATTAATGTTTCACACGCTTTTCTATATTATACATATTAGTACCCAAATCTAATTTGTGCTTAACGGGAAGATCTATGTGAGGCAGATGAATCTTGAACACAATTATACACACGAATAAAAACATTTAAGTGAATTTCAAGACTAGTTTTTTTTCTCGTTCTTTGAAAATATAACTCTTTTCATTTATTCAAAATATAAATTTTTGCCATTGTAAAAAAATCTAGTAGTCATGTTTGTGATCAAAAAGCTTTGACTATTTTCAAAAATCATTAATAAGTTTATATCTTTTTACAATCTAAAATTAGAAATTATTGATCTTAAGGTGCGTTTACATCTACAAGTATACACCACATGAGCATTTGAGTACGTTTATTTTTTGGTACATACTTAAACTTCACCACTTATACAAATCCTGCGCGCGTATTAGAATTTTTAGTATGTGGTTAATGCGGCGTATGTTTTTATAGATGAACTTCAGCCTTATAAATCTTTTAAAATTACTCAATATAATTTGAACCATCAAAATACAAACTATAGAAAAAGATTACAATTTAAACATGAGAAATTTCACCACGAAAGAGATCGCACTTATAAGTCCTAAATTAAAATTATTAGCTATATAAAATAAAGCTTATTAAACACTAGGTAAGTAAAAAATAGCAAATTTTGGCTAACAAAATCAATTAAATAACTGATCCGTTCCATTCAAGTTTCTTATTCGTGAGAAAATCAACTTGGAAGATAAATTATTTTAAAAAACATTCGTTTACAAACTTTTAACTCACAATATATTAAATACAACATTTAAAAGGCAGTTGGTTATTTGTTATGAAAGGTGGATTTATCTGGTATTAGGCATTTGGCTTGTAACAGTGCCGGATTAAGGCAAAGGTACATATAAAAAGACCACAAGTTACAAATTGTTGTTTATAAAATACATCTAATGAAGTACTTTTTAACATTTTTAGTCATATGTTGTCTTAAACAATATAGTGCATGGACTGCTCAAATGTCACCATTTGTTCGTTACATGTAGGAACAATCGGAGCGATGTTAATAGTGTCATATCTCCCGACGATCTTAAACAATACATATCAATGCAATTAGATCAAATTGTTAGGTGTCGCAACATTACGAGCGTTTAAATGCGATTGGAAACTAACATAAAAAAAATATGTTTCTCCATCCCGCAATTTAACATAATAATGTGTGATGGCAAAAGTTTCAATAACTCCCTATGCTTAAGAGTAGTTCATGTACTAAAATATCATACACAAAAGGTCTACCCATAAGGCCTCTCCAGACCCTAAGTAATTATTCATCTTCTTCATAAAGTACGTAAGACTTTGGAGTAAAGGAGTCATAATTATAACATTTCTTCTACTACTTCATAAAAGATATTATTAAAGAGACAAAGAAAATCAAAAATAAAGTCAACTGGTGGCCGAGTAGTCACGGTGGCTACTCCAAAACTGATAAGTACTGAGTTTAAATCTCGTACCGAGAAAATTTTCGATATTTCTCGATTTATGGATTTTTATTTACCTTAGAGTCGCTTAAGACCTTAGCAGTTATAAAGCAATGGTAAATAATAATAAAAAACTAAAAAAGTATCTAACTTAATTTATGACATCCTCTAAGGTAAATCCGGCACTACTTAGCTATAATTTTTTTGGCGACCTCAGATCGCCAAAAATTTCAAAACATTGTTTTAACATTTTAGAAACAAAATTTGATTATTGTTATTCTTAGATGAGCCTAAGCATCACATGAAACAGCTATTAATTTCGTTTTCACTTTTTTGATCAGTAATTACCTAAATTTCTACTTATAAGTATATTAATATTAAAAAAGTAAAGTCGTAACGTAAAAAATTATGAAAATTTCGATTTTCAATCTTAAACTCTACATTGTAAATTTTCTACCTTCAACCGCTGATATCTCCTTACAGTTAACAAACCTTTTTATTTGTTGATATTTTCTGTAAAAGTTCACTTTTTCAAATTGTATCACTTATTGTTAGAAAAACGTGCTGCTATTCGTGTGCTTTTATCACCAAAACATGACTAAAATTTGACTAAAAACTTTCGTATTTTACTAAATTTTCACAGCTACAAATATTACTCGTTGAAGAAAAAATTATGTTCGAAATTCTGAACAGGACTAAGAAGCGACGTCGATTTCACGAGGCGAAGCCATCGGTGGTGAGACTAACGGTACAATTGTTGGAGGTACAGTAGTGCTCGAAGACGAACTCGATGTCGTCGATGATGAAGACGATGGTTCTTGTTCGTTCTTCGCTTCATTAGTAGCTTGACGAATCGCTTCTTTGTAGGGACCTCGCTTCTTTTTATTGTATCGAGTCTGGAAAGTATTTGGTATTAGTTGAAAATTAGAATGTGTTATTGTAAATTACCTTAAAGTTTTCTAGGAAGGGACTTAATTGATCACAGGGCATTAATGACGAGGTTGACGAACCATACCATGCAACATGCGCCTGAGGTTTATCTTCGACCGAAGAAATTGAAATGCTTAAAATTTTCCCCGGCCACCAAGGAAAACCATGGATTTTCCCCCAAACGACATCACCTACTTCAAGCCGATTTCCGTCGGCATCAATTCCTGTAGTTGATGTCGTCGTAATTGGCGACGAAGATGTCGTTGTAACTTGATATATTCTTTGTTCAACCTCATCGGAAACGTTTGACGTTGACTCATTTAACAACGAATGCATTGTCGTAGAAGAAATTGGCGGAAAATCATCTGGAGTCGTTTCATTATCATCGTCATCTTCGTTCTCTGCATCTCCGTCTACGTCCGAATGGGAGTACGCCAAAAAATTCGATTTTTCCTCATCACACTTATCATTTTCATTACCAATTTCTTCTTCTCCAACTTTTGTTGTACTATACGAATTTTCAGTAAGACGTTTCAAACTTATCGACAGTTTTTGTTTGAGGCAGCTTTCTTTTATGGCAGTATAGGTTTCTGGAATAAAAAGAGGATCGTCTTCGGGAGCAACAATAACAGAAGCAGCACTGACTGTGTGTCGTGCGATGATTTTACTTTTACGTTCATCGCGATGGTGTTTCTTTTTGTGTTTCACTTTGTGTTTATGTCGACGAGGAATTAATGAAGAATCTGTTGTTGCTAAAGTATATCTAGGAGATGTTGCTCCTGTTGTGTATCGAGGGGAGGTTAATGTGGAATATCTCGGCGAAGATAACGATGTATATCTCGGAGATCCATTTAAGTTATACACCGGACTACTGGCAATAAACACTTTTCGTCTTGCCGCTTCTTTCTTTGCTTTTTTCAAGGCTCGTTTCGCCGCTTTTCGCACGACGACACTTTGTTCTTCCTGAACCGGGGAGGGAATTATTGATGTGGTTAAAATTTTTGGAATTTTCAACACCGTTCCTTCACCCTCGGGTCCAAAGGAAATTTTCAATGTTCGAGTTCCGCCTTCGGAAAGTAGTTTTCCGTTGTCGTTGTTTTCTTTTGGTGCACAATTTTCCTCAAATACACTTTCGTCCCAAAGATCCTCCATTGAGCCGACACTTTTTTTCTTCCGTAAAACCATTCGTTTGTGAAGTTTACTCGTTTCACTTACTTCACAATATTGATCGTTGGATTTGTCTTCTTCATCAAAATCCGCTGCGTTAAAAGCTAGCGGATCTTTGGAAAGGGCAAGTGGGTCTTCGTTTTCGGAAGATCCGGACATTTGTGAGGTTGATATGGAAGGTTTCACGATGTATTTGCCCATTATTTTGATTTTGTTTGTACCACCAAGTGCTTCGCTGATTTCTTTGGGTTGTAGTCGGGAAAGACGAGGTATGAGGGAAGGACATAACACGGAATCGCTACTGTTTCGTTTGGTTTGATTGTTACTTTGATTTTCGGTGAACAACTTCTTTTCTTTTGCTTGCAATCGAGTGTTAAAGTCATGTGAACTTGTTGGAAGAGTTGATGAAGAAACTGTTGAGTCGTCGTTTTTTCTTTTACGTCGCGACGATGCTGACAGTGAAGACGTGGACGTTGACGAGTTGTCCACATTTTCTGAGTTTTCATTACAAATTCCACGACATTTTGAGCATAAAACCTGTCGAGGACGCAATCGTACCGTCATACGATTATTACGGTTGAAGCGATTTTTTTGCGTTTTACTCGGCCTACGTAAAACTGGAACAAACGTTCCATGTTGGTAGTTAAATCGTTGTGATACGGCATATAATTTATCTGGTTCATTAGTCTTCGACGGCGAATCGCTTACATTAATCGGCGTTGTAAACGCTGGATTCAATTTGTTGACTCCATACGGTAAATTCCTGAAATTTAAAGAAAATATTAGCGAAAAAAATAATTGAGAAAGACTCAACATTATGCAACGGAACTAATTATCTTCGTGTGAAAAACACGGTTTTAGTCATGTTTAATAGTTTTATGATTGTTGCTGAAAGAGATTTTCACCAATTATTTTAATTAGTTATTTATAGACAACCATTAAGTTGAAACGTTGAAACCCATTGTAATGAGGCAAGAAACGTGAACAATTCAAATTGATTTGTGTTAAATTGTGGAATATATTTGAATAATTTTGGATCTAAAAATAATCTATGACATTTCCATTGGATCAGCTCATCTGGGCCACTCCTTGGGTCTCGACTGGGTGATCTAATTACCAAAGGATGATAAAAACATGATTTAAGACAAGAAAACTTCGCAACTAAGCTTATAGAAAATAAAACTAGAAAAACTTGAATTTTATGATCAACAATAAAAAATCATAATACATAAAACTTAATAATCCTTAATTTCCAATCAATTCAAGCAAATGCAATCGAACTAATGCACTTCTATAATCGAAGAATAAAATTAATCGTAATCAAAATTATTGAATGTTGTTTCTAATTTCCTCAATAATGATTAGTTTATTATTATTTTGATTAATTAAATTTTCCATAGATTTATGTCGTATTTAAGTACTTGTTATATACCTATCTATTAAAAGATTAAAAATAACTTAATCAAAGTTGTCGATTTACCTATTATTTTGTCACTAGTATACTTTTAACCAGCACAACCTCAACGTCTAATTTTCTATTTTGATGTTAATATAGTTCGCGAATAAATCGTTTAATTTATTATGGTCGATTTCTTCACGAATTGCAATAACAACAAAAAAGAGAATGAGATCTTACCAGATTGTACCGGTCTAAAGAATGTCTTTACCAAACTGTTTACGTTCGTACTTGAATAGCATAATTTATATAGATAAAACTATATTTATAGAAATGAAAAAAATATAAATATAACTTTAGATAAGCCTAAAAATGTATTGAATAGATAGGCGTCCCCACGGTTCCAATAATGATTTTAATAACAGTCTAAAAATTCGTGAAAATATTTTTTGTATACTGTTTGATTCATTTTAATATTTTGAATGGAAACATCTTCAGGATGGTAGGTATTTAGCAAGTTTGAGTGATCTTTCTTGGGTCAGATAGTACTGTCCACCGGGTAAAGTTATAAGCAAAGACATACAAAAAAAAAATGATAAAAAGGTATTTGATTTATACAGATTTTTTTAAAATCTTCTATTGAAGAATTATTACACGTAATTACAAAAGTCCAGAAACATTTTAGTCCTTCGCAAATCAATCATCAAGTCATTGAAATTTTATCGGAATGTGAGTGGGAACATTTTTCATACCCAACACTCCCAAAGACTGAAGTCCACATGATGATTAGGTGGAATATTTTCGTTGATATTGTTTATTGTCAGAAACATCACATGGTCTTAGGTCTTTAAGACTGCTAGGGACAATAAGTGATGTCACTTTAGCTCCTGTAAAATCTCTTTTAAGAATTTGAATCACTAGTATTTAGATTTATGTTAAATTATGTTAGAATGTATGTAAACAAAAAGTATACAAAATCAGCGTAAATAAAATATGTTGTCTTATTTTTGAAGTTATACTTCTTCAGACGCACTATGATAGAGAAAAATAAAAGGTGTTACGGAAGTCGGGTACGGAAGTTGATTTGGGCTGTTACATTCATCAAACAGTAGAAAAATATGGATTGAATACAAGTGCGCATATGCCTAATCGGGTAACTTCTGTTATATTTAAAATATGAACCAAACCACCTACATGAAATGCATCTGTTTCTTAAAACCAAAAGTAAATTCTATGTTTCTAAATTTTGTAAATTAGTTTTCCATTTCATAACAGAGAATACACCGAATAAACTATTCGTCTAAATTTTAGTCAAATTTTTTCATTTATAAGTGATTTAAGATAGTAATAAAATATTTACAATTATTTATTTTGTTTTCTAAATCAGATCAGCGGCCTCCATGGCGCTATACATAGTGGTGCTGACGAAGATTAACAAAATATTTTAAATCAATAGAATAATAGCAAAATGTTAATATATATGTAGGTGAAGACGGAAAACAAAGAATACAAACACATACGTGTGCGTGAAAACTAAATATAATATTATCCGATCGTAACTAGTTTTTATGGTCGAAACTGAAACCGAATATCGGTATCAGTCTCAGTTTCGGCCGAAACCAAAATCAAAACTTCCATATAGCCTCATGTTTTCGCAAGAAAAAAAGTAATCATAATTAGTCAGTCTTTACTTTTAAATTCTATAAGAATTTTTAATCATTAAGTTTCTAATATTTGAGCTAATCATTACTATAACATATTATTATCACTTCTTATTTCAATAGCTAAGTTAACTGAATATAAATTTATCACAAAAAAAAAAACAAACAAAAATATGGAAAGATATTTATTAATAAAAAAGAATATAAATATTTTTTTTGTGAATATAATACACCGTTTTTAATTTTTTTAAATTATCAAAATTTGGTAGTAAATTTTGGCTAGATGTTATATTTTTAAAATCGATACTAAATATTCTGCAATCAGTCTAGTTCGCTACACAATTCTATTAATCTTCATTTGTGAAAAGACCTATTCACAAATATATGTGCCTACAAAAATGGATAATATTCGAATAACAAAATGTCGAATTCCCGGAAAACTATCTGCAGGTAGGTATACATAAAATTCTGGATAACTAATTTCCTTAAATATCTGCTTTAATTAGTTTTCCCATGGTAGTTCTATAAACTCCATTTGCAAATTTTCATCATTATTTTCAATGTCAACAGACATCGGAGTACAAAAAATATTTAAATAAGACTCTTCAAAACTACTCTTGAGACTACTTTGAAAATCCGAAAACCTCTTTTCGAAATCTTCTTCCAACATATTTAGATGGTTCTCATGTTGATCAAACTTAAGTGATGAATATTTAAGCAAAAGTTTTACACCTAGACAAATTTGCTAAATTTCCTTCTTTTGTATTTGTTTTTTCCTTGGAGGCATCCTTTGTTTGAATTTATTTAGCCATAAATAAAGTTATGAGAAACAATCTTTATTTGTAATTTTTCAATGAAAACAGTATAGTGGAGAAATGGGCCTCAATTATAATGCTAAGGGTCGCATGCCGCATGAGGGGTCTTGGGCGGCGACTTTGACATACCTGCTTTAAATCTTTTATAATACTTCTTAATTAATATATTTCATTTATATTTATTAAAAAAGGAAATAGAAAACAAAATAGTGCTTGCACAAAGCAGTGTAAATTAAAGAGTAGGTTAACCAAATAATCATTCAACGATTGATTTTTTTAAAATTTATGTCTTTATGTCTTCTTATTCTGCCATTTTGAGTAAATGGTTTTCATCATCGTTGTAAATGTAGGCTGTTATTTTGTGAGTGTAGTTTCTTTAACCGATTTGGTATGTGTAAATGTTCCGTTTCTATTTTATAATACCAATAAGGGGTATACGAAATTTAAATTATTAATTTTTAAGCAAGTATTATTAACGATTAGGGACAAACATTAACGAAACATAAACGTTAATGTGTACACTAACGCAAATTTATAAATTGTAACAGATATAAGTTTTTACAATATAATGCCAATAGTTATATTATTCATACCATATGCTAAAAACTAGCGATATTTTTCTCTACAACGTGAGCACTTTTATGATACTGATAAGATAATACCAATATATATTAAAAAAAAAAACGTTTATCCTCAAAATAAAAGTTGGACATTACAAAAAAGTATATAATAGAAAGATAAAAAAAAACAATTATTTTTCCAGGAGTATGTTTTTAATGAGTAGTTTTGCGAAATAAATTCCCAAATGTTTTATTTAATATTTCAAATTGTACAAATATGTAACGTTTAGAAGGAATTAGCGTACTACGATCACACTTCAATAGGCAAATAGGTAGTGCAGTCCTAACACTTGCCTGGGTGCCAGAACTTACTGGTATCAAAGGTTACAAAGAAGCTGATCAAGGAAAGGCAGGCTCAAATAAGCCACTTATGGCCAGAACCGACTATAGGTATACCGATGTACACAATCGATCAACCGAATGGGCTCAAAATGAGCAAATAAAAACCTGAAATAATTACTGAGGAAAGTTACGATAAAGAAACTTTTGAAAGACTTTTGAAATAAAATATTTCTAAACCTAGGAAGAAAGGATTTCAGGATGCTGGTATGGCTATTAATAAGATACTGCAATTTAAAACAACATCTCCAAACTATAAGGATAAATACTGAGCCAAGTGCGTGCAGAAAATGCGACGGAAAAGAGGAAACTGTCTCTTACGTACTGTCCAGCTAGGACTCAAAGTGATCTCAGTTCTTTTGAGTCACCAGAACATGAGCTGGGAAATATAGATAAACATCGAATAGGCTGTCTGCTGAGATTTATCTTAGAGGTAGACCTGACAAATTGGAACTAGTAATAAAACTGAATTACAATAATTCTTTTTAGGGCGCAGCGCAAAGGAACTCTGAGGAGCGACCTCCAGAAAAATGAAGAAGAAGAAGAAGAAGAAGAAGCATCTAGTCCCAATTTAGAGCATTTTGGTTCTTAAGTAACAGATAGCAAACAACGTTTCTTACTAATACTAATAGAATGCGATGCGTCAATTCCCTTTCGTACTTATGTATATATTTTTACGACTTTGAACATTAATCAAAAGTACTTGCGGTCTTATTTTGCTGGACCACCCATCAAAAACGTATTTCTCTACTTATTAATAAAATAAAAATAAATAAAAAGCATTTCAATTGAAAAAGTAATTACAAAAACGCTAACAGGCTGCAAATCGATTCATTATTTACCAAAAAAAGAATAAATATTTCAAATAAAATTGTTTTAAAAACAAGAAAAAACCAGTGCAAGTCCAGCAACGTTGCATCTAAAAGCAGGACCATTTATGCAAAAACACAACATATCACTACTTTTTAGTAATATATTACACTAATGTTTTAAAACATTCGTGTTTAATTTAATATTGTTTCGGAAAAAATACTCAATTTTACTGAGGTTAATGGAAGTCGGATATACTTAGAGTCGCCACCCGTACTTTATTTAGGATAGTTATAGTCTATACTTTATAAGAAAAATAAAGCACGCAAAAATACTTTGTTTCGCACGAACTTTAATTTTTAAATTTTAACCTTTTTGTTTTTAAAAACTGAGTTAAAATAAAAATAAAATATTATAAACATAAAATACTTATACAGAGAACAGAGAATATATTTAAAAACATACGTGTGAATGAAAACCAAAAATAAAATAATAATAAAAAATAAAAACCATTGTCTCAAATTTGAACTAACTGATTGTTGTCATTTGTTTCAACTGTCATTTCAATTTCGTTTTATTGTTTTTTGTCGTTTATCAGTTGTTGTGTCAGTGTTGACTGTAGATATTTCGAGTAGCTATTAGTACTAAAATATTTAACAATTATAGGTATACAAATTTTGTTTAAAAATAAGAAACTTCTAAACTTCAAGTAGCTTTTAGATACTTCAAAATCTGGCAATGTCTCATTTTTTATTCAATTTGCGATTTTTTTGTTAATTCAATTCTATTATTGCATAATTTTCTCTTTTGTTGTTAAGCCTTCATTGGGACCCGATTTGTTCGCGAATTAAATTAAAAATAATACAAAAAATGAGCTGTTGCCAAATTTTACCGTGTCTAAAACCTATATATACCCAATTTTGATACAAATACCTAATACCAGTCACTATCTAACAACGTCTCATTCTCATTATGGTTATGATTCAATTCGCGAAGTTAATTCAATTCTGGCATCGTTTAATTTTATCATTTGCCTCTAAATTTTCATTATGACCGATTAATCGAGAATGAGTTTATCTTTTAATAACTATCCAACCACCTAAGCAGTGAGATCTGAAACTATTCTAGAATTTCAATACGCTAACAAAAAGAAATGAATGATTTTTCATGGACCTTGACAAGATTTTGATTGATGTCTACTATGTAGTGGGCAAATCATTAATTATTATTATTATACATTTACTTTCCAAAAAAAAATAAGTATGATTTACTACAACCATAAATGCAATGTTCGATATATTTTTGCAAAAATACATGAGCTATAAGTCAACGTTATTTTTAACATCAACTACCCTATTCATATTCCAAACTGATACTGACCCAAAAACCTGAAATATTTATAATTGTACCCTCTTTAATGACAAAGGAATATTGAAAAGGGGAGCAGCAAAGGGTCCAACCATACAAAATCAAGATATAGAAATCATAAATTTACAGAATCAGCTGTTAAAATTAAAAAAATATATTAGAAAAGAATCTAAACAATTGAAGACAATATTCATTTTTTAAGTAAAGCAGTATGCTCGATGTTCTTTTATTTATATGTAGGCATATATTTTACATTTCCGTTATTAAAAAAAATAATGATAAAATTTTAAAAAACTATTAAATTTTAATAATCTTAAACGGCAACATAAATAAGGTTTTTCATTAGTAAAATAATACATATTCATTATATTTCCCGGTGAGTTGTATTCGTCCATTTTGATGAAACAAACGCGACGCGACGGCAAAAATCGACGCTACATGCGACCACAACCACCTTCAATCCAACAAAAATAAATACAAACTAAACTTTAAATCAACTAAAAATAATTGTAAAATGTTCATTTATTCAAAATAAAAAAAAATACGATTCAATTTAAAATCCCAAATTGCTGCTAACAAAACAAAAAACCTTCGAATTATACTAACAAAAAGTTTCAACTCAAAAATCACCGACGATAAAATTTTATGTTTCCTCCAGCGTTTTATTCATCTCTCTAAATTGGTTGTAAAACCCCCCAAATTGTATTGCTGCAAGCGAAAAAAAAAATCAACATTCGATTCTCGAGGAAAATTAATCACTAATCGTTTTTCAGAATCAAAAAAAATGAATAATGAAAGTTTATGACGCAAATCAAAAATAACCTAAAAGTAAAAATAATAAAAATTTAACTTGGATGGAAAAAAACGCAAATATTCAATTTCACAAATTAATATTATTTGCATCCGACTTTTTAACGATCTATTGTTCGTGATAATTAGCATATTGGTATTATCACAATTTACTATCGATTAAATCATTTTTTAAATAACGCGCCCATTTTAACCACGGCTCACTTGATTGCACATAAAATATTGAAAAGCTCTACTTTTAAATTTCACTAGAAAATTTTATTCAAAGTATGATGAATTTAAATGGTTTTAGTTTAGGATAAAAACGGCAGGAAGAATTTCATTATAAGTAATTTGCTCTATGTTAAAACCTCCTATTTGGTATTTTTATAATATTTGCCGTTTTACAAGAGAAAATTTTCTTATTGAAGATTTAAGAACTAAAGGAATTACATTGAAATAAATTTGACTATAATTTTTTTTCTAAACATTCTTGTGGCTTAGACTTTATTCTATATAAAAGAGTTATAACTTTAATAATATTTTTATAATTAAAATAAAATAGTGCTGGAATATAGTCAATAGTTTTCACTTCAATTTAGTTTTAACAAAAAATTTGAATTGTTGATGTTCACTTTTTTGTGTTCTTTTTTTTCTTAAGGTTCATTTGTTTACAAAATTTTGGATGAAATACTAAAACTGGCTTTCTATCATAGTAAGGCACCAGCAAAAAAGAATAATACCTCCAGATTTTCCTCGTGGGAATGTTATAAAGGTTCTTGATTTCCTTGGTATCATCCAGGATGTGATAAGCAGGAAATGGGGCGAAGAAGACCTGGATTTTCTTGGTGCTTACTAACGATAGATCGTTTTTAAATTAGGTATTTGATAAACGGTAATACTATTTACGATTGGATATCGAAGTGTGAAAGAAAAGAAAATATTTAAAGGCCAACTTACCGCTTTGATGCGTCCAATAAAACGCCCTGAAACAGCTTATGGCCGTATGTGTATGTGACAACAATAATATCAGCTAAAACTTCATCTACACTCACTAAAATTTTCGAGTTCTTTTCTAAACTATAATTAATTTTCTCTGGATCGTCGTTCGCCATTTTATCGAAAACTCAAATATAATACAAGAGGCCTGTTCTACGTACAAAATAGAAACGTCAAAATTGTCGAGAACGAAGACCCAGTCACGCCTGAATTCCACACACTTCACCACCCCGACTCAACAACATTGCCTACCTCTTTCACCATACACATTTCTGTTTAACATATGGTTTCCCATAGGATTATCTCTACTTTTCAGACATGTTTATCTTCGTTTACATTCCATCCTATTTTAACAATCATACAAACAAAGACAGCCTCACAAGGGTGCTACTTATCACATAATTCTCGAACACGTCATCGAATTTTCTCAAAAGGAAAGCTTAATTACTTGTAAAAAATCGCAGGTAACAACAATTTAAGAAAACTTATCATAAATACTTTTATATTCAATATTTCTTGGAATATACGAATTGAAAGTAATAAAAGCATGAAATTTACGTCAACTTTGCGCAGACGTATCGTAAAAGCAGTGAATACACAAATGTTTTCGAAATATTTTTAGATGCCTCAACATTTTTAGAAACTGAAATAATATTTCTTTAAGTTTTGAGTACAGTTAGTACAGTTATAAAGTGTGATATAGATCTAAAACGCCATAAGATCAATAAAGAGAAAAACAACATTAAAGTAGGTCTGTGTTATCATCTCTACCAGAGCTGCCAGAAAAAAGTATCTTAGTTACTTCAAAGTAATCTGGTTACTTCAAGGTAATTTGGTTACTTCAAGGTAACTTGGTTATTTTAAAGTATCTTGGTTACTTCAAAGTATCTTAGATAGAGTATCTTATTTTTTACCAAAAAATAACTAGTATACTTTTTAAAAGGAACAGTATCTTAAACTTTAAAAGTATCTTAGTAACCGAAAAATACCTTAGACAACGATATACCGCAAGATTAGGTGAATAATTTTATTTTGTTTTGTTTCTTATTTTGTTCTATAAGATTCAATTTTCACCCCTCAGGAGGCATCTATTAATTACGTGAGGCCTTTAAAATCTCACACAATCTCACATGAGGGGAGAGAATGGTATCGGTAAATCTCTCGTATTTTTTTAAAATTGTTTTTTTTATTAAATTTAATGTCGCCGAAGCACAGATTAACTCATAAAAATTCTCATGTGATATTAAGGGAGGGGACGAGCAAAACTTTACATAATCTTAACCAGGTGGGAGAGTGGGTCGAATAATAGCTAAAATTGTCTGACGTAATCAATAGATGTTCCCTTATATTAATCTTTTATCGTTTTAAGGTGGGTAGGGAAAAATTGACAGTTAAATTGTGTAATAAAGAATGATATTAGTGCCTGAAGAAGTTGAGTAACCGATGAAACGTGCTGTACAAAAATAAAAGAAATTAATAAAAGAAATTTAAAATAACTAACGTTAAAAAATTTGCTTAGAAAAGCGAATGTAGATATTTACAATATACAAAGTAGCTAAAAAAGTTACTGAAGATAAGTATCCAAATTCCGTTTTTTTAAAGTAATTAGACATCCAAACTTACTTTAGATTTTTTTCAAAAAAGTAACTTATCTAGTATTTAGTTACTTTTTCAAAGTATCTCTCTACATTATAGGGATAAGTATTTAGTAAAGTGGATGCAGGAAATGTGGAGAGGAGACAGAAACTTCCTCTCATGCTTTATTTGAGTTTCTTACTTTGGCCTAAGATCTTTAGGACCACCTGAAATCATAACTCTCCTGAACATGTAAGTAGTTACTAGTTCTAAGTTTCAGAAAATTCAAATATCTTATAACTAAATCCGAAGAGCTGGTTTTATTAAGAAAATAAATGAATTCACCAAAAAAATCATTCATAGTAAAAACGAAAACTCAGCCTATTGGTGGCCGAATGATCAAAGTGGCCACCCCAAAACTAGTAGATATTGAGTTTAAATATTTTTTGATTTACGAATTTTCATTTACCCTAGAGTCGCTAAAAACCTTAGCAGTTATAAGGCGAAGTAAAGGACAGTTGAAAAAAAATCCGAAAATTGTTTTTATAATCTGGAGTTTGAAAAAAGCTTAATTTTTCAGAAGTCTTCGGACTAAAACTGGAGATTTGATAACCGTCAGGACATGAACTACGAATTATACAAAGAAACCCCTAATGACTGCCTCCTGAGATTTATGTCAGAAGTAGGTCTGACCCAATGGAACTAGGAAAAGCACTGAGGAGCGATAGTTCTACTTATTTGGAGTATGTACAAAGAATACGGAAAACTCGTATGGAAGACTTCCAAAAATCAAAAATGTAGGTGTTCTTTCTAAAATTTAGTCTCTTTCTTATAAAAATTGATTCGTTCCATAAAAAATGGCGATTCATCTTAATGGTGTTTTCACATAAATTGAGGAACATCTCTTTGAGCAACATCAAATTCTAGGTGGAATTTCATACGAACAAGCTTTTACTTCCTAACAAAAAATAAAAAATTGTGAAATAATTTATTCGGTCCTTTTCTAAGAAACGTCTCAATTTTTGTTGTGGAAGAGTTTAGAGTGGACTGAGTCTTGCCAGCGATCCCTGCAAATAAAGCTTCCATTTATTTACATCAATTTTGATATCACATACGATTAGCAGGAAAATTAAATCTAAGCTTTTGACTCTTGTATTATTGGAAAGGATTGAAAATGTACATACATATTTAAAAATCTACTGCATTTAGTAGATTTAGTATAAAGCGTATAGAGTATTTCACATCAGATTAGGCTTGGGATTGCCTATATTTACATACAAACGCATTGATTACGATTCCATTCATTCCATTGCTTTCTTTTCATCATATTGTTATGAAATTAAAATCTTTAAAATTTTAAAGAATAATACTGTAAAGGGTAAAACTACAAATTTTATTTAAGAACAATTATTTATTTACGAATTTCCTAAAGTCCTTATTTACAAATCCCTTTACTGTAATACCATTCCATTGCAGTTTTTTATATTAAAACTCTCATATTTCTTCTCTTTTTATACTGCAATTTCACTCCGCTGATTCATTCGCATTTTGTGTATTCTGCAGGTTTATTTTGCACGTATTGCGAAAGTACAAAAAACCTAATGTAAAAGGAAAATCGGCGCATGGTTCAATTGCGGCCGGTCTTTCATAAGTGCCGCAATACATATTCTCCTTGAGTTATTTTCTATTCAAAGTTCACAGTAAAAATTATTAAATAAACATCAAATAAAAATCATAATTTCAACATAATTTTAATAATCATTTATCATAGATAAACTTAATAGTTGAGTCTATATGTAATAAGAGTGACAATTAAATAGAAGTGCATTTGTGGGATATTCAAAGGCAACATTAAATTAATGTAAGTTTATTAAAAATAAGAGTTTGTATTGATAACCAAAACTACTCATTTGTTCATATTTAAGAATCTAATAGAATTACCTTGATACAAAAGAATATTTTTGATTTTTCTTAAGTTAGAAAAAAAAATATACATACATTTAGCCATTTCCATTTGACAGAAAGCTTTGCCCATGTAAGGATCAATAATTTTTTAATATTCAATGTTATCTAATAGTTCTCTGTTTTTGTTTTGTTTTTTTATAAACAAAATTTGTTTAATGGAAAGTGGAAAATTTAATCAATCTAAAAGAAAAATAATAATATTCAAAATGAAATGTTAACCCTAATATTTCAGAGATTTGAGGTGTTAACCAAAATATCAAGTAAATGAATAAAATTATTGATTTTTTTCCTTATTCAAATAATAATTTTTAATAACTAAAGATTTATAGTTTTAGAATATATTTGTGAATTACTGTAATTGAAGTATGTCAAGGTCATGTTATTGAGGATATACTCCATCTTTTTGCACCTTACATTGTGCCAATTGACTTTGGCAGCTAATTTAGCACCTGTTATTGCCTGTAAATAGATAAATATTTAAATATAAGATAATAATAGAATTGCTAAAGTAAGTTTATTAACTATTTTGAACAAAAGAAAACTACCTATATTGCGCATTTATTTTCAAGGATTTTCGAAATGTCATTGATTTTAAGCATAGGGTTTTTAATGTTAATGATATACATTTTTTAAAATAGCTCTATTAATTGCAAAATTCGAATTAGTTTGGATTATTAATACTATAATGTTGTTTAGTAATTGCGAAATGTGATAAGAGTCACTGAAATAAGAACCTGAAGAAGTTGAATATGTATCTGTACAAAATAACTTGTTATACTTACTTGTTATCCATAAATATAAGAGATAGTGGATTCCTATTTTAGGTATTCCTCCCTAAAACATTTACACATTGAATAAAATCATAATAGTAACAAAAAAGTGGATGTTTACCCCGCACAATGAGATGATTTATCAAAAAATCCTTCGTAAATTTATTAATACAATCAAACATACGTTAGTATGGCGTATTTACTTTATTTTTTTTATCCTTTACATCATAAGCAACAGGTACAAAGGACATTTGCTTCGCTTCTCAGTCTGTCTCTTTCTCATACATATCGTGAGTGAGCATGTGTAATAGACAGACTCAGCTGAGATATTTAATTTCGGAGGTTGTGACAGGAATACTCAAATATACAGTAATCTAAACAATTGAGGCATTTCAACTTAAATTGTTATTGAAATAATATTTATAAACATTCAAATATGTCAATTTTTGGCGACCTATAGTACCTAATCAAGTTTTTATAAGATAACTTTCCTGTTGTTTGTCTTAGGACTGATATTTTCACTTACCTGCTGATAGACCATATCCTTAAGATAGCTATTTAATGGATAAATCCTACACATATCGCTTTTCCTAGAGGAAAATAGGTACGTTTTTTTCTATCCTTTGGATAAAATTTTATATGAAGATACATGTCACTATCTAAATGAAAATATCTGTCCTTATTTATAATAATAGTTATTAATGAGGTTCCTAGGAGTACTTAACTAAAAAGAAATTTTTTTTTGATTTATCACTTTGCAAACTAAGTTTTTGATTGTACTATTATGCCTCCGATTGTAATAATTCTTGTAAACAAGAATAAAGTATAAATATAATATAGAATAGAATACAATTTTCTGAAAAATGACAATTTTTTGCTTCTTTCTTTTTTGCTTCTTTCTTTTTTACTTTATGCTGAAACAAAATTTGTCTACAAATCAGTAAAGTATATACCTTGTCATAGTCTTTGCTCGAAATGCCAACCACATTTAGCAATTCGATGAATCATTAGACATAGGTAAAGAAATATGTTTGTTGGGATTTATTCTGCTTAGTTTTTTTTGTACGATTTTGGTCAAAATTAGAAACTTTCATAAAAGTATATATTCATGTTTATATTTATTAAAAAAAAGAAACGTTTGGCTATAAGTTATCAAAATGCCAATTTTTCAATAACATTTTTCACATTATTAGAAGTATTCTTTTAAATAGTTATTATAAATTTTTCTGTGGAAGTTTTTTTTTCTTTTGACCGTTTCATGTGTCGAGAAAATTGAAAACTCTGCAAATTATTATAAACGGGGAGGTTACAGGTAAAAGAATAACAGAGATAACAAGGGATAAAAGTACTTAAAAATTGCTCCGAGTTGCATTATCAAAGTTAAGAATTGCCGTATAATGATAACATACATTTTTTGTCAAAAAATTGTCGATTCTTAAAAAGCAAACAAAAATTGAATAGTAAAAAATATTTTTAGATAAATTCAACATAAGAGATGTCAGATCCTTTAAAGGACTTCGACGTAACTCAACCTTTATGGGATCAGCGTACGTTCTGGGGTCGCTTCCAGCACTTCGCCTGGGTGACCGATCCTCGTTCTCTCTTCGCCTCTGAAACCCAACTTGACGAAGCGAAAATCCTCATCGAAAAAATCAAAAGAAATGAACAAATATCGAAAGATGTCACTCGAGATCAAATCATTTACGCCAAAAAGCTATACGAATCGGCGTTTCATCCCGACTCGCACGAAAAGCAGAACATTTTCGGGCGAATGTCATTTCAAGTACCTGGTGGTATGCTAATTACAGGGTGTATGCTTCAATTTTATAGGTAAAAATTAGTTTTCTATAAAGGTTTGTTTTGACAAGCATATTAAATTAGACTCAAACGTATTTTGGATGGTTTTCTTCCTTAAATGTCTTTTTTTGATACAAATAATCGGAAAGATGGACAGATGGATTATTGTCTCCCACCTTCATATTATATTGAAATCTATATCTGAAATTCTAAGGATCAGAACTATTTTTAGCATCTCTAATAGTAGTTATACTGTACTATTTCATTGATATCACACCCTAGTAAGATTTTGTTACCTAAAGGAACCTACCTAGATTGACAAATATACTACCATACTTCACTTACAAGCAGTGTTTGTAAAGGACAAAAGTACTAGAGAACATATATACTCAATTTACGACAACTCATAGAAAAATGCCGAGAATTTAACATTCCAATGGTCATCTATTTCTTGGATGATCAAAAGGTTGTGAAAGGTTCTCCGCATGGTAGGTACATCGACCACCTAATTGAACTGGAAAGAAACTTCTTCAATAGCGACACGACCAAAGTAAGAATAGAGAACCAACTCTTTTTGCTCTTCAAAACTTGTATAAGAATAATCTAATTATAGATATATCCCTTTTATATTGTTTTTTTAATAGTTTTGAAATAAATTTTTTAACTATACACTTCCAATTACTGATGATTTCTAGCCAAAAATAATATTTTGGAAATAACAGTCCATTATACGTCTGGGTCTAAATGCTTATCTAGTTAAATCCTTTAATTGAAAGTTTCTATACCATGCTTTTCTTTTAGAACAACCACAGCTGTTGTCTTTTGGCAGTGGATTAATCAGTCGTTTAACGCTTTAGTCAATTATACAAATCGAAATGCTAATTCACCGTTGACGACTACACAACTGGGAGTCGCATATGTTTCTGCTACGGCTTCGGCGATGGGAACTGCTTTTGGACTAAAGAAAGTTCTTGCGAATGCTCCTCCAGTATTACAAGTAAATTTACATTTTACTGATTAAATTTTTGGTTAGCTATAAATTGATAATTATTGTTAGAGATACGTTCCATTTGCCGCCGTTGCGGCTGCTAACTGTGTCAACATTCCATTAATGCGTCAAACGGAGCTTTTCTACGGGGTCGATTTAACCGATGAAGATGGAAAAGTGATAATTCAAAGCAAATATGCGGCAGCCAAAGGCATATCCCAAGTGGTATTTTCGAGAATTGTTATGTGCGCTCCAGGAATGCTAATCATGCCAGTCATAATGGAACGATTGGAAAAACTCAACTGGATGAAACGAATCACACATTTGCACATGCCGATTCAAGTCGCTTTTATTGGATGTTTGTAAGTTTCGAGTTTGGCATAAAGATCGAAAGTTTTACGTCAATTTCAATTTATTTTTCTTCCTCGAAGCTATTTATATTCAAATCGAATTGACGTAAAATTTTGGTCTTACCTAAGTATCTCTGATTTTTGTAAATATTATTTATACATTAACTATTTCTGAATCTAGCAAATAAGAATGTGTTATTGATTTTTTTTTCTATTTTTAGCTTGACTCTAATGGTACCCACAGCATGTGCATTATTCCCTCAACAATGGTAAGATAATTAATTTTTATTTTTGTAGTTTAAAAGGTGAGATTTCGATTTATCCAAGTTAAAAAATAGATGGGAACATCGTTAAAATTGTTTAGCAAGACCATCTGGACGTGTATTATTATTGTATTACCTTGCAATTATTTTCATTACTTCTTTGTAAGATAATATTTATGTCATTGATAAAATATTTGAAAAAATGCCAAAAGAAAAATTCGTTAATGAATAGACATTTTAATAATAAGGTCAAAATTTATGCTAATGGTAGTACTTCTTTTCAAACAAGGTTCAAATTAATATATTTATTTTAGTATTGTTTTATGAGTCACACTTTATAAGTTTTAGAAATTTATAAAATTAGTTAAAATATAGGTACCTCTTAAGGCTTAAGATCCTTTTAGAAATGTCAAATCTGGCAACGTTGCATTTTCGACTTTGTTTTAATTTAATTCACGAATAAATTGGTCCATATTGAAAATTTAGCCACAAAAAAGAAAAGTATACCATATTTGAAGTAACAAAAAAAAATCGCGAAAAAAATAAAAACAAAGTAGAAACGATGCTAGATTTGACTATCCTAAATGGGACTTGAGCCCTTCTTAGTTAAATTATACTTCTACTACTTAACTAAAATATACTACTTTATTAGATAATATATTTGAAGAAAATGAACAAAATATATTTGTTATTAGATCCATTTTATGTAAGGTTCAATTCCAGTATAAATAGAAGTAATAATAATGTCAGGAGCACGGGTTATTATATTTGTTATTAGACATTAAGCGTTAATCGTAGGTATGTAGTTGTAGCCTATATTTTGATTATTGAAATTTTTTCGATTCAAAATATGATCAAGTTATAATAAGTTATGATAAAGTCTATATATGCAATCCGCTAAACACTCATTACCATTTCAATTGTTGTTCATGCTTTTGCATACGACACAAGGGTAATCCGCCGATTTCGATAAGGACATATTGGTATTCCCATGAAATTTTTTATCTATTCGGTATCTTATCTCATGAAAAATTAAAAATATTCTTTTATTTTCAGCTGTGTAACGGGCCAAGAATTGAAACGATTCGAAAACGACGCCTATGTTAATCTGGAGAAAAAATACGGTCCAGATTGCCTTTGCAAAAAGCTGTACTTCAACAAGGGGTTATAAAGGCTTTTTAGGGAACTTCAGTGTTAGAAAAAAGAATGCGAATTTCTTAAAGATGAAACAATAATGGAAAAAAATCAAACAATCCGTGATTCTAGACAATAATAGAGGTCCATATTATGTTTTATGGCTTACTTACTCACATAAAAGTAATTAATTTATATTTATCACAATGTGATTTGACTTGGAACTTTCGTGTTTTAAGCGTTATGTTTAAATTTTATTTATTTTTTTAAATTATAAAATGCAATATTTTATCTTAGTAGCAATAGCTGACTAAATGTATTCCAATACGTTTGATTAAGCAATTTTTTTCTGTGCATATCGATTCATTGTTAAATGTGAACAAATGATTCAGGAGAAATATAGAAAAAATGGAAGAATAACATTAGTTTCTTTTTTTTTAATTTTCAGGAAAATAAAAAAAAGACAGTAAATTTTCTGTAAAATATTTTTTTAAACAAATTTCAATATAATACTTTATAAATTTGTTACTGTTTTAATTACAAACATCCCAAATATCTAAAAAAAAACTTAACAAAATTTTGATTAAAATAAATTCCCTTATTGGTTCGTATATATTTATTATAATTAAAATTGGCATTTTGTCTTAAATACGAATTTAGCACATAGTTTTTAGATAAGAGAGCTTTTTAACAGATTTTTAAACTTAGTTCGTACGGTTCGTTATAAAATACATTTATATAGTTATAAAAAATTGGTAAATAGAAAACTCGAATATTAAATAACTTATCGAAAATATTTACATAATATATTTCAAACTGAATGTACGTCAAAAGAAATAGTGCCACATAATCAACAAATTCTAGTGCGCGCACAAAATTTGTAGAGCTGGAACGTACCTAAAGTATTACGTACGTTGCAAACTATAATGTGGCACATACATTTAGACGCGAATGTACTTTTATACTTTAACAATGTTTTTCTTGATTATTTTCGATTGAATCAAGAAGTACGGAAGCTTCGCACATCATCCTAGCACTGCTTCGTACCAAAAATAATAAGTGACATTCCTCGAACACGGTGAGTTGGACGCGGGTGCGAACCAAACCATGTAATACTGTGGCACGTTCCAAATCGAGCCAACGCTGGAGCGCCAACTCTCGGTCTTTCACGGGTGTCGTTGTTGTTACATCCGAAGGACCCCAAAGAGAAAATTCCAAAATTGATTTCACCTGGGTAAGTGAAACAGCACGTTCACGACGTAATAAATCTTCGAGAAGCGATGTTAAATTTGTTGTCGGTAATAACTGTTTAATAGCTACCAACGCACATTCACATAAAGATCCGTTGATGCCACTTTCTGATTTATTAACAGTAGAGGTTTGCGAAGAAATTTCTTCGGACAGTCTGAAATTAAAGAAAAATATTTAATTTTGTAGTTCTTTTAAATTCAAACCCTTAAATTATTTTAACATAAGTGCCTTCTTTAAACTGAATTTCAACAGTCTTGGTACAAAAGAAAACACTAAGGGTTCATACCCTTTTTAGGATGGTCAAAAGCTGGCAACGTTGCATTTTCTACTTTGTTTTTGATTTAACTCTCGGATAAATAATGAAAATTTAGCCAGAAAATTTAGAAGACAAAATTATACCATATTAGAATTAAAATAACAAAAAAAAATCGCGAATAGAATAAAAAAACAATAAAAAAGCAACGTTGCCAAATTTGACCAACCTAAAAGGCACTTCAGGTAAAATTTATATATTATTATATTCCTTAAAACTCTAATCAATTTTGAGTCTTTCTAATTCCTTTTTATTTCTTTTTTTTACGAAGAAAAAGGCAGATAAATCTCGATATGGAAATAATGAAGAAAACATATATCTGCAGATCAATGGTAAAACTTCAGAAATGAGTTATAAAAAGCCCAAATGTACGCCAGCTGATCTCTGTCCATAATACTTTCCGTTAGGATGGAGCCTAACAAGTTCTACACTAGTTCTATATTAGTATTGCTTATAAGTCCTCGAGTAAAATAACTATGACAAACTAACAGATAGACAAAACGAAATCATAAGGGCTCTTTTTACTTCGGAATCCAAAAAAGTTCGCAAAAACCAAGCATTATTTTGCTATATAATTCTAACTATTAATTAATTTTAAATTACCCCTGGAGAAGACAAAGTCGTGGATGAATGTCACGTTCAACATCTCGACACAAGGCAAAACTTGTTAACGACAACGGCAACTCTTCAATTCCTTGAGCTTGCATACATTTTAATCCATTAATCAGTTGTAAAAGCACAAAATATGCTTCTCGAGTTACACTATCATTGGTGTTTGGTGGAACGGAGGATGTAGGTAAAACGGCAGTCTGTGTTGATTTCGAACGCAAAATCGTTCCAATTGATTGAATCGTGTCGATTTGCATCCACGGTAAAACAGCAATTGTGGCTAAAATCAAAATTATAAATTAAAAACTCATTGCTCAATAAATTCCAATAACTTTATACCTTGCGTTAACTCTGAGTTTTCTGAATTCACCCCAGTAACATATTGCTTTGGCACAAGATCGTTAAACTCGGTAATTGGTAGTAAAGTAGTAATTGACGGTAAGGGTAATGCGGGAATTTGTAACAAGGAACCCTGGTCTTTTGTCAGTGCCAACGTAACGTGATGAGCACCCCAAAGCGCTGTATGGAAACATCTTCGTCCAATTCGCACCCCCGAGGGCGCAACTCCGTCAACAATAGCAAAATCGGTCCAACGTAAATTGGCCACAGTTTTGAGACCACGTAAAGCAGGTTGGATAAATGGTGACTGATTCATCTGTAAATCAAGTTCAAGACTAATAAAAAAATTCTCACAATTATAATAAAATCACTATGTGAAGTAAAACCAAAGAGAAAGTGTGTTACTGATTGTAATAATTATTGTTTAACATTTAGAATTGCGCTATTATTAAATCCAAATGAACTAGATAGCTGTTAAGAGTTTTAATTTTTTTTCGAAAACTAGTAAGTGACCTTTACGTACATGTTCTAGGACTTGAGCAAGTGCTTCATGATTGGCTACGACGACTGCACCGTAATTGTCTTCGAGATTTTTATGAACAACACTTCGGCCTTTCCTGGACCGAAGTTTGTATGTTCGAGCACCAGAATTTGTCCATTCACTATCGTCGTCACCACCCTAGAAATTAAAAATAATCATATATTTGGAGATTTCATTTAAGAGATTAATATCTATTAAATAATATTAGGATCTAATTGCAAGTTATAGAACGTTACAAAGTTAAAGACATTAAGAGTAACATGTGCCAATCTTCAAAAGAGAGATATCAAATTTCTATAGCACTAACTTATGGCACCTATGATCTTTCTTTCTATTCTTTTTCGGGTCTTACAGTTCGGTTTTCGAATGTAGGAAAATAATATGTTATTAATTAGTAAATCCCTTATTGCAAGATATGGAACGTTACAAAATTAAAGAAATTAAGAGTTAAATGTACCAATGTTCAAAAAAGAGTTAAAATTTTTATAGTACTAACTTATAATCTTTCTTTCTATTCTTTCTCGGGCTTTCCAGTTTGGTTGTCTAATGATATACCTATGTACGAAATCAAAATATCTAATTAGCTATCAAGAAACTACAAATTATTTTTTTTTAAATTTTAAGTATAACATCAATAATTATCTATAATGATCATTTATAATTTATTTTTATGTTATCTTAAGGATGTTATGGAGGTATATCAAAATGCTACAAGACAACTAAAATTTAGTCGAAAATTCCTTATTTAATGCTAAAGCACCTGTGAAAATTTTAAAGCGAGTCACTAAGTCGTTAAAAAGTTATTGTTTTTTTAAGAACACTATAATTTTACACGTAATCTTATGGAGATTCAGTGATCGAACAAATTAAATTTATTTTTATCAACTAAAAAAATGCTACCAGACATCCCAACTTTCAAAATATGTAGTTTAAACTTTAGGGAAGAGGAGACAATTCCAGATTTAGGCATAGATTCAATGGATCTGGGTAGTCTGGGCCCATAGGCTCCCACCAAATAGAGGTCCTAAAAAACCAAAAACTCCAAAATTTTGGAAAAGTATAAAAGATCCTAAATTAATTCTGACCCTGACAACCCAAAAGAAAAAAAAACGGAAATCTTTTCAAATAAATTAAATTGCTGGTAGTCGAAAAAAATAGCTAAGATGAAATTAAAATATCTATAATTTTTAAAAAAATTTCCACCCAATACTGGTATTTGAGCTTCTCAACATGACAGCGCGGCATTTAGTAATTTTAGCGAAACGCGTTTGGATTAGTTTGAAATTTTCTGCTATCTATAGGTATTAAGGTATTTCTTTTTTTTGAAAATTTAAGAAAACTTGCAAAATGTATGCTCATGTGCGCTCCCCGTTCGTAATTCGTTCTCATAAAGGGGGTATCCATTGATTACGTGAGATAATTTTAGCTATTTTTCGACCGGCCCTCCCCCTTCGGTAAGATTTTGTGGGGTTTTGCTAGACCCCCTCGTTTAATATCACATGAGATTTTTTAAAATACGTACTTGCAATGTAAATTTGTGCATCGATTACATTAGATTTATTTAAAATACCAATTTTAAAAAATTACGAGATATATGCTGAGACTATCCTCTTCTCCACGTGAGATTATACCCCCCCTAAACATCTCATGTAATTAATAGATGCCCCAAAACTGCTATATTTTAAGTCTTACACTGGCCGGATATTTAGTTTAAAATACTTACATCGACTTCACTTCCATAGAAGCTGTAGGGCGAATAAATTTCCGATTCCGTTTCACTGCCACAATATTGATGATGGATTGAATTTAAAATTGGTCGCGCAAAACCATTTTGATTCAAACTTGTTTTTGCGGTATCTTTATTTGTTGAATCACATTCAGGACTGCTGGACCTTTGTCCATTTACAAAATCATAAACGTGGTCTGAAGTTCTTCGCCGAATTTCCACCGACTCGTAATTGTGTTCGATAATATTTCGTCGTTTCTGAGCTTCCAAAAGCGCGGCTTCCCGTTCTCGCATACTAGCCGTACGAACCGGCTTGGAAGGTGTTAAAGCTGCTCGAACTTCTCCAACATTGGCGTATATGTTGTCTTTTGATTGATATTGATTTGAGGAAGTTGCTGGATTATTAGTATTCCACAACTTTTGGTGTCTTATTAGTTCCTCAGTTTTAATAGGAGGGGGTGGTGCTCGATTATTTTTCTCCTTGGAATCGTCGATATTGCGTGGTGGTGGTGGTGGTTTGCATGGTCGAGAAGGAGTTTGATTTGTTTCTTCAGTGGAATGCTCGATGTTTGGTTTCAATACTTCAATGTTGGAACCATTAAGATCGGTTGGATGGATGATGACGAGGCGCGGTTTTGGTTGAGGTAATACTGGCTTTGTTGACTCATCGAGTTTAGTTAGAGATTGAGTCGAATCTTTTGAGTTTGTTGAGGAGATATTATTCGATCCCATCCGAAGGAATTTCTTGAGAGAAAATCTGCCACGATTCTTTTTCTTTTCATCAATTTGAGGAGTTACGGTGGTGTTGATTAAGTTGTCTTGAGATAGTGATAGTGAACGTCTCGGTGCAGGTTCTGGAATGAGGGTTAAATTTGGAGTTGAGTCTCCAGTAGGATTTGAATTGATTTCGTTACGAAATTTAGGACTGCAAGACGAAGCACGTTCGCGTTTTTCTTTTTCTCGAACCACAGGTGAGTCAGAGTTAGTGTTCGTAGTATTTCGATAGTAAATGGACGTTGATGAAATCGTTTGTTCGTTGGGTGAATCGGTCGGACTTGGTGGTTTTGGAGCGCGGCGTTTATTTGGGTTTCGATTTAAATCTGAACCGTTGGAGTCTTGTTTCGAGAGCAGGGATTTTGGTGGAAGACTTTCGTACGGATTTTCGATTTCGGAAGGACTTGAGTTTTCGTCAGGAGTTGGCGATTTTTTTAACGGAGTAATCGCAAGAGGTGGAAGTAAAAGTTTGTTTGGTTTGACGGGAACTTTTGGTTTTTCTACCAAACGTTTCGTTGCGTTGTGAAGAAATGACGAGCGAGGATCGGGAGATGTTTGTGGGGCAGAAACCGAAGGAGGAGGTGTAAGAGGCAAAGCGGGAGGTTCTAAAGGGATATCAGGATCGGCTCGGCCGTCAGGTTCTCCTGCTGATTCTCGGCTAGCGACCACTTCAATGTTGAATATCGGAAGATTCTCTTCAGGATATTTGTTTGAGTTTTCTTCACTTTCAGTTTTGGAAATTTGTCCGTCAGCCTTACGTAAATTCGCAGTGGCTTCAGATATAAACTTGATTTCTGTTTTAACTAAAATGGGACTCTTTGCTTCGATCAAATCAGGCTTTTCGTTTTCATTCCGCAAGTTGTACGATTGATAGATTACTGGTTTTTCGTGGTCACGTTTAATAACCGCCGCGTGTCGCGTGAGACCATTTTTTGGTTTCTTTTCAGCGTTTCCATCGCCGTTGATAAAAACACATTCCGCTTTCGTTTTGATAAATTCATTTGAAATGGGTACATTTTCTTTGTTTCTCTCGGTTTCGATATCTAATATTTGTGCCTCGTTTTTTGTGTTCTTCATTTGAATTAACGACTTGTTTTTTTCGAGCGTTTCGGTGATTTCATCAAGGAGAGATTTCTCTTCGTCGTTACTGCTACTTGACAGTGAAGAATCGGTCGTTGAATCTGTAACAATATCGGTGTCGATTTTCGGACTAAATGACTTTAAAATAACAGAGGGTTTGCTATTTTCAATTATCGAGTCTTTGTTCTTTATAATGTTTGATTTTTTCTCATTTTTTGCTAATGAGCCGTTATTGATGGGAACGGGTATTTTACGAAGATTTGAAGTTGGTGATTCTTGTTCACCAAATGGAGTTACCGAGACCAATAAGGTTTGCTTTTTGCCTTCGGCATCTGTCTGCGGTTTACCCAACATAAGTTGTGCGAAAGTTCGACGTGGCGTCTCTAAACTCGATTTTTTGCCATTCGTCTCAACACCATTTACGGTGTCTCCATTTAATAAATTTGAATTAACCATATTAAAATCGGTATTTGATTTTGTTAAACGCTGAAGCTCACGTTCAGCATCATCGTCAGGACCAACATCATCATCTTCGTTGTTAGCAGAAAGCTCAAATTCTTCCGAATCTGACCAATCTTCGCCACCGTAGCCTATCACTTGGCTTTCTTCCTTTGGAAAGCAAACATTTCTCTTGGACTTTAAGTTCTTTTTAGTTTCGGTCTTCATTATGCTTTGCGGCTGTTCTTCGTGACAATTTCCGTTAGAAATACCATTTTTTATTATTTTATTATTATTGTTGTTTATACTTATATTATTATTGTTATTGTGCAATGTAGATGTTATGGTCGACGTAAATCGTTTCGTAATACCATTTAACGATTCTGGACTGTGCTCTTCTTTGGATTTGAAGCAATTCGAACACAGATCTTTCTTCCAAGCATTTTGAGTAAAATTGTGACAAATGACTGGCATTTTGATGAATTTTCGTACCTTCGAACGCTCAAATCATCTGAAACATAAAAAAAGAAAAACTTCAATATTTTAATTTTTAATACTATTGTAAAAAAATAAAATGTAAATGTACCTAAATTTCCAAAATTCAAAAAATTTTAAAGTTTTTTAATAGACTACTAATAACTCAAACACCGCACTTAAAGTAAAAAATAGACTTAAAAGAGGTGGTTATAATAGAATGTATAAAACAAAATTTATTAATTTATAAGCAATTATACAAAATAATATAATTTCACGTCGGGTGCAGTAAAACCCTACCTAAAAAAGTCCTGTTAAAACAAGGCATTTAAAATTTAAAAGTTTTTAAATGCCTTTAATAATTTCACGTCGGGTGCAGTAAAACCCTACCTAAAAATGTCCTGTTAAAACAAGGCATTTAAAATTTAAAAGTTTTTAAATGCCTTTAATAATTTCTTTGAACATTTTCAACAATAGGTTGCATTCTAACAAGGTTAATAGAAAAATAAGTGATCGAAAAGCTGATTTGCATATATCAAAAAAGGATTAAGACTTAAATATGGCCGGTGATCAGACATGCTACAAAACGCTATGCATCAGTTGTATATTTTTACCATTGGCTTCTTTACGTTTCCCTATAATCTATTCTATTTCATAGCGTATATTTAAGTCTTTTTTATTTCGCTTTAATGTTAAAATTACAACTTGATAAAAGTATTTATAAATAGTAACTTAATTAAGATTCTATTTATTTCAACACAGCTGAGAATTGAGAATATGAACTAAGATTGTTTTAAATTTAAAGATAATTTATATTTTGCCACGTTTGATAACACAGCTAACGTTACGAATCCTTCTTCAAATAGATTCTCTTGTTCTTTTCAAAACTTACCAGGTGACGAAAATTATTTTCTAGCATTAATTTATTTAGTTTCTGATAAACGCTTTTTATTTGATTCGAATAACTTGGATTAGCTTTAGATTTAAATTATTTGAAAATATTTTATTTATTTTTTGCAAAGAGATGTGCATACTAAATGATTTTTAAAAATATTAAATAGATGCTAATGGAATTTGTATTTTGCCGCCAATAATAACTCCACCCAGTGACATTTTCAAAGAAGCAAATTTACAACTCCTGTATAAAGTATAACAAAGACTACATGTATCCCTATCTCATGATTTCTTAGCGTTCACTCAATATTATTGCTACATTTCCGTCATTTTGAAATTATAGCGAAAAGTTTAGAGCTATTGAAGGCATTTTAAATGTAAATACTTGAAAATGCCTCTAAATGCCTTTTTTAACTATGAAGAATACAACATTTTTATATATCATTTAAAGAAACTTTAGGGAATATTAAAAAATGGTACATAAAAAGCTCTTTTAATGTTACTGTGTCAGAAAAAAGAATTAAGAAATGAATTGACTATAACGGAATTTCCATTATCTCTTTTAAGGTCTTCTTAAAAAAAGGTTACTGAGAGACCCGGCTTGACCTATGATTAGGTACTTCAAATAAAATTACCGACAATTTCCTATTTATTTCCATAATTGAGTAATTGCTTCTAAACCCAATAATTTTCATCAATAAATCCAATGCAGTTAACCCAAAAATCGGAAATGCCCAAAAATTAGTCAAGTTAAAAGAAAGTAAGACCAGCCGAGTACTGTTTAGGTAAAAAATGAGATTTTTAGGACGTTGGCTATAAGTAATTTTACTTTAATTTGGTAATAAGTATTGATTGTTGCATGTTTTGAGTTCACTTTCGAAGGTGAAGTTGGATAATTTCGTTCTGAAAATATTTAATGCCAAGGGGGCGTAATAAGTGGGTAGAATTATTAACTCCCTGAAGCTACTAGTGGAGGTTTGATTTATTGGGGTTCCTTCTGAATCTAATTTTTGAATTTATAATTTCATGTTTCCCACGAATATTTTTTTTTTAGTTACAAGTCTGAAGATGAACTTTTTGTTTCTTATTTCGGGTCTTATAAACACCTGAAAATTGTTGAACATAAATTTTCATACTCTTTGAGGAGTTTACTGTAGAAATTAACCGGATCACGAACTAATTATTTTTTATATTTTTTAATTTACTCTTAAAAATTCATAATATATTCAAATATAAAAAATCAACTTTGAAGAAACCAATCACGTTTAACATTAGAAAGTAAAGTGACAAAAAACTTGATTCTAAAATATAACGGTTAAGAAATTATAACGGAATAAAATATTAATTAAAAAAAAAAAGAAGAAAGATAATTACCTAATTACATCTAAATATACTAAAAACAATTTTCGTATTTAATCATTAGATCCATCTAATTCAGTTTAAACGACACAATCCTATTTTTGTAATTAGAAATCTTGCAAATTAATGTTTGTCATTTAAATCAAAGAATTTCTTTGTCAGCAGTTCATCTTATTAATAACTACGTTATTAAAAAAATAGTAAAAAAATACTACAATTGAACTGTCGGACTTTGAAACTTTGATATTCGAATACAACATGTGAAGATTCAGTTCAGCTAATTTAGATGGATTGTATTTATTAATTTTTAAATTAGTAAGCATTTTTTTCTTGGGATTTATTGTAATCATAACTTATTGAATTACACGATTAATCGTCATTCTGGCAAGGGTACAAAGTACTGTGAACCATTCGTATTGGTTTAAATTGAATTTTGCGTGTTTGTAATTACAATATTTATGAGAATAAATGTAGATTAATTGAAAGATTTAGAACTTGGTTCAGCTGTAAAAATAAATTGAAAATTAATTAGTTGATTAATTCACTAAAATTCTTTATATACCTACTTATCAGTCAGAAAAAATGCAGTAATCTTTGGAATATGGATTTTTTTAAAGTTTTTCAAGAGATTTAATAACAAAAACCAAGATTAAACCAAAAATCATCATGTTTTTTATTGATATTTACCGTCGCTTTACCAAGGTTTTTAGCATCTCTAGGGTTAATAAAAATCCGTAAATTAAGAAATATTGAAAATTTGCTCGATATTAAATTCGAATCCAACATCTACCAGTTTTGGAGTGGCCACCAAGACCACTCGGCCACCAATAGGCTATTATAGATTGAATCCCCCACAAAATTTCTACCACAATCAACCACTGGATATAATAAAAGATTTGGAGAATGAAATATTTCTTATTTTGAGTTTCGTAACAAGGTAAAATTTTTATAAGATAATAATCATAATATTGTTCAAATTATCAATTTTGTGTAACTATAAGATTCCTTTTTTCTCGATATCTAAAGCCTAAGCAAATCTTAATTTGAATCCATGAATTGTTTTCTTTTTGGAAAAAAATTCCTTTGATTCTTCAAAAATTTGCTTAAAATAATTTTTAATTCGTGGGAAGACAAATCAATTATAAAATTCAAAAATGCAAAGGTTTATTATAAAAATTCCATAAATTTCTAAAAAGAAAATAGTTTCACCTTCGAGGATCTAAAAATGGAAATGCACCACTCGAATACATAATATTTTAATTGCATAAGTCATTACCTCGTTCACAATATATTGGAAAATACAGATAAAGGTTTTGATCTGCGAAGGTGGACAAGAAAAAAAATGATCCAACACTTCCCTTTCTTTGGCTCGGCAGTTGGTTCGATATGATAAAAGAAAAAAATCAATTTACATAATCGACTTTTGGAATGTAAAAGTGAGAAAATCATCATTTGCGAGTGGGATTTATAACGAGGAAGATGAAATGGACATAACGGTTTATACATATTGTCAATAAATTAATGTTATAAAAAAATAAAATAGAAATTCAGGCTAACAATATGCTTTTCTCGTCGCAATTATTGTTGGTTTGTCGGATGCTTTCTTTTGTGTATATTCCAGATCATTATTTTCAAATGTTTATTATCCGCGGACCATGAAGAAAAAAGGTGTTAAAGATTAAGAACATTAGGATACAATAACAATTGTTTCTAACATTATATGTTGACTACGATTTTCGAATATTTTTTCCTTAGAAATTTTGTCGGAATTTTTTTCTCTTAAGTAAAAATTTCAATCAAAAAGTTATACATTCCTAAAATCTCAAAACATCTTACCCAATTTTCTTACAATATCTTAAGAATTACTGCATGTATATATACTATTCATGTATATTGTACATGATAATATAATAATACTGTTATGTTTTCACTTAATATTGACGGGTTCGTTGGAAGAATAACTTATTACGTCACAACAATTTTCTTTTCATAACAACTTTCAACAGTGGGTAGCTGTCATCGTCAGGTAGTATTTTATTTTATTAATTGTTAACACATTTCATATATTGTGGATACATTTCACACATTAGTTGGATTAAGTTTACGGGATTTACATATTTCATATTCTTCCAGGATGTTCATTTATGTTCCTTCCTTGCAAATATGTAAAGGTATGAAGTCTGTTTTAAAATCTATGCACTTAATATTTTGAAGATGTTGTTGATCCAGGTTTTCTGAGTGTATGCTCCTTGTATCTAGTCCGAAAGATCTCCCAGTTGGATCAATAATTGGAACAGTTGACAAAATAAAATGCCACCTGACGATGGCAGCTACCCGCTGTTGAAAAGCGTTGTGAAAAAGAAAATTGAGGCATACAACGTAAGTAAATGTTCATTAACTAATCAATTGTGATTCGGTATTAATAAAATATTTATTAACGTTATTCTTTGCAATAGAATTAGTAATTTTGAAAACGTATTATTTATCTCCAATACAGGAGGTGACAGGTTTTGAAATCCCCGATGCAGTTCTATCTAATCCAGGGGTTCTCAATCTTTTTGAGCCCGCGGCGCATTTACAAGGTTAGTATTTTGTCACGGCGCCCTACTTTAGTAAGCTATTTGGATATGGAGACTATATATATATATATAAATATATATATATATATATATATATATATATATATATATATATATATATATATATATATATATATATATAGTCGAAAGTAATATGTACCTATAATAATAGTAGTTAGGTAAAGAGGCACAAAAATTAAAACATCCACAATATGACAGTGAGTTTAATATATTTACAAGAATTTAGAATTGAAACAGAGAACAAAAAAAAGACTTAAGAAAAAAATAAAATACGATATAATAGTTATTCAGTCAGATCAATGTGACGGGTGAGCTTGACGATTTCCGCACAGTTTTTCAAAGCGGGGAATAAGACTTGAGACTGCTACTCTCATTTCTTGCTCCACATTGATCTTTGACCGATATTTGTTCTTGATTACAGCTACAGCTGAAAATCCAGCTTCACATAAATATGATGTGGCAAACGGTATGAAAATTTTTAAAGCTTTCGAAGCTAAATTTGGATATTCATTTTGAATCGATATCCAAAACTCCACCAAATCGAAACTGGTGAATTTGAGACTATTGTCGCAGGAGAGTTCAATGAGACTCTCTTGCTCTTGTGTTGGGAATCCTGGGGGAGCTTGTGCACGAAAAGGATCTCGGATCCACGCAAATTTTTCGACCTCATCATCTGCAAAGTACTTCGAAAACCATTCTGTGAGCTTCGATAGGTGTTCCGTGAAAAGAGCCATTTAGCCAAAGAGTCAGCTTTATAGGTACGAATATTTGTGGTTTCGGATCATTTCAGATAATGATAGAGGATCGACTCGCGGCGCCCCTCTTTACTTTCTACGGCGCACCAGGGCGACGCGGCGCACACTTTGAGAACCCCTGATCTAATTCATTTTCAAAAGTACGTTGGCGTAATTCTAGCAAAATGGTTCAACGGAATGGATAGAAACGAAAAGAATGAATTGTTGATAGTTTATTTAGATATTTTTTGAAATTGATTACCTTTTACGGATATTTAAATATTTTTTTTGGTTTTCGTAATACTTGCCGTTAAAAAATCTCGGTAGAAAAATTATAAGTTTTAAAACATCTACAAAATATATGCCTTAATTATTATTTCAAATAATTATAATTTTTTTAATATTTTGTAATCAACCTTAATGCACTTTTGGACACTTAATTTGTCATAGTTTATGTTAGTTTATAAGATTGATTCGTTAAGAGTAAAAACACTCAGACTAATATGCAAATGAGACTCATTATATATAAACCGATACAACTTATATATAAATGGCTTTTCCATCAGCATCCACAATATTTATGCCCACTAATGTCACTAATGGCCTTATTTGTCTGCCCATATTTAAGCATTCATACTGCAAGAGGAAGCGACCAATTTTTCTCTCAAATAAAAAAAAGTGTCAATATGTCATTAAGAAAGTTTCTGCTTCTCGTCGTCTGCAATTAAAATATAATAATAATTTCACTCTATTCTATAGTATACTTGAACTTGCTATTATAGAAAGTTTTTGCAAAAATATATTCCATCGTTTATAACACTTAGAGTTCTTTTTTCTTTTCTTTCCATTTCCATATCTGGGATATTCATCTCTCACGTAAATGTCCTAATGCACGATGCATTTTAAAATCTGCAATATTTCACTTTCTTGCTGTTGAAAAAATGCATTTCTTTCGACGTGTCATTATATTCAAATAGGAACAATTTATTGTTGAACTCAATTGATATTTTTTATCGTGGGCAAATTTATTTTTAAACGACGTGTAATTGAGATATTTAAAATTATTTTTAGACTCACTCTTGTTGCCAATATATAAATATGTATCTTAAAGTTATGATTTAAGACATGAGTCAATGCACTATCAAAGCAAACTTGAAAGAGAGTTAAATGAGTTTTTTTTTTTTCTTAAATGAATGTAACTAACTTAAATAATTATAATATACGAAGAAATGACGTTGTGATTTCGGATTTGGCTGGTGGGAAAACGAATTAATTTTTCATGATTTCATAGATCTAATTGATGATTTTAAGGTCTTCAGTAGCCTGAGGTCTTCCCAATGTTTAGGTTTAGACTAAACGACGTTAGAATATGAAACTAATTATTGTTATTTCAACTGGAAAATGCAATCTCTTTATACAAATGAAAAATGTACTGACAATAAACCCGTAATTTTTAATATTGATTTTTCGAAAGTACAAAAATTACCAAAAAAAAAAAAAAAATAGAAAAAAAATCGATCCCTATAGTGCAATTTTATCTCTTTCAAAGTAACTCCCTCAAACAGAACCCTTAATAGTCATTCATCAATTTTTTAAGATAATTTTTGAGATTTTAAATCCCCTGCCTCTTTGATAAGACAAAAATATATCCATTTTGTTAGTAAAAGTAGAAAAAAATAAGAAAATTCTGATGCCTTTTCTTCCCAAATGCCTTGCTAATTTATGAAGGACCTCTTATGTTAACACTTTTTTTTAATCTTGGATATAATATTCAAACTGGTATGGAATTCGCGGTATATATTGATGGTTTTGAAGTGATGGAATGGTTGGTATGGAATTTAGTTACTTAGAGATTTAGTTTTTTTCCTCATCAATAGGGGCAAAAAAATGTTATCTATTCAGTATTCTTTTCAACATAAAAAAAATGGAACCATTAAGAAATTAAATTTTAATAACTTCTGAATCTTTATTGATCCTATTCAGGAATGTCAATTTTTGGTAGAAATTCGATACTTTTGATCTGAAAGTTCCTAAGTTTTTTTTTATCCTCCATACACAAAATCTAGCTCGTACTCTTGATGTCTCCCTATTAGTGACTCAATAACTTGAGTAATACCGTAATACGATTTACCTAATTTACATATTCTTTTTTGAGTTGGTAGCAAAATTATTCCCTTAGGACTTAGGTTAAGGAATACATTTAGTTTTAATATGAAAGGTAGAACGAAAAGCAAGTTTAGCTTTATTATTTATCATTGCGGTGGCTAACTGACTAGTTCCCGGAATGTTTAGTTTTCGTCGGGTTATGTATTATAATATTAAAGAAACTAGACACTGTTTCTTTCAATCTTATTTGTTTGAACATTATTATATTTGTAAGGACTTTCGAATAAAACTTTGTATAAAACCACTAACACACCATTATTTTTTCTTTAGAACCACGAAACAAAGCCACTGGGAAAGGGTCAAGAGGTAAGAGTTGTTTTTATAAAAACAATGATTAGTTATAAATAAACATTGCTCTTCATAAATTATATCGTACAGACGAAGTTGTACATTTCGCTAATATAAATGCAAAAAAATATCACTAAACTCAATAAAACTCATACCTATAGATACAGTGTTCAAGCCATAAGTTTATCCTTGAGACGACTATATAATCCCTAATTGTTTTTTATAAGTTTTAAGAACAAGAGTTTCAAATTTGATACCATGCTTAGTAAATTTATTAAAATTGGTATTATCATTATTATTTTCTCATCTATAAACTTTCTACACTTTGGGGAATAGTTATATTTTTGGCCACCAGATTGCGTAGCCCCAATTGGCATTTACCAATAAGCTTGCGAAGCTTTTGACTAATTCTAGTGTAACCTGATTCTAAGTCCAACAAATGAAATCATGAAAAATGAAACCATAATATAAAAAAAGAACCTTAATTTTAGTAATGTTTTCTTTATAAATTATTTTTTTCTAACTGTAGTATTGAATGACCGTAAGGAAATTCATGTAAATGCCATAAAGTTTAGCCCTAATTCTCACTTATTTACGTAACATTTAAATCCACTTTCCAGTTAACAGTTATTACTGTGATTACTTCCATTTTTATTATAATAATTATAAAATTGTAACATTAAAATATCTCATTTAATTATTGTAGAAGTTCGTTATCGAATTAAACATCAGAAGCATGTCTTTTCTTCTTTTATACGAAACCGCGTTAGAATGCCATGGTCACATTTATTCTTTGATACAAATCGTTTTTGATTTTTGAGATTTTGTCGCATGTTTTACATGCGAAAATTTCACGTTATTCTTGAATTACAACCAAAACGTAAGGTTGTCCAATTTTCCATACAAAATAAGAAGCAAAGAGTTCTAGGAATTGTAATATTAAAGATACAGCTATATAAATATTTTCTTGAATAGAATAACGTCAAGATAATCTATTGACTTAATATTAGTTAAAAGTTTTCACACTAAAAGTACTTTTAT
Organism: Sisyra terminalis; assembly: GCA_958496175.1. Classification (NCBI taxonomy): domain Eukaryota; kingdom Metazoa; phylum Arthropoda; class Insecta; order Neuroptera; family Sisyridae; genus Sisyra; species Sisyra terminalis. The sequence goes on along the minus strand of OY292277.1, from coordinate 33,647,987 downwards.
GGATCAATGAAATTGGTGGAATATTGTGAAAAAAATTAAGCAAGTATAGTAGAAGATAGATAACAAATATAACATTGAACAATAAGAAGCTTGGACACAATTTGATTTATTTGGATTCGCCTCAGTGTTAAATTTCGATCCAGGAGATCCTAAAAGTACTTCCAGGATAGATAAATGCACTAGTGTATGGTTAATCAAAAGGAAAAAAATTGCTTTGCCACAAATGATCAACAGTAAAATTTATCAAATCATTATTATAACATTTGAGTTTCACACCCAAAAATTAACCTTTTCATAATTTTTTGTTTACAAAAAACGATTCTTGAAAAATTAAATGACAAATTTCCAAGGTAAGTTAGTGAAAATTGAGAAGAACTTTTTAATCTATCTATTTTTTTTTTATTAATTAGTTCCGTATTAGAAATATATTTTAGTTATAAGTTATTCTTTCCAACTTAAACTTTTCTAAATAAATTGAGAAATTTATAAGTATACAAATTGCCACTTACAAAATAAAACATGTAATTATTACAATAATTATTGATTTTTTTCTTGTTTTAAAGAAAAATGGTTCCACGTTTGAATAAGTAGAATACAACTTTTCTAAATATTAAGAAATGTTTTTTCGAACATAAAAATGAATTTCTAATTTGATTTCTTTTTGAGTAATAATAACAATATGTTTAAGTGATTAAGTCGTTTATTCGATTGATTTTAATGAAAGAAGTTTAACTCTTACCACATTTGAAGCCAATTGACAGGAAAAAGTAAAACAATTCCTTAAACTTTCTCTTGATTATCTTTTTCTTTTGAGTTTCTATGATTTGAAGTCGTGAATTTCCTTTTCCTTTTATAATTTAAAAAAGGATTATTTACTTCATTTAATAATTAGAAACCATTATTGACAGAATTGTAAGGAAGTTGAAAGAAAAAAATTAATTGTCATCAATTGAGTTTAATCATACGGAAGAGATTATATAATTATGTGAGTAAATTAATACTTTGTTGAGAGGATTTTTCAATTTTTGTAATTGATTAAGAAAATGTAATGTTGAGTTTTGAATTTTAGCAAGCAACTTTGGCAAAATAAAGTTTGAGGGTGTTAAATTTATAAAATGCAGAGTTATTAATCAATAAAAATAGATCTATAAAAATTATTTAATTTTGTAGTGCATAATCCACTATAGTATAGTTATAGATTCTTTAACTATGTTCCAAAAGTAATATGAAAGAAAAGAAAAAGCTTTCAAAGTTTTACTTTGTTTTTTTTTTTATCGAATGGAAAACTTAGTTTACCTGTTAAAAAAAGGCATTTAAAGACATTTTAAATGTTCAAAAAAACCATTAGAAGTCGTTAAAGTTATTAAAGACATTTTAAATGTAATGATTTCAAAATGCTTTTTTAACAGGGTTACCTTCTTCTTTAAGCACTGTCTATCCTTTGTTATTGATATAGGTTGAAGTAATTAATATTTCTTTTGGAAGTTCTATTATCGACAATTCTTTCTCCACTATTTGATGTCAATTTTCTTCATTTTTCCCGGAAATCGCAAAAATTCAATTGTAATAAATCTTGGTGCATTTGGTGTATATTATTGCCAAACTTGTATAAAAGCATAGAAAAAGGAAAATATGGAAATTTGTCATATAATGCCAGTGAATTCAAAAAAGTTAATAATTTTATTTTTTCGTTATTTATCGTCGCTTTGGCTTGATAACTTTAATAACTTCCAAGGTTTTTAACGATCCTAGCGTGAATAAAAAACCGAATCGAAGAATACCAAAAATTTGTTCGATACGAGAATCGAACTCAGCATCTACCAGTTATGGAGCGGCCACTTTAACCACTCGGCCACCAATAAGTATTTAACAAATGTTTTCTGGTCATATTTCGCTTTTTTCTCCCCTACTTTTAAATTCAATGTAAGTACTTCCATCCTTGAAGGAAATTCCTCAAAATAAATTAAATTCTAAAAGTTAAAGTATTATTCGTTAATTGTTTCTCACCCCTTTCAATTGTTAGTAAATTATCCAACTGAATTAAAAAAAGAGTTAACCAAAAATCGAGTTTTTTGAAAACATTTAAAATTAGAAAAATTAGTACAAGGATCAGTAACTAGTAATATGCTTTCTTGGAATATGGTTAATAGCAAAGCTAACGACAAGACGTAGTATAGTAGGTAGATGAAGTAATATGTGATGAGCTACGTAGCAGGTAAGGAGAGATCCAATACTTAATGACCATTGATGAGTTTGCTTGGCAATCGAAATACGTATCTGGTGTCATATTTCATAAATACATTTTTTTGAACTTTTTGTTCAAATTTATGCATAAAGTTTACAGTTTATATTCCATAAATTCTACTAACTACACTATATTGTATATACTGTTTATACAGAATTAACATGGCAGTCAGCGAAAAATTTACTTTGAGATTTTTTCTTCATTTGTAAGCTTTCATTGTGTCAGAAATTAACTTTTGTCTAAAATTTCTTTAAAAAAATAATTATTATTTCTGGATAATTAAGGTATTCTTCTCTTTAATCCAAATCATAATAGTGAAATTTACACATTCAACACGAAATTCTATTCAACATTTACATAATTTTCTGAAAACTCTTCAAAGACATTTACACACCTAGATACTAAATAACACTGTTTTAATTATCATAACGAACATAAATACAATTTTCTTGTCTTATTTTTAATATAATAATTCCCGTTATATCAAGGTGAAATAATACCATAATATTAAAATCACAACTAATCTATTATACTTTCCAAGATAAATAGTTTGTTCTTACAAACACTAGCAAATTAATTTCTTTTATATATTAAAAAGTTTTTTTTTTGTGAAATTTAATAATATTAATATTTAAAAATATTTCTTAGGTTTATATTTATTTGACTCAAGGACTTGAGTACAAATTTTCTTATTTCTCAATAAGTTAAATTACGCATATTAATTACAACTAAAACCGTAATTAGTTTTAACAAAGAAAATTTTATGAAATTTTTTCTAAAAAATGTTTCATGTCCTCAATTTATTTAAAAAATCATTTTTTTTATTTATTATAATTGTTACATTTGATCATATCTGTCCTCTGTTAATTAAAAAGAATAATTAACTTTTGTTTGGTTGTAGAAAAAAAAGTCTCTTCATAATATGAAATATGTAAGAAAAGAATCGGACTACTGTCAGTTTTGAAAAATCGATCCAAAAAGAGAAGCTATTATTTACTTGTAAGAGCACGTTTGGGCTAAAGTTGAATTACTTAAAATGCAAGATATTTAATATTTTGCTTTAGAATTAAACATCGAAGGCCTCATTGCTCTGACACGTACAAATCTTTTTTGGATTCAGCTTACTTTGTCCAAATTGGGTCTTATTAGTTTCGCTGTTTGATTTTTAAATAAGGACCTATAAAAACATCTCTAAAAATAGTTGCATCTAAACGTTTGTGCTACAAAAACACACATTTCTTTGTAACAATATTAGATAAAGGTTGTACTTTAAGATGATCCAATGATTGCATTTTTTTCTAGACAAAAATGCGCCAAGAAAAAGTATATATTTATTTCTTTTAAACTTGACTACTGCTGGTAATTATAATATGAAAATATCGTAAAATCTGGGCCCTACAAACATTTGCATTGAATCGTCTGAAAGTCTTTGAGATGTGTTGTTACAAAACAATGATCTGGATATTGTGGACAAAGTAGTCACAAACAGCATCATTCTGGAGATCGGTAACCACTGGATATTTTTAAACCCCAGAATGAGGGATACTGTGGTTAATAGGTGCGAGGAGACGGGTATATGTTTCATTTTGGAGCACCATTTCTTCATTTTTGGGAACAATCCAGGGGAATCCAGAAGTTTTGAAGAGAATAACAGTGTCATCACGTAAGTTCGAAATGAAGTAAGACATCGCATGAAAGAATAGGTACTGAAGATGGTAACACAACATTTAAAAATATTTTGCCAGAGGAATGATATATTTATGCTGCTTATAATCACTAACAACTATTAAGTTCAACAATTTAATTTTTTAAACTAAGCATTCATACTTCAAGTTACCTATTATTTAGTTTCATATTTGATCACAAACACCATTCTTACTAATTAACAAAGCTGTCAAAGATACTTTTGGAAAGTATCTATAGATACAAGTAAGGTACTTTGGGTATCTAGTTACTCTTAATACTTATGTTAGGTTAATTTTATTATTTTCCCCAAATAGGAAATTTTGCAGATTTGTAAGATTGTTGCTCTTTCACGTAAAAACGACCCAAGCCATTATGTATAAAAATAAGATATATTTTTAATCTCTTATCAACATCAATCCATACTGATATAAGTTTTTCTACGTTGGTCTGTATGTTTTAATTTTTGATCATGATCTTTTTTTTAAACAATATTTCTTTTGAGACTTTATTTTTTGAAATTCATAATTTTTTTCTGTCTAAATTCTTACTATAAATTAAAGAACGACTAATCCGATTTTGTTAAATTTGGTATTTAGATAGACACAATCCATGGTTTTAATCATAATAGAGTTCGTGGTTACGAAAAATTAAGTAAAGCTATTTTCGACACATAACTGAAGGATGTAAACAATAAAGTTTACATAATCGTGTGAACCATCATTGGATATGTGTTTCAAAATTAACCAAAATATTTTCATTTAAATTAGTAATTTATGAGTAAACACTTTTTTAATGTACGAAAAATCCCCTAAACACGTCATGCGTTATTTCTTATTACTAATTTTAAAATTTTATTGTCAGAAAAGCTGATTTTCACAAACGATGAAAACTTACGTATAAAAAATGTAGAAAATGTTCTTTTGTTTTTTGTTCGTTTAGAAATTTTGGCTAAAGTACAATTTAAGAAAAAAATATACTGTCGAAAGTCCTGTATTTTCTCTTTTTTGCAAAGAGGGGGGTCTGATTTTTTTAATGTTACCGTTTTACTACTTTTTCAAAATATTCCTGCATTTTCGTATTGATATGCCACTTTAAATTCTGGTTTGTGATATTTTTACTAAGCCATTGAATTGTTAATTAAATTTTCATAATTATTTAACTACTTCTAAGCTACTTTATCCTAAACAAAATAGATTCTTTTCTACGCTTTCACAAATGATTTCCTACTGATTGGCAGAAGAAAATTTATTTTGAAAAATTGAAACTTTAAAATTTTGTTGATTAATCAGAGCATAGGATTGTTATAATTTGAATAAAGAATTTTATCTGTCTAAATTTTAGCAAACACCAGGCATTTTCCAAAAATTGTTAATCAGGATTCAATACCCCTTAAAATCAACACTTACAACCCCTTAAGTAAGTAAGTAAATGAGAAACTTTCATACATTTTCGGCATTAACACATCTTAGTTCGTCTATTTTCTTATGCAAAAAGCCGAATTATTCTGAACAGAAATATTAGCATTTGAATTCTTAGACCAAAGTAAAAACCTGCGGTAAAAAATCAGCCTATGCGTAAAAACAGGATCTTTTCATCTATGAAAATAGACGAAAAGAAACAATTGGGCATTCTAAAATTAGTAGCGACGACAAAATAATTTCCTTTTCTTATTTATTTTTATTTTATTTTTTGAAAACTTACACGACTAATTCCATTAAAACTCCACAGATATTTATAGAAAATAACCACAACTAAAATAAACCTCACCTCACAAAACATAGTCTACTCCTACCTAATTGAAAATTCAAAATGATTCAATTTGTTTCACCTCTATTCGTTTCAAATCCAAAAAATCAATTGCCTTTATCAAAAAATTCAATTTTAATGCCTCACCATTACATAATCCGTACGGTGAGTGGTAATTTCCTCGTTCACAATAACTCGGCCGAGATTTCTAAGAAAATAAAGCTTGGTGAAAAATCGGAAAAAAAATTTCAATGAAAATATTTTCTTTCAAATAAGTTACAAAGCCAATAATCGTAATTTTTTTGTTGAGTTTCTTGGAATACATTTATTGACTCATTTCCACGCCATTCTTATGCAAGCGACGAAGTCTGTGAGAATACTTCACTATTTTTAACGGTTTGATTGAATAATTCATTCGCCCTCGATTTTATACAAGCGAAAAAATTTGTAACAGTACACCTCTGCATATCGACTAAAGAAAATTTCCGTATTAAAAAATTGGTTTATATAATAAAATAACAAATTTTTCGAATCTATAAAAAATACTCTATTTTTTTTTTGCAAATAACAGAAGACCATATGTACATATTGTAATCGATTACTATCGAAAAAAAAATTTAATCGATATAGGGTATTATTAATGCGATGAAAAACCAAATTTTTAGTTATCGAAATTTTGTATTTTGACAGGAAAAAAGTTTTAATTTTAATGAGCAAATGAGAATCCGAAAACAGTAAGTCTGCTTATAGATCTTCTGTGATGTCACAGTACGCATCAATACTCGTATGAAAACCAAAATATAGACAGATTGGATATAAACAGACACTTGCTCACCAGAAAAATCCTCACTAAAAAGGTGCCTAAATGGAAATTTACTAACAGAGAAAATTCCTCACAGAAATTAATGCATAATGATATATCCTCACATGTTAATTAACCAACAAAAAAAAATATTTAATATTTAAGTTATTCGATTTTATTTTATTATTAGTTTTATGATAGCATTATTAGTATAACGATATTTTGCGATATCATATGTAATTCGTAAAATAATCGCGAATTAAATTAAAGACAAAGTAGAAACTGAAACATTGCCTGATATTGTCGTCTCTAATAGGAAATGAGCCGTTATTTTTTTTAATTTATAGCATTCTCAAAAAACAAGATATTTTTTTTCAATTTGTTAAGTAATGCAATACAATCCTCAGAATAAAATAACATGTAATTAAATACAAATAAAATAACTATTATTTGCTATGGACAAATTTCCATGTGAGGATATATCATTCAGCGTTAATTTTTGTGTGAGGGATTTTAATGTGAGTAAATTTCTATGTGGGCAACTTTCTTGTAAGCAACAATGTTAGTGCGCAATTTTTTGTAGGCAATTTTCGTGTGAGGAAGTTTTTAGTGGACAACTACCATAGAAACAGTAATAATTTACACAATTTTTCGTCATGGAAAATGTTTTTATACCATAGAAACTACTATCGATTTTTTTCCTTAGCAATAGAGGTTGTATAGATTTTAAATGATCTAAATCATTAATATGTTTTAACGATTTTAACAACCTTTGCCGTTGTGTTAAAGTACATTTGTTATAGGAAAACGTTCTTGGGAATTTGAAGTTACGTATTGTGACGTCATTTTAATGTCAGGCCAATAAGAACTTGTTTTGGGTATTTTGAATTTAAATTTTATCAAGTAAAGCTAATAATTAACAGCTACAATTTGTTTAGATGTTAGTTAAGAAATTATTTACACCATTTAAAATTATTTTTACATCATTTGCATTATGTCTATTATGAACATTTTCAAGAAAGCATTTTGTAAATTCATTTTAATTTTTGGGTATACAATGAAAATGTTACTGTCTACTTATGCCAGAGAAAGTTTATAATAGGTTTACCAAATTTGACAAAGAAAAATTGTCGATGGAAAAAAAAGATTTTATTCCCTTGATAGCTCATTTTCCTCGACTGAAAACCACGAAGCTAATTCCAAAAACATGACCATTATTTCATAATTAATTTAATTACATGAATGACAAATTAGTAACCAGAAGTTGGATGGTATTGTTTCACTTTCACTATCCTCTTCCATATTAGACCGAGACTCGACATAATATAGTACGTTGTAAAAAGTGCCATTTGTTCGAAATAAGACATTCAGAAAAAGTTGATTATTTCCGTTTTGCACAGTTGGCGATGATGATTTTAATAATGATAAATAATAATAACAGTGATTGCGAATGATACGGCTAATAGTTTTATCGTTGGTTGCTTATTGCCTTATGCTTTAGTGCCTCTCGTCCTCCAAGTCTCGAGTTAACCCATTGTTGCCATGTTAGGAAGTCGATGGTGTAATTGTCTTGGTTATGAAACCCACCAACAATACGCAACAATGAAAATATTCGTTTCGGTGTACAATTACATGAATGGAATATTCATTGAATAAACTCAGTCGAGTCATTTACAATTTGATTAAACGTTTCCGTGCTAATTTATTGATATGATGAGTTGGAGTTAGGTGTATTTAATGCTTGATGCCTTAATGAATGGTTTCATATTGGATAAGGTCGAGGAAATTAAGGATGAGCGAATAAACAAGTCAGGGACAATACTTTATGATTATATATTGTAGAGTGAAAAAGTCAATATGTCAACCATTTTACTTATTTTTTTGCCGCACAAAATTATTCCGTATTTTCACCTAAAATTATGGTCATTTATGCATAGGAGAATGCTGTAGATAAGGCAGGAACTATTGTTAAAAAATAAAAATTGCTTACTAAAAACAAAAATTATGAGACATTGCGTTAAATTTACAAATTTCGGATTTTTCTTTTATTTGTTCTGCAAACCATTAGATCCTGACAATTTTCATAATTGTAAGTAAAAAGCATAGGGAAGACTATTGTTTAAGAACTATAGATAAGATTACTATGAAACTATAGATAATTCTATAAATTTTAGTTTATTTGAGTATCGAAATCAGTCAAAATATACACAGTAAGACTACGCTCAATGCTGCTCCGTTTAACGCTAGTTCAGTATTACGCGATATTTTTGGAATTCCCCAGATTTAATGATAGTTCGACACTATACAATCAAGTTATGGTATTTAAGGGAAAAACCTTCCCCGTCATAAACATGTGGTCCTTATTCGAACTTCTTTTTATCTTCATAAATGTTTGATGAAAAAAATCAATATTAGCAATATATAAGTCTATACTCAATGTATTGAAAAATATTAAACTTATTCTCTCTTCCCTTTCACTGATCTCCATCACATATTTATATACGTAAGTGTTAATTTTTCTCGTTTTACACTGTTTCGTTTAGCGCTGGGCGCTGGATGCTATTGGAACCAAAGGTGTCAGAAAAAGTATCTTAGTTACTTTAAAGTATCTAAGTTACTGTGCCTTAGTTCTTTTATTTTTTTGGCAAAAAATATCTTAGATACTTCTTATAAGTATCAAAAAGTAACTAGAAATAAAGTAAACAGTGAACAATAAAATAAGGTACCTAACTACTTGTTTGTACAGTATAATGTTTTCGTTGATTGGTGTTTTTTTCATTTTCTTTGATTTGGATGTTCATGACCCACCAAAATATTGCCATGCCCCACTGGGAGACCTGCGCCCCACATTGGGAATAGCGGATCTAAATACTTTCCAAAAGACTCATTGACAGCTCTGATTGGAACGTGTTCCTCGCATTAAACGGGGTTTATAGTAAGGTTCCATAGTAAAATGGAACCCTAACTTTGGCACATTCGTCTGTACGTATGTTCCAAATATTCTATTCAAAGACTATTTGCAGCACAAAGATGAAATTTGGGAGATAAATGTATTTTGCAATCGATGTATTCCAGATTTGAACCAAGTTTGGGTAAAAACTGGTTTACAAGCTTGGCTCAAATTTGGCAAGGAAACGTTTCGAAGATTTAGCATGGCCCTGTTGTGGTAATGAAGCGTGGGCCACTTGTAGTAACCACGCTTGGTCCCAACAACGGTTGGTTATCATTACCAAGGATGAATCAAGACTGGTTTATAGGATTGGTCCAGACTGCTGTATAGTTAGGACAAGCCTGAGCCCATCACACTTACTTGTCTGGGAAACCACCATATACTAAAAATAAAAATACTGAAAGTACTGAAAATACTGAAAAAATTACCGAAACATTGTAAACACGAAACATGTAAAACACAATATTCTTTATTCTAATTAAAAACGGATTCTAAGTGTAAAATCCCAAAGGATAAATTTTAGCATTGAGCGATATAAGAAATTTTCACCATCCTAACCATATTGTGAATCATTCGTGTGTATATTAAAAAAAAGTATATATATTATTGGATTCACAATAGGTACAAGATAATCGAGGATAACGAACAAAAAATGCAAAAGGCAATTTCACCATATGGCATTGATCTCAATCTAAAACTACAAAAAGTCCTGTAAAACCAGAAAAAAGAGCAAGATGAGAGAAGGAAATAAACGAGGAAAGCAATCACGTTATAAAAGATCTTTATCCGTACATGATTTATAATTATTGCATAAAATTTGCATACGAATGCAAAGAACAATATACCAACAAAACATTGCAACTTTTCGATATTTGATCGTTGTTTTCAGTAAACGAACTATGAATTTTAATTAATTGCGAGTTTTCAATATTTTTTCTGCTTTTGACATTAGAAAAATGTTTATATTTAGAACAAGAGAACGGCCTGCAGTTGCATAATGTGGTATTGTTTCAATTAAACGGCAATAAGTATTTTTAGAAACGATTTTTGTTTCAAATGAATAAAAAATCAAAATGTGGAGGCTGTGGTAAATTGCCCTTATTGACTTTGAATTTTATTTTGTGGCATACATGTTGGAGGCAATTAAAAACACATTAGTGGTTTATAAAATTTAAAAGCCCGTATTAAAATAGGGGAGGGACCCTTATTTAATTTTACAAGAGGCGGACGTGAGGTTCGCTTTTAAGTTGGAAATTATTTAAAAGAGTATCATTTAAGCCGCGTGTATAATTTTTTCACAGGGTAATTGTAATTTGATGCTTCATACAACGGATATCTAGGTGTAGGAATTTTTTTATAAATTTCTCAAAAATTCAACCACAAAAAATATAAATTTATTTGCTTTCTTGTACTGTAAATATTTAAGGAAAAATTTTCAGTTGTGAAATTTTGACGAAAATATTTATTTTAAACATCGTTGAATCAATTTTTTAAACTGCCCTTTCGATGTTTTTGTACTGAATCTCCAAAACTACAAACTAGATATATTAGCATATAAACGCGGAAAATACAGCTTTTAACTGTCTGAGATCATCTAAAGTGATGAGCAATCTTTGCTAAATTTATTGGTGTTTCTGTTGTCTTATCATTGGGTTAGAAGAGCTCACATTACAGAAGTATCGTTGGTTTTAAGGATATGCTATATGAGTACCTATACACACGTACGGGAAGAAAATGCTGTCTAGAAACTATTTATAACTATTAATGAAAGGAAAACATTGTACCTAGGATATTTTGTAGGAGAAAACCGATACAAATTCCTCCAGAAGGTAAAACTGAAGGCCGCAAAAGAATTGTAAGAAAGCAGATGTCATGGTTAAGGAACATTCACAATTGGAGTGGTGTATTCACTGTTGGATGTATCCATAAATATGGAAAATATGATTAGCTAAATATCGTGAACAACTCGCAAATGTAATTGTCAACTTCAGTAGAACCTAATACGGTACTAAAAGACGAAGATGGACATTCTAATTAATATTAGTACAATAAGTATCAGTCGTCAATAAAACGTATTTTCAATATATAAGAAATTAATTCACAGATAATTAGAAATTAAACAGATATTTTAAAAATTGAGTCTTTTAAATCTATGCAATATAACAATACTAAGTAAAAGTTGGATGAGAAATCTATTATTATATTATTTCAATTTACAACGTTTATTTAAGACTAATGTCCTTCACGAGGTAACTCATAAGTAATTTTACATTTCTTCGATATTATACACGGTACATATCTTACATTGAACTATGGCTAGCAATACATCAATCCTTGGGCATATCAGGAAACTCTACAAGTGAAAGTAGGTACAAAATTTTGTCTTTTGTACTCCCGAAAGCTACTAAAACTGAGAACCGGACAGAGATGTTAGAAGAAAGTATCTGTCAGTTTAAAGAAACTTAGTTATCATTTCAAAAGTATTTATAATACTAGATACTTTTTGCCAAAAAATGAAGGAACTATGATACAGTAACTTAGTTACTTCAAACTATCTTAGTTTTTTTTTTATTTTTTGGAAAAAACTATCTAGTATCTGTGATATTTTTAATAGGAACTGTATCTTGAAACCTAGAAAATATCTTAGATGCCAAAAAGTAACTTATATATCAAAAGATTAGATGCAGAGACTTATTTTGTTTTGTTCCATAAGATTCAATTTATACCTCTTATATTAATCTTCTACCGTTTTTAAAGTGTGTTGTGTTTACTGAGATTTAGTCATTCATACTTTACTAAATTAGTAAAGATAAGAAATACATTATCTGATAACCTAATACCTTAATACGTTACGAAACTTAGTACATACATGGTATACAAAGTTACTAAAAAGAATATTTTTAAGTATCTTAAAAAGTAGCTTATATGGTATCTAGATACTTTCCCAAAGTATCTTTGACAGCTTTGGAACCAAAAACTATAAGATCAGAAAGGTCGGCTTACACTGTACAAAAGTTAAACCAAAATTCAAAATTTCTGAGAGACGTGTTCACCTTATTTCGAGAAAGTACAGAAAAATCTTTGTACTGGACTCGCATTTTAATAGGAACTATAACCAGAGCTGTTATAGACACTTTAAGAAAGTATTTACCATAGATACTAAATAAATAATTTTTTCAAAAAGTATTCAAAGCAACTTTAAGTTATTAGTTACTCTAACAAAAAGGAATTTAAATATTTATCTTAATTTACTCTTTAAGATACTTAAGAAGATATTGTTACTTTTAACTATATTATGTATGTACCCAGAATCGTAACGTCTAAGTTGAAGCTCTTCAGCAATCAGGTAATGTATTTCTTCCCTGTTAAAAAAAACGATATTTAAAGGCGTTTTAAATGTTTCAAGACCTACGGTGACTAATTAGAAGTCGTTTAAAGTTCTTAGAGGCATTTAAAATGTAATGATTTCCAAATGCCTCTGAATGCTTTTTTTATTAGAGTTGTCTTTATTAATTTAGGAAAAAGGAAAATATATATGTCTAGTCCCTTGTAAACACAACTCACTTTAAAAATGATAAAACATTTATGTAAAAAGTATAAATTGATTCTTATAGAACAAAACAAAATAAAACTCCGCGTCTAATCTTATTATCTAAATTAATTTTCGGTATGTTTCGATACTTGTTTAGATACAAGATACAGTTCCTTAGAAATATCTAAGATAGTAGTTACTTTTTGCCAAAAAATGAAGGAACTAAGACACAATATCTTAGATACTTTAAGATAACTAAGTTACTTTAAAGTAACTACGATACTTTTTTCTGACAATGCTGATAATAACAAAACGATTAAAAGTATACCTAATGGACTAAAAATTTTAAAAGTGCACTTGTAAAATTCTTCCGAATACAATCGTCACCCTTTTAGAAAAATTGGGACTTTATCTAAAGATAATTTACTTTTTTTTTGCAAAAAAATGTAAATACTTAATACAACTTCCGTTTCCATTCGCTAGATGGCGAACTCATTTTCATGAAACTAATCAAAAACATACCTGTTGCACGTGTTGCTACTTTAACAAATCCTACCTAGCCTTTGATTCTTTAATTGAAATTTTAAAAAAAATAAGGGTAATTATTTATTTTAGCTTTATAAATAAGTAAGAAAATTTTCACTAACTTTCTGTTAAAAGACCTTAAATTGCAGGTCAATATTGCTGTCAATATTCATATTTCACTTAAACCAAATAAGGTTGTTTTCAGGAGTGTTTTTTTAACTTAATTTCGTTTCATTTATTTTAAACCTATATGATAAATTTTTCAATTAAATATTAAAAAGTGTGAGCTTTTCTATTTTCAACGTTTAAAAAATAACAATAACCTCTTTTTCCATGTTATTTTGTCGTTTGGTTTTTAAATTTGCCGTGTTTTGGGTCGATCGAGTTTTGGGTGCACCTGTTTTCGAAGTGCATATTTCATCCCACGATAATCATAATAATTATCATCACACAGGGAAATACTGTGTCGATAGTGCTCGTTACGGATTGAACCAAACCGGAAAAACCTGTTATGAGCCTTTTATTACATTACGTTTTTAAATTCACGTCCAAAATCTATGTCAAGAATACAACCGAGTTTTTGTTGGATTATTATATGCTTTAATTTTTTTCTTCAAATCCAACAGTATAAAAGAATTGGTGGGTTTTAACAATGGCATTACGTAACTTTTCGAAAAATCAATTATGTTTGCTATGGTGGATTTAAAATGATTTTAAAAAAGGAAATGTCCTTTAGATATTTTAGAATAAATGTCAGAGATTTAAATTCTAATTTCATATATCTGTAAGGCAAAACAATTAACGGATTATGTTAATAAATATTCTGTTATATCTCAATTCTTTAAGAGAATCAAAGCTGAAATTATCCGTAAGAAGCGAAATTTGTAGGTAGTTACTACCTGTTGGTTATTTTTTGACAAAGAACAGGGTCAAACTTAACCTTTAGAAGATTAGATTGGAAAGGCTTAAAGTTAGAAAAAAGGCAAATGTCACAATAATTAATCAAAGCAAAAGATTAATAAGATATTAACTATTAAGGTATTAACTATATTATTATTATATTAACTATAAGGTATAAACTATTAATATCAACAATAACTGTTTTGATAGAGAAAATAAGTTAGCCTTTTTGAATTAAGAACAAAAATAGTTGAAAGATTCTAACGTCAGATTTGGATAAGTGCGGATCCTGATTTTTGTTTAAGGGGGTTTTCCCGTATGATGGGCTAAATAAATTAGATAATTTTTTTTTCTTCGGTTCGATCGAAATAGGCAGTCTTCAATGAACTTCAACGAAGCTATTTAATCTACATTTTTTTTCGATTGTGCTATCGGTACAGAGATTCAGTTCATACCTTTATTTTTTTATCTTTTCAGTGCATTTTATCAATAGAAGTGAGGATTTTAAAATTTGTTTCTAAATATTTTTACTGAACATTAATTATTTATCTTAGACTTCTTGGAAGCTTGGCTTTTATATCACATTAGATTTTACCGAAAATGTAACCTTTATTGAATTAGGGTTACTCATCATATACCATTTACGAAGCGATCCAATACTACTTGATGACCACTAAGGAAGATGCTTGGCAATCAAAATACGTATCTGAGCAATACGCCAAAATACGTTTGTTTGAAGTTTTGTTCAAATTTATGATTAAAGTTTACTTCTGTAAATGGTATTACATAAATTAGACCCTAGTATATTTTATATATCATTTAAACAGTGCAACTGTTCATAGCACTGAAACTAGGGATTGCAATCCCGCGGGATTTTCGCTGGATTGACTTTGTAACAGCGAAACTGAAGCACTGAAATGTAGATTAGAGTGAACTTGGCTATAAAACTGTCAAAAATATGTTCAATGTCATCGGGTCCTCACTTTTCTAAATATTTTTCTTACCTAACCAATTAAATTTGACTTGCCACTAATGTTCACATGTTAACCATTGAAATTTTAACCCTACATAAACGCCGACTTGAAGAGGAAAGAATTTATTTTGTAGAAATATGCTGTGGAAAGGATATGAGGATTCGATAAATTGAGAAGTTACAATTTAAATTTTACATTGGGATTATGCAAGACGTTCACTCTACTCTACAGCTCAGTGGTTCAAAATCAGCGAAAAAAATCTAATAAGATTTTATGCCCACTCTATGCTACATATAACTAGAAATTTCCAAATAAATTGAGTTTATCTCAATAAAAATCTATTTTTTTCTGAGTGAGGCAAATCACAGAATAGAAGTGAAAATGATTTTCTTTTAATTTCGCTTAATAATAACTGTCTTATCTAATTTCTACGAGAATGAATAGAATTTTATAATAGACTCATCATCAAATCTTAACAAGGAATAATAACATCTTGAAGATGGTGTGAAATAGAAATCTTATAATGATAAATCTTCGAATCTTCGATTCGAAAGAAAAATGGATTCTCCCTGGGTTTTGAATGTAATATTTCAAATGATGGAACAGTTAAATTGAATGGATTGTTTCCATTACATAAATAATTTCCTCTGTAATTTATAGCGACTTTCTTTTCTAATTTTGATTAATTCATTTAATTTTTTTTTGACGTAAATTACAAAAAAAAAAATAGAAATTCTTTAAATTATCAGAATTTTGAATAGGCATTAATTCAGTTAATTTTTTAAAATTTATTAAACGTGGATGCCTCACGCTTGATGGTCTGGTTCGAAAACCTACTAATCTTAAAAATTGACACAAGTCAAAAAAAGTAGAAATCAAAAAGCAATACAAGCTTTATCGTATAATTGATGATAATTTCTATCGATTTTTTTTTGTATTTCAGAGGAAATGGAGGAGAATTTGACCGGGAGCAGTTCAACTATTCAAGATCGAAGACTCTCGTTCAATCCATTTCGATTGCTGGCTTGTTTCATTTCTCATTTCTAAGTATGGAGGCCTAGTTTTCATTTGAGCCTACAATTAAATCAAGTCCGAGAGTTGACGTGTTTCTTCTTCCTTTGATGGAATTTTCCTTTCTTTCTCCACATTTTGTTTCGTATATTGCCAAGAAATGAATGCCACCTATCGAATCAGGATTTGTAATTAATACTTGACATTGATTAGCAGATCATTCGCAGAATTTCATAAGAGAAATTTACGAGCGTTTATGATTAGAAGGAGGTCAATGATCGATAAAAAATCTACAAGTTACAAGCAGCAATTAAAAGATAAAAGATATGTTTTTCGTTGATCTGATATTCAACCTTTTTTTAAAAAAATATCTAGTTAGGACTAAAACTAAGGAAATACTCTTTAATTCAGTTAAACCATATAAAAAGAATAATACTAGGTTACCGGAAAGTAATTTTAGTCATTTAACTCCCATTTATCTGCTTATAAATTATTTCCAAATCGTACTAAAGACATTTTATGATTAGAAAGATATATTAACATATAAAAAATTACAAAATATTTTTTATTCCCAAATCTAAATTGTGGAAAGACCACTATCTAAATGGTAAGATCAAAAACCCGAAGGAATACAAATTTGGTATTGCATCCTCTTCGAGCTTCACAGGATAGCAACGCAAAGTTGTTACTAAAACATTTTCAATATTTATCTAAGTGCATTAGATGTTCATTAATGCCAATTTAAGTTTTTTTTGTTCACATTCGATAATTTTGATTTCTGCAAATGGTACCAACAAAGAATGGACAAAAATGTAATTAATAAGAAGCTAAAGGAGGAAATGGTACCAAATGTATGCCAAAAAATCGAAGAGCAGTCAATTAATCTTAATCAATCTTAATCAATCGATCTAATACCCAAGAGTGTCCAAAAACTATAATCAGATAAAATTCTATACTGCGATACGGTAATGTAAGACCCCTCTGCAGAAGAAAAGGCCTGAAAAAAACAAATTAATTAAGGGGGAAGTCATATTGCCGTACCCACTATAATCGTCCAAAGTTATTCCATCAAATTTATATTTATTTCAATTGTTACATTTACTAAGTGGTAAAAAAATTTAAAGCTTAAGTGATGTTAAAAATGTAGTTTTTTGATATTTTCCTTAGTAATCAATTGATTTTTATTAATTTGGCATTAAAAATTTGCAGCCTAGATGTCACAACGTTGATACTAATGAGGCTGATTATATCATTGATTTAAAATCAAAAGTTGTAATAAAATTTGTGTTTTAATTGTATACAGTAAACTCTCAATTATTCCTGTGGGGGTATTTCCGGTTTGCGGATAATCCGTGCATGATTTTTTTATATTTGAAAGGGAAACATAAATTTTCTTAATAATTATGATCATTAAGCATATTAAAACAATTGTCTGCCTTAAAAATGTGTAATATTTATTGTATTTTAAAAATAAATAATTATAGTTTGGATCGAACTATCCGTGTTTTTCGATAATCCGTGCCTCTTCTCCCTAGAATTAATCCAAATAATCGGGAGTTTAGGTTTACTGTATTAAAAAAACGATTACGTTCCAGTACACCTAGAATAAACTTATAACTTCCTTAGAAACATTGTTTTTTTCTATAAATTTGTAAAATACGAAAAAGTTTTCAAAATTTCACGGTTTACGAACTCTTATAAACTTCATTGAAGACCTAGTATATATAAAGCGTCAATAAATAATCATTAAGCTAACGTCAAGTTTGATAATCCAGTAAATCAGCGATTTCCGAACTTTAAGCGAGTGACTCAAATCACAAAAAATCATTTAAAAATAACAATTGAAAAATTGAGTTTTGATTGCTAAGAAAATTTGTCATTCTGCGTTCTAATACAAAGATTTATACTCTTTTTTTAAATTTCAGATAAACACAAGGCGTTAAAGAAATTCACTTATACAGTTATTCCCCCTATAATACGGTAGATTGGTTCCGCGTTATAGGAAACGGTTCCGCGTTGTACAAGCATTCTAATATAACGCGCTCGTATAACGCGTTATGTGTTTCTTAACGCGTCTTACTTTTCTCGTAAAAGAGGGTTTAAATCTAATATCAAGGAAAAACTATATTATGAACGAAATATTTATTTTATTACGTACATTGCATACATATACAATTAAAAATAGTTCATTTCAAATAAATTACAAATCAATGTTCTTAAAATTCAATAACTAGGAACACGAATTTGAAAAAAAATAATTTAATTCAATTGACACTGTGCAAACGTACATGAATTGCGAAATACTGTACATATCATTATAAAATAAACAGTACAAAAATATAACGTGAGATTTCCCGTGTTATATGAGGGACAAGAAATCGTTATAAAAGGACCACGTTATAAGGAGGATTACTGTATTTAGCTAACAAATCTTTGATTTATGACTGACGACTATTAAAAATGTCATTATTGTTCAAAATATTTTTGTTAGATTTATTCTTTTATTAAGGAGAATTCCAAAGTTTGATCTTTATCTATGTTATATGTCTAAAGAGGGAGATTTTTTCATGTTTTATTTTAAAACTTCATCATGATGTAAGGTTTCTTTGGCTCCAATTTTCAAAACCGTAACGACCACATTTTGTCACGTATATTCTATTTAAACCCTTGAAAGCTTGAAAACAATTACAGCGTATTTATTTTCGAAAAAGCCATTCACGAATTGGGTAGGTAGTTATTTTAACGATCAAATCTACCATAACTTCAGCCTCAATTGCAGCTTCTAAGTAAAAAAAGGCATGACAGAAAAAAAATATCTAAGACGAATAACATCGTCTCCCGTCTAAATTTATCGCTTTTTCCAGCCTCATCAAACGTTTTCTAAAGACTTCCATGAAGAAATCTTCACCACGTTTATACACCTTGAACTAGAGGTGACTTTCGTTTTTTTTCCAGGTCTTTCGTGCACTTCTTTAATGTGACAATAAAAAATTCACAAGCCATTACAAGTGAGAACAAATAACGATGATTTCACACAAATTCATCCAATTTTACGGTTGAAAAAGCGATTTTTCGACAGGTTTTTTTTTCTCCATACAAACAAGGGTCATCGACTCAGTCGAACCAAATAATATGAAATAAATCAAACAGAAAAATGATCTATAAGAGGCACTCGTGCGTTTCGTGACCCCAAATAAAAAAATTTAAAAATTTTGCAATTTATCTCAACATTTTCAAGTAGACATGCCTTTGAATCGAGAAACGAGGCATGTTTTAACGCCATCAACTTCTTTGTCTGTTAATTACTTAATTGCCTGAGTACACTTAATAAGATGCATAATACACATACTTTGTTTATCTATGATTGGTTTTAAGTGTCACTCTTCATTGTTAAACAGGAAGTTGAGCATATTTAAGAGGCTTCAGACAAAGACCATGAAATCGAATATCGTATTTATTTTCGACTCGAATCTATTTATTTGTTACTATTGAGTATTTGATATGACTATTTTAAGACTTCTGGTATATTTTTTTTCGGTAGTTAAATTGCTTTTTTAATGTTTGAATTTAATGTGTTTTTTCTTACGATCTACTTGTAGCTAATAAAAATTGAGAGTTAAATGCTTACTATCGTTACAACACAATCATAATTGTGTAGCTTTATTACGATGCAGACTTTAAAAGTTGTATTTTTTCAAAATAATAAATATCTTAATAAGAAAAACAACAATTGAAAAATCAATCTTTTCCAGTAGTTCTTCTTCATGGTTAATGTATTTTGAACAAAGAGAGACTAATATAAATTGACAACTGTTGAAAATAACAAAGAAATATATCCTACCCGAGTTGTCAGAAAAATATATCTTAGTTACTTTAAAGTATCTAAAATTCTGTACCTTGCAAACGATAAAAAACTTGATTGCTTTGGGGAAAAAAGTATCCTAAATGTATCTAACACATTCTTATTACAAGTAAATGATTTGGGATCTAAAATCTGCGAAGAATTTAATGCAGAGACCAGAAATAAAACAGCACCAGATCTGTTCTAGAAAAAAATGGCCGCACCAGGTGAAATTGAGAAAAAAGGTCAAAAAAAAAATCAAAGATCTATGAAGATTTGTCTTGAAATCCTTTGAAAATTATGCGAATTGTATTTGGAAGAAGGTAATAAACATGTTTTATATTGTGGGTACCCAAACTGTTGTTTTTTTTGTTTTGTGGACTCTTATGGATTGCCCACTGGAAAGATGACCCATACACTTGGGATGCATAGGTGATCTTTATGTGGACAAACTATCGAAAGAATTACACGATTCCTTTATTTTTTGGCAAAAAGTAACTAGTATCTTAGGTACTGTTTAAATGGAACTGTATTATGTAACTTTAAAAGTATCTTAGATACCGAAAAGTAACTTAGATACCGAGAGATTAGATAGTAAAATTTATTTTGTTCTATAAGATTCAATTTGTACCTCTTACATTAACCTCCTATGATTTTTACTTCTATGGTGTTCAATTCTTCCAAAATAAGTAAAGATAGTAAATACATTATCCGATTACCTAACAAATTTGCATAATTTACGTTACGAAATTTGATACCTACGTATGTATCATTTTAATAAGGATACAGTAATAAATTTTCGAATAACCGAATAACACGTTGGTGGAAAAAGAATCAAAATTTTCTTCCTTCTCCTATGTTTACTAACTAAAAGGAACATTTTGTATTCTTCCATACGAAAGAAGGTCTAACAAAAGTAATAATTTTCGCAAGGGGCATCCATTAATTAAAAAGTGAGCTCAATATAGGGGGAGGGCTCCAATAAAAACTTGTCAAATCTTATTTCAGCGGAAAGAGAGTCAATTTAAAATCTTACGTCAGTTTTAGAACAATGATAAAAAAAATATATGCGTTTCATAAAAGAAGGGAAATTATATTCAATTCAAATAAATTTGGTATGATTTATGTAAATATTGCATTTTTTTCGATTTTATGCAAATTAATTTAGTCCTTAACCATTTTTAGCATAAATCTCACGTAAAGAGGAGAAGAGTTCCACCAAATCTCACCAAAAGAGAGAGGAGAAAAGTTTAAATTGAAAGAAAAAGCTCACGTAATTAATGGATGTCCCCTACATAACTTATAAATGTCCCCAAGATCTTAGGGCAGTGGTTCCTAACCTTGTTGAAGGTACTGACTCATTACTGACCAGTTTTATAAGCGCATTCACCGAACCCTTCGTAAATGGAAAAATAAAATATGATTTTTTTCAAATTCGAAACGTAAGTATATATTTATACATAGGTCATATGAGTCGGGGGTGTCTTGACCTTCGCCGAACCCGCGAGATTGACTCATCGAACGCCTGGGATTCCATTAAACCCTAGTTAAGAACTACAGTCTTAGGGGGTATATCCATATAATATTACAAACACAAAATCCATGCACTATATATTAATATTTTTTTAGTAGATTAATGGTAATAAAATATTTTTTTAATAATCTAACATAAACTTCTGACCAGTGCAATAATAATAACAAGACCAAAATACTTGTAAATAAATTGAAACATCATTTTCTTGTTGTCATAAATTGTCATAATTGTCATAAATTGAGGTTTCTATTTATCAAAACATTGATTGGTCTGTCGCATTAGTTCTTAAAAGTTTTTCTTATTTTTTGTTTGCTTAGATAAAAAGCATTAATGAAAGAATCACCTGTACCTTAATTATAAGACTTAATTCATGAAAAAACTTTCAAAATCAGAAAATAACAAAGTAGAAGTAATTATTATTCCTATTTTTTAATAATGTCAAATTTAATTCGTAGTAATTTGATACCTATATTTTTAAGTGACTCATACTCTATTATTTTTAAATTTGGAAAAAAGCGACTATTTTGGGGAAAAAAAATATTTATTTTAAATAACATTATCAAATTCAAAGATTTTTTAAAAATTATTTACAATCACTTACTATTCCTAAATCAAGTATTTTCTACACTAATTGTTTTTCCTAAGATCGTTTCTTCCGATAATATTTCATTCAGTAACACAAACCTGAAAACGTTATCGTGCACGAATATCTCTTATAGAGTTTGTCGTTAGAAAAAAAATAATTACTTCTCAACATTGAAATAATGTCACCTTAGTTAACTAAAACGAAAACACAACACAGAAAACATGTAAGTCAAGTTAACGTTCTGAAAAGTCATTTACTATAAAAGAGATTTGAATACAATGAGGCTTCTCTATTCGTCAAATTGGATATTCATTTCAATTTGAACTGAAATCTGATACTGAACCAAAACTAAGAAGGAATTAAGAAGAAAATGGAGATTTTTTTTCAATAACTTCAAAAGATTAAACAGGACTTATTTTTCAAATAAAAAACAGGATTATTAATAAGCTTGAGGGAAAAAAATTATCGTTCAATTCTGTAGAAATTACACTCGAGACAAAACGATACGAGATGTGTTTGGTCTCGTCTCGGTTTTGAATTTTCAGTCTCGTCTCAAATTGGAGACTTGACGAGATTAAATCTCAATCTTATGTAAATTTTGATATTGCACGGTTCAAATTTGAATAGGGTGTTAATAACGTTGAAAAAGTAGTACAAATTTAATCATATATTAACGTAAAAAATCATATTTCACTTTATTTTACATTGAATTATATATAGTTTTTGCAAATTACACGAAAAGCAATAAGACAATTTTTGAAATTTCAACGGAAATGAGAACGACATGTGATTGGTTAGAACTCCGATGACGTCATTTGCAAGTAAACATGCTGTCCATGCTTGATTTTTTTTGTGCTTTGTTTTCAGAGTGTCATATTCAATCTTTGAGCTTTTACTGATTTGTTTTTCTGATATTTTCTTATAAAATCTTATAACAGGTGTGAGAGTATTAATTTAGAACCATAAGATAGAGTTCAATTTTACGTGAGCTGATAACAGCAACTTATAACCTAAGATAGACAGAAGATAAATAGTGAATGATTTATTTTAAAATCATTTGTGTGCTCAATCAAAAGTTATGCAAAATGTCAGTTTAAGTTATGTTAACAAAAGCTTTAAAATAACTATATTTTTCGGGACTCGTTAGAATAGACACAAACAATTTATGTGGAGCTTTTGTGGACGTATTTATCCATTAAGGTACTTCACATCAGCTGTACACCATTTAATCCAGTAAATTTGATGAAAAGTGACAGAATTCACTTTAGTTGAAGGTTAACTCGTTTGCTTGCAAATGACGTCACACGTCTCCACCATAAAATAAATATTGTTTTTGGAGCGGTTTTGGAATTTTAAACTTTAACATCGCTTTTTATTGACAAAACAGTAGATTTTCTGGTTATAACAATGCATTTTTTTATAATGTAATATATATAGAATAATTTAAAACAATTTTCCAAAATAAGTCAAATACCCTATTGAGTTTTGTTTCAGTATTATGTCAATATTCAAAACTCAAACCTTTTTGTCTTACCCTTTCTCGTGTGCACCTTTAGTAGATTTATTATGCTTTTATCAAAAAACAATATATAAAATTTAAAATCCAAAATGAGTTTCTAAGAAAGTCATATATCAATAAAGAAATGCACAATATATTAAAATTATTTCTTATATTTGCAATTATTAATCTAACCTACTATTTATTAGTATTAATTCGTGATGTTGAAGATTAATAAAATAATTTGATATAAAAAAATTTGTGTTACAATTAATCAAATTGGAAAAAAATAATACTAAGTAATTTTAGTACACTTCAAATAATTACTATTAAGATCTTTTTGGGCGATATTAGGTCTAAAAATAGTCTCAAGATCAAACGAAGACGCCAAAGGGAAATAAACACAGATAGGGGTAGAAGTCTAGAGATCGTTTACGAGATATATACTTCAAAACGGAAATGATATTATGACCCAACCCGATCCAATTTTAACTCAATATCAATGGTACAACTCATAAACTTTAAAATGCATTTTTTAATGAAAGGAAATGATTTCTTCTCCATAAATAAATAAATTATTTGTTTAAACAAACTAATGCGAAATTCGACACCGAAAAAGTGACTTTCATATTTACTTAACATTTTTACAAGACAAACAAGAAACATAAAATACAAAGTTACATGAAGAAGAAATTCTCAGAAGCTTAATTTCTGTTTAAAAATAAACAATACCAATGCCAATCTAAACTTTTTCCAAAAAAAGAATCCGACAAAAACGGATATACAGGTTTTTTTTTTCTTAAGATTTATAATCGCTTCAAATCTTGGACATTTTTATAATTTGTGTATATTTTAAACACTATTTTTTTAAATTTTGCACATGGAAATTATAAGTTGGTTCTCCAACTTGAAACTCAAAAATTATGTCATTTTTTATTTTAGTTATGCACGGTTTACTTTTGGGTTTCCTGCTAGTATTATCGTGAGTAATAAATCTTTGGGTTCTAGAAAGATTTGCATATTTAAATAGAAAAATAACGAAACTGACTAGCCTTCAACTTGCCAAGAAGTTACATTCTAGGTATCATTATAAAATTGCCAAAATCGTGAAATTTGCAACCAGTCTGTGAAGAAGACACCTACATATAAACTTTGAAAATTTTAAATGTATAAGATACCTTATAGAAAAAATAGTTAAATAATGAAAATATTTTAAAACCCACTAACCTCATTATAAGTTTTGAAGAAATTAACAGTTGTTTTTTAATTGAAGTTATGCACCAGGTTGTGTTGGAAGCTGCAAAAAAAAATAAATATATAAAAATTGGTTAACACCAAAAGTAAGTATTGCTTAGTATTTAACAATTAAAAAAGAAATTAAAATAAATGAGAAAATCTCGAATATTTGTAAACAGATGTAAAAATATTTTATTTAATATTTTATAAAAAAAAATACAGAAATAAAAATTTACCCTACGTAGAATAATCCATAGTTAGTATAGTTCAAAAAATTAAACATTGTTTCCACAGTGCTTTTTTATTTTTTTAGAAATGCACTGTATCTATGTGAAATTCTAAAACTTCATAATTTGTACAACTTTAATCGTAGGTATTTTGTACTACTGTACTCAGAGCTGTCAAAGATATGTAGGGAAAGTATCTAGATATTAGATAAGTTACTTTTTGGAAAAGTATATAATAAGTGTTATAATTTTTAATAAATAATATATGTAATTAGTAATAATTATAAAAATTAAAATAACGATAGAAGTGATATAAATTGAATGTTGAAAAATGCAACAAAATAAAACTTTGTATCTAATCTCTCAATATGTCGGTATCTAAGATATTTTTAAGTTACAAGATACAATAGACACAAGATATAAGATATTTTTTAAAAAGTGCCTAAGATATTAGTTCCTTTTTTAGATACCAGTAACCAAGTTACTTTAAAGTAACTAAGATACTTTTTTCTGACAGCTTTGATTACTTACTATTTCAAAAAATTTCCGTATTAGAAGAAAAATAAGACAAATTTAGATATGAGAAAAAGGTGCAACTGTACGAAATATGATTAACAATTTTTCTATAAAAATTATAACTGTGCAATTTGTGCACTGTGTTTATAGTCGCATAGAGCACACAACGATAAAGAGAAAATTTCTTCTCAAAAAATGATGTATTATTTTTTTTAATTGTTATTGGCCGTCACTTTATAGCTACTAAAGTTTTTAGCGACTCGAGAGTTAATAAAAATCCGCAATCGAGAAATATCGAAAATTTTCTCGATACGGGGATCGAACCCAACATCTACCAGTTTTGGAGCGGCCATTTTGACCACTCGGCCACTAGTAGGCGACTGAAAGCATTGTGTATATAGTATTATGATTCCCGACCAAAGTGGGTTTATGATGTTAATGGAATTGAATCGCGGAAAAATCACTAAAATGTGTGACTAGAGTGAACGTGCTCCATAAGCCTAATGTTTGATTTCATTTCATTTGTCATTTCCCTTTAATTTTCCGTATCCTTCCCCCAGCATATTTGTACAAAATATATTGTCTCTTCTCTAAGGCGGTATATGGAGAAGAGTGAAATAGTTCTAACGACGGTCACGAAAGAGCGCTGACTTTAAAAAAAGTTAAGAGTGGGGGTCCGACGACATTAATTTTATTTTTCTTCGATCCTTTTTTGTCAGAACATTTAAAGTCCTATGCGAACCTTGGCTGTGGAAATACATCGTACTTATCTGAGACAATCAATTATGCTGACGTTTTAGAAGAGTTTAGAAGAGACCTTAGTATAAGAAATGTATTCACTTACATTATCTATTTGAAGATTCATTATAAAATACTGAAAATCCGCACAAAGTATGTGGAAATATATTGCATTCATGGAATTTTCGGGATGTAGCTCTAATATTGGCATTGCTTAGCGCATTTTGTTGAGTCCAAACGGCAAATTGCTTAAGGGACTGATCTTTTTCCACCTTGAAGGGGGGTGAAAAATGCATTGTAGATAGTTGGAAAAATTAATCTTTAAAAAAATTTAATTAAGTTAATATTAAATTATATTGAAATTTATATTTCAAAAATTAAATGTTTAATGTATTGTACCTTCATTGTACATAGTTACGTTAAAATTAATAAAAATGAATACATGATTTAAGTATTTTAAAATTAGATGTTTTATCTTGACAACCACCCCCCTATTAAAAAAAGGCATTTTGAAATCATTCGTTAAATTTAAAATGCCTTTAATAACTTTAAACGACTTTAAACGACCTCTTATGGTTTTTTTTACCATTAAAATCCTTTTTTGCAGGGTTTCTTATGGAGTAATATAAGTGTCATATCGAATGAAGCCTAGACTTAGGCCAAATCCACCACTGGGCTTGGCAAACAAAAAACCCAGGAGCGCTTAGGCTGATGAGCGAAGCGAGCAGAGGATTATATTAGACCACATATTATAATAATGTACAAATCATTTTAAAAATCAATTCATCAATAATTAAAATAATAATCATTCAGTAGTTCAAGCATAAACTAACTGTCAATATAAAAAATGTTCAGTCATTTTGGCTTAGACTTAAATTATACAAACCAGAGTTATTCAATTTATAAATCGATAACTTTTTCACGACTTAAATCCAATATCTTCCTCAGGCACTTTTCGAACGTCAACTCTTAAAAAATAGCCTTTTATTTATCGATTTTGTTGATCTACTTGTAACCCAAAAAGTCATTCATATCTGTTATAGGATGTGAAACTTATCAAGACCTTGGCTTCTTAAAACCATTTTTTCTTTAATTTCTAAAAGGTTAACGAACCTATTCGAGAGTGTCAATAAATTTTTAATACCTGTTTCTATTTCAACACGTATTACTTAGTGTAAGACGCGACCGAAACTATGATTGGAAAAGCAAAGAGAAATATTTCATTCACACATATTTCATATTTTAACTATAACGTTTACGAATATTAAATGTTGCCTCATAAAACTTCACAGATTTAATCAAACTATGAAATTACTATATCGTTTTTTTTTTTCAAACGAGTTTATGAATGAATTTTCATAATCTTTACAGAATTAAAAAATTCTTCTAATTTTAATTTGGAAATTTATCATCAGTTATTTATTTAAATTTATGTGAAATGACTAACGTTAAAGTAAATATTCAAACAAATGATTCATAAAGTGCATTCATATATATTATGCAAGATAACTTGAATTTAAAGCAAACAAATTAAATTAACCATTTCCAGATTAACTCGTCTAGCTTCACAATTAAAGAACTCAATTAATTAAATCTATATAATTTTTAAATGAGAACCATTTAAGATTAATCATTGCATATTCTCGGAATGTTTCTTTATGATGTTGCAAACGTTGCATGGATTTTTAAAAATTTCAATGAATTCAATCATAAGTCTCAGAGCATATAATTATTTCTTTTATGATTGTTTAAAAAGGAAAAATCAAATGAAAAACCTGAAAAATGAAACTCGGTCGTGGGAAGTCTTGTCTCTAGTCAAATTTGGTTTATCTTCAAAAATCTTTACAAAATTTTGTTTGCTTAAAGAATAGGAACTAAAGTAGAATTAATTGTGTGGTTTGATCTAAATTTTTGTATAGATTTAAAAGATTTTAGGTATTTCATGGGATTTTAAGATGTTTATGTTGTTTTTGTATTGCAGATTTAAATCAAATCCGACTCAAGGGACGAAGTTTTTTTGGGATTATTAAAACTACTATAGTTGTTCAACATCAAAAATCTCCAAAACTTCCTGTTTCCCATTAAAAATGGACACAATAAAAATGTATAGTTATTTATTCTTTTATAGTTAAATTTTATTATATGTTTATTATTTTTTTACGAGGATATCATTACAATATATATTTAAACAATATTACACGCTATCTTGTAACACTTCTTCGGTAAAACAGTACACCAATAGTGTATAATGCTAAACAGAAAAAAATTATTCCAAGACTTCCTTAATTCAAAAAAAAAAAAAAAAAAAACAGAAATTCCCAAACTTTCCCGAAATTGTGGCAACTCTGAGTATATATCATACATTCAATTTTTGTTATTCAAAATTTCTTAGTACTATTTCTTACGTATCAAACAGAAAAAAGCATTTTATACCCTTTCGCTAAAATATGGACAATGTACACCTAAAAATCGTGACGCAATTATAATATTTAAGTAGTATTATCAGAATAATCAACGGATGAAACTGAGTAGCTATTTTTTATCATGAAAATTATTTTTAAATAGCAAGAAGAATCTCTTTGGAACCAAAACTTCGGAAACTTACTAAAGTGTTATAAGTATAGTGTGGCATTGGATAAAAGGAAAAAATAGATTCTTAGAAAACCATAGAGGGTGCATCAAACGTGCTTTGAAGTGTTGAGTAGGAGAAAAATGGAGAAAATCACATTAAAGGATTAAAACTAGTCCTATTTTAAAAATTCATAATTCGATAATATTAAAATGAGTCAACGAAAGAAAAAAAGAAAATTTGGATAAATCATATTGTCAGAAGAAAATAGCTTCTATATGATGCAGGAGACAAAAAAATGAAAATCCTAAGAGAAAAGGAAGAATAAGAATTAAAGTTTTGAGATATTAATTTTTTCTTTTAATTTGGCTGGGTTAATCGAGATGAGATTACGTTAGCCTCAACACTGCTCAAGGTTTATTGTGCTTCCTGGATTCCTATTTCCCGTATTTGAAATCCAGTAACTAAGTAAACCTCAGCAGCCGGCGTATTAGGTGTTCCAGGATATGTTATCCCTAGTTTCTCAGGTCTCCTTTATTCAGAACGTTGCATTTCAACAGAATGTATATAGCAATGTTATCTTCTGTCTAACAGAATCTGCATATTGGATTACCCGCCTGTACTCCAATAGTATGCAGGTACTTCTTCAATTCGTAGTGGCCAATTATTAGATCCCTTACCGCTCTAATTGTTTCCTTATGAGTATACCAAGTATTTTGGTAGTTAAGTTCAGGAATGGTTTTGCCATTTAGTTTTCTCTTCCAATGTTTTGATTCTAAATACAAGCTGTAGTCCTATAATTCGTGCCCTGGATCCTGTATCTACTTTTTCATTACTCTTTATACTCTTGTGATCTGGCGACCATCCCAAGATAACCTTATTTCTAGTGGCTAGGTTTGTAAAAGTTTTCCTACATTCCCCTATCAGTTTGGATCTAACCTTTGATTTAGTTTTGAATCAGTTGGTACTGGAGGAATCAGTCTGACCTAAAAAATTGCACCGAAAATAGGTGGAACTAGTAGAAAGAATTCAACCGCGCGGAAAACAAAAAAAGGAAACAAATTATTCTAAGATAAGAAAGTTCTAGTATTACCAAGATCTATCAGTAGGTAAAATTGTTAGATTAGATGAATAACATTTAATACTTGGGGCAAAGAATTTGATAAATGTTTCTAGGATTTTTAAAGGCACCATTCTTACTGAAGATATATAAGGACAATTACGAATAAAATTAAAAGTATCAATAAGCTGTCTTTTTATAATTTTCAAATTTTTCTTATTGAAAAATTAAAGTGGGAACGACTAATGAAAATATTGCCAGTAAAAATAGAGCATATTTCAGCTGACGCATATAAATTTAAAAGAGTAATAAATTTAAAAGTTTATTTGCAAACATTCATAGCAAAAAATGTTTTCTTCTTCCTGTAAGCCTGTTAAATGTTAAAGTTAGTATTTTTGATGTCAAGAAACTTAAGAATTTCAAACATAAAAGTCACCATCCAGCTATCAATAATAATTTGTCTCAATTTCAAAGTTATACTTTAGTACCGTTTACAATAATGTAAATTCATGGATTAATTAAAACTTTAAAGTTTTTGTACCTCTTTATGAGGCTTGTATGGCAAAGATTGAAGTAAAAACAAGAAGAAAAATTAACGTTAATGTAAGAATATTTTTAAACGATGAGTTAATTAATTCGATGATGACTAACGAAAAACTTCAACTGCTTTCCGTCATTTTGTACATTAAAAAAGACTAACGACGCCAAATAAATCTTATGTCTTATCTGCATTTATTTTTATTTTTAAGACTTCTTCAATACAATTTCACAAGTACTTAAGTCCAATCTAGAAACTCGGGAACTTCGTTGTTTTTCATTAGGAGGTTTTGTCTATATATCCAACGCATAATTGTTGATTTTGAGGTTTACGCTATTTATACATTACATCTAAAAATATTCGGGTGATGAAGCGTTTAATTTTGACATTAATTGAATCGATTGAATATTTTATTGGACTAATTAATTTTGACAATGTCCAACATTTTTTAAATGGATTAATGGTATTATTTTACTCTTTACTTTTCTCCGTGTAATACCTTATTATATTAACTATATTTCGGTGAATTTTACTTTGTAAATATATATATTTTTAAATATTTTTTTTATTTGTACTACAATAGATTATAGATTATATATTTTCAAAATCTTTACTTCTATTCATTATATCTTTTACTTAGTAAAATATGTGGGCTTACACCATGGTTGTATTAAAAAGAACATTAAAAGTTTATTGGGAAGAAGATAAAATTTCAGTTAAGGTATTGAATTTCTTTCAATCATAATTCGATTCATGAACCGATGAAGGTGTAATAAAGACGTTTTACAAGCTATCTAGCACTCAAGTCTTATTTATTCGAGTGTCAAATAGCTTTCACATACCTAAGAAATAACGGGTCTTTAGATCTTTTAGGTCCATTTTTATGAAAACACATTGATTGAAAGCCGATTGTCCAATAACAGGAATATCAAATTATTGGTTAGATTTAGGGTTGATTTGCTGAGGGAGTAAAAGTGATTTTAATTTGCAACCTAAAAACCACCTTGTTTGGGTCCAAAAAAAAAGTTATAATTGAACTCATTGGTTGAAGTGGTACAAAATCTTAAAATTTAAAATAACATTAGTTATGGTCATTAATATTAACAGAACATTATTTTATAGAAAATTATAAGCCAGTACTTGCATAGTTTATAATTCGTATTAATTGAAAGTCGGGCAATAAATATCGAGTTATTTACATGAATTTGATTATATCAATTTTGTTTAAATTGAATAATAATTTTCAACAAATAAAAGACGTGACGTCATAACTGCAATAAGCACTAGCGTATTATCGTGTACTTCATAACTAAAATTATTTTATAGTAGTAGCAACCCGTGAAATATTCATAGCCAACACTGACACAGCAACTGACAAATGGCAGAAATGAGTAATTGGATGAAATCGAAATGTAAGTTGAAACAAATGACAACAATCGGTTAATTTAAATTTGAGACAATGATTGGGATATTTGGTTTTCACCCACACGTATGTTTTTAAATACATTTTTTTGTTTTCTGCGTTTACCGACATACATATATATACGTTTATCTACATTTATACTGGTCTATTTGACAGAAGTGTGATGGATGCAGAGGAAGAGAAGGCCCCCAGCGGCACATAAAAAAGGGGCGGCATATTGATATTTCCATAAAATATTTTACTTTAAAAAAAAAACTTTTTAAATAGTTAAAAAATTTAGAGGTGTTTGATTCTTCGTCAATTTTCGTGACTAATAATGAAAATAAGGAGGGAGGGTGGCAAATTCCGGTTTACCACATGTAGCGAAAATCCACGCTGCACCTTGATATTTGACCCAAATTTTGACAACAGTTATGAATTCTTGAATTCTTATCCAATCTTTAAATGATTTCATATAAAATTTAGAGAATTTACCTCTTCGAAATATGAGCTTTAATGATTATTTTAATATTTTTTTATCATAGCCAATGTTCTTTTTTTCTTTATTCATCTGTACTTGAATTTTGTTATCTAAAAGGTCACTTGACCATGCACGATGAATAATTGAGTTATGATCTCTGAAACTATATATATTTATTAAAATACAATCCAATAACGTTTTTTTGAAGTTATACTTCTTAAGGCGCGTTATGAAAAAAAATCAGAGTGTTTTTTATGGTATAGGACGACACTAATCTAAGAATACACAAAGTCTCACATACAAAAATATGATTTCCTTTTTATAATAGTTATTTTCTTTTTAATCTAAAGTTATACAAGTTGTAGGCAAAAGACCGATAGGAGCATTGTTGAATACGTCCAAAAGTAATAGAAAAAAATCCTAGTCA
Source organism: Sisyra terminalis (assembly GCA_958496175.1). Taxonomy (NCBI): domain Eukaryota; kingdom Metazoa; phylum Arthropoda; class Insecta; order Neuroptera; family Sisyridae; genus Sisyra; species Sisyra terminalis. The sequence goes on along the minus strand of OY292277.1, from coordinate 33,614,963 downwards.
TTGCGACAAAGGAAGGACAGAGAAGTATAACCAATAATCAAGAAGTATAACCATAATCAAGAAGTATAACTTTTTACGTGCATACATAATTACCCAACCTTAATTTTTTTAAAAATTAATTCAACTTTAAAATTAAGTACCTAACTCTCTACAACCACACTAATAATTAATTTATAATTAAGATATTTATAATAAGAACACTTATAAAAAGAAAATTTGATAAAAAAAAACTAATATCTTACAGAAAATACCAAAGTAGATACCGTTTTCTAATAATATTGATGGTATTCGTCTCTTTTTTTCGAATAAACAATATTATATCAATTAGACTAAGAAAAAAATTAAGCTGAAACTTGTAGTTCTATTAAGTAAGTACTTACAAAGTACTGCACCGTTTTTTCCTCAATTTATATGTTAGCATAACTTTTACGTAGCTAATCAATCAAATCAATATAAACGCTTATTATAATAATAACATAATGATCGAAAATACTTCTTACCAACTATAAGTACATTTAGACCCACAAATCACTAACCCAAAACCAAGTTGAAACATAAACCACTAAAACGTAAAACAAAAACCGCAATTCTGTCCACTAAATCGATTGAAACTGATTGATATACTTTCTAAAGTCAACTAGTTTGAATAACGATGAAATCATCTTTGAGGCCGTAAAATGACACGTTAGTAAAAAGACATAACGATTACTCAGTAGCTCTTTTTAATTGGACTTTAAACTTCAACTATGACTAAACCGTTGAAACCGACAACGGCATAAGCCTGAATACAACAAATTGATCGATATATTAACCACGTGGAAACCAATTTTTCTTCAAGAAATGCAGAATCGATTTTTATTTCAATCGTCAAAAATGTAGGAAAATCCGTGGGTAATGAGACACGCGTGCTCAAACTTCAAATTCCAAACGATGAGAAATGAGGTTTCATTCGAAATATGTTTATTTTTGAGGTAGAGGCAAAGTATATACATACTCTACTTAGAAAAAAATATCTATTAATTTGTATAGAATTGCATTCGTCAACAAAATAGGAAAAATATTAAATGTTTTAAATTTTGTGCGTCATAATTAATTACTTGGAGTATAAAACCATGTACTGAATTCATATTTTCAACACCCTCTTCGTTTACGTAAATACTCTTAAATCTTTCATCCTAAACAACGTAATGAAATTGAAAGAAACTCAATAAAATTACTGGCATATAGTCTTTTTTGGGTTTTTATTTCAGCTAAGGAACGCGCAACAGAACAAGGACGAGGATGAAAATTTTACCTCCAAGAATATAAAGTATTCAAGTTTCAATTAAGAGATAGTAGACTAAGAAAGGTAGGAAGTGCAAAAGGCAAAATTGTTAACATTTTCCGAGTTACTCTTTAACACAGAGATGTAGTAAAGCAGTTTTTCCCAAACTGTGCATCGTGGCGCCCTAAAGCGCCACTGCGCCGGGGCGCCGTGACGCACCAATAGAACTGAAGATTTTCCTATACAAAATATTATGATATTAATATTATTAATTTATAAAATGTTACTTATACCAACGTAAATTTTACCAGACTTTTACGTTCATGTAGGTGTAGTGAATAAATAGGCAAGAGAGCGCTTTACGGGAAAACTTAGTTCCAAAACTTGGCATTCATTAGCTACGATTTAATACGTAGCACAGTTGCAAGTCCAATTTTTAGATGTTGGTTTGTCCTGAGATTTGATATAGAGCGCCACGGAAAAATTCTGATACATTTAGGGCATATAATAATGATACATTTAGATTCTGTATTATTACCTGATGATGACAGTCAAAAACTGTCGAAACGCGTCGTAATAAAGAAATTTAATTGAATCTCAAAGACTTATATATATTATTATCCATTAATTTATTGTGATTCGGAAGTAAATAAAATACTTATCAATGTTAAACATTTAGGGCATTGGAAACCAAAAAAGTTTGGGAACTCTTGTAGTAGAGTGATCATGTTGTAAGTATATAACCAATGCTTTCAACTAATATTGAATATGGAATGTGCATCTCTGTACTACTGCCCTTTGGCAACGACCATTCGTTGAAGTCAAATAACATTTGAAGAGAAATAGGATCTCCGAATCATTAACTGTTCCAAATAATGTTAAACATGAGTTCTCTATTGTACATCTCTTTGCTTTTTAATCACAGAGATGTAATATAGAGTACTTATGTTAATTTTTTTTGACTTCGTATTTGTTTCGGAAATCGTATCTCTCTTCAACAAACTTGGTTGAAATGATTGTCGTCACTATGTGCAAGATCAATTTATATAGACAGAGATAGAACCTCCGAAATCTGAGGTGAAATGATGTGAAAAAAGCATTGGATATATACAACATGAGCACTATACTATATTATTGTGTCTTTAACCCTATCTCCAAACTGACAAAAACAAAAGAATACAGACCAAGGTTTGTTAATACCGTTTGTTTAATATGTTTTCTTGTTTAACAAAAATATCAATTTGTCGATTGAGGCAATTGTTAAAACTCGTTACAAGCATAGGTATATGACTTTTTGGTTATTTTGAATATAGCAACGATTTTCAACAAATTTTAACCAAAAATCTGTCCTAAAATACAAAAAAGGTACTTCTTTATACAAATATGAAAAAAAGAATGTATGGAAGGCTTTATTCGGTAACACCACCGTTTCAATTTGGAGGCATCTAACTACTCTACTATTATAAATATGTTCATTCTTTCTTAACAAAAGTAACAAATAAATGCATATCTGTTTCTATTTTTATCAATATAATGTCTCATTGCCTTTTTCTCTTTTAGTGGTGAGAAATTTGAGAACTAAATATCCAAATTATGTTATTATTTTAGTAATTAAATAAATTAATTTCCCTGAATAACAGATACAATTCATTACCTCAGGAAACGTAGGATATTAAGTCAACTTCAGAATTATCAAATCACATCTGTACATAAATAATCTATGCAGTGAACCATGGAAACAATATGTGCAGAAGAAAAAATATATGCTCGCTAGATAGTTGGTTCTCATCAATTTTCGTTTTAGACTTATTATACTAACAAGTCTCACTATAGAATTATTTGTATAGCAGATATTAAATTTAGTAAGATTTTGCCTGTAATATAGAGAAATTTGTATATCCAGAACACATAGTTTCATTCCGGAAAACGCTTCATTGCAAATAATTTCCAGGAACTAAGCTATCACACCATATCACCCGCTTAACTCTTCGGTGTTTGTAGGAGACACCTTGTATTTTTATTTATAATGCAGTAAAAAAGTTAAACATAAAGGTTTATTGCATTTTGTTGTAGTTGAATATAAAAGTAAAGGATTAAACTCATAAAATGTTCAAATATGATAACATTTTTGTTTTATGAAAATTGGAGAATTTTATACGGAATTACAAGTTGATTAAAGTTGAAAAAAAATATTAAGGAAAATAACCAAATTTCTTAAATTTAATTTGGTATATCTTTTAACTTATAAGTCGTTAGTTTGTATGATATTTTTACATAATGTAACGCATCTTTTTATTTTTCTACTAAGTTATTACACATATTTCTTTAGGATTGGTATTTTCACATCTCGATAATGACATTTATCATAGAAATAAAATATTATCCGGAGGACAGAGAAAACGTGTGAATTTTCACCTAGTAATAGTGATGTATGTAGGATAAATCTAGCATTTATTAAGCTGATAAATCTTTATCTACTAAATACTTATCTTAAAAATATGGTCTATCCATATTTCCATCTATCCATAAACCCGCTACCATTTTACATGTGCCAGCCACTAGGTTACTGTGATAAAAATATTGTTTTTTTTTTACTTTCTGTACATGTATTATGAACAATTCAACTTACATCTTAGAATATGCTCTTAGATTCAATACAGTTGAGGATCTCTGTTTTAAGCTATAAGCTTTAATATAAATATCAAAATCTTCAAATTACCTTTGAAATTCGAATAGACCATAGTTTAGCAAAATTAAGTATTTGAAAATTAGTATGTATAGGTACATAATCTTGGAGAATTGCATTTGTGTTTTATTAGATTGTCCCTGTAATAGACATAATTCTGTCAAACCCCATAAAGTGTAGGCTATACCAACACTTGGAATAGATCTTTAACTGCCACACATATAGTTCAACCATGGATAAAATAATAGGTAAACGTATGTAGGTAGATATGTATTGCAGTAAAGACAGAGAACAATGAATGTAAATGTTGTTATGAATATTTCGCGGGTAGTTACTAGTTATAAACAATGACAGTCTTTTTTTAATCAGATAAAGCTTATGTAAGTACGAAAATGTAAGTTTGAAGATCAGAGAAGAATTATAAACTAATCATGAAAAATGTATGAAGATTGGGATGAATGTTATGATTTAATATGATTAAAAATATTCTTTGAAGAAACTTGGGCTAAAAAGTTCTTTGCTCTTTGAGAATTCTCCTCACTATTATTGTTGAATAAATAGTTCGTTTTTTTCAAAAACATTTTAGTAAAAGATAAATGTATTTATTTCTTAAGATTTTTACATCCATTTTGGCATTAACATAATTAATCGCAAACAGACAATTACTGTGTAGATATAAAAGATAATTGACCATACTCTAATTGTTTAATTAAAGCAGCGAAATCACAAACAAACACTAAATAAGTTTTATTTTTGGGAAATTCTCGAATTATAAAACTATTTCGTTGCAAAAACTATGTTAATTACGTTTATGGTTATAGCACTACATTTTTTTTCGATTATATTTTCACGATAAACGAAAGAGTGAAAGGAACTAATCGGATTTAGAATGAAGTTCAATTTGCTCCATTTCGAAACATTTCTCTCAAATAAAATTAAAACACGAATATTCATTGTTAAATTCGTTCAGAAACTACGTGAACAAATCGAATTTGTTTCGCTGGCAAATTATATTTAAGACAAGATTAATGATGGAATTTTAAAACGTTTTCAATAACTTAGTTAATTGGTGTGAATTTTTTTCAATTTTTTCTCTGCTTGGTAAATAATAAGTAATCAAAATATCAGCAGAGGTGGAAAATTTCAGGAAGTAAATATTTTTCTTTTAATATTGAAAGTTAGTTTTTAGCTAAATTGACGTGAATATACTAATGCTTGTACTCAAGTGACTCCTAATTGACGCCTCTGATTTCCTTTTAAGTTTCGTTTGGAAATCGGGAAAAGAAAATACAAGGTTTTTGAAAGTGAAACATCCGTCACTTATTGAACCAAAAACACCTTGAACACCAACTTTATGTGTCTCATCATTCGTTTTTCAACTTTAGAGATTTGAACTCAACAAAATTTTAAACGAAAATTGAATGATTCTATAATACACGAAAAATTGAGTTCACCAATGTTTCCTTCAGACCAATATTTCCATTTATTGTCTATTAGAAAGTAGAAGACTTATTTTTATTTCATTCTAAATTTATAAAAAATATATAAATAAATAATTCAACTCGTCTTCATTTCAAATAATAGCATGAAACACATTCGATAATCAATGCCAAACTTTAATTAAATACCTATTCTTATTTTTTTTATTCTAAATATATTTCTTAATTACAACCAACCAAAACAAGATCAATTTAAATTTTCGATTTACGATTCAATTTTGAATAAATAATTAATCAACATAGATCAATGAAAGGACAGGTTCGTTAACCCGATCAAATGATCAGATCGATCATTTATGCAAAAAAATAATTATTTGTCTTGTTCGATGTATAATACATGATATAGTGGAACAAATTTTAAAAAAATTAAACTTGAACAGGTGTGTGATTGTAAATTAAGAAAATCATGATCATTTCCTTTAGTATTGTTAAACCCATACGATACCAATAACACATTCATAACCATTTATATTGCATCATTTTCTTAAATGCATATTGTGTTCATAACTATTGTGTTTGAATAACCGTTTTAATTAATCATCAATACTTTTCACCTGATTTTTTAACAGTTTTAATAGCTGCAGTTACGTTTCACAATTGAAAATCAAAAGCTGCATATTAGACATGTGCAATAGAATTAGTGTTCTAAAAAAATTTTATCATGTCCGACTTTTATTTTTGTGAACGCACGCGGGATCCTTAAGCCGTAGCAAGCGGAGGACCTGGAGTACCCGTAATTTTGTGTATTAATCGTAGCTTCATTACAACAACGATGCTGCTTACACTTCCATAAGACAACATTTATTTTTGGTTCAAACATGATAATCGCCGTGTAAAATAAATTTTATTGAAATTCCAATGCTGCTGAAAGTTTTGGCGAAATTATTCCAAAATAAGCGATAACTATTTTGTTTTTAAAGCCATGTTATGATGGGGAAAAACAAAAAAAAAGTTCGCTTCATTAAAGAAAGTGACAAGTAAAAATTTTCGTGATTTTTTAAATACATTTTCCAAAAGAAATCATCGAAACATGAAACTATTCTTACATTATTTAATTTTAGAAACTTAAGTATAACCGTGAGTTTTATCTATTCTCTTGGTGTTCATGTTTTCTTTTCAGTAGCCTAGAAACCCTAACATTACACCGGAAAATATAGATCTTTATATGACGAATAAAAACTTTAATTTATATTAAAACTTAAAATTATTGTTCAATATCAGTGCTTCTCAAAGTTTTTCACACCACGGACCTCTAAATCAGAACCAAAATCAAGACTCCTCTCTCCAAAATTGTTAGACTTTAGTGACCAACAATAGTTTATTTATGCACCGTTAATTACTGTACTTAAAAATTATGTGGCTTCCTGGCATAAGCTCCAGGACACCTCTAGGGAGCCGCGCCCCTTAGTTTGAGAAGCGCTGATTCATACTAGCACTCTGTGAATTGTATTTGACGAAAAAATGGCTTGACGAGCGAAGCGAGCAGAAAGCGGAGTCCTATTGTTTTTTACCTTTTAATTTATGGATGTATCTACTGTCATCGATTTTGTTTGGGAACAAAACATTTACATTTTAACACATGGAAAAAAGGCATAAAACTCAAGTTCCAATTGCAAAAAATCATTGCTGAAACTCTAATTGCTGGAGTTCATTTCAATAAAAAAGCTTCCTCTAGCCCAAAAATGTAATGATTTAGCCTACCCCAACTGAAAGGGTTAAATTTTAGACAATATAAACAATATAAAACAAGTAAAGTCAAAAATTTTAATAGCTATTGGCACTAAAAATCAAGGAAGGATACGTGCCCCCCCCCCAGGGTATTTTTGTGTACTCTGGAGATTTCATAACAGTACATACTTAGAAGCAAATCAAATTATTAAAGTTGTGAAAATATAAGAATAAAGTAACAGAAAGAACATTAGTGAAACTAGTCTACTTCTGGCTGGACTTAGAAATTTTTTTCGTGATTCCTTTCACGCTCTGGCAAATGAAAGATGACATTGTGACCCCCTCCCAGAAAAAAATCCTGAATTCGCCCTTGTTCAGAATGATCGGTATCCTTTCATGATATAATTACATAGTATTACATATAATTACCTAGTAAATGCACTTATATTTGATATCATAAAAATAAAATGGAAAGAAAAAAGAAAAAAGAAAGAATAAGAATTGAAATCATGGGTCTATAAAAGATGTAAATTAACATCCTCGAATGGAAGGACTTACCCAAAAATAAGCAGTGCTCCAAAACAGAACACAACCACAAAAGAAAAAACTTTTGTTTTAAAATAAAAAAATAAAAACCCTTATTAATAAAACCCTAATTAAGTTATTTTGTAGGGTTTTTCATGGATTAATAAAAACAATCATCTTTTTAATGATTTTTATTTGATTTTTGAACGTTTCGTCACCTTTCGGGACTTTATCAAGTACTGTAATGATCTATGATTGAGTACTTAATAAAGTCCCGAAAAGCGACGAAACGTCGTACAAAAATCAATTAAAAATCATTAAGAAAAAAATTTGATTATATTTTTTAGTCCAAAAAACCCTATGAAAATAACTTAATTAACTAATAATGGACATCAACCGAGTGAATCCCAAAAACATACCTTTATCTAATAGTTTAAACATAGAAGTAGATTTTTTTCATTAAATACACAATAGAATATAGTAACACATTCTAATTGAAATGGGAAGTTGAATACTCGGTGAATGAAAAAAAAAATTTTGTACGCCTACTTAAATCAGATCTCATTAGTGAATTCAACTGAGTTTATTTTTATAAACGGAAGTGAATTTCGATGTCACACGTTTCTCATTCTCTTGGCTTTTGTGGAAAATAAACCAAACGATCTCAAATCGAATAATTCGCTCAAACATTTCCGGCTTCTCACCTCATCGCTTTTCATCGTAAAGCTCATTATTTGTTAACGCTTGTACCACCTTTACGCTTCAAAACCAGATTTCGACTATACAGTATTACAGAATTAGAAAAAAAATCTAAATTTATAATACAGGAATGATGAAAATAAAAATGTTGTCACCTTAGAAATCACCATAATTATGCGGAAAGAGTTGCAACGCTGATTTTTTTTTTCGATCGATGGAATGTGAATGTCTTGTTCACGAATCGTTCTTATTGTTGAATTTTATGTAAGATCATTCGAGAAATAACCAAGCAAGTATCATCTATTGTAAATGTAGTTATATAACAAAAACTATCAAGTCAATGATTTTTTTTGGTTCCGAGAATTTAAACAATTGAAATAGTATAGCTATCAATTGTAAAGCCCTATTTTTACAAAAGTATTTCGGTATCTTTGACAAACTTCTGAGAAGTACAACCTAAAGTTATAGCTCAATTATCAGTCATTTCCTATTTAATTTCAAGTAGAATTCCAAGATACTAGTTATCTTTGCTTGCATAGAATCTTTTTTTGGAATTCGGAATTTTCATAATGTATTTTATTCAGCATTGAATTCAAGTATAAGTGGATACATGAGTATATGAATTCGTCTCTTTGTTTAGGAGAAAACTGCAAACATGTGGGTGGTATTTACTGTATATATGAACTTGCAGAAAAGTTTTGCGGTTTTTCTTTTTCAACTCAACAAGCTTCGTTTAATTTATAGATATGTTTAACATTCGATGCATTGAAGTTAGTCATTTCAAAGACGCTGAACTTGAATGAATTTATTTCCTTTTGTATAGATGTAAAAGAGATATAGGCAATAATGAATCAGAATTTACAAGAAGCACAAATTAGTTTTATATTTTATGAGTACCATTATTTATCTAAAAAAAAAATTTATGGGATTCTAAAAAAATGTTTAACTAGGAAAACGCGGTCGATTTGTGTGGCCTTTTTGAGAGATGAATAAGAATTTTAAGTGTTTTATGATTAGAATATTGAAATTTGTAAAGAACTTTAAATAAATTTGGAAGTTGTTTATTAAATCGAAGATAGCCAAATTGGGATTTTTTTTTCGTTGATTCAGTTCTAAGCCGATTATTACATTTACTGAATTTATATTTTTTTTATTTTCAAAACAAATCATTCTTTTTTAAGCTGGATTTTCCAGGATGAGGTTAATTGAGCCACAACCTTATAGTATCAGGCTTTTTTAAAGCATCTTCTCTAACATTTCGGTGTACAAGCTAGCATTGCATATGTTTCCGCTTAATATATAATAGCATTCCCTAGCGATATGGACAACTCATATCTTAGGTTCCTCTCATGAATGCTAGTTACATGGCCATCCATTAAATTCAAAAATTTCTTTAAATTTCACGAATTAAAATAACATTTAATTTTTTTTTTCATTTTCAACTTAATAATAGAGTAGTGAGCGTTAAGGTATGCACTACTAATGGTGTTAGTTAATTTATCCATTTTAACAAATCTACAGAAGTAACTTACTAGTTTGTGGTTTTGGGAGATAATTGTGAACAGTTGAATACATTTTATATCGGTGTTAAAATGTTTGACGATAATTTTCAATGATTTTCCATCATTTTACGTTAAAAAAAAATAAATGAAAAAAATCCCGGGAATTCGAAATTAAACGTTCATAAAGCACACTAATTTGTTTCGTAAAAAGCAAACTTAAATAAATATTTTTCAAAACCATCGAATCTTTCTTTAAGTTATTTATATATCCCCAAATATTATTTCATTTTTATTCGCCCATTTTACAAGAAATTTATTTCACTATTTGTTCACAGTCAAAGTTTTTGGTCTATATTTATAAATATGGTTGCTAATCCTCCCAATGAGTTCCAGAATGGTGGAATGGTGGATTATGTGTGACATTTCCAAGTACGAAGCCATTACGATATGGATAACTTTCTTTTAAGTTAAAAATACATTTTAAACTTTTGAATGTTAACAAGTACCTACCTAATGGCTTTTTTAAACTTCTGGTTTCAATTTAAAACCAATTCAAGTTCAAAGAATTGATTTTTTCAAGTTCATTAATTCCAAATTCTTCACACTGTATGTTTAAAATGAAAATAGATTGAAAAAAAATAAACTTATTTTAACCATTTTAATTGTTGGCTAAAAAATTTTTAAATGCAATAATACATCATTTCTATTACCCTCAAATAGCCAAGTAATTGTAAAAAAATTAATAAAAAATAACCTTACGAAAATTGAACTAGTTAGTTTAAGTCTAAAAACGGCTCTGTGAATTTCAGGTGACATTCTCCTTCCAGAAAATATTGAAAATTGAGAATCTAGATCATTTTATTGACTTATCGACACCTTATAGGACTTTTTGTCATTGTATTTGTTGGAAATTTAATTCAAACGACAAAATTTGATACCCGCGATTTTTTTCCGAGTATCTCTCCTTTCCCAATACCATATTGTGGAAACCAAAAAGAAATTAACAAAAACACAATGTACATTCACACATCTCAATATGTTCAATAAAAAATAAACATTTAAAAGCTGATTTTTCTAAAGACAATTCTCGTTTTTTAGATACCCATAAAAATTATGGACAAAAATATCCATAAACAACCTATTCATGGGTTTTTCTATCAAATTTAATTTTCAGAGGAAAGATTCCGGGAATTTTTTTTGAAAAACTTCTAGTTTCCATCACTTACGATGCCAAATAGCTTCTAAAACAACGATATAGCACGGATTTGTAACAAAATTTACCCTGTAACAAAATTAACATGGAACGAAAAAAATATTTGACCATTCATAATTCTTTTTAAAAATAGGTACGTGAATAGGCATATGCTACTATATATTTATTTTTCTGTAAATTTATGACTCTTTAGTTCCATTATTAAGAAAAAGTACAAGTTAAATTAGAACAAAACATCGTAATTTTTGTTATTTATTATTGTAGTAGCGGACCCGAACGAACTTATTCTAATTTTTACCATATGATATCGTAAAAATTACTTGTTCGTAAAAATAGTTTATGTATAAGTCCATACATACTCAGGTACTGTCACTCGTATGCATGTATTCGTTAAGAAGTCAGAGAGTAGAGACAGAGATATTAATAGTATCTTTTACTTGTAAATGGTAGAGTATGTATATATTCACTTGTATTTACAGAAAAATTTCCAATCTAACATCGAACTTTTTGTTATGGTATTAATTACAGAAAACAATCGTTATAATTACGATGTGATAACGTAAAAATTCCCCTTTACGTAGTAAGCTTTAAAATAGAATATTGTAAAGACTTAGTTAATGAAAGTTGAGTCCTAAATTACGATGTTACATTCTAATTTTTACTGTATTTTTTCCAACTTATGTAGCGTAAGTATATATGATAAAAATGTACTCCACTCCTGGGTTCTGACATCAAGTTGTAAGGGAATTTGGCTTACTGACTTGGTAAATGTAGAAAATTAAAATATTTTATATATTTATATTACGAGTAATAGAATAGTAGATGTAAGATAGTAGTATTTTTTTTATTAAATAATACTATTACCGATACTCTTTTTCTTAAGTAGATATAAAATCCTGATTAAATTTGATCACTATGCAATTTAGTTAAAAAAGTTTGATTCCAAAAAAATTATTAACTAATTAGGGACCTTCAAAATTCTTTGAATCCTTTTCAAAACCTAAAACTAAAAAAATTCCTTTCGCAACTATATAAATTTTAATCAATGCCATTATAAAATCCAGTCTCTTATTAAGGTATACATATAAAATCGGAAATTTATACAGCAACAAAAAAAAACTAATTTAAAATCTTTTATTAAAAATCGGCACCGTTTGAAATCGATACTTTGCTTTGTTTTTTTTTTTTTGGTCATCCTAACCATTGATTTTCATTTCGAATTTGGCAAAAAATCGATGACTTTTAATTTTATTTTCCGACATTTCTATGAAAAGTTTGTTTTGACTCGTTTTAGCCAAATCATTCGGGTTATAGATCCGCCTAAACTATGTTTTTATATACATAGCAACAATAACTAGCAAATTGATCACAGAATCTGATTTTAATCGTAGAGAATTGATTGATGTAGTGTTCTGAAGTATGAATTATGTTTTTGTAACTTGAAATGTTAAATTGTTGTTTCTTGTAAGTAAATTCGCATCTGCCACATAAGTACACATAGGTACATAAAACACATGCAAGAAAAGTTCATCTTCCGTAAAATACGGTATGCGTATAGCTGTAACAATAAATGTCGATCCAACAAAACCTATTTTACAATGCTTATAAATCGCTTGCTTCTTCTCGTCGTTTCTTTTGCTTACGATAGCAAAAGATGTTGGCCGTGAACTTAGCGACTAACGTACGTTTAATAATACCGAACTATGAGAATCATTTTATCGTTTTATGATTATTATTTTCGTTATTGTATTTCCATCATTACTACTTCACATATTGGCCAAGAGCATCTTCATCTCGCGGTCTTCAGCCTCCCCGACCAAGTTCTATGACCTCTGCAACCTTAACACATCTTATGTAACAAATTAAGAATTATTTTTGAAGAAAGAAATTAATTCACAGCAATGTACAACAATCAATGTTTGCATTACATTTCCCTCTGTTTATATATTATAGCAACAGATTTATTCAAAACAAATGAGCCATGGAAAAAGTGAGCCAAATTGCCAATAAAACGATAAGCTGAAGATTCTCGATTGCGTCCCGTTATGATTACAACTTGAAATGTTTTTGCATTTTAAAAGAGTTGATCAACATATTTCTCTATAAGCTGGTTATTTTTATCGGTTTTTTTGTAAGGAAAACAAACATGGGAACTCTTAATTCGATCAAATCAAACAAGTGGATTGGATTTCCAAGAAAACGTCGTGTCGAATGGACTGAGTCCAATTTGTTCGGAACTAAGAAAACAGTTCCAAATACTAATAATTATAATTTATGTTTTAAAAACTCCGTTATGAAAACAGAGTTTGGTGTTGGACAGAAGTGGACATTTACTTAACTGTGAAGTTATTTGGATTAGAAATAAGCATTTGTATTTGTTTGCCTTAGATTTTAACAACTAATGACAGAAGCTTTTTAAACGATTGCGTTAGGAAATGGTCGATAATATTTCGTTTTTTTAAACATTCTATTACTAGAAAGTAGCATAAAATTTCATCAGATTTTTTTTTCAATTTGAAAGTGTAAAAATTCGAATTTGAGTAAAAAAAGTTAATTTCATATTTTGTCATGGCTTTTATTATACTATAATTTAATTATTACGAGAGTAAATTACATCTCTTTATAATTGTAATAATACCTACTTGACGAATTTGTTGATTTTAATTTGGAAAAAAAGGTAGTGAAACACAAGTCTTAAGCAAAAAAATCCATTCCGCATGTACCAATAACCAAAAATCCCACCTGTCCCTTATGAAATTACTTCTATCATTGCAACAAATAATAATAATGACTATATAAATCAGAGATGAACATTTTTGCGGCCCGGTCAATATATTGAAATGTGAATTACAAACGCAATCAGTCTATAAAATTATAATATCCTTTATTCATAAGTATCAGGACGTAAACAATAATTTAACTTCAAATATGTTTTTTACAAAGTACAATTCAAAATAAAAATATTTTCTTCTATAAACATGGTTTTTTTTTGCAGATCATCTATAGTTAAGCATTGTTTATTTGTCCCAAGTTAGCTTTTGAGTTTGGCACCCCTGATATAGATAGAACAAAAATACCACGTACAAAGTACAAGATATATTGGAACTTTTGGATTACAACTATGTCATCGCGTACAATTATTATAGTGTGTGGTTTCTCACCATAATGAATTTTTAGTGTTTTATAATAGGCTACATATACAATTCCTAGTCACATTATTAGACGTACTATAGATTTAATATAAATTCTGAAGTAAATATTATTTTATTTTTGATTCACATTTAATTTTTCTGTAAAAATTAATTTATTACGCTTATTATCAATTTGCATGACAAAAAAGTAATATATTTACTGGAAAAAATTATTTTATTATCATTTTAAGTACCTTGTTGATTATAGCGAACTAATTGTTTAATATTTAATGGAAAGCCCCTTTACTACTACTAAAGTTTCAATTCTGAGCAATATGCTGTTTATACAGGACTGTCTGCTGCATTTGTGGATGGTGATTTCATACACGAATATTTTTTTCTAAGGGCTATTTTTTATTGTGATCATCTCTTTAGTCGCTTTCCTCTTCATCAAATCCCATACATTTTCAGTGGGGTTTATATCGGGACTATTACCCTAGAGTAAGGTAGTAAGGGTAATAATCAAAACGATACCCTTATGTAGGTAATAGATTTCCTAAATCATATAGTAAACAAAAGTAAAGACTATTATACTTAATTTAGTAGATTGTTGTATAAAATTGTAAAAAGACTTAAGTGCATCAAATAAAATGGGCAGGGGCTGTACTACAAATTGTTTAGGATTTTTACAAAAGTTTGAAAAATTTAGAAACCTTCGGAATTTGCGGATATAAGTTTTTACGATTCAAGTTAAATAACATGAAAAAAAATCTTAATCTGAAAGTTTCAATAATCAATAATTCTAAATCTACTTTACCGCAATTTTCATAAGCAACCGTTTATGGAGTTACATACATGATTGCAGGTGAAATGGAGGAAACCCTAGCGAGTTATACTATAAAACCATAGGGGCGATGAGTACAAAGATTAGCTGGGATTTTTGTACCATTCAATATACCTACCAAAAGGTATAATGAAACATTCGAATTGGCATTTTTAGAGTATAATCAGCCTCGATCAACATCTGCCTGCCCAACCCTAATTATTAAAAGGTTACAAATGTAAGCAAACAAAAAAAAAAAATATTTATTAAGTAAAAACATTCTCAGTCAATAAATTACAAGGGAGTAAGAAGATAAGAATTGCAGTTACAATGAAAAGGTTCAATTGCACCTATAATTATCAAAAAAATAATAGTTACCCAATATATAATTGAACAGGTAGTTGAGCAAGTGATTTAGCATGGTAATTTTAAGAAAAAAATAGGAAAAACATAATAATATATATAAAATTGTTTAGCATTTGTCAATTTTACATTCTACTAAATACTAAAGACATTACGAAAAGGGTGCAATCAATGAGGTGCAATTATTTCCATTTAGAAATTTAATAAAAATTGGAAGAAATTTTCAGAATAACTAATTTTCAATTATGATAAATTACTATCAGTATGACTGCTAAGATCTTAAGCGATTTTAGGCAAATAAAAATCTTCAAATCATTAATTGTTTCGGATCGGCCACTTAGACAACTCGTTCATACATAGGGTTGGAAAAATTTATTTTTATAAATGTTTGATGTTTTTATACGTTTTTGTCTTGAAATTACCATGCTCAACTACTTGCTTAATTGTATATTGGGTCACTATTATTTTTTTAGAAAGAAATAAAAGACAAATTTTTACAACCCTATGTAATACCTTGGACTATACTATGTCCAATGTCCAATGGACGAGTGGTCAAAGTGATCAATCCGAAACAAATGATGATTTACAGATTATCATTTGCCTAAAATCGCTAAAAATCTAAGCAGTTATAAGGTAAAAAAGGTAAGGTAAGGTAAAAAAGAAGGTAAAAAAAATCATAATATAACATTGGTTAACAAGAAAATTTCTAACCAATTTTTTTCAATTCCAAGTGGAAATAATTGCACCTCATTACATCCTTCTGGTAATGCCTCTGTTATTTAGGAGCGTAAAGTTGCCAAATTCTTCACATATATATTTTTGCATAATTTCAAAGCGATGGGGTCTCAATGATATTTTTGATTATGACCACAATACCAAACTGCAACAATTTTATAATTTCTAATGTATGATTTCTTTATTTTTCATAACTTTGTTCATTTTTTCATTTCATTAAAACTTATAATAATAAAACATGGAGTTTTCCCCAATGCGAGTTTTAATCATGGAATCAGGGACGTAGTGTGGGTTTTCACCGTCCGGAAAATGCCACCCCTTATTTTCATCACTGATCAGAAAAAAAAAACGGTAAAAAGTCAGATACGTTTAAACTCTAATTATTAAAAATTATTTTCTTCGTGTTTTTCTCAAACCGAAATCTTTTATGGAAATATCCATGCCAACATGCCATCCGAGGTGTCATACCACCGACGAAAAAAAAGACAATACATCAATGTAAGAGGGAAAATATAGTAATAAGGAATAATATAAATTATATATCCTTTATGAATTAATACTCCATGTTTTAATATTATAGAGGCAAAAATAAATCGTAGAAATCAGAATAAATGCTGAACTTTGTTATTTACAATGCTTTTTTTTAAATTTTATCATATCAGTTTCTCAGGACAAAATTCGTCAAACCTAAATATTCATTAGTTATATTTTATTCAATTCTTAAAGCTAAATATCTTGACCTAAGTCAATAAATTATGAATTTTATTAGAAATTCAACTTATACAAATCTTATCTTAATTGCCACATTAACAAGCGCTTCGATAAGAATTTTCAATACAGCAATTTAGCAAAAAGAAAAAATATTTTGCAAATGTTTCAAATAGAAGAGATTTATTGGATAATGGAAATTGATAACGAAATATTTATGAGACTTCCAGTCTCAGAATTCAATACCAAAAACAAGAATTTCCATTTTTTTTCAAACTAAAAACTCAATCTTGTTTTCCTTTACAAAATTCCAACTAAATTGTTTTTCTGTATTATATTATATTCTAATTTATTTTCTAAGGTGAAATGATTAATTTTTTTTCTTAACACTTACAAGTTAATTGGAATTATAACAAGTTTCTCATTACTAAACAAACCACTTATTTCATTTAAATCGTTTCCGTTAGATTTAGCATACGAAAGAAAATATTGATTCAATATTCATAATTATTCATTAAGTTCACATGACCAGAAAGAAAATAAACCGAATGCAAATCCAAATCTGAATTCCAATTTATCGGTATAATACATCAATTTAATCTTTTATTTAATAAATTCGTAATGGAATTACTGTAAAGGTGTGTCAACTGTTCAAGTGCAGTCACTATATTCTTCGGAAATTCAACGTAAAATTCAATTTATTCAACAAAATTAATTACGTAATATGCAAGGAGTGGCATTTTTGCTTTCCGAATGGAACAAATTAGCACAAACCTCGTTAAAGTTTTATTTGTGTAGGCAGTTATTGAGATAAGGCGGCAATCTTAGTTAAATATAGAACGAACAAATATAGGTAAATTGAAGTTATAAAATTACTTTATGATAAAAACAAATTTTATGACTCCACGATATAAAACTATAGAACTGACCTTTCTCAAACCAATAGTTAATAATCAATTAAAACAAACGTTGATATAATAAGTTTTTATTGATATTAAAAAAGAAAATTTCAAGATGTTTTTTAACGAAGTGTAACAAGTGTCAATTAGAACCAAGACAAGGGCTTCTTTTCATTCATATTCATAATTCCCACTTCCCAAAATTATACTGGTCCATAAGACCATTTCATAAGAAATTTTTCCGAAGTTATTTTGAATTTCGAAGTGATAATGCCATTCTTAAACTTTAATGACCTTTCCAGGGATAGACAACGCTGAAGGGGAGAATTCAAGCCCACGGGAAAGTGAACCAGTGTTTTCTAAGTAATTCAGGATACCGTAAACAAATTTGTCAATGTTTTCTTTTATTTACTTTAATATTCACTGAAAACACATAGTCTTTTGATATGAATTATAACATCTGACATTTGGTACATACAAATTTGGATGCAATAATTCATTTCAAAAGACTTTGTGTTCTCAATGAATATTTAAGGTTGCCTGATGAAGTCAGAATAACACTGATGAAACGTCGCGGCTTAAAAGAAATAAAAGAAAACATTGACTTTGGTCTACGATATCCTGAATTATTTTTTTATTATGCATATATTTATACCTGAAACAATGGAGAAGAAATATATTATTTTAGGCCAAAATCAACAGGGTTTGATGATTTAACACAAAATTATACATAATACATGTACTAAAATATCTATCTGGTGCATAAACAAATTCAAAATAGGTATATGCATAAGAAAAACCATCCTATCTGCATTAATGTTAACACCAACATTGCTTCTCAAACTGGGAATCGCGAAGCCCTAGGGGGCCCTGGAGCTCCTACCAGAGGGCCGCGAAATATTCATATGATAATAATTAATGGTACATAATTAAAATATTGTTGGTTACTCAAATCGAACCTACGAACCTTAATATAACCTTAGAACCAAGTCTAATAATATTAAGAAGAGAAGCCTTGGATATTTTTTCTGATTTAAGGGGCTGTGGTATGAACATTTTTGAGAAGCACTGAACTACAAAACTGGTAATTTTCTCACGAAATTCCAAACGATTCCACCTCTCCTAATTCTTTATAATAATAGATTAATAGATAAATCGAATATAATGCTTTTTAAATGTCTCTATTACGTACTATTAACTCAAATGATATATTTACAATTAATTAATTGCTATCAAAGTTAGGCATTGTGAGGGCTTAAGATCTCTTAGTTGGAACGGACAAATACACTTAAGTTGTTTGAAATTCTATTATAAATTAATTGACTCATTACAATCATTTTATTTCCCCCTCAAACTGAAAAGCCTATCAAAATCGATTTCTCACGCAGACACGATATAAATAACATACTCGAAAAAAAAATGTAATTCAAACAGAACAATATTTTTCAACTTTTATATCGGTCATATAACTGATAACACTATTGTTGTACTATGTGAAATCATGCATTAAATCTGCATCCAAAGTATTGTTTAAAATGAAATATTTTTGTTCTTTTGTTCGGGGTATAAAGGTACTTCAGTTCGTAATGTAAGCTTCGATTCATATTATTTACAAAATTACATGCACATAAAACCAGATTTGCAAAAAAACGTTGACTTTTAAAATTATTTCAAGTTATTGTTCTGTCGAATTAAATAGACTGAAAAAAATTAAACAATTTGATTTATGTGATCAATATAAAAAGGGTTTTTTTAGTACTATCATTTACTCAAAGTATAATCGTTTAAATATACTGATGATTGATTATTCCAATGTTTGTTTTTGAATCCGAAACAATGAGACATAACTTGTGTAAGTTATTGTAAGATATAATCGAACACCTGACTGCGAGATATCGCACATCGGCTTAAAGCATGCAATTTTGCACCGAAATTTTAAAATATGTAATGTAAATTTAGCCGGAATAAATTACTTTTTTCAGAATTTTCCACCAAGTAATTAAAAAGTGTAAGTCATGTAAATCATCTTTTAATGACTACCGAAATGCTAACATCACCAATTAGTATGGGTTTAAATAAAACAACTTATTTTGGAACATTCTTTACA
Organism: Sisyra terminalis; assembly: GCA_958496175.1. Lineage (NCBI taxonomy): Eukaryota > Metazoa > Arthropoda > Insecta > Neuroptera > Sisyridae > Sisyra > Sisyra terminalis. The sequence goes on along the minus strand of OY292277.1, from coordinate 33,595,141 downwards.
CTTTTCAAGATCTATTTACCAATATACATCACACGCTTATGCGCCCTGATATTACATAGTAACACGAAGTGTTATCTTTATTTTTTCTTTATAAATTTCCCTATACCCATAAACTCTGAAGTGATTCATATAAAACATATACCTTCCAAATTTAATTCAGATAATATGTAAATCCAATGATCTCCAAGTAAAAAGACTATGGCATAAGAGTAGACGGATGGACGATTCCAGGACGGACGATTAGAGTGCGAAACCCTAATAATGGTTTCAACTAATTTAAGAATTGATAAACAAACAAAAAATAGTACGAATCTAATATATCAAAATCTAATATTTTCAAAATACCTAACAGTTCAAAATTTGTATATTTTTTGGTATCTGAAGATTCATTGTTAGTTATTTTAAAAGTTATACAAAATTACATATTATAAAGTACTTTCTATTGCAGTACATTAATCATAAAACTAAACTGAAGCGTTTTTTTTTTTTTTTGATAAAGTGGGCGAAATTAAAATCAGAAGATGTATTTCATAGCTTCCTAGCCATTTATCGAGTACCGATAACAATCTACCGCCCCCTTTCTCATAATAGTTCAATAAACCAATGTCCTATAAAAAAAAAGAAACAATACTACAATAATTATTTTCAACGTTTCTTCTCTATATGTTGGTAAAACCGTTACTACCCCATTAGAAAGTTCGAGCATCCACAACAAGATAATATCGCCCCCGTTGGGAACCAATGCGCCACTTCATAGCAAACTGATTTAATGGAAAATTTCGATCTCTCAAAACTTAAAATGAGTTCTTGTTCAAAAAGAGCCAATTGTAGTATTTGTCAAAAATGGAGTTTATTCTGTTTATTTTCCAAAAAAGATTATAAAATGCGAAAAATCAGTGAAAAAACGATTTCACTCCGAAAAGGCTTAATTCTTCGAAAGTCTCGTAAAATCGATCAAGAAAATAAAAAAAATATAAATTTCTTTCAATAATATTTATTTTTTTGATAGCTTTAAGTAGTTTATATTGTATTAACAATATATAAATCATATTGTAGTTCAATTATGAAATATAATATACAAAAGTAAACTATGAACATAATTTTTACACCAAAGTTCAAAAAAATGTATCTGTGAAGTGTTTGATTAGAAGCGTCAACAGTGATCATTTTATTGCTTAAAACTCATTTTAAATATATTATAGTTCAATTATGAAATATTAGATTCAAAAGTAATCATAAACTAAAGTTTTATAAACCAAGGTTCACACAAAATATGTTTATGATGTATTGCCCAGATTCATACTTCAATTGCTACGCAATTAAATGATAATTGATAATGTTTGCTTAGCAATCGAAATACGTATCTGGATAATACGTCCTAAATATAGGTTGTTTGAACTTCAAAACCTTATTTCATGATAACTTTTACACGATTCTAAATTATAATACATAATTGAACTACAGTATATTTTCCGAATTTTAAGCAATGAAATAATCACTAATGACGCTTGCTTGGCACTCGAAATACATACCGAATACTTCATAAATAGTTTTTTTTTTAAGTTTGGTGTATAATTTATATTCATAGTTTACTTTTTTAAAGCTATGAAAAGAAATCATAATTGAACTACAGTATGTTTTATATATTGTTAATACAGTATAAACTATTCAGTCAGCAAAAAAAAAAAGTAATTGAAATACGTATCTGGACTAGACGTCATATTTAGTTTCAATTTTTGTTCAAAACTTTAGTTTGTGATTACTTTTTTTAACTATATTTCGTAATTGAACTACATTATGTTTTATATATTGTTGATACAATTTTTTACAGGTTTTCAAAAAATAAAAGAAAAATACTCAACAATTTATATTTCGATTTTATACAATATGGACTTTAAATTACTTAAAAAAGAAACGAGATACAGAGCTATCTCATATTCACCCATAGTATCCATATCCTGGTAAATCAAAAATCTAATTAACATTATTTCAGTGATTCTTCGGAGGTTTTTGTATATTCTTTTATTTAATTATATTTATGGTTGTAATAAAATAAAATTTAATTGATTAATATCATTGTTTTTCTAGCAGACTTTTTATAGAAATTTTGCTATAGAAAAGAAGTTTTTATAGAAATTTTGCAAGATTAAAATAAGTTAACATTTTGATGGTTCTTTTCCATAGTTAGTTTATAATTACTTACATATTCTCTTGTTTCTGGGATTTTATATTTTAAATTTTCTGCAACACGTTTCGTCGGTTTCCCGACTTCCTCAGGTAATACAATAATTCTTTATAACACCAATTTAATTGACACTTACCTATCATTACGGGAATTTGATGAAAAGTGTAGTACAAAAAATAAAAATTAAAATATAAAATTTCCAAAAAACAAGAAAATACAGGAATGCTAATAAATGTAAGGATAGAAGAACTTCTCGATGCAACTAAACTCATATAGTTTGAAATATTATACAAATAGTGTAAGATATTATAGTTTCATTTCCTTTAAGGTCAATGATTTCATATTTAGTCTCTGAATTTCTTCAAAACAATGTTTCAATGCGTCTCGACATTTGTCTAAAATAATATTTACAAATCGATAGCCTTCGCTTATCGCAAGTGTTTATTAATATTTTCTCTGGATATAAGTTCTTTTATAGAATCTCCTAAATATCTCATCACTCAACACTCAACTATTTTTTCCAGATATACACACTTATCAAAAAATTCTCAAAAGATATGTCACATAAATTTTCCAAGAATTTCCTTCTTCACATCTAGATACGTCCCAAAATAGAACTGGTTTATCTTCAATTAAATAATTAACAGAAGAAAAAGAACATTTTTATCTTAATCTTACGTTCTTCGTATACGAATTGGTAATAACAATCACGAAACATGAAAATAATCAAATCATAAGCGAAGCATGTTTTTTTCTCGACAAAACAACTTTTAGAGAAAATAACTAATTTAATGTAGAAAAAGTTAACAACAATGATATTATTCTGTCTGGTTAATAATGAAATGAGGCTGTGCTCTACCTTTAAGTGTTATTTTTTTTTTTAATTTATAATCTCACACACTTCAGTAAAAGTCACACTCTTCTATATGAGAATGTGTGTTATTTATTCTTTTCCATTGAGCACAACTGGGTTAACTGATTTATAATTAAGTAATATTTAATATAGACGTACACACATATATTGTTATTGCCATTCATGCTTTAGCATCATTAGAGCTATAAGTAACATTGTTAATAAGACAGCTGATAAAACATAATATATTTTCCATTCGCATCGTAATTTTCAATCATCTTTGGTACTAATTAAAGAAATTGATGATTTCTTACTTTATTAGGCGTTGGAGAACTTTAAGGCGAGACAATGTGAAAGGTGAGAGTTAACATAGTGCCAGTAATTAAGTTAAAATTAGTGTTAATAGCCAATTAATGGTTGCAGTTAAAGAAGCAAACAACTAAAAGTAAACAAAAATACGATCTAAATATTTCATTTAAATGGACTACAACAAGATTCAAGGGAAGGTCTTTATAAATCAAACATTATTTAATCAAAATTTTCAATTAGACATTTGAATAATGAAATGGTTTCGCATAGAATTTTGATGAATTGATCCACTACTGTAGAAAGCATTTTGATTCATAATGGTAGTATTTATATAATTATTGAATCAATCAATTTCAAAGCAAGAAAATTATAACGACCACAGAAGCATAAAACCTCGCGACAACTATCATTTCAAGGATAGTAATAGAAAGGAGTAATAAAAGAAGACTCCAATGTTGTACAATTTTGCGGTTTGTCTTCATAAAGAAATCGTCTACCTGTATGAAATAATACCAATTGTAAAAGCGGTCACTATGTACATGTGAAGACATACAAATAACTCAGTGAGTTTGGAAAGAGTGCTTGGTACTTTACTAAAAAGTTTTCAGGAAACGAAAAAAACTTTTTAGCTTCTATTGATCATTAATTGAGACTAGAGATGTATGTGAGGCGCGACGGGATTTGCCTCGGGATTGGTCTCGTCTCGAATTCGAGACTTGGTGAAACTGAGATTAAAATCTCGTTCCAATATCAAAACAACGAGATTTAATCTGGTAACGTTTTTGAGGTGAGGCGAGGCCGAGAAATAGTTTCGTCTCGTGTACTTCTTTAATATGAACTAAATTAATTATTTTTTAATGATTTATTTTTTACCTGGTAGACGAGTGATCTAGGTGATCGCTCCAAAATTGATCGGTTTTGGGTTCGATTCTATCGACGAAATTTTCGATTACGGACTTTTAATAACCCTAGACTCGCTAAAGACCTTAGAAGTTATAAAACGACGATAAATAACAAATTACAAAAAACTATCTTGATATAACCCGTAAACAAAAATATAGGCGATTAATATTTTGAAACCAAAGGTCATGATTTTTTTTTGTTTTGCCAAATAAAAATAAGAATCTTTGATATTCGATACTTCGAAAAAATATCCGCCGACCAAATATCCCCGGTCAAAATATCCCTAGAACGAAATATTTTGCAAATCTACGGTTCTTCCGGTGCCACAATTGGCAACCGGATTTTTATAAATCTCGGGAATGTAAAACGAAAAGAAATAATTTTTTTTAACATCTCCTTAGTTTACAAGATTTCGATCCCTCAAAGATTAAAATTGTTTTTTTTTATTTTATAAGATGAATTTCTCTAGATGTTCAAAAAAAAAAGATTATAGTTACAACCGCGGCTTCAGAAAGAGATCCAGAGGCGAGATCCTGATAGAAGTTTTTTTTAATAACATTACTTGATCTGAAAGCGTTGTATTTTCTACTTTACTCAGGCCATAATTAAATAAGAATTTCTAATATTTTTGTTCGAGATTATAAGATTTCGTCCCCAACCACCACCGAGGCTTCGCTTCTGGACCTCTTGTGTATAGTATTTTTAGCACAAAAAATAGGTATGTTGGAGGAATGTAGGCGGTTGTAAATAACTTTCATTTTTTAAGTATCTAATTAATAAATCGAAGGATCAATTTTCGGGGATGTTTTGTCTTAGTGAAATTTTGTTCGGGGATATTTTGTGTAGGGATGTTTTATCTGCGAATATTGTCGCGGGGACGATTGGTCAGGAGATCAAAACACCTGATACGAAAAATAATAAATACTTGCATCCAAATTAACAGAAAATCAAGAATGTAAAAGATTGCAATTTAAATTTTACATAAATATATTTTTTCTGGTATATATTAGTGAGCAAATATTAATAAAAATTACTGGTGATAATTAAAGCTAACGAGTCCAGTGATATAACACTTGATAATTGTTAAAAGAAAAAGAACTAAATTACAACAAAATACTGTTTTGGTACTAAAGAACAGATATTCCAAGCCTATTCAATAAGAAAAGTACCTTTAAAATTAAAATAAAATGCGAAGTGTTTTTAATTTTTGTTAGTTCATATTAATATCAATGGAGTCAAACATTACCTTAGCAAAAATAAAACGAATCCTTTACAGTAATGACAATTTTTTCTGTTTATATTATAGTAATAATGTTTCCTAATATTTACCTCATCATGGTTCAAAAGATTAATCTAATAAAATTGGGATTTAAAATTAAAGATACGAAACCAAAAAAAATTGAAGGAGCCGAAGTCGAAATTTTAACTTTTCCCCCCAAATTTATGACTCCAGCTCTCAACAGTCTTATGTTAAACAGAGTAGAATGCTCAAAAATATTTTCTGGAAACCTCGCACATTCAATTAAGACTTAATACCATAAATTGCATTTAATTAGGTATTTGATAGTAGCAATTTGTGACCAAAAAAAAAATACGCTCATAAGTTATAACAATTTAAACTAAAACTGGAGCCACAATTTTAAAGTTATTAGCGTTATTAGCTTTGAAACCAAACCTTAAACCTTAGGCCTGCTTACCCGTATGGTATTTTTAAGTTGGTGGATTAAGGTCGATTAAGGGTTGATTAAATTAAAAAAGAATTGAATAATAATCCATTTAAGAACCACGCTTTCCCCCAATATAAATTTCTTTTTTAAATTGAATTTTTAAAGTTAATTTCATATCTGGAAATTAAACATTTTTTAAGTAACTAAAACTGAAAATCAAGCTTAAAAAATTCCTTATTGATAACGAAAAAAAAAATAAACTGTAACATAGATTTGAAAATACCACTTATAATTGATTCAAATCGATTTATTGCGTATTTTTAACAGTTTCATTATAAAATATAAATATTTACTGCAAATATTAGCTTTCCGATTTATTTTCCATTCAATTTTTATACACACTAACCCAAATCGTTATACTAACTTTTTCAAATCACAGTTTTCCAATCGATTAGAGAAATCTTAATTGGTAAGTAAATAAATTTCTACTATTTTTTTAAACAAAAAAAAATACATTTACTTTTGCAGTGATTTTATAAAAACCATTAGACTTAGGTATTCATCTTGAACTTGGTTCACTCAAACAACAATGAAAGAAAAATCGGCTTTTGGCCAAAGTAAATAAATTTCTACTATATTTTTTAATCAAAAAAAAATATATATATTTACTTTAGTAGTGATATTATGAAAACCATTAGATTATTCATCTTGAATTAGATTCGTTCTAACAACAATGGAAGAAAAATCGGCTTCTGGCCAATTGTTATTGAAAGTTTAAATCACTTATAAAAATATAGAATTTCTTAAATTATTTTCATATAGTTTTATTTTTTTTAATTTAAAAAAAATAAACAAAAGAAATCCATTAAGACGATTAATAAATTCAAGCAATATTATAAATAAATTTTCAACAGTATGACTAAATTCAACTGAATGACTCAAAATCACAATAATGGAGTCTTAAGTACAGGAACTTTAAAGATAAGATTAATAATTATTTATTCATAAATCAATGAACATGATAATTTCTAAGTACTGTAAATAATAATAATAGATATTTAAGCTAATTGTGATTCATACAAATTGTTTTAAACGAATTTGTCTCTCAAAAAATAAGGTGGAACAGGAAGAAGTATTATCACCTTGATCTTCATTTCTTTAAATTAGTCCTATTTTAAAAAGGGGGACATTTATAACTTAAAAATTCTAAAAAAAAAGTTTAAACTTTATAGTTTCTCATATTATATCGATTAATTTAAATTATTATACAACTGGATAAAAAATATTTAATAAGTATGTGCCATTGTCCTTTTAATAAATTTAATTGAAATAAATTAAAGAAAACGTGTTGTTTGTTCAATTTATTTCATAAATTACGTTAGATCAAATAAATGGTCATTGCACAAGAGAGTAAAAAGCAGGTGATTATGATTTATTTAAATAATAGATTTCCGGATTAATTTGATTTATTCAAATAAAATTTAATATCAAATAATAATATTTAAGTTGAAAATAACGGTACTCACATTTCCTTCTTCCAATCTGTTGGTTAAATAATTAATCCAAAATTGGAAACTTTTTCTTCAAAAATGGCACATTTTTCACTCACTAATTCGATTAAAAAAATCACTTAGTTTTTACGAAATGTTTTTTTTAGTTTATTTATTTGGAATTAGTAAAGAATTGTTACTAAATTATTAAAGGGGTCCTAGTAACAATATGCATGGATCCGGGATGGTTGTCGCGAATTTTAAAAAATAAATTTTCGAGATCGACGAGAAAGTTGCCGTACTGAGCACATTGACTGGATCAGACTGCAGTTAGATCTGCCTCGATCGTAAATCCGAGAGTCAAACAACCTATCCAGTTTACAAAAGTGTGTTGTGCATTCAATAAAGTCGGCTTTTTTTCAATCGCTCCGATCCAAAAGAGGGGATAGAAAGTATTCAAAACATTCCTTTGTATTTAGGCTGATTTTGTTACATGTAGACAATCAATACTTTAATATACCATTGGTTGCATATACTCCTTTATTCAAAGTTGTTTGGGTTTGCTCGGTGTACTTACTCATTCTGTTTTGCGTTACGTTTTAGAAGGACTATAAAGACTCCCCAGCATTATTAAAACGTACCAAAAAGCTAGAATAGCTTTTGATATAAACGTTAGAAGGAAACTGATTAGACTCTATCGATATTTATGAGCTCATGTATCAGCAGTAACTTGTCTACTACGGAAAACCAATTAATATGCATACCCTAGACGCCGTTTAAAGCAGAGCTGGAGAACTGGAATCGGAACCATCGGATCCATAGAGCTGGAATATTTTGAAGGAATCAGAGCTAGAGCTGGAGCTAAAATATTTGTTTTAGCCGAGCCAAAGTCGGAGCCATCAAAATTTATACTGGCTCCTGCTCTTAACAATCTTTAACAATGTTTAAAAATCTCCTAACAAAGATTAAAACAGAACAGTAACTGAGCTGTCCGAAAAAAGGATCTTTATAGTTACTTTGAAGTAACTTAGTTATTTAAAAGGGCTCAAGTCCCTTTTAGAACAGTCAAATCTGGCAACGTTACATTTTCTTATTTGTTTTTTTTTCTATTCGCGATTTATTTGTTAATTCAATTTTAATATGGTATAATTTATTCTTCTGTAACTACATTTTCATTATGGACCGATTTATTTCCGAATTAGATAAAAAACAATATAGAAAATGCAACGTTGCCAGATTTGACTGTTCTAAAAAAGACTTGAGCCGACTTGAGCCTTTGAAAGTATCTAAGTTACTGTATCTTAGTTCCTTTATTTTTTACACAAAGTATTTATTTTAATTTACTTTTTGATTACTTAAATACTTTTGGGTAACTATGATAATTTTTCAAGTAACAAGAAAGTTCTTTTTAAAAGTTATCTGAGATACTAGTTATCCTAGTTACTTTTTGCTAAAATAATATGATAAAGAAACTAAGATATAGTAGCTTAGATACTTTAAAGTAACTAAGATACTATTTTTCTGACAGCGCTGATTAGTGAGTATACTTGTTTATGCTTCTTAAATTTTAATCGATTACCTTATTACAAATATCTTTATTAAAAATTTATACCCATTTACTACTTTCTATTTTTTGTTTCGTGTGAAAATTTACTAATAATTTAAAGTTTAATTTTGTTTTTTTTTTCTGTTAAACAAAGAATGGGACAATATATTCCTATTTTTATCTAAATTAAACGTTGGTTTTTGGGGACCAAAAGAACGGAATGCTCAGTTTTCATTAATTTTCTTCAATATTTGCCAAACTTTGCATTTAAAAATTAGAAAACAGTTGTAACTCCCCATAACGACCCAGTCAGTAACTCATATATATATATATATATATATATATATATATATATATCGCAGTGTTTATCAAATGATTAACATCAAATATTAACATCATTAAATGATTAAAATCAGTAAATATGTGTGCTATTTATGTGTCTATACTTTTCCTAAACTAAAAATTACTTCATATTATGTATCTTAAAACATAAGTAACTACATAAAATCTTAATAAACCAAATGCGAATATTCTCAAATTACAGTTCATAACTTATGAATAAATAATCAAAATAAGGTGGTGAAATTATACAACTACTTCACTTGTATAATAAATCTTTTAATACTTAAATATTTACAACAAAAAATAACTAGAATTTATAAAAACTTAAAGAACAGCAGCATTTTCTTCTTTCGAAGCTATTCGTAAAACATCTTCTCCAACAATACTCGTCAATTTATTAATATATTCTCCTTCTAATGTCATAGAATTAACAATATGCCTTGCTAAATTTCCAGCTTCCGAAAATCCAGAGTCGGCACAATATTGAACAGTCATCTAAATAAAAAATACCAAAAATTAGAAATTCGGTAAACTATTGATTTCATTGGTATATTTACAATTGCTTTTCTTGGTTCTTTATTATCAATACATTGTTGAACAAACTCTTCAAGAGTTTCAATTTTCGGAACACCTACGATTATATCTTTCGATAGTAACTTTTGCATTACATTCCAACCTTTTTCAAAAGCATTGCCACGAATAGACAACTGGAGAATACAACCCAATATTTGACCAGTAAAACTTAAAAAAGATAAATATGTAATTAAAGAACTCAAAGCATTTTTTCAAAGTAGTCGTAATAGTTACCATATTTTATTGGTTTTGCTTTCGAATTGACCTTCAATTTTGTCCCAAATTTCCCAAGCGACATTCAAAAATTGTTGATTTAGTTCACTTTCTTTGTCCGGAGGTGTTTCGACCATTATTTGCAGTATCATTGTGATGAGATTTTCTCGATCTGTGTGATCAAACATAACCATATCACCCCAAATTCGGGGTACTAATTCAATGGCTCCGTTTAATTCAATAGAACGAAGAACTTCAACCATTACTCCAGGTTCAGGAGTGTATATGTTAGGCACCAGTTTATTGTAAAATTTCATGAATTCGTCTAGTGGTTCTGATTTACACATAATTGCAAAGAAGTGGCGACTACAAAGGAACAACATAAATATTACGAAAATTTAAAAACGAATGGACTTACTAATAAACGGATTCTTTAAAGGAATCGCCAATTAGATTGTAATTGTTTCCAGTGTGTAATAAAGCATCCACTCGTTTAGCTAAGACGACATCTTCTAAATGATTTCGACAAATGTCCATTGCAGTTACGAAGAATTGAGTATCTCTAGTATCTTGAATTGTGAATTCTTTCCCATCAATTAAATTCATGATATCGTATAAAACTCCATTAGTAGGTCCCCCTGAAATTTTTCAAACAATTAAGATTTTTTCAAAATAAGGGGACTATATCCAAGGAATATTCATTCAAGGAGCTAGTCCCAAATATTCTGATTCTTAAAGCGGCAATATTCCCATCAAAATATTGTTGCAAATAATAAAACATAAAAAAAAATAATTCACCATGGTTGGTTACCTTAATACTTATCCCCAATAGCACTTCAAATGAGGAATAAAGATGTATGTGATACAATCTCGCAATTGATTCGAAATTTGAAAAATTCTTAAGCAGAAACTACCCTTTATTAATTACACTATTATGAAATACTGACGTTAACATTTTTAGCACTTCAATTTGAAGGGCTTGTTTTACAATACAAAATTTGTGAAATAAATAAGAAACAAAAAAAAAAACGCGTTCAATTTCCAAGTTTTATCTGTTATATCTACCACTATGACCTTAATTTAAATTCCATTTCAATAGCAATTACCAAATTCGAGTTTTATAGTCAAAATAAATTTGATAGGTTTACTGATAAAATTCAATTACCATAGGCACTATCGGTTTAGTTATTTGTCGATCATAGACTTTTGCTATGCACCATGCATCATGCACCATGCAGTGTTAATTCCATTTGTTAAAATTAAAACATTATTTTGTATCAGTTAAATAGTAAATATCTTAAATTACTTTATAACATGCAAGAAAGCTTTCCTCTTCTATTTTGTACCTAAGAAAAAAATAATTTTAAATACTTACTCTCTCGACACAATGATACCAAAATAAAGAACCACGACGCTAGACAAGGTTCGATTCCCAATTCTCTAAATTCTGCCAAAGTATTTACAATGTAAGTTTTTGCTTGTCGGCTTCCAATCAAAGCACTAATGCTTTCCAAGACAGCATTCAATGTGTTCAAATTGGGAGCGATTTTTTCCTGGTTCATTGAAGTTAATAGATCCTGAACCAACTCCCATCGTAAGTTATTAGCTTCTCGTAAAAATTTTACCACTCGTATTAAAGAGTTGTAAACCTCGACCGTTAAAGGAATATTTTTTTGACGAGCTTCTTCATATAACTTCCACGCATTATCGACTTGACAATATTTTGCCATTCCCTGAATTAGTGCTGAATAAGAGGCAGAATCCGGAGGATCCATCGACTTGAAAATTTCCTCGGCCATTTGATTGTCTCTATAGAAAAATGTTCATTTTCATGAAATTAACTTTTACGTATTAATATAAAAAGGAACACAAAGAAATCAAAAAATGTAGATACTTCCGATATACATGACGATGATATCTATGATGCACCAAAATAAAGTACTAGAATTGTCAAGCTAACCGAAAATATGATACTAAGTGAAGAGACTATTGCATCTGATACAGAATTCCACGGAGTATAAATAACATGAAAACAAACGCTGTATTGAAAAATCGTCCACGAAATGAGGCCGCAGTGAAGAGGGCTCTAGTATCATTATTATACTAGTAAGTATAAATATACACGCTAAAAAAGTTTTCATATAATCCACAAAGGATTAATAGTTTCAATGAGAAATTGTTTTCTAAATATAAATAGATCTAAACAATAATCATTTTATGTTATATTAAAGGTATCAAAGTAGTATATATGAAAAACATGAATGTAATGTTTCGCCAACTTAGGCTTCAGTTTAACTAACAATAACAAAAAAGCAATCAACCAATAACAACTCAGAACATCAAGTTAATTAAGTTTTATCGTGACAATACGCTGCTAGTGGCCAAAAAAATAATTAAGTCAATTCAAAACTTTGAGAACACCAAGCCTAACAAATTGTCTATCTCGTTCGTTCTCCTCAGAGAAGAGGAACTTATATAAAACTTTAATTTAAATAGAAGGCAAAAACGTGATCAAGTGTTTCTAAAATAAAGCAATAGATGACATTATTACGCAAAATATCACTTTGCACGGTATTGAAATGGAGCTTAGCCCCTCTCTTCTTAAAAACATTTATTTTGATTATAGAACCATCAAATACTAGGGAGAATTTAGAATGTAATAATGGTATAATTTATACAATAATTATTAACAATTTTCTTTAACAATTGTCTCCTTTGTCTACGCATGCGCTTTGCAAATTAAAGCGCATTAAGACGCAGGCGACTTAAGACGCGACCAAGTCTTAAGATAATATAAAAGAAGGTATTCCAATCTTGCAATGCATGATGGGAAATGTATCAAGTTGTGGCGCCGTCACAAGTGGATCTAAAGTACTAACTTTGACAGGTAGCATAAGAGAACTTAGTTTCGGTTAATTAGTATTCTAGACACACTTGTAGCGACGCTGCAACTTTACTCATTTCCTATCATTCATTGCAGGATTAGAATCAATCTCTTTGATTGGAATACTTTCTTTAATATTATCTTACCAAATCTGGTTTTGTACAACGCCAACTAGGTGCCGGTTTATAGAAACTCTGATAACGTGGTTTTCTCAAACGCCAAAACTTTTAACATAGAATTGAAATTCTATATAAGTCTCTCTTCTCTGGTTCATCTGTTATTTATTCTTCGTGAAAATTCTTGAGGTACCAACTACTATTTTTTTCTCTCTCTTTTCTAACGTTGATTTATTGTACCATTAGAGGAAAACTAAGTCTTAGTTATGTATATTTTCACAATATAAATACTATATATGCCGTTAACATAACGGCACATCAAAACCAGAATTTAAACCGAACATTTGTATGCTTAATTTATCGCATGTTTCGAGTTACGTACACTACACCTACTATATTTTTTCATTTTATAAGCAAGTGTTTTATATTTCGGAATCGGTTTATCGGTTGAGCTTTTTCGCAATACGAAAAAAAGTAGAAGAAATCAATTCTTACTTCCAAGTTTTTCGTTGTCCTTCTCTTCCTCGATTTCCTTGACGAAACCATCTTTCTTCAATCAAATCTTCAATGAGTGTATCTTCATTATTATAAAAGCATAACAATTCCAACAAAGATTGCCTTGTTTCACGACTGATATCAATATTTTTTGATTGCAAAAGTTTATAAACTGTAATCGCGTCCGAAATTTGAACACTCTTGATGACTTCTTGTAAAATTTCTTCCGAGACTTCACTCTGTTCGTTAAAAACGGCATGAGGCATAAATGCACGTACTGGTGGATCAGCGACAGAATGTTGAAACAAATCAGAATGTTCTTGTCGAATCCACATAGCAGCCTTTCGACCGGCTTCCTGAGCCATGGCAAATGTGCGCTTTCCCAGATTGGATTTCGGGATCAAGTATGGATCATCGTGAAATTTATAATGTGCAGCGGTGGGGTCTGTCTTTAGGGTAGATGATAATGCTCGAAGTATATCTGTCGGCCCGCGTTCAATTCTTGGAGGAATAACAATTGTTTCCTGTGCTTTTTGTGGTTTAGTTGAATATTGTGCATTCCTTAAGAAAATTAATCTACAATAAAGAAATGATTACAATTGTTAACACTCAATTAAACAAAAATTAAAACCTTGTGCATAGGAATGATCTTGAAAAGTTATTCATTTTTAGTACTGTTTGATTAATTATTTGATTTTAAAGTTATTTAAGGTTAGTTCTTTTCTGTATTAACACATGACACTGTTTATTATTACAGAAAATATATAGTTCACTACTTTAATGATTTTTATTTATTTTATTTTAATTATTATTTTTTCTACAGATATTTTTTTTAATATTGTACTGCTTTGTCCTGCTTTTTTATTGTTATAAACCTTATAAACGCAGGTCCCGCAGGTTTTTCCTCGAAATGAAAGAATCTGCCGAATCTACTTTTGAACTTATGATATGAGAAAAATTAATAAAATGGGAAAATTGCTTCGAGATTTGTAAGAACTGTTGTATTTTTTTAATTTAAGATTGCAAAAGAGAAATATCCAAATTAAATTTAACCTAACTACGAAAAAGATAATCAAGAAAAATATTATTTTCAAATCCCGAATTCTCTGAATTCATTTATTGCAGAAATCTCTTTGTGTGGTTTGAGTCTTTGGTAAGTTAGTTATTGAATTCGCCGTTAAATTTTAATTTTTTGAACCATTTAAATAATTACATTTAAAAGTATCATAATATTCATAACATCTTTCGATATTTTCAAGGATGGCAATCGTTTCGGAATCTATTTGGAACTAACGTTATTTTTGCAATTACATCCCCGTCAACCCTGAACTGTATAATTAATATAATCTCGTTAAAAGGCTTATGGGTCTTTCTTCCTGTTTAAAAAAAAGCATTTAAAAAGGCAAACTTTGGTGGGAGCCTAAATTGATTTAGTGAGGGATCATTTGCGGCTCTCGAAGCCGCATCAACCCATCTTTGGAATTTATATACTCTAGTTTGGGTGCAACAATGAGACAAACAGACTACAGACTATATTTAGTCTAGTTTAATTGATGGCATATTTAGATATTTAAGTTTTAGAGCATTAAAAATAAGTATATACTTAAATTTTCTCCGATTTATTAATTCAAATACATTCGAACTTATTTTATTTTAAAATAAATTATATTTTTCTTATTATATAGTGTACTACCGAAACTAGCTTTTACGGCCGAAACTGAAACCAAATTTCGGCAACAGTCTTAGTTTCGGACGAAACCGAACCTTCTATATAAGATTATGTTTTTGTAGTAAAAAAAGTTAATCATAATTAGTCAGTCTTTACTTTTAAATCCTATAGGTATTTATTATCCATTTAGTCGACTCTAATTTGAGCTAATATCATTTCTTATTTCAAATAAATTATTTATGCTGCTGAAAATAAAGGATTGATTTGAAACAAATATATGCATCTACTATTTCTTTTTGATTAGTATTGGATTCGAATCTCGTATAGAGTAAACTTTCGATATTTCTCGATTTACGGATTTTTGTTAAACCTAGAGTTACTTAAGACCTTGGCAGTTATAACGCAACGGTAAATAACAATTGAATTGAAAAAAAAGTTTCAAAACAAAATAACTTTTAACCTTATATGTTTATAGGTACTTATAGGTACACAAAACAGAAAATAAAAATACTCTTTCTTAAATCTTAAAAATAAAATAATTTTACCTAAAATTTAGTCAGTTTTCTTTCGAACTGAAAAAAATATTAAAGAGCTTCATGAAGCTACAAGTATGTAGAATCTACATTGTATATCTACATTGTAGATATCGTAGGTATTAAAAACAATTTTAATCAACTGATAACTGATATGATCAGTATTCATAATTAAAGAATCTAATATTATAAGTAAGAAACAAGAATTTCTCAATATTTTCATCTCACGAATTCAGATTCGGGTTCGGTTGTAGTTTCGGCTTGACGACAGCCGAAACTGAAACTAAGCCGAAACTCGTTTTATGGTCAAAGCTAGACCGAAACCAAAAATTCAGGTGAACACTCGATTTTCCAAGTCAATTTTTTTTTCAATTTTTACTGATGCTGTACAAAAATGTATTTAAAATATACTTATAATTCATAAACTTCGTTTTAAAATTTTAATAAATAAAATATTTTGAAAGAAAACATGTGGATTTAAAAACTTTATGTGAACATTTAAAAAATTAAAAAACCTACTTCAAAAATATTTTTTTTGTCTGAATAAAAATAGTTTATTGGTCTAAAATCGTATATGTGTAAATCGTGTAAATTTATATTTGCATCACTTAAAAATTGTAGCGTCAATCCAATTAAATTTTTAACAGCCCACACGCACGAAACAATAGTAAAATATAGAATACATTAGCGATAAAGTTTATTAGAAAACTATCTGTGTACCAATTATTACGCTTTTTTCTTCTTTTATGAACGATGCATGCCTCTTCTCTGACTCATATCCGGAGTAATCTGCGATAAGAGAAAAAAAAGCTGAACTGAATTTTACAGAAAAAGATAAAAATGCGGTTTTAGTTCGTGTTGCCACATTTTATTAAGAAATTTTCTTTTTTGACTTATCACAATTACAAATAGTTTTGAAAGTTCGCGACGGAATAAATGCTTTAATTTCCTTAACTTCCTGAACAATTTGAAATTTAAATATTTGATTTTTATAGAGTGTATGTTAGAAATTGATTTTATCGACACGTTTTATTTTTTAAATATGGCAACATCGAATTGAAACATGTCAAGCCAAGTCAGTGATAATTCTTGGAAATTTAATTTTATTTAAACATTTCTTTTACGATTTAATTTTAAACATTAATTTTCAATGATATTAAATTATTTTTTATATTTTTTGTATACCTTTATGTGCCTTACACTTGTAATTATAAGTTGTGATAAAACAACATGAATCAAGAACAACCCGTTCAATCGGGAATTTTGTTGTTTTCACCCCAAGGAAAAATTGTTCTCAAGGTATGTAAGAAAAAATATTTTCCGATGATTTGTTTTTCGAAAAACTTATTTTATTTTTTTAGAAAACATGGAGTGCAAAGTATTGCTTATTGTTCAATGCCAGCCATTTGGGCATTGAACGTCTAGAAGTTTACGACAGTATTGAAGAATATCAGAAAAAACATTCGCCGCCACGGATGTATACACTAGAGAACTGTATTAAAATTGCTCAAAATGATCCATCGACCAATACATTTCAAATAATCACAAAAACTTGGTGCCTTAATTTGGCGACAACATCACAAATTGAATTGGCTAAATGGATTACTGCATTGCAGACAATTGCATTTAAAACTACCTCTTCTACGTCACTTTCGTCACTTGTTCCATCCACAACCGACACAAACCCCCTGGAGCAGTTTATTTTAGAAGATAATGAATTGTATTGTTCAAGTGGTGAAGGAATTTTTTCTGTTAAACTTTGTCCTTCGGAAGCCTCAACTCGATGTGGTTTAGAACCAAAAAATTATATTTTAGTTATTACTTCAACAGCAACATTATTGCAAGATTGTCATACAAATAAAACTTTGTTCACTTGGCCTCACAGATATATTCGGCGATATGGATATCGGGATGGAAAATTCACCTTCGAAGCAGGTCGCAAATGCGACTCAGGTGAGGGAAGTTTTCACTTAGAACATAGCAACCAACAAGAAATTTTCAATTGCTTATCCTCAAAAATGAAATCAATGAGAAAAATGTTAAATAGAGACGAATCACTTCCAACTTCCACTTCATCATCAATTGGCTTAGACTGCGGTGATAATCAATTTCATGCAGCTTTAAGTATGGAGGCCAGATCTCGAAGTCCTTTGCCTCCATCACCAGGAAGTTCCACAAAATTAAGAGATGTTGATTCAAAGCCAAATAGTTATATCCACCCATTATTACATTCCAATACATGTCCCAATATTCCAAAACCGAAACCAAACAAACCGCCAAGAAAACCTATCGAAATTGTTAAGCCTTCTACGTCCGACTATGAACCAATTTGTGGCGTCAATTATGATAAAGTAGAAGTTCGAAATGAAGCTTGGAAAACACTAGGTGAAACTGATATAACTCACAACGAAAACATAAAAGCTCTTGACAAAGACGATAACTTAATCGACCTAAGTTCTTGGTCAATTAAACAAAACTCAGCCAAAATTGACACAACTCCTTTCCCTCCTGTGTCAAAAATAATCTCTAAACTATCTATCGTAAAAGACAAAGATGACAATGACGAAAACTACGATAAGTTACAATTTTTTGGGTCAACTAGCAAGTTGAACACATCTAGTTATAAACAAGTTTTAGCCATTTCCGTCACACAAAACCAGCCCGAATCTTCGCAGTCAACTCCAGTCAATTCCTCTAACACAGCATCATGGAACGATTACGAAGAGATTAGAAATATCGAAAGTGCCCGGTTAGTTTCAGATGACTCACACATGGGCTACGGAATTATTCGAAAACAATCAGCCCCTCAAATGACGTCTTCAGTGGCCGCCAGTTCGTCTCCACCTCCGATTCAAACCAGAAGTTCCTCGGAATATTTATATTTCAACGAAGAAACCCAAACTAATGTGCCTCATCAAGTGGTCAACGATAAAGCTTACGCCATTATAAGCAAACCAAAACGAGTCTAGTCTTAATTTTTTGGGGAGAAAATTTTAATCTAAAAAGGTGCTATTCAAGAGCTTTCTAACCACATCACATAAGCTCGTGCCATTCAAGTTTTAACTTCCAATTTTATTTACCTAAGTAAGAAATCAAAATTTGTTAAAATTATAAATTTTATTAAAAAAAGTATTAAATTTTCAAATCAAGTCAAATCCAGTTTTCTGCTGTTTATTTTTAGACTCTAAAATACATCACATGTAATTAAAAGTTCTTATTATCTATTTTCGATATTGTTAAATGTATAAAGACTTAAACTATGCCATTTTGTATATATTGTTAAAAGGCTGTATTAATTTTGTATAAATTTTATGAAACGTTTCTATTTCATGTAAGTAAAATTTGAGATAGAAATTAATTCTTAAAGTTGATTAAAAGTTACTCATTTCTTAATGGATTTATCACATTTTTTATTATTTTATATACGATTGTCAAATCATTTTTACCATTTATGAAATGTAAAAGCAATAAAGTTTAAATTCATCAATTAAATATGTTTTATTTGATTAGAATTACGTTTAGTGACTTTTGGTATTTTTTTTTCTAACAATGTGCAATTGTTTTTAATTTAACTAATTTACTGCTAAAATTATTGAAAATCTTTAATTGCTTTAATAAAGCTATATAAAATAAATGATACACAAAAAAAAACATAAACCTATTGGAGGCCAAGAGGTCTAGGTAATCACTCCAAAACTAGGAGATTTTAGGTTCGATCCTCGATTCGAGCAAATTTTCGATATTTGGATAACGGATTTTTTAAACCCTAGAGTCGCTAAAGACCTTAGTAGTTATAAAGCGACGGTAAATAAGAGTTAAAAAAGAAAAAGCCTTAAGTAAATAAAAAATAACATTTAATATTGACAAGCTTTTCTAATATTGCGGTTATAAAATTACTATAGAAAAATAGCGAGAAAATAAGATAAGCTTGGCTGGGAGTTTTCCAGTTCAATTTGATCTTTTTTTATATAAATTACAAATTCTTGTTGTACGTAGAAAGGAAACGACTGTTCGTAAAATTACAACTTAAGGAAGTTCTCTGCCCTCCAGAAGTACAGAAAAAAGGGAATAATACAATTACAAATAAAACTTTCCAAATTTAAGTTTTTACAGTATTACAGAGACGAAGAGGCATAGAATAGGTATAGAAAGGTAGTATTTATCATAATAAGTATTTATCATGAATAGAGCATAAATGCACATATTTTTTTTATTCGATAAAGAGAATTATTAAAGGGAAAAAAACAAATTTTTGTTCTGTGAAATTTATATTTTAGCGTAAATAAAACAATATTTATATTAATGAGCAAATGAGAGTCCGAAAACGTTAGGTGCGCTGATGGTACTTCTGTGACGTCACAGTCCATATGTTGAAACCGAGATACAAACAGATCATTATGCGGTTATCATAAAAACAATAATAATTTACACAATTTTCATATTTTCCGCCAGGAAAAACATTTTTGTACCCTAAAAATTACTCAAAATTATATTTTCTATGGAATAGAAGTTAACTGTGTTTGTGATTTTGTAATGTTAAGTATTTGTACAAACTAAGCTTTTCATTAATCATCTCAAGACTGAGTCTTTTAATACACATAAGAAAAACTCTTTTTCCAATTGATCAAACTACAATTGCTATTTGAAGCAAGACTCGGTGAATAATTTTCTAAAGATTTAAAAAATATTGACATGAGGAAAATATTGATAATGCGGAAAGTTATTTTTTTTAAAAAAACATGAGTTATTGTGTATGGATTTATAATAAGTTTTTAAAGGAAACTTTATTTTCACAATCATTCAAATCATAGGTATCAGAAATTTGAAGAAAGTATAATAAATAATTTTCCGATAATTCAAAACTTGTTTTGACTAAAGCGAAAAGTGTAGCCAACGATATCACTGAAACGGTAACAATGAACGATAACAATGAAAAATTGGCCACAGAAAGGTATATGGACCATTTTCGGAGGGTATCTTAGTACTAAAATTATATGTTCATACTCCAAGTTTTAGCTTTCTATGTCTTTTTATTTGCAAGTAAATCGAAAAAAATGATCTGAGAAAACATTTTTTCTCAACAATGACTGACCCAATTTGCCTAAAATTTGGACATTTTATGAAAATATATACAGGATATACTCAGAAAAAATAACACCTGGTTACTAATGCTGGGCTAAAAAGAGCTCATTTTAAGCATTTTGTATTTATCGATTTTTGTTTTTCATTTTTAATGAATTTTTCTTAGATTTTGTCAACTTCAAGCAAAATTAAAAGTTAACTACTACATTTTGTGTTGATATTAGTTAAGAACATTTTTAAAAAGCTATTGTGTGGAACGTTTAATATTTTCGAAGTATCAACAATATTTATTTTGTTTACAGGATTCATAGAATAATACAGCTACAATCTTAATTATCTTACAGAATTTTTTTTACCACAAAAAAGGGCTATTTTTGTATAATATTCGTTAAATTTGATTACCTATTGAGTCAATGATTCATTTAGAAATTCTAGGTAGTCCATCAAAGTTATACAAATTAACTCAAACAATAGTAAATGGTTATTTTTCCAAATAATCACATGGATACTATCGATTCATCGATACTATATCAACCTTTTTCCCTTTTTTGTGCTTTTCTACAATACTAACAATACTAATCACACTAATCATACCGATAGGTGTTAAAATAACTTCACATTTTCGTTGCTAGATGGCAGGATGATAGACTTTTTTGACATTACGATGATTATGATTACATTTAGCGTCCATTGCTGGTTACTATCGTTTACGACAGTTCAGAAAAACTAATAATTTAATCAAATTAGTCAAATTGTACTGTATTTTACATAATTTTGTGAAACCATGGAAGAAATAGCTGCACCAGAAAAAAAAGCTGAATTTTCGTTCAAAAAACGAATCGCAAAAAATCGAGGAGCCCGCAAAAGAGTTTATTCCTCTTCAGAAAGTAAACAAAATTTAAAATTGTTATTTAACTAATTCATCCTAATGCGAGTTTCTTTTTATTTTATCTTTCCAGAAGATTCAAGTGAGAGTGAAACAGAGTCTAGTGTAGTAAAACCACATCGGAAAGGAAGAAAATCAAATCCAAACATTCAAAGTACAAATACGAGTACAAAAATTAAGTCAAAATCACTCGATAATCATGAGTCGAGTGAAGGTGAAGAAGACAAAGTTGGCGTCACCTACAAAGCTAATCGATCGGCAGTGTTGAGTGGACCAAGTGACCAGGGGGCGACTGCCACCCTTGTAAGAACTAGTTTATAACTTAATTATTAATAGCAGATAATTGTGTTTTTTGTTACCAGGAAATCGAAACTGAACTTGATCGAGATGCTCAAGCGATATTTGAAAAAAGTCAAGCAATCAACGCAGAACTTGAAGGCAAAGAAGATGATAAAGTGTATCGAGGTTTGAATAACTATGCGCAATATTACAAAAAGAAAGACACAGCAGCTGGAAATGCTAGTTCTGGAATGGTTAGGAAAGGTCCCATTAGAGCTCCTGCACATTTACGGTCGACCGTTCGATGGGACTATCAACCAGATATTTGTAAAGATTATAAAGAAACAGGATTTTGTGGTTTTGGAGGTAGGTAATTTTCTCTGTTATACATAAGGATATTGTTGCATTATTGAAATCTTAACTCTTTTTTCCCTTTTAGACAGTTGTAAATTTTTGCACGACCGAAGTGATTACAAAGCTGGCTGGCAATTAGAACTTGAGTCTGGCACTCAAAACGAATCTGATGACGACAAAAAATACGAAATTGATTCTGACGAGGAAGATTTACCTTTCAAATGTTTTATTTGTAGAGAGTCATTCGTGGACCCAGTTGTCACAAAGTAATACAATATATACTATATTAATCACTAAGAAAAATACACTATTTTTAATTTTATTTTTATTTCAGATGTAACCACTATTTTTGTACAAAGTGTCTAGTTGATCATTTCAAGAAAACAACAAGATGTTTTATATGTCATCAGCAAACAAGTGGCATTTTTAATCCGGCAAGAAATATAATTGAACGACAAAATCGGGAGAAGCGGGAACGTGAAATCCATTCTCATAGTGAAGATGATTCAGACTAAATGTATGAGTTTTTAAGTAGAAATTAAAATGTTTTTTAAAATAAAATAAATGACAGATATGTGTTCGTACAACTTGTTAAAATTTGTTTTTATAATTTGAGAGAAAAAAAAATACTCCGAAGGGAAATACTTGATTAATATTCTAACTTATGATTGAGATTGCTACAGTCTATCGTTAGCAATAAAATTAATATTTCTTCAGTAATTTGAAGTGCAGATACAAGAACTTTAAATGAACAAAAAAGAAGAACAATGTTCTTTTCTACCACTGCCAACTATTGGGACTCGACTTAAACGAAATAAAATTTTAAATATTTCTAGGCTGGCTTATTTTGTTTGTACCTCAACCGAAAAAAAATATAGCAAGTTGTTCGACAGTAAAGATTTTTCATTCACAAATTTTTCAAAGCCTTAAACGCTACAATGTATACTTAGATACTCGATGTGTTAATATGAATTCATTTCTACCTGAAAATTCTTATTTTATTTGAAATAATTCCCTCTAGCAATCATACATTTTGGCCACCTTTCTGACAATTTTTGGATATCATTCTAAAAAAATTGTTCATCTTTTGACAAAACCCGTCATCGAATCATTCGTCGAACATCATCGATCTTCGTAAGATATGAAGTGCTGCTCAGCAAGGACGTGTTCTATCGACGCAAATGACTTATAATCTAAAGGAACCAATTCCGGGGAGTAAACCGCATGCGAAAGTATTTCCACACCATCTCAATCATATCCATCATTCGTTTTTTTGCGAGGCCAGGGGAATTACAATGCAGCAAGATCATTTTGTATTCCCTTTTTTGATATTCTGGCCTTTTTTCGCACTAAAACTACGCTTTTATTTACTTTCGCAAGTTGCTGTTGCGTTTGACTACCATTCTTATCCAACGACTCTTACAATTCTATGTCTTTAAACTTTTTCGGTGGTCTTCAAAATTCTTAATTTTCCATGTTGATATCGCCTTTTTCAACTTTGGAAAACCCCTTAAACACTGAGATTTTCTAAGAGTATGCTCAACGTAAGTATTCGACAAGTATTCGATGCAATTCTACAGTAATTTTTGTTGAAACGATAATAGGAAGTCAATGTTAAGCAGGTCATTCACACTCCGACTTACAATCCAACTAGTGGTCCGACTTTCGAAATTGGATCTAAAGTCGGGCCGTGAATGGTGTTGTTGGAAGTTGGATGTCTAGCGGATCATTTAGGCGATCCAGCTAGTAGTCCGACTAGTTGGACTGCAAGTCTGAGCGTAAATGACCTGCTTTATCCGCAAATCGTACTTTTTAAGCAAAAGACTCGACATGTTTAATGCTATTAAAAATGATAAAGTCGTAGGAAAATTATACTTTTGCGAATTGAAAATCTTTGTTTGATATCAAAACCAAAAAGGTTCCTTAATGACGTGGTTTGGTAGACCCTCTATTAGCAGCCAGCACCACTTATTGGCAAATTTCGGTTTCATATTAACACACCTAGTATATTCGGATGCGGGTTCGCAAGGGATTGTACAAAAACATTGGTTTGTACCCTTTGTACCTTACCCGAAAACAGTTATAGGGGTTTTCAACAATAAAAATTCTCCATTGATAATATTTCAAAACATGTTCTATTACATCTCCCATAGTGCAATCCGGATGCTGCTCAGTAGAGATCGTAAAAGGTTACCAGATATATATATAGAAATACATATTAGAAACCCTGTTAAAAAGGCATTTTAATTGTTCAAAAAATCTATTAGATAGCATTTAAAGTTATTAAAGACGTTTTAAATGTAATGATTTCAAAATGCTCCTAAATGCCTTTTTTTAACAGAAAAGATTAGGTATGAAAATACGGGTTGCTTAGAAAAATTATAAAAATGTACCATGATTTTCATGGTAAGAACAAGATTTTGTAAGAAAAAAAAAACTTAATTATATCTCGAAAATTAGTGTATAATTGTGGAAATTTTGCTCAATTTTGATTGGAGTTTTACATGGTTACCCTCCATTTTTTTCTTTTGGCGACGAAAACTAATCACCCTTAATTAAGGTTTAAATAAAAATGTTATTCATTTAAACCTGTTATTCTAATTATCGCTCATTAATAGTTTTTAAAAATTTGAAATTATTATTCCTCTCTCATGATTGACGGTGAGCTGTTATATTAGTAAGAAAATAATAAAAAAAACCTGTTCCTCAAGATCACAAGGTCATTAACTCATCCGTACGAAATATGAAATAAGTGCAAGGTTTTACAAACAAAAGCTAATATTTGCCTTTCGAAAACCATCTATAACTATGACTATTGCATTTAGAAATCAATTGTGGAATGTTTTCCACTTATATAAATGTGTGAACCATGTTGGCACAATGGCAAAAACTAAAATAATTTACGTATTAAATGTAAATATTTTACTCCTTCTTCTGGCTTGACTACTTACAATAAAGTGAAAGTTAAAACACACCATAAAATCATAAGAACCTGTTCTTATCTCACTTGGAATTATTTTACCTGTGATGCGACTATCGCAATTTTTTTAATAATTTAAATCCGTGTTGGCGTTTTAAGATAACGGTATTTCAAGAGTTCCAAGATTTTTTTCTTGCCTCGATAGTCCAACATCGACAAACAATACTTAGTAAACCATACAAGCGGCGGTACAATATGTTTGTTTAAACCATACTTAAATTAACAATCACTTAATAATAATTAAAATGTATCTTTTATTGTTATTCTCGTTCTTCGTGTCTTCTGTGTTGAGTGATCCAATATCTCATTCAAATGAAAAAACTCATGATAAAGTGGTTGTGTGCTATATTGGAACTTGGGCGGTGTATCGGAAAGATCGAGGATCATTTAATTTAGATTATATTGAACCTAATTTGTGTACGCATTTAATATATTCTTTTGCCGGCTTGGACGCCAGTGGAGACGCAATTAAGGTTCTAGATCCGTGGCAAGATCTTCCCGACGACTACGGCAAAAACGGTTACGGAAGGATTGTACAAATCAAACAAAAAAATCCTAAACTAAAAGTATCTCTGGCGATCGGAGGGTGGAATGAAGGGTCGGCAAATTATTCAAAATTAGCGGCCTCGCCCTCACGGCGAGCCAATTTTGTTAATAATGCCGTTCAAACAATTAAGTAAATATATCTCTATTTATTTTACAGATAACCAGTTTTATCTTTGATTTTTCTCTAGGAAATACAACTTCGATGGCTTGGATTTAGATTGGGAATTTCCCGCAAAACGAGGTGGGGAACCACACGACAAAGAAAATTTTGTTTTGTTGATCAAAGTAAGTTTATATTGACTACTAATTTCAAATAGTGGTTTTGGTCGAACTCTTTCCCCAGAAAAATAAAACTATTAAATTCGTTGAATTGCTTGATTCATTCTTTATAATAAATTCCGCGAAGTGATCGGATTGAAC
The DNA here is from genome assembly GCA_958496175.1 of Sisyra terminalis. Classification (NCBI taxonomy): domain Eukaryota; kingdom Metazoa; phylum Arthropoda; class Insecta; order Neuroptera; family Sisyridae; genus Sisyra; species Sisyra terminalis. The sequence goes on along the minus strand of OY292277.1, from coordinate 33,568,816 downwards.
TTTGGTAAACATTGAACAACGAAATTCGTTTTCGTTATATTAAAAGTTCTGTTGGACAATTGAACGTCTAATCCGATCGGTTTATAGAATTTAACGTTACACACTAAAGAAGACTTAGCTAGTTTTACTTTCCTGAAATCCAATAACTCCTTGCTTTTTAAACAAAACATTTTGATTTCTTTTATAATGTAAGCGAAGGCATTCTTTTTTCATAATTTCTCACAATTAATAAAAAAATCTGAAATTTCATATTATTGCCTGGATCCATTAGAACCCAGCGAATTGAAATAGACGGCCCAGTTTCTTTTAGAACAGTCAAATCTGGCAACGTTGCGTTTTGCCTTTGCTTTTAATTTAATTCGGGAATAAATCGGTCGATAATGAATATTTAGCCACAAAAAGAATAATATACCATATTAGAATTGTATTAACAAAAAAAAAAAAAAAACGGGAAAAGAATACAAAAAAGTAGAAAATGCAAGGTTGTCAGATTTGAGTGTTCTAAAAGGAACTTGAGCCGTCTTTTTCAATTCGCTGAACTCTAATGAATAACAGTTAAACTCTATAATGAAACTACATATTGCTTGATACCATCGGTACTACCTATTAATTGAATTTTAGAATACTCTTAACCAATAAAACGTATAAATCTGATAGGCGAGTGGTCAAATGGCTACTAGTACATCCTTGGTTCGAATCTTTTACCAAGAAAATTTTAAATATTTTTCAGTTTATTGATTTTCATTAACCCTAGAGTCGATAATGACCACCTTGGCTGTTATAAATTGTTGTACCTAAATGTCCCATTTTCTAAAAAAATACTGATAAATAATTAGTGATAACTAAAATATTTTCTAAATTTATTCATTTCAATTATGGGTACTTCCATAGTTTTTTTTTTAATATTTTTTCATAGGTTGATAAATTTTTACGTTAAGTAATAGATCCTATTTTATATAAAATATATATTAATATATCGTATAATAAAAGTCAATAATGCAAGAGTATATAGTAATTTATTCAAACAAATTACAAATGATTCATTTTCCATTAAATATTCCGTTAGACTCATTACCACTTTTAATTGTTTCTTCAACTCTGTGTTTGTACGGTAAAACATAACGGAGCTTTATAACAATAGTTTTATATTCGTTTAAAAGCAAAATATTAATATGATTATGTACCAAATATATGTTTATTTTTTCCATTTATCCCATTAAGGAACTAAAAACCGCTTTTTCCAAACATGGACTATTGTTAACAGCAGCATTGGGAGCTGGTCCAGATACAATTGATGTGGCATATGATATTCCTGCAATTTCCAAATATTTGGATTATATTCATTTAATGTGTTATGATTATCATGGATCGTGGGACTCAAAAGCCGGCCCCAACGCTCCTTTACGTAGTGAACAAGACAATTTAAGTGTGGTACAGTAGTAAACTTGAAGTTATTGGAAAAATTTTCCTAATATTTTTTTTTAAATATTAGGAATATACAATTCAATATGCTATTAAACTAGGAGCTCCAAGAAACAAACTAGTCGTAGGAATCCCACTTTATGGACGCACATTCATTTTGTTACCATCGGAAACTGAGGAGATCAGAAAATTCGGATCGTTGGCTGAATCGAAAGGATTTTCAGGACCTTTTACAGGAGAATTAGGATTTATGGGTTATAATGAAGTATTTACCATTTTTATTTGTGTTAAAAATACTTAATATTAAACATATTTAATTTTCTAGATTTGTCTAGAACTGCAAAAAAATTCAGCAGAATGGGAAATTCACTGGGATTCGATTAGTCAAACACCTTTTGCAGTTAGTGGAAACAAATTTATTTCTTATGACGATCCTAAATCAATTCATGAAAAAGTCATGTAAGATTTGCATTAATTTTTACCATTCATCAATTTCATTAATGCATTATAAATAATAAAAAATAATTTAGGTTGGCCCAAAAATATCGTTTGGCCGGAGCGATGGTTTGGTCCATCGATACTGATGATTTCCACGGTGACTGTTCCAACCAAAATAGTACAACAAAAGGATTCCCTTTAATGAGGGCAATTAATATGGCACTATCACAACCTTTACCTCCTAGTGATGAAGATGAAAGAAGTAATGAAATTCCACACGGAAAAGATGAAAATTCGACAAATGAAAAAGGATCTGCAAGTTATAGTTACAGTAAAAATATAGTTTATATCATCGCCTTTTTTGTAACGATTGGTTTATCGTTCTCTTACTGAACGAATTAATGCTTGCCAAAAATATAAAAAAACTTTTTTTTAAAATTTATAAATATTTTATGTTGTGATTTTATAAGAACATTATTTACCTAAAAATAAACTAATTATTAAATAACTAATTTAGAATTTTATTAAGACGATCATCTTTTCCACATTTGTAGATATACCTACCACAACCGATAAACTATTTTTTTCACTTATCCAAACCCAGAAAACAGAAAACAGAAGAAGTTTAAAATTGATAATATAAGATGAGTCTGTATCAATGTTTTATGACATTATTTCTGATGAAAACTGAATTCGAACAACTATATTTGACATACAAGAACTTTTCAGCACCCTTAGGCTCTTCCTCCAACAACAAAAGTTTGAGAATAAAAATCCTTACGCAAAGGTCATTTTTTTCAACCATTTTCAATACATTTCCGAAACCACCGGGAAATCCATTTGATGAATTTTACGACACTGTCTGAGACGTTTTAGAAAATCAGGAAAATCGACTTGTAAGAACATTTTATCTTAGACTTTTGGAGGAGGGAAAAATCTGAAGATACTGAAAAGTTTTAGAATATCAAATTTTATCGTTCGGAGAAATCGAAAAATATCGATACAATTGTATCGATATCAATTTAGTTTTTTACTTCTCTCTAAATTTTCAGCATTGGTGATCAAATTTAGTTTGATCGATTTTTTTTCCAATTTTTCTTGAAAATTTTTTTTAGACTTACCAATTATTTTTATTCAGAATTTATCCCCTTTATTATTTAGGAAGGAGAGAAAACTTTCTATGAAGGTAAAAGAACAAACTTCATAATAACTCCCTCTTAAAAAAAGCATTTAAAGGCATTTTAAATGTTCAAAAAAGCCTTTAGAATTATTTACTATAGAACTATTTAAAATTATTTTAAATGTTAAATTACATTTTAAATGTACTGATTTCCAAATGCCTCCAAATACCTTTTCTTAACAGGGGTACTATTGGTTCCAATAAGAAATTTATTTTAAAATTTTCATATTTTTTCATATCCTATCTCATATATGTTATGTACTAATATTGTTTTTCTTATTATAATTAACTTTAAATGATATCCAGCTCCAGGAAACTCCAAATGCCAAATGAATGTAGTATACAAACCATACAAACGAACGAACGAGATGAAAGAATGAATTTTATTCTGCCATTGAACTACGGAACTAACCCAAAGAATTGCATTTTTCCAATAATCTCCCAAAAAAAAAAATAATTTAAAACTTTTTCCGCTTTAACTATCTCAATAAGCAGGGTTTAACTGCTCAGAAGGGATCTTCTATAGAAAATTGAGAGGATTACTAAAAAAACTTAATAATTATTCTTCCATTCTTTTATTTTTTCATTATTCACTTTACCATTAACGTAATGACTGGTCGTGGCGAAGCTCATATTCTATAAAAACGAATACAACTTACAATTATCTCGATTTTCTAATCGTTTACCTTTTAAAATTTTGAATTTTACGCGCCGGTCTGTTTTTAAAAAATAGGTTTATATCTTTGATAAAATAAAAAGGTTTGAAACAAAGTTAACCGGTGCAATGGGTGCAATGCGCAGCAAACTTCAAATCGGTTTTTGAGCTTGAAGCTGTTTTGGCTGTTTTTAGCTAACGTTGCTAATTAAGGTTAATACAGTTAAAAAGCTGTATTTACAGTATTTTAAAGTAATCAAAAAATTAAAACCTTTTAAAAATGACTCTGCGAACGTATGGAGATAAACCAATTAGTTTCCAAATCGAAGAAAATGGAGAATATTACTGTGTGGGATCTGAGGTATTTGTAGTTAAGTTATACAAGCTAAGCAAAAATCTAATTTTCCACAATTTCTTTTAGGTGGGAAACTACCTTAGACTCTTCAGAGGGTCATTATATAAAAAATATCCGGGTATGTACCGGAGATCCATCACAAATGAGGAAAGAAAAAAGTTGGTAGATATGGGACTCACCAATCACGTTCTCGCCAGTAGTGTATCATTATTACGAGCCTCTGAAGTTGAAGACATTATTGATGGAAATGATGAAAAATATAAAGCTGTTTCTGTTCATACTAGTGAACCTCCAGCACCACGTGAAGGAAAATCTCGAAAGGCTCAACCATGGGTTCCATCATTACCCAATTCTAGTCATTTGGATGCTGTTCCACAACCTACACCCATTAATAGAAACCGAGTGGCCACAAAAAAAGTATTTTATATCCTTTATTTAACTTAATTGTATTTACGTGAAAACTTATTGCAGATTCGTACATTTCCATTATGTTTCGACGACAATGATCCATCGGCAAATATTGAAAATGCATGCCAAAGTGAATTGTTGGTTCCAATACGTTTAGATATGGAAATAGAAGGACAAAAATTAAGAGATACATTTACGTGGAGTAAAAATGAATCTTTAATAACACCAGAACAATTCGCAGAAGTTCTGTGCGATGATTTAGACTTAAATCCTCTTACTTTCGTCCCCGCTATTGCAACAGCAATTCGACAACAGTTAGAAGCATTTCCTAGTGATCCTCCTGCACTTCTTGAAGAACAAAGCGATCAACGAGTTATTATTAAACTAAATATTCATGTCGGGAACACTTCTTTAGTTGATCAGGTATGGTTTAAAAATTGTTTAAGAAGGCAACGGCTCATTTTGAATAAATTTTAGGTTGAATGGGACATGTCGGACAAAAATAATAATCCAGAACAATTCGCTATGCAATTTTGCGCTGAAATGGGTTTAGGAGGCGAATTTGTCACAGCAATCGCTTATTCAATTCGAGGTCAATTATCTTGGCATCAGAGAACCTATGCCTTTAGTGAGGCTCCTTTACCGACGGTGGAAGTTCCGTTTAGGCCTCCTAGTGAAGCCGATCAATGGTCACCATTTTTGGAAACACTTACTGATGCTGAAATGGAAAAGAAAATTCGTGATCAAGATCGTAATACTCGTCGTATGCGACGTTTGGCAAACACTACTCCGGGATGGTGAGATTCAAGAAAAAGTAAACAGTAAAATGTTTACTATTACATTATCTCACAAAAAAAAACTTTTTTATAAGACAATTTTTTTTTATTTTTTGTTATATAAGTACAAAAACGGAGCCATTATTAAATTATCTTGAAAAAAAATATTTTTTGAAAAACGATTTTAAGTCATGTAAGATTAACAGAAAGGATAGTTAGGGCAAGCGGCTGCAGGAACTCCATCAGGATATTGACGCGTGGCAAATCCTGGAAGAGGTTGAACTGGAGCACCCAAAGAATTTCCTGTGTCGCAGAATGGATAGTTGGGGCAAGCCGCTGGAGGAACTCCAGCAGGATACCGAGCAGCGGCACCTGGAGCTGCCGGTTGTGGTGGAGGAGCTGTTTTTTTTTTTTGAAATTTATAAATTGTTTTTGAAAAATATTTTTTTTATTCTAACTTACCAACTACTCCTGACGAATAAAGTGCTAATAAAGCATTGTCACAGTTTGGATATCCTGGACACAATGCAGGATTTAATCCCGCAGGATAACGATCTGCTTGAGCTGTAACAGTAGCGACAACAACCGCAATAGTCCACAAAGCCTTTAAAATCAAAAAAAAAAATTATAACAACAATACTAATAATAGACTTAACACTTACCACTTTGAACATATTGTTTTGATTTTCGCTTAGATCAATCTCAAGACAAATCAATTTAAACTACATAATTTTTCTATTATAAATCACGGTTTTTATACAAAACTTTGATGTCTTTGGTGGAAACTATTTAGCCACGCCTTTTAGGAAATATAAAACGGTATAATTGTATTAAGTGTTTTACATTTTACAGAATATCATGTTTCCAAGGAGTTGTCCTTTTATAACTGTATATTCTTTGATTTATTCTGATTTAAATAAGAAATAAGATTTAAATGAATTAATTTTTCTGTGTATCTCTTTAGACATATTAAGTTAACCGGTGGACCTTGATGAATGAGTCCAGAAAAAAAGTTGTATGAAATGATAGTTATTGTATTTCTTTCATCGCGGAAATCTATATATTAGTGTAATTTATTACCTAAGAAGTATTATAATAAGATCACTTTGCATTAGGAAAAAAACTTTAAATAGGTTGTTAAGTCTAACTGGCTTACCACATAATATACGAAATAGATTATATTAACATGTAAATGTTTTTGTTATAAATTTTTTTACAAAGTGTAAATTCTTGATATATTATGCAATAAGTTATTAATTATATAGCTGAAAATGTAATTTATGTGTGCATTCCTCGTTTAGGCGAGGTGTTGAATCAAGGTCGTATCTAACAAGCTCCTTTTTAAGGGACGCTATAATAATTATATAATATACATAGGTACAATAAAATTTTAAATACAATGATTTTAATAAAAAAAATATGGCTATTGTTACTAATTATAATCCTTTAGATAGTTCCCTATTTTCCAAAAATCAAATAAATAAATTATATTTTTTTTATCATTTTAAAAATGTTTGCTCCACAATTTCTTTAAAAAAATAGAATGTTACAAGAAAAATCATTAGAAAAATAAACAATAGGGTGGCTTAACAACAATGGAATAGTAGAACATTTAAGTTATATTGGATCTATACATAACTCTTATAATTGTTTTATAAACATCTTGAGTTTCTATTTAAACATAATCGAGTTGGTCTGAAAAAACCTAAATCCTATAATCTTAGAATTTCGTAACCAAAAGGAAAAATATGTATAACCCTCATAAATTCGTCAATAGCATAGGGTGGTGAGTGCAAGGGAGTGAAAAAATATAGAAAATTTATTATATATCAGTTATATACGTGTAATTTAGGGATGTGACAAGGAGAAAAAATCGATTAATTAAAAGCCGATTTTGTTCTTTTCAATAATAATCGACTTGGAAAAATTGATTGTTTTCTTTTATTTGAAAGAATGCCTGCTTTCCTTTTTTCTGTTTATGTTATGGTTAGTGTGATAAATTGAAAATTTGGTAAAATCGATTTTTATAAAAGAAATCGACTATTATTTGACATCTTTATTGGAATTATAAAATTAAAATAAATCAATCCATATAATTGTGAATCATTGGATAGGTCTTGAAAAATGATAAGGAAATTTTAGAAGAACTAAATTTTTATTTAAGCCTATGTAATTGAATGTGCACAATATGCGTTTTGTTGATCACTAAAAAATGCGTTCTCTTCTTTTATTTTTAAAATTTTTGTGAAAAATTCAAAAAAAAAAAATTAAAATAAACTATATCAGGTATATCCTATATCATATTGTAGCTTTTCAGATGGGGATTTTTTTGTTATCCGTTATTATTGTTGAGATTTACGACCAAGGAAATAACTTTATCACAGTGTCTTAAAGAAATAGTACGGATTTAAGACAATTTTTATTTAATTGCTTTACACTACTAAATTTTATCAAGGAATGAAAATTGCATTCGTTAGTAACAAACGTTATTTTTTCTGGCACGGAACCCTTCATTCACTGTGATAAAATCTTGATTTCAAAAAGGGATATATTATTAAAATTAGCAAAACTTAACGGCTGGGATTATTGGCGTTTATTTTTTTTTTTACATTTCTTATATATGTTTACAATTCACTTACTGTTTATAATAAATGGTTATCATGATGTCTACACTGTGTATATCTAATACGATACAATAACGACAATAAGTTAATATACTTGTGCCTAGTGCCTACTAGTTACCATCAGTGGCCGAGTGGTCTAGGTGACCACTCCAAAACTGGTAAGTGTTGGGTTTGACCCTCGTTATGAGCAAATTTTTCAATATTTCTCAAATAAGAATTTGTATTAACCCAGAGCCGCTAAAGACCTTAGTAGTTTTAAATCGACGGTAAATAACAATTAAAAAAATAAATATACTTGACTAAAGCAACATTTCAAAATAATCAGATCATTAGGTCAAATCGGAAATAATAACTTCAAAAATATAAAGAATAATACAATTTTAATAATTAATTGAATAACTTAGAAAATAATGCATAGTTCGTGAAGGTCAAGAAACCTGTCGCTTACCATAAATACTATATATTCGTGTGCACAATTTGAGTTATTACTTATTAAGTAATAATTACATATGTATTTACAATTAGATTGGATGACTTTTCTTGTGATTATTGAAGAAAATATGTTTAATATTATTAAATATCTAAATATATAGCGTCCTTTTAAGGTTTGTTTTTCGTTCCATTACACCAAATTTATTGACAAAACTAAAGTGATTGATTAAATAACTAAAATAAAATTTCCAATTATTTTCTTAATGAATTTTAAATTGTTGAAAAACGTAACAAAATATTCCTACCAAATTATAATTCCCGCAGCAATTTAAATTACTGTCAAAAACATTTTCCCATTTGTCCTCGGCAGATGTCACGGCCATCGCAAGGAACGATTAGTGTTTTTTTTCTCATTTTATTTTTTATACAAAGAAAAATAAATTCAGATTGATTCAGATTGCTTTTAATTCCATTCATGAATAATCCACTTCAAGTTGATTTTAAAAGCAATTTAACGTACAAAAAGTATTCTTTTTTTCAATGCCAAGCTGAAACTGCATTCAAATTGAAGTATTCGGTTTTTTATATCAGAAAATTGTTATTTTACCCGAATTCATTTGAATCATTGTGATGAATGAAAATGTTTAATTACTTCATCTGGAGCTGAATTCTCTGCATTTTTGAACATTTTTAAGTAGTCCATATACACAGCATATCAGTGTAGAAAAATCTCAAATATCATAATGAACGGATCTGGAATGGTCTCAGAGACCAACGACTTCCAAGATGAGGAATATTTTAACTCAGTTTTAAGAACTTTTCAAAACTATAAGTAAGTATAGTGGATTGATCATTCCTTTTATCATAGTACAGTAATTGAAAAAAACTATTTAATTTTTCTTACATAATTGTTTAAATTATCTCTTTTGTGTCCTTATCATTTAATCATTGGATGGAATAGCAAGAATACGAGCATGGAAGAAATTCAGTTATAATTTCGGTATAACATTTCATTTTGGCGACAATTTCGCCTGTATCAGACGCTATCTACTAATAACTGCCCTTCCTGCTACACCATTCATTGATTAACATATAGCAATAAACGCAAATCAAATTTTGAATTGCCACTTAATTTAAAAGTAGTTTGAACAAAAGTGTAAGAAACTTAAAGCCCATCTTTATGCTAAAAACAGAGTGTTGTTTTATACTAGCAAATTTGTTAGAAATGAGTTGACTAATTAATATTCTATTATTTTAGAGTGGAATCTCTAGCTCGAATAAGTCGTTCAGAAAGGTTTTTCAACGAATTGCCTTCTCATCACCAAGAATGGTTGAAAAACTATCGTGCTGATTTACAATCGGTTAAACGTTGTATCGAACACAACGCAATTGTAATAGATTGTATGACAAAAGATGCTCCTGGAATGTTTGAAAATGTACGAACTTTGGAAAGTAATAACTCATCAACATCGTATGGAACAACCGGTAATAATTCTTTAATTATAATCAGAATCAAAATTTAGTTTTATTATTGTTAAAGGGGAAATTCTCGATGAGGGAGTTGATAAAGTCCAAGCTACCCTCAAGCAACTTGTTCGAGATTGGAGTTCCTTAGGCGCTATTGAACGAGCACAATGCTATCAACCAATTATTAACGAAATTGAGGCTGAATATCTAAAAGAATCTATTGATCCTGCAACCATTAAAATTCTTGTACCTGGGTCCGGATTGGGGCGGCTATCCTATGAAATTGCTTCGCGCGGCTTTTATTGTCAAGGCAATGAGTTCAACATGTTTATGTTAATTGTATCGTATTTCGTTTTAAATCGATGCCAAAAAATCAACGAAATAACTATCTACCCTTGGATTCAGCAACATGTCAATAATTTAAGCGTTAAAGATCAAACGACTGCTGTGAGTTTTCCCGATGTGTTACCAACTTCGATTTCTGGAAAATGTCCAGGATTTTTCATGGGAGCTGGCGATTTCTTAGAGGTAAACCATACAATTATTTTAAACTTCTTAAAATATAATCTAAGTATAATCTTTGAATTAATGAGTAAATAAAATTGGTGTTCACTAGTTTTATTGCCAAGATGTTATGTATCAAACGTCTTATACAATATAGGAGAATATACTTTATTGAAATTCGGTTAGTTATTGAATTCGGTTTAAATTTAAATTATTGTTACTTTTTATAAATAAATTTTGTTTCCAATTTAAAAAGATTTCATCCGTTTCATTATTAAGCCATTTCTCGTAAAAAAATCTTAGCATTGCAATATTTTATTCTCAAAGCCTACTAGTGGCCGAGTGGTCAAAGTGACCGCTCCAAAACTGGTAGGTAGTGGGTTCGATCCTTGTATCGTGCAAATTTTCAATATTTATCGATAACGGATTTAATTAACCCTAGGGTCGCTAAAAGACCTTAGTAGTTACAAAGTGTCGATAAATAGCAATTAAAAAAACCGGTAGTATAAAAACCGAATCTTGTATCCAGCAAATTTTCGATATTTCTCGATTTTTTATTAACCCTAGAGTTGCTTACAACCTTGGCAGCTATTAGGCACCGGTAAATAAAAAATATTGTAATCTGTTTTTCGAAATTCTGCAGCAATTCATTTACAATTGAGGATATAATTCATTTGTTAAATTCAGTTCTGTTATCCTTGTATAGTTGTATACATTTTTTTGATAAAATCGTTGAATTTAACTATTTTGGAAATACGTATGATCAATCAGTCAATAATAAATTCCAGATTCATGTAAGAATAAACCAATTATAAAGCAATGTTTTCAAATAAAACATTTATAGTTTAAGAGATTATGATTTAACGGTTCCCTAAAATTATTCTAAAACATTTTAATTTTTTATAACATTAAAAGAAAATTAAAAGCCGCTTTAATGGTGAAATTGTGGTTATGAAGAGTAACCACTGGAAATAAGAAATTTCAAAAGGATTGTTAAATACTGAGTAACGTATGATAAAAAAAAAGTATAACTGCTGTTAAACTGCCAAAATATATGTTAGATATGTGAATTTGGCAAATATTCATGCCGATTTGAATGTGTTGTTTACACCTATGACGTCACACTCTTCAGTATAATTTCGAGGGTGTTTTTCCACTGAGCTGTATGACTAGAGCGAACTAAAGGAACTCCAATTTATTGTTTTTTTTTTTTTTTTAAATCACCGCTTTCTTGTGGCCGTTATTCGAACTATTCCACTCTTCTCCCCAGGCTGATTTGGAGAGGAAAGAATATATTTTGTAGAAATATGCTGTGAAAGGGGTACGAGCACTCGTAATAGTGAGACTAAATGACAATTTAAATGTAACATATAGGGCACGTTCATTCTAGTCATATAATCTCAGTGGTTTTTGCACGTACTTTAAAGTATCCTAATTTAAGCTTTTAAGTCGAAGCTTATAATGCAGATGTTTATAATACAAATAAATGATGTCAGTTTTAAAAATTATACAAACATCGAATTGAAAATATTCTTGATTTTAATAAATTTTTATAATCAGGTTTAGGCAGAATTTTTGTCTTGTAAAACCTCACGTAACTGGCAACCTATCGTTTGGGTAGCCTTGATATAGATTATGTAATACTTGGCATAAATCTTCTTTTTTCTTTATTAAGGTGTATCAGGATGAAGCTGAATGGGACTGTATTTCAACCTGTTTTTTTATCGACTGTGCGCACAATATTGTCGCTTTTATTGAGACAATTTTTAAAATATTGAAAAGCGGAGGGATTTGGATCAATTTAGGTCCTCTTCTATACCATTATTCCGGTTCGATGACCCAACCGAGTATAGAACCAAGTTTCGAAGCAGTGGAAATAGTTATTAAAAAAGTAGGATTTATAATTGAAGTAAGATATCACCATAAAGTACTTCTTTTAAATCTCTGTTTCACATTGTTTTTTTTTCTTTTCTAGAAAACGCAGACTCATGTGAAAAGCCGATATTGTCAAAATCCAGCTTCAATGTTACAATATGAATATGAGAGTGTGTTTTTCGTTTGTCGTAAACCGTAAAATTGTGTAATTTATTTTGTTTGTTCAAAAAGTTATCTTATGAATAATTTGTTTAACAAGTAGACGTTGATGAAAAATACATAGAATACATGTATATTTTTGTCTTTTAGTTACATCGTTATAAATGTGTAGGTCCAAACACCAAAGAATAATTCTTCAATTATTCATCACGTGATTAAGTGTTAACAGTCAAATAGTTTTTAAGTAAAAAATTAACATGACGAAAAATTCTAGATCAAAAAAATCAGTAAATTATTTTTTTGTACCCGGTAATTAAATAAGTTCATTTTTGCTATTAGTTCTTTTTTTGAAACTTAGAAAAATTTGCAAAAATTTACATTTCATTTTGAATGTAACAAAAATTAAGTTATCTATGCTTCCATACAAATAATTGGAGAAAGCCAATTATGTTTTCAATTGAGTACAAAACAAGTATATTTTTAGAGCTAAAATCATTTGAAATATAAATATAAAAAGACGTAACAATAAATGTGTTGATTTATTTGTTTCCCTAGTTCTATACAGTATAAGATTGGGGATCCGAGGCTCGTAGCCAAAAAAATTTGGATACTGGAGCCGGGACCATAAATATGTATACTAATTCCAACGTTATATAAAAAAAAAACTATAAGGTACTTAAACAATATTTTTTCAGAACGTTTTGAATTCAGTCCTGAGTCTAAATAACACATTTAATTTGAGTTTGATGCTAACGCTAATTACCATAAAAATATGCTATATTCTATAACACTATAAGCTGGAACCGGTAACTAAATATGTTTAATCAATTTTTCAAAATTTATTACATTTTTAAAAAAGAAAATTTTGTGAAGAGATATACTTAGATCCACATCCTATATCCAGTGCTGGTGTACTTAAATTTTACTACTAAAGACATGTTATTTAACCAGCGGTATTTTACATTTTCTACTCAAAAATTTTTATGAATCTATTTTGAAACCCATCAAGGAGACTTTAAAGGACAATATTTAGCAGCACTCAATTGATTCCTTTAGTTTATGTAAAATATCGAAACAAATTACCTTTCACTCAATAAAAGTAGGGATTTATTATATTTAAATTAATTATTTATAATTAAATTCTGCTGGCGCAGAACTGTTTATGTTGTGTAATTCATTTTAAACGTAACTGAAATCAATTTTTTCATTCGGATTTTTAAAACTGAAGAAAATTAGTTGAATGTCACTAAAATATTTACAATAAATAATTTTTGGCTCCGGTTCTTTTTAGCGACATCAACATCTGACAACATTGTATTTTCTACATTGTTTTTAATTTAATTCACGAATAAATAGGATCACAGCCCACAATGCAACTTGATCAATAAAGAGAAAATTATACGATATTAGAATTGGATTTACAAAAAAATGCGAATTGGATGAAACACAAAGTAGAAAATGCAACGTTGTCAAATACTGATACCGCCAAAAGGGACATGAGCCTAATTTTTGAATGCCTTGAATAACTTGATATCAATTTTGAATATCTGCAACCTTTTAAATTCAATGATCATATTACTTTTATACTATTTTTTTAGATGATTCCACCAAATTATTAATTCTCTGGAAAACAAATTTTTTTTATATAATACATAAAGAACACCAAAAAAAAATAATTATGAATCAACAGAAATAAAGTCTTTATTTTAGAATATTGATAAAACGACAAATAACAAAACCCAGCATTTGTACTTAAATCAGTCAATTTTCGACTTAATTAAAAGATTTATTTTCATTTTATAAATCACAAATTATCAAAATTTTGTAGCAATTAAATTTTGTATTAGTTTCCATATATGTACATTAAAATTGGAGAAAGGAAGTATTTGTCTAATCATCTCGCGTATTTATATCAAAATCTAATTCTAGATCAATAATGTTCATTTCTGTTAAAGTATTTATGATTGTATATCGACTAAAAATCATGTAAAGCTTTCGAAACCAGACTAGTTGAGAAGAATGTTGGCACATAGCGTCAACGACACGGGTTCTCTCAGACCACGAAAGAATAATTCTAAAAAAAATCATTAGTAAATTAATCTAAGTTCAATTAATAAAAGTACATATTCTTACCGATATGAAGATAGGACATAACTAAGAGGGATGTCTAGAAGCAACCAATACTTTCTTAATAAATTGGTTGAATCTAAAGTATAAACTGTGCAATCTAAAATCATTTAATATTAGTAAAATAATAAAATTAAGATAATTTGATAATTTTTGCTTACAATCAGGTAATCGTTTATCTAAATACAAGTAAGCTAAAGCGTAAAAAATGCTGCTATGATTGGGATGAGAACTAACTCCTTGCTCGTCAAAAGTAATTATAGTATCAATAGAAAGACTCTCAATGTGTTTTATTATGATACGAGCTACAGTGCTTTCACGCCATCGTACAGGGCCATCCTGCATATGCGGATTGTTTAAAATAGTTACATTTTCTGGTAATATACCCAACTTTGAAGAGGCTTTCCACAATTCACTTTTCCTTATATTGCCCAAACCATCGTGATTACCTACAATAAGATATGTTATACATTATTATTTTTAAAAACTTAATTATTTTACTGTCGATCATTACTTATTACTCAAAATAAATACTATTTTTAGTGTCTACTGAAAGTTTCTGTATGTATAACAAGTGTATAATAAATTTGTAGAAATAAATCATTTGTAAGCCTATTGGTGACCGAGTGGTCAAGATGGCAACTCAAAAACTAGTAGGTGTTGAGTTCGAGCAAATTTTCGATATTTCTCGATTGCAGATTTTAATTAACCCTAGAGTCGCTAAAGACCTTAGCAGTTATATAGCGATGGTAAATAAAAATTAAAAAATCATTTGTTTCATTATTTCACAAAATTTTACGAACCCATAATTGGAAAAGTATAGAATATTACGAGAGCAATAATAGCAGGAATTGGGACTGGAATAGTAAATCAATCAAATTATTTCCAAAGCTGCAAAATTCCATCAACTAGCTGTTGAATTCTACAAGCGAAACTTGAACGTTTCAAATGTTAAGAGATGAAGTAATCAGCAACTAGCTGAAGAAACGTTGCAAATTTGGAAATAGATTAATAGTCCTTCGAAATCAAATGAGTATCAAGAACTACTAACAATACTGTATTGCATAACTATGAAAGAAAAGAATTAACAAAAATGTAGTAAAATATAAGGATATTGAAGTAAATATAGATAAATATATCGTCGGTCTAAACCGTTAACCTGTTAAGTCCATTTTTAATGATTGTTTTTTTGATCCATTACAAATTAATCCATATTAAACTTTTTGCTCACTATTAAACAAAAACATACACGATTCAAGAACGGTATGACCAATAAAAAACATTCCCTTACTTTCAAAATTATAAATCATCCTTATAATTGGTCTAAAATATTTTTATTCTGATGACCACTAAATTGGTAAAATCTAGTTACACAAATACTACAAAATTGATAAAAAAAATCAAGTTTTTGAAAATATTTTTTATAAATTTTTTTCTACCTAATTTCGGAATTTTGTGAGAATCACCCGTCTACATAATCGGGAGGAATATCGTTGAATTGATTAATGGTAAATATAAAGTTTCTTAATTTTTTTTTGATTTAAACTATTAGTTGGTGGGATAATATAGTGTTTCTAAGATGGAAAAATCGTATTTTTGAAATCGATAGTCAAAGATTGGTCGGATTAATACACGCGATTGATTATATCGTTTATAAGAATAATATTAATCAATTTTTTTGTAGGAAACCACTGACGACGTATTAATCTAAGCGCAAAAGTAGTCGCCTATATGAACTAAAATAAATCCGACAGCAAAGATATGAGAATAAATAATGTTACGACAGGTTTAGCTCGAAAAAATGGAAGGTACAATGTAAAGTGCTCCATTGTATTTTGAGGATAACTGATGAATTGTTGATTTGTGATGTCATTTGCCATAAGGAAGCATGTTATTGTTCTATGATAATTTTTTGTTATCGATTTTTATGAAAAATAATATAGCAGTTTAAACCTATAGGAATATAATTTAGGTACTTATATAATTATGTAATCAATAATTCAAAATCATTACCAATAGGAAATCAATTGGTCTGTTGCTAAGTACCTTTAGATAAACATAGTAGAAAAACTTGGCATGTTTTCTTTTGAGCAAGTTTCAGAATGCTTGGTCCAAAGAACATGCACTCATCATCTGGGTGAGCTGTGATGAAAAGGACACGACGAGGTTCGCGTTGCAATGAGACCAAATGGAACCACCGAATCGTCGCTATGTACAATACTACACATAGTATTAGGTAGAGGAACAATGATAGTAGTAAATGCTCCACGGCTTCTCGGAAATAATTTTCAAGTTTATTTGAAAGAAACGTTAACTGGTCTCGAAGTGTACTGTTAATTGTATCATTATTTGCTAGCACATTTTCGATTGTTATATTCATCTCATATTTCTTGTGACACTACTTGTATTCTACGTCGTAAATTTTTTTCGCACCAATTCTCGATTTGCTTGTGAATATTTTTATCACAAAATGTGCATACGTGCCAATGTCTGAAAATTATTGAATTTTAATAAAATGATAATAATAATTGTTCCAATTTTAACCAACTTTTACGCTTCTTATTTTGGTAGTTGACAAGTGTAAATTAAATTATTATGATTGATATTTAATTAAACTACAATTGATAGGTTGAATTATGAAATAATTGAAAAATATTTATATGATTTCTATATACATTGTACGCATTGCATAGGTAATTTCTTCACCGTTAACAATCCATAGTGCTATTATACTATGCTTTAAATTTCATACAAAATTTATTTCCAAAGAAGTAATATTCGACATAAAAAACTAAAGATTTAAAAATATTTTTCAAATTTCCTTCTGATCTAATTATAAATTTGGATAACACAGAATTTAATGCACATGCGCCTATGTATTATATCACGAAAAATTTGCTTTCAAATAATTAATTTAAAGACTAAATGCACATGAATTAATAAAATACCTGCTATTTAATGATGAAGCGAAAGATTAAATAAAAAAATATTGATATATTTTGGTTTACTTAATACTGACACCACTGTTACTGATCGATATAATCAGATATAATGACATTTACACCATTTACACAAGGACATTTATATGGAAAAAATATGATTCGTTACGTTCGTTACAGATATCCCATTGCATGTTAAAAAAATCAGAAATCGAGCAGAAAATCATTTATTCTATATATTTCAGTTGTAGCGCTTTAGTACAACTCATTGGAAGTCAATGAACATGATTTGATTGGTTGGAAGAGATTCTACCGTTTTACTTGTTCGAAATTTAAAATTTCATTCAAAAAAACTATCTCCTATATCCTTTTCATGCTCTTGAAAATTTACCATTTTGTAACTTTGAAATGATATTGCAGGTGACCTTTTGTATAAAATTTTTTTTTTCATAATAACTCACGGGCATTGTTCTATAATCCGTTGATAAAAATGCTCTTATTAGGAAAAGTCACATTCTCGAAAACGATCAATTTAAGAGCAAATTTTGGACATGCATTTTCACCTCCTTAACCTCCCGTTTTGATTTCGCAAGGATCGTGCCAACAAATGCAATTTGTTTTTATGCAATACTGTTATAGATTATTCAGTATATAATATTCTACTCAATTTCAACGAAAAAACACATCCCTTATTCCTTTTTATTCTCCTGAAAATTGTCCTTTTTGAAATTTTAAAACGACATTGCGGGTGTCCTTTTGCACACAGGACAAAGAAACTTTCATATCACCACTCACGTGAGAGCATTGTTCTAAAATCCGTTGATAAAACTAAGAGATAAAACAAAGACTATATAATATGTCTGTCTCATGATTTTTTTACCGTTCAATTGATATTACAGTTGCATATGCGTCATTTTGAAGTGGTAACGAAAAAGCATTTAATGGCGTTTTAATGTTTAAAAATCCATTAAAAGTTGTTTAAGATTTTTAAGAGTATTTAAATTATTTTTAAATGTAATGATTTTAAAATTCCTTTTTTTAACCGGGCCATAATTCACAACTTTTAATTTTAACAATTTTTTATTATAATTATTTTTATAAACTTACAAAAAAAAACTAATAAGTTTTAATTATTGTTTACTTCATCATATCAGATATTTTAAATTGAAAAATTGTAGAAAAAAATGTGAATTATTTTTTAATTATAATTAAGATAATATGAAAATTTATTGACTTTCAAAATCTAAATCTAATTCGGTTTAATTCTTCAACTAAAGACAAACAATAATTTAATTTTTTCAATATTTTATTAATAATTTTTTAACAATCAATTAAAAAAGTGGGATAATTATATCACGGAAAAGGTTTGCTTCGGGGAAATCTATGTGAGTTCTAGGATTACTTTCTTTGGGTAAACTGGGAAGATTAGATCTAAGAAAATGAAATACATTATATAATTTAAGTTAGTAACAATATTATAAAATATAATACATTTATAACAATTTTCTGTAAAAATATATACCGATGTAATATATGTATAACCGACTTACGTAAGGTATCTATCTGCGTAATGAAGAGTTTCAAATCCAACTTCAACCATGATAAGTATAATAATCATCCATTCAAGGCGAATATGATGTTTATCACTCAAATGAGAAGACAGCAATTCAATTAACTCAACACAATGATTAATTTTTTCATTCATTACCTAAAATTAAAAAAAAATAAAAACTATCCTTTTTGTTTTTCGGGACTCTTTCGGTAGTCTGGAAAATTCGAAGTTATGTGTTAGGTTCTTACTTTAGTCCGTCGAGGAATATTAAAGTATGTACAAGTTTGCGAATATAAAAGCTCCAATTGTTCCCTATCCCAGTAGAAATCGGGCGTATCTAACAAATCAGAGCTTAGATTGATTAAATGGCGTAAGTTAAATAATTCCCCGTGTTTTCGTAGAACTTCTTCTCTGGTCATTTTTATTTTTCTTCCTTGTTTCAAATCTTCTGTAACAAATTCGATTGAATCCACATATCTTTCCAATGATGCTTCCCAAATTCCTAATTTTACTGACAAAGCCATTGCATTTGAAAAAGTGTATTTTTCGTAAGATGAAGAATTCGGCGATAGGATGAAATCACTATTTTGGATTCCAACTTTTCTGTAAACAAAATAAATGAGAAATGGTTCCTTTTATGTTTAAGGGGAGTAATTACTCTTTATCATCGTATTTATAATCCATAACTTCTGCTTCTTGATTTACCAGCGTTTCTGCATAATGGTCGGATTCAAAATTTTTTAAGAAAGTCAAAATATTTGAACTTTCCAAGTCATTGACATTCCACAACACAACGCTACCCTCTCGAAAAAAATATATTTCTCGTGGTTCGGTTTCAACTTGATATTTGGCAACAGCATGAACCACGTCTGGTATTTGTTCGCTACTTCCAGAAAATATTTTCGGTTCATATAATCCTTGTTTTACCAAACCTTCGATTAGCTTCTCCAGATTGTATTCTTCAGCGGTTGAATACGCAATTACGGAAAATACCCCAGGAGGCTTTTGCTCAATTTCTTCTGGAGATGTGCGTTTTTTTCTAATGGGACGTTTTTTCATTTGTAGTGCGGAAATATTTTCGTGGATGCCTTTCATTGTTGAAAATGGTGATACCATGTTCTTTTTTATTTTAGTGAATGATGAAACCACATTTTGGGGTTTGGAAATTGTTTTGAATGGTACTTTTGTATTTGTTGATTGAAATTTAATGTTTATAAGACAAATGTTATATGGGGCAACAATTGGCTTATGTAATAATTTACCAAAAATCGCAATTTTGCCGGTTGAAAATATCGTTTTGAACATAATGAGTTTTTGTAATTATAACTGTAACTAAACACTAAGAATAATATTACAATGGATAAAATTCACTTTAAATTGAAGTTAGATTATGTAAATTTTCAAACAAATATTTGCAATAAGTAGGTATTTTATTAAACTTAATCAACATTACTTTTGGTTTTATTACAATTTGAGGTTAGTAATTGTCTGACGCAATTTCACGTTATTTTGACAGAAAATATACAGATTGGTCCCATAGACACATATTCGAATTATATAGGCTGTCCTATTTTCAATACTCTTTATGCTCTTTATCCACTTTACTTATTTTGCTCATTATCTGTAACATCTGCAATTATACCAATGGCTAAAATCTCTTTGAGGTCGGTCAATATCTGACCACGTTACATTTACTACTTTGTTTTTAATTTAATTCGCAAATAAATCGGCTCGTAAAAAAATTGGCTCAGGTCCTTTTTAGATCGGTCAATATCTGGCAACGTTGCATTTGTTTTGGTTTTTATTCTATTCGCGATTTTTTGTTAATTCAATACTAATATGGTATAATTTTCTCTTCTGTTGCTAAATTTTCAATGTGCTCCGATTTATTCGGGAATTAAATTAAAAACAAAATAGAAAATGCAACGTTATCAGATATTGACCGACCTAAAAGTGACATGCGCCGAAAATTTAGCCAAAAAAAATATACCATATGAGAACTGAAAGTTATTAGCAATATTAATGAAAAATTCGCGAGTAGAATAAAAAATAAAGTTGAAAATGCAACGTTGTCTAATATTGACCGACCTAAAAGGGACTTGAGCCATACCAATAATATAAATGAGCCGCTTAAAGTCAAAGTGGTATAAGTCTTATTATTGCAATTCGGATATGTACTAACTTTAATCCAAAAAATACCACGTACGAGATGTTTTGGGTCAGTTATCTATCGCCATAACAATGAAGCTTTAATTTACTTCACTTTTCCAATAAACAGTTGTTACTACCCAAGGAATCGTTCCAGCTAATAAAAACGGTAAATTCAAATTACAAATTGTGACTTACATCCGTTACACTACTTTGACTTTAAAGGACTCATATATCAATTAATTAATTTGGTCGTTAAATTATTATAATATATCTCATGTATTAAACGTAAGCTTTTATATTAGCACAACTTCCAAGGTTCAATTAGGTTACAAGTTCGCAACATACTATAGCCCAGCTAGCCCTATAAACAATATGATCTCTTAAAGAGTTCTTGAGGAAGTCTTGTATAAGATACATGGAATGTTTTACGAAACAATGTGTTCAAGACGTCCTGAGAACATTGGATGTTTTTCAAAATTGAAAAACAGTTTTTTCTTGAAACTTAAGTCTTGTACTATAGCTTGAAATCTATGGAACTTTATGATATCTCAAAAGACGTCAAAACTATTGATCTTGTAAAGCTTTCAGTGCTTTTTTCTTAATCTGAATGAATATAGTATAGGCAATAAGTTATACATATGTGTATGTTGACATTAGTTGACTATAGTCCATAGATTAGAAACCTTTATTGCTTTTATTGTTTAGGGGGTGGTTAAAAGTGAACCTCATATTTATTACTAGTAGAATTGCAAAAAGGGAACTGTATGTTTATGTCAATTTATGAAATCGAGTGTATACTTTCTCGTAAAATGATGTAGCAGGATTCCTTCATTTTCACACTTACAATGATAATGGTGATACTTTTTGGGTATACACGGAAAGCACAGGTGATTTGGGACCTAAAAAGTATTATGAAAATCTAAATTTTGAGTATAATCTGAGTAAAATTATTTTTTAATTCTGTGTTAAATCGTAGGCCTGCAGAAATTAACCAACGCCACTTTCTAATAAAGGGTTGCTCCAAATCGACTACCGAAAAAGTTATCTGAGTTATTATATATTTGCAAATCGATAATTTCCATATTTTTCGCTAATTATTGTTTTTAAATGGTTTAAAAATAGTTTCAATTGAAATATTGTAGTCAGCAAAGTTCCCCTAGGGTTGCAGAGTTCACTAGGTATAAATACCTGTTTGAATTACATTTACCCTGAAAATTTTCCTAATTTTTTTTATTGATTTATTTTCTAAGCTGAAATATTGAAATAAAAACGCAACAATGCTTATATTGGTGATTACTTTATTTTACACAAATATCATTATAAAAGTATTAAATGTTGTAATAGTATACAAATGAGATATAAAATATTATATAAAAGTACTGTTGTTACAATGTTTAGCTTCCTAATTTAAATATGATCGCCAAAATTGAATTTCAAAATTAAAAAGCTCAAACAACATATCCTTTTTTACTTCATACATATTATGTAGAGATAAACGATTATTAGCGTAATTATATGCAACTTAAATTATAATTGACATTCAAAGCATTTTTATTACATCTTTATTTATAATATTATATCATCACATTATAGTTGATTTAGTCCAATCCAACATTCCATACATTTTTTTCTAAATATCATTCATCACTTTTTTAAAGAAGTAAAAAAATAGCCCATATTTTAAAATGGCATATTATTAAGTTTTTCATAAAATCTTTCATTTGATAAATAATGTTAAAGGATGGAAGTCACAGAATATTATTTCGATTATATAACTTTTATCCTATGGATCACAATTTTTGTATAATAAAATTTTGAATAAAACTCGAATAGTAAAGAAATTTACCACCACTCATTAAAAGATGAAGAACAGCAAAAAATTGTATTTTTACGGGAAAGATTTTATTGAATTATAAATCGCAATTCCAATTATTTGCACAACTAAATTATTTGCAATCCCAAACACTGTACATCAATTTTAGAACAGAAAAAATGCTTTATTTGTTATTAATACTAAGCAGTCTTTGGAAATGTTGGGCAGCAATAATAGAGCTATAATAGATCTTGGGAGTATTCTTGCCATTTCAATGTCTGGTGGTAAATTTAATCATTTTTAAATTTAAGTTTAGCACACATCTTTTATTGTTTTCTTCAGTCGATCAAATCCTTCGGAAAATCACATGCAAATTTATTGATTAATTCAAGACATTTTACTGAATTCTTAAAATTTTATCTGTTATTAATCCATTAAGTATTTATAACTGATAAAGTATTTAAATTCATTTTTATAATATTGATAAATCCAGGAATATAATATTAATATAATATATGTATATTTTAGGGTATTTTTATGATTAAAAAATTATTATTCTTATATGATAAAATATGTTATGATTTTTTCCTTGAATCAATTAATAAGAGAAAAAAATAATCGCTGTAGGAATTATAACGAATGGAGCATATTTTTTATGTTAAAGAAATTTGGAATGTGTTTAAATTTATGTGAAATTGCCTATAAAAACCAATTTCGATTGGAAATAAAAAAAGTAATTATGAAATGATGTATTAATAAAGTTTTATGAGACTGGAAAACGTTATATAGGGAAAAAAGGAGAAAACTTTGCTTTGAGCGTTTAAAAAATATTATAATCTTTACGCGGCGCAAGTCTTCTCTTGAGCAATTGCTTCTTTCGTTGGCAATGGATTCTTCTCGCAAGTTTCGGTGGGTTTTAACTTGCTAGTGTCGAAATTCTCAATTCCCGAGATAAAGTTCAATTGGTCCTTTTCTTGCTCAATTGCTGTAAAATTATAATTAAATTATTGAAAATTGAAATATTACTCTACAATAATAATCTAAGTTGTAAGTACATATATGCAAAAGCCAACTGCAGTACAAATAGCATTATGTTTACCTTGAGGATCAGGAAGGACAATTTTCTCTTGGGTTGTGGCGTGCTTCATGGTTGATTTGTCGAAGTGTTCGACTCCATTTATGAGATTTTGGTGGACTCGTTCAGCTTGCACAGCTAAAATTTTCATGCGACATACCAATTTATTAAACATGCAATATGTAAATTATGCGATTTAGTTAACATAAGAGGTGTTAATAAAAATTCAGACGACAAATTTATTGAGCCAATCAAAAATTTTATTAAGACAGCCCTATGTTAAGAACCACTTTAAAAATGTCTGCATTCTTTCAAGTACTTAAAACCTCGCCAATATAAAAAAAATATATGAGGTATGTCAGATATATCAGAAAAATATATCAGAAGCCAAAAATAGACCATATGCATATTTTTTTTCAATTTTTTTAATCGATAAAAACTTTATTAAAGCGAGGCAAAACTAATTTTAAGTTCTAAAAAATTTATATTTTGACAGAAAAAAAATATTTGTTATTAATGAGCAAATGCTAGTTCGAAAACAATAGGTGCGTTTATGGGGGTTTCTGTGACGTCACAGTCCATTTATTGAAACCGGGATATAAATAGAACATTGGGCGGTTATCATAGAAACAATAATAATTTAAACAATTTTTTACATTTTTCGTCACGGAAAATCATTTTTCTACCCTAAAAAAGTATTCCTATTGTTTGTCTATGAAATAAAGGTTAATTATGTTTAGTGTATGTAAAGACTAAGCTTTTCATTTATCATTTCTCCTTCGGTTATTTCTAGGTGCTGGTCGTTATATAAAGAATGACATCATTTAGCGAGACCTTAACGTCGATGATGTTATCCAATTCATTAAGGACCTTACATCTCGGTATATACAAAGAGTGGAAGAACACCTACACAATTTGGCCCTAGAAACACTATGAATGGCCTATGAATTTTAACGATCATAATGTTATATAGTTTTAAATTTTATATTTTATCTTTTTTTTTTGTATAAGTTATATTTCATTGATAAGATTTCTGCCACAATTATTCCTTCGTGACGATGGTCAGAGGAAGGCGTTTTGTTATTTTTTAAAGTTGGACTAAAGTAGGCTAGGAACCATGCGGGTTCAATTCCTATAAAATAAAATAAAAAGTTACAAAAATACAAGTAAGAAGAACTGTTTTCCAAACGATCCAAATATAATTGCAATTTGAAGCAAGATCCAGGAAAATAATTTTCTAAAGCTTTAAAATAAATGACTTAGCTGGAAAATGAGGAAAATTTTAGTATTTTTTTTCATAAATATGATGTCACTGTATATGGATTTATAGTAAGTTATAACGAAAACATTACTTTCACAAGGAAGAAAATTATGTCTGAAATTTGAAGAAAAGTAAATTAAATAATTTTCCGATAGTTCAAAAATTTTTACTATAGCGTAAAGTGTAAAAAAGCCATAAGACGATAACAATGAAAAATCGGCTTTAGAAAGGTATTTGAACCATTTTTGGACGGTATGCTGGTACTAAAGCGATACGTTCATACTCCAAATTTCAGCTTTATCTGATTCTTATTTGCGAATAAATCGAAGAAAAAAATGATAAATCCGAAAAATATTTTTTTTTCTCAACAATGAGTGAACCAATCTGAATAAAATTTTGATATATTATGAAAGTAAATAAAGGCTATACTCAGAAAAAATAACAGCCTTAAATTTTTGTTATAACTATTTGAAACTATTTTCGTTATACAGTTAAATTAACATAATTTTTCCATAAAAGAAATACGAAGTGTAATAAAACCTGGCCCAATAAATTTCAAATATTGTAAATAGTTTCAACTAAAAACATTTAGTTTGAACGTTGTAAGCAATCTTATTAATTGTGTTCAAATACAATTTTCGTAGAAAAACATTCGTAGGATTTTGAAGTTTTCTGTACGGTGACGTCATTTTAATGCTGGGCCAATAGGAGCTCGTTTTGGACATTTTGAATTTAACGATATTTTTTGAAATTTTAAATGAGTATCTCTTAAACTTTATCAAGTAAAGTTAAAAATTATCAGCTACGTTATGTATGGGTATTACTTTATAGCATTTTTAAAACATTTTAAATTATTTTTAGAATATGTGCATAAGGTCTATTGAACTTAAATGATTGAAGTATTATATTTATTGGTTTGTTGTACACAGACTTAATCAAATATTGGTTTAGTACAAATTTAAACAGGTATAATATTTAATTTAAAAAAGTTCGTCGATTCTTTTTCGTTATTTAAGTGCAGTATATTAGATGTTATTTAATTTTTATAAACACCTTTTATTCAAATTTGTCTTTCAGAACAATAGTTACACTAGAATTGTTCATGCATTTACACAACGATTCACATTAATTGCGTTTTGAAGCTAACAATTGACATATTTTCGAAACTTACCATCTTTATCTGGAAGAGGATTTTTTTCATTTGTCTCAGTATGTTTTAATTTTGCGGGGTCGAATTTTTCAATTCCCGCGATTAAAGTTTGTTGGGTTTTTTCCGCAGCGACATCTAAATTGATAAATTGATTGATAAATAATTCATAGAAAATATAATGTACACGGCGTTTGATGTAATACCTTCAGCAGATGGAAGAACATTTTTTTCTTGGGTATCCGCTTTCTTCATGCAGGTGGTATTGAAATGTTCTAAGGCGTCTTTCAAGTCGCCAGCGACTTTGGGTAAATCTTTCAACGAGGGTGAATCAGACATTCTGCAAAAAAAAATCAAATAAGTATATTTTTTATCGAATTCCATCACACAATTGAAATATAAAATATTATGATTTTATTAAACATATGCAAAATTTCGCAACAAAGCTGTTCAAGCCATATCCGTTTTTTCTTAAAAAATAATGATGCCATTAAAACGGAAATGTGCCAAGAATTATTCTTCCATGATAATAAAATTCGCTAGCCACATGTTGGATCGAATTTAAATTGGCTAAGTTCGTTAACATTTAAACGGCTTGAATTGAAAAAGAGCAGACATTTACTTTGGTCTATGCACGAAAATTACAATCTCAATGCAGATTAGAGTAAGAGAATTAATTATGTATTTATATAAATACTCGTAATTAAAATAGCTAAGATTACAATAAAATTTTAATTACGAAACGCTCGTTTCAATTTGAAAAATAAAAAGTAAATTTACGTCAACCATTGATACGACTTTAGAATATTGGGGCCGTTAATTTTGAAAGTGAACTAAGTCCATTGCAAGGATGGTCCATGCAATAACATTTGTATGTGTAATTAGGCGTAATTATGTACATTTTAAAAGTATTGAATTATTTCCCAAATTATTAAAATAATATTAGTCTTTGGGAAAGCAGTAATAAATTCTTTGATAGCGAAACTTATGTTTTTATAATTGAAAAAAGAATAGTATAGGAACCATTCTTGAAATGGACTTAGGTCACTTTTAAAATAAATGGCTCAATTAAGAAAATTTAAACTATTACTGGGTTTACACTGGGTAAACAGCATAACAACGGTTAGCGAATCTAGAATTCTTTTTTTCTTGATAAAATTCCTAACTCTAACTAATATATTTCAAAAATGTAAGAAATCAATATTTAATTTGATAACAATGGAAAAAAATTAAAATTGATTCATACTTAGTAAATATTTTGACTATAGTTTACAACAAAAATTGTATGTTTAAACTGTGGAGTAATGTTATAATTATTAACACTGGAATTTTTTTGCTACTTTTTGTGATGAAATTATGCATAAGAAATGAAGCCAAATGTAAAATGACACTCCTTTTAATTTTTTGTTGATCCTTTTTGGTCATATGATTCATTGATTTTAATCAAATGTAGCCTTAGTTGCCTTAATAAAGTCTACTACCAATTAAATGGAGTTCTTAAAAGATTGCCTAAAATTCACGATCAAGTTTGGTAACTTTTGAAGAAGTTCATACTTTTAGTACTTTATATTTGAAGTGGATTTTGGGGTCTTTAGGTTCTTACTTGTCTTTGTTTTATTATAATTTTGTAACTTAGAATACCTACCAAGAAAATAAAATAATGAAAACAGATATATTAGAATTTAGGCTCCAATAAATATGCAACCGCAAATGCGGGTTGCCTACATTGCTTATTTTCCATCATAAACTTTTGTTCTAGACATTAATTTTTTTTAAATGCTGATAGAATTTTTGATGAGAAGAAAGGTATATATTAGTGACGTCAAAATTAGACAACGTTGCATTTACCACTTTAATTCACGATTTTTTTGTTAATTCCATTCCAATATCGTATTGTTTTCTCTTCTGTTGCTAAATTTAAGTTAAATTAATAACACAGTGGTAATTGAACGTTGTCAGATTTAGACATCGCTAAAATATACATGAATCATAAAAGAATGTTCATTTTTACTTGAAATTCCGAAGTTCCGAATAGTTTGCTAAAAAATATACACGGATTTACAGTACACGGTATAACGATATATAAAACCTATATAAAATACCTATATAAAACCTATATAAAAACCTAAACCACAAAATGTTATTGCTGTCGTAAAATATGGAATTTAGGCGAGGTAATGATATCATTAATGATATTAAATTAATCATTATTTAATGAATTTATTTCATTCAAAATAAATTGTATGACGATAGTAAGTATATAATAGATAAACAAAATAAAATTCTTACATTGGAACAAATAAAATTTAGCTCATGTTCCTTTTATGATCGTCAAATCTGACAACGTTGCATTTTCTACTTTGTTTTTAATTTAACTCGCGAATAAATCGACTCATAATGAAAATTTAGAAACAAAAGAAAAAAAACTATACCATATTAGAATTGAAAATTAACAAAATCAAAAAAAAATAGCGAATAGAATAAAAAACAAAGTAGAAAATGCAACATTGCCAGATTTGACGGTTCTAAAAGGAACATGAGCTAAAAATTTAATTGGAAATTTCACCCCTTTAGGTTTCGGATAAGTGATGTTGGTTAATGTTTGATACAATAACTTCAAAATTGGAGCTATTTGATGTAAGTGCAATTTAAATACAATCTTTAACGTTTAATCGATTTCTATTCTTCGTTTTTATGTATGATCAGATTAGATTTCCTTAATAATAGAAAATTTCTTTATTCCCCTGAAAAAATTCATTTTTACCCCATATGGGGTAATTTACCTCGATTTCCCCGAGCACTGATCTAACATTTGGACGCATTTTTGGATGGTTCAGTGACATTGTTCATCAACAAATTATTACAAGAGAAGTTAAAATAAATCAAAAGGATAAAAATATACAGTATTTTACTTAATTTTCAAGAAATATAGTTTCTTTATGCCAAAATGTCAATGTTATTTATTATAGAAAATTAATATGAATTATATACGTTATTCGGTTTTGTATATTTTAATTCGTTGGGGTCAATAGATCTTGGCTCATTCCTTATTTGAAAATCCAAATATGCAATTCTTATTTTTCATATCAAGGCATAATTGTACCAGCAAAGTGACCAAGGTATCTCTATTATTTTGTTTAGTTACACTTCGTTTAATGTTATTCTCCAGATAAACTTAAGAGAATTATTATATTTTATTATCATTGTTTTATTTTCATATTTAAGTTCTTCAAATTTACAGACAATAGTTTTACTAGTAATTTACAAGTAATCTAGCGCAAAAATCGGAACATTTCTAGAGCAAACAATTTTTTTCACTTTGTCAACTCGAAAAAATTTCTTTAAAAATTAAAAAGCGTAAAAGAAAGCGCAAAAACATGTTAATTACATTACCTGTAATCTGATTTTGATTTTGGTCAATTCTTACTCCAATTTTTTCAAGTTGATTGGAAATTAAGATTTAAAAGTAAAAAATATTTTTCTTCAATGAATATTTGGTAATAACTAACTTAAGATAAGCATTTAAAATTTTATAGCTTATTTCATTTTTATATAAATATATATTTTATATATAAATCACAAGTCAAATATTTGTTTCACAAAATTTTTGACATTTATTATTATGGTCAATTTGATTGAATTTGATTATGGTCATGTTTTAGTATACTGATTGATACTGATCAACATAGATGGTTAATTGTTATTGGCTAACTCAATTACAATTGAATCTTGAAAATTTGAAAATCCGATATATCTAAATCATGGAACTAAATAAATCAGCTAGCATCGTCTGCTGAGTATCAAAAAGGTCAAATTATAGAGAATAGAAACGAAAAACACAACCAAAACATTAGTATTGATTTAAATACAATCATAAGTTTTAACCAGGACCATCTTATGAATTGTAAGGACTCTAAGCCATACTTATGTAACGGGCCTCTTTTCAGAAGGCATTTAGTGAACTTATAAAATATATATTGCCATATAAGCGATTGTATTGGTTTTGCGATTTAATTTTACTATATTTACATTTTAATTGCAGTTCTAAAATGCCGGATGGGGGCAATAAATTATGCCTAAATAAAATCAGTGCAAGATACTTAAAATTTTGTTATTTTTGGTTTGTAAAATCAGTAATTTTACAAAAAAATAATAATATCGCTAACCAGGCCTCTTTTTCAAGTGGTCCCTAGGTCATGGCTTCTTTGGGCTCGGCCATAAAAGGCCTTAGCTACTAAAGCTTATCCGTTTCGAGTCTAGGAGGCTTATTCAGTGCTTCTCATTGTGGCAATAATCTGCATTAAACGAAGTATTCTAATTATAATTTTACTAAGAAAATTACTAAAAAAATAATTCAAAATAATATTAGAAACGAGAATTGTTATTTAATTGAAGTAGACAAAGATTGGTTCGATAAGGATTAGATTTATTGAACTATAACTATTAATATGACTACACCAAGTATTGCTCGTAAACAAGGGCCCTGTGTAAACCATTCGGGTCGGTAAGGTAGTTGATTTTTTATTAAGAATCAGCATTGATAATACAGAGCATTGTTTCGTATATATCAATAGACCGTGCATGTGATATGAAATAAAAATAAGAAAAATCTAATGTGGCGTATGAAGTTCCATCTATGTAGGCACAGTTTTTGTGGTAACTAAAAATAGCAGCTGGCGATTAAGTGCCGATAAGCGCTAGCCTACACAAATAAGCGCTTGAAGTTTACTTCTTTCATTTGCTTCAGTTGCCCACATCAAAGAAGAGAGACTTATACGTATAAATCTCTACTCCAATACAGGCGCTGTGGTATTTTGTTTAGTTCAGTCTAAATTTGTGCTTACGTAGATGTCGCTATCAGTTGCTTCTAGTGTGACTTATCATTTACTCTACAGTGCGCTATCCATTTATACAGATCATTGGAGATCAATAACTCAATACAGGTTTGGAAGGGGTCACAGTGCTATTGCACTTCAGTAGCACCGTTACTTAGGATTGAATTGGGGAAGATGCAATAATATAAGTATTCGAAAAGGTTAAATCAATGATTTTTTTTACCTTCACTTATCGTACTCAAACATACGATGGAGAATTTCCGAATACCGGTAGGTATTTTACATTATTTTTCCAGTCTTTTTCTTAGAAGAATAATAACGAAGTACTTCGTTTAATGCAGATTATTGCAATTTTAAATTGGATAGAAAAAATAAAAATTCTTGTGGTCGCCGTT
This sequence comes from Sisyra terminalis, assembly GCA_958496175.1. Taxonomy (NCBI): domain Eukaryota; kingdom Metazoa; phylum Arthropoda; class Insecta; order Neuroptera; family Sisyridae; genus Sisyra; species Sisyra terminalis. The sequence continues at coordinate 33,537,226 of OY292277.1, read as the reverse complement.
TACTTTGCTATGTCAACCATAAAACCCTCTGCGTGCCAATTGTTGCCGACTATTTATGGGCGTTTGGGCAAAAGAACTGCAGTCATATTTTTATTATAGATATAAGTTTCTTATCTTAATCAAAAATACTGTGTTTTTCATTGATGCAGACAATATACGTTTCAAATGAAACCTTTTTTGATATCAGAAGAATAATTTGAAAAATATATCGATTGTACCAGTGAAGAAAACAGCATTTTTTGATCAAGAAACTGATATTCGTAAAAATGTGGCTAAAGCCGCTTTGACCAAAAATCGATGTATAGTCCAAAAAGCGTCAAATTAATGAAGATAAGATCTGCTAGAAACAATCGAAATTTATTTTTCGCTAAATCAAATTCGCAAATTTCCGAGTAATAAGTACTGGCTACTTTAAAATTAAATCTAACCAGTTATGATCACCGACAAGATTCTCAATTGATTTTTTTTTTTTTTGGATAAGACTACAACTGAATACTAATAAATTCAATATCTGGTTTTAGTTTTGAACGATGGGATTTTTGTTGCTTACAAATAATTAATCGCAAGTGTTTAAACAGTGAGAACGGAACAATATATATCAGTAGTTGAAAGTGGTTTTAAATTTGAAACGTTTCTTTATGCAAATAGAACTATGCATATGTTGTTTGCATTAATTTGACTTCTTTCTTTGGAAATTGAAATAATTTCAAAAACGTGTGGCGGCTTTCAGAGTAGACATACGTCATGGCACCAATAATAAAAATTTGTAACAAGTACCTATATATAAGAAAACGACAGCTGCCTTAGTCTGGCCAAAGAGAATGAAATGACTAAAGCGGTATTGAAGATTTCCATTTATAGACATAAAATGTCTAATCATATTAATAATAAAGCAATATTTCACGTATAAAATACTCGCTCGTACTAAAAATGGGGACATCATTGGCATACTTTCCAACGTATACACATTTTTTTTCTAGAATATCAAAAAAAAAATACGTTTCAATCATTTATCGGAAGCCTTCGAATACTTGATAATTTACATATCCATTTTATCAATTCATTTACTTCACTTACTCATATCAAGATCGAGAATGAGCATTTATTTGAATTTCTAACGCTAATTTTATGTCTTTCATGTCCTTTTAAAGTATTCTTTACTATTGGATGTTCATTGAAACCTTGATAAAAAAAGAATTATTTAAATTTTTCTCATTACCGATAAGATTTATATAGAACTTATTTTAAGACCAGACAATACTCACGACTTCATCAGCACAACATAAAAATACATTAATAATATTTCTGATTAATAACTTTACTGATTGTCAAAGAAATGCATATCTAAATTATTTCAATTTCTTATATTTATATTAAAAATACTCTTCAATACTTCTTCCGGATTTTTATTAACCATAAAAAAGTAACTAATATCTTAGATACTTTTATATATTTAAAAAGATACTTTATCTAGCAACTTAAAGAAGTATCATAGATACCGAAAAATATATAAGATAACAAAAATAAGGTATACGGTACACAATAAAAAGAGGTACCTGACCATCTGGTTGTATAAATTAACGTTTACTTTATGCTTTAATGCTTTTATATATTGTTCCATTTCATTTAGAGGTTTATTTTTTTAAGTTCTATAAAATTCAATATACACCTCTAACATTAATCTTCTATCAGGATAACCACTGGGAAATAATTTTAAAACTCCCTGATAATTCCAGGTTTTCTAGGATATTCTTTATATTTTTCCATGACTTGTAACTATTATATTGTTCTTATGGATAAATTTGAACCTAATTTTTCCATCATATGTATTAATAGGTTCCAAAAATACCATTGGTTAAGAAATGTATATATACATATAATACAACTAGTCTTGTTATCAGGATAACTCCTATAGTTCTAAACCGATCTTGATCAAACTTAATACATTTTTTTTTTGGAAGATTACCTTGAATGAGGTCAAAACTGAGTAAAATCGGATCACTAGTTTAGAAATGGTTAAAAATTCTTAAAATTCCTTGATTTTGCAAAATTGAATTGAATTCCCTGATAATTCCAGGATTTTCAGGTCTGTGGTCACCCTGCTTATCGTTTTTTTTAATGCATTGTGTTTATAGGACATAAATACTAAATCCTTTATATAATTACCTTACAACTATACCTAATACGTTACGAAACTTAGTACATATGTAGTTACAAAGTAACTAAAAAGTAACTTTTTAAGTATCTTAAAAAGTAACTTATCTAGCTACTTTCCTAAAGTATCTTTGACAACTTTGATCGTTGGAGTACTAAAAAGATCACTTTTATAACATACGACTCATATGTATGCTGTTATTTAATTCGTAAGTTAAAGGTAGTGGATTTTTTTTAGATTAATTTTACAATTGGCAAACTAAAGTTTTTTTATATTGTGATTTTAATAAGTGAGAGTTAGAAAAAAAAAGTTAAATTCATTGTTCACTCCTTAGGGTTGGAATAAGAAAATCGAGACGGGTTTTTACTACTAGTTATGGATTTGTTAAGCCATTCAATTATCGAAAGTAATTTGCGCATAATTAATTAAATATTATATTTTATTTATGTAAACATTTTTGTTTTGTTGATACTATATTTTAGTCTAAGGTAACTTGTATAATTTTTATAGTGAACCGCCACATAGTTTAAAAATCATGATTCTAGTTATATCGGTTTGCTTAAAAGAATTTTAAGTTTGTTATTTTTGATCGATAATTCTAGACTTTTTCACCAAAATTGTAATTGCTAACTTTCTGTATTTATTATTGGAATCGAAAGTGTATTAAAACCAATGGGAACAATTTTTCTACAAACAAAAAATATCAAAATCGGACCAGTAGATTTCAATTAATGGAGCCTTAAATTGGTCTTCAACGGACAGATAAACATTTATATAAATGAAAATACTATAGTATCCCATGGTTGCTACAGATTTTAGAAAATAAAATTCCCTATTTTCGAATTTTTCAGGTTTATGGTTGCAAATTCCCGGATCCAAATAAAATAATTAATTATTGTGCAAAAAATATTAAGCAAAATTATTAGTTCCTTTTAATGTTACATGTCAGCAAAGAGTTGTAATAATTGAACGAATTACATTTTCACGTAAATTGATTTTAATCCAACACAAATTATTTAAACTCGAAAATAAAATTTCTTTATCGAAGTATAAAAAAGAATATATTTGCTGACTAATTAACGACGAAATAATTCAAAGTAATTTTTACACAACTTACTTATAATTAAGTAAAACACGTTTCTTAATAGAACGTTTCACATTATTTCCAGGTTAATAAATTGAAAAAATCTTTAAGAACTTAAGCTTCTGTTTATTAATAAAATGACGACGAGTCGTTTAATAAAATAAATTTCTTTGAAGGAAACATTTAACAAACCGGAACGACATTCTGCTTTGCTACAGTTAATGCGAATTACAAGAAGATATGATATCTGGTTTATTAAAAATAAAATTGCATGAACTTTCAAAAAAAAATTGAAGAATATTTTCTTCGCATATTCTTTGTTCATGAACATTTTTTCTTTATCAATTGTGGCGCGATATTTACTTTGAATATATGACTAATTTTTATCGACAAAAGCAAATGAGTCAATTATTTGCACAAACGCTGATAAATTATTAAAAATGCAATCTAATGTGAATTGAAAGTATTGAATAGCGATTTTTCTTTTGAAAGATTTGTCACGATATTGATAAGACTATGTATGTTTAAAACATTTTTATAAGATTTGATAATTTAAACAAAAAAATAATATGGAATCAAATTACAGTATTGATATTTGCAGTAAATAACTGACTAGTGACTAGGTTAAAAGGATAAATTTTATCATTTTTTAATCATCCTGTTGATTTTAATTTAAATGTTATACTTAGTGCACTTGAAATCATTAAAATTGAAATATTTTTCAAGATAATAATTCTTAGTAAAGCAATAGACTAAAATTGTCTATCCATATACCCCAAAATAATATTTATCGAAATTTATTAAGCTTGAGCGATACATAAAATATATTGTGATTTAATTTATGTAGATTAATAATTGACAAAAATAAACTATAAACATTAATTCAAACAAAAGCACAAAAAAATATGTAATTTTGACCTATTGCCGCAGATAAGTATTTCGATTACCAAACAATCTTCTTCAGTGGTCATCACGTAGTATTGGATTGTACCTTAACAGCTATGTGATGAGTCACGAAGAAAAATTCTAATTTAAAATTTCTTCAGTTTTTGAATTCGTAAGAACCCGTAGAAGATATCTTGCATTTTATTTGCACTAAAAAAGATTCTACATTAAAGCACACGAAGACAAGAATAAAAGAAATAAAAAAATCTAGAGTTGCTTTAGAGCATGAAAAACACAAAATCGGTTAAATATATTTTTTTTCAATCAATTTATAAGACAGTTCCCGAAGAAGAAAAAATGCACATAATCATGTGACCGATTCAGAATTCTAAATAACAACTTCCAAGTTTCCAACTTCAAAAACGACTCTCGTAACTCTTTTGAGGAGTAAAATTATAAAAAACTTATTTAAATACTCATTTTTGTTAAAAAATATAATCATAAGTGATTCTAAGAATCATATACAAATTACACAACATATACAAATTAAACAACATATACAAAAATATACAAACATATACAAATTAAGAAGGCAGATTTTAGCAGTACTTGCTCATGATCTCTTTAGGGACGTCAATATCTGGCAACGTTGCATTTTCTACTTAGTTTGTACTTTAATTCGCGAATAAATCAAATCAAAAGAGAAAATATTATGATATTAGAATTGAATTAACAAAAAAATCGTGAATTAAATTAAAAATAAAGTAGGAAATGAAACTTTGCAAGATTTGATGTCCCAAAAAGGGGCATGAGCCGCAATTCTTTTGGCACAGGTATACTTTGGACCAGGGGTCACCAAACTTTTTTAATCATTGACCTCTATTAAATTTTTGAAATCCCTCATCCCTCATTAAAGTACACTATTTTATAACATTGTATTAAAATTCATTAAATTAAATACAAATTTATTAATTTATTTTTAGTGAAGAAACCAATTATAATTAATAAGTCAATAATAAAACATTCAAAAATTATACATACATGATTAGGTAAGTCCTAGTTGCCAATTAAGACTTGTTTTTCTTTCAACCCCCTTATAGTGTTAAATCGTCCCCAAAGAGTCTATATATTGACCACTTTGGCAATATTTGCTTTAGATGAGTACAATGTGGTGACATCTCACTCTCGATTTTCTTTTAATCTAATTCTCGAATAAATCAACCATAAGAACCAATAAGGAATCGACCAATTTATTCGTGAATTAAATTAAAACAAAATTGAAAATAAAACGTTGCCAAATTGCACTGGTCTAAAGTATACCTGTGCCAATGTTTTCCACGTTTATAAACGATTGAGAACCTATGTTGAGATTCTAGACCTTAGTCCATCAGTTTAGGTCAGTGGTTCTTAACCTAGATTCAATCGAATCCCAGAGGTTTGGTAAGTTAGTTTTACGGGTTAGGTGAAGATTGAGACACATCCCCGACTTATATTACCTATGTGTAAATATATAACCTATGTTTTGAATGTTGAAAAATTATATTTTATTTTATATATATGCTAAGCTCCTTGATGATAAATTTACTATATGGTCAGAAAATAGTTGCTAGAGCGGGCAAATAAGTTAATACTTTTTGTTCAACGCGACGTTTCGCAATAATTTATTGCTTCTTTAGGCGCTCAAAAAATAAAATATCAACCTTGTTAATAAGGTTGATATTGTATTAACAATATTATTAACAAAGTTGATATTGTATGTTTTGAGCGCCTAAAGAAGCAATAAATTATTGCGAAACGTCGCGTTCAACAAAAAGTATTAACTTATTTGTCCGTTTTCAACAACGTTAAGAACTACTGGTTTAGGTTCGATTTGTATGAACTTTCTATCTTTATTTTCCATTTAATCACATTTTTACTGCCCCTTTTTCTCCCACTAAGTGATGAAACACTGCAGCAACTCTACCCTTTAATATTTAATGGGAAATTTTAATGTGTAATACTTAAAGCTAACAGTAATGAAAAGTAGTGTAATAAAACGTTATTAAGCTTTAATATTTAAAATTGTCTGTCACCCAGTCGCGTTTGGCCCCAAATCTGATGCACACTTCTACCCTCAATGTGTGACGTAATTTAAAGTTTTAATAATAATTAAACAGTCCTTTTTTTAATTCATGAGTCTTATCCCCTTTTTTATAAAAACAACCCTTTGGGATAAATCAGGAGGTATAATTCTAAACATAGGTACTGGAAAAGGATTGGCGATTGCCTTATAAAAATACAGATTTTACATTTTAGGAAACCCGGTACTGTGAGCTGTAGACATGATTTTATGGAATTGTGAATGTACTGAAGTGTTCTTCGGCGAAGAACACAAAAATTAACGGTTGGAAGTTGTAACTGTGCTGTTGGTGATGATGTGGGCTGTTGCGGTCAATGGCTGCAAATCAGATTCATTCACGGCCATTATTATAACTTGAAAAACTCTTGTGTGTCTTCTTTATTAAACGCAATCATTAATTCGCTTTTAATTATTCTAATTAACCACAAGTCTGAATTTTATTACTGGCAAGTAATTTGAGAGTTTTTGATTTAGTTTATTGATAAATAACGCCAAAACTAGAACCAATTCCGGAAGTAGTGGATGCGTAATCGCCGGAAATTCAGAAACCATTGAATTTAGTTCCTTCCTAACCAATAAGTATCTGTTCTCGTGATTTATAACGACTATAACAAAAAATAACGGTCAATTTTTGGATATAAAAAAGGATGACTCATTAAGGTTATACATTTTTTGTCAAATTGATTGTTATATATATTTTCGATGTATTTTGTTTTAAACACTAAAAACTATGCAATTTTGTTTTCTTTTTATATAGTTACTCAGAAATTTTGCATGAAAAGAAAGTTGTCTCTGAATGATTTTGAACTTTTTAACATTTGCGGTTTATTTTTTCTACTACCAACAATTTATCAGACCGGAAACGTCGTTTTTTCTGACGAAGATAACAATAATGAACTGAACACTTAGTCTTTTTCGTAAAAATTAATTTTGAATTAGACTAAATTACATCTTATGTGAAATTGATTGATATCGCAGACCTAAATTTAAAAAAAAGAAATAATAGAAGAAATTCTCAAATCGTGTGGCTTAGAACGGGAAGACGGGGGACGAGACGACTAAAAAATGAAGAACTTCCGGGAAATATATACCTACAATGCATTGTTGTCAGACATGTTCAAAATTTTTCTGTAATATTTATTTAGAAGTAATCATTCTTTCCTATGCGTTTAATGTAATTAACTGGTAATAAATACGAAAGAATTGCGTCGAAGATAATTATTTATTCTGATATTTGTCTTTTTTTAAAAGTATTGAACGTGTGAAGCATTTCAAGTATGTGATGATTGAAGATTTGATGACAAGAAAATTAAATAAATTCAATATGCTTGCCTAGCGTTTTATCATCACAATGAAACGTACAAAAAGTCATGAATTGTATGTATAACACCTAGCCAGTTTAATACCAAATTTCTAAGAAAGGAAATGAAAAAACGAGTGAAAATAAGAACGAAGAAAAAATGAATAAATTTACGAGTAATTAAGGGAAAACTATTTTGTAAAATAAAATGGAGATTATATTCTAACCATAGAGATGAAGTATAGAGGACTCATGTTTAACATAATTTGAAACAGTAATTCGGAGATCCTATTATCAGTCATAAATCTTTTACTGAATCTTAGGAAACTTTTACTAAACTAGTTCTAAATCTTTAATAATATAATCAATGTTATGAATCACAACGTCAATGATCTCCATTTTACTTAAGCATGAACAAAGCTATTAGAAAAAAGTATATTAGTTTCTTTATTTTTTGGCAAAAAGTAACTATTATTTTAGATATATTTTAAAAGAAACTGTATCTTGTTACTTAAAAAATATCTTAGATACCTAGACTAAGAGATTATATACAAAGTTTCATTTTGTTTTACTCTATTAGATTTAATTTATACTTCTTGTATTAATCTTTTATCGTTTTTAAAATGTGTTTTGTTTAAAAGATATAAGTATATACTTTGATTATTCCTAAATTAATAGAGATAAGAAAAACATTATCTGATTATCTAACAATTTTACCTAATACGTTACGAAACTTAGTTCATTTATATACAAAGTAACTAAAAATGTATATTTTTAAGTATCTTAAAAAGTAGCTTATATAAAAAGTAACTTCTATAGAATTTAAATACTTTCCCAAAGTATATTTAACAGCTCTGAGTGTGAACATTTTATTTCGGCTAATTTCATCAGGTCATGATTTTGAAAAAAATATCCCATTGGAGATAGTATATTATCTGTGTTACCCTGGATTAACTAAGAAAGAATTTATATTTTTAGCAGCATAAAGATAGTATACCTATATGCTATTTTTTATTATTTTGTATACTTTCAAACAAACCTGTCCAAGATACTTTCGGAAAGTATATTACATTAGTTACTCTTAAAAAAAATAAACTTAAATACCTACCTTAAGTTACTTTTTAAGATACTTTTCTAATTACTTTGGATACTATTAATGTACTAAGTTTCGTGGCGTGTTAGGTAAAGTTGTTGGGTAATCAGATAATGTATTTCTTATCTTTATTAGTTTAGGAAAATATACATATGGCTGTCTGTAACCACAACATACTTTAATAACGATAGAATCTTAATATAAGAGGTATATCCTATGTTGAATTTTATAGAACTAAACAAAATAAAAGTCTACATGAAATAGAAAAATATATTAAAACATCAAAACATACTTACAACTAAATTAAGTAAAATTAGAATAAAACAGTTCAAATTCGCTTAAATAAAAAAAGAAACATTATTTTATACAACCAGGTAGTCAAGTATCCAATCGTATTATTTATTACATACTTTGTTTTTAGTAGCTTTTTGAAAAATATTATAGTATCTTAGATATCAAAAAGTGTCAATTTACTAGTTATTTTTTACGAAAAAATAAAGAAACTAAAATATATTATTTTAAATACTTTAAGGTAACTACGTTACTTTGAAGTAAGTAAGATATTTTTTTCTGATAACTCAGCTTTAAAATTGTAATCTATAGTTTTTCATATCATTTAGATAATATAATTTTATTTCAAATACTTGGAACATATATTTTTCTGTGATTAAATTTGTTGTCAACAAATATCTATAGCGTTTAATAAATTTAAAATTTTTATGAGAAAAATTGTAATAAACGAAAAACGCAATGATCCTCATGAATACAATAGCTCATTAAATTTTTGTCTGATAAGAATATCAAATATTACAACAAATATAATTTTTTATTAGCGACACAGTACCATTTCAAAAATCAGATTTAATTTTAAATTTTAGAAATAGAAAAACAAAAATTTAAATCAATATATGATTTTGTGCGCATAACTCACCCCTTGATTGAGACAAACTTAATTTGCATCACTGTAGAGACGAGGGTTCGACCAGTCCATGTAATATAATTGTAATCAGCAACCCTAACATCCTCCCTCAGACAAATCAATCATTTTAATCTCTCAAATCTTTCATCATACAGTTGCCCAGTGTTTTTCTCCGATAGATATCAACGAACAGATGTACTTTGTGCATGTTGGAAACTAATTTTGGGTCAATTTTCGAAAAATTGGTGAAATTGTTACATTAAACAATTGTTTTAGGACCATATGGCGTTTTTATTATGAGTTCAAATCTACTTTAGATTATAAAATGCCACAATGAGTCAATTAAATTTGATGTCTCGACTCTAGACAATAATTTATTGCTAGCGTAAAAAACTTATGAAACTTATCTATGAACTGTAATAGTTGAGTGGAACATTGCAATGAAATTTATAAAAATTTTGAAAAATTTAATTACTCGTATGTAAAATATTTTTTGCAACCATTCAGACTAATGTAAAATAAGAACTTAAACATAAATGAAAATAAAACATCCTAAAACAAATCTAAAAACACAATTTTTTATTTAGATTATCAGTAACATTGGTCCATTTGTTGTTTTTAAGCCGAGTTAATCTTTTTGATACGAAGTTCTTTATCGCACTTTACGTTTCAGACATTTGACTAGTGTAAGCTAGGTCTAAGAAAATGTAAAATTTCGACCATTACGATACTTTTGCTGTAGTTCATTACAGCTACGCATATAATTTGGTAGAGTTAATGTAATTAATGTAAGGTAGTAAAACATGTCAATTGGTATATTTGTTAAGATGTTACCGAAGAATAAACTTCCATTGCATATGGTAAGTGTCAAGGTAAAAAATAAAAAGATATTCCAATTTTGCAATGTATGATGGGAAAAGTGTCAAGATGTGGCGCATCCACTAGGGTGTCTAAAATATAAAGTAAAAGAATTGGAAGGAAATGGAAAAACTATCCCTGCCCCTAAATACTAAAATACTTAATCTTATAAGAAAACAAGTTAAAGAGGTAGAAGCAGAGTAGTGGATTGAAAAAATACCTGCATACAATTGGATTACATGTGGGACATCCAAAATGCAAATTCTGCCAGGCTGAAGATGAAACCACTTTTTATGTTCTGTTGGAATGCTCTGAATGAATAGAGATATGAGGAACTAGGACTATCAAATCGTGGCACTGAAATAGTCGAAAAATATCTATGCTAAAGTTCACCTAGTTACTTGATCTTAATTAGGTGAAATAGGGACCCAGGAAGCACAATATTCCTTGAGACTATCCTTGAGTGTTGAATATAATTAACCTCACCCTGAAAATCCTAACTTAATAAAAAAAAAACGACATTCTTATTTCCTATTGAGATTTCCTATTTATCTATAGTGTTGCACAAAATTCTGTGTGTAAATTTCTAAAAAAAATCGACAAATATTAATGATAAGATAACTACCTAAGGATGACAGCTAAATACTGTTGAAATAAAAAGATATTGAGTCATATGACATTTATAATTATTCATTAATTGAACACGGAAATAATAAATAAAATATTTATCAATGTTAAAATTTTTGTGATTTTTTTTGTAGAAATATTCCTAAACATCACGTGATTTTTTAAGGATGTAACAAATAAATAACTTTTTGTTATTTACCGTCGTTTTATAACTTTTAACGCCTTTAGCGAATCTAGGGTTAATAAAATTCTGTATATCAAGAAATATCGAAACTTTGCTCGATACCAGAATCGAACCTAACACCTGTCACTTTTAGAGCGGCCACCTTGACCACTCAGTCACCAGTAGACTTTAAGTAACTTTTGTTTATTAAAAAAATAAATATATACACTTCATACACTTAATTCATAAGGTTGAATAAACCACTAAATAATCAATCTACTTAGAACTGGAAGCGAAAATATTAATATTAAAATAATATTTTCTATTTTAAAACTATCGTAGGTACAACGACTGTATAAAATAATAGAAATAAAAAATTTGCAAAAATGGCAGCGTAAAAATTATAAACTGAAAGCTACAAATTCAGTTATGTATTCATTTTCGTAACAATTATTTACGATAGTGGTTTTTAACCTTATTGGAGGTGTTGACCCCCATCAGTTTCCTTTACACATTCTATATGGTTCCATAGCTATATGGCTTCATAGTTATACATTGTAGGTCATATGAGTCGAGGGTGTATCTTGACTTTCGCCGAACCAATGAAACTATCCATAACTATCCGAAACTAACCATCGAACCTTTAGGGTTCGATTGAACCCAGGCAAGGAACCAGTGGTTTATGAAATTGCTTATGCGATACATACCGTTGGAGAACCCTAGCAAATTGTAAAAAAACAGGGTAACAAATCTATTCTAGGACAATCTAACGACAAACCTCAAAAGCCTGTCTATTCGAATTGGGGTTTTTGGGGTACAATCCGTAAAAATAATTCGTCGAAAGCATAGATACCATTTCCTTCATAGTTTCATCTAATGATATATTTTATTTAGGTGGGAAGTACTTCGAAATCATTATGAAAATCCTAACTGTTTTATGCATTAATTATAATTCCTAGAAAAATCATTAATTTTTTTTTAAATGAAAACGGGGTTATCTCATAATAAATTACTGACAGTACTCGTAATTTTGATTGTTATTTCATTTAATTTTCTTTGAAACAACTCATTAATCACATTAATTATTTTACTCGGCATATTTAACTTTAAAATATTATATCGCTATGTAGATTTTAAATTAAAGATATGGCGAAAAAAAAATATTTTGTGTTGACTAAAATTTTTTTGTTAAATTTCACCCTTATTTTTTGTGAGACTCTATATGGTTCATTTGCACCCCATATGTTTACAATTTTATAAAGTCGCGTTTCATGCCGAAAAATATTACTATTTCGTATAATTATATTTACAGGTCTGTACTCTTTTTTCTTAATATCGAATTTAGGTCGCAAACCCCATAGCATGTAACGAGACGAAAACCAGAAACCTCAACTAACAACATGTGGTAAAGAATAAATCGTGGAAGAAAAGAGTAGACCTTGAAAGCATTAAGTGTTTCTGAAAATAGAAAATAAAACCCGTTATGTAACTAGCCTCTTATTATTATCGAATTGATATTGGAATTAAATATAAAATAAATATATAATTACATTACGCTCATATAGCTATATGTTATCGGCACGTAAAAAAGTAAAAGTTAATCAGTTTTTTCAATCGATATCTAAAAAAAAATCGGCCCAATCTAAATACATAATTTCTTTTTTATAAAGTGTAGTAATTGTTGAAGAACCAAAAATGGAAATGTAAAATTTCACTATATATTTAGGCCGAACAGCCGGAAAGTAAAAACGTATTTTTTACGTTTTCAGTGGGAATAATTAATTCGTTTTTATCTAAAAGCAATAAGTAGTTTATAAATTATTTGAAATAGTATAATTTATTGAAAATGAGTCATTAATTTAGCATTAAAATAATGATATGTTTCAATCATTTTATTATTGTAATTAACATACAAAGTAATTATAATGAAAAAAGTGATTTCTAGACGTTCTCGGTTGTTGAAAAATCAATATGTTACGTAAGTAACATTCAGACATGGACAGACCAGACCATACATTTAAATTCTATTCGAATATTTTATATTTTGGACATAATATTCCTTAAATGTTCTTTTCATTGTTATAACATTCAAATGATTTTAATTTCCGTAAATTACAATTGGGCTTGGAGTGAATCATTGTTACATTGTTTGTTTTAAAAAGAAAGTTTTGATGTAATAAATGAAATTCATTGAATTAATAAAAAAAATCTTTCGCTTATGTTAAAATGTTTTAATTAAATATTTAAATATATTTAGCACTTACGATATGGCGGTATTCAATCCATTACTATCCAATTTTTTTTCTTCATATGAATTCATTTTTATCAAAATTTCATTTTAAATAAATTGAGATCTTCCTTTTCTTATCAACATCTCTCAAAAAAAAACTTGCCAAGTTTACAACCTTTCCGATCATGTGAACAGGTGCCACCGAGAGATTGAAAATTCATACGCAAATTGCATTGATATTTTTGGTGTTTATTTATTTTATTATCGTTCCTTATTTACTACAAAAATTCTTTTAACTCATACGAGGTAATGGTCCATACTATAAATGTAATTTTAAGGAAAAAAAATAAGAAAAAACCCAAAAAAATTATAAATTTGTTTATCATATAAAAAATCTTGAATTTTGTTTAAAATTTATCTTTTTACAATTTCATATAACGTAAGGATATTATGGATAATACCCATATAGATCAATGCTTTAGGTCATCAGTGGTTCTTAACCTGTATTCAATCGAATCTCAGGGGTTCGGTGAGTCAGTCTTGCGGGTTTAGCGTGGGACTCATCGAACCCCTGGGATTCGATTGAACCCAAGTTAAGAACCATTGATCTAAAGCTATCAAAAACACTAATCTATAATGGTATTAATTAATAATTAATTTTAAACAAAACTAAAGATTTTTTTACATAATAAACAAATTTATAAATTCTTTGAAGTTTTCCTCTTTTTCCCTCTCAATGGTTTGGTTTTTGTTCTTAATGGTTTTGTTCATTTTCTGCACCTATGTATAAATATATACCGATATTTTGAATTGGAAAAAATCATATTGTATTTTTCCAGTTAAGAAGGGTTCGGTGAAAGCGCACATGGAACTGATGAAGATCAGTATATCTTACACAAGGTTAAGAACCACTGCTTTAATTTTTTTTTCAACTATGATAAAAAAGTGTAATCTAAAAATCAAAAAAAAATGTTATATGTACCTATACAAAAATTGTAATCGTCTGGTGGCACCTGTTAATCTTATGACAAAACGGTAGAACCTTATAAATTTTTTAAATCTATTGGAATAGCACTAATCCGTAACCTTTTCAGCGTATAATGAAAATATATCAATAATATTTACAATAAAAGTCAATTCCCACCTATTTACACCCTATGTGACTAACCATCCAGGCTTTAATGTACGAGAACTACAAAAATTAATTACTTGATATTAGGTAAGAATATCGAAAAAGTTTATTTTTGATAATTGCCAAACTTTTGATAAACCAAAGAGGTCAAATTTGATTAAAATTTATCCAATAGTTTTTGATAGTTTTTTTTCCATACACCAGGACAAAGATTGAGGAACATCAACACTGCAGCTTTAATGCCAAATGGGTCCCTATTTTCTAATTGGAGAAGCAGTTTTATCTCTGTCGGAGAAAAAAAGAGACATAAAAGATGTAAGTTGGTACCATAAAAATATGACTTAAAAATATACTTAAGACCGGTACAATCTGGCAACCTCTCATTCGCTGTTTTGTTTTTAATACAATACTATGCAATAAACGTACTATACAATAATATAATACAATACTATACAATACAATAATATAAATCGACCATAATGAATTAATCGATTTATTTGCAAATTGAATTAAAAACATAACAGCCAATGAGACGTTACCAAATTTCATTGGTCCAAAGTATACCTGTGCCAAAATTTATATCTCATACAAAGTGTGTTTTTTCTTAGGTACCCTATATGCTTTTCGTTCTATTCAGCTAACTTTCCGGTTCTATTCTCTTACGATAATCTTATGTTTCAGCTTGAACTATTTAGTCGCAGTTGTGAGAAATCAGTTTCTATAACAGCTTTATTTCCCATTTAGTATCATTATTTTTAATGACCATTTTAACAACTAATTTAAAAGCATTCATTAAAAAAAAACTTTGGTTTTTGAATAAAATAAAAATAAAATGTTAATAAACTATTATACAATTTGTATTTATAATGAGAAAATATTTTTGGTTTATTATCTATAAGTGTATGTACCTTAAAGTTATCAATAAAATAGTATTAGGTCAAAAGTTGATTTCAATGTATAAAAATAATAAAAAATTATTAACATTTTTAACTAAATTTTATATAATAATCCGTATATCTTATGATTTATGAAAAACAAAAGAAATTCTACATGTACTAATAACCGTTAAAACGGCAAAACCATTAAAACCCATTCCATTATAATTTAAAAATTAATGATGCGATTTGTCAAGTTTCTCGAAACTCGAAAAAGTTTACTATGGAAATTTAAGGTTTTCACGTGAAAGTACTATTTTAAAAGTTTACTTCATTATAATTTATGCAAATAATTCCACAAACTCATTACGTATTATAAGCCCTTTTCTGGAAACGGCTTGAAAGAGGCTATGAATCTTTATGAATACATTTCTCTACAAAATAAAAACTTAATTATATTTTAATTATTCATAGTCGAAGTCGAAGTCGGAGACTTCACATTGCAGAAAAAGTGGTAATTTATTTATATTTGGTTGAAGTATCTATTATTTATTAGTAAAAACATGGTAGACATTGCATATTTATTTTAAGATATAAGACATTTCCTTAAAAGAAATAATTTTCAGTGATATTTAAATCAAATGTATAATTATTATGTAACACCTACTAGGGATTTTTTATTTATTAGTTTTTAAGATTATAATATAAGGACATAGTGTAGAATCCTTTTCTCTTCGATTTATATAATTTTTAATACCATAAAGTTTGTAGTTTTATTAAAATATATTAATTGATAAAGCCTATTTTTTTTAATTATAAAACACCTTTATAAGTTCATCGTCTGTCTGCCTATACGACTATGAAATTTGCGTAGGTATATTGAAATAACAATCCTGTGGTTTAGTAAACTTAGTTTATTATTAATTCATTACTTTAAAAATTTATATTATTAAGAATTGTAAAATTTGATCGATACCTACATAAAAAGACAAAAATTTTGGTACTTCTGATTTGGTTATATGGAAGATTATATTTGCCGTTACAATTGGATTTTATAATAAAATTGCTTTGTTTTTCACGGTGAAATGAAACATACGAAGCGTATTTTACAGAAACACTCTTAGCAGGAACACACATAGTTGGATGTTATTTTATTACTAGTAGCTATCTGTGAAATATTCATATCTAACACTGACGCAACTGATAAAATCGAAATGACAGTTGCAATAAATGACAACAGTTCAATATGTTGATTCAAAAAATTGGAAAAATTTGGTGATAATTAAATTTAAGAAAGAATAATTCTTTTAAATTTTCTTATTTTTTTAATTCTTTTATAATTTAGCAATATTTTTTTAAAAAAAAATCCTTCATTTCCACATGTATAAGTTGCTTAAAAAACTATTTTCCAAATAATTTACTATAACTGACTAAATAATTAATTTTTCGTAATTAATTAGTTACTATCAAATTGATTTGATTCAAAGGAAATAGATTTATTTCTGAAACCTATAAGAACGATTCCCCATCAGTTGGTCTGTCATTTTTCGGAAAATTCATACTTTCAAAATTCATAACTACCTTTAGTGACTTTAGAGTTAATAAAAATTCGTAAATCGAAAAATATTGAAAATTCGCTCGACACGAAATTCGAACCCAACGCCTACCAGTCTTAGAGCGGCCACCTAGAACACTCGGACATTAATAGCCGGGGATGTTTTGTCTGGGGATATTTTGTCGGAGGGTCAATACGCCTGAACCCTTAAAATTTTGTAGGCTAATCCGTGTAGTGAACGAAAATAATTACGGGGAGTTTTGTTTCTTGTTTTTTTTTTTTTTTAAAAAATTTGAAAACATCCAATTTCAGTAAAACGCAATATGTCATAGAAAAAATTAATAACTTTATCAAAAAATTAGTAAAATAAAAGTCTGTTTAATAGTTCTTTATCAAAGCAATAAAAATATTCTTTAACGAATTTTTACCAAGGTTTAATTTTACAAACGAAAACAGAATAGTCGCTTGCAATAAATATCCAAAAATTTGAGAATTTGATAGTTTTGCAAAGGAAGCAAATGTTATAAAGTTGGAAATAATGAAATATAAATATTTCTACAACGCAAACTTTTGCGTTTTAACATTGTGGTTTTAATATTTACTAAAACAAGCATTTCTTTGTAAATCCCTCAAGCCAAATATGACTCATTGTACCTAGCTTCCACTTTCCACTATCAACATAGAACATTTTTTACCGTTGACGTAATAATTTTTATAATTACTTTTGTTTAATCTTCACTTTACTTATTAAATTGATCGGAAAATATTTAGGTTGTGGCATTGAGGCCATCGAAGAAGATATAGCGAACCCAACCAAGTTAATTGCATACAATATATACCTACAATAGATGTGCCTACGTTTTGGAAAGTTTCAAATTTCAAACGAATTATGGCAAAAAAGTTTATCAAGTTTCAAAAATAATAATAAGAAGAAGAAAATGAAACAAAGAATTTATGTAAAGAAGTCAATGGAGGGACAAAGAAATTAAAAATAAAAATAAATGTCTGAGAAATGAGTCAGATGTCTTTATTTGAATATTTGAAAAAAATTATCGTGAATCCTTGAAATGGAAAATGATAAATATTTTGTTTTTTTTTTTTTTTTTTAAAATTTAATTATTGAGTGACGATTTCTTTCAATATTGACAAATTAGAAGGTTTTTATTTTTGAATTTTCATATTTCAAAAAAAAATATTTCTATATTTTTTGATCCTTGAGGATCTGAATTATTAACACTAAATTTTGCAGACCTACAGTTATTCTTCATACCCAAAGAGTAATTGTTAATAGATGACTTTTTTTAGTTTATACCTAAATAATTTTTTTTTTTTTATAGTAAGTACTTATAATTTTATTTGTTGGTGAAGAGATATAAAAAAAATATATATTTAAATTATTTATTTCTTATTAAACTATTGGCTTAAACAAGTTTAAACTAGTATTTGTTAAGAAAATATTTTGCGTATAATTAAAAAAAAAATATTGCTATAACAAAGAAATGAACTTACTTGAATTATTTGTATATAAAAATACGAAGTTTTTCAATAAAATCGAAAGAAATATCGGTAAGCCGGCACAAAAAACTTTTTGACAATCCACAATAGAACTCGGAAAGGGTGTGACCGCTGATGCTACATGCAAGTCCCAATAACTCGATATGTAGTCTGCTAGACGACACAGAGGTGTATTAGTGGAAATTGACGGGTGGTGGTGGTGGTGGAAGTTCTGCGCTCAAATCCAACTTCAATGCCGGTTATTGAAATTACCTACACCAACTACAGATACAAATAACCGAAAGCTTTGTTCAATAACCAAATACAAACAAAATATATTCGCAATAGATGGAGGGGTTGCAATACTCACTTGCCTTTTCCCATTCATTTCATTTTCATTCGCTTTCTCTTCGCCAAAATCGACCAATTATCCAACGCATTTGTGACTCATCCAAATTTTATTCTCAATCAATCGCAGTTACTCACTAAAAATCTTTTGTATCATCGCCCAATTCCACATCATTGCACCAATAAATTAGCCATCAATATAAGAAACAAATAAAATTGTAAATCTCTCAATTGTTACTAATTACTCATACGTCTCATCTAACTTTATAATCTAATTAAAACTTAAATTATGAACTTTATATTGTACGAACAAATATCAAAAGTATTTTTCATAGACTTAATTATTGTTAATCCCGATGCGCTTTGTTGAACAGTTTTCAAGGCATTTGCTTTAATTTAATAAAATTAGCTCACGCTATTCTCTAACGGTTTGACTTTTATTACATACATTCAATTAAAACGTCTAGCCGATTTTTCAAACTTAGAAAAAAATCTCAGGTGAATTAATTAATTTTTCCAAGTAATTTTAGATGTTTTAGCAACTTGTTTTCCTTAATAAAATTTTTATTTTCAGAAAGGATAAATGTCCCGTTAGACACACAAGTTATTTTATTATTTTTTTGACTCATGTCCCTTTTAGAAAAGTCAATCTGACAACGTTGCATTTTCTACTTTGTTTTTAACTTAATTCGCAAATAAATGGACCCATAATGAAAGTTTAGCCACAAAAGAGAAAATTATACTTTATTAAAATTAAATTAACAAATGAATCGGAATACAATAAAAAAAAATAGAAAATGTAATGTCGCCAGATTTGACGGTTCCAAAAGAGACATGAGCTTTTCTTTTGAAAACTATTATTGGCTCAAGTCGCTTTTAGCACACTCAAAGCTGGCAACGTTGCATTTTTGACTTTGTTTTTAATATAATTCGCGAATAAATCGGCTCAAATGAAAATTTCGCTACAAAAGAGAAAATTATATCATGTTAGAATTGAATTAACAAAAAAATCGCGAATAGAATAAAAAACAAAATAGAAAATGCAATGTCGCCAGATTTGACGGTTCCAAAAGGGACATGAGCTTTTCTTTTGAAAACTATTATTGGCTCAAGTCGCTTTTAGCACACTCAAAGCTGGCAACGTTGCATTTTTGACTTTGTTTTTAATTTAATTCGCGATTAAATCGGCCCATAATGAAAATTTAGTCACAAAAGACAAAAATATACCATATTAGAATTGATTTAACAAAAAAATCGCGAATAGAATAAAAACAAAGTCGAAAATGTAACGTTGCCAGATAGTGGGTGTGTTAAAATGAACTTGAACCCTATTATTAGCTCAAGTCCCTTTTAACACACTCAAAGCTGGCAACGTTGCATTTTCGACTTTGTTTTTAATTTAATTCGCAAATAAATCGATTCATAATAAAAATTTAGCCACAAAAGAAAAAGTATACTATTTAAATTGAATTAACAAAAAAATCGCGAATAAAATAAAAAACAAAGTTGAAAATGCAACGTTATCAGATTTGAGTATGCTAAAAGAGACTTGAGCCCTATTATTATTACAATTGTAAGTGGTTTGAAAGTAAGGTTCGATTTCAGGATTTTTTCTAAAATTTGTATAAGTTGTTAATAATAGATCTATACTCACTTCGGTCTAAGTCGCTTTTAGAACAGTCAAATCTGGCAATGATGCATTTCGTACTTTGTTTTTTTATTTAATTCCCGAATAAATCGGTCCATAATGAAAATATAGCCACAAAAGAGAATTTTAAACCATAGAAGTATTGAATTAATAAAAAAATCGCGAATAAAATGAAAAACAAAGTTGATAAGGCAAAATTGCCAGATTTGACTGTTCTAAATGGGACTTGAGCCCTCATTTTAGTGCTTGGTTTTAATTCTGAAATATTGAAAAAAATAAAGAACTTTTAACATGGCTTTTTATGGAACATACGAAAAGGAAATCAAAAGTAGCTCAAAAATGGAATATAACACTGAGAAAACATAAAACGCGAACTGCAATTAAT
The DNA here is from genome assembly GCA_958496175.1 of Sisyra terminalis. Classification (NCBI taxonomy): domain Eukaryota; kingdom Metazoa; phylum Arthropoda; class Insecta; order Neuroptera; family Sisyridae; genus Sisyra; species Sisyra terminalis. The sequence goes on along the minus strand of OY292277.1, from coordinate 33,516,356 downwards.
CAATAATTACCTGCATATGACGTCATTGGAGTTGCAACCAATCAAAAAAAAAAACAATTAAATTTTAATGAAGTTCCTTACTACAACGCTATAATCGCATAAATCTCTTCAATTTAAAATTTATAAAACCTTCTCCATAACAGGTATTTGTCAATTACCATTTGGATTTTTGAGAAAAACATCGTTTTTATATTTAAAATTAATACATTTGGTATTAATTTTTTTCTTTCAAAATAAATTTTTAAAATTTTTACCCAAATTAGATTTGACTTTGAACCCTGTAATATGAGGGAAACAATAAAGATAAGAAAACGTTTTGACTAGATGAAAATGTTTTCTTATATGAAAAATTAATGTTAATTTAGTAACGGGGGAATTTTTCAAAATTTCACTGTTGATTGAAAAATCATCACAACTAAGTAGTTATGAACGATAGCTTTAGAAAAATTGAAATTGAGTGTCTTCTTTGGCTGAATTGCTATGGAATGACCTATTAGTTAAAATTCAATTTAAATGAGGAATTGAGGTAAGGAAAAGAAATCAAACACATTGCTAGTATTACCTTTTTTATTTGCTCACCTTTTTTAATTTTTTTTACTTGGTCACTTTTTTTTTCATTTTTTTTTCGTTCATCATTATAAAACTTATGCGTTTCCAAATTCCTAAAACAAAATTGGCCATTATAAAATATGTTAAATAAATTGATGTTCTGTATTTTAGAACAAAAGTGCATTAAGTTGAAAATTTTAAAGGTATATTATATAAAGGACAAGGCGATAATTTGGCGACTTGCTTATCCTTATTTTTGGAGAATTTTTTTTTCTCAAAAGTTGATTATTTTATAAAACGCTAGTTACTATGCGCTACTTATGTTCAAAAATATTATTTAAGGAAACAAAGAAACATGAGAAATAATTTCACTAATTTGTTTCCAACAAAACTTACTTTTTGTGACATAATACACTTTAGTTCTAAAATATTGATATTAAATTTGAATATCAAAATATATCGGTCGATTTATATCACAGTAATTATTTCGCTAGTTACATTTCTTAAATATTGTACACCACAATATATACATTAAATTATATAAGATTTAAAGACTCAATTATAAATCTTTAATAAGAAAAAAGATCAGTGAACTTGGAACTTTTAAGATTAAAGATTTTATTAGTTCCGTGGCAATGCTTCTCGGTAATTAGATTCAAGTTGAAATGGTCTACAGATCACTCAACAATAGCACATACCACTCTAACCATTCTGAAGAGGTAATTTTTCTTATTAGAATTATAAAAAGTGTATACATTTTACAAATACAAAAATTGAACAATATTGATGTTTAGCTGTGAAAATTAAACTTAACATTAATTTTAGAATAACATGAAACGCTTAGAATAACAGTTTTGAAAATTTTGCGATTATGCCAATCGAATGTAGGATTTAAGGCTTTACGCCTTATATATACTCCAATTACTTTTACCTTCTGTCTTCCATTTTTTGTATTCGATGTTCCACCTATTTAAAAAAATATACTTTTTTTTTTAATTTCATCTTTCAGTAATATATGATTTCTTGTCTTGTGTATGTCGTTTTCTCCAACATATCATATCAACAGCAGCAGCATCTGTTAAATGAATTCATCAATTATTTACTAAATAGAATAAAATGTACATATAAATAAATCCGTTTAACAGTTGACATAACGATTTTGTGATCAATTCCCGCAACGCATTGTAATAAAAAGCATTAAAAGCTACAATAATGCATCATTGTTACATCCTATTAAGAAAAAATTTAACTAATTTATTCTTCGTTTACACATAAACAATATAAATCTTTTAACTACTTTCTGTGTTGAAAATAAATATTTAAATTAAACCAATTTATACTATAACTTCCCAACCGATATAAAGCCTGTGCAAAAGAAGAATAAAAAATTTTCAAGTCATACATCGCTAAGTTCCAAATAAACTCTGTTCTTATGAATAAAGTATCTTATAATAAGGCTTCTTTAGAAAGGCTATTTGACTGAAATATAATACTTCATATAAAAATCTTCCATAATTGTTACTTCAGTTTTACATTAACAACGAATAACTTATTTTATGTTCAGTTTATGTATTAAATTGTAAAATTTATGACGTAAAATTCATGAAAATATGCAGTTCCAGAATATGACATCACAAATTCACCAAAGTTTATCAATGTACATTATTTTGTAACAATGGATGTTGAGGCTATTGCTAAAAGTTCCATTGCTAAAAATTCCTAAAGAAAAATCGATCTTCCCTAACTTAAACCAGTAAATATTGATTTCATTTTCACATGTTATCATTAGCACATAATCAAATGACTTCCTTCTTCATATCAAAATTAACATTTTTTTAAGGATTCAATTTAGATTATGTTTATGAAAATATCAAACCCAGTTAAAATATGTATATCACTAGATTGTCTAAGAAAACTATGATCTGATACACACCTGTGCACTTCAATAAACAGTTGTTTACATTTTACATCCACGTAAATAATCTTCATTGCGTAGTTAATTTATAACATTTTTCAATTTTTTATATTATATTTTTGCACCGAATAATCTGTAAAATTAAACGCTTTTAAAAAGCATTATACACTATAGAAATCCGGTTAAACATCCACAGTGAGCATGCGTAATATGATTTAACCGGTATTCCATTTAACTTAGTGCGTATGTGGCGCCACCTCATATACAAATAGCAGAGTGCACAGACCTATAAACAGATTCATGAAGAGGAACAGCACGGATTTTTAAATACCATAGCTTAATAGTTTCTTATAATGAACTCATAGCTGAAAACCAAGCTTTCATTTCAATTTTCTCCAATATACCATCCACAGAAATATCCTTCTTTATGAAGCCTGCTAGTATATGTATACGCAAGAAGTTATAATTAAGTTTACTTATTAACGAGTGGCAGGAGTCAATGTTTAACAAAAATTATTATAGAGTATTGGAAACAATTTCAAATCTGAATCAAATTTCATACGAAAAAACAACATTGACTGCTGCAGCTGGTTTATGTTGATATTCACTAGTGAGCGTAACATAATCAATTATACATGTTTATACCATGATTATTAATAAAATAGAAGAATTTTCTTTTTACGTCAATTTTTTTTAAATAATAGAAGTACCTTAACTAAACGACTGTTTAAATTTCGTCCACCAACACTGTTTATAATTTTCACAAAGAGCAATTAAATTTGTTAATTATGAAGACAATTTTCAGTAAAAAAAAACTTTTCATATCTTTTGATAGCAAGAGGATAATTTGACTAATTTGATTTATTTCAATTTATTTAGTCAAAGAAAATTTCGAATATTGCTCGAGCATTAACAAAATTTTGATATTTAAAAACTTATCATATACATTTGTGATTCATGTCTACTTGTTAACTATCCGTGTTAAATAACTATTTCTAACTAACCTTAATTTATTTATTAAAAATTTATATCATTTTCTAGTAAATCTAAACTTATTAAAAGAAAAAAAAAACAAATACAAAAAGTATAATTTTTTTACATACAAGTTATTCATTCTGAACAATAAATATCCTATACTCGAGCAAAATTGGAAACCAATTAATTGAGTTAAATTGGAACATAGCTTATAACAAACTTGAATATATTATATTTCTTTTGTTAAAATAGTATTAATAATTACAGCTTACGAAATGCGTTAACTCTTAAAAGCTAAAACAATAAAATCTATTAACAAAGAAACAATTTAATTTATTTAAATGCCTAATATAAATTAGAGAATCGTTTATCGATTTCCATTGTTTTGATTTGTTGAACGATGGATTAATAACTTTTATAAAGTTTTAACATGCACACGCACTTATTTTTCCAATATATTTTTTTTTAATAAATATCTACTTAAAGAATTACTTATTTACTAACGAAAATTTCAACTTTTTAATTTATATTTTGAATTTTCCATGTTTCTTAATTTAATCCTATTTAGTCAGTTTTAATTACTTTTTTTGGTGCATAAAATTTTACAGAATTTTTTTGAAATTCTGTTATATTTTTTTACTATTTCATTTCTTGCATTGTTTTTTTTTTATTTTTATAGTTATTTGGTTGATAGATTTTTTTTAAATTTTCCTTTTTTTTTTGTTTTATGATTAATAAAAATTAAATTATAAATTTAAAATTTAATTCTAGCTCGCGAATACCTTCAAAACATTTTTAACCTTACAGCTGCAAACAGGACACCTTTTAGTCCTCGCCCACGTTTTTACAGCACATTTATAACAGCAACACATATGTCCGATTCTGCCGTGGACAAAAACTCCGTTCTTCGGTTGTTCTGTACACATAATGCACTTGTCTCCGTCGTCCAAAGTCTAAATGAAAAAAAAATTGGGTTATTAACTGACATTAATACATATAAAATATAATGGATACGTTTTAGGCTCATTTGCACACCGAGGATTCAGTACAAACTTGAAGATTATAATCTTATTTACAAAAGTAAACGACAAAGATAAATTAGAAATGAAGTTTAAACAAAATATACTTATGACATATGACCTCAAATACGTATTTCGATTGCCAAGCAAGCTTCATCAGTAGTTATCAAGTAGTATTGGATTTCTTCGTAATAGTTATGTGATGAGTCACAAAATTGTCATGGTTCGATTTATGTGCCTCGATCACATAGCTCTTACGGAGAGATCCAATATTATTTGATGACCATTTTGAGGAAATTTGCCTGATAATCGAAATACGTATCTGGGACAATACGTTAGAAAAACATTTTGTTTGACGTTTTCTTCAAATTTATATTTATAGTTTACTTTTGTAAATTATAAAGTCCAAACTCCCAAGATAAAAAACTTTATTAAGGACAATTCATACGACAACTTTTGATTTGCTGATAGACCAGATTATGCTGATATTTGTACTATACATTTTTTTACAAATTATTGATATGATATTCGTTTTCGATACACTAGTAGGAACTTCTATGATTGTGAAATTTATGTATTTATTGTCGCAAAAAATAGTAGCTATATGAACTATTCCTGAAATGGACTTCGGCCACAAAAATAAAAAGCTCATATATACAAATTTCTAAAAAGTCGAAAATATAACGAATAAAAGTCGAAAAATTTTCTGACCAAAAAAACGAATCATCAATTTTTTAGGGATTGTGGGAAACCTGATTGAACAAACGCTCCATTATCCACGGAACAAGGAAGTGCACCTAAATCTCATATATCATTAAAGTCGATAAAACCATCCTTGAACTGAAGATAAACGGTCAAATTTTAAATAAGGACATATTGAAACAAAAAATTGGATTCAAAACGTGACGAAATAAACAAAATCTATTAAGCCAAAAAACGTTAGCCGGATTTTTTGTTTGTCTAGGGCAGTGTTTCTCAAAATGGGTTCCGTGGTACCTTGGAAAATTTTTTGGGTTCTACAAGACAAGTAGTATAATTTTAAAATATTCTTAAGATAACTACAATATTTTTATAAAAATGCTTCCAACTATTATATTTTACTAAAAATCTATTATACGCTGATATCATTGGCTGTTTAAAATATACACTACTACTTATCAAGTTTATAGTAACTTTAGGTATGGCAAGGGTTTCATGATAACGTAAAAACTTTCGTAAGGATTCCACAAGAAAAAGAGTTTGGGAAACCCTGATTTAGGGTGATAAGACTGAGAAAACTTATAAAAGACATAATTAGTTAATAAAATATAAATTACGGGTGTTTCTATTTGTTTCGAAGTTTCTACTGGAACTCGAATTTTGTCCAAATCCAAGCTTGAAACGGCACAGCTCTCTTGACTGCTGCTACCCAATCCCGAGTCTTGAGATGAACACTTGAAAAATGAATGCACTTTTTCTTCTATTATTTGTTTCGACTCCTGAGACGATACAGAATTGGAACTTTCGTTGTCACGGGAACGAATACGGCGAGGTCTGGGTGGAAATATCGCCTTTCGAACCTGTTTGTTAAGACAATGAAGTTAGATTCCAACTTAAATTTTAAGCTCTCGAAGAATTACCTGATAGCATTTTTTACAATAATGAAAAGAGGGATTGTCGTTATGTCCTTGGCACTGCGTGCAAACTGTTATATTCGGTTGTCGAGATATACTTTCTATACTGTTATCCAAATCATCTTCAACTTCATCTTCTGTGACAGGTGAAGATAATATTCTATCAATATTATCCGTTCGTATCGCCTTTATTACTTCCGCTGACGCCACATCCTACGTCACATACATTTCAAAATGAAAACTAGTTCTTAAAAGTTCACTTTATTTGACATAAACGAAACACACACTAAATAGTGCAAATTTTAAGTTCGTGCTTTGATTGAAACATAAATCCCTGTCTGATGAAAGTTGCCCCAAAAATGCAAACTGATAGATGGTTAATCCCAACAAACACTAAGCTACAAAAAATTAGTTAAACTAACAGACTAGTTGACAATTGCTAAGAAACTAATTATATCTTGCCTTGTTATCAAATTTACTTAAAATGTAAACATTTTAATAAAATGCTAACAAGAGCTATCATTTTAGCAAAATATTTTATAATTAAATCAAATTTTCTAATAAAAACACACCAAATTATTATTACAACGGTTGTACACTATGCCAAATAACAACTCTATTTTTCTAGTTTTTAATAAACATAACTTTAAACTTTTCGTATTTCAATAAAAAGTTATAACATAATGTTCATGTCATGTTAAAACCGAGAAGTTTTAAAAAATCGAGCAACAAAAGTAAAATCAATAGATATATTGCAGTTTGTAATATACTATCGGGTTGGTGTTGATATATTTTTATATTAATTTTTTTTTATCGAAAAAACTTTGTTTAAAAATTTAATACTGTATAGTTTAAGGAAGTTCTTTACTTTTTTGAATTAACGAGATAATGATAAATCTTGGTTAAAGTGTGAAAAATATTTTCCGAATCTAATGTTGGTTCATGTGTACTTTAGTGACGTCAACATTTAGGAACGTTATATTTTCCTCGTTGTTTCTAATGTAATTCCCGAATAAATCGGACCATATTGAAAATTAGCAACGATAGAGAAAATTATACCATATTAGAATTGAATTAACAAAAAAAATTGTGAATAGCATAAAAACAAAGTAGAAAATGCGACGACACTACGTGAGTCAAAGGTTAAACTATTTTAAAAAATACAATAATATCTCGTTATAACGTTATTGTTGGGACATCCGGTAATATCCGTATTTCTATACATTGAGTACGAAGATGTTTTGTTTGGTCTGATGTTATGAGCCAACATTACATTCCAATAAGTGCAATGTTAATTTAAAACAATGTCATTAAGTTTGTTTAAATTCTTAAAAGACCAAGAAGATGGATATAATGAAGAAAATTGTGTAGATGGTTTGGCTAATTTAAATATATAACTGGAATTCACAACATTCACATAACGGGGAAGGGAGTTAGTTCTAACATAAAAAAGAAACAATTTCCGAAACAATTTAAAGAGGTAAATATAGTTTATGTCTAAATTTAATATTCAAAGTTGATAAAACGGGTTTAGTTTGAAAACGTTTATCTTCTAAAACATCCAAATCACAAGAGTTTTTCAATTTAGTAACCCATTCCTATATATCATCGCGTATTTTTCTTCTTCCGTTAACGGAAGGTTCTTGAAGAATGCATCCCTAACATTAAACGAGGTATTACTGTAAATATGTGTTGTTGATTTCCCGAAAAAACCAAAATAATAACTTTAATACGTTTTTATGAGTACGCATTTCACCGACAATTATCAAATTCTTCGCAATACAAAAAAAAAAAAACGCGAACTTACTTTAAAAAAAATATTTTTGAACTTTGATAGAGTAAATAGGGCAGAAATATATTAGTTTTTCTTAGTGCCAACTACCTTATTCTAATTAAACCCACAATTGAAAAAAATACTACAAAATGCTGTAATAAAGAAAACCAACAACCGAAATATAAAAATGTATCGGCCATCCTGTATGGCTAATCTTAGTCTTTTGGTTGTTGATTTGAAAAAAAAGTTTTAAATATGAATTGATCAGTGAAAAATGCAATTGACCTTTTAGCACAAATATGTAAATTAGTTTCTTGTTATGACTTGTCGCGAAAAACTAAATTAGGAAAGCCATTAAAACGAATGATTGACTTAAACATGCAACGACAAGTTTCAAGTGATCCGTTATGCATGATTCACTGCATCAAGTTTCTACTTGCTTATAAAATATTACTTATATTAGGTAATCATCAATATATTTGATTTCTTTTTTTCGTTTTTTCTTTTCTATAATTTTTTTTTCTGATTTTTTTCACTGTAATTCTTCTTTAGTTTTATACTTTCATTTCATTTCAAATTTATTTTTAACTCTTTAATTTTTCTTTTTTTCTTATGTTATTATTTTTCTACTTTTTGAATCTTTTAAATTTCTTTTAATTATTTTTTTATTGACTTCTTTAATCATTATTTTTTTCTTTTATCTTTTCATACTTGGAATATTACAATTTGTCGTTGTTTGTTAACGATAAAGCATTATTATATTAGTGCATGAATCAATCAAGAATCGTTCAGATATAATTCGTAGATTTGTTACGAATGTCTTTTTCCTGTGACATCAAAATCTGATTTGATTCACAGTCCCCAATTCAATAAACAAAAATAAAGAGACAATGAAGCAAGTTTTTCCAATTTGCGTAACCTTCATTCAATATTTATTTGAATTTAAGGGACTTGAATGTACAATCAAATTTTGGCGCCAGGGAAGTCTATTCTCCCAGTAGACTCACATCGGTACCACTACTCTCCAAATCAACTCCACCCCAAAATGAACGGACATGAACATCCACTTCACTTAAACTTGCAACTTCGAATTCCACATTGGAATCGTCTGTGTAATCAGAATCATCAGAATCATCCGAGTATGAGGAATCGGTGGTGTCTTTCACGAAATCTAAAGATAGAATTTTTCCGTTATAACAGTTGCCAAGAATTAAATTTGAAAAAAAAAATGTTTAGTAGGAATAAAAAAGGATTTTACTCTTTGCTCACCAGTTTCTTTATCCTGTATACTATATACGCTTTCGGTATCATTGTCGGTATCCTCGGTATTTTCTGCTTCTAATTTATAATAAAATTCTAATTGGGCGGCGATTTTGGCGGGCGGTTCTTCATTTTGTGAACTTTTCGGATAACTTCTCTTCAATAATCCCGACGCTTAAAATTATAAAAAAAAATTATAATAATAAATCTTTGGGATTTTTTTCAGTTAGTGTTAAAAGTACATATGCTTTAAGTGCACGAACACACATAAAGGAACATAAATGAAACATGCGACTAATTATCAATATGAGAATACTATGATATTAAAAGTTAAAATATAACATGAAAAAGTTACAAAAAATATCCAAAGTATATTTTGTTTTAATTACTTACGTGATTGTATGTTAACTGTTAAATTCATTTCACGGATATTCACATTCACGACGCGTTAAAAGACTGAATGAGTATCAAGGGTACCAAGTTATACAAGTCGAATTAAGAAATGATACCAACTGAAATGAAATATCTCTAACAACTGTTTCCTGTAAATATGCTTTCCGGTTAATTTGTGGGCAGAAAAATAGTAGTGGGGAATTGTGGGGGATATAATTTAGTTTAAGATAGGTTCACTCATAGCGCTGTTAACAGTATTTGTCGTATTTGTGACCATATGCCGTTGTGGAACATAGGCTATTTCTTTTTAAACATATAAATTTGTATAGCTTTTTCTAACTCTTTCGTATGTTTATAATTGAAATTAAAAAATTCCCCAAAAACGATAAATTATTCTCAAAAATGCAACAGGTGACCTTTTTCAAAATTCAAATAATAGAATCCGTAAAATGTTTAAACTGACATTATTTGTTAACGCTAATTAGTAATAAGTAAATAAATTTAAATATGTCATTTCATTTTATGATTCATATTTCCACGAATAAATTAACCCTGAAGTTACGTTAATAATGAACAAGTTTGAACATGCAAGGGAGATTACAACCATTTATGACCTTTGCTAGTACGGCTAGTACATAATTGAATTATATCTTTGGGAATTTTTATGATAATTGTTTATTTGTATTGATATTGATAAATTTAATGAATAAAGTTCAATGATTAACTACATGGCTGAAGTCTAATTTATATTAATGAAATTTAAATGAATCTATACAAAAGCATAATTTATTTCGTTAATGCAATAGTTTCTATGATCATTACTTTCATATTATGAATAAAATTCTTGGGATTCGAATTGTTGTAGATATTACATTGTTACTGAATTTCAACATTGAGGTACCTTGTTATTTTATAAGTTGTAGTTTTTGACTCAATTTATGAATAAAAATTCTTAAGATTATAAATCTGTTATTAAGAATGGCTGAACCGATTTTTATGAAATTTGGTATTTATATATTCCATTGTTCCACTCACAATAGTCTGCATTTAATTACGAATGAAAAATAAGGGAACGTTTCCAACGATGATAATTAAAAATTATCGTCACCATGTCTGAATGACGAAAATCCATGAATTCAGTGATTTTTAGTTTCTCAGGGAATTCAGATACACCGGTTAAAAAGGCATTTACAATTTACAGGCATTTACAAAAGGCATTCAACAAACCCTTTAGACGCCATTAAAATCATTTGAAGTTATTAAAGGCATTTTAAATGTTATGATTTCAAAATGCCTTTTTTGAATAGACCTAAGTGATATGATGAGTTGCCATTTATGGGTTCAGAATCGGCCGATATTCACAACGCTAAATTGAATAACCGAATGGACTCAAAATGTGCAAATAAAACCCTAGAATAATTACTCAGGAGGCAAATTCTCAAAGGTAATACTAAAGTAACCTTTGAAAGAACATAATAAATAGCCTTTTGAACCTAGAAAAAAAGGATATCAAAATGCTGGTGGGTCTATTAACAGGACACTGCTATTAGAAAAAACATCACTATAATATAAGGAACAATACAGAGTTAAATTGATGCAGGAAATTTAGTAGGGGAGAGGAAACTGCCTCCCACGTAGTATTTAACTTCCCAGTAACGGTTTAAAGTCTTCTCAGCTCTCTTGGCCTGTCCGGACATGAGCTGGGGAACAAAGATCCAATTGACTATGCTGAGATTTATTTTCTAAGTAGACCTGACTAATTGGAACTAGAAACAAACCTAGGCCCAATAGCCCTTTTATAAGGTAGCATAGAGGAACTCAGAAGAGAGGCTCCCAGAACAACGACGAAGAAGATATAATGAGTTTTGTGTTAGACAAATTAAATAATTCCATTACGATTTCTTAACTTTTATTTTTCAAAAATAAATGTGTCAAAAATGATACCTAGTCTCCTAAAACGCCTATAACACTCCCTCTAAGTGCAGATTACGCATCCTTATTAGACTACTCTTTTTTAAAAATTAATTGTTACGTTAGTGGTGGAACGAATAGGTTTATGGGGTACTTAATATTCGTTTTATAATGAATATGTCTCATGTTCCTTTAAGCAAGTCACCTAAAATGCCAATAACACGCCCTAAAAGTGCAAATTACTCACCCTTATCAGACTACTCTCTGTCAAAAATCAATTGTTACGTTAATAATGGAACGGATAGGTGCATGTGATATTTAATATTCATTTTATAATAAAAACGAGGTCAACATCTGGGAACATTTCATTCTCTACTTTGTTTTTAATTCGCGAATAAATCGGGCCATATTGAAAATTTAGCGATAAAAGAGAAAAGTATACGACATTAGAATTGAGTTAACAAAAAAAATCACGGATAAAATTTAAAAAAAAAAAAATAGAAAGTGAAATGTTGCCATATTTTAACGTCGCTAAAAGGAACATGAAGTTTTTTCTTGAAAATTAAAAATTGTTCGTAAACAATATGTAAGTAAAATAAATATTTATGTTTTGGTATGTATTATATAAAAATAAAATAAGAACTTTTCAAAAAAATTCACATTTTATTGAAAAATATGGAAATCTCTTAATCTCATATTATATACTTGATAGCGATATACTTCTTAATTTATGATTATAGTTATATTAATTATTATAAGATTTAATTTACTTTTTATTATTAAGTTGATCAGCTTCACTTTAATAATGATATATATTATAATAGTGATTTTATAATTATTCTATATTTGAAAAAGAAATACTCCAAAGAAAAGATTGTCTCATTTGAAAAATCTTTTTGTTTTATATTTGTTTCTTAAATATACATTCTCAATTTTTTATATATAAGTCTATATTATTAATAAAATATTCATAAAAGTTAATAATCATGTTATTGTTATGTCTGCTACATACGAACCCCTTTGTAAAAATTTAATAAAAACAAAAAAGAAGGAAACTCAAAACTTTTTATAAATGATTTAAGTTTTATCGTAAATACACTTGTAATTGTGAAGAGCACTGCAAAAGGACTTTTAATCCGGGCATAAATGAGGCAATCTGAGCAAAATCCGGTCCAGATACTAACTGAGTATGAATATTTAACCCACCATTGTAGTCACCAGCTTGAATTGTTTGTACCATTTGATGAAGTAATGATAATGTATTAGGCGAAAGCTAAAATATTAAAAAGTTTTAGATAAATTAAAAAAGACTTATTATTTAAACTTACAGAATTATCTCTTAACATATCATAAAGAGATTCCAATTTTTTCTTGACGTCATCGATTTTTCTTCGAGTTTGCTATAGTAAAAATAATTAAAATTAATAATAACTCAACTAAAGTTTCTAATGGAATATACCGGATTCGTTGCTGCGGTGGAACACTGAGCTTGCAGTTCATCAAAGACTGTCTTTAGATGTATATGTTCTTCAGGAATTGGTCCTTTTGGTTTGGGAGGCTCAGCTATTTTAGCAACTTCGGCCGGTTGAGGAGGGATTCCACTGACAGGCATTGGCTGTTGTTCTTGATACATTTGTGAATATTGTTGAACTGATTGATTGTTGTATCCATTGGTGAAATTATTCGTATACGGTGCAGGAGTTGTTTGCATTTGCGCTCCATATAACTGTTGTTGAGGATCCAGAGGATTGTTTGGAGATGGGGCAGTATTTCCATACAATGGATGCGTTATTGCACTGGGTGGAGCATAGTCAACTTTAGGCTGAAAAAATAACATGTTATATTGGAATTAGCAAATTAATTCGGATAGAAAGATAATTGGCAATCAAACGGCAATCAAAACAAATGTAGTACTATAACATATTTTCTTGTGATATAAAAGGTTTCTATGATTAAAAGGACACATGAAGAAATTATTTAATATGGGCGTTAGTTGTAAAAGTTATAACATAAAAACATTTTTTTAATTATTAAGCTGTTAGATAACTTCAGAATAAAATCTCATAGAAAAAATAGACTATCGGACAAATTTTTGAAATCGAAAAAAAAATTAATAGTAAAAAGTAATACCAGTTACAATTTACGAATGTAAAGTAGGTAAATCTTGTCTTAGTATATTGTAGTTTTTGCTGCATTGAAAGAGTGATAATTTTTACAATTTCATGTATACGAGCCGAGACGAGATTGCGACATACGAGATCGGGATTGAGTCTCAAAGACAGTTTTGAAATATTATTTTATACGGAGTAAGAGTATAAATAAACATAAAGAATGTTAAATAAAAATGTCGACTCATGTCTCATTTAGAACCGTAAAATCTGGCAACGTTGCATTTTTTCATTAATATTCTACAACAGCATGTACCAAACATAGTCTTTCCTTAAATTTACAAAGAAATGACGTCATAAATAATGATTATTTTTTGGTCTTTCCAGTTTTTATTTGAAACATTCAATAAGAACTCTTTTCCTCCGAAAGTGTGATACAGTTATCTTGCCTTCTTGTCACCATTGATCTGGACCATTCTTTCTTTGATGTCCCTCAACAATACTTTCACAGCTGACATTCCGCATACACGACGCATATTAAGGGAAACTCAAGTAATAAATAATTTATTAATCTACTTGAAAAGAAATATTAAAAAGATAATCTTTTAAACTGACTAGGGTCTGACCGAAACAAGTGTTTTCGGTCGAAACCGGGGACCCGAAACCTACATCTTTTTCTGTATGGAAAATAAAACTACCAGACTTTTCACTACGAGCGCTGGTGTCGTTTTATCTTCCGTTGGTAGGGAAAACGAACCGATACGAAGTTTAAAAGTGAGAGCGAAATAACAGCAATCATTGCAACAGTGAAGCAATAGTTATTTTAAATAACTAACGATTGTTATTATCTCGTTCTCATTTTTAAACTTCGTATCAGTTCGTTTCTCATACCAACGGAAGATAAAACGACGCCAGCGCTCGTAGTGAGAGGTCCGGTAGTTCCATTTTCGATACAGAAGAAGTGGTTGGCTTCGGTCCCCGGTTTCGGCTGGAAAAAACTAGTTTCGGGCAGACCCTAAAGCTGACACAAGATAATTTCAATTAGCGAAAGAATGCTTTGCCAAGCAAAGTAAGCAAAAGGCGAAATCCATTAGTACATTATTTAAAGTATTAATTCATTAAATGATGTAATAATTGTTTCAATTTTAAGATGTTTGAATGGACATGTTTTTTTTTTAATTTTAAAAGGAGTATAATCGAAGTTTTCGAGTTAAAAAAAAGTGTAATTTACACTATTTCACTGTATTGTAATGTATTTTAAAGAAGTGATTTTTTTTTACTTTTTAACGGCTGAGCCTAGATGAATTACTATTATTTATTACCTAGATTTATTATTATTTTTATCAGTGTCCGATAGTCTATTCTAATTGATACCTCCGAGGAATGTAGAATTATATTATTCCATAACCGTGTCCCACTGTGTAACGGCGACATTTCAATGTGCCTTCCATGAAACTATGGAATTCAATGCATTGTTACTACCGAAATTTACTTCGTCGTACAATTTTTTAAGGAAATTTATCATATTTTTTAAATTCTCAAAACATTCAACTTACCGGTGGAGGTTTATTTGTTTTGCTAAATAACGGAGGATCATTCCAACCTGGAGGAGAATCATGTTGGTGCATCGAAGGCGGTGGCGGTAAACTCGCACTAATTGGAGCACTTGATACTGGTGGAGGGTTGAATACATTTGGAGTTTGGCCAAAATTAAGTGGTGGATTATTAAAATTAGAAGTGATATTATTTTGCAACGCATTTGTTTGAAATTGCATTGGATTTGGTTGCAATGGAACTGGATTCATAACATTGGGTTGATTATTCGATTGTATTGGCGGCATCAACGGATTAGAAGGAAGTGGCTGAGAGTTCATTAATGGACTCGGATTATAAGACATTCCGTAATTGTTGAACGAATTTGAAGGTTGCACAGATGGATCAAGTACATATTTACCCCTTGGGAGACCACCAGAGCCTTTAATTTACAAAATGAAAATAAAATAAGAAATTGTGTTTTTTGATTCATATAAAAAACTTACTAGTTGTACTTAATGGACGAGCAGGTGGGGGTACATTAGTAGGAGCAGGCGACAAAGAAGCTGGTGGTTGCATAAATCCTGTCGATGGAGGAACGGCTTGGGGAATTTGTTGTACTGGTGGAGTAAGAGGAGCATTTTGTTGCATCCAACTTGGCTGATTAGTAATTGGTGGATGTATCGCTGAAGGGTTGTAAGCATTTGAATTGTATGGCGTTTGATGATTCGAATATCCTAATTTAGTTTGGGGTTGATATGGTTGTTGAACACGAGCACCAACAGAATAAGGATGTTTATGACCCAATGCACAAATTAAACGTTCTTTGAGTTCATTAATTGCGGCATCCACACTGTTAGCACTTAAGTAACTTAGAGCCGAAGCTAAATTTCCTTGAGATATTAACAACTGTGCATAGCGGGAAAGTAGATTGGCGAATTTCCCAGACACCTAAAAACAAAGTGATTAACTTATCCTGAACTTTAATTTACTTTCAAGTTTTCATACCTCCACTTGACGACTTTTTTGTTCTAAAGCTTTTTGTAAGACGACTACAACTTCGACTAAATCTTGAAGTTCTAAGTTCGTTAAATGTTTACTCATCCAACGATCTACTAAATTTTCTATGCTTCCAGCACAAATAAAGCACAAAACGGCATCGTCGAATTGTGTAAGACGTTCACCAAGTTTCTCTGTAAAATAAAAATGTTATTATAAGAACTTAGTTAATACTTTGTTAAGCAATCTTCATTACGGCATAGATAAGGTAGTTGATGTTCCGGTGAATGGGTGAGGACAGCTACTAATGCTTCACGCCAGCATTGTGGTTTACAATTTTCTACAACCGATGTCCAATCTTCGTGTATTAAGGCAGAAATTAAAGGAGCGATTTTAGAACCGGCAGTTCTTTGCATATACCGTTGTTGAGCATGCTTAATCAAATCAGATCCTCCAGCCGTAGCCAAAATTAACGCATCGGAAAATCGATCAGCCTCGAAACATAAATCTACAGCCATTTGGAGATTTCCAATCAACAATGCTTGAGTTATTAGTCCTTCGCTATCTAAAATATAATTAATTTAAAATCTATCAATTTTAATTTATTTTTGTTAAAACTACCATCAGATGTGTTAATATCGAACAAAGTTTGTTTCTGTTCATCTAAATGATTCGTTATGGCGTCAAAAACTCCACTTCCATCCAGACCAGGCTACAATAGAGACGTCAAAATTAAAACAGAGAAAAAGATTTTCGATTTAAACTACACTAGTTAGTGAATTTCTCTATGAACCAATCATGCAATACAGGAATGCAACACTTAAGGATGATTGGACTCACCGACAAATCAGCACTAGTATCACTTGAAAGTACTGGATCCTCAGATTCGCTCTAAAAAAAGAATCCCGTCCCCACAAAAGTTAAAAAGGATGGGTTTTATTAAGCTGTTAGTAGAGAAAGAGATTCTTTTTAATTGAAAAAGTAGGACTAAGCAAATATAAGTGGATTAGTAACAAATGAAAAATTAAACAATAAGATATTTGACCAAGTATGGAAATGGTTTAAAATTAATATTTATTACATTATAAACATTGATATTTCCGGAAAATTTACTGTATTATCATTAAAAATCGATGTTTAAGTTTAAGAACCCAAAACCGCCTTAAAAACGTAATTTCTGCAATGGTGTCGATGTGTGACGTCATTTGCAATTAAATAAGTACACTTAATTCAGCTAAAGTGGAATTTTTAATTTTTCTTCAAATTTATTGTATAGAATGGTGCACAAATAATGTATAGTGAATAAAATTTGACTCTATTCTAAGATTCAAAATGAATATTCTCACACTTGTTTAAATTTTATAAAAAATTATCTGAAAATAAATTAATAATAGCTCAAAGATGGAATATAACACTTAAAAGACATAAAGTTTGAATTAAAATCAATCAAGGTAGGAATGTAAACTTGCGTATGACGTCGCTGGAGTTGCAAACAATCACAGGTCATTCTTAATCCTATTGAAATTTCATCAATTTGTCGTTTCCTTTTTCGTGGAACTTGCAAAAACTATACATAATTTAATGTGAAATAAAAGGAAATATTTTTTTTTACGCTAATGTGTGATTGAATTACAACAATTTGTACTACTTCCAACGTTGTCAAATACTCTATTTATAGTGAAAACAGCGAAACTTGATTTTATTTATGCAGGAATATATTATATGGTTTGATATCCATTCTAACACTTCAAGGACTTTTGTTCTCTAGCAACATAATCCAGTGGTTACGGGCGATATCGCTTCTTAGTGGACGTTTAAAATCTTCGAAAAGGATGGCAGCGGTTTCACACTACATGGGAAAGGGGCGTCAATAACAACTATGATAACTGTTTTTTTTTCTTTATAGGAAATTGATATGATGAGCTATGGCTATTTTTTTTACTCATAAAAGGGATGAGGGTTCGTAAAAGGTTAGAAACCTTTACAATACACTATTCGATTCCATTCTGGAAGTAAGTTTGATTTACCAATTTATTTTAAAGTAGGTTAAAATAGTAACTTTAAAATATTATTTTTTCATTAACTTCAATGTTTACTTTACATTTTCTCTCAAAAAAGCATATATTTTCGTTTTGGTATTATAAAGAGGTGGTGAATTTAAGCTGTAATTATTTACATTAAGAGGTTGCACATCGATTTTTAGTTTACATAAAAAAATAGGAACAAACGTTTTTTTTTTCTGATTTTTATAATAACTAGAGTAGGCGTAAGTTACACAAAAGAATATATTGTTTTATTCCAAAACCCAATGCATTCAAATCCCCTGTTTATTGCGAAGTGGAAAAAAGGCAATTTTTTAAACTCTGATCTGATTCCACTATTTTCTCACCAACAAGCCAACAGTTTTATTCGTTTTTAATACTTACACTAACTCCACGATTGAATGAACTCATTTTTCGAGTTAAGTGGTCAACACTATCCTTGGACGTGGAGGTATGCTCATTTAGTTTATTGTAAATATCTTCTTGTTTATAGCCCAGCAAATTCAAAATTTCAGCTCTCTGGTTTGGTTCAAAGAAGGTTTTCAGAAAATACCAAATATAACGTCGACTCTGGGTGGTAGACGCATCAGCTTTTTGATGACAATAATCAACAAACGTTCGTTGCTTTATTGTATTCTCTAATTCGGTAGAGCGTGCAACAATTTCCGATTCGGTTTCTAATTGGCTGATTGTTACAAGTCGAGATGCATGAGCCGGAGTTTCGTTAGATGAAGGCACTGGTTTTTCCAGAACAAAACTAATTAATTTCCCACCAAACTGTAATGAATGACAAAACGATTAGTTTTATTTTTAATACTTCTGTTGGTAAATTGTTACCCCAAAACTTGCTCCGACAGGTTTTTTAAGCCATTTCGGTGGTTTTGCCAAATCGGTGTGAATATGATCGTTTTGATTTACGGGAACTGGAGTTTGGCCAAAGTCGCTCATACCAGGAAAACTATCAGCTAACATTTGCGAAGTTTGTTGTTGAGATACTTCTAATTGGGCTTTAGAAGAACCTCCCATCAATGAATAAATGGACAATAATCCATCAGAACTACATGCTGAAATTAAAGCCGGATTTCGGGGACACCAAGATACTTCATAACTCCATTGTGAAGTTCGAGCTAATTCAGTCAAAACTTCTCCTCCCTTGAAATAAAAAATCAATAGCGAATAGTTATAACTATAAAACATGTTTAAACTAACCGGTCTGTTGCTATTTGGATTCCAACATAAAATACGATTATCTTTTCCACAACTAACGAGAAGATCTGAGTCTTGAGTACACCATGCAATAGATAGTACTCCTCTAGTGTGATTTTCTAGTACTTTTAATGGTGCAGTGGCAAAACGGAGATCCCACATTTGGATAACAGGAGCCAAGTCATCCTCAGAGGCTAAACATAGCTGGGTGGCGACATCAGGATGCCATGATACCACACGCCAACTAACACGTCCGTTATTATCAGTTAATTTTATAATTGGCTCATTTTTACGTAAATCCCAAACAACGCATCGAGACGCAAAAGTTGATGCTAAAATATGTTGGACCTGGATAGAAAAAATAAGTTGGCTTTTTTAATTGATCTTTTTAATGTATATGTTCCTTAAGTTGAGAAAGAAAAAGATTTATCATAAGTCTTAGGGTTGATGTTTAATAAAATTTTAAAGCATTAAGAGTTCAGAAAAATTGATTTTTGGTCGAATTTACAAATTAAGAAAAAGCTATTTTGGTGATAAAGTGAATAAGAAATTACTGCTTTTTATCGCCTTGTAAAACATTAGACTTGTTAGATTTGCAACATTAGAATTTGGTTTTTAATAGTAGTTCCATAGTTAAATGACCAAAAAGTAAATCTCATAATTTCAATATTCATAATTCATCAGTTGATTGAACAGAGGTAGGTCGGTTTGTCATATTTCACTTGGAAACTACAGGCACTAGGCTGGGCCAAAAAAATATTTTTTTTTTAAAAATGTTATTTAAAACTTTTCATATAGGTATCTTTAAAAAAATAGTTGGTTTTTTGTCGCCAAACCTAGCAGACACTAAAAATAAAATAGGAATGGAGTTTTGTTTTCTCTTTGTGGACCATTTTTCAAGAGTATAGAAAAACTACTACCAAAATAAGTGCATATATGTATGTAAAATATCGTTGTACTTATACCGGCCTTGAAAAATGTTTAAAACAAATTTTTATGTTTACTTAAATAGAGAAAAACATTCCAATTTTTATTCTAAATTGGCGCTTTGATTATGAAACTATTTTATTTATTTTAATGAACAAAGAAAGGGCAGGTAGTAGTTTAGTAGGCATAGCATTTCCATTGAAATAATTACTTGACGATTCCAAGATATCCATTGAACATTTTCTAGTGGTTGTGCTTTAGTACCCGGTGTCATTGGGGTTGCAGTGTTATTCATATCCCAAATATAAATTTCAGATTGCGTCGCTCCAGTGGCTAAAAGATTTTGTTGAAACGGATTAAAATCCAATGCCCGAACGGCTCCAGTATGTTTATTAGGATGAGCCACCAAAGCTGACTCATTCGATTCCAAAAGTTTTTCAGCATTGTATACTTCCAGTACCCCATCATCACAACCGCCTACTATAATTCCGGTTTCGGCCGATTTGTCATGAGTACCCCAAACCAATTTATGAAATCTAAAAAGCAAATATTTGAATTGAAAGTACTTATTAAAATGATTGGACTTAAAACCTATGAGCACTATTTGCAGATGCTGCCACTTGCAATTCGGGAACAGGATTAGCTAAGTTTAAATCGTAAATTTCCAAATTAGCCGAAGTGTTAAAAGTCGCATCCAGCTGTTGGGCGGCTGAACCACCAACTAGTTGATTACCACTTGGTGCCCAAGAGGATACAACGGTGCGCCGTATTTGTTTAATCAACATTTTTCACTCGGTTTCTAAAAAAAGCAGTTAATATCAGTTCAAATATTTTTATCAAAAATATAAACTTGTGTTAAGTAACTGTAAACGTCAAAATAATAAACCAACATAAGGAATAAAATAGTAAATTTATTTAGAAGTATTAGCCCGCATTTGCAGGTTGAAATACCTTGTTTTAAATTAAAAATATCGTTTATTTGCACTAATTAACATTTAATACTTTTCTCATTTCTCGACACTTCCAACGTGGCTGTTGTCTCCAGTCACCCGTCTTGTCAGTAGTTGTCGTTATTAATTGTTTTCACAAATGCATAAAACTTCGGAAAAATGACAAATAAGCTATTAATACGTAAGATTTTCAACGTGTGAATATGGCAATAGTGCACTGTCGGCAATACAGCTGATTGACAGAGCGGTTAATTTAAAATGAAATGAATTACCAGCAAAATAACATTAAAAATAAATATTTTTGGCATCTAATTAAGTTCCGTTAAGTAATTAAGAGCGGATTTCATTCAATTTTACAATTTGGATATTAAAACATTACGATTTCCTGAGTAAATCATACAATTATTTAGAAAGGGAACATTTTGGTACAGTTAGGTTATCAATGGGGTTCTTTGAAGGTTTTCAAGGTTTTTGTTTGGTGCATTAGTAAGAGATTTTAGAACGTTATTTTTAATTAAAATCACAAAGTTATTCAATCAAAAGCTTGCGTTTTAATAGTTTAAGCCATTATTAAACTAATTAAATGAAAAATGTTATTTTTTTGTTAGTTAATCGAATATATTAAGAATATTTTTGAAGTGAACCCAACTTCACAATAATGGTGATTTGCAGATGTTGCTAATAAACGTCAAACTCAATAAATTGATTTAGTTCTTAAATTTCTGAATTATAATATATATTTTATTTTGTAAAAATATATTTTTAATATCGTAAAGTGGTGAATATAAGGTAAGACTGTGTGGTTATAAATTTTAACTAGTAATTTAAAATATACGACGTTTTCAACATTTTCTTTCATCAGAACACAAGAGGTTCAAGTGGAATTCGTTTTATAAATAATTATATGGAGTTAATATGTATGCCAATTTCAATGGTGATTTTCGACGGCGTCCTGAGCAGAATTTGTCAGGAGCTAGTTCAAAGCTCAGTCGTAATGACATTATCTTGAAAGCACAACAGGAGCGCTTGAAACGTGAAGAGCAACGTTTACATTTGAAAAGTGCTTTGAAGATTCAAAGCCACGTTCGAAGTTATTTAGTTCGTCAACGATATAAACAAGTAGTTCGAAAATATTTCGACGAATTGCAAAGTAAATATAAGGCTGGAACTCATTCACAACTAGATGATCTTTTTAGAAGTCTTGTCTTCTTTTATAACAAAGACGTAGATTACGAAAAATTGGTAAGCTTTGAAATGCTTTATAAATTAATATATTAACTTCTTGTTCTTTTCTAGCTATGGATGTGTCAGCAAGTTTTAAAGCAACACACGGATATTTTATCGATGATGCAAAAGGATAGTTTATGGAAATATCGAGTAAAACGTTTACTTGAGTATTGCATCGATTCAATCGATATGTCTCGCAACAATGCGACATTTTTAAGAATATTAGACATATTTTTAATGAAAAATATCAAAGAAGACGATCCGATGTTCCCAACGTTAATAAACTTTTTCTTATATTTAACAAAGAAAAATTTCTTTAGAAAAATGAGATTGTTGTTGGATGAATCATCAAAAATGGAGTCCAACAGCAGCTTGTCTGTGGTTCTTTCTAATTTCATCATACGACCAATAACAATGTTAAATATTTCGAAGCAGAGTCAAATTAATATTCCATATGAGGATTATAAAAACAATGTTTTGCTTGGTTTATGTGAAACAATGCTTTCTCAACCATTTACCGAGCTTGTAAAAGACATTTTTATTGTTCAACTAATGCATTCTACGTTTCCATATGATACCTTTTATAAGTTCGTCGTAGAACATCAAAAGAAAATTGATATATCAGTATACTTCTTGTACTGTGCATTAAAATTAGCACCAGGTAATTATTTAAAATTTTATTTTAGAGTAATGATACGATTTGATGATAAAAATATAATTTTAAAAAGATCAATTTTCAAATTGATACGGCTTAAGATAATTAGTGCAATTGGTAACTTGCATTAATTGCATGGTAACTTGCATTAAAATTTTAAAAAAAACTTAAAACAGATATTTAAAAAGAAATTTTATTCACCTTTCGTTGAATTAATTTTCAAATAAAAACTCTGCTGCAGTTCGGGTGCATTAATATAAACCCAGAATTTTCCAATTAATGGTGCTGCTGCCAATAAAGGGTTTGCCAAGCCATCAAATTAAGATAATTTCTTTATTTTTATATCGAACAAAGAATTCATTCCGCAAAAATAAGTTCTTACGATTCCATAATTTTTGTAATAGCATTGAACGTATCGAGTTATGTATCTAAAAACTACAAAGGGTCTAGCAGGATCCACATGGCGAGTTGGCCTCTAAATAGGAACCTATATCGAATCTTATGTTAAAATATCGGCTTGATATACAAACACATTTTATATACTTTTCGCGACCAAATTCTTCTTTGACCTTGAGGTATGGGCAAAAATGTCCCCCGCATGGCTATTTTTTAAAGTTATATATCTTAAAAAATAATTAAGCTAGAGAAGGGAAACCAACGCGAGGCTTTAGATTATTTTACAGAGTATATCATATATTTTTTTGAAATTTTTAGAAAAAAAAATTATACAAAAAAAATCCAAAAAACAAATGAAGTAAGTTTTTTTTATGTGTTCTATGAAAATGATAATTAGGAAAAAAAAATATTTTATGCTTCTACATGAGCACTATAACTCATAACAATTGCGTGAAAAAATAGTTGGTGCAACACCTTGAAAAAATATAAAATTTGATTTACGCCTACTAATATACCTTGGTTTTATTTTTTTTCGAAGTGTTGCACCACTTTTTTTTCACAAAACTTCAATAAAAATAGACCACATATAGGAGAAAAACAAATATTATTTTCATAATTGTAAGTCTAAGGAAACATAAAATTTTTTTTATTAGTTTCTTTGTTTTTCTATATTTACTCTTAAGATGATTACTTTCAAGATAGTTAAAATTTTTTGATGAGTGATTGTTTTAAGGTGCAAAAAAAAAACCTTTTATATACCTGCCTTTATTATTGTAATCAAATTCAATACTAATCGTAAGAGCCTAATGACGTCATAATTAGTGACGCAAATTTTAAACTTTTTGATCGTGAAATTTTCCATACTGAACTCTTAAGTACTTTTTGCTAAATCAGTATCTTATTTCTATTTTTTTGCCTCTTTTTAGTTCTTAGACTAAAAGTATCTTAAATCCCACTTTTAATAATATATTTTTTTTAGATTTTTCAAATGTAAACATTTGTGTTAGTGAATATTATTCGATAACATTAGCGTTAGCCTCGATTAATATTCGTAAACAATCAAAATTTGAGAAATTAAAGTCTGTGTCACAAAGAGCGGTGAATTTGGACGAAGATGATGATGATTTTGAAATGGAATGCGTACCAACAGTACCCGATTTGAGTTTTAATGGTATTTTACGAGAATGTGTAGAAATGTGCAACGATGAAGCTTTCGTAAATAATTTATTACAATCGCTAAAAGAAGAATCGTCGTACACAATGAATGTAATGAATTCATTAGCTCAAATATGTTTTAATTTATTAACTCGAGAAGAAAATGCCGTTCAAAAATATAAGTCAGTACCATATTCAATACTTAAGTACTATGATTTTATTTAATTATTTTTGTAGAATACTTTATATGCTGGCTTTTAACCCAGATTTTCTTCGTGCTCTTTGGAAACATTCTGATAATATAGCTTTATTAAAAGGATTACAAAAAGGGGCACAGGTATTAAATGAGTGGTACGTAGAGCCGGCTTGTCGTTTTTCTACGTTTTGTGAACTGTTTTCTTTATTGCTCACAACTCTACACGACGATGAATTTTGGTCAACTGATATAAGTAATATACAATTTATTTCTTTAAGTATTATAAGTTAATTTAAAAAATAATAATATTTTAGTTGGTGAAAAAGAAAGTGTCAGCAGTATGCCTTTTTCGGCAGTGGAGTTGGTGAATATTTGTGAATATATGAAGCAATTAGTTGAAGGCTTGGTTGAGTTAACCGTAACTAGTCCCAGTAGACCTTTGACGTCTTTTTCGTTCCATTCCAATTCATCTACTTCCAACAGTAAATATAGCCGAATACAATATTTTCAATAACATATTTAACGAACTGTTAATTAACAGGTGAATCTTATATGAAATTTTGGTTAATGTTATATAAAAGTACTTTGAAATTGGTTACCAATTTATATCAAAAAGATTCAAGAATTCAATTTTGTCCTGAAAATTTATGGACGAAGAAAAATATCATTAGTTTTCCAACTGATTATCATAGTATTGAAGGAGTTGCCCGAGTTTATGCAGAAATTGATGGTAATTATTAGAATTTAAAACAAATGAATATTTTTATTTAAGGGTTTATACTGATTTTTAGGGAGAAATTAAAAGTCTTATATTTTTTTCTCAGAAGCAAATGGTTCCATAACTTAAGTATTTTTTTTTTTGAAAAGAGCGACAAATACAAAGTCTAGCTTTTTTTCTCAGTATCAATGAGAGCATCAGCATAGTGAATCTGAGACAAAAAAGTTAAACAGTATTTTAAAGTAGACGTAATAATTTACAATCAAATTTTACAAGTTGTTTTGTCAAAGAAAAAATGTTTTTTTTTCAAACTTTCTATTTTTAACTTAGATATTTAATCAATGGCGACGAAAAAAATAATTACATTTATTTCAAGCTGCTATTTTTTTCATATTTACAATTCAAAAAAAATATCGATGTCGACCTTGATTGACCTTGTCTCTAAGAAGTAACAAATTTGTTACCTATTTTGATTAAATCCTGAGAAGAAGAAAAAAATATAAGAAATTAATTTTTCTATCAAAAAAAATAATAGAAAATCCATTATTTTAGACTATTTAACATTACAAAATATTATAGAACAGAATATGACAAAACAGAACATTTCACATTTAGTTCAATTACTTCAAAAAAAAAACTTTAAATATTTATATTGATTAGAATAATAAGAAAAATAAGTGTTGAAATTAGAAATAGTTATTCTTAAAGAACAATTCTATTAAAGGTGGTACATGCAATTAAATATTGAAAGGTGCTTGGTTGATTTTTTGTTGCAATTGATGCGAGAAAAGGATAACATTTCTATATTTTTACAATGATTTTACATTCATTTTATTTTTATTAGTTATTTACAGTCGCTTTGTAACTACTAAGATCTTTAGCGATTTATAAAAATCTGTAAACTGAAAATACTGAAAATTTGCCCGTAACGAGATTTGAACCCAATCTCTACCGGTTTTGGATTAATTTTATGTTTTTAATAATTTTCTTAATAATTCATAAGTTATATGCTGTAAAATTTATAACTAAAATCTAAAGAAAATTAGAATATTTAATTATTTAGTTTATGAAGAAATATTTTTTTAGTTATTTATTTTAATCGCCAGTAAAAAGTTAATGGTGTTTCGTAAAATTATTTAGCGAATAAAAAATATGAAAAGTTCTGTTCTGTTATAGTGCTGTTTTGTCATTGTTCGGTTGTCTGTTTAACTTTGTTTTGTGATGTTATGTCATATCATCGTTTTGTCCGATCATGTTATTTTATTATGATAATTAATGAAATGTATTACAAATTAAGGTAATTAAAATAGTAGGATAATCAATATTTCTGTTTTCAGTTGAAGACAAACCACCGTTAACAACATGTGAAATGCGTTGGTTGCAAGTTCTTCGTGATGTACCGTTTTTATTGCCATTCACGTCGAGAGTTTTCTTATTCAGAGCTTTGGTGCAACGTTTGCATCGCCAATTTCAAGATCCAGATCTTACACCATTTTTACGTGGACCTAGCGTTAACATTGCCGTGCGACGTTCGCATATTTATGAAGACGCCTATTTGAAATTGCAAGACGCTGATTTGAGGCAAAAGCTGAGAGTTCAGTTTATAAATACTGCTGGCTTAGAAGAAGCTGGAATCGACGGTGGAGGAATACTGCGGGAATTTTTGTCGGAGTTGTTGAAAACTTGTTCAGATCCAAATCGTGGATACTTTAAACTAAATCGATCCAATTTATTGTATCCGAACCCTAACGTTCAATGGGTCGATCCCGATTTTTCGCAACATTATTATTTTATTGGAAAAATGTTGGGAAAAGTAAGTTTTTTTTTAAAATTTAGGTGATATACATCAAAATAAAATATGTTTTAGACGCTCTATGAAAACATTCAAGTAGACCTGCCCTTTGCTGAATTTTTCTTAACTAAATTAGTTTCTAAAAAATTTGATGTTGACTTCCATTATTTAGCCTCGTTGGATCAAGTCATGTACAAAAACATGTTATTTCTAAAAAACTATCAAGGAAACTTCCAAGATCTCGGCCTAGATTTTACAATTGTTAATGAAGAACTCGGAGAAGCTAAAGTATTATAATTTTCGTTATATTAAGATCTTTTTATACTAAGTGCTAACCACATTTTTAGGTGGACGAATTAAAGCCAAATGGCAGTAACATTCCAGTTACAAGTACCAATAGAATTGAGTATATTCATTTATTGGCAGATTATAAAATGAATAAACAAGTACGACGGCAATGTTTAGCGTTTAAACAAGGATTACATTCGGTTATTGATTTATCATATTTGCAAATATTTTCAAATAAAGAATTGCAATTAATTATTTCTGGAGCTGACTACGAAGTTGATATTCAAGATCTCAAAGAAAATACCAATTATTCCGGTAAGTTGAATATTAGTTGAGACATCATAAAAAACTTCCGTATCATATACATATGTAAAGATATACCATTTAAGGTTACTATATAGACCAAGATTGCTATTTAGGCAAATTTTTCTTCTCCGCAAGTACGAAAGTTGTAGAAACTCTGTTTACTTGCTCAACATATAAAAAGAGTTGCATTAAAACTTTTCTGTTAAAAATTAAATTTTATAAAGAAATAATGATAAAACTGTTCAAATATAGAGAATGATAAATTAAATAAAACGGTCTTTAAACCTCGATAAAAAGAAGTAATGACGTGGCAAATAGAAGTAAATCTTTGTTATGATAATATACGAAAAAATAGAATTATGAAGAAAGAGAAACATCAGGCAGTCATAGTTAATAGAGTTAGCCTGTATGTTATCTTTCTATTCTATAAATATTACTTTTCGGTTTGTTTTACGCCTCTACTCCCTTAATACTTCTACAGCAAGAGTTAGTTTTAGCATCATTTATCGTTCAGAAACATAAATAAGAACAGTTTCTTATGATTTTTCTCAAGAGTCAACTCGCCTGCATAGTAAACCGTGAAAAACCATCATTTTCCGGCCATACATAGGAGCATTGATGTTGAGGTCATATGAATACTTTCTCTTAAAACTATTTATATTTTGTAAAAGTATGATCAAAAATGGTCAAGGCGGGCTTATAGCAACCCACGAATTGGCCATCCCTGGTTTAAAGATTACTGTGTTTTTAGTATCATCTTCAAAGGATACTACTTATTGATTTCCCGCATTTTATATTACTTACGTTAATTTAAATTTGAATAGGTACATAATTTCATCTTTGTCTTATTTTTTTTCGTTTTCATAGGGGACCGTACGGCTGATCATCCTGTGATTAAAATTTTTTGGTCAATTGTGGAAGGATTTACAGCAGTTCAAAAGCGACAATTGCTCAAATTTGTTACTAGTTGCAGTCGACCTCCTCTTCTTGGATTCAAAGAACTACAGCCAGCATTTAGCATTCAATTAGCCGACAGTACGGATCGTTTGCCAACAGCAAGTACTTGCATGAATTTATTAAAAATTCCGGCCATATTAGATGCTGACTTACTTAAAGATCGATTACTTTATGCCATTAGTCAGGGTGCCGGTTTTGAGTTAAGTTAAATATTAGTTAGTCACTTTTACGTTGATTTTGTACAAATATTAAATACCGAGTGTGACACTTGGTCGAAAATGGTGTGATATAATAAATATATTTATTTCGTAATGTTAATTTGTGAATTTTATTATCGAAAAAATAAAACATTTTTTTTTATTTTTTTTCCTCGTTTTTTACAATGTATTTGTTGTAATGTACTGATTGTACTAAAAATTACAGACTATACCTTCACATATTGTAAAAATCATTAAACTTGTCTAAATGTATGGTAAAATTGAGGTGATACTAATTTTATAAAAGCTCTCTATGAATAGTTGTAGATAAAATTACTTTTATATGTATATAACAATATATTTACTGAAGATGTAATTAAATAATTTTCAGTGTTGTATAATACGCATTTTTTAATATATGTATTTCCATTACATCAAAACTCCATTTCATCTGAAAAAAGAAAATTGTTCGTTTAGGATTATCTTTTCTTTGCTGGTTACTAAAATATATTAAAAATTATTGCTTAGAAAAATCCTATCATCAACAGCAGGGGTGAGCAAACTTAATACATGTTGGTATGATTGTTTTTGGTAGATCTTCGACCGAAGCTTTGGCTGAATTCTAATGGCTACGCCGTTTTTTTACTATTTATGACTGCAGTCTCATATATAATGAAAGTTTACTACTATCTTTTTATTTTTATTCCGGGATAGGCAACGAATAGTTTACTTTGAATGAAATATCGATTTAAGGATTTATCCAATTGAAATAATCGTACAAGAAAATAAAACTTACCATCTTGATCTTTTGATCTAAATAGTTTTGCCACGAATTGCTCAAAGACCAAAATTGATTTCAGCAAACTTGTCTTCCTGTAATCTTTAACTTCAGATCTACTAAAATTAGGCACTTGTGGATCCAATAAACTATCATATGAATTAATTTCGTCCGTTAACACCCTAAAAGTAAGTTCATTATAAAATAAGTGCTTTTAATTTTGTGTTTAATTATTATACTTAATAGTGGGAACTTTTAGCGGATTAAATTTTTCAATAGCGCTTGCATTAAATGGAATGCAAACTTTTCCCGTTTTAGGATGAACGCAAAATGGAGCTTTTAGTAAATGCTTCATCCCTTTAGAAACATCAACGTCAAGACGGGGGTAAGCATAAATAGCCTTAATTTCTTCCACTAAGTGACTTAAATAAAAGTTAGGACGTCCCTAAAATATACATATTTGTAAATATATTTTAGCAGTGATTATTTGTTGAAAGTAATACATTCTTTTTATAATTATTATATGTACTCAAAAAGGCTTCCCAACGATCTTTTGAAGTTGTATATTTATCAAATTCAACTCTTAATTGCTCTTTTAATTTTTCATCTGGAATATGTCCTAGAAATTTTTTTATATCTTCATTAGTATCGAGCATTCCTTGGTCTTCAACGCACAATTCAATAAAATATTTATCAATTATCGATAAAGCTCGCCTAAAAATGTTATATTTTGTTGTTTGTAATATTCGCTATGGTTTATATACATACTGAATAGCAGGGTGTAAAAAAGGTTGTCGAAAATGCCTAATTTTCTTTTTATAACTATTGTGATTTTTTGGAACGACTAAATTTAAATAATCAACAATAGCAACTCGAACATGTCCGGGTAAACTTCTAGCATTTTTATCACAAATCCAACCATGAATACCACGTCTTCCAGAATAAACCCATAAAATATGTTCGAAGCCAAAATCCTCTAGAATTGCACAAAAAACATTAGCAGGCGTCGTTAGTCGAGAGCTTTGGCTTAATTTACCTTTGATTGTTGAATCAATAATTTTACAAGCAATTATCATATATTTCCAACATTTTAAGCAAATGTCTCCTTGCTTGCAACATTTACGTAAATCATCATAATCTGTTAAATCAATATCGAAGACTAATTCCCTTCTTACAGGTTGAATGTTTCGGCTTTTGAATCGGTTAGGGGGTTCATTGTATTCTGCCCCGATATCAATTTTTACTGGGACAGCGGTTGCGATTTTGTCCATAAGTTCATCTTTAGTGTTAAAAGTGTTGTATCTTGAATAAATATCTCCAGGAAGAGTAAAAGAAAATTCACGAAAATGTAACAACGAATTATCTTTTTTATCTACGAGAATTTCATGTAAATATAAAAAAAAATGTTATACTAATAATAATTATTTTACCTTCATGGGAATAACAAAGCCAGTCGTAAAATGTGTCAATTGGAAATAATCTTTTGTAATATAATCTTAATAATTCCATTGAGCATGTTTCTCCCATTATTAATATATTTTAATTTTAAGAAATACAAAAATAATTAAGTAAACGTAGTAAACTCGATATATCGTAAATTCAATCAAATCAACTCAACTTCAAAGTAGTTTACAAAGATCTGTCTAATTTTGGCGCGGAAAATCCACAGACTTTCAAACTAGACTATTCTAGTAAGGAGCATGCATGAAATCGTAGTGAAGAATGGTGAAGAATGAGAAAGATGAGAATGTTTACGAGGTTTACGAGCTTATTGGAAATAATTTATATTACATCATTACAATTTAATTTGCAAATAAATACGAGAAAAAATATCTGATTTTAAGGTATGTAATTTATTAATTTTTATCTTATTAATTTAATATTTTCATTCAAATAATTCACCGATAAATTGTATAATAAAATGAAATAGAATAAGGCATGCGCATGACTTAAATATGTTGTTTTCATAATTTAAATCTCCATTTAAATCTCAAATCGTTTTCAATTTTACTATTGTTTACATGGTTTACATCCTCAAAAAAAGGAAGCATATTCGCAAAAGAAAATTATTATTTATAATAAAATAATAAAATGTAGATATACTGAAGCGATAAAAACTTTGTACTAAAATATTCATAGCGTTTATGTCATATATATATTAATGATTTGAACTACACATATTTAAACTACATTGAATACATTGTAATTACATTGTATTCAAATTATAAATCAATAAATTTATGTAAGAGAAGGTTGTAATTTTTAAGTTTAATGTATTATCAATTTTTTTCAAACATTCCAGTCTTTTTTCCGCTTTTTTATTCATTTCTGATTATTTTTGTAAAAAAAAAACTGACTTTGCATTGTTTAACAATTATTTTATTGTTGGAATTTTTTATCTAATCGAAATTTTCATTTTAGCTACGATAATTATAACTTTAGTATAGTGGCATTGAAAATATGTTTTTTATGTGTTTTTATATTTATCAGCTATATTTCAATATCGGAGTAATTAATTGTAAGAAAACAAATTTCGTAAAATTATTCGAAACAAACGTCCGACTTGTATATATTAATTTAATCTAGCATAGAAAATGCAGGATTATTAAAATGATTTCTTCTTTCATACTATTGTCAAGGTAAGCACCATTGACATATTTATTACTAGTTGCTATCTGCGACTTCGTCTGCGTAAAGAATAGTTGAAGAATAGTTGGTAATATTTTCTCTTTAAATTTGCTGTTTGTCGTGATATATAGGATTTTTTATATATTTCATACAAAATACAAAAAATAACTGCCATAAAAATTATCGTTCTTAAAAGAATTGTTCAAGAATATTATCTAAAAAAATGTCATAATTTTACTAATTTATTACCCTAATATTTATTACATAATATAACAATATTTTTTTTGGATAATTATTCTAAGAATGATGATACTTGTATGACAAAAATGTGCGGAATTAATGCAATTTCTTTCGCTATCATGATAAACGTGACATTGTTGAATATAGCTTTTCAAACAAAACGTTGAATAATGGATAGAAGTATAAAATTTCAAGTTTAATGGTCTATTAAACATTATTTATTACGAACTAAAATATTGATAAAAATATTTAAACCTTATCCATACATACATGAAAAGAACAAGTATCAAGGCCCAAAACTTTTCAAATTGTGCTTCAGTTAATAGTTATAAGGTAGGTACATATACATAAAACTCTATTATATAAGATCTCTCGCAAATTTGTTTATTGTTAATTCCATTATGATAGAAACTGTTAAATTTATAAACTCCATTGTCATTGTTGGTCAAAATTTGATTACGACAAAAATAGGGTATTTGACTAATTTTGTAAAATTGGCTTATTTTTTTTATTACATTATAAATAGATTACATTGATATTTTCGGAAAATGTACGGTATTATGAATAAAACCTGATGTTAAAGTTTAAGAATCCAAAACTGCGCTAAAAACGTTATTTCTGCAATGGCGTTGACGTGTGACGTCATTTGCAAGTAAATAATTTAATCTAATTCTGCAAAAGTGAATTTCGTCATTTTTCTTCATATTTATTAGATAGAATGGTTTACAAACGATGTGTAGTGCCGCGATGTATAATAACGCCTATAAAAACTCCAATACTCCATACATTGTTTATTTCCGTTCCCACAAATCCCTAAAAATATGGCTATTTCAAAATTTTTGTCAACATAACGTGAAATTTGACCAAAATTCCAAATGAGCACACTAACGTTGGTAAATAAATAATTTTCTATCTTCTTTGTATCTTAGGTTATAGGGTGCTGTTATCTGCTCGCACAAAATTTGACTTTATTTTAAGATTCAAAATGAATTCTCTTACACTTGTTATAAGTTTTTTAAAAAAATATCAGAAAAATAAATCAGTAATAGCTCAAAGATGGAATATAACATTCAGAAAACATGAAGCGCGAAAAACAATTAAAGGAGGCATGTTTACTTGCTTATGAGGTCACTGGAGTTGCAACCAATCACAAGTCGTTCTCGTTTCCGTTGAAATTTCAAAAATTGTCATATTTTTTTCGTGGAATTTGCAAAAAATATATATAATTCAATAAGAAATAAAGTGGATTATGTTTTTTAGGCTAATATATGATGGAGTTACAAGAACTATATTTTCAACGTTGTCAAAGAGCCTATTGGTGATTTTGTTTTTATAAAATGTTACTTATTAAGTATGAAGTAATTTAATTACTGAAAAGTAGTAACGTGTAAAAATCCCTCCTTTAATGTTCCATCTTAAAAATTTATATGCGTCAATTTACAAAAAAATTTTCAGTCATTTTTTGCAAATATAGCGAAAATTAAATAACTTTGTTATGCAATGAATGGAAAAATCGATAACCAGTTTTGATGGAAAAGTACTTTTACAAAAGTGGATATTTTTTTTATAGCCAATTTTATTTTTCAACGATAAAACTTTTTAAAATCTTAATTTTTATGAACTAATGGTTCATGAAACCTGCAGCAATTACAGATTCTGGTGGACCATTTAAGGAGTAATTTTATTGGAATATAAAAATATATGTCCCTTAAAAACGAAATCTTCTACGCTAACTTCTTTCCGATAATATTTGTATTGTCGGACTATTATTTTTCCTGTTCAAAACTTACACGATTAGTTAATAATCTTTGATAACAATTTAATATATGTATGTATTTCCTTATAAATATATTAACACATATGTACGAAAGATTAATAATAGCGTTTTTCTTATTATTTTATAATAGAAATCGCTTTTTTAACATTCTAATGGTCCATAGTTAAACTAAAAGGTGTAAATTATATTTCGTAAGAAGATCGAAGAAAATGATCTTCGAATTAAAATAGAATTGGAAGAAAAATAAAAACATTCATTGCTTGTATTTATATACTCGTCAAATTTTAAATTTAAACTGATGTCGTCTTTCAAAAATTGATCAACATGTGACAAAGTGCATTATTATAGGTATAGTTAAATTTAAAGAAATTTTATTTTTACATCAAATACTCACACATACTTATGTGGTAGGCATTGACATTAAAATATATAGCGATAGATGAGTATATAAATTAAGTCTGTTGTTATAAGTTTAATGTATTTGATATATCACAGGAGGTAAATTATATTTCTTAGTGTGAGTTTTGTTTTTTTAACATAAGGCTGTTAAAACATAGCTGTGTAAATATTTTATCTAAATAGTTAGCCAACAAAGGCAAATAATTATCCGAAAATCCGTGTTCAATACAGTAATACAACATTAAAACAAATATTTATTGTATCTACTTACAGATACTTATTGCACTTAATGTAAGTATTGATGTTAAGTAATTAAGTATAATATGTTAGTTCTGTACTTACATAAGATTTATGTATATGTTACCGTTATAATGGTTCCATGATATTTGATCCTCCGACAAAATATCCTCGGACAAAATATCTCGACAATGGAATATTTGGCAAGACTAGTTCTTCTAACGCCACGAATTCCTATAGATTTCAACGAAGTAAATCGAAAAGAAAGAATAAAGTTTTATGATATCTTGCTTAGTTTCCCAAATATTGATACTTACAAAATGAAAATTTTGTTTTCCATTTTTTTAAATGATTTTACTAGATTTTCATAAAAAGAAGGTAATCGCTTACAATCGCGGTTCCACCTATTTTTCTTGTGATAAACCACTATAAACAAGGGTTCCAGAGATAAAACCTGCTAAAAGTCCCTTTTAACAATATCAATATCTGACAACGTTGCATTTTCTACTTTGTTTTAAATTTAATTCGAGAGTAAATTGGGTCATAATTAAATAAACGTTTCAAATATTTTTGTCACCGGGTTCTCGCTCCTGAACCCCTTGTTCATAGTTTGTAGTGATATTTAACAAAGAAAATAAGAGGAGAGGAAAGAAAAATAATCAACAGTGAAGAGAACGATTACATTTTCAGGAAAAAACCAAGGTATTAACAAATCCTTAACTAATAATCGAAGGACCTATTGTCGAGGGATCAAGACGCCTGATACCGTTACAATGTGAACACCGTTGAAATATCTCTGTTTAAAAAAGGCATTTAGAAGTATTTTGAAATCATTACATTTATAATGCCTTTAATAACTATTAACAACTTGAAATGACTTCTAATGGGTTTTTTGAACATTTAAAATGCCTTTTTTAACAGGGATACATTTAAAGGCAGGACTAGTTTAAGTAGTTATAATTAAATAACAAACTTCCTGATGTACTTTGTTGTATTTGGAATTTCATTATAATTAATTAAAAGTAAATCAAATGGTATTTGTTTCAGTATCTGAAATTAATTACTTAATTGATTAAACTTTGTTTACCTGTTTCTATAAAAGCTATCGAAAATTTAATTGATAGTAAATGGTAAAAGAAATATGTATTGTAAAGGTGTGAAACATTTTAAATTGAGAATTTGAGTGAAATTTGAGAACTTTCAGCATATTTTTTTGAGAAAATTAGCTTTAATAGTTCCAAAAACAATGTAAACTTTTATGACATTTTTTTTTAAACATCCTTAATTACCATTCGGGTTAATAATTTCTGTTTAGCCAAACGTTTTCTTTCATTTCTGGGGATGGGAAAATTTTGTGAATACTATTGAATCACTTGGAATAAGCTGGATTTTTTATACATCTCTCAATATAAAGTTAATAGTAACTTTATAATAGTAACTAGTTTTTCTTTCTATTTTTTTCGTTACAATCCTTTGCAAGACAGCACCTATGACCTATGTTATACTACTTTTCGTTTTGGAACATCACTCAAAGAAAACTTGTAATTGTCGGAAAACTCTATTTTCTTCTGGGTAAAGTACAAACAAAAAGTTAATCGATACAATCAACTAAAGACCAGCATTCTAAAGAATCTGCGAAAAATTCGTTTGTACCTCAGCAGAATAAAATTACGACCGTTTTTCAAATTCAACAATGAAAAACCTTACAAAAACCGTTATATCTATAGTTTGGATTGAGTTAGAACTTACTTCAGTTGAAAAAAATACAGGCGTTATAAAATTGAACAATAGAAAAGTGTACTTATAAAAACCCTCATTTTTTTTCGGCTAAAGTTAGAATGAAATTTTTTCGGTATATAGTTCGGAGGACTATCGATTTTAAAAAATTGAATAAATTTTTTAGATTCAGGTACAAATGAATTTTTTTTCGGTAATATCAAGTCAATCTATAAATATAATTAAAATTTTAATTTGTTTACGTCGGGTGCTAACTTAGCAAAGATAAAAAATTACGCAAAACGAATAACATTTTTTCCATAAAATAAGGTTTTTATACAGTGTTCTATGCTTCTATGGGTCAAATTTTGTGATTGAAATTTGACCTACCTTGTTTTTCAATTGTATTTTCAACATTTAATGAAATTTTGAATTTTAATTTGGTTTTATGATACAAACAATTCAATATGGCTACAAATTTTTATTGATATTCATCTAGAGAAAGTTCGTCATAATGAAGTATATATGAGTTTTGATTGTTGCAGTCGACAATCAAAATTGCCGCAATGTCTGCGGGACATTTTAGTAGTTGAAAATAATTTTCTATTCAATTTTTAAATATAATTCCCACTAAACTATCGTAACCGAATTTGCTTGTTAAATTTGAGAAAATGAAGAAAATGTTTTTTTCTTATTTGCTTATTTTTTATTTCATATAGTCGCTTTATAGCTGCTGAGGTCTTTAATGACTTATTAAAATTTTCGTGACCACAAAAAATTCCAATATCCACAAATAAAAAATCCCATACATTGTGGCATGTGAGATTCTTACTCTTACACATTGATATATAAAACGGTGGTCGGCACCATTAAATGGTTGAATTATTAGTTTATAAGTCATATTTTTAAGATTTATTTAAAATCGCTGAATAACTGCGAGGGTATTCAAATTTTTGGGTTCTATTAGCAAGAATCTAGATCCAGTGGCATATAGATCGGTGATCATGACGATCATGACCACAAAGTAATTAAGTTGGATTTTAATGGCTTAAGAATATATTAACTTGACATCTGCACTGTTTTGATATTTTACGTAATATTCACATTAGAGCCTATTCATAAATTCGTAAATTGGAAGTGAGGACCTAAATTGCGTGTATCTCAGATAAAAACTAACAAAAAAGGACCAAATAAAAAATTATTTTTTATCTTAATAATAAAGCTTTCAAAATAATGTTCATAATTAACTTTGAGTCGGCGTCAAACTATCAAATTTATGAAATACTTATTTAAAATATAGAATTTCCTTCAGTATTTAACTATTTAATAATTGTCGATTTTTATATTAGTTTGGGAAATGATCTACTCGTTTGAACTAATTTTTTTATTTTTCGTTTTCAGTTCCTTTTTGGTCGATTCTATTTTTTGTTTAACATGTTTAATTATTGTTAAGAGATTTCTAATTATTAAAAACTAATTACTATCTGCTTAATTTGGGAGAATAGCTGACAGTAAAAAAAAACCGTTATTTTTTTTTTTTTTTGATATTTTGGGCGAAATTTGATAATTCAGAGAAATATTTTGTAGGCAGTTCGTAATGTCTCCAACGCCTGATTTAAGAACGGATTATTTGTATAAAAATCCGTTCCTAAATTGTGGTACCAGAAATATTTGGAATAAGCTTATTTTATTAAGAAAATTAAATTTAAAATCAATTCAATTCTTGTGCCAATTTTTCTTTTAAACATATTATTAATTGCCCTTCGGGGCAATATTTTCCATTAACCGTACATAACATTCCATTAACCGTACAAAACGTTTTCCTCCATTTTCCGACGACGTAAAAATAGATCACACATTATGTGTGATATTATGGATGATATTATAGAATCATTTGAAATAAGCTAGAAATTTTGAAAATCAAGACATTTCTAAAGTGATTTTTCGGAAATTTCTAGATGATATAGTTTTCCTGAGATTTCTTTAAAAAATGTTTTTATTAGATTGCTCTGCATTTTTCATTAGATAAAATCAGTTAAATGTTATAGAGTGTATCTTTCTTTAAATGTTCAATTCTGGAAAATTTTTGAGTTTCTTGAAAAATTTCTGTTAAAGAAAGGCATTTAGAGACATTTTGAAATCATTAAATTTAAAATGCCGTTAATAACTTTAAACGTCTTCTAATGGGTGATGGATTTTTTGAACATTTGAAGATTTAAATTCCTTTTTTAAATAGGGATCCGATCGTATTTTGTTATTGTATTTTTTTTTGATTTCGAGGAATGTAAAAAGATATTCATCAATCCATATAATCCATCAATTAAGTTTGTCTCTATTTCCGGAATATTTTTGAAGGTTCAGGAAAATGTTTTATATTTAGAGAATTGTTTAAAACAAAGTACAAAATTATATTTAAAAAAAAAAATCCGACAACTCATTGTAAATGCGTTTTTGCTATGACCAAAATTTGCAACCCTTAAAAAAGGTGCTCCACAAATTTTCCGAGAGTGGGAAAATATTAAAATTTGTTTTTAATGATTTGAAAGTTTTAAATGGTCTTAATACTTTTGCACAAAAGTTTTCAAAACGTCGTATTTTTACGGCTAAAATAACGAATTTTATACCAAATTTAAGACCCAGTCCTTTAATTATCTCCTTTTTTCGCCCTTAGAAAACAATTAGAATTTTCTTATTTAAATGTGACAAACTTCAATGTACACCTTGTTCTACAAAAAAAATATCAAAATTAGATTAATCTGAGAAAAATGGGGACCTACTAGTGGCCAAGATGGCCACTTTAAAACTAGTAGAATACTAGTGCCTGAGTGGCCTAGGTTACCGCACCAAAGCTGGTGGGTAGTGGGTTTGATCCTCGTATCGGGCAAATTTTCGATATTTCTCGATTACGGATCATATTAACCCTAGAGTCGCTAAAGGCCTTAGAAGTTGTAAAGCGACGGTAAATAACAATAAAAAAAAACTAGTAGGGGTTGAGGTCGAATCTTGTATCGAACCAATTTTCGATATTTCTCCATTACGAATTTATATTAACCCTAGAGCCGCTAAAAATCTTGGTAGTTATCTAGCGACGGTAAATAACAATATAAAAAAAAACATTTAAAAAATATACCCGTTCCAATTGAAAACCTCCTTTTTTCGTCGGTTAAACTATATCGTTTTGTCTTTTTTTATTTATTTTACTAAGGAGAAAGAGGCTTTAGAGTTTGTCCAAATTTATACTACGTAAATTATAAATGACTCTCAAGGCATGACTTTTAGCTCTGAAAGTATAATAAATAAACCTTTTGTTGTCATATCGAAGAAATATGAGTGTTCAAAATTTAATTTTAAATGTTTATTGTGTTAGGTACTATTTATGTTTTAAATTCACTAATTTACTATCGAAGGTGATTATTTCTCAATGATTTTAATTAAAGATAAAATTTACATCGATAATTTTAGTGTTTTAAGACGTAAATGTCTTTGTTACAGTTGAAACTTTTGCTCTTTCGTGACTTCAGAAATATATTATGTTCGTAGTTGTTAATGGTCACGTAATCAACTTTGAGTTGCAGGCGAGAACTAAAACGAAATATTCCAGATTTTTCGAATAGTTTTCTAAGTTTTCATTATTGCATGTAGTAGAACTACAACAAAAAATGCACTTTTCATAGGTTTCTGGTATTTAATTTTAGAAAAATGGTGATAACTATTTAGTAATTGTTTGTTTTAATTAAAAAAGGTACTGAAGCGTAAAATTTATCGGATGTTTGATAAGTATTGCATAATAGTTTGTTATTGATTGAGGTCGATTAAAATGTATATCTATTGAATGTTGAATTTGTAATTGCATACTTCCTGCAGGTAAAAGAGGAAATAAATTGAAGTTGATATGAAATGTATACCTATTTAGATAAAAGCTTCATATACGTCATAGTCTAACATATCCCCAATATTTCGATATCGTGGGCAGAGAAAAAGCGATTGGGTTCGTGGAGGATGGCTTGTGGGAGGTAGTGCAGTTTCGAGTTGGTTGTGCCAGGCACCAGAAGGTACCATGACCGCTGTAACAAAAGGTGCAGAAATTTCGATGGAGACGCCTTCGGTTAGTAGTGACGACGTAATCGACGTCAACATTACGAATTGCGATTCCTTCACAACAATGAACGCATGTTACACAGCATTTGATAAAGATGGGTGAGTAATGTACGAAAACGCATAAATTCTTATGAAAATTTTGCATGGCTTTTCTCATTAATTGAATTAAAATACGTGCGTTTCCACGACAACGATTATTATTTAAATGCTTTATTCCACGATTTTTGGTAGATGATTGTGTATGTAGTATAATAGTTTGTTTACGTGGGAATTTGAAACTAGCTGCGTAAATAAACCATAGGTTTCTTCTTCTTTAAATTTCCACAAGTAAATTAATTAATGCCCCACAAGCAAATATGCTAGTGACAAAAATCATTAAAATTTAATGGACTTAAAAAAATTAACAACCTGTTTAATTTTGTACTTTAAATTTAACTCAAATTAATTATCCGTAAATTCATACCCAGTTAGATATTTAGTTGATAAGTATATGCTATTTGTAAAATAAAAAAATTTAATGACGTAATTTCATGTAATAAACAAGGCCCAATACTCATACAAAATTTAGGCAATAAATCAACAATTGCCGCTCCTATAAAAACTAATTAATTTGTATTTATTTGAACTTACTCATTCATTCTATTATACTTTCAATACAATTGTTATAAATGCAAAATATCAAAGGTCAGTAATTCAATCATTTTTCGTTGCATGTTCAATGAAAATAACACCTTAAATATAATCGATGATATATATATACTACCTAATTACATCAATGCAATAAGATATAAATAGACTAGCTATATAATTAACCCATTCTGATTTTATTATATATTTTAGGGATGGTCTTATCAGTCTAGAGGAATTTCGCGTCCTCTGTCGTGCCCTGTTTCGCAATGAAAAAGGAAAGATCTATCCCCTGGAAGAATCAAAACTGAAACAAATTTTCCAAGTCTTCGATAAAAATGACGATGGCTTCATAGATCGCGAAGAATTTATCTTTTGTTGGAATCATTGGATAAAAACTGTAAAAAATCTTTAAAATTTACCAAAATTCAATGCTTCAATTGCTTGTCTTTTAGATTGTTCATCCGGTTTCTGCTTTTCTCATAGTGGATGTCCAAAATGATTTTATATCAGGAACCTTAAACATTAGTAAATGTTCAGCGCAACAGAACGGTTTCGAAGTTATTGAACCAATAAATCGATTATTGGACACGGTCGAATTTGACGCAGTTTTTTATTCGTTGGATTGGCATCCGAACGATCATGTATCGTTTATTGATAATATTGGCCAACGGGAAATTCACTCGTCTAGTCCTGTTTCAGCAGAAAATGCACAAGTATATGATACTGTCACAT
The DNA here is from genome assembly GCA_958496175.1 of Sisyra terminalis. Classification (NCBI taxonomy): domain Eukaryota; kingdom Metazoa; phylum Arthropoda; class Insecta; order Neuroptera; family Sisyridae; genus Sisyra; species Sisyra terminalis. The sequence goes on along the minus strand of OY292277.1, from coordinate 33,474,060 downwards.
TTGCGGGGCCTCCTTTAATGAAACAAAGGCTGTGGCCCAAACACTGTGTACAAGATACATGGGGATCGGAATTACATGAAGATTTGAAGGTAACATAAATTAAGATTTTAATAGTAGTTTGAATCGAATTGGTTTCGTCTACTATATGATAAAAATATTAATGCCAATATTATTTATTTTTGTTGTATTTTTACTCCAATTTCACATGTACACATATACTGTGCGTGTTTCACAATCGTAAAGTTAATTTAATAGAAAATCATCACAAAGCCTTGATTTTAAAGTAGCATTTTTACGATAACTTTATTGTGAAATAAAAATAACTGGTGATTAGGATAATCAAAAATTGGTATGTAATTGGTTAGGGGTGTTGTTAAAAATTGTCGTCTGTCTATAAGTTATTCCAATAATGGTTATATTATTAAATAAAAAAATATTTTAGCGGACTGATTTTCACAAGTTTCTTTGCCTTAAAAATAAGAGATATAAGTATACCGTGCATTATTTTTTAATATGTTATGTAGCAAAAAAGTTATTTGATTTCATAGTATTCAATATATAAAATAAAAATTCTTTTACTTGCAAAATTGAAGAAAATTGTTTAATGAAATAAAACCCTGTTAATATTAATCAAGGCAAAAAAAACGTGTTCAAAACTTAAGAAGTTATATTTTTTTGTAAAGCTTTTTTCTGAAAATAAGTTTCAATCGTTCTTGTTTTATAACTAGAGTTCTGAACTGAATTTGAGTTGTTACAATTATAAAATAATGGTAGTTACTCATGAAATATTCACAACTGACAATTGAATGAAATGGAAAAGATAGTTGAAACAAATGACATCAGTTCAAATTTGTGAAAAATTATTGTTATATGTGATTTGTACTCACACTATGTATTTACATTTTTTATTCTCTATCTTTGCAACATATACTGATATCGGCATATGCCTGATATTATATTGATTTGAAATAATTTACTATTATTTTAATTCCGTCATAAGTTCCAAAAATTTGATTAAACTTTAAACGAATAATTTATTTGTTGTTAGAAAACGGAAAACTAATTTATGAAATTCAAAAACATAAAAGGTAATTTAAATATTTTAAAAACCTCCGTTGTATTAATAAAATGCACTAGAAGTAAAAAATATAAAATTTTGTTCATCAAAGCGAAGTGGTTCCTTATTACCAAATTATAAACAAAATTGCACCCCTCGCTTTGATGTACAAAAATTTATTTTTTACTTTAAGTACATTTTATCAGTACAATCGAGGTTTTTAAAATCTTTTTTTAATACTTTTATTTTCTTCTTCTTTGTCTTTCAATATATTTTTAATATCAATTTATGTCATATTTATTAATGTTCATATGGATACGCCTTGAAGGTAGGCAACTAGGGTTTCTTTTTGTATGTAGTTAAATATTAAAATATAGTAGAAATTCTTGGTGATTATTAAATTTTACAATATTGCGTTGCATGCGTCGTCATCGAAAGTTAGGAAGTGTGCCGAAATTCAGCTCGATAAAGTGCTGGAAAGTAGGTGAAAAAATTCAGGGAGAATAACGTAGAAAATATATATTTCTGTTTCAAAAATTCGCTGCGTCTCATTTATATAATCTTATTTGTTGCAATGGTTCTCTTTAAAATTGCTAGATGGTAATAATTTGAAATTCATTAGTTTTCAAAAACGCCTTCCGGTAACCTCCAATCACTTCGGAGGGCATTAAAATTAAATCATTCGAAAATGTTTGAAACACTTTTTTTATAATTTGAATAATAGACGACACGAGTGGATGAAGGTGTTATGTTACATTTTTTAAAACACTGTTTTTTTCATGAAAGAAGATTTTATGGACCTATTTACCACATAGTTTAATCAAAAATCCAATATTTTCTATCTTAGTTTCAACTAGGATTTGTTCATAAAAAAAAGTGTTGAGTAAAATGTAACATAACACCTTTATCCACTCATGTCGTCAATTATTATTAAGTACTTATGTTTTTATATATTAAAGAATGTTATTTGTAGCTACTTACTTATTGTTTCAATTCTAAACTGATTCGTAATTTATTAATTTTAACAATTTAGTTTCATTTATTTAATTACAAGTTCTTTAGAAGATATAAATACATATCTTTTTAACATAAAATTTACGTATCAGTATTGTTAGTTGCCTATCTGCAATTTAAAATCTAACTTTAGTACAATATTACAATACAATTGAAATGTATTATTAACTTTTTATACCTATTGTAATTTTTAATCCCTCTTCTTTCTGATCCACAGAAGGAATTTTGTATAGTTGTAATATTACTTTCACTACTTCCTGTTTTCGTAATGAATTGCTTCAATTTGAAGTAGCCTTTTGTTGGTCTACGATTTCAAATCTTCGTGATCCTTTTATCTCGGTTCTTCCAGTTGACTTTCTATAAAATAAGAAACTATTTCGTAGGAAACTATTTTTTTAATTAGATGATGAGCTTTCTTTTTTGATTTAATAAATACTGTCTTTTAGCACTTGGCTTCAAAGGACTTGAGTATCACCTGCTATTAAATCTTTCTATGAAAATATTTGTAGACGTATGTGACTCCTTAAAGTTTCACCTAAGTAGGTGGACCAGAAAGGATAATTTATGTATCAAGTTTACATTAATTTATTGTTGTTATTATTAATAACTGCCAAGGATTTTAGCGACTCTAGAATTCATAAAAAATCGTAAATTGAGACATATTGAGAATTCGCTCGATATGAGGATCGAATCCAGCACCACCAGTACCTACTTGTTTCGGAACGGTTACCTTGACCACTCGGCCACCAGCAAGCGTTTCTTTTTATCAATTTCACCAGTAACAGGAATCAACGAAAAGATCAACCAAAAGAACCGTGTAAATTTAAGATTGCATGGACATAAAACTATAGATATATTCAATAGATAATTTAAGGGTTCTTATTTACAGTATCTAACGTCCATACTTCAATAAAAAAGCGACAAATGATAGAATATAAGAACAAACAGGTTGCGCAATCCTGTGGTGCTTTTACTGGCTTCAGCTATTATTATCATTAAATATTTACAAATAAAAAACCATAATAAGCGGCTCAGAGGCTCAGCAATGCTAAGCGGTTGGGTTTAAAATAGTGTCATTTAACTAACTTTTAAGTATTTTTTATTGATTTTTTTTATGTTTTATTGAAATTTTATGTATCTTGGAAGCTTTATTATTGATTTTATCAACTGTACCGTATCTGTAAAAAAAAATGAATCATGACAAGGATTATTGTTAACAAAGTTAAAGCGATTGTTTCCGAACGCCTGAGGATGCTTATTTCTGCTTATTTTTGATCCTAGTCCTCTGGGAATTTGTATTAACCTGTTATCACCAAGGATCTCAAATTTTTCTATAAGAAATCATAATGTTTTCTTAATCAATGATACATATTAAAAAAATTCTATCCTTTATTTTTTTCAATTTAATAAGAAAAAAAAACTATTATATAAAATGTATAAATTAAAATGTAGGTATTTTCCTATGTTTTGGAATTTATCAAGTAAAATTTTAACTTAAGAAAAGTCATAAATGAGTTTGACCCAAGTTGACCCAATTTAAATGTACTGGGGGTACTGGGTATATAAACAAACGCAAATTAAATTTTATAGTTTTAATAACGATTATTATTAAAACAATAAAATTAAAATTCTGAAAATGAATCATTATGGAATTTTATCTCACTAAAAATGCATTGACTTGCTTACTCATAATTTTATAAAAGATTCTTCATTAAACTGAAGAGTAATCTAAAATCACCAAATATCTATTTATGTATAAAATAGGGCCTTACAATATTTATTTATTCCTCAAAGGAAAGCAAGAGCATTTATAAAAACAAGAAAAATATTTATTGATCGATTTAAAACTATGGATGTTACAAATGTAATGGTAATTTCCAATAATTTTATCTAGAACTACAGCTGTATGTAGCCATTAATTATATTTCAAACATATGAGATAGATTATAATGATTTTAATTGAATTATTCGAGGAAAATAATGTGACAGCCATGTAAGAGGTTTATTTTTGTATTAGGTAATAAAAATAAATGTTAGTTTCTAGTATTTTCCTATGGTAGCGGAATATTTTGATACATATAAACTGAAAAGTAGTTGAAGAACAATTATTTTTTTCATTTCAGGTATTAGATGATGCTGTTAAAGTATACAAAGGTACAAATCCCGAGGTTGATTCCTACTCTGTTTTTTGGGATAATAAAAAACTTACCGATACAACATTGTGTGCCCAATTACGAATGAAAAATGCCACAGATATTTACATTTGTGGATTGGCGTATGATGTTTGTGTTGGAGCAACTGCCGTCGATGCTTTGGCAATTGGTTACCGAACAATTCTTCTCGATGATTGTAGTCGAGGTGTTGATTTACTCGACATTGAAAAAACCAAGAATACCGTAGTTAAGAACAATGGTGTTATTGTACATTCGAGCGAAGTGAAGGCGATGGTTGAGGGACGTGATCGTCGTCCAGAATTGGGGTACAAATTAGCGATGGAGCTAAAAGCAGCAAGAGAAGCTGCAAACTTATAATTTCCAACTTAAAATTTGTACATTTTATTATTGAATTTCAAGAGGCCTTAGATCTTTTACTATAAGAAACTATTTCTAATTCCCGAATTAGTATTTACAAAGTACATTTACATTGTTCCTAATCAATCATTCCATTTATAATCGGCATCTATTTTAAACTACATTGCAGTTTGTCCAACTAATTCGCTTGCGACTAAAATTGCTAAGTAAACAGAAACTGGCTAACTATAGATTTTTCGCTGTTGCTTTTAGTTGATGCTGACTGTTGAATGCTTTTAGTCGCAACGATGAAATTATTTTAAAGTCCTTTAAAATTTACAAAAAGGTTTTAATTTGTTGTTATTTATTTTTGTTACCGAATTGTTGAACTTAAAATTGTTAAGTAATTCAATTAGTTGAAATTTTAATATTAATTCCTATATCTCGATATCTTCAGTATTCAAAATTAAAAAAAAGAAGAAGAAAACATGACGATCTTAAATTTTACATTAAGAAGTATGTAGATTGTTTGATAGTTTTTAATGTTGTTATTTTTAGATGAAAATTTAAAGTTAATTCTAGTCTAAATTTTATGATTATAGATAGATAATATTTATTAACAATTATAAATTTTTCTTTCACTCATATTTATATACGCCTACCCATTAGGGGGTACACAACTATTTTCTTACCTTCATCATTTTCGAATTGGTTTGATTTTATAGCGAATTTAAAAATACTGCCCAGTATTAATGTTCCCCACTAACGTTAATAGGTCTAGCTAGAAGTTCGAAATTCATACACAAGTTACATTGGTTTTTTTTTCGATTACCTAAAAACGGTTGAAATATATTCTAATGTATGAGGTTGTAATCTGTCTATAATATAATTATTCCTAATATAATTCTGGAAAAAAACAAATATTTTATTTTATTATTGTAAAATTTCAGATCCTCGATGATGATAGATTGGTAAAATTATTCAGAGGACTAGGATCAAATAATAATCAGTTAAAACTTTATTTATTACATGCTTTATTTATTATTTGATTCTAGTCCTCTAAATATTTTTACCAACCAATTTTATTTTATTATAGTAATTTATAAACTCGTATTTTTTATAGTTTTAGTATAGGTGTAAGGATTAAATTTTTTTATAAATAGTTTGCAAGATTTCGGAAGTTTTTTTAACTATTTTTTGAGTAATATAAGAAACATATATTTAAAGGGACATCAAAAAAGCTAATGTAATTTGTAGGTGTATGAGATTTTAATTGATTAGTTATACCTGTTAACACTATCGAGAAAAATAACAAAAATTTCGGAAGATTTTCTTAAAAGTATGCATTTATAATATTAGGGTGCGATTAAACAAATTTGAAAATGACCAAAATAAATAATAGTTTAAATAACTACTGTATAACTAAGAGGCTATGTATCACTAAAAAAAAAATTCCATTTTAGTTATTTTTCCCGCTTAATTTTTGTAAAATATTGATTTTAAAAAATATTATAATTTTAATGTTTTTGTAGAGCTTTAAAAGTTTTACAGTTTAAATTGTTTTGTAAGTAACTAAGTATAAACATATCACAGACAAATTTACATCACAATAGTGTGAATTATTGCAACCAATCTCAAGTTTGAAATTTTTATCTCATTTTATTCGTTATAGGTTTATTACATTATATTATTTACATTTTGTACGTACTATAATTTCATCTTTAACTATAGGTTGTGGTAATTATGGCTTATAATTTGATTAGAAATTAGGGAATAATTTATTTTACCTCAACAAATTTTGAACCAAACAAAATAATGTACATTTTTTTTGGAGTAGATTTCGTTTGGTTAATAGTTATTACTATATTATTGTCACAACAACGATTGGAACAATATTATAAAAAAGGAGAATAAGTTGCTTAAACGTGAACATTTTCAGCAAAGCAAAATTTTCTAAGAATAATTTCATTGCTCAATACAATTATTTATGTTGTACTTATTTTATGTTGTACACTCATCCCTCGTTTAACATGGTACCCATTTTATGCGGTAAGAAAATATTTTTTTTTAAATCAACCATATTTTTGAGTACGTGTCCTAAAAACGCTTATTTCACATCAGATTACTTCCACTTCTAGAACCAAACGCTTTTAACCTCATCCATTGTGAAGTACACGAATGAACTTGAAGTTTCGATTTACGCGGTTTCAGTTTACGAGATATCTCTTGAAACGTATCGACAGCGTTAATCAAAGGATGGGTGTATTTGTAACTATACAAAATTTTATACAATTTTTAAAAGTGATTGATGGTAGCTCAAAGACCAAAAAACCGTAAAACGACATTTTTTAGAGCGAAGCTCTTATTTTGTTAGGGTAAATTCTCCCATCAAAAGGGATTTAAAATTGAGGGTGTGAATTAGTATGTATTAATATTTTATAAAGCTGCTTTGTATCATATCTGGTTGAATTCCGTAAAATATGTCTTTCTTTAAACTTGGGGAAGGTCTTTACAAAAAAAGAGATCTTATCTATCATTTTCTAATATACCATCGAAACCTTTAGGAAACCAAACAAAGCTATTTGTAAATTTTAGAAAAATTTTGATGAATTTCCGTTCGGGTTTAATGTTACATTAGGAAAACCGATTTTATGAAACTTTTTCTTGAAAAAGATTCTGAAATGACTGTTTTCAGGTTTTTTTTTTGTGATTTGTGAATTAACGCTACTGCCCTAGCTCTCAAAGATACTTTTGGAAAGTATCCGAAGAAACATTGGATATCTAGTTTTCTTAAAGAAAAGTAACTTAAATTTTTATCTTAAGTTACTTTTTAAGATACTTAAAAAAATGTTTTTTTAGTTAACTTTGTATAGGTACTATTGAATTACTAAGGTTCGTAACGTATTAAATAAAGTTGTTAGGTAGTCAGATAATGTTTCTTATCTTTACTAATTTATGAAAAAGGAAAGTATATGTATCTAAACCACTGTAAATATTGCACACTTTCAAAACAATAGAAGATTAATAAGATAAGAGGTATAAATTGAATCTTATACAACTAAACAAAATAAGACACTAAATGAAATAGAAAAATATCAAAAAATACCTACAGCTTATTTGAGTAAAATAAAAATAAAACTATTAAAATTTCCTATAAAAAAAATAACAAAATAATCATTGTTTTGTACAACCAGGTAATCAGATACCCCATTTCATTGTTAACTGCGTATTTAATTTTTAGTTACTTTTTATTATCCTAGATTTTTTTCGGTATAAGATACTTTTTTTAAGTTATAAGATAGAGTTCTTTTTAAAAAGTATCTAAGATAATAGTTAATTTTTGGCTAAAAATAAAGGAACTAAGAAACAGTAACTTATAGATACTTTAAGTAACTAAGTTACTTCAAAGTAACTTAGTATAGGAGTATAGGAGCATGTGATATGAAAAAATCTCCATAGAATTTTAGTACAAACTAATTCATACCCTCAATTTTCAATCTTTTTATAACGATAAGCGTCGTTTGGTTGATAAATTAAGTTTTACAATTACTTGGTATTTGAGTCACCGACAATCACAAATTATAGCGATAAATAAATAACGAATCTGGCTCATTATAGCAATATAAAGTCACTGTTTTTCCACAGAAATTTACTACAGAAACCGATTTGCAATAAAATTTTTAAGGATTGCAATTATTACTTCATTGTATGATTCAAAAATAAACACCCCAGCATCCGTAGTGGGTAACGGTTATAGTTGTGGGTACAGTTTGTAGCTACAGTTGTTATGGTTAAGTAAACGTTGACACAAATGATATGCAAATATATTACTTATGGGCCAATAAAGGTATAAATAACACTAAAAATACCGTAACAAATAAATCATCGATGCTAACTTTTACTGTGTTGCCGAATTTCGAACGTTTAAAGCTAACAATAAATAAAATTTTACATTAGGAATTAAAAATTAGAAAAAGAAATTGTAAAAAGATATGAATTTTTGCTATTATTTATGGGATAAAAATAACATTATTTTTTGGTTCAAAATTTTATTTTTTGATAAGTTTTTGAATTTTTAAATTAAGTTAATTAAAACCATTAAAACACTAGACATTATCATCACATTCTATATTTTTAATATTTATATTTCTATTTCTGTTAAAGACAGGCATTTTAAATGTAATGATTTCAAAATGCCTCTAAATGCCTTTTTTAACAGGGTTACATCATACATATTCTTATATTTTAATTTTTTTTGGTTTTTACTAGTATTTATATTTTAAGAAATTTGTTAAATTATTATAGTACTATTTAGTATCTACTTAAATATTAAATATGTTCCTAAATATCCCCCGAATATTAAAAGTATGAATTTAACATATCTATATTTATTGTTTGTAAGAGATTGTGTGAGATGAATTTAAATTATTTAATAAATATTTTTGATGCTGAATAACATTATTTATTGCACTTGAATAAATTCTTCGAAAATTTGAATTAAGTAAACTTAAATTGGTTTAATCTTTCTAAATTATTGCATTTGCCAAAGTTGATAAGCAAATTATATCTATTCATGTTTACGTGACGATGTAGTTTTGAATGTTTTTTTGATATAGTTTTGGAAATGAAAAAAACCTTCAAAGAGCAATAAATTATATAAAAAAGAATAAATAAATTTAGTTAATTTTTATGATATTTTATTGCTCTGTTTGTAAAAAGAGATAAATAGATTACAACAAAAGTAACTTAAAACGTAATACTATTTTTTTTTTCAAATAAGATTAAGAAAAATGTGAAAAATTTCTTTGAAATGATTTATAATATTTGAATTAATAAATTAAGATGTTTTATTTGATTAAACGTACATTGTTAAACCTGATTATATAGAAAATCTTGTAAATTTGAATAATTTTGCGTTGATTAGAACAATTACATACAGCTCCCGTTAAAAATGTGATTTTATTTGAGGAGAAGAAAGGTGTACATACAGATTTTCGAAAATAAATTTTATATAATTGTATTGTGATGTTTAAGAGACGTAAAAGGGGTCGAAGTGATTAGTGTTATCTTCGAAATATTTCTTTGCGTATAAAAGCGCTCGTTAGTTCCATTTATAATAATTGTAGAATTGTTAACTGGAAGACTCATTTCGGTTCACTAACACAGTAAATTGTTGTAATTGTTTTATCTTTATGATTTTAATACAAAGGACTGAAACAATTAACGTATCATCAGTGTCCAATGTGATGAGCACAAGTGAAATTCATTTCATGCTACAATCTTGTGAATATATTGCCGTTACAAGCGAAGTGATCGGACGGGAGAAATAAACATTTTTGCAATGTAAACGCGTATTTCAATGGTTTTTACTAATGAGAATTTTTCATGTTTTAAGGTGAGTTTCTTATTTTCATCTCTAATTAAATGGTTGAGATATCTGAAATCTAGCCACTTTATTTTTAAACTTAAATTATTTTAATTAACGTCAATTACTATCGTCATTGATTCACCCGTTTAAGCTTATTTGCTATGCAAATTGTTTGAATTCAACATTATAATATTGTAAGAAAATTGAAACATCAGTTTGCTATAACTTTACAATATGTAAACTGAAATGGTTTTAACCCAATGGTATTGCAAAATTATTGTATTTAAATTTTTTATACATGTTTATGGTGTATTGCAACATAAAGTTAATATAATAAATTTAAAAATAAATATTTATTTATCATTAGAACAAGTTCAAAGAAAGAGTTGGTCATTCAACATTAAAGTTCGTTTTTGTTCATTGGATGGTGATCGATAATAAATATAACAAAAGAAAATAATGTGAATCATTGCCTAACTAAACCTTAGTATACCCACAGAAAAATATTGTAAGTTTTACAAGTTTTATAGTTCTGTTTATTTTTTGTCCTTCTTGAAACGACAATTGTAGTTTGTAGTTTTGAAAAAACATGATTATGCTACCATTATCATACATTAATGAACTGTTGACTTTGATTATTTAAAACCAATTACGATTAATTCCCTAATGAGAAAGAACTGTACAGTATTTTTTTTAAATTATAGCAGCGGGATTGGGCCCCGATCGTTAACAATGCCCTTAGACGAAACGAGCGAATCGGCACGTCCATACCGATGTGGTATGGTCTTATTGTGCATGGGAGCTTTAATTAACTGGCTTGGTTTTGCCCAAAATTACGAACATCCCGTAAGATATATTGGCATTGCATGTGTAGTGGCTGGAGCTCTCTTGATTGCCGGTGCTGTTTTTTGCTGGGCAAAAAGTGTTCCACGGGCAGAACAAACATTAGAATCTATCGACATAGAAGCTCAAGTAAGATGAACCGAAACAATTCTATCATTTTCCGTTTTAACCAAATTTTTCTTTTTAGAATCGCGGAGGCATTCATGTCATTCAAATTGAAAATATTCAAAATTGTAAACCACCCGATTATGAAACGATAACTGAAACAATGGCACCACCCTCTTATGATGAAGCAATTCGGTTAGATCCGGCCCGTCTTCAATCCACTTCAGTATGTGCAAAGACCACCACTGTATGATCGAAGTTAACAATTTTGAAGACAATAAATTTCGTCGCTTATAACATGTAAATAGTGTTCGTCGAATTAAGAAGAAAATTGATTTTCTTTTTTGATGTGTGTGAGTGAAAAACCTTTGTATTCGACCGTACTTAATTTCTCAATTAAGTTTTGTATACAACCAATAATTATAGTATGTAAAAATCATTGAAACTGTAGATATATGCACCCTACTATGTAATTAGAAAAAAATTGAAGAAATTAAAACTTTTTTATTCTAATTTGTTTTTAATTTTAAGCATCAGTTCAAGGACATGAACCATGAAAATTTTGTATTTTCTAAGCATAACTTTAACCAAGTGCCAATAAAAGTTTTTCAACACTGGCATCCCATTTAATAGATAATAATCCAGCACTATTAAAATGCCTCTGTTAAAAAAAGGAATTTACAACCATTTGAATGCTCAAAAAACTCATTAGAAGCTGCTTAAAGTTTTTAAAGGTATTTTAACTTTAATGATTTCAAAATGACTCTACATGCTTATTTTTAACAAGGTGGCTGATTATTAGATAAGTACAACAATGCTATTGCATTCATCAAGTTAATGCATTTAAAAAGATAATATTAGATTTTATATACACTGCTCGTTATAATTAACTGGTAATTTCCCGTGAAATATTCACAGTCCAACGTTTCCACAACTGACGAATAGTAAAAATTCGCAATTGAATGACACCATAACAACAATCAGGTAGTTCAAATTTGAGATAGTAATTGTATTTCACTCACATGTATGTGATTACAGTGTTTGTTTTCTGTCTTTGCCGACATATATGCATACATATTACTGCATATTACATACAATTGTCGATTATTATATTGATGCATTTAATAATGGATTAGCCTCACTATCAAGGACTCAACAAAATTGTTCAAATTTCGACAATCAGATAATCAGTTCATTTTTTTTCATTTCAGGATATAGGAGGGATGCTTGGGGTACAGTTTTTTGAATCTTTTAAATGTACAATTGGGCTTTTTTAAAATTATTCAAATTTGTACAAAAATCAAACACTGCGTAATTTGGTCAGATTTATTTTTCAAAGTGTGTATGGAAGATTTACCATATATTTACCAAATATTTACCAGTCCCTCCCGGTATCAAGCGTCTTCATCTCCCGACAAAATATCCCCGATAATTAACCCTTTGATTATTAATTACAAACATTTTTGTACCCTGGTTTTTCCCTGAAAAAATTTACACTAATATAATCGTTATATTCATTATTCATTATTCACTATTTTTTTATTTTTTACCATTATTATCTTGAAAAAAAAACATCCAAATAAAATCGTTTCCTTTACTAATAATTATTTTCCTTTCTTCTTCTCTTACTTTATTAATTTAAAAAAATATTATCACAAAAAAACTATACACACGAGGTCCAGGAGCGACACTTTGGTAGGGGGTTGGGGATGAAGCTTCCCTAACCCAAGATACAAATTAAATTGAAAACAGAGTAGAAAATGCAAGGTTGTCAGATATTGGTGTTGCTAAAAGATATTTTTTGAAGACTTCGTCTCTGGACGCTTTGTACCATAGATAGTTTGGATAGTTTTTAGCTAAACTAAAATAAGCGTGGAGATATCAAGCTACGATAGAGATATCAACGTGAAAAATGTTTCTTTTGGTTTTACTTCGTGGAGATAAGAATCCGTGTTCAAACCATGGTGCCGGAAAAACCATAATCTTGCCAAATGCTTCGTTGTTGGGTTATTTTTTTGGGGATATTTAGTTTGCGGATATTTTGTCGGGGGATCAAATATCATGGAACTGTCCCTCCCCTTTTTTCCTTTGGTTATACAGTTGTACAATTTTTTTCTTGTACATAAATATGGAGCATTTTATTGACTTCGAATTGGTTGTTGTGGGGGCTGACAGCATACAAATAAAAAACTATAGGTACCCCTGTTGAGAAAACAACTTTTGAACTTTAAATTTCCACGGTTTATGTTCATTCTTATTTATTCTTATTTAAATGAGCTAAGAGCTTATGGGATCTATGGACTTACCAATTATTTTCTTTCGTAACGATTTTTGTTTGATTCTCGTACAACGTTTCATTCTTTTTCTAAACTTTTTAAGTACTCTGTAGTCTGTATTAAATTATTAACTGATAATAGTAATAAATTATTATCACGAGATAAAAATAATATTAATATACAAAATGTAAAACGAAAAAGGATGAAACGTTACGAAAGAATTACGAAAGAATTTTATTTGTTAGTTCATAACACCCATGTATTCTTAATTCGTTTGAAAGCTTTTGAAGTCATTTTTGAATCATTTTAATAAAAGCTTAATAGAGAAATGAAAACCTTCAAGTATGTGGCAGAAAAGAACAAATATGACCATAATATAAAGTTATCTTAAAGTTCACCAGGTGGACTACTAAATTGGTAGTTGAAATAGTGATTTAAAATAATTTAAATTTTCAAAAAAGCCTTCCAGTGACTTTGTAAGATATAGTCATATGAGATAGTCATAAATGTCTTTTTCTCTCATAAGCTAATTTACTTTCCTATCAATTTAATGTTTAAATTATCCAAAAAACTAAGCAAGTTTCGAAAAATTAGTAATAAAGTTGTCTTTTTAAGAAGGGTATTCATCTTGATAATATATATCTTTTGCGTGAAATATGAAATTTTAGCAAATGTTAAAACTTTATATATATTTAATTATATTTCAAAGATGAAAAATACTTTAAAGAAATAATGGTTAAAATAAACTAAGGTAAATAGAAATTCCAAAATGATCCAAAAGGATAAAGTAATAAGAGTACTTAATGAATATGTTATATTATTGTATGATTTTATTTATATGTTGTTTTCCACATTATAATAAGAAATTTTTCTATTCGTTTTATATAAAGTTCGCATATTAGATAGCATGAGGCACAAACTTAATTTATTTATTGTCTCAATAGCTATTTAGCAGTATAATTTTTTTGTAGCCGGATAGACCCAAAGTTATGAGGACAAAATAGAGAGGCGCCATTACATCGATACTATAAACTTTTTATAAGATACAAAAATTTGAAAACAACATATGTTTATAAGCATTTGAGAGTTGTAAAATATTAATAATGATTATAAAATATCCATTCTTTGTATATAAATATATGATAAGTCTAAAAGTCCTTGCAAAATTTTTGTGAAAATTAAAAAAAAATGAATACACTGATGAAAAACAAGTGATAAACCAAAAGCTTAAAAATTTGTTAAAAATTGATTGATTTCCAATCAAATGTGATTTGTTCATTAATTTTGAACAGTTTGTATTGTATAAACAATATATACAAAATATATTGTAGTCTAATTTATAAAATTTTATTTACAAAAGTAAACTGTAAACATAAATTGGAACAAAAGTTTAAATAAAATGTATTTATGACCTAATGTTTCATATTCGCATTTCGATTGCTTAGCAATCTTCCTCAGTGATCATCAAGTAGTATTGGATCTCTCCGTAACTGCTATGTATCATGGATCGATCTCAATTTATTGAAATTCTAGCCTTTATATTTTTGCCAAGTAGTTGTGGGTGGGTGTATATTCCTACTTATATTTTCATTCACTAAACCATAAATTAAACTATAATATCCCGTTTATAACGGTTAATTTCTAGTTTACCAAAATTTTATGACAGTTCTCAACAGAATTTTGAACAAAAAAAAATTTATAAAAGCACATATCGATATAACCCTTTAATTTCTTTAATTGCTTAGGAATAGTTTTAAAACATGTTTACCACCCTTGTACTTACGATATGTAGGTGTCGGTGACATTGAGTTCAAATCCAGTGGCATATTAATTTTTCCTGGATTACTGAAGAGTAAATTTCAAAGTCGCTGAATTTTTTAAATATAATGTTCTGATTAAGTAAACGTATGAATTTGTAGACAATTAAGAAAAATACTTTGTACTATATAGCACAATACTTAATAAAAATGCCAATATGTTAAAAAATAACGATTACTGCTATGCATCACGATAAGTGATGCCTGTTAAAAAAAAGTCATGGAAAGGCATTTCAAATGTTTAAAAAACTCATTGGAAGTCATTTAAAGCTCTTAAAAGTATTTTAAATGTAATGATTTCAAAATGCTTCTAAACCCTAATTTTTTAACAGGGGATACCTTCCCAACGCATATACCCATCAGATTTGCTTATTGTTTAGGGAAAGATCGCAAATTAAAATGTTAAAAAATGAGAATCTTTGGTAACCTCTATTAAGAAAAGCAGAAATGATCGTTTAACCAGGGCTTCTAAACCTTATTGAAGGTACTAATTCCTACCAGTTTTATCCAACCCTTTTTAACTGAAAAAATTAATAATGATTTTTTCAAATTCAAAATTATAGGAATATATTTGGACATAGATGCACAAAATGAATAAATCTAAAGAACAAAACCATTAAAACATTATATCTGTCGATCCCGCGAGACTGACTCACTGAACCCCTGGGGTTCGAGGAACCCAGGTTAAGGACCACTGGCTTAAATATTATGGTTTAATTTTTTTGAAATTCTTTGATATTTTTAAGGTCAAAAGTTTATGTAAATAATCTCACGACCAGCCAAATGTTTAAAGAGGAAGTTATTCGCTGTTTTGAATTTTATTATTACAAATTTGGAAAAAAACAACGCTTATCATGTTCTAGAGTCGAGGGGGGTATAATTATCAGAAGCTAAATTAAAATTATCACTTGCCTAATTTATTACTATATTTATAAAATGAAATGATAGTCATGTGAAAAAAAAAATCTTAAAAATATGACTTTTTTGATGCAATTTGTAGTTAAAATTATAAATGAATACAGCTTATTATTTTTCAAATCGATTTATCCAATTCAGATTAAATTTACAGTTTAAATATTACATTAATTTTCATTTTTTTAGTTTAAAGCGTAATTATTAATATGATAAAGTAAAATTATTATTTATTTTAGAAATGATTTATTCATCTTTGTCTTCAAAGTTCACAGAGTATAAAACGGTCATATAAGAAAACGAACTCTTTATCACCTGCAACAATAGATATTAAATTGAAAAAGTAAATCAATATTTGTTTTGGTAGAAACAACCATAAAATTTTAAGTATGCCTTAACTTTTTGTCAGTGTGAAAAGATAAAATTTATTTATTGTGTACTTGAGGCTCACATGAGGCTCTTATGTGAATAAAGTTTAATTTTCCATACTTACAGACGTAAAACTTTCATACTGTAATGTGGCGATGCCGTAAGCCGTTGCGATCTTCTGTGGACGTTGAGCTCTTTGGATTATCATTATTAAGCCTTGTCGCATTTTATTGAATGGTCGATTAAACCATCCACAACTATACGCTGCTTTAGCCACTTTTTCGCTCTAGTGAAATAATTAAAAATTAATATAAAATAACAATAGGTAACTAAAATGTGAACTACTCATAATGCTCACGTTCCTGATAGTGACTGAAAGAAATTATCTTAGGAATTGAGATAAGATATGTAAGTCAATCAATTTCCAAATTTACTATTAAATCTTTATAGCAAACAAGTAACTTTCCAGTTTGCCTGAAGAAGTCGACAAATAACCAACGAAACGTTTAGTAAATACGGAAATTATTTAGTTGACCGACAAAATCTATTCCAACTCCTGAAATAATTTATTTCAGTAAGAAAATAATTAAAATTGATTATTTTTTCCCTTATTCCAACTATTTGTTCGTCATTTGTAATTGATTGCGGATTAATTGTTTTAGTACAGTCATTAATATTAATGTATAAAGCTTGGGGTTCATTTTTAAATTTTTTATCTTTAATTTATTTTCTCTTTGGTGAGAAGCTGATATTATTTCACCAATTTAAGTATTTATAAAATTTAGCAATTGTTCTTATATACCAAATTGATCGGTATTAAAAATATTTTTTCCAAAATATGTAACTAATTTAAGTTGGTATCTAATTAAAGAAATTAATAGAAATCGCAATTAACATTACAATGTACTAATAATAGAAAATCAATCACTAATTGTGCAGGGGATGAAGCTGTGACTGCCTTTCAGCTTAGTAAAATGAATTACTTATTTTTTATGAATTACTTATTGTAGGAATTTAAAAAAAATTAAGTATAGATACAGTTTACCCGGAAAGGCTTGCGAAAAATTGTAGTAAAGCCTAATAAACTTTAAGTAAAATTATATTATATTTATTGTAATGTACTTACATAAGGATGCAAAAATATTAGATTTATAGTACTTATCTTTTTGGTTTAACATTACAAAAAAAAATTGGATTATTATGTTTCCTTAGCTTTTACTTACTGTTTTTCAAGTTTTACATATATAATTAGAATAATTTCTGTAGAGGAACATATAAGAATATTATCTAGCTTAATATTTTTTTTAAATACAAGTTAGTTATGTAATTATATTTAGGAAATTTTCTAACTTTAGAAGAGTAAGTTTTTTTAAGGTTGCCGCAAGAGTATGAGAATTTACCACAATTACGTATATTTTAAGTTTAAGGTTGTACGAGCGCCATGATAGTTTTTCGATAAAGATGAAGCAATTTATTAAAATTTAGCAATTTATTTAAATTAGTTAAGGTATTAGGCAGACTTAGTGGCAGCCTACTAATGGAGAGATATTGAGACTTAAATAAATTTTATCTAATATAAATGGACTTTAATGTTCTACTATATCTTCACAAGTATTATTGTATTATTACTAGTATTAAAGTATTATTACTAACGTTTGAGCGATATCTACACAAAAAAATTTGTTTAAGATTTCCAATTTCGTAGTATGAAAGATTAACTTTGTCGTTACAATTGGAATTTGTAATAAAATTAGTTTGGTTTTTCACAGAGGAATGAAAAATTTGAAGCTTCTTTTACAAAAACGTCATTAGCAGGAGCACACATGGATATATATTATTTTATTAGATGCTAGTAGCTACCAGTGAAATATTCACAGCCGAAAATGACAAAAATTTTCAGTTGACTGAAATCGAAATGAATGTTGCAATAAATGATAACAATCAGTTAGTACTATGGTTTACATATTTGGTTTTTGCTCACATGCATGTGTTTATATACTTTCTTGGTTCTCTAACTTGGCCAACATGCATACATATACGTTTGCCTATTATTATATTGACTTGTATCTACCTGTGAAATATTCACAGCCCAACACTTGCTCAACTGACAAATGGTGAAAATTGGCAATTGATTGAAATAAAACTAAATAAAGGGGGAGCGGCCAAGCACAAAAAGATAAAAGATATTTTATAAGTGTCGAAAGTGCCAGAGATGGAACAATCTGGAAGTTCGAATAGTTTGGGACATGCTACTATAAAAGAGATTAATGGCAGTTGGAGGACAATCAGTTATAAGTCAGTTAAATAAATAAATATTTGTGCAATAAAATACACTTTTTATTGCTGTATGTCCTGAAACACAAATCTAAATGAACCCGTCAAATATAAATAAAATTAAAACGTAATTTAATATATAGCAAAATATGGAAAAAAAATCCTATGTATTTTTTGATATGACTTTTTTTCCATGGTTTATAGGGGCTCCAAAACACTGTCTATCTGCTTACATAGTAAATCCAGTCCTGCAGAATAATAGTTTGATTCTTTATAAGTATATTGCACATTTTTAAACCAATTTTGAAAATTTTAACAGCAGAATTTTTGTTATTGTTTAAGTAATTAATTCTTTAAATACGGAGATGTACATTTTGATATTGACTTTATGAAAAAATGCTTCATTAATAGAATATTTTGACAATTTCCACCAAGAATTTGAATAAATAATAAAGCAACATCATAGATAAGAATTGTAATACGTACACGATAGTTCACTTAATAAAAGTGCTTTTAACTGTATAATCTTTTACTTACGTGGTTTTGTAAACTAGTTCCAGCAGTACAAAGTACAAATAGTTGCATCAGATGTATCAAACAATATTCAATTAAATTGAAAGTTAAAGAACTGTTTGCTTGCTACGAAATTAAAAAAAAAATAATTGTGATAATGAAAAAAGCTCAGAAATTGTCATAATTACCGTTCGGATAACGAAAGCACTAACACAAATCGCTAAAGTGCTAGCTATATAGTGCATAGCAGTAATATTTTTATACAGAAACTGAATATCTTCAGAAAATCTGAAAAGAGCCTTGTTATTATGACATAATGAAATTGTTCTTGAATTAAATACTCTATCAAGCGACAATGATGTATTACACACAACCGTAAAATTCGATAAGCCCTTTCTTCGGGATTTTCTTTTATTGGAATATATTTCTTTTTCTTTTTTTCACAATCCTTTCGATCAAAATATTCAATCAACTCCTCTGAACAATTCATCTCACCATTTCTTGGCGATTGTCCCAGTGAGGTAAGTGTTGACTGTAACAATCGCAATTGTTGGGTGGTCGCCATTATTAAGTTGCACAACAAACAATCGCCTCCACAAATCATAAATGCAACCCCCCAAGCACTGGTTATCATTTCCCAAGCAAACGTAATTTCGTGCCAAGGAGATGAGGACATGTCAAAAGGAGACCAAGCCGGATAAGGCAAGTAATCAAATTTATGCCTATCAAATAACGGCATAACTCCATATCCAGTTATTATCACCATAATCCAAAACAAGTAGGTCCCCATCAAATATACCATTAACTTAGCTTCTCGAAAAAACTCCTTCTCCAATTTTGGGCCTCCAATATAAGTTGGCCAAAAATCAAACTTGATAACATTTAATAGTTTTTGAAGCAAATCTCGTCGATATTTGAATTCAAATACTTGAAACGCACCCTTAAAGATATTTATAAATAGTTTTAACCATAATATGTTATTTCACTTACTTGAAAAGTCGTTGGAATTGTTGAAAACGTAAAAGCGACGTCAGTAATACTCAATCGCTGGTATAGTAAATATATAATTTGAAATAAAAACATAAAGCTCATTGATATAAAACATAAAAACCAAATACAAATCGAAAGTAAATCATTTTGATCGGGGGCTATACACAAAACTTTTAACAAAAGTAAATTTGGTTTGATATTCACATCAGTTACACGCATTTTGATTGAAATAACTATAAATTGATATTCTCCTACAATTTTATATATTTTCAAAGCTTTTGTTGTTGATGATTCATCAATTTCGATTAATAACCCTATAATTTTCAAATTAAATTTGTGCTTGACGACTTTTAAACTTTTAATTTGCATTTAACTCAGGGATAAAAGTATTAATCAATTGTGAGTACTTAAGGGTTGATTGATCAATTTGGAAGATTTAAATATTAAATGAACTTTTTTTGTGGGTAGAATTTACAACTTTACAACTATTCACAAATAATGTATATGACCTTTAAAGTTTAAAGAAATGAATTGGATGCATATGTACATTTAATTTATTTATTGTTTTTATTTAATATTTAAATTATTTTGATAATTTAGCCGTTATAACAAATAATAAATATATGAACTCTAATGTTTAAGAAATATATTTTTTCAAATATGCTTAAAAATTTTATTAAGGCATTTATGTAACATCAGCATTTGAGCTTTGAACTGTTAATAGTTTCATTAAGAGATTGCACATCGCACTTTGTTAACTTCCATTAGAATTTGACTTAAAAAATTAAACAATCCGAATTTACAGTTTTGAAATGATGACGGGGACTGTTCATCTACAAATTGTTTTTTTTTTTTTGGCTTTTTTAATATTATAAATTTAAAAAAAAAAATTATACTTCTATCTTGTATTTCATAAAGTTTGATTTTTGTGTCAATTTATTGTTTATGGTCACCAGAATAAAAGTAGAGCAAATAAAATAGAATAGTGTTATCACTATTTTCTCTAAAGTATTATGAAAAAGGGGAATATATTATTTATTAAAGTATAAGAAGTATAAAGCTTTCTCTTTAATAATGCACATTCTTTTTGCACTTTTTCAAAATTATTTATTCAAGTATTTTGTTAATAAATAAATAATCTATAATAGCAATTTGAGGCAAGATCGAGTGAATAATTTTCCACAGATTTTAAAACTTTTTTTTTTAAAAATACATAGGGTATTGTGTTTGGGTTTATAATAAGTTTTTACGAATCATATCCGACAAATTATATCCGGGAAAAAAGTATGATAAATAATTTTCCGATAGTTCTAGAATGTTGACTAAAGCAAAAAGTGTAGACAGAACCGTAGGCGATAACCATTTTTTTCTCAACATTGAATGAACCAATAGGTTGTAATAGGAAAACGATAGTGAGATTTTAAATTTTGCGTCTTGTGACGTCATTATAATTCTGGGCCAAAGAGCTTGTTTTAGGCATTTTAAATTTAAAGTTTTTTTTTTCCATTTTTAAATGGATATTTCTTAGGTTTTATGAAGGAAAGTCAAAAACTAACAACGACATTATGTTTTGATATTAGTTTAGAACACTTTTAAATTATTTTTAGAACATGTACATTTGGTTAATTGTAATTGAGAGATCTAATGTGGGTGGCCAGAATTCGTTTTTTGAGTAAATAATTGGAAGATCAATTGTGTGTGTGTGTGTGTGTGTGTGTGTAAGGGGGGAGGGAATATTATTAATACTATTCCTGAAAAATAGCATATGTATTTAAAATCATGGTAAATCAAGAAATATTAGAAAACACTCAAATTTTTGGACTGGGATTGGTGTAATGTTTGACTCTTGCTGAGTTTTGAAAATCTTAGTAAGGAAAATGGTTAACTGTAAGGCCAAGATTTATTTTTAATATATTTATTATTATTGATTTCGATCTTGAAGTTTATCTTCAATTTGTTGTAGTTCCAAGGATTTGAGTATCTTTTTTATTTTTTGCAACGTTTCGCAGTTTATTACTGCTTTTTCAAGCATAAAAAACAAAGTGTAAATTATTCAAAAATCCTCAGTTATACCATAAATTGAATTTATTTATGTTTTAAATAAAGAATTTTTTCACGTTACTTATTCCGTTTTGTTGATGCTATTAACAGCTATTTAATTGTATATACCGAATACTGTTATATAATTGTGAATATGTGTTATTTATATTTGATTTAATGGAATAATAGTTTATCCAAACATTAGCTTCATGAGAAATTTTCCTATCGAACTTTTGAGTGCTTTTGAGTACGAAATTTTTCTGTGCTTTTACATACATGGCATACATGCTACAACAATGGCAACAATCGTACCCACAAACTTCTACCGGCTATCAAACAACAGCAAAAGAACTAGAACTAGTGGGAGCTGAAGAATCAATTGTAGCTAACTTAATGTCACTTAATGTTAAAACAAGAAATTTTTGTCATTTCGTTATGAAAAGTCATTCATCTCTTTTATCCCTAATTTGCCTAATTTATTTAGTTTAAAATTATTTACAAAGCAATTTAAAATAAGAATTAGAAACATTATTTTAATAGTTACATGTTAAAAGCGTGTAAATTTAAATTGTCTTAAGTTTATTAATTATAAAATAATCTATAAAATATTGATTCTGCAAAGATTAATGACATTGATGGTTTCTATTTCTTTTGGTATAAAAACTATTAATTAGTTTTGTACAATGTCGCTTGTAGAATCGGAGGAAAATGTAGAAGCGACATTTTATTTGGTAAATCTTGGAAAACTAGAGTAAATGAAAATAATCTTTTGTAATACTGAATCCCATTTGTTGTAATAGGAGGATGCAGATTTGGATGTAAAACCAAATCCAGCGTTTCTTTTTGAAGGACTACGCCGTAACTCAAATGTTATCGTTTTCGATGGTTTTGCCTACCACACAAACTATTCAACATTTAAAATGAGGTTTCTAAAGATGGAAATAATAAAATATTAGTTTTGTTTTTAATTCTTTTTGGCAAATTAGGCATTTATTATGTGCTTCGAGAGTTGCTTTGGGATGTGGTGCTCGAGCTTGTATACCTTTGGATGGGGAAACAACGGCTGTACAGATTAAGAAACCACACTGCCATGGTCCAGATCCTCTATTAATTCATAGAACCGCTTTTATTCAGGAGTTGAAACGACGAGTAGTTCATCAAGCCGGTACAATTAAATCTATTTATGACCAAACATGTCTAGAGTTCGTTTATAAGTTTAGGTTTTCGTTTTTCTTGAATTAATCAAACTAATTTTAGTTTTCCCAATGCTTCATCACTGGTCGCATTTCAAACTATTGAATCTAAGTTACGTCGTGTTCGGGCGACAACACAACCGAACAATCCAAACAATCTAATGGAATATGGTGATTTAATATCAATGAACGAATGGCGAAGATTTGCTCAAACAGTCAATGGACGTCCATTTTTCTCTGCCCAGTTGGAAGGGGCTGATGGAAGTGTGGCAATTATCTTTAGTAACCCAGATTTGATTGAGAAAATTTCATCCTCAACACAAGTTCACTTTGATGGCAGTTACATTATGGAACCAGCTTTGGGAGATGGCAAATACTTTTTCTCAGCTCATGCTATAATGCATAAACATGTACGTAACTAAGTACATTTTTTTTTAATTTAAAAATTTCCTATTTTTAATAATTTTTAGTCAAACGCTATAATGTATGCATTGATGAGTTCTAAAACTGCATCGTTATACACAGCCGTCTTATCACATCTCCGACAAATGGCTCCAAATTTAAAACCCACTTACATTGTGTGTGATTACGAAAAAGCTTTGTATTCAACTCTCCGAGAAGTATTTCCTAATTGTCCTAAGATTCAGGGCAGTTATTATCATTATTTACAACACGTTTATCAAAAAATGGCAAGCATAGGAATGTTAGGAATTTCAAATTCGGGTAATTTAATACGCAATGTAATGGCATTACCATTGCTACCTATTGATAAAATAGCAATAGGTATCAATGTAATAGATGAAATAGCAAAAGCAAATCTTCCATCTGCGATGTACAACGATTTAATATCATATCTTGATGAGCAATGGTGGTATGGAGTATCAGCTCCGTTAATGTCTGTCTACAACAATCCAGACGCCACAAACAACAATATACACATGTTTCACAACACAATCCGGCAACGTTTCCAAGGTGTTTCTAATGCTTGGGTGTTTACAGAAAAACTAAAAGAAGTTGAATGTCTCACATTCCGCGATTTTGAGTTGTTACAAGGAGGACACGCTATTGGCCGTGAAAGAAAAACAAAACTGTTGACCAGTGATGATCATTTGAGTAGAGCATGGAGAATGATTGAAACTCGTCGTTTGCCAACAGTTGTATTTTTAGAAAGAGCCTCGGAGATTCTTCGCACTATTGAAAGCCAATTTAGATCTATAATAGATGAATACGAGGAAGTAGAATTAATCCAAGCTCGTGATATTGCAGAAGTTGAAATCGCTGATCGTCGTTTATTTACGATAAAATCGGAAGGAATCGTTTATACTATGAGCAATAAAAGAAAAAAATCCGCAGAAGTAAAAACTATACCAATATCGGTCTCTAAAATTAAAAAGGAAGATCCAGAAAACTTAGACTCTAAGGTAATTTTGATGAAAGTCTGATTTCGAATAAATTGTTTTGAGTTTGTTAATGGTCGTTTTAATCACGAAGTATAGTATGGAAGTATATACAAAGAGTTTGAACGGTATAAGCTTTTTTATAACATTACTATACCCCAATAACAAACTTAGATAATTGTTCTTTTTTCTATCATTAGCAGCGCAAATATTCAGGACGCAAATATTAAGGTCAGAGAACTTATATAGAAGTTCAACCACAGAGATGTAGTATAGAGTGATAATGTTATATATAATCAATGCTTTCTTCATAGCTAAACATTCACCTAAAATTTCGTAAATTATATTTGTGTCTATCGAAATTAACCATGCGCATTGTGACGATAACCATTTCAACCGAGTTCGTTAAAGTGAAACAACAGTTAAAGAGAGATAGGATTTCCGAATCAATTTCGAGGTCAAAAAGAAGTTAAACATGGATTCTCTATGAGTTCAATTCTGTGTTAAAAATATGGACGAATTTTGAGGGGTCTACATATCGGGAAATCTCAGAGCTTCTATTAGTCGACCACTAGTTGTCGCTCTATAAAATTACGTTTGTCTAAGGTTAATTATGTACAACGACAACTAGTAGTCGGCAAACAGAAGTTCTGAGATTTACCGACATTTTTAAGAGAGAATTAAACTTCTATATAAGTCTCATTTCTCAGCGTAAGATATTAACATATTAAGAAGGTATTCTAATCTTGCAATGTATGATGGGAAATGTAGCGCTGCCTCTACTGTTTTTGCATTACTAACTTAAACTAAAACTATGTACTCTATTTAAGGTAACATAAGTTAGTACTCCCCATTCATTCTTGTGGCGGCGCCACATCTTGATACATTTCCCATCGTGTATTGCAAGATTGGAATATTTTCTTATATATTTCCTTAGAATTTAGACATACCAATACTAACATATTTGTAAAAAAAATACGTCTGGTACCTGATGATGCAAGCATAATTTTTTATTACTATCAGCTGTTGTTAACTTTGCAGTTTGTTTCTTGAACTTCCCGATATTAATCATTTTTGAAATATTTTTTCATAGTTGTTAAGAACCACCACATTTCCCGTGTAATGCTTTAAACGAGTACAAGTTACTTGTGTTGTGTATGTTGTAAACTTTGACCTTATATTGGAGGATAAAACAAAACAAGTGCCAAAGTGAATATATCATGTTTATTTCGTTTAAATTCCTTGTTTATATTCCGATATGTTCCTTCTAAATATTTTTTTATAATGGTAAATTTCGAAGTAGAAAATAATGCGACTCTTTGTAATACTTTATTTTGTCAGGTCACATGTACATTGTACATATATATATATATATATATATATATATATCAAAAATTATATATTCAAAATTATGTTTTGAATGCATACAATCCTAAACTTAGCACATATTATCTGAAAAACTCCTCCTACTTCGAGAAGAAAAAATAAAATCATTTCTACCCCTTATATATATATATATATATATATATATATATATATATATATATATATGTTAATGTATATATATATACATTATACATAGGAATGGGAAAAGATCAGTGTATCTAAATCATAAGGAGAATCATAGAATAGGCCTTAATTACGAAAGGGGTAGAAATGATTTTATTTTTTCTTCTCGAAGTAGGAGGAGTTTTTCAGATAATATGTGCTAAGTTTAGGATTGTATGCATTCAAAACATAATTTTATTCAAACCAAAGATCCTATTGTACCCTAACAAAAAAGTGGTTCTTTTGATATCTTACGATTCAAAAGTTACAATAGGAACAAACTAAAACAATTTATTTGTATTGGTCTTAACAAAAATGTAATTAATATCATTTTTTTTTCATATTTAAATATTAATATAAAAATTTTCTTTATTCAGGTTTGCATCGTATGTAATGATGATGATTGGGAAGCTCGATGTGTATTACAGCCATGCGGCCATAAACCTTTATGTTTTGTGTGTGCATCTCGATTAGCTACTGAAAAAAATAAATGTCCTAAATGCAAAAGACTGTTAAATGGATTTTATGAATTTGATTAATCCAATTTTTATAGTTCTAAAATATGACACAAAAACAGATTGTGCTATCGAGGATCTGCAGTTGATTTAATGAATTTATATGTAGCATCGTTGGTATGAAATTTAAAATCCGTTTAAATTAAGCAATGTTTATCATATAGTTATAATATTACCATAGTCTGAATATATAAATTTTATCTTTCCTGCAATAATAATTTTTAGAACCAATTAAAAATCGCTTTGGGTCCCCCAACGCGCAGGATCTATGAGTACTTAAAACTGGTCCTAAAAATAACGTGTCTAGGTGATCTCAAAATCTAATTACGACTGTAGTTTCATGTTAGTGTAAGAAACTTGAATATTACGTTTAATTTATTATTTTTTATAAAAATAGATTTTGTTAATTACAAATGTTTTATTGAAATATACAATTGTTATACTTAAAATTTGAACGCATTTTATTGTATCATAATGCAATAATTAAATTATAAATAAATTTAATTATTTTTTTTTATTTTGAATAAAAGAGTATTCTGAAATTATTCATTGAATAATTATATTGTTTCGGTCTTAAACATGCACTTACAATAGGGACGTACCTAGCGGAAATGAGATCTGAGGTAAGCAGCAAAGTTGCGTCCTTTCTTTTTAAATATAAAGTAAATCTAGAAAAACATAAAATAGTGATATACATTTTTGCTATAAAATGATGGTGAACCTATGACCTGTGGGTCAGACACTGACCCACGCAAGCTTTTTAGCTGACTCACGATGGATAGGCAACCATTTGTTACTTATGTTTGTAGAAAGAGGCTTTCATAGCACTTGTATCGTTCTTTCTCTGTTTCACCTTGTGAGGTGCTAATGAGCACCATGCACATTAGTGACCCACGAGCTAGTACTAAAAAAAATATGAACAAAATTTGGCCCACGCCTCATAAAGGTTCTCTAGTACCTTCAGTGTAGGTGTCGCGAGTAGAATAAGAATGCATGGAGCCAAAAAACAATTCTTATTGTGAGTTCCTCATAAAATTATAGAACCATTTCTATCCACTAACATCAACCCTAATCCTATTCAACTTTGGTGTGAGACTTTTAGGAGTAATTATAACTTGGTATTACTTAGCTTCAATAGCCTCTTTACAACCTAATAGGTTGGTATTGGGTACTTTTTCAATATCCTTTAAACTAATACGTCATTTGGTAAACAGTTAAGCTATTTCCATTACAGATATATAATATACTGATGTATTTTGTCAACTGCATTGCGAATACTCTGCCGATTTAGGGATAAGGAACTCGCAGTACAATATGGTCTCAGATTATGGCGTCATTAAACACTGCTCAGAAGTTTAACTTCAAATCGGAAGACTTTTATTGTAGGATTTTCATATTTATTGTTTATAGTGTAAATCAGTATCCTAAATTTTAATTTTAATTTATTTTATGCAACTTTACATTCAACAAGTATATGATTCAGCAATAAAAAATTATCAGAAATATTTCAAAGAAATTATAAATGAGGAAGGAACTATTTTACAATTTTGTTAATAATTGATGAATAATTTCTATTTGTTTTCTAATAAAGGAACGAAAAGTTTAAAAGTTAGAAAACAAAAGCAAATTAATGTTTTTAAAACACAGCAAAAGATTATGTTGCTTAAAATTAAAGTTAAAATTATGTATGAAACCCTTCTTTTTTCAATGTAAGAAGACTTGTGATAGTTATGTTCTTCAAGAAGACTTCCTTATAATGGTAATAATTGATATATATTTTTTTAAAAATATAGCACACACTAGTGAAATCTTTTATTTTAGAAATATTTTTTCTTTTTATATTTGAAATGTTCAAAATATATTAATAGAGAAAAATGTAAAATAAGTAAAACTAGAATATAAAATTTGAATGAACTTTTATTTTTCTTATTTATAAATATACATTATGTACTGTAATTTAATAAACATGTTTACGTAAAAAAAAAAATAATATTTACATAGCTAGAAAATGAATTTAGTCTTAAACTACATTCAAATATTTTCCAAAAATGACACAATTTTACAATTTAAAGTGTATATTTTATTGCTTAGTTATAACTAAATTATTAATACAACTAAATCTTACATTAGCTTGGATATTTTTCTAAAATATTAAAAATTGAAAATTCACTTTAACTCAAGAACTATCCAAGAAAAAAAATTAAAAATAACTTTAATATTACTTTAAAATTTTATCGCAAATAGTTGTAAAATAAAGTAATTAACTGTCATGAAAATTATTATAAGATAATTACGCTAGAAAATTATGCTAAAAATGATCCACTTTAACAGCGACACAATTAGCGGTATGATTACTTGGTAGCAAAATATTGTCCCAGTCTGTTTGAAGGTTTCTTTCCGAGTCTGTAGCTTTCAAACTTATTGCTAAACTTGGTAAAGTATGAGCATAATGTGGAATGTTTAAAACGACAGATTTTTGAAATTCCAAACCTATGAAAATTAAAAAAAAAATATTTAATTTTTTTTTGAAGACAAATATGAGTTTTCTGTTTACCTTGCGGACCGCACATCACTAATGGTGAGAGCAGGGTTTCACCTGAAAAGTATAAATTTGATTTTATCCAAATAAAAATTTGTAATGGTAAAGTTATTATTATATTACAATATTTACATGTTTATATAGTTTATTGTCTACTATTAGAAATTTGTTTCCTACACAACTGTGTTAATTTATATAGTTTGAGTTAGACATTGGAATATTGAAGACTAATGGAAATTTTACTATAAATTTCCGTTTGTAGGTAATTTTAATTAGTACTAGTAAAAATAGTATCTTTTTCATAAAGGAATCCTAATAAGAAAATTATTTATGTACAATTGATTAATTTCAACATAATATACATTTAAATATTTAATAATTTATAATTTCCTTGCTAAAAAACCATTTATAATTAACTATGATACAGGATGCTTGATTTCTTTATTTGATTTGCTTATCAACTTTTTATTCTATGGCATTGTTATTTTAAGAATATAAAATAAAATGAAAGTACAATAAACAACAGTACGAAAAAGTTGACGAATTAATTAGTGTATACATTAACGTTTATATATCGTAAATAATACAGGTTTTATAAAAGTAGATCCAGGGGCGTTCCTATCGAAAAAGGCGTCTAGAGCAAACATCAAAATTGTGCTTTTTCTTATCATAAAAAAATAAACATGTACATTGAATAAATGAAAAATGGCGAAAATTTGCATGGTATGTTCTTCATTCATTTTAGAAAAAAAAATAGTTTGTAACAGTGCATTTTTAATAGATTAATATTTATAAATGCACCTATCAGGCCTTTTACGATGCAAATTTTATAAAATAGCAACGATTCAGTCGAGTGAATGAGTTAAATAATTTGAGTTTAGCGACTAAACTCAAGAATAAATGAGGCAAGTGATAAAGACGAGTAAATGAGTAAAGCATATAAGTTAAGTCAATGATTGGAGTAAGTCGCGTCGAGTAATATATATGAATGAATGAATCGAGTAAATAAGTCGAGTAGTAGTAGTAAAACTGAGTTATTGAGCCGAAGAATAAGTCGAATATATGACTCACATTTTAAGATGTAAGATTTGTTTTTATTTGAATTTCATTCCCCCGTTTGAATTATCCTCAGGATACACGCACTATCTACTTTTTTCTAGATCTGTCCTACCAACTGCTGGTCAATTTGTTTCGGTGCTGGGAATTTATTTTTTAAGGCAGTGGTGTGAAAATGGCATGGTGTGGAACGCCACTGCCTAAAATAAATAATTTCCTAGCACCGAAACCAATTGACCAGCAGTGTGTTTATAGAATGTACGTTTTCAAGCATACATAGTTTTTTATAAATTTAACCATTTTGTTGTTTTAAATCTATTATTTGATGAATCAATTATCGATTATTATGTAAATGAAATAAAACTAAGCCCATTTCATTTTACACGTTTCTATTCGATCATTACCAGAAAGTACCATCAACTTGTTTTATACACATAAGTTCATGTGGGTAATAAAAATATTCTTATGTGTGAAATGAGGTGGTAATACTTTTTCATAAAGATTAAATAAAAAAAAAAAATTTTGTATAAAGTACCTCTTACATGTTTTATAATGTAACGTATTTCAGTACCCACACTCATAATCTCAAAAACCTTGTCTAGAAACTTTTTCTAAAATATTTGATACTTTGCACTAGTAATGCAACACTTGCCACATTCGCGAATGCACATATATTAAGACCTCGCTTAACGTAGGAAATATGTTTCAATACATTCTAGCGCTAAACGAAACAGCGTTAAACGAGACGTTCCAGACGTCCCATAGGAGCAATAGAAGACGTTTGCTGTTTTCATTGCTGCGCATAGTAAAAAAGGAACTAAATTTTTCTATTCATATCGGCGTGGTAGTTTTAAATTTAAAATAACATAACTTGATTTTACATTGCAGAAACATCACTGTTAAGCGGGGTCTTACTGTACTGAATAACGAATGGAATTGAATAATAAGTCTAAGGTTTTAAAAAAAACTACTTCTTGCATTTTTTGTAATCGTGATTTGTTTTACAAAATACTAATATCAAATGAGAAGTATCTTCAAAAGAATCTTCTACTTAATCTAATTACACTTCAATACAACTTCAATTGCGAAAATATAAATAAGGTTGATTTCCCAAATGAAAACATAAATCTTAGTCATCTTTTTGTTATTTCATAATTAATTTCCCTTTGTATATATTTACATTATATTTCTACGATTTCTCGCGAATGCGACCATGCATTATATCACTAGTATGTACGTATGTGAAAATATAGCCTTTGTCTATTAAGATTATTGTATCACACTATAACACAACGCCGGTAAAAAAACATATAGGATAAGTTTTTGATTAATATGTTATTTTTGTTAGTACAGAAAAAAATTCAAAGTAGTACCTAGAGAAAAAAAATTTGTTAAAGTCCGTTGAATTGCTTGTCTGCTTCCCGTGAAACGTTAAATTCTGTAAAACAATAGGATTCAACGTTGAGAAGCTCAATAGTACTTTTTATTCGACGTAATAACGTTCATTGGTAAACGTTCAATTCAATCGCTTTATAACGTTGGGACATATGAGCAATTCAACGGATTTTAAATGTTATTTTTTTCTCTGGGTAATTATTAGTATGTTAGGTAATTCTACCAAAAATGAATTATGTATATATAAAACTCCCAATTTTAACCCTTTCAAGTCCCGTTTAGTTTTATGATCATAATGTGTTTAATGATAATAAATATAATAATATCTGTACAAAGAATATAATTCTTTAACTGGAAAGAGTTAAATGTTTAAAAAGGAAAAAAAATCTAAGTAGGTGTTAATAAATTTTTGCCAACGAACTCATACCGTTTTCAAAATCAAGTGGTGGCGCATTGTCGCAACTTCGCGGATCCGTAATAACAAAATATATGTGCTGTTGCATTCCGTCGGGAATGGCGCCTTCTGGAATATCTAGAGAGACGCCCCAATATGTATTCTCTAAGCGGCCACCTTTATGATCTACCACTGCTGATGTTACATTCACATCATTTTCGACACCGGTATTATCATTCAACTCATTATGATGATGAGGCGTTGACGAAGCGGAAGACGTGTGAGGCATTTCGGAAATGGCAAGATTGCTTTCTTCGGGGAGAACTTCGCTAACATCATCGTCATTACTATGACGAGGATCAGTTATATTATTATCATTATCCTCTACATTATCATCATTGTCATTTCTATTATCTGCATCGTGATTGTGATATGAATAAGGCCCGTTGCAGGGCGAATTTTGGGAAGTGTTAGTCATGTTATTTGTAATTAAAGAAGAACTGATGTTAGTGGTCACGTGCAATGATTCTTCTATTGTCATTGAGCTAAAGAAATAAAATTGATTTTTTTTATTTTCCTTTTTTGCTTAAAGAATTCGATTAAGAACCCGAAAGTGTTTTTTTGAGAAAAACCAGAATGTGTTTAATATCTTACCTAAGATTATGATGCATCGGCTTACGATATAATTCAAATGCTGAACCTCTTTGTTCGCGCGAACCTTGCAAATCAACAATGTTTGTTCTTTGTTGTTCATTTAGTTCTCCTGAATGAAATCTGTTATGATCTGTTCGATGGTAATCTTGACTATAATGCATTCCATCGCCGGCATGCCTATGTTCATAAGGAGGAACACCACCACCACCTCCAATCATTGATTGTGCAAAATGTGTACCACCGTTTCCATCCACCCCGTTACCTCCTCCATGCCAAGTACTTGCTGACGGAGGAATGTTATAATAATAATTTGGGGGCCTTTGGTCAACCTTTATTCCAAAATGTTTTGATTACAAATGAAATAATAATAATAAAAGTACATGATTTTCTTACCATCGGAGCTGGATGACTGTTACTCTTGCCATGTTGATAAATTGGGGGAGACATATTCATTTGTCCGTCGTCTACATAATTATTAGTTGATCCATTATTTTTGAACGGCGGCTTATAATTCTTTGGCTTAGGAGGAGGTATTGGTTTATAAGAATTAGTGTTATGACCATTTCCGTTAGTCATCGGATGCGGAGGCGGCATCATTCCATCATTTCCCATTCCATTAGTAAAATGCTGCATTGACGAAACCGTTGTGAGAATACCTCCTTGAGATCCACCATTTTCAGGAGAGTTTGAATGATTTATATCATATTGAGATTTCCTGGAAGAAGCCAGATTAATTCAAGAAGTTGCGGTGAAAATTGTATTTTAACTTACCTATATTTTCCATAATCAGTCTTAGTTTCATAATGAATTCTATTCGGTGTCTGTTTTGCAGGAGACTTGTTATATCTAAAATAGTTAATAATAAAAAAATATTTAAGTAACTTTCTAAATTTAAAGAAGTTTGGCTTTGAATTATCATCATTTAAAACATTATTTTTTTATAGAATCAAACGGTAGATTTATTGCTACGAGAAAAAAGAAACTGTTGGAATCCATTGAATTGCTTGTTTTCAAAGTGTAACGATAAACTCCGTAGACTCTTGGATTGAACGTATTTCAAACAGTATTCTAATCGAAGGAATGAAGATTCTGAACGTGGAAAGCATTTTGATTACAAACATTGAGGGAAAATATCTTCACTA
The DNA here is from genome assembly GCA_958496175.1 of Sisyra terminalis. Lineage (NCBI taxonomy): Eukaryota > Metazoa > Arthropoda > Insecta > Neuroptera > Sisyridae > Sisyra > Sisyra terminalis. Next base: position 33,440,139 of record OY292277.1, on the reverse strand, counting down.
ATATGGATGCTTTAAAAAGATGAGTAACATCTGAATCCCATGGATGGTATGAAACTGAAGATCCCAAAGTCGTAAGAAGAAGAGGATATTAAAGAGAAGGAGGCAAAATGAAATAATGATTCATAAGAAGCAGGGATACTATAAAGAGTGAAAAGACCGGAAAGGATAATGATTTGACTGTGGTAACCACCCAACACGGTTGCAAAGAAATTCTATTACATTTCTTTACGTTGAGACAAAAAAGCAATTCAACGGACTTAATCCATTTTTTCCTAGCTGGCACGTCGAATGGGATCACATTACTACGCTACTAAGTATGGGTTTAAAAATATTCAGTGGAAAAAATGAATTTACCTATACATATCAGTATGTTGTCTACCGTCTGGAGATCGTAACTTATGATCGGATTCGTAGGATGTTCGAGGACTTTGATTATCTCGATGTCCTCCTGAACTATATCGATGGCCTCCATTACTGGATGAAAGAGTTTTTTCGTGTTTTATTTCGGGAACACTCGACTTTAAATCATCATGAGCATTAGGTCCAAGACGAATATTCGGATGTTTATGCGGCGATTGATGGTGATAAGAATCATAACTTGAAACTGAATCATATGAACTCTGAAACACAATTTAAAATTTATAATCCATACTTTAATTCTACTATAATAAAAATTACCAGTTTTGAATTTTCTAATGAATTTGTTTTGTAGTTATTTTCTGGATTGTTGTTTTGTTCATGACCGTCTTGTCCTGGAGGTTTTGTACCAAATAGTCGTTCATGAGCAGAACGTCCTGTAGATCCACTTGAGCTTTTTGATAATAAACTAGAAGGTTTCACAGCCCGATCGATTCGAGGTGGAAGATCGGGAGCCATTGGTCCATAAGTACCTTCGTTTATTCGTGGACTACGACTTGGACTTCCATCAGCAGTTTGTAACCGTCCAAAACTGGATTTTGGCGACATGTAACTACTACCACTACCAGTACCATGGATGCTACTCTTTTGTCTTTCGTGATGAGAAATATCTCCAGACATGTTGTTTATTGGTGCTTGTCCATAAATACCATTTCCGTGTCCCATTCCGGATCCATTTCCATTCATTCCAAGCATGTTATTGACACCTGAACTTGATTTGTAATTGGCTTCGTTTGGTGATGATAAAGTGTCGGATTGATTATTGTCGTTTAATGGTAATGATTTCTCTAAAGAATTCATGTTTTTCGCATCGAGATCATTTCGATTAGTTGCGCCAAAGCCATATTTACTATCGTATGTGGCCTGGATGAGGAAGTAAACCAATTAATAATGTGAAATATTAATAAAATAGATTTAGTTGCCAATTATTTTAAGTTACAGAAATAAGTAGTTTAAATTTTCAACCAAGCATTTTTAGAATTAGTTAATATAGACTTAAAAAGAGTATTTATGTCTTTAACAATTATTCCAGATCCTATAGATTTCGGTTTTGTAAACTCTTACCCTGCTAGAGATAAAGAACTACCCGAAACCATAATGAATGATTTTAGAATTTTAATTGGTTTGTAAATTCGGTTAGTACCTGATACGGGGGTGGGACGTCATGATCTGACGGAGGGCTGTTTACAGTGGGATGATTGATACTTGGATCAGAGCTTGCTTTCGTTAACCGACCCGATGGAGAAGTAGATATGGCAGTTAATGTTCCGCTTCCCGAAACCCCAACAGCAGAAGCACCTGGCGGACCCGGACTGTGTTCAAGATCACTTTCAGGCGAGCTCGCATATGAAAGACGTAACGATGACATTGGGAATAGGAAATCGTCTGATAATGATTCTTCAGGCTACAATACATACATATATGGTAGCTTACAAAACTCAAACAAAAATAAAAATAAAACACAACAGTTACAAAATACAACACAACGGTAGCGTCAACAGCTTGATATGATCATGGAAGCGAAAGGAAATCAAAGAATTAAAAAGTCATGCAAGTGGTTTATGTAGGATTTTTAGGAGAGATATTAAACAAAGCAAAAAAAATATACACTCTAGCTTAGAAAAATATATATCAAAGAAGATTTTTTGGTAACTTCGTATTCAAATAAATTATATTTTTTATTATTTCACTATAACATATTATATAAACATTAAATAATATAATAAATGTTAAAAAAATATTTGGTATAATCAATACTCGATTGTATATTGGGATAAGTACCATAGAGTTACTAAATTAGCTATCGGACATCTATTTTTCAATTTTAAGAACAACTTGATGAAAAAATGAAAAAAAATATATTTAAATAAGGCTGTTTGAAATTTGCTACTTCAACTTATTTAATTAAATATTATCCAAATCACATGGATATGTGTACAGGTATAAACATATGGGAAGAAAAGAACAAATTTTAGACTCAAATTTATGATGTAGAATATAGTTTTATGTTTACTGTTTATTATTGCATAATGTCCCACCAAATTTTAAATATGGTTTCAGCCGTTTCAGCATTAAATTAGAGTTTCTGTTTCGGCAGAAAACTTGCCGACCAAAACCAAAACTAGGAAATTTCATTGCGATCGTCGAAAGCAATCGATATAATGGAAGCTTTTCGTTACACTAATCTGGCCAATTCTCATGTTTATAGATTCAAAACTAATAATTTGCCAAATAACTGATTTTATGAACACAAAAATTATTGCAACTAACTTAAATGTAAAAAAAAGGAACTAAAATACTAAAGAACTAATAATAAGCATAGTTTTCTCATAGATACACTAAAAGCAAATAACCTTGCTTCCGTTTTCTGTCGCGAAAAATGTGGAAAATTGTGTAAATTATTACTGTTTTTATGATAATCACTCAATGATCTATTTTTATTTCGGTTTCAATAAATGAACTATGACGTCACAGAAGGGATCCATAGGCATATCCATCGTTTTGGAACTTTTATTTGCTTATTAAACTTTTTTTTTTGTCTAAATATAAATTTTCAACAACTAAAAATTGGTGGCGTCTCACTTTAATTATATCCTTTATTGATTAAAATATTTAAATATAATTTATATAAAAGTTTAGGTATTTTGCAACAATCAGTAAAGATTGTAATAGTCGAATCTAGTAGCCTATATAACGATACTGCAAGATAGTCGATACCCGCGAGTTAAGAATCTATACACCAGAACTATGTAAATAGAATTTAATATAAGACTGTATGAATAATCCTAAGATCTCGGCGAATTTAAAAAAAAATAAACTAAACGAAACCTTAAACCAAAAGTGTCTCTTTTTTTAATTATATCATAGGAAAATGAGAATGATGAATATAGATATTGATTTTGAGGTGTTTTAGGAAAAGTTCTACTATTGAAAAATCTCTAAAATAAGTTCTTTGCAAAATGTGAGCAAAAATGTAGCAAACTGTAACTAGGCACAAGAAAACTATACCGAAGCGCTATTTGCCAATTTCGATTCTAATTTCCGTTAAAACAGAAACATAAATTTTGTTTCGCTTTCTATTTCAAAAACTAGTTTCGGTTGGACATTAATAATAGATTTACATAATGTGTATATTGCACATTTACACTACATAATAATTATCTACATTTAATAGTTTTCTTTACTTAAGTTTACAAAGGAATGATGTCACGCAATGTAAATGGCATTTCCAACGAAGTAAAGATTGCTTTATTTTTTGCAATATTTATTACCGTAAAAAATATTCATAATAATATACAATTTTATTTTTCCCTTTGTTTTTATAGTTTTCTTTAATTTTTTTAAGAAAACGCATTTTAAAATATATTTTTTATCTTTAATCACTGTCCGATAACCCGATAATCATTCTCGAAAAGGAGTTTTTTAAGCTCCGAGATTCATTATCATTTACAGAAAACGAAAAGAGTCATGAGATTCAGGTATTAATTGAAAATTCAAAGTTGATTAAAACTTTTTAAACTCAGAAATTGATTTATTTAGCTTTTCCAAAGAATGTTTGAATTTCGGAAGTTTACAACTATATTCTTTGGCTGTTTTGAATTTATAAGTAAGAACTAAACACAGCCATAATACTGTTCTTGTATAGGACTAGAAAAATGAGATTTATCTTCTTCAAATTCGCTCAGCTCTTTTCGAGATTGATCGATCATTTTGTTGAGATTCAGAGTACAATTATCGTTATTGTTAGTCGAGCAAACGATATTTTCGCTATTATTCAATTTACGATCAGTTAATAAGTGAGCAAAATATGGACACACTGAATTATAACTACTCTTACATACGGGCGTATAATAATGAGGCACGGAACAACATCGATTATCGGAAGTTGATGGATAGGACATTATTTGCATACGTCGATATGACGAGGATCTATAATGATGTGGTAATGAATTAGATATGGTCGAATATCGGTAAGTGTTATTCAATGTTTGGGATAAGGACGAAGGAAAATAGATATCGGTAATTAATTCTTCCCGAAACTGAAAGATAAACATTTGAATTTTTAAAGTTCAATTTTCAATTTGTTGATCACTTATACTTCTTTTGCTAGACAGATTACAAAATTTTAATTAAATTACCTTTGTTTCACTCATCCACAACGCATTGGCTTGTTGACGATCTATAATTTCACGTAATTTCCGATACCAATATTCTGATGGTTCACTTAGCGTAATTGTACCTCCAAAAACATGGCCCCAAACTTTATCTAAGCGGGAGCATTGTTCTAAAAGCTTTTTGGAACTTTTGTGTGCTGATCTAAATACAAAAAAAAAAGATTAAAACTTTTGATTTTAAAAGAATTGTTTTAATTATTACTTCGGTAAGCCTTGTCTTAATTGTTTGATTACAATCTTAGATTCGGTTTTGAAGAACACAACAATTGGGTAAAGTTGAGCATAATTGAGTCTTTCAACGGCATTTGGAGTAATGTCTAACAGTGCGTGTTTTCCGGTTGAAATTACATCTCGTATGGCACTTAAACGGATTATATGCGATGATTTTGTTGATTTGTTCTCATCTAAACCATTTTCTAATTCTAAAATTTAAAATTAATTTATTTATATTCTGGCGGTAGTAATTACAAGGGAGTCATTTCAAATGAAATCGTATGAAAAAAATGTATTTTTGTCGCTGCCATCTTCCATATTTTGCCCAAATTTTATGTGAATCTTTTTAGAGTCCAAAAATAATATAATTGTCTAATGTATCAGATCACTTATAAATTAGAGAATTTAAATGTATTCGGAAGTTCCAAGTTACAATATAGGTAATACTTTTTATGTAGATGCTCAAAATTTACCCCTCTCATTATAATACAGTTTAAAAATATATGTGCTTTGGTGATTTTTGGAGGATTGTACAGGTTCGACTATTAAATGTTGAAAAAAATGTAGCTATTACATATCATCTACATCATCGTAGATCAGTGGAAATATGAAAACATACAATATACCGAAGGTGAGCAAATGCGGCTCCAGGAGCCGCATGTGCCTCTACATTGATTCAAGTGCGGCTCCCATCAAAGTTTTAAAAGAACCGTGACTTATTTACGACACGTATTGTTATTTTTTCTTCAAATTTATAAGGGTTGTTCTTAGATTAAATTAAATTAAATATAGTTTTATTATATTGTTTTCTCTTCGTGGACATCACCAAAAGGGACATGAGCCATTTTTTATGGAGGGAACTGAAAGTGAAAAAATAGGTTTTATATTTTCTCTAATATGTCCACTTTAAATTTTTGTTCAATTTAATCAACACTAAAATCACTGTAGTCCAATAAAAATAACGAAAAACCATTAATACATGTATATTAAGCACTGTATTACAAAGAGAAGAATGCGAGGGTGCTTAGTGAATTTTTTTTATCCACAAAAAAAGAACGTATTACAGGTTTTTAATACATTTTTAACGTGTAGACATCTTCGGTATAAAATTTTTTACATCCCAAATTCTTAATTAAGCATAAATATTATCTACGTTTTTTAAATGTTCTAATTAGGGTAAGGAAGAACTGATGATTCAGAAAATTAAATGATAATACATTTTTTCTTTTTGAACTATTAAGAAGTTTTTCACAAAATACGTGCAAAATTGAAATTGAGTCATCTTTGTTAATTACAGATTTCATGAGAAAAATCTCAAAATCAAAGTTATTTAGAATTAGTATTGATTAATGATTGGTTCTCGATTATTTTTGAACACTACTTTAGAAAAGTGGTGTAAAAGATCTTCAAAAATGATTCATAACCAATCAGTTATCAATAGGTTCACAAAATAAAACCTTACGTGGTGAGATAAATTTATCGGGAAAATCTTTAAGTAACTTCTCTCGAGCAATGTCTGCAATTGGTCCAAATAAAATCACAGGTCGCATAAATCCAGGATGTCGCAAAATTACGCGTTCATAAGCTGGAAATTTGCTAACACTATCGGAGAACAAAATATCATCCCAATGTTCCTTAAATTAAAATAATTAAATCAAACAATGTCTTCGTAAAAATTAGTTACAATATCTACCTTTCCAAGGCTCTTTGACCTTCTATTTGAAGATCTTCGCCTGCGGAAGAAACTTCCTCGGGATTCATTAGCCGACATTTCTTTTTTCGTGGCATTAAATTGTGCTGTGGCTAATTCTTCTGCACGAGCTTTGTTAGGAATAATACCTTTTTGAACTTCTTGATTAGTTCTTCCAATTCGATAAACTTGCCAACATCCCACAACTCCATTGTATAATGTGTCGATAACATGAAAAATATCGCCCGAACGGAAAGTCATTTCACCCTTCACTGGGCTTTCATAGTGAAAATGTGTTTTGATATAAAAACTGTCGCCTTTTTGGGAAGCAACCACAGCGTCGTACTCATCTTTACAATATTGTACAATTAATTCGATTCGGTCTTGCAAGCTTAAAAGGAATAGAACGGCTTCTTCGCGAGTCACTCCAGTCATATCCATGTCGTTAACTTTCAATATTTTATCACCAGGTTGTAAACCTTGCAATGAAGCAGGACTTCCAGGTTGGACAGCCGTTACGAATATACCTGAATGATTTCCACCGGTAAGACGAATTCCGACAGAGCCTTCCTTTTGGAATGCTATAAACCGAGCGTCGGGATTTTGTTGTTTTGTTTTTCCAAGAAGTGGGTCTTCTTCGTATAATTGCCGACGAGTTGTGTAGTAATCTTCCGGTCTTGGTGGTGGTGGACGAGGAGGTTCTCGTGAAAGTTGGCGATTGGAAACGACAGCTTCTAATTCTCGACTTAAGTTGCTGTCATTCAAGGGTCCTCGAAGTCGACCACCTCTTGGAACCAGATTACTTTTATCTTCACTCATGTCTTCGTTATACGACGCCGTGTGCTGATGTTGAGGATGTCTCGTTGGCGGTTGCACGTAAAGATTTTGATTAGAATAACTTTGATTTGGTACGAACAAATCGTCCCCTTTATTATAATAGTTATTGACGGCCCCCGTTGTGCTAATTGAACTTTGCGTTTGATGTAAAACGCTTCCGCTCAAACCATCCCGCGCTATAACAAGATTCAATTTATCTTTGCATCCGTCAATAATTTTCTTTGCTTCTTTCAACGACATCATATCATTGCAACTTGTGTTGTTAATTTTACTAATAAAATCGCCTTCCGCTAGATGTTGATTGGTCAAAGCTAATTGATCGCGGGCTTTTGACGATATTTCTTTTACAAATAACTTGCATCCTAAAATAATCCCAAAGTCTTCTTTCTTACTATTTTTTGTCAGGGTGACTTTATTGTTTTGTGACGGTGGCAAAGAGTAACTGGCACTTAGACTGTGGCTGTGCTGATGATTACTTTGCGAAGCAACTCGTCGTTTTATCGATAGTACGACAGTGTCTCCAGAGTCACGAAGAACTTGTACAGCAGTAGCATAATCTACGTTTTGTAATGATATGCCGTTCACGGACAAAATACGGTCGTTCACTCTGCATAAAATTAACAAGAAGTCAATTAATGGAAAGGATAAAAGTATTAAATTTCCAACTAATAAGATCTTGAAAATCTTCTTTCAGTTCTTCTACGTAATTAAAATTAGGTCAAGAAGGGCATAAAAACTTTTGAAGGGTTTCTGGATATTAACTCTCAACGCCTTAAGTAGTTATATTGAGTGTTCGATATACCATTTATCAAAAAAAAAAAATACTATATAGATAGAAGGAGTCATTTATTACCCTCCATGACCAGCAAAAATTAATATCTGATCAAATGCCGTGTTTTAATTTTTTTGTGTATTTCAAAAAAGTAACATTAAAAAATAAATAATTTCACTAAAATTGTTGCTGCATTTTCCACATTTAATCTTTACTTCAAAGTACCATTCGTCAATTGAAACTAAAATAATAACAATGAAAAACGAAATGAAAGTGATCATGATATTTGAATTCTTTCAGAATACTTTACTGGGCCATCCTCTTTTCAACAGTATGCAATATGCCACAAACAACTAGTTGAATCTATCTTTGAAAATTATTTATTATAATTTAAAAATTAAATGGTTTCTTAAATCAAGACACATTTAGAAGTATTGATAAATTGTGAAAACATATAGTTAAATTCGCAAAGTAGATAGACACTGCTAAGTGGTTGGTGTAAATGAGCGTACCATGAAGATATAAGGGAAATAAATCTATCGTATTATGAGTATTTATCGGTAGAGGATCGCTAAACGATTCTCACAATAAATAATAGTATAAAAATAATTTTTTGGGGAAACTTCTGGAGGAAAAGCAAGTTACGGGTGCCTATGCTTGTCCCACCGCCGATATTGAATGTTAATTGTTTATTCCTGGTTTAAATTACAGAGGTGTATTATAGTGTTCATGTTGTATATAGCCAATGCTTTTTTCATGGTCCAACAATTCACCCCAAATTTTGGAGACTCTATCTTTGTCTACCTAAGTTGCTCATACGCAGGGAATGTGCATATTTTTACTACTGCTGATCATGACCATTTCGACCGAGTTCATTGAAGTTAGATAACAATTGAAGAGAAATAGGATCTCCGATACGTGGTCAGAAAAAGTTAAACATGAGTCTTCTATACTACACTTCTGTGGTTTAAATGTTTTAGGAGAATACTCTTTATTAGAAAATGTTGCATAAACAATCAATATCAATATCAATGAGATGTCCATCAAAATAAGTAACCAAAAGACTTTTCCCCTTTCAAAAAAATAAAATAAAATAATAAAAACATGTAAATTTTGCAATTCTTCAGGATCATTTGGCGTCTTTTTAAGAGTGGTGTTCGGAAGATGGTAAATCCAATAAAAATGCGATATCCACCATGCTATGCTATTTTACTAAATTCTTCCACTACTTCTATAGCGTTGTCTATATACTTGGCGAATTTAATTCAATGTTTGTTCCTAAAAATATCCATAAGTATTAAGATTTAAAGCAGTAATTCCCAAAGTTGATTGGGCTCTTACTCATATAACAAAAATTTCCAATTTTGTGGCCCACCCCTTAGCTTGCTTAGAGTAAAGACAGAATAAATATTGGTAACGCTATTGGAAATATACAATTAATCACTTGTTTTTTTTATTCATGTCTTATACAGTGGCGAATCACCTATTAGGGCCCAATCAATATATTTGTTCGCGACCCATAGTTTGGGAAATATTAATTTAAAGTATACCATTGGAAAGAAAACGGATCGAAGACGTATTTAAAAAAAGTAGGAAATTTAGGATCACTTTATTTTTTTCTTTTTAAATCAGAAAATAAACTGTTATTTTCCTATAAACTGCAAAATATTAAAAAAAACTTTATATATACCTAGTTTGTCAGTTATTTCGGTTTTGATTGAATTATACTTAAGTAGGAATTATAAATGGTACCTGGAATATGCAGCAGCATTTTTTTACAGTTAAAAGTTAAATTCCGTGAAAAGAAGAAGAAATAAGCTATTTATATTTATATGGCATCAAACATGTAAGGGGGGTTGTCTATAGTATATCATTTTTCAAAAGTTATATTTTTTTCAAGTTATCGTTTTTTTTTTGGAAATTTAATTGAATTAATCTACTACCAAGTTATATCTACAAATTCTTTCTCTCTTTCTATTGATTTTAATAAACAATATACTAAACATTTTGTACATAACGAATTTGCATATTTATTTTTTTCAAATGAATATATAATACTTACTGCAATAATCGTTCTGCTGGTCCTTGCGTAAGGACATCACTAACAGCAATGCTAGGATCACCCGAGCTGAAATGTGGGTTGTCTCGACCACCAGAAACGGCAATTCCAAACCCATATCCTGGCACCCTTGTAACTGATACTTGCCGAAATTCCCATCCCTATAAAGATAAACAAGCGTTAATTTAACTTGAAAATATTGCGACTAATAGGACATTTCCGTTCGTCGAACAATTTATACTCGAGACATAGTTTAGGTAAATAATTTAAAACCGCATCGCATCTCCTCAGTCTTCGGAATTTTTCGAAATTGTTTTAAATTCATTCTCGGAAAACATTCTTTCGGTTTCAAAATAACATGGAAAATTGTAACAAAGACAATATTGTCGGTGTCAAGTGACTTTATTGTTATGAGGCACAGATTGTGTTGAAATATTCAATGGATGTAAATTTTAGTTCCAAATTTCATTTCTTTCTAGCATTTCAATTGCCTTTTCAATGCCACGGATTGGAGTGAATGTTATAATTAAAAAAATAAACATTACATGTTCAGTTTTGTACTGAGCGAAGAAAGATTGAAAATGACAATATGTGAATTGTTAAAGATGGAATGGAAGAAGGAAAAAGAATCGTTATAGACAATTTCTGTAAGTGTCTACAGTGCAAGCAGTGGAATTTTGTAATTAGTTTATAATAACAATAATTCGATTGCTGCAACACATATGGAAAAGATAATGAACTATTTACATCTCTTATTACTATAGTATTACACAAATTTCTTCCATATGTGGTGATTTTAAAGGAATTTGAGAAGTTCGAGTAATGGTCGATTGAATTCCGAAGAGGTGGATTTTGATTGAATTTCCTTTCGCTGCAAAGACCAGAAGAAAATTAGCATAAATTCCTCGAGACGTTGAGTTGATCGAATAGAATTTCCTATTATTTATTGTATTATTAATTATAAATCTTATCATGAACTTATGTACCACAGTAATTTGTTTGTTTACACAAGCGTTCATTCCATGCTAACAAATGTTCATAAACGCCACATCTTGCATTCTAATCAAGAGTTTGGTAGTAAATGACTATATGGAATGTTACATAAAAAACGAAGCACATTAAATGATTGTGAAACGTCCATTGTTTAAAACTAAAAGAAAAAAAAATGTTGAGAAAACTTAATCAACTTCTTCCTCAATGGAGTTCAAGAAGTTTAATGGTAAGGATCAGAAAAGTTGGCACACAATTATTAGATTGAATTCTTGTTAGGAAAAGAGGATATTAACATTTCTGGACGTTAAATAAATGGTAATGAAGTCAAAGACTAAGTTTGAATTTATCAAGATTTTACGTTTCTAATTCGTGTCAGCGTGTGATTCGTTCAGTGGACTGCAAAATGTTATGTGAGAACTGTAGAAAATTGAGATCTGCGTCGCGATAAATTTTATATCAGTTGCAATAATTAGTCGAGGATGCCTCAAGAACTCGAGCACTTTAAGTGCATTGCGTTTTCCATTTGAAAAGAAACGCATTTACGGAGAACTGTCAAGAATTTTTCGAACCGTTCAAGAGAAAATACATAAAAAAATAAAAAAACAACACATAACTTGTTCTGTTATTGATAATTTTTTTTCTCGGCGACAACTACCAGTCGTTCTTATTTTTTCAGGTTTTGTTTTTAAATATTGTAAAAAAAATATTGCTTTTTAATCATTGTAATTAACGTAAATCATATATTTGTCTTTCGGATATTTTTATTTTTATGAGCTGAATGTACAGTTCAGGAACAAAAAATGGAGTGGACTTTAAAATGGCCACAGACTAAAATAACATTCGTTTTCATATTTTTTTCTTGAGCCTACAAAAACTTTGACATGGTTCCAACAATCTTGGGATTTAGCGGCCTGGTTTTACAGATTCAGGTTTTTAAAATTGTTTTCTTCTGCCGTTATTAAAATTGTTGTCTAGTTTTTCCGACTTTCTTTTTAATCTGAATTCTACAATTATTTGTCCAATTATTCTACGTTTCTTTTAATATTCTGGATTCCTTTTTTCATTCCACTAGTTATAAGAAAGAGATTTTTTTCTTAAATATGATTACCGAAGTATGTAAGCTGTTAATAAAAATAGATGTGTTATATTCAAATGTAATACAATAGATCTATTGCACATGTTCTAAACTAATATGAAAATATATTTATTAAAAAATTCATAGTGGCATTCATAGTGGATCAAAATCATAACGGCCGTTCCAAAACTGGTAGGTAGTGGGTTCGATCTTCGTATCGAGCAAATTTTCAATATTTCTCGATTACGGATTTTATTAACTCTAGAGTCGCTAAAGACCTTAATAGTTATAAAGCGACGGTAAATAACAATTAAACAAAAGAAAAATGATAGATGATGGAATCAAATCTCGTATCGAACAAATTTTCAATATTTCTGATATACGAATTTTTATTAACCCTAGAGTTTCTAAAAACCTTCGTACTTAAAAAGCGCAGGTAAATAATAATTTTAAAAATAGACCTAATGCACGTGTTCTAAATATTATTCAAAATGTTCTACACTAATATTAAAACACAATATATGAGTTAATTTTTGCCTTTACTTGATAAAATCTAAGAAATATTTATTTAAAAATATAAACAAAATATCGTTAAATTCAAAATGCCTAAAACGAGCTTTTATTGGCCTGGCATTAATATGACGTCACAAGACACAAAATTCAAAATTCCACAAACGTTGTCCTATGACAGATGTATTTAAACTCAAATAAAATAGTAAGATTGTTTAAACTGTTCAAACTAAATGTTAATGATTGACACCATTTATATTATTTGAAATTTAGTGAGGTGAGATATATTTTCTTAATTTTTTGTAAAGAAAAAGTATGTACGTATATCTTTTAGAAATCACTTTATAATTAGCCATTTGACCAGAGAAGTAGAGAAATCACCTGTGTTAAATAATTATAAAAACGAGTAAGGGATGTTCTTTTTTGCATGTATAGTCTTTATATATTTTCATAATAAGTCCAAATTTCAGTCAAATTGGTTCACTCATTGTGAAAAAAAATATTTTCGGATGATTTTTTTTTGTTTTATTCGCAAATTAAAAGTTATAGAAAGCTGAAATTTGGAGTATGAACCTATCTTTTTAGTCTAAACATACCCTCCAAAAATGGTCTGTATTCCTTTCTGCGGCCAATTTTTCATTGTTATCGATCTATAACTTTTTCTATACTTTTCACTTTAGTCTACATTTTTGTACTATCGGAAAATTATTTACTATATTTGAGTCCAAATTTCAGATATAATTTAAATGATTGCGAAAATAAGGTTTTCCTTAAAAACTCTTTATAAATCCATACACAATAACACATGTGTTTTAATAAAAATATCATTATTTTATCATTTGGGATTTTTTTTTCTTTTATGTATTAAAAGACTCAGCATTGAAATAATTAATGATAAGCTTAGTTTCTACGTACATTAAACACTATATTGGCTTCTATTCCATAGAAAAAGTTGAGAGTAAATTTTAGGATAGAAAAATGTTTTCTGTGGTGGAAAATATCAAAAATTATCTAAACTGTTGTTTTTATGATAACCATTCAATAATCTGTTTATATCTCGGTTTCAATGTATGGACTATGACGTCATAGAAGACCCGTAGGCACACATATCGTTTTCGGACTCTCATTGGCTCATTAAAATTAAAACTTTTTTTTTTTAAAAATTATAAATTTTTTCTGAATAAAAATTGATTTTTAACAACTTTTTGTAAAAACAACTTGCAAGTCTATTCTAGTTATCTATAGCGAAAATAAGCAATTATTAAACAAATTTCATCCCTCAACTAAGTTGAATCGCTTGAATTTTTATATGAAAACCTTCGTCAAACAAAAAATTAAATTTCAAAGAAATTCACCCCTATTCCTTTATGTGTCTAGTTCGTGGTTTATGTAATTGCATTTTATACATTTTTAAGTTTCTGGGGTTTCACAAGTCTTCAATACTTCAATTTCCTAAAACACTTTCTCATTTTTCTTAAAATTTTAAATATTTTTTTTTATAATAACTGAAAAGGGTTACTATTACAAACTGGTACGCAGAATAAGCTGTTCATCAATCACAAGAAAAAATATTCTATAATTATTAAGGAGAGGTAAAATTAACTACTAATAATTTTACAAAACTTTTCGTGAGTCATGAAAGTTTTAAAACATGCAATAATTTTTTAAAATTAATTTATTTCAAGTTTGTTAAGTTCTTGTTAAACTATTTGATTTATTATGACAGTATTAAAATTAATTAGTAGTTTTTCCAGATTTATCCGCAAAGATCTATTTTTTGAGGAGTTGAATAAGTGGTTGGCACATTTTTCATTAATAGGGGACTAATCTAATAGTGGAAACAAACTTATTAATTAGTAATTATAGAAAGTTGAATCAGAAAGAGAGAAATTATAATCTTCTCATTAGAAAATTAAGTGGAGGACAATTTTCACTCATTTTTCTTCCCTGAATAGTTGTTCAAATTGATTAATTATCCTTATTTAAAATAATGAAATAAAAAAATGATAAATTAAATTAGTTATTTTTGTCACCTTTTCTGATCGTTGCTTTTGCTATACAGACTCAAAAGTAATGTTTTTTAAAACAAATAATATTATGAAAAGAATAATTATAACCTTATCACTATAAGAAAGATTAAATCAAAGGATAAAAAGAGTATTTAAACTTTTTTCACAAATTGATCAAATTAGGGAGAAAACGATTTTCATTGTTTTTTGTTTTGATAAAGTTATTGTAAATTGTTTCTGATTTAATTAGCTAAGAAAATTTGAAGATACCGAGAATACTTATAAAATTTAAAGAACGGATTATTTCTTAAAATATTAACAAACAGTAATGATAAAAGCAATGATATAACATAACATAACAATTATCATAACAAAGGAATGATTGTGTATCTAAACCGTGATATATTATAGGGAACGTGCGTTATCTATATTTTTTTTGTCAAACTGGTGACAAAAAATTGAACTTTTTAGGACTGATAATACAAATATCGTACCGTAACTATCAGCATCATAATTTCACAGTCGAAATTAATTTGTTGTATTTATGAATGGATAATAATTATACACCTGCAAGATACATACCAACAATAACAGTGCAGTCAAGGGTAAATATATTACCCTCAATTTTCTTGATAAATAAATTCACCTTCGATGTATTTTTACAGTTATAACTAAAAAAAATAAATTAAGTCATGTTTTAATAATTCTTATCTACCTCATTATTGGTTGACCAAAAATTGAATAAAAACTCATAGATAACTTTTTCAAGGGATGTAAAAAAACCCCCATATGTATCAATCAAATAAGGGTTGGAAATTTTAAATATACGAAAGTTGACTTGGTACTGCTACAAATTTGTTACAATAATGCTTATTCTTTAATCGCTTTATTAGACAACTTATAACAGGTTGATGCAAAATCCCAGTTCTTCCATATTATTCCATTTAATTATGATTGAAATACTATTTTTATAACTTCTAAGCAGCTTATTAATAAATCTAGAAAATTGTTATAATATCAGCCACAGTAGCGAAAACACGTTTACCAAAATGGGCATAAATGGAATGGAATTCAATCTTTGGAAAGATAATTTTTCTACCTAATCTATATCTACTCTACATAAACTATTCATTCATAAAATTTATAAAAGATCAAAAGAAGCCCTGAACCTCAATACCATTTTCAAACTAATCCACGACATTCCACAATGCGACACATATTGAAACTTAGCGGCGGCCTTTACCATTGCGAGGCCCTTGTCCTTTGAACAATACAAAGGATATCAAGTATGTGATTCGAAAGTGGCTATTTCTGATGTTTGACGAAAAATGCAAAAGTTATATAAATAAATCAATTTTGAGAATTTTGCGTTTCAAAATCAATATAATAATAGGCAAAATTATATAATATTATGTATGTCGGCAAAGACAGAGAACAAAGAACCTATTTACATAGGTACATACGTATGAGTGAAAATCAAATACAATAATCGTTGTCTCAAAATTGAACTGATTGTTGTCATTTGTTTCAACTAACATTTTGATTTCATTCAATTGCCAAATTTTTGTTATTTGTTAGTTGTGTTAGTGTTCGCTATAAATATTTCACGGGTAGCTATCAGTAGCTCTAAATTGGAAGATTTACAAACGTTAACAAATAGAAAGGGCAGTGGCGGATTTACAAATTTGCCACCAGTAAACTATTCAATTTTTGCCACCCCTATACTGACCTCTGAAATTCTACATCAATTCTATTTCATTAATTACATTTATTCTATCAATGGAATTATAATTTGTGCTCCATCACCGTTATTACATCAACTTTTCCTGTGATTAGCAAATTTTTAGGCCAAATTTGCCACCCTAGGCTTCTGCCTACTCAGACTGCTGGTAAATCCGCCACTACCAAAGAGAATAAATTTTATCGATGATTGACTAAAGCAAATAAATTCCTACGGATTACAAATTGATGTTTCCGGCTTTTCTAAAGATTAAAATTTTCAATTGAAAGAATGGTAAGGGCTGAAATCCGATCTTGGGTCATCGAATTCCTCAGATATGTTTTTATAATTTTTAGCTTCGAAAAACTCCATTCTGCAGACGTAACTGCAACAGGTGTGGAGGCAATAATGGCAATAATTCTAAGAAGGCCCCGGGCAACTATCCTGCACGGAACCCTCTAAGATCATTGTTATTGAAACTCAGTAAAGTTAGAACGGATCGGAAAATTATTCCGATTATAATGATTGAATCGAAGAACAGTGAACTATTCCGATTAGGATATTTAAGTCGAAGAACTATTTCGATACTTACTAATAATATATTTGAACCTAATTACATGATACATTTCAATATATTTACATGCATATAAGTAAACGACAATATTGTAAACTAAAATCTTTAGTTAATATTCATTAATGTAATTCCAAGATAAATCGGGCTTCTTATGACCCTCATTATTTTTTATGTTTTCTTTATTATTCCAAATTAATAAATTTTCAAATGTTCAGTAGGTACTACGAGAAAACTCCATGTGTGAGGGTTTTTGATGAAGCAATAAATATTCCCTTAAATTTTTAGTTTATGATGAAAATATTTAAATGAAAAGTGTTTGTAATATTTTTCTTAGAATTATTATCCTATTTTAATTTATACCCAAAACTAAATCATTTGTACACCTTTTATGTGAATTTTTCATGTGTATGCCCCTTTTATGTATAATCATTTATACACCTAGTATACACCATAAATGTTGTTTTTCGTAGTTTTTTTATTGAAACCAGAAAATACTAAAAATTTTTTAGTTGACAACATATTATTTCAAATAAATCTTTATTGATTTATCATAGTTATAAGGAAAACAAACACTTATGGGTATAACATTACAAAAAACGAGTTATTGTAAATACATTTGCTAAAAAACTATATGTAGATACAAAAAATATCAAAAATTTAATAAATATTTAATAAATAAGTTGTCCAAGGACTTAAAGTAGTAACTAATTGAAATAAATAAAAAAATAATTGAAATGTCACTGTTTAAAGAAATTACAAAATTATTTTATATAAATTTGTTCGAATTCTTCGTGAAAAAGCAATATCTAACTTCCGTTATCAATCACAATTTCCGTTTCCGCAATTAGAACATAGATAATTGTTTGATTTTATTGAAATAATGTTACTTGGTCAGTATAAAACTGGAATTCTTGTTTTTTAGATGTTTTCAAGCACTCTTGGCTTAGTTGATGATTCACAAGACTGTAAAAACGAATTTTATAGGCAACGAAGTGTAAACGTTGTAGTTGTACATATTTTGGTTACGGTCTGATAGCTGAAACCCCAGTAATCGACGGGAAAATCTCTTAATATGCCTATTTATGTCGAAAATTAAAAAAAAAAAAAAATAAAAGTGAAACAATAAGCAAATTTTATTAGATACACCCCAGTAAAAAAGATTAATAACAAAGATTCAATTAATTTTGATTTTATACTAATTAATTTCAACTTAATATACGCGCAAATTGAGGTACGAATAATTGAGGTAATTTACGAAGAACCTGAAACGTTTGGAACTAAGAAAATCTATAGTAAATAATTAGAAACGTAAAAGATTTAACGCTTAAAGATATTGAATATAAATTAATTATTTGCTTATTTGCCTAAAGTTAAAAATGTCGCTAGACAATTTTAGATTTATAATGATACCTATAACGCGTGTAAGATCTAACCTCTGGGAGGTAAGAAATTTTTATGATCAAGTTCATTGGCAAAATATTTATTTGTCTTAGTAAAATGATTGTCGTTTGTATAATATATTTCCTATTATAGCATTCCTTAATGTATTCATTAGAATTTTTGTTCAAAAAACCTTACGAATTTCCATAAATTTTAGAAGTATACAGAAACAAAAATATCCAAATTAGTATTTTCAAAAACAATCAAATGATTAACTTATACCTATTTACAAAGAATGTCCCATAATTGTTTACGCAAGTTTTGAATCTGCTGCCATTTTTACGGTAAAAGTTTACGAACCCAAAAAGATCGGTAGTTAATAGTTTACGGTTTATAAAAATAGAGGGCTCATGTCCCTTTTAGACCGTCAAATCTGGCAATGTTACATTTTCGACTTCGTTTTTAATTAAATTCGCGAATTAATCGACCCATAATGAAAATTTCACATTTAAATCGAAAATTATACCAATTAGAAACTCAATTAACAAAAAAATCGCTAATTAAAATAAATACAATGATCGAAAATGCAACGTTGCCAAATTTGACTGCTTTAAAAGGGACATAAGTCCAATAGAGTACAACACGACACAATAAAACGCATTTTAATTGTTATACAATTCTTCAAAAGCAAATGATAAATTTTCGAGTAAAATAAGTTTATCGACAAAATTTCTGCATTTGGGGTTCAGAAAACCTGCATAAAGTTGTCGAAAAATAAATGCATCCACAACGAATCACTGTTTGGTGCAAATTTTGGGTTGAAAGTATCATTAGACCATGTTTCTTCGACAATAAAGCTGTTACTATTGCTGATAATGGGTATTGTGACATGATAACCGATTTTTTTCTGCCTAAATTGAATGATATTAATGTGATCGACATGTGGTTTTAACAAGATGATGTGCCAAGCCATACAATTCAAAAAACAATCGAAATACTGCATGAAACATTTCCTGGTCTTATCCTATCTTGTTTCGGTGTTCAAGATTGGCTCCCAATATCCCTTCAGATTTCTTTATAATAGTTCTTGTAAATCAATGCTTTTGTTCCCAGGAACGCGGTCCCCTAGGGGGTTTTGGAGCTCCTGCGAGGGAACCACGAAATATTCTTATAATAATAATTAATGGTACATAAATCAAGTACTGTTGGTCACTAAAGTCTAGAAGTAGAGCTTGGATTTTTTTTCAGATTTAAGGGGTCGTGATATGAACAAAGTTGAGAAGCACTGGTCTATTCCAACAGGAATACACAGGCCTACATTATAGGAAGAGATTCAACGTTGCATCAACGAAATTCAATCACAATTATGTAAAATATTCATGGAACATTTCGACAAAATATGTATTTCATACATATCCCTAATCTACGTTCTTTGTGCTTTAAATAAAGAAAGATACAATTGAATAAAACACGGCATTTTATATTTAAAAAAAATATTGTGTAAATGATAGGATATCCTATATAATACATAATTTAAAAGATGTTTGATGCTTTCTCGAATAAAAGAGAGAATAGTTCTTTTTCTTATCCTTTTGTATATTTTGAAAATAATCAAAATTGAACATTTAAATAATCTTATTTGATTGAACATTTAAGTTTTACCAATATATTGCAAAGATTTGGTTGAGTCGTAAAACAATAATTATTGGAAATTTCCAAAATGTTCAAAATTTTAAAAGAAAAAAAAAGAATGTGATGAGACGAAAATTGGGAATGAAAAATAGCAAATGATTTTCTTTTTAATTTTTGTATTTTTCGATGAACAATTACCAAACATCATATATAGAATGTGTTTACACAAAATCGTAAATATTAGTTAACATCAATTCCTAACATTCAACTTTGAGGTTTAGAAGAAATCACTAATTACAAAGAAATTAAAAAGCCAAAATCAATTAGGAGGAAATAATTTTTCGATTAGTAATAAGCAGTTAAATATATAATCGGTATAATCTACATGGTCTACTTTCTATTTAGATATACGTATGCAATATTATCTATGCAGTAATGTGTCCTCGATAATTTTTTTCAACCTACAGAACATATTATGACATGTTTTCTAGTAATTGTATTGGAATTAATATAGAACTGATTAAATATAACGGAAAACAAATCATTGTAACATATTATTAAATAATATTAAATTAATAAAGAAAGAAAACGCTTTTTGATAAATTGTTTATTTTCTATGCTGCATTGTGTCTGTATAAATAAAAAAATGCAAGAAAAAGCAACGCTAATGTTCATTTAACGAGAAGCATAAGAGAGGAAGTTAAATGAAATATAGTAATGCAATTATTGTTTATAACTCAGCATTTTGTTTATGTGTAGTATCAAGGCTAATAAAAGGGCATCATTCTTGAGTAGGCATTTAGGCGTTTAAGCATATTTGCTTTCGAATTTATGGTTATTTCACAATTTAAAAGATTTGAATTATTGTTATTCAACGTTTAGTAAAAAGAGAGCAAAATTTGCTACTCATATTTATAAAGATTTTATCGGTTAGCTTTGTATTTTTTTTTTGGCTGTATAATTTAGGTCAGGCAACTCTAACAAAGTAATGTAGAATGCAAATGTCAAAAAATACAATTCATTTTGGTTGAAAGGTTTCAATTTAGAAAGAATTTTTTATGGTCAACATAAAGAAATTGTTGATTCAACAAGAAATTATATTTTTGGAGATTGAATTCATCTTAATATTGGTTTAAATAGGTTATTATCCTAGCCTTTAGTACAGTGGTTCTTAACTTTGTTGAAGGTACTGACCCCACAGTTTTATGGGCAAAAAATAAAATATGATTTTTTCAAATTCAAAAATAATCGATTTTATACAAATAATGGGTGCAAAAAACATTAAAGCATGATATCCGCCGAACCTGCAAGACTGACTCACCAAACCCCTGGGGTTCGATTGAACACCGGTTAAGAACCAGCACTTAAGTCTATTTTTCGTACTATTTGCGACGAAAATGAAAACGATATTAAGTTTTAGAATTCTCTATGAATTTTTTTTTTAATATGAATATGTGACAGTTAAAGTATTAACATCGTTAAAGTTTACATTAGTTAAATTATTCATTATTACAAATTATAATGCATTTTTTCGATTTTCTAAGATTTAGAAGAGCCTATGCATAAGTGATGGGAAAACTAAAAATGTATAAAGAAGTTAATGGTGATCATACAATAACGAGTAAGTGCATTGCTTTCCAAAATATAGTATGTGTATTTTCGTGGCGTATTAAGTTAAACTGTTAGATAATCGTACAATATATTTCTTATCTTATTAATTTAGGAGAGAAGAAAGTATATAAGTCTAATCTCCTAAAAACATATTACACACTAAAAATGATAGAAGGTTAATATAAGAGGTTTAAATTGAATTTTATAGAACAAAGCAAAATAAAACTCTCTATCTAACTTTTCAGTGTCTAGGTATTAAAGTTACTTTTCGGTATCGAAGATACTTTTTAAGTTACAAGGTGCAGTTTCTTTTAAAAAGTATCTAAAATACTAGTTACATTTTGCCAAAAAAAAAAAACTAAGATACAGTATCTTAGAGACTTTGAACTAAGACACTTTTTTCTGACAACTTTGAATATAAGGGGTATATAATAAATTTTATAAACCTAAATCGCTCAAAGAAACTAAGATATTTTTGTTTTGGGCAGTTCTGGGTGCAACAAGTGATTAAGATAATAGTGTCATCGAAAAATGGCAATTTTAGAAACTAGGGTCACAGTAAATATATAAGAAACACCCCAATATTAGAAGTTTGAAAAACAATAAGTTAGTGTATAAATTAACGTGAATGTACACATTAACAATAAAACATATACCATATACATATATAATACCTAGCAAACAATCTCCAGCTTCGCTAAGCGTCCAGCAATCTGCCTCAAAGAAAAATAATTTTCATTATAAATGTATAGATTTATAAAATTAAATGTTAAATGTTATACCACCTTAAAAAAACTCTGATTTAAATGTTTTAAATTATGTAACATTTACTTAACAGTTTATTATCTCTTATAACCTTTTTAGGAATAAACTGCAGTATTTTCTAAATATTCTTTTAGTTATTTATTCGTATTTGAACTTTTGAAACTTAATATAGTAGTGGTAATTAGACTCCGTTGAAACTGCGGTTTCGGCTACGATCGAAAAAACACTGTTGGCGTCGGTCAAAAAAATATAAAGTCATGTGGTCGAATCCAGACAAAATCATACTAATTTATATAAACGCGCACATATTTATATGTATTATATTAATTAAGATCCAGATAACAGGAAAATGTTACTATCGTTATTAAAAGTACATATTTTAATTTTTGACACTTTTAGTTGAAAATTAAATAGATTTTTGGACGATGACGGGTTACAACCTTTTTATATTTTTCCAAATTATGACTTTAATTGTTTTATTTATTATTGCCTATATGTAGATTGATATTTCAGGGTATTTTTGCTTAAAACTAATAAAACTAAGAAATCTTGAAAATCAGCATTGTTTAAAGTCTATTTCAATCCGAACCTAGTTGTAATATAAATAGTAAGCTTATACAATTGAGTATTTTGGGAAAAAATAGAATCAAAAATCTATAGGCACCCACCAAAGACACCCTGTCTAGATCTAGGGAATGTATCTACAGGAAGAGTGGTTTTAAGAAACAAATAATTTTCTAGCCATGTTAGATCGATATTGATATCAATAAACACATTAGGAGCCCATTAAAAGTTAGATTTTTTTTCAGACATTTCACACTTCCGCTTCAAAAAATGTATGTTTTAAAAACCGCGGCACTCGGCAAAAAATTTTGTGCACATTTAGAATACGCCAAAATGTTTGTGGATGTTTTTAATAATAACAAACTATAGCTACTGTTGAGTCTAGTGATTTATTGTAAATAATTTCAAGGACTGTACTCGTATGTTTGAAATATGTGTGGCCAAACTGAAAAAAAAATGCAAGGAATTTAATTTCGAAGTTCATGGTAGCGTTTAAAGAAAATATTAATTTGCAAACCATAATAAACTTCACTATCAGAAGCATTGCATCATAAAAGTTTAATGCACCAAACAAATGATTCATTTTCCCTATACAATGGTTCAAAAATGTTACATTAAATCGATAATATATTCAACGGAACTATAGGCACATAAATTTGCAAACAATTCATTAGCGATATTAAGGAATTAATAATTCATTTACATTTTTCGCCTTTCAAATGTATTTTAGGGTCGCGGTGTCGCTCTCAATTGACGATATTCATCAAAATTCTGAGAAATTTTGCGGTCTTTTATTTGTTATTGTGACAAAGAAAATATTTGAGATTACATTGTTTCGTTTGACCTGAATCATCTTAAGATTATATGCTTAAAAATGATAAACTAAATGATTTGAACTGTGTATAAAAAAAGGTCTCTAAATATAATCATAATTCATCAAAGAAATTATTATAAAATTAAGGATAAAGATTGATTCCGACAAATATTTTTATTGAGCTCAAAAAAAAAAAAATGCATGGATATAAGACTTATATTTTATCCAAAGTTTGTTTTAAATTGTACATATTATAACACTTAGAAGTTTGCTGCAATATGAAGGCATCTGTTACCAAATATTGCAGGCGGTTGTTAATCATTTAGTTCTTTATAAATCCTCGTTGTTTTCCAAATCAAACCCCTTTCATTCGTCTTTAGCAAATAATTTGAAAAAATATTTTATTCTACCTTACTTTATTCCTAATTTATCACTAAAATATACAATTTTTACCCTTTGAAAACTATAAATACTGAGTTCTAAGAAAAATGCTGGTTAGTAATGATAATTTAATTAAAAACTAAATTAAATTGTTTAGTTTTTATAATAAGTTTCAGCTTTCAGTAGCTTTTATCAATTTTAAGTTTTTGTTAAAATCTATGGGTTTTTGTAAATAGAAACAAAAATTTTCACACGGTTTTTCTGATTTTTTTTTTGTTGGACTATAACAGGATGCGAAAACTCCATAAAATGATGATATATTCAAGATGAAAATATATAATAATTTATGCATTAAAATCAAATTATATTTTGCCGCTGATTGTGGGTGACTCTTCACATAGAAGTTACGGAACGATTCAATGCTACTTGATACTTGGTAGTGTGTTACCGAACAGGGTTTGCCGTCTATTTTTACTATGGTTCATGATAAACGTTTTGTTATATTTCACGACTTCTTCAGTAATGAGCCAAATCTTGAAGAAATCCGAAATCCAAACAATCAATTGTTTGGTATAAAAAATTGTATTGGATTAAAAAAAATCATATTTAAAGATTTAGGTAGTAAGTATTATCTTAATTTTGATTAAATATTTGGACATCCCCGAGATCTCGAAAGAATTAAACATATATGATAGACTCATAAGTAGAAAAAACGATGTCACATTTCGTTGACTACTCGTCTCCCCTAAAGGTGGGAAGTAACTTATGGATAGCTCCTTAGGGTCATAGTCATTAGTCGAATAAATTTTTGCCTTGATTTATTCTATCGGGAAAACTGATGTGAACCGATACAGGTTTCTATTAAATAAAGAAAATATATCTCAAAAACAATGTTCTTACATCTTAAGAAGTGACTATCTCACGAATTATTAGTTTAAATAATAAATTTATCGATCACTTCTATTAAACTTTTAAACACCTATTCAACGTTACCTTATATAAATATTAAAGCTAGATTTTTTATCTCTTAGTTAAATGATAAATATGCTTTCCCTTATTTTTCCACGATAATGATAAGTACTTCATTGTGATTAAAGCAATAAGTTGTACCAAAATATAACATTTAATCAAAATTGGTTTAACCATTCTTTAGTTAGACATACAAGCATACAAAAGTTATAAAAATAATAAATGGGATAAAATATATCTAAAAAGGAACAGCTATTAAAATAACCAGATTTGGCGTATATTGTACGTAAATACGTTTTAATTCTTTTACAATCCCGGTACTGTTTTATTAGGTCATATGGTGTTTTATTGGTTTCAATCCATTGCTTTTGAGAAGTCCTTTCCAATCGTATACAATTTCTGTATTTGGATTTGGCTTTTATGACGCAAGACCAACTTAATATATATTTGATTATATTTTTTGTTTTAGTGTAACACTATATTTTATTCACTGTTACTATTTTACACTAATGCTTTACATTTGCCATCGATAGATTTTTACCAATACTGATGATTGAAACCTAAACAAAAGTAACTTCTAGTTACGTATCAGTAACAGACTTTTATAAAACAGATTTTATATCAAATAAAACTTTCGAAATATAGCGTAAAAAGCAAAATAGCAACGCTTCCCCTTCCGCCATGTGCGATGTGTAATAGTCCTCAGTTTATGTCCAGAATCCTTTGATTTATCCGGTGATGTAAATAAGTTTTGGATGTATATTGTAGATATGTAGCTATAAAACCAAACTGTATCCCCCGATTTTATTATCATTCGTTTTTTGAATTGCATTTTAAAGTTGAAGCAACTTTAAAGACGTATTCACGTCAAAAATGGGTCAAAAAATATGGTCATTAAACAGACGTTAGAATTTTGTAAACCAGTATAGGAAGATCAATAGGAATATAGTATCAGAAGATAATAATTTTGTATTAACTTGAAATATTTAATAAAATAATTCAAAGAGACTAGTCTTCTTTCCTACGGCCATATAATTATAAATTTAAGAAGGCAAAACTACAATTTATTATTTTTTACAGGTTTCGACACAAAAACTAATACCATATTTATACATCCCGCTTTTTTTGTTCCAAACAATTTCGTTTATTTGCTATTTTTTTTTTAATGAAAACTAGAAATTAGACTTTTATGACGTTCTAGACGTTGTTATTATCAAATCATTAGAAATATAAAACAGGTAATATACTTCAAACTAATAATTATTTCTTTGATTAAAAAATCCAAGCAATTTTCAAAACAAGATCAATGCAAAAGAAATCACTTAACCAACGATTTTTTCTTAGGAATTATTTAGTGAGGAACTATAAGTAGGATATACCTATATAATTTACATTTTTCAAATGTGTGCTACAATTTTGCTCTGTCTATCATATATTGAATCAAACTATTTATTTCGCTATCTAATCGAAGTAGCAAACGTGTTTGCTAGAAACAAGATATAAAAAAGGAGAAAAGTTTTTTTCTTTTCAACTTCAACTTGTAAGAAAATAATAATAATTTATGTTTGAAATGGTGTTACAAGTACTAACCTTGATGGAAACGAGATACTTTCCCGTGGGCCAAATTCATGGTCGGACCAAGATGCTGTGCGACAATCTTAAAGATTAGCACGATTGATTTTTAGATAAGAAACTCAGCGATTTCATATCCAAGACAATTATAATATGCAAGAATAATACTGAATTATAAATAGAAATATCTACGTATTGTTGACCAATGATGGAATTTATTGCAGCTTTTACATTAGTCAATAAACAAGCCACAAAAATGCATTTGGCTTTTGTAAAATAATACATTTCAGAACTAACTACATATAGGAATGATGAAGCTATTTAATTACAAAAAGTTGATTATTTACAGCTATCTGCATTTGTAATGAATATTCGTCTTTATAGCCATTTGATTATACAAATATATAAATGCCGTTATATGGCTAAATGCAATCGTTGCACGTTTTTCAAAAGAAAACATTCAATTTGATTCATGTAAATTTCAAACACAAGAGAATGAGAGAAAGAAGTTGTTTTGCATTTTTATCGTTTTTGATTTTTCGAATAAAATTTAATTAAAAAAAAAATAATAAAAATTTATAATAGGTGAAGAAGTCTAAGTTCAATGACTGGCATCAATTTGGTTAATTTTACTAAACTAGAAGCAACGAATTATAATTTTATAATGTAAAAAAAATCAACCAAACGCGCTCGTTTGAAAAATTATAAATTAATGCGTTGTGGATCAAATCTGCTGATTTAGCGTTCTTCGTTTAGATTTCTGTGTGTAATAAAAATCAAAGAGAGTTTCATAAGATAACCATAGATTTTTTTTTAAATTGGTATTTACTGTTGCTTTATCACTACCAATGTCTTTATCGAATTTAGGGTTGATAAAAATCCGTAAATCGAATTAAAAATTTGCTCGAAACGAAATTCAAACCCAACAACTATCAATTGTGGAGTGGTCATTTTGACCACTCGGCCATCAGTAGGCTTAATTTTGAAATTTCTTGATAATTCGATTTCCATGGCTTGAAACCATTGTATTTGTCCTCATGATAAAATTTTGACTTGATTTTTTCATCGCATGTATTAGTTAATGGACTAGGTTCCAAAAATACCATTGCTTAAGAAATTTATATATGTACAATGTACATGTAATATATCTAGCCTTATCATCAGGATAACTCCCATAGTTCTCAACCAAAACAAAATTGGATCACTTAATTCTTAAAATTCCTTGCTATTTTTTTTAATTCAATGATACTTCAAGATTCAATCCAATTTCCTAATAATTCCAGGATGTTCGGATCTTTTGTCACCTAATTTTTCTTTTTTTTTTAATACATCGGACTTTGAAGGACTTTGAAACCTACTCTCAGAAAAAAGTATAACTTCTTACTCCATAAACCACCCATGCTTTTTATATTTAATTAGCGAATACTGATTAAATTAATTTGAACAAAAATATTTTCAGGATCAAATAAGGGAACTCTTTTCCAGAAAATTTATTTTAAACCAATAATTTCTTGCAAACGGTCAATTCAATTATTTCAATACTTTGAGGCAGCTGTTAAAAAATTAAACTTGGGTCCCTTGGGTGTTACAAATCCAGGGTAATTGCACCAATTACCCTCTTTGTATCTGCATCTGACTGTTATTAAAATGTAATAACAAAATTGGATAATAAATGCAGAAGAAGCCTACTGGTAGCTGAGTGATCTAGGTAACCACTCCAAAACCAGTAGGTAGTGGGTTCGATCCCCGTATTGTGCCAAAAATTATTGTAATTATTAATTATTATGTAATCTAAAAGTCGCTCATGACCATGCTGTTTATGCGACTATTAAATAAATTAAAATAAAAAAAAATGCAGAAGTTGGAATGGTTATATGGAAACGTAGTAGTATATAAAACAAAACGGGGTTATAGTGGTCAAAGATTGCTGATTTTTGGATTCAAGATCACAATCTTGGCAAGTGGGGTGTCTTTTGTATAACATTTTAGAATTTTGTTCCAATTGTATAGTAAAAGTAGCACAGTAAATACATTTTTTTAAAACATAGATGTGAAGTTTATATAGAATAGATCCAGGATGATGATTTACAGTTTAATTTCGAACTAAAGAAAACCATGGAAAACGACATTAAGGGTCGGTATTTGGTACATCGGGCAATAACCTTAGAATAGCTACTTAGGGTCAGTATTTAACTAATGAATCGATAGAGCATATCCTTTAAACAGGAATTTAACAAATGTAAATTTATCTGTTAGGTAAATCCCACACATATCATCATATACATACACATATTCTTAAGTGAAAATGCTGATTTTTTTGCAATCCTCTGGATAATATTTCATCAGGAAAATAAGTCACTACTTAGAAGTGAAACTACCAGCTCTTAATGAATAAAAATGGATATACCAGACAGATTTTACACATTTCACTTTTCTTTGGTGGAAATACGCATCTTTTTCCTATCCTCCGGATAAACTTTTATTTGGTAAATAAATGTCTTTATCAAGATGTCAAAATACTGATTCTAAAAATGATGTAGGTACCTGTATAGCAGTTCACAAATCAAAAATTTATAATTACTTGTAGTTTGCAAATATAAACGACAAACCAGTAATGACTTTTGGGTCTTTAATTTAGAAATCTAAATAGTAAGGCACAGGTATCCAATCAGCTTAAAAGCGTTGAAAAGAAAGAAAGTTTTGCGATGATTTAAACGAGTAATTTGTCCATACTGAACTTTAATAATTTGAACGATAAATATCAATTTATTTTAATAAATTTTCGACACACCTTAAGCGCTTAATTATATGCACAAGTATGTAGGTACAAAATACGACACACCTGTATATGCCGCAATAAGTAAAAATTGAAAGTCACAAGACCAATGTAAATTTGTGTCTCTAATAAGAAACAAACGTTTGTTTTGCAAATTAATCAACATTTGTATATTTGAAAAGTTTTAACATAAATCACACAAAACCAAAAATGCGAAAGTACTTTCCAAAATGTCGGCATTGGTCTTTTTTCGAAATTTAACATTTCTTCTGCTTCGATACAATTTTCTTCCGGATTATTTACAGCATCGGTGTTCTTTAAATTTTAAGTGCAATCTGAAGTTTGTTTTGGATAATTAATTAGGATATTTCGTTAGTGTAAATTAAACTCAAGCATTAAAATTTAAGATGCGCCTACAAAATTGGATACATTAAGTAGGTGAGTAAGTAAACAACTGCCTAAAATATATAGCTTCAACATAGACTTTGTCACATTTAAGAAGAAATATATTTTCGGATTTTCATGAGACATTTAATACGGATTTTATAAATAACTGAACGTAAACTCCAGGAAGAACACACATTTATCGTGACATTAACGATTACGTAAGCTCAAATTATTTAGAATTCCGAAAAATAAAAAATAAATATAAGTTGGCAACATCTTTATGACGTAGAATTGCGATTTTCCTATGAAATATGTAATCGATTTTTTTTACTAATAAAAAAAGCGTTTTTTAAAAATAAATACTAACCAATATCATAGTAGTAGAAAATAAGTTGCTTAGATTTGGGTTAGATCCTCGTATTGAGCAAATTTGCAATATTTTTCGATTACAAATTTTTATTAAACCTAGAGTCGCTAAAGACTTTAGTAGTTATAAAGCGATGGTAAATAACAATAAAAAAATTGCTTAGATTAAAATCTGGATTATTGGCCTTATAAAAATTATACTATGGTAAAGCTTTATATCTATAGTTAGATATGGATCAAAGTTCAAGGGGTACTCATGTTAAGACTTCAAGTACCAGAGTACCAAAATTCAATCAAAAACACAAAAACATTTGGGTCAAAGAACTTTATGCCGATTGCCATGCGGAATTACTGCTTTACTTTTGGGAATTAATTTTGTGGAACATTGGTTCTTAAAATAAACATTTTTTAAAATCAATTGTAAGGCAAAAACGCTTAAAAATACGCCCAATTCATCACTTAACTATACGAAAGAAAATTCTAAAAAAGCATCTTATTACGATGAAGCCAAAAGTCTCAGGATCATTTTGATTTGAGTTTCATCAAGATTCATCAAATATAACTGCTAGCAACAAGGATCCGATGCTATAACTAGAGAAAACTATGATTTAAATGAAGTAAATAAAGATTGGTTCGGTAAAGATTAGATTTATTGAATTATAACTATTATACGACCACACCAGAATTTCTCGCAAACAACAAACAACTGCCAGTTCTTAGTTATAAACAAAGGTTGTTTAAAACCATTCGGTACTTTCGGTAGTTTTGATCTTCCCTTAGAAATCAGGAACTCAATGCAGGTTTTGAATGGGTCACCAAGTTGGCACTTCAGTAGGACCGTTATTTAGGGTTGAATTGGGAAAGATCGAAAATAAAGAAAGAAATAAGAACCCTGCATTCCTGTATGGCGATCAATAGATTTGACCAATAAACTTTTTTCATATGCTCATAACACATATTTGTTTTATTTTTGGCTTGATGACAAGCGCAATTTCCCGAGGGGTTAAATTCTTCCCTACAGTGTTATCTACGAGATGGTTTTACTGAACTACTATTCTATTATATACTAGAGTTACTAATTCATTAGTAAAATTAGTTTTTTTAGAATTACTAATTAGTTACTAATCCTACTAATTCTTCAAATTGAGGTGGTTCATTCCTCCTTTTAATAAATTTAGGATTTCAATTTTCTTTCTTCCTTTTTCCTTGAACCATTCCAGTTTCCTTTCTGCAAACCAAGTATGAATTTTCTTTCATATCAGAATATAACCTATCTAGTTAGCATTTCTTCCTGCCACTATAATAGTTAAGCATTAAGATAGTTCTTTCTTCAGTGAAATATATCTTTGAAGATTAAGAAAAATCACTCTATTCATAGGTAAAGCAATCCTAAGGATTGCTGTGAACAATTTTCATCAAAATTTACAAAAAATAATTTGTAATCCCATAGAAGTTGAAATTTTTGTCCCGTTTGTATTTAATTATTATATTTTCTTCCAAAAATAACGGGGAACTACAAGAAACAAAGAAATGAGTGAAAAATTTCGTAAAGTTTGAATGAATATTAATAATACTTAAAGTTCGTCAAAATTAACGTAAAGATCACTGAATTGATAGTAGATATAAGTACCATTCTTTTCATTTAAACTATAACGAGCTACTGTTTCATTTTATAAGATAATACTTAATTATTGTAGGTAGATAATAATATCAATTTAATCTCTATTAATAAAAAGTGTTTAGCGTTCTTCTTGGTAAATTGCTAGATAAAAATAATTTGAAGCTAACTTAATAAAATGTAATCTTTTAATTACCAGAATTAAGAAGACACATATAGGATTTAATTTGTATGATAATAAAGATTTTAGTAATTTAGGTGTAAGTACAAACAAGACTGTTGTGAGAATATTAAAAACATTAAAAAGTACAAGTTTATAACAGGCTTTTGATTTTATCGTAAGCGTAAATTAATTCTAACTTAATAGTATAATAATTAATTACATTAATCTCTAATTGGCTGCATATATCCTCTATACATGATTTCCATTTACGAGATGGTTTTATTGGGTGTTTATGAGAAAATATTTCCCTTCAAATTACCAGCTTTAATTTCTTTAAACAACTGTCGAAAATATATTTAACACAATAGTTAAGTCCAGCACAAAATATATACATAAACATTAAGTAATTTTATAGTATAAAGATGTAGAGCATATTTAATCCTTGTGTTATTCTTAAGTAATCGTGGTATGAAAAATTAAAATTTTTCTTACAAAAAATTTATTGAAGCAAAAATAGCTTTACGTTCGAAAAACTTCCCAAATTTGCCATTATTCAATTTATGTCGTATTGGGGACCCAAAATAAAGAGAAAATTGGAAGAAACCCATATAAAGAACAATTTTATTTTTCGATCATATTTAATAAAATTTATCCCACTACATATTAATAGCTCTTCTGCTCCTAATTTTCATTCAATTTATGAGATACTACGAATGTACATTGTACATGAACCAGTTCTTCAAATTTCTTGTGGCTTGTGGCGGATAAATCACATAAAAAAATAGTATAATAAGTTATAGTAATAGGCCATATATTTTTATTTTAATCGATCAAGGACACCATTAATATGAAGAAAATCCCATTTTTAGTTATAAAAAACTCGTATTTTGGCACAAAAAGAGTTTTAATTTTTATGAGCAAGTGAGAGTCCACAAACGGTAAGTGTGCTTACGGGTCTTCTATGACGTCACAGTACGCGCTTGAAACCGAGGTATAAAAAGATCATTGAACGGTTACCATAGAACGATTCACACATTTTTTTTAACTTTTTTCACAAATTTTCGCCATAAAAAACATGTTTATACTCTAAAGTGGCTATTTCTTTTCCTTAAGAATAAAGGTTGTGTAAATTGTAAATGATTTAAATCATTAACATAAAGTTAAAACGATTTTAATTACCTTTCCCTTTGTGTTTAAATACATTTGTCATAGAAAAACG
Source organism: Sisyra terminalis (assembly GCA_958496175.1). NCBI lineage: Eukaryota > Metazoa > Arthropoda > Insecta > Neuroptera > Sisyridae > Sisyra > Sisyra terminalis. The sequence goes on along the minus strand of OY292277.1, from coordinate 33,406,878 downwards.
TCCGTAGGAATTTGAAGTTTCTGTACTATGACGTCATTTTAATGCCGGCCCAATAGGAGCTTATTTTACGCATTTTGAAATTAACGTTTTTATTTTTACATTTTTAAATGAATATTTCTTAAATTTCATCAAGGAAAGATTAAAATTAACAGCTACATTAAGTTTTGATATTAGTTCAGAACAATTTAAAACTATTTTTAGACTAGGTGCATTAAGTGTATTATAAATTATAAATGTACTTTGTTTACATATTGAACCAATTATTTGAACTGTTGGTTTTTTAACACACCTTTTCTGTTCCTCATAATTAAAATGGAACGATACTCTTATTATCCATTGAAATATAAAACAGTAGCTATGATTCACTGTAGAATTATAATTTTTTATTACTAATGAAATTCTTTTGTTGGTTTTAAGTCTATAACTTTAATAGTACTGAAATAAATTAATATTTAACGCCATCTGTTACTAAATCATAAAACCTTTTTTTGAGGCTGAAGATTCGTTTAAAATATTTCAATCGATTTAAAAAAAAAGGAACTAAGTAACACAATTTTAATTTTTATCATTTTATTGTTGATAAGAAAAATTTACTCGACAGTAACAATTTTAATATATGAAATAACTTATAAATAATAAATGAATAAACTATTCTCAATTAACATCCAAAAGTAATGAAGGGTAATCGATTATTATTCAATTAAAGAATCAGAGGATTTTTTTTATAGTAAGTAGCTATTTAAATAAATTATAAACACTTGGCATAAGATTATTGAAAAATAAAAGCAAATAATAAACGTTTGCATAATTTTAGAAAGTTAGAAAATATCTTTTTTAAAAGTTTAAAAGTGTTTTAACATCTAAAAAGCCAGTGTCTTACTTATGGTTAAATGTTAAAGTTGTTTTAACAATGTTACTATGAAAGACGAAGCTGATAAGACGATAAAAAATTGATTGTTTTATATGGAAACATTTCTTTTCTTTAATTTGAAATTGATAAATGAACCATTATTTCTTCTGTAAGAATAGGAAATAAAACATCTCAAATATCTTTTAGCTGAGTAACAACATAATTAACCGTGTCGGTGGACGAATCGTTAACATATTAATATTCATTATTTTGGACATCCATTACCAAAAAACATTTTTGTGGGATCATTTTTTATAAATACACTCTTTGTTCGTTCAATTTTTGAGGGGAACAAAAAAAGAGGTCTTGTACATAATTTTATGTAAATTTTCTCATTATTAATGATATGTTAATTCAATTAGTTAATATATTCAAACATAGAAGCGGTATCGAAAATATTTGTTAAGTATTTAAGCTAGATAGCACTTTTCAAACGTGACAAACCTACAAATCGAAGATCGAGGCATCGTAACAACCACGTGGGCAGAAATAAGATGAATAATACCTCAATTTGGATTCTTGGAAATCGTTAATTAAAGAGGAGATCGAACTAGCGAAACAATTTGGACACAGGAAGTTCTCCATAGCGATCGAACAAAACGTTATTACGCAATTTAAAATTTGCAAGACTTCAAGGCTAAGTGTGGCCCTTATTTGGTCAGACTTGTTTTCATTATGTTGTTATAATGGGCCTAATTGAGTTTCTTTCGGTATTTAATAATGTATCACAACAGTCTTTGGATGTATACATTGAGAAATTCTAGTAACTTAATGCCAATGTCAGAAAAAATCATTTGGTTGATGATGTGTGTATTTAATGTGGTTATTTGAGATCTTCGAAATTTTAGCTGAAACATCTGACAGATTGGCTACTATTTGAATATTTTTTTGGGGTACGAAATTCAGTCACCGGAAATATTTTTTGTGGGAACATTTTAATTAGTAATTAGTTATGGTTTGGCTCCATTTATAAGATTCATATTCAAGTTAAATTATGTAAGGGTTGGATGGCTTGGTTGTTTATATTTTCAAGACGGTGGAGTCGTCAAGGTTTAAGAACACCCCAAAATCGAAATAAATTATTAGAAGAATATGGCTTTTAAAAGAAATTGTAAAAATGTGATTCTAAATTAGAGAAAAATAATATTATCTATCAGATACTTATTAATTAATACTAAATTAAAATTAATACTTTAAAAATATCTATAGTTTGCTACAAAATTATAGATGATAAGATTATATTTCTTAATTGAAAAAAGGTGACATTTTCTTCCGAAAATATGTCGTTTGTTTATTGTTAATAAGAAAAAATACAATTAAATTACTTAGAAAATACATTCAAGTATGTGAAATAAGAATATTTGATTTTATTATTCGAGACATTCCTTTAAATGTTGGCAAAGCTATCAAAAATACTTTAAGAAAGTATCTAGATACTAGATAAGTTACTTTTTTAAAAAGTATCCTAAGTTACTTTGGGTATCGAGTTACTCTTAAAAAAAAGAACTCAAATAATAATTATCTCACATTATTTTTAAAGATAATTAAAAAGTAACTTTTTAGTTACTTGTGTACTATGTATGTACTAAGTTTTTAATAATGTATTAGGTAATGGTACAGTACTCAGAAAATGTATTTCTTATCTTTATTAATTTAGACAAAAGGAATGTAGGTTTATCTAATCCCATGAAGCACAACACACTTAAATAACGATAATAGATTAATATATGAGGTATATATTGAATTTTAAAGAGCTATAATAAATATTAAAAATATACAAAAACATCAAAACATATCTATAAACCGCTAGAGCTGTCTGAACAAAGTATCTTAGTTTCTTTATAGTATCTAAGATACTGTATCTAGTTCCTTTCGTTTTTGACAAAAAGTAACTAGTGTTTTCAATACATTTAAAAGGAACTGTATTTAGTTAATTAAAAAAGTATCTTAGATACCGAGGTACCGAGAGGTTAGGTGCAGAATGTTTTTTTTATTATTCTTTTTATTGCTTCTTTTTTTGTTTTATTGTTTTTATTAGTTTTTTTTTTGTTCTTTAAAATTCAATATATACCACTTACATTTATGTTCTCTTGTTTTACAGTTAGTTGTGTTTACAGGGGATTACGCAAATATATTTTTCTTTTTCTTAAATTAATGAAGAAAAATTCATTATAAAATACAGATCTAAAAAAATCACATTATCTAATTACCATAGAACTTTACCTAGTATGTTACAAAACTTAGTACATGCATAATATACAAAGTAACTAAAGAGAAACTTAAAATACCCTAAGAAACTTCAAAAAGTTTTTTAAAAAAAGTAATTTATCTAGTATCTTGATACTTTCCCAAAGTAGTTTTGACAGCTCTGTTAACAGCTGCTAGTTTGAGGAAACTAAAAATAAAACAGTTAAAATTTATAAAAAAAATATTTCATAAAGTAAAAATTATTTTGTACAACCAGCTAGTACCTAAGTATCTAAGTAGTGTCCTAGTACCTAAGTATAACATTTTATTGTTTACTGCATACTTTATTTTTATTTTTTTTTTTGTTATCTTGTATACTTTTTGATATCTAGATACTTTTCAGTATCTAAGATACTTTTTAAGTAACTAAATACAGTTCCTTTTAAATGTATCTAAGACACTAGTTATTTTTTGTCAACAAAAAAGGAATTAAGATATAGTAACTTAGATACTTTAAAGGAACTAAGATATTTTTTTCTGGCAGTTCTAAATGTTGGTATTTCAATAAATTCTAATAGTTTTACCTACGAAATATATTTTTACTAACAAATTGCCTATTTCGTTCGTTCTCCTGTTATTTGTTCTTCATGGTTCTACCGTTCATTTAGTAAAAAATCCTTATTTACTTATTTTTTTAAAAATTAGTGTTCAACACAATTATTATCTCCTAACATTTTTATCAATAAAATTAAAATATTATGTATATAGAGGCCATCAACATTGAAGTAAAACATTGTAGCAATTTTCTACAATTTCGTAATGACTTTTTCAATTAGAATTGAAATTGTTCTGGTAGTTAATAAATCAAGATAAATTTTATTAAAAAATATTTAATTTACCTATTTTGCTTTGTTGCAATTTAAATAAATGACTTTGAGTTCATTTCTCTTGTGTAATATCTAATTAGAGTTGTACACAAATAATATATAAATTCGATTATTTGCTTTATTAAGAAAAAAAATCTTCGGTAGCTACTCACACGTGTTTTGTGGTTTTATTGTTATTATATTATATTTGTTATAGAATTTATAAATCAAAGGTGATCGATTTACTTGAAACAAACGTGCTTCAAACCTCCTACATAATGCCTATAATAAGTTCTATATAAGTGTCTTATCTCGGTTAAATTTATGATGCTTCACATTCCATCAACGAAATTAGATTGACTCGAATAAAATTTAGGAACAGAAAATTGAAAGAATTTCGTTCCTCAAATATATCTTTTTTTTCTGTTCAAATATAATATATTGGAACACCGATCGGCACCACATGGATCATTTCTTGTACTAATAAAACAAACGGCAAAATCTCATAAATTTTGTACAGACAATTCAAAAAATTTGCAATTGAATGGTTTTGTGGTGGATAAAAGGGGTGTTTAGAGGCAGCTATATGTGTGATATATTAGCATTGAATGTATATAGTGTTATATTGTGTGATGCGACTATTGGATTTAGGTGCAACCTGCATAATGTCACATTATGAAAAGACGTTAACATGTTTCACATAACTTCTTCTACATGACCACTCCTTACATTTCACTTGGCCAAATCCGCCCTCATTCGCCCCCGCAATCACCACCTGACATGTTTCTTGTAAATCGAAATTTCAAGCCATTATTCTTCCAATAACAAAAACGTATACCTACGACAATAGTTTCGAGGTTTGCTTTTCTAAGGGACATTAAAAAACAATTACGAATATTTTCTTTAACGATTATTGCAACGATTTATTACGCACTTGACAAGTTCTCGATTTTAATTGCAAACCATTAACCTTTTTTTCAATAGCATATTTTCTTTAATAGAATATAAATCCATTTTATAGATTAATTTTAAATTAACCTTATTTCTTTTTATATTTCAGTCAATATAGTAACTCTCTTTAATCTTTGTGTATAACTAATAATTTAACACTTTAAAGCTTTTTTTTTCTATAATTTATAAAATCTCACAAAAACAGAGATTTATGTGTTAAAGTACTTAAGAAGATAATTGAGATAATACAAGTGGGATGGTATGCATTATTCATATTTACTTAAAATTCGCAGATTTCAAGTTATGATTATGTCTGTTTTTATGCTAAGTGGTTTCCACCAAGAAATATATATTGAATTTAGTGTTACGATGTAAGTAGATTACTTTATCCAGAAATATAGTTCGATATGGTGATTAATCCTATATCACTGTAAGGTATATTTTACTTCTATCCACCTAAATATTCAGACTGAATTTTTCATTAATTAAAAACCACACAGATGCAGTTTAGAGTGCTTATGTTGTATATAACCAAAGCTTTGTAAAACAGATAAGGTTTTAGAAAAGCTTTGCGGGATTTTTCAGCCAATGAGAGCCTCTTAACCGTCTTCAGAGCCTACTTGTACTACACAACATAGTTGTTCTTTTAAATATATTAACTCCTTTATCTTTCCCATTTCCACAGTATCATAATTTTAATTTGCTCCTCAAACATCATTATGAAAAACAATTATTAAGAGGTAATAATATTGACGTGAAAAGCGTGTCAATGTAAACATGAGAAAGACAAAGAAACCACCAGAAAACTATTTTAATCCTTTTTATTTATGTATTTTTCATCCTTATAAATTCACTATAGGTATATACTCAATAGGACTTATAACTAAAAATGATTTCAAATTGTATCTCTAATTAAAATTGATTTTTTTCTTTATTTTTGTCCCAAAAATTAAAAAACTTACGACATTGTAATCAGAGCTGTCCGAAAAAGTGCCTTAGTTACTGTATCTTAGTTTTAATATGTTTTGGCCAAAAGTATCTAGTATTGTTATAAATATCGAAGATTAATTTCTAGTATCTAGTATTGTATCTAGATACCGAAAAGTAACTTAGATATCCAGATACCAAGAGGTTGGATACAAAGTTGTCAAAAAATATTTTAGTTACCATACTTTGAAGTAAATTAGTTAGCTTAAAGTATCTACGATACTATATCTTAGATCCTTGATTATTAGGCAAAAAATAAACAGTATTAGTCAGTCTTAGATACTGTTCAGTATCTAAGATACTTTTTTACAAACAGTTACTAAAAATAAAGTATGTAAGTATGTAAAATAAAGAATATCTGGTGGTACAAAATGATGTTTACATTTTGATATTTTTATTTTGACAACTTTTAACTTCTGTATTCTTATACTACTCCAAGTAGCAGTGTTTTAATGATTTTTATAGTACCTATTTCATTTAGAGTTTTATTTGGTTTAGTTCTATAAAATTAAATATTTACCTCTTATACTCATTTTCAATCGTTTTTTTAAATGTGTTATGTATACAGGGTTTTAGAAATACAGACTTTCCTTTTTCCTAAAGTAATATAGCTAAGAAATATAATATCTGATTATCTAAGAATTATACCTAATATGTTACTGAACTTAGTACAAACTAATAATTAAATTAAGATAAGTATTGAAGATCCTTTTTTTAAGAGTAAGTGGATTCCCAAAGTAAATTCAGATACTTTTTAATAAAGTAACTTACCAAGTATCTAAAAACTTTTCAAAAGTATCTTTGTCAGTCTGGATACAAAGTTTTTTTTTAAAGTTATATCTTTATATTAATCTTCTATCGTCTTTAAAATGTGATATATTTTCAGGAGATTAGATATATATTCTTTCCTTTTTGCTAAATTAATAAAGATAAGAAGTACATTATTGATTACCTAACAACTTTACCTAATAATTTACGAAACTTAAGCAGGCCATTCACACTTCGATTTGCAGTCCAACTAGTCGGACCACTAGTTGGATCTTTTAGTTGGATCGCCTAAATGATCCGACTAGTCCGACTAGACATCCAACTTCCAACAACACCATTCACGGTCCGAGTTTAGATCCAACTTCGAAAATCGGACCACAATTTGAACTGTAAGTCGGAGCGTGAATGGCTTACTTTAGTACATAAAGTACAACTTGGTACAACCGTACTGAGTAACTTGTAGAAACTTAGTACAACATGGTACATTCAGTAACTGTAAAAGTATTTTAAAAAGTAGCTTAAGAAAAGTATTCAAATTCTTTATTTTATTTTTAAGTAACTAGATACCCAAACTAAAAGCAAACTTCGGATATTATTAAAAATAACTTTTCTAGTACCTAGATACTTCCCTAAAGTATCATTGCCAGTTCTGATAATAATGAATAAGGATCAAAATTCAGTCCGAATTATAAAAATAGCCTCGAAATAAGTTACTGTACTTAAATATACAATATACACCAAGTTTTGTAATGCTTTAGCAGCATTTCGAAATAATATCGTAGATAAATAAAATGAACATATTCTATGTACGATTTAATTAAGCTTGTGTGACGGCCTTTCACTGAAACAACGTGATCGCAACTCAGGAAAAGGATTGCCTCAAGACTTATTGGAATTCCTCTCTAAGCATTTATCTCTAATAAAAGGGGAGGTGCATGCAAGTATATTTGCTGACACTTGAAATTATTTCAACACAAAATTCGGTTCACTAGATTGAATTTTATCGAACACTTTGATCAAATCTATGCATAGGTATGGCTTGGAAGTGGCCGATTAATTAATTATAATCGTCAGTCTATATACTTATTTAATGAAAAATAGTAGCGACAGATGAAGTCTTCAAAACTTTGACGTAGAAGTTTCGAATGCTATGTGAAAAAGACTTTTGAGTTAATATCAAGGTTTGATTGAGGAATTTGATTGAGAAAGATGCATTTTCACTGAGGGAATAGTACAAATACATAATATTATAAATGAAAATTTGTAACTCAACTAAATATCAAATTCATTTGAACTTGATCAAAATATTAAGCTATTTTAGCCGACACAAAATACGTGGCTGGTTTCAACTAATGAAGACAAATGGAAAGATGAAAATGATTCTCACAAATGTTGAACTGGAGATTTTAGATATCCCTTAAATATCTTTGAACTTTTTTCTTTGGTTTTGACGAGGTATATGTATATTCTAAAGAGTCGTGTGTGTCATAATAATCCAACAATCACTCAATTTCAAGATTAAATCTGACAACCGACAGGATTGTATGCATAGTGATAAATCAAATTGACACTTATAGTATTTACATTGGCTATATTCTTGCAACCTATCTATGATTGTAAAGTATTTGTGTGATTACTTTGTGATTACTTATTTTCAAAAAAAAAATAATAATAATACAAATCTAACTACACAGATGGAAATTCCTTAATGTAAAATAGATAATTGGATAGTTAATAAATTTGTACTGGAATCTACTGATAGCCGAGTAGTCTAAGTGACCGCTCCAATACTAGTAGGTAGGTAGTGGGTTCGATCCTCGTATCGTGCAAATTTTCAATATTTCTTGTTAACGGATTTAATTAATCCAAAAGTCACTAAAGGACCTTGGAAGTTATAAAGCGACGGTATATAACAATTAAAAAAAATTGTACTGCCAATTTCAATTTATTAAAACTTAGAGAAAAAAATTTGTGTGCAGATTTTCAAGTTAAACGAGAGCAAATAAAGTAAACAATAAACATTATACCATAGATATTAATAAATCAAATCTTGATTTTTGATCACTAACGTTTTCCACCAGATTATCGATCAAAAATATTAATTATAAGAAATACGCTACACGGAGGAAATATAATAAAATTACAATGTAACAGCGTAATCTATGATTAGGACTTTCGACATTCATTAACTTAGCCTTTGCATTATTCTATTTTAAAATTAACTATGTACATTTGAATTTTTACGTGATAATAGATAATTATATAGACAGTTTTCGGTGTTAAATACCATGCAAAAATTACGATGGTAGATTGGAAACTTTAATTGTTATTTACCGTAACTTTATAACAACTAATGTCTTTAGCGACTCAAGAGTTAATAAAAATCCGTAAATCAAGAAAGAGCGAAAATTTGCTCGATAAGAGTTTCGAATCCAACAACTACCAGCTTTAAAGCGGCTACCTAGACCACTCGGCCACCAGTAGACACGGGAAACTTTTCTGCAAGTCCAAGGAAATATATACATATACACTTGGTTCTCGTTTTGTGCGGTAGATACGTTTCACACAGAAAAATGCCTAAAAACCGCACAATAAAGGCTAATAACAAGTATTAAAATAACGAATACGTTCTATATTATTTTCAAACCACGTTAAAGTAAATTTATGAGTTACAATATACTGAAAAACGCATAAAAAAAATTGTTAAATTTCTGAAGTATATAATCTTAACGTCATATTCCTTCAAAATTTTTATGTAAAAATTTTACAAAAATATTTAATCTTTTTTATCACCCTTTTAACATGTCAAAATTATCAAAAATAGTTATTTTAAAAAATGCTTCTTGAAATTTAAGCCGCATATCTTTAAAACCGCGTAAAAATAGTTCACATGGAAAGAGAATTAAATGTGCCGTATAAAGTAAAAGACACAAAACTACCAATCCCCTACTCTCTGGCTTCTCAATGATCAAATACATACGAGTGACATTACTTGAGTATGTATAGACTTATACATAAACTACTTTTACGAGCAAGTAATTTTTACAATGTCGCATCGTAAAAATTACATTAAATACGTTCAGGTTCAGCACTGTAAAAATGAAGAACAAAAATTTCGATGTATTATTGTAATATTCCCTATAATATTTATTTCCATGTACAAAATAGCAGCTAACTTTTAGAGTTAAAGCCTTGCGGACGGCTAAATTGCTCGACTGGAAGATTTATGAGCTACTTTTAAAGTAGTGTTACTATAAAATATTTAAAGAAAAGCTTAAATCTATTACATTATATATTCATTTAAAATACTTATAACTAAAACTAATTGAAACAGATTTATAAATTCTTGGATCCACCTAGGGTCACCTATGGATCCGAACAGCAAAATCAAAATTTCGTTCCTCAGTAGTAGATACATTTAATTCTTTAAAGTTTGTACAAATTAAAAACAATCTAAACTTTAAAAATGTTATCCAATTATAAATTTAATAAAGTAATAATCACTTTGCATAAATTTGCAGCCGTATGAAATTTTATAAACTCTTAAGTTAAAAGAAAACTTAACACAAATTATTATTAATAACATTTATAGTTCACATTACAAATTAATGATATTCTCTTTTGGAACTGAATCGTTTAAGACCAGAATTAACATAAAAAGCAAGACAAACTTCTAGATCAATTTAAATTTCATATAAAGATATCAAGTTTTAAGTGTACCCCCTTCAAACCACTTATACCATTAACTTTAAAATTAATCTATAAAAAAACTAATACAATTAATTGAAATATTATCACATAAATTATATTTTTATTACAATTATTTGATGTTTAACACCACTAGTTTTCTATTCAGAAATCAAAAACTTTAATTTAAATAATTGAATTTTAATTTAGAGTTATTTTATTCCAAATAGGTCCGAATTTCTTCTCAATCATAATTTTGATCTCAAATTGAAGTTAATCATAGTTAATTTAAAACTGACAAGAAATACGATTCATATCGATTTAAATTTTAAGCAATAATCAAGAATGATATTATAAATACGTCAAAAGTTAAATGATAGATATTTAATGTGCTATAAATTATATCGATCTGCAAAATGATTGAATTTTAATTCAAGATAAGTCGATTAGTTTGTATAGATTCATCTATTATATGTTTTTTTGGTTGTTTGAAATTTGCTTATTAATTTACACTTCCTGTGCCTAGTTTATGATTTCGTTTTTAAATTCTTTATCCAGTCGAGTCCATGAAGCATTCTATTAAAGTACACAATATAATTAGTAAGATTTCTATCCTTCGACAGTAGAAGCTCGTCATAGGATTATCACACCTTTTATGATAACCTAAATTAAAGTCTACTGGTGGTCGAGTGGTCAAGGTGGTCACTCCAAAACTTCCAATTTACGGGTTTGTATTAACTCTAAAGTCGCTAAAACCTTGCCAGTTGTAAAGAGACGATAAATATAAAAAAAAATTGTAATAAAAAAACTCAGTAGCAAATAATTATGCTTCTTATTGTGAAACCAATAAAAATATGCACCTTAGATTTTACATCATTGAATAGGATGCCATTAGCTAGAATTGTATTATTCAGTTAAACAAAATTCAAAATTCTTATATTTAAAATATCTTCCTTTAGTAAAATCTCGAGTTTCGGCTAAGTCGATTTCAATTAAAATAAAAGGTGCATAACTATAGATGTCACATAAAGCATAAATACAAAATTTCAGCTTTCTATGACTTATTGTTTTTGAGATATGCGAGTTCAGCCAAATTCAAATTAAGTCAAAACTTAACAACCGACATTTTTGTGGCAAACTTCATTAATAAAGCAAAACAGAAACGTAAATAGATATATAACTACCAGCTACCATAATTAATTAACACCAGTGACCTAAACAGCTAGACGAGAAGACAATTATACACAAAAAAGTTTTTTTCTTTTGTAATTAATTTGGCTAGAAGGTTCCTCAGCGAAAATCATCCATTTCCAATAACTCTTCCAAGTAATCTTAATCACTTAATTTTCTTGGAATCCACAATAAATCATTGTTCAATATCTTACAGTCGTTTTTTTCATCATCAAAAGAAATATTGAAACCAATAACACATATTCATTATTATTTTATGTTATAATAACATAATTATTATTTTTTACGGGTGACGAGATAATATAAAGAAGTTCATTTTAGCATCTGGTGGTTTTCTTATCTAAAATTCATGAAATATTATATTCTTCATAAATGAGTTTGTTTTGAATGTAATATCAGGATATTTATTTATTATTTTTTTATCTTGGTTGTATGATTATCACAATTGGGATTTTGAAAAAAAAAATATTGATTTTTTTCATGTATTTTTAAACTTTATTATTAATAATATTGATATTTAATGCAAAAAACTTAAAAAAACATTTTTCAATTAATTCTAAACGATTAAAAATTGATAAAATTTAAAAAAAAATCACGTGACTATAAACACGCCATGAGTGGTCACCATAGTTGTGACGTAATAATGTTATAGCTATTTAATAACAATACAGCGTTTACAGCTATTAGACGTGACTAGACAATAATATTGAAAATTTATTGCTAAAAAACGAGTCGTTAGTTGATTCCAATTAGCTATGTGTGATAAAGGATTTATAAAGGCAAAGTCTGATAATATAAGTGCACTGCTTGAAATCATTTATTTCGACGTTTGCCATCTTGGGGAACATTTAAAAACATTTTGTTAGGAGTTGTTTTTGTAGTATTCGTTCATAATGGTACAAAACAAGAACGATAACTTTTAAGGTTCGACATGTTCAATATAAATTTCAATATTTAACCATCACAACAGAATTAAATCAATCAAAACAGTGTACTTATTATTTCTGTATCAACTGCAATGAGTGACAACTAACATTAGGACGTCACACGCGCTCGGGTTTGTTCGCGAGCTGTCGGCGTGTCTTCGGTACTAGATTCAAAAATTAATTTTTATTTTGAAATAGCTTTTAAATTATTGCGAAAAAAAAAAACGAAAAATAGTTTTGCTATAAAACTAATATATGATCTTTCCATTTATCACAAAAAAAAAATCACAAACCCAATTCATTACAAAATTAGAGAAATTTGTTATAAAATTAAGAAATATAATTATCATTAGAGGAAGAAATATGTTATATTATGCGATATGCCAAATATTTTTTTTCCTCAATTTAATATTTCACTAACTTTTGTTAGTCATGAAACTATCATATAGGTCAAGCTGTCAAGGAATCTAACTTAAAAATAGAAAGAATGGTAGATAGTTCAAACAAAAAACTATAACAAAAACTTATATATATATATATATATATATTACACTTTTGAAAAAATTAAATTAAATAATAATTACAAAGTGTTCACTTTTAGGTAGTCTTATACGAATTCCCTGACTTTTCAGGACAAAATTCGTTTTTTTCCCTGACCTTATACACAAAAAAAAATCTCGAATAAGATTTTTGGAAAATTTTCCTGCAAAGGTTGTGAAATACAACCAAACATTGTTGTGGTTTTCCTTCTGTTTTCTTTAGAGCTTATTATTCTATCTAAATGTTCTTTACATAATATGATTATTTATCTAAGATGATGTCTATATCCTTTCCAATCTGAATGCTAAAAATTTAGAAAGAAATTAAGAAATTCCAGATTTTTCTGTCAAGTTTCTTGATTATTCAGACTCCTCCCGAGACCCAATGAAATTTGATATGTCATGGCTTCCTAAAGTTCCCTGGCTATTGCACATCTTACGGGTGGAAGTTATCAGTACAATTACTCCCCCCCTGAATTAAGCAAAACTAAATGCTCTCGTAATGATCGGGAAATTTATGTAATACCTTTCAGTCTTAAACCCAATGCAGTAATGCTATCGATTGTACAACTCTACGTAGCAAATACCTTTTGTGATACCAACGTTTTATTGGGTAACGTGTGTCGTTATAAACAATAAACCTTAATCAAGTTAAGGAAGGCCTATTTCTAGCCCTAAAAGTGAGAAATCGTCCATAAGATGGATGAGCTACGTTAGTAATCAATGGCTTGAGGATTAGGAAGGGCACGGGAAACCACCTGATTAAGTACTTATCCCTAGTACTTTATGATGATAGCATTAAAACGGTACCGAGTAGGGGCGCCTCTTAAATGGAACAGGGGTGCGAAGGGGCTGTACAATTTCAGGTAGGTTCAAAGTAAAAGATGCACATAAAATTGCTACTTGGAACATCTGAAGAAGGTATAAAGTTGGAAAGGTCAATAACACCTGAAAAAAACCTGAAACGTAACCCTTCTTTTTGTACTGATTCTAGGTCTTAAACAACACAACATTTTCTGGGACAATGCTTCTTAACGTAGGTTCCATGGAACACTGAGGTTTTATGAAAAAAGTTGTTGTAAAAGCATCTGATCTCTGTCCGTAATACTTTCCGTTAGGGTGGAGTCTAATGGGTTCAACACTAGTATTATGTTATATTTATATACACATTTTTTGTATTTATATACGTATATTTATGTATGCAATTGCGTAGCGTAGTTATTGCGCCCGGGAACAACCAAATAAATCAAAGCCCTTAATTGAAAACCATTCCTTACTTTAAGGGCAGTGGCGCTCCTTAATCCTTTAAATGCAAGATGCGGATTTATCCGACGCTCTATAAAAAATGCAGCTCTCAAGTGCAAGGTACCCTATTTTTTTAAATCTTACCCTATTTTTTTATTATTTATCCTGAAGGTGGATAAAGATGCAGTAAAAAATTACTATAAACGTAGAAAAAAAACACAATTATATCTTTAACTTTTTTTTTAGAGGATAGTTGACACATTTCCTGACTTTTTCAGAAATTTAATTCCGCACTTAAAGGGTTAAATGTTAGTGCCAAGGAATTTTTCGGTCTCCTACTCTTCTATCACTATACTACTGCTCAGATATGAATGCTCATATCACTGTCTGTCTAAAATATCTACTACTACCTATTAATTTAGTTTATAACAGTTTTAGGTATAGCAAGTGACATGATGCGTAAAAATTTCATAAGGGTTCTGCAATAAAAAAGTTTGGGAAATCCTATTCTAGGAAACTATCTACCGTGTTATAAGAGGGATATCTGTACCCAAATATATGGAAGTCATGTTTTATCCACGTTGGACTTTTTTTGCATGTTAATAAGCTGCAATTTTTAAATTAAATTTTTATTTTCCTATTTGCAAATGAAACAATAGAAGTTGAAAGATTTTAATCAAACAAAGGATCTTATTTCAAAGAAAAAAATCGGTACCTAGTGCACAGCTAAGCAAATTACAAATTCTTATCGCTTTGATCATAAATCAAAAATGACATCATTTGATTTAGGGAATTGTAAATATAAACTTGCATTTATGTCAGACAAAATTATAGCTCAAGACCATAAAAAAATCATCGGCAGGTATTAAATTTAAAGGTTTCGAAAAGGTGTCATATAAATAATTGAGAATAACAAAAGTGTGTTGAAATAATAGAATCATTTAATCATTTTCTCGGAATAAATATTGAAAAAGACATAAAATTGAATGAATGCAATATTTTATAATCCCAATTGGAATATTTGGTTTTTCGATTCTAACATTGAAACAAAGCAAGTTTCAAGGCTATTTTAAGTCATTAAATTGGAAAAAAAAGAATTGTTAATTGATTTGAATTGTTCGAATTTTTTGTATTGGATAATTTCGGATGAGAAAAATACTAAGTATGATAGAATAAATTAGGAATGTTTAAGAAATAAATGTAATTCATTGCTATTAAAAACGATAAATTCATTGCATTAATAAATTTTTATTGCTACAAAGAATGTCGCGAACTACCTTTTCTTTTTTGGGTGTAAAAGTGTAAGTTTCTGTCCAAATTTTTGCTTTGCTCTGTACCTGATTGACTTACCTACGTGGCTTAGCACAAAAATAATTTTTAAGGGGAACTCAGGAAGTTATTTTAGAAAGTTTTAGACTTGAAAGGATTTCTTTTTCAAAACCTTTCATCTCATTTTGTTAATGTATTTTCTTCTTTTTTTTGAAATTTACTTTTTAGAGAATTATACGATTTATTAAAAAGGAAATGACCAGATAAAAATCAACATTAGTGACTGACCAAAAAGATAAGATTGACACAAAAAAAGATATAGATTGCCATATTTTTATGGACCTTTAAATGGGAAATATATGTAAAACAAAAATGTTCCGATTCAGTTTGAAGATATCTTTTTTAAAAGTTTCATGTTTTAATAAATATAAAAAAAACCTTTCTCTTTTCATATTTCTAAGTGTATTCTTTTGGGTGATGCAGTTAAGCTCAGGTACTGATTGTTTTTCTTTAATTAAAAAATTATTTTCGATTTTTAGTTAAAAGTATTGATTTCAACATTTTTTAAGTTATTAAGTTGGAATTTCCAGGATGAGGTTAATTGAGCCTCAAGGGCTACTGTATTTCCTGGGTCCCTAATTCACCTATTTTATGTCAAGTAGCTGGGCGAATCTCAGTAACCGGTGAACTGTATTTTAGTTTCTTTATTTTTTGCCAAAAAGTAACCAGTATCTCAAATAATTTCTAAAAGGAACTGTATCTTGTAACTTAAAAAGTATCTTAGATACCGAGATATCGAAAGGTTAGGTACAGATCTTTTTTTTGTTCTATAAGATTCAATTTATACCTCTTGTTTTAATGTTCTATCGTTTTAACGTGGATTGTGTTTGCAGAGTAGGTAAACATATTTTTCCTAAATTAATTAAACTAAAAAATACATTATCTGATTACCAAGGAAACTTTTTCCAATGTGTTACAAAACTTAATACATACATAGTATACAAAGTATTGAATATAAGTATTTAAGTTCCTTTTTTTTAGAGTAACTAGATAACCAAATTAACGTCAGATACTTATAAAAAAATAACTTATCTAGTTACTTTCTCAAAATATCTAGTGTTTTCATCCACCATTGTAGGCAGGTGGTAATAGTTAAGCTAAGAATAAAGGTGCTGCACCTAAATATTTTCTACTATTCAAACCTGGTTGAATAAAAGACATATTTCACTGAAGTTGTGTAGCACACTTCCAGAACAATGGTTCTGTTTTTTACTGTTATTTGCGATTGCTTTATAACTTCCAAGATCTTTAGCGACTCTAGGTTTAATAAAAATCCGTAAATCAAGAAATACGGAAAATTTGCTCAATAAGAGAATCGAACCCAACTCTCAAGGTTTATAAAATACACAGGTGACCTCATGAACTCACAACCTATTAGAATATTTAGGAAAGTGACGTGTCCGGAAAGAATCCAAATGCATTGGTAACAATGGATCAAAATATATCAATATATTAATTGAAGCCGCACTTAACTTATTTAAAGTTTACAGTTTAAATGTTATTATGGTTACAATTTTTCAATAGTTTAAAGTAAATTCCCATTGAGAACTAACCAGTAAAAGCGGCTGAAAAAACATGGCTACGTATTGTGTGCAACCAAAGATTTGCTCATAACTTTACATTGAGTTAGTGTTATTTGTTTTGTTTACAATGTTTTCATATAAAAGAACCCCACGAAAAATAATTTCAGGTGATTTACTATCATAACCATTCATAGAACAATAAACTTTACTTTCTTTTAGACAAGGACTTATTTTAAAAAAATCTATTTCAATAAAAAAATTTGTATTTGATATTTAATTTAATTATAGTTAACTTTTTGATATAGTCGTATATAAAAAAGCCCCTAAAAACTAGTCTTTTTTGGCCACCAGAGGTCGTGACCAAAGTGGTCAGCTTTCAATAGTACCAATTTTTCAATCACTATACAATACAGATATTTATTCCGATTGATTAACATTTCAAAATACATCAAATAACCTATTTGTTTTCTAATGGGACAATCTATGTAATTTATAAAAATTGCACAGCATCTACCAATTTTGGAGCGGCCACTTTGACCACTCGGTCACCGGTATGCTTAGTATTTTATTTAACTCATATTAACTCATATATTAGGCAATAATTACAAAAAATCGATTATAAGTTTAATCCCAAAATTTTCTGATAATCGATTGGGCTATTAAATATACGACTCTAAAATTTTGGAGTTTATTTAAAATATAATTTGAATTTGGATAAAAAAATATTTCAAATCAATCATTTCTTTTCAATATAGCCATAAATTCATCTTCGATTTTAATAATTTAAGTTTTAGAAATTCTGGCAATTTTTAAACAAAAATTAGCTTAAGTCCCTTTTAGGTCGGTCAATATCTGGCAACGTTGAGTTTTCTACTTCGTTTTTAATTTAATTCGCAAATAAATCGGTTTATAATGAAAATTTAGCCACAAAAGAGAAAAATATACCATATTAGAAACGAATTAATAAAAAATCGCGAATAGAATAAAAAACCAAGTTGAAAATGTAACGTTCCCAGATATTGACCGACCTAAAAGGGACATGAGCCCAAAAAATAAATAATTTATTTAAATATAGGTATATATTAGAATCATTTGCTGTTGACTGTTTTTGCTTTGTTATAATATTTTATTTTCTGTGATGGTAAGTCGTCTATTTTAAAAATACCACGGAAACTGTCATTTGATTTGGGGGGCGACAATTTAATGGATGGATGAGATGAATGAAACATTTTCTCATTTCCATTGTTCATATTTTTATAAGCTAACGAAACGAAAATAAAAATCATTTGGTCGTTGACATTTAAATTATCGTACATTAATTAAAGCGATCTTATCTACGGAAATAATTTCTTTGTATTTAAAATCTCCATTAGTCGTTATTTGCAAAGAAAATTATCGAGACTACATGCAGCTATGCGTGTGTGAATTTAATTCATAAAATATGTACATCCATTTTCACAACAAAAATATTATTTAATATAATTAACGCCAATTTGCAAGTAAATTAAACATGACATTTTTCAAGTATTTTGCACACGATTTTTTTTTGTATCCGTACATTAAAAAAGTGCCATCTTCATTATAATAGCTATCAAGTAATAAAACTTTTTGCACTTGAAAATAGATAAGATTAGATGCCACGACCAGCAACTGGACACAAATGGTTTTTTTTTAAAGGCGTATTTTATTTTTTCAAAGAGCATAATTTAAATTTAGATTTTTGAAGCATCGCCAAAATTATAATAAAAAACGCTATCACCACTGTCTAGTCACCAACGTCTAACATAAATCTGTTTTTTTTTTTGAAACTAAGCTGACGAATATTTTTTTTTTATTATATTATTATATCGTCCTCAATACTGAATAGAAGAATTCTGACAAAAATAAACAAAGGAGATGACGATGGGTTTTTGATTTTATGAGTTTCAATCGATTATTACAAAAATTTAGATGTTTTTTCTTTATTGTAGGTACCAAATGTTTTCCGGTTGTTAACATTCTTAGTGAAAAAAATAATAACATCCAAAATTCTCAAAAGAGAAATTGTGTCGTTTAAACTATAAAATGTTTGTTAAAACATGAACGGTTTTTATTGTAAATTAAATCGAATAAATGTTCAAAACAAGCAAATTATAAAACAAAAAGGCGTTTTTCTTATCTTAAATAAGAAAAAAGGTGTATCTATCAAGAAACCAAAAGGTAATGGAAATGCAGATACCTACAACAGTTTAACTAGACATTGGTCAAGATAAATACCAAAAAGTCAATGTCAAACTTAAATAATCGTACTAGGAGATTTATTCATGAATTTTACTTTTTCTAAATATTATATTGAAATAAAACAATTCAAATTGTCAAATAAAAAATCACAAAGTAAACACTATTTTGTAGAACCAGAGCTGTCAGAAAAAAGTATCTTAGTTACTTTGAGGTAACTTAGATACTTAGAAAGTATCTAAATTGTTGTATCTTAGGTCTTTTATTTTTTGGTAAAAAGCAACTAATACTTATCTTAGATACTTTTTAAAAATAACTGTACTGTTATGAACCTAGAACATTCGAAAGTTCTAACATTGAAGTTGAAGAGAAAATGAAAACGTTCCAGAACACGTTTCATGAGATTCTAAAGTGGCGTAAAAAGAAATAGAAACCATTCGTATATATAAGAGGTGCCTGGAACAATCTGAAAACTTCCAGAAAATAGCAAATAGGTATATAAATAGGGCGATCGACCATCGCCCGATCAGGTACGAAAAAGTTACGACCAATACAAGTAACAAGATTCGAAATTAATCGCAACCACCGTTAAAAAAATTGTTAAAATAAATAAATGAGTGTGTAATAATAATAATGTTTTAATTGTAAACGTATGAGCATTAAAATAAATGGTGTTATTGTTATATGTCCTGTACCAGATCCTAACGAGCCCGTTAAAATAAGAAAAATCGTTAAACGTAACAGTATCTTGAAACTTAAAAAAGTATCTTAGTTACTTAGATTCGGTATCTAAGATACTTTTTTACAAATAATTATTAAAAATAAAGTTTGCAATAAAGAATTAAAAGGGGGACCGGACTATCGGATTGTACAAAATAATGATTATTTTTTAATTTTTTTGTTTTGACAAATTTTATGTGTTTCATTTTTATTTTACTCAAATTAGCTGCAATATGTATCTATATATATTTCCATTTCATTTATAGTTTTATTTTGTTAGTTCTAAGTTATTTCAAGTTACTTTTTAAGATAGTTAAAAGATATTTTTTTAGTTACTTTGGATATTATGTATGTACTAAGCTTCTTAAGGTATTAAGTAAAATTGTTAGAAAATCAAATAATGTATTTCTTATTTTTATTAATTAAGGAAAAAGGATTCATGTACGTATGTCGCTGTGATTGTCGTAAAAATTTTAGCACCATTAGGTATTTTTTATAGAAATCAAACCCAAAACTAAAATCATTTGATAGAAACTAATAGATTCAACCTAAAAACATAGATAATAAGTTTCTTCAACTTACTTTTCGAAAAATGTAAGAAAATTTGGATTTTTTTTTTCAACTTTTTGAGAGTGTTTAGAAGGTTCTTTATAAGTTCTTTATAAGATTATTTAAAGAAAAAAAAAATCCGAAAATTTTAAAATTTTAAAATTTGATTTAGGATTGCTAATTGATCCAGAGGCAGGATTTTTGACTATTGCCTAACATAAATGATAAAAGTAATGATGAATTCAAATTCTAAATAATTTAAATAATAAAAATGTTTATTTGTCTACACTCTACACTATAAGCTGATGTAGATAAGACAATTAGAAGTTATCAGACTTACTTTTACCTACTTTCTACTTGTTTCTCTTACTTGAACCAAAGTGCAAATTGGTATAATAGTTCAAATGGTATTTTCTTGAAACAGAAAAGACCAACAGAAACTAAAAGTTAAATAAGGCAGTTATCAAAAATGATCTCAGAGGCAACTGTAAATTTTCATTTTTTACCAACAAAGTTACCTTTCTGGCGGAAAGAGATTCATAACATGAAAAATATCCATTGATTGCATGATATTTACACATTAGGTATTTATTGTACTTAGCTACTATTGGAACATAA
The DNA here is from genome assembly GCA_958496175.1 of Sisyra terminalis. Classification (NCBI taxonomy): domain Eukaryota; kingdom Metazoa; phylum Arthropoda; class Insecta; order Neuroptera; family Sisyridae; genus Sisyra; species Sisyra terminalis. The sequence goes on along the minus strand of OY292277.1, from coordinate 33,385,665 downwards.
TAATCAACGATTTTATAATTTTAGTAATCAGTATTTAGATTTTAGTTAGTGTCCGACCGAAACTAGTTTTTACGGCCGAACCTGAATTTCGGCATTAATCTCAGTTTCAGCCGAAACTTCCATATAAGATCATGTTTTCGAGGGAAAAAAGGTTAATCATAATTAGTCAGTCTTTTCTTTTTAAATCCTATTGGTATTTATTATTTAGTCTTTCATATTTGAGATAATTATTGGCATAACATATTGTTGTCACTTCTTATTTCAAATAAATTATATTTGTGCTAAAATAAGGGATTGATTTGAAATGCATCTAATATTTATTTTTTAATATTAGTTACAAATAACATAAAATAAAAAAAAAGTTTTCTTTCTTACATCTTAAAAACAAAATATTTTTTTCTAAACTTTGGTCAGTTTTCTCTTGAACTGAAAAAAAACATTAAAAATAATTTTAATGATCCGATAATATTATTAATATTCATAATTGAAGAATCTAATATTATAAGCGAGAAGCAATTACTTCTCAACGTTTTTATCTCACGAATTCAGTTTCGATTTCGATCGTAGTTTCGGCTTGACTACAACCGAAACCGAAACTAAGCCGAAACTAAACCGAAACCGAAAGCTCGGTCGAACACTAATTTTAGTATTCAACTTTAGGTAAACCATGCGTTTTATTATATTTTTATCAAGAACGGATACTTAAAAAATAATCTAATGCACACGAGCCTAAGTCATTTCTTTATAATTATCCAGAAAGATTCTTTAAAAAAATTTCAAATCTAGTTCGATTTTTGTGTTGTAAAAATTGGATGATTTTATTAGAAGCTATATTCAATTGAAGTTTCCGTAAAGAGTTAAAAAAATTGCTTAAAATTAACTTTTATCATATTCTTTAATTTACTGGTGAGATTTATATGATTTTTGTGTATGTGGTATGTAACGGGGCATATTTATTCTTTTACTAAACTTTCCACTATATTTCTATCACTAATAGTTTCTAAAAAATATGCATTTTTATAAACATTAAAATTTGCCCGTAACCATGGAAATATTCACAAAATTTGCCTCAAAATTCGTATATAGGTATGCAACCATGGAAAATTGGTAAACATAGTTCTTCATTAAAAACCAAAATTCCAATGTTTAATTTGCCTTTTCGATGATTTGCAGCGAATTTAAAATTAAGAAGAAAATAAAGAAACCTGAAGATTGATACTTTTTAATTGAATCCTTTCCGACTCAATATATCAATATAAAATTAGAAGCAATAATAATCTTTCACTTCATTCTCTAAACAATAGTATTTATGTTGGAAGTACTCATTAGCTTTAGGGTTTAATTCTTCAAATCAGAACCGTGTTATGCTGGTACTAGTTTAAAATAAGTTCAACCAAAAAGAAAGGGTTTTAACTATCTAAATCTAAACATATTATTTATAGTTAACTTATTGGCTATTGTTTTCAACCACTGAAACAATAACTGCTTTTATTCTAATATATTGCACTTGAATTCAATTATTTTAAGGTAGATAATTTCATTAATTGAAGTTTCAACTAAAGCTTGATGGGTTTTATTAAAAGCAAAAGACTGGTCAAATATTTAAGCAGCTCATCGCCTTTTCTCACACGCTCATTCCCAACCCTTTAAAAACTTCCACTTGTTCTAGCAATTATCTTATAATATTACCCTTCCAATATCCGTAGAATTAAACGAGGCAAGGTTACGTGAAGATTCCTTTGAGAACGAATCGAGTGTATGTATTGAAAAACCCGAATAGCCACCTTACTTAAAAATATACTTATACAGCTATACCCAAACAAAAACATCAAATCGGGTTGTACCTTTAATAATAGGTATGTAAGTATTTTGAATAGATATATGGGGAGTGGACAGGTAGATGTTTGGTAAGATCAGAAGACGGAGCTATAAGATTGTGCTCAAAAGACAAACTCCGAGTGGCGAGGATTCGTATGTATGGGGTATGGAAAAGAATGAGAGAAGAAGGAACGGAATGGCTTAAGAAGAATGAAGAAGATTAAGGAATGTCCGTGATATGTAAGCGTTGATTTTTGTTTGAACGTTCCTCGACATGTATTATATATAATATGCCTATGTGTTATATAGAGAGAAATGAGTGGAATGTATATAAAAATAATCTTTTTAAATTCCCATACCTGCATATCACTTTGATTAGTCATGATGTTATTGGTTAAAGAATCCATGGTTTACTGCTTTTTAATCCCGTTTGCTATTTAAATTTTTGGAAGTTCAAAAATGTTTAGTTTACGGATATGAAAGATGTTTCCTTGACATGACCACAAGAATGATTCAAACTTTTCACATTGGTGTAATAAGAAGCACAACTAATTTGAAAAATCACCAACATTTTTCATTTGGAAATTAAATGAAAACATTTAAACACTTCTTTTGGAGTAGAAACTAGTAAAAATCGCTAACACAAATGCACAGCCAAATCACGGAATATCAAATTTCAAGAAGAAAATCACTTAATCACATAGTTGACGTAATTTGCACAGTAGTAGTTAGTATAGTAAATTGGTGGACATATGGAATGGCTTGAATTTCTGTTTTTGTAAGTTGAAGTGGTGAAGAGTTTAATGAAGAAGATAGGTTGGTGGTATCGTATGGTTTGAGGTGGTTGAGTTTTTTGTGAGGAAGATTTTTAAAAAGCGAAAGGAGAAGAAACGGAAGAATATCAAGTGGAAGCCTGCGATCTTGTTCGTTGGCTCCGCTGGATTATGGCGATGATGACGATGGTTGTCGTCGTGATAGCAACAGTTGTGGATGTTGGTGTTGTAGATGATGTTGTCTTTGGTCAGCATCAGGACCAAAGGGGCACAGAGACGAGATGATCTCACTTTGCTTCTTCTCCAATCACGGCGGCCACAAAGACGCGCACGGATGACCGTTTTTTTCCTTCGATTGAATAAACTTGATTTGTTTTTTGGATCGATTCAACCAACAAACGACCGGCGTGGTTTTTACTGCATTAACGGCCTCATATGTAGGTGAATCTCTTTCGGATGTTAATTGTTGCCGGACTTAAAAGCGACGCGTACTTTCCCAAACAATGCTATACGAAGACTGGCGAGTTTGCCGTGTCTTAAGATGTTTGAAACCCCGAGATGAAGTACAAAGTTGTTTGAATTTCTATGTATGAGTGTCGCCTCGGCTGGTTAGTTCATTGGTTCGTTGGTTTCTTGGTGGGTCGTTGGCGACGACTGCACGACCAACTTCCCAACAACTACGTCGACGTATTTCTCTCTATAACTTCATACACCTATTTTACATACACATGTACGTGCACATATCAATATTCAACACAAGATTATTCACTCAATATCTTCGAAAATTGGCTCATTTCCATTTTTTACACAGACATTTAAAAAGCAAACTAAAGCACACAAGCACTGTTTTCAGTAAAAAACAACTCAAAATTTAATATAAAAAACACATGATAGGAAGAGGTGGTGAAACAAGGAAAATATACTGAAGCCATAAAAACTTTAAAAACATATGAGATTGTTGCAGGGATTAGGACGTAATATAAGAGGTTTAAATGAAAGAGGTAAAACAAACAAGCTATTTTGAACTCATATGAACCCTTTTAATGAGGATATAATTGATCAAATATTCAGAAACAATATTTTTTGCACAACTATTAAATTAAACAAATTTTTAACAGTTAAAAAATTTAGTTTTTTTCAATGAAAAGGAATCGAAAAATATCAGCAAAACTATCAGAAAAAAGTATCTTAGATGCTTTGAAGAAACTTAGTTACTTTACACTCTTAAAAAAAGGCATTTAGCGGCATTTTAATATCATTTCATTTAAATTTCTTTTAATTAACTTAAACGACTTCTAATAGGTTTTTTGAACATTTAAAATGCCTTTAAATACCTTTTTTAACACGGTACAATATCTAAGATAATGAATCTTAATTTCTTTAATTTTTGGCAACAAGTAACTAGTATCTTTGATACTTTTTAGAAGGAACTCTATCTTGTAAGGAACTCTATTCTAGTCTAGAAATTTGAGAAAATCGATTTTTCTTTTTTTCCATGTTTTCAGGTTTTAGACTTTCAAAAATTTGAATTATTTTCGGAGATACAGCGGATTTTGTGTTTATCTAAGTTATTCTATTGGAATTGTTTCTCAAATTTCAAACGCGTTTTTCTTAAACTATTCTTTTTGAGGTTGTTGACATGATATCTCAAGTTCTACTTTACCGATTCCTTTAAAATTTGATAAAACTCTTTTTTATAAATCTCTCTATCGCTTCTGTCTTGGATTTTGGAAAATTTTATGTGTAAGTATTTTTAAAAAAATCGAAAAGTCCAAAAAAAGAGGATAAATTTTTGGTTCAAGTCCATTTTAGCACACCCACAATCTGGCAGCGTTGCATTTTCGATTTTGGTTTTATTCTATTCGCGATGTTTTTGTTAATTCAGTTCAAATATCGTATAATTTGCTCTTTTGTGATTAAATTTTCATTATGGACCAATTTAATCGTGAATTAAATTAAAAACAAAGTTGAAAATGCAACGTTGCCAGATTGTGGGTGTGCTAAAATGGACTAGAGCCAAATATTTTTTTTTAAGTGGACGTCATTTTATGAATTTTTCTTTTTTTTTCTTTGGCAATGGTCAGCCCGATGGCGACATCTTTACTAATGAAAACTTTTTTTAATTTGTTTGTTTTAGATCACTACAAGGGTTGGAATCCTGCAAACCAGGGAGGACTGTTCTTTGGTAACCTCCACTTCACCGATCTGTAATACGATGATTTTTTTATATTTTTTTCTTTTTCTTTATTTTATATTCTTCAAAAATCAATAAAAATTATACACTAATTGTTTTTCATTTTTTTAAATCTTAGTTTGAAAAATGCCTCAAATTTAGGCATCTTGACCAGAATATCTCCTTAACATAGATACTGAAAAGTAATTTTAATACAAAAACGTATTTAAGATACCAAAAATAACTAAAAGTAAAGAATACAATGAACAATAAAATACCGATCATGACTAGCTGGTTGTTGTATTTTTATATATTGTTTAATTTCATTTAGTTTCATTTTGTTGGGTTCATGATATTTCATTCCCCGGCAAAATATCCCGGAGAAAACGCACCCGAGCCAGTCAGAAATGAGTATCTTAGTTCCTTTACTTTTTGACCAAAAGTAACTAGTATCTTAGATACCTACTTTTAAAAGAAATTCTCTTGTAACTTAAAAAAGCACCTTAGATACTTTTCAGTATCTAGGAAACTTTTTTAAGTTACAGAGTACCGTTGCAAAAAGTTACCAATGTAATAAGAAATAAAATTGGGTATTTGTCGATTTGGTTGTATAAAATAATGTTTACTTTGTGTTTTTCTTTTATTTAGGCAAATTTTAATTGTTTTTCTCTTAATTTACTCAACTTAGTTGTAGGTATGTTTTGATGTTTTTATATATTTTTCTATTTCATTTACATTTTTATTTTGATTTGTTTGATAAAATTTAATATATACCTCTTGTATTAATCTTCTATCATTTATAAAGTATGTTGTGGTTTCAGGGTATTATAAATCGATACTTTTCTTCTTCCTAGAAAAATAAAGATAAGAAATACATTATCTGATTACTCAACAACTTTACCTAATATCTTACGTTTAGTACATACTTAGTATACAAAATAATTAAAAAGTATCTCTTTTAAGTATCTTAAAAAGTAATTAAAGATAAGTATTTAAATTCCATTTTTCTAGAGTAACTACTAATATCCAAATTAACTTCGAAATATTTGGTATCTTGCTTAGTACTATCTAAAAGTATTTTTGACAAATCTGTTTAGCAGTATTTTCTTTCTTTTTTTTTATTTAGTATGCCAATAATACGTGTATAATAATACAAATTTTAATGCCTCTGTTAAGTAACAGGTAAAATCAGAAGAACATACAGGGCTTTTGGGTTGTTAGTAGACTAAAAGTAGCTGTTTAACCCCCCTGGGTCCACTACTGTACTGTAATCTACTATTTATCGAACATTAGAAAGCTTATACTAATCTTGTATGGAAAACTGCTCTTAATTCATTAAATGAAATAAAATTATAAGAAACAATTCTTTAAAAATGAAAAATTGAAATATTTTTTTAAAGGTAGCTTCAATGATCAATTAGTAGGGCGGATTTATTAATTTAAATGAGGTATAAAAACTCTGCTAGAGAAAAACATCAATGTGTCTTAGCCAACAATGTGGAAGTATTAGATAATCGCGTTACATATCACCGACAATGAGGTAAACGACACCAATTTTTCCCGGTAAGATTTTCCTTATCTGTAACTTATTTTCATTTGTGTAGTTGAAAAAATAGTTTCTCATATTTTTTTATTTTTTAAATTATTTTTGTCTTAAAAATTGAAAAATGAACATTTTCTTAAAAAAAGTCTTAAAAATGTTAATATAAAACAAACGTTTTGTATTGGAAAGCACATAAATTTATAATGAACAATACTGAAGGCATTTTTCTTATGCCTGGAGTACCTAGTAATTGGGCGGAATTTCCGCCGTGGAACATCATATTTTATAAGAACATAAGATGGTAATTAATGTTTGCATTCACCTACTTTATATACAAAGTTGCATTGAAAACATGGGAAAATGAAAAGTAATCACAAAAGGCCGAAAATCCGTTTTGTTCTGTTACTTTATTCATCCAAACAGGAAAATGCAACTTAGAATTTGTTAGAATCCGTAGTGGAAATTGCGTCACATAATTGCACGATGATGTGAACTAAAATCATCACTTATACTTCATGTAGGTATAATAAAAACGTTTTACACACTTCCGAAGAATGGGAAAAACTTTTTAATTTTTGTAACAGTTTTTAAATAAAAGACGTAAACTCTGCTCTCTTGTAAATTAAATTTTACTTTGTCTAATTCCACCTCACTACTACATTTTACCCTGCCTTCCTTTATATATTTTATTATTGGTCAACACATACATAAAATAAACGGGACACGTTTGCACCGTTTTGACTGATTTTAACCATAATTTCGGGAGAGGAAAAGATACATGAATTTGAATATGTTATCTGCCCTAAAAACAAATCGCTTGGATTAAGACAGAAGGGAATGGGGAAAATAGCATCTGAAGGCAAAGAAAAAAGAACAAAATGAAAAAAGATTGAAATTTTGGCCACTTTCTTAAATAATGGTCGCTTTTGGGTTCAGTCTCATAAACGTGATGACGTAGTTCAAAATTAAAAGGGTTTCATCCGTAAGTAATCAACTAACGACGATTATAGAAGTTACCATATTATTAAAGAAGTAATAACGAAAATTGAAACTATAATTGATTCAAAAATTTCCCATTCGAATAGCAATATATAATATGAATAGCTTGAGCTGGCTTGAGCATTGCTTTTGCCGAAACTCGATTAAAATTTAGGAATGCCTTAAAATAGGTTGTAGGTAATTCTAGAGATCTGATTTTTCTTTAATAAACAGTATGATTAGTTGAAAATAGTATTTTTGGTGATTTTTTTTTTGGTAATGGATTAGGGATGAGTTGATATGTAGTAAGTATCGAAAGGTATCGGTCTTTCTGTAGTATAAAATTTTGGTCCTTTCAACTTTAAAACCCGCTTTTGGATACAAAGACGCATTTTGTAATCATTTTAGTTTATTTCATTTTTTAAAGGCAGAGGTTAAATAATTGCATCCATCATTGGACCTATTTTTCTTAATTTGTGAGTAACCATATATCTTCTTCTTTGTTAAAATAAAAATAAATTAGAAGAACTCGATCAAAAATAATTTAGTGATCATAAGATTTGGCAGTTATTCTAACATCCATAGAACAGTAACGTTCAATGTTTTCACTATTGTTGAGTGGTTATACTATAGAAAATTCAAATTTTATAAAAAATCCAATGTTAAACTTTTACCAACTTTTGTATTCATTAATTGTTGCCAATTTGGCACAAATTTTTTCAGGAGAGTTTACTAGGAAAAAAATAAACTTTTCAGCTCGGTTCTTCTTAACATTACTATTAAAAAATAACAAGTCCATAGATATTGCGGCTAGGCTGAAGACAATTCTTTCATCATAGTAGATGTGAGAAGTCACATAGTAGATGTGTATATATATTCTTCTTCAATTATCCTTTTTTGACAATAGTGATATGGAGCTATTATAATACTGTTAAAGTAAACATAAACGTCTATGTATATATTAACTTCTTTGTAATGTTTTAAGTTTTTATTTCAAAAATTATTAGTTCTTTTTAATCTTGGTTCTCAAGTAATCAAATACTTATCATTTTACTTTTAAATTCGTGAAACTTTTAATCAAACCGCCCATTATACGTTTTTTGAACTACCGCTGTTTTATTTGTGTATACTTCAACGGTACCACATAAAATCTCTCCAAATTTGACTATGCATTTAAATGAAAAAGTATATTCAAACTATGTAAGAATTTAAGAAAAGATGAAATTCAATAATTTAAAATTACAACACTTTTCCAACACTTTTAAAGTTTTAAGGTTCCACATCTTAAGTTTAAAACAATTTTTAATAAAATTTACATTACACATAATATACAAATTTTATATAATTCCTGTCTTAAGCAATAACTTACTTGTCTAGTGTTTGAATATTTACATAAAATATTAGAACCAGATTTGGCTTATTTTCATATACAAAAAGAGATAGTTAATTTTTATTAACATTCAATATAATCTTTTGGTAGAAAAAATATTTTTTTAACACTTTTGAAATTATAAAATGTATATTGATATGGGGTAATAGGGTATTTAGTCATTTGGAAAAAATATTACGTAATTTATCTCATGTCAATCATATTTTTGAATCTTGAAATAATAATGGAAAAAATGTTAAGGGTTCATAGCAGTCAATATATTTTCTGGAGGATTTATTTTTGGTCGTTATCGTATACCCCGATGAATGATATCTTTTTAAATAGACCAAGCGAAAGAACAAGACAATAATATGGAACATAAAACTTTAGTAGTCGGAAAAGATCTAAATTCGAAAATAGCTCAATATCGTTTATTTGTGAGGTAAATATATCTTCCTGGTCCACACGAAAAGACTAATTGCTGCCGTATATTTTCGTGTCTTCATTCCCATATTTATGAATCCATTTTCTTTCGCTCTTCTACCGTGAAAGAACAAAAGCCGTCTCTTTTTATTTTAACTTCTGTTTTAGATAATTTATCACTTGTGCCAATCCTATTTTTATTCTTGAAAATCATTAGTGAGCATCATAGTGTTGTGCCTATGTCTAACAAGTGCAAAAGGTCAAAATGAGACAAGAATTCGAAATTTTCTTTTCAAATCCACCGTTTTTTCAATGATGGTGGGGAAACTACAATTTTATACTGATTGACTATGAAGGAAATAATGGAATGAAAAAGGAGCTTGTTTCTTTGTAAGAAGCAAGAAGGTGCCTCCTGCACCACTACTAATACACGGCCTATATCAAATAGAAAAGATGATGGTATTGTTGGAACTCAAGGCCGTCCGCTTTTATGTGTATATTTATAAAAAAAAGTTCTTGTTTTGTATTACGAATGGTTTGTATGGTTTTATGCAGCCTGCAGGTGCCACAGTCTAAAAAACTCCATCGCCAAAGAGCAACAAATCAAGAACAACAATAAAGACACTAATTGAGCAGATTGAACATCCTCCAGCTTTCATAAAACAGGTGACTTTCTTTTTTCACGAAATAATTTGTGCTAATTATATCAATTTCGTGAAAAAATACACTTCATACGCGAATATTTCGATAATATTAAGTCTAACTTAATAATAAAACTTGTTTCTGTTTGCAAAATCGTTTTAAAAATTAAACTCCCGGGATTTCATTATTTGGAAAATTCTTCAGGTGATAATAAAACGATTGTTCAATATTGATGAGTAAGATTTAAGGATCGTCAAGAATTTTTCCTTCACTTTACCTTTAGAGCAATCTAGGATTTTTTTTAAATTTGTTATTTACCGTCACTATATAATATAAGGTCTTTAGCGACTTTAGGGTTATTAAAAATCCGTATTCGAAAAATATTGAAAATTTGTTCGAATTGAGAACCCAGAGTTTCCCAAACTTTTTTGTGTCGTAGACCCCTTGCCATGTTTTTCCGTGTTGGGTAGACCCCCTACTTACCTGATATTGATTTCCTGTAAATTTCTAACTGCAGTGAAGTTTAGTATTAAAAACTTAAAGTAAAAACAAAGGTACTTTTATAAATAATGTATATGTCTTGATATTATAAGATAGTATGATGTAAGTAAATAGGTACTATCAGTGCATGTGTTGAGATCCACTATCGTGGACCCCCAAATTATTTTTTGCTGACGTAGACCCCTTGCAGGTTGTCATAGACCCCTAGGGGTCGATATAGACCACTTTGGGAATCACTGATCTAACCCAACACTTACCAGTTTTGGAGCGGCCACTCGATCACCAGTAGGCTAGAAAAATTTATTGCCTTTACAACCAATTCTTTAGTTCTTGTTCAAACCTGGATTCATCAATGAATTGGTCAAGATATGTTACCATTTATTCTCGGTTTATAATCTTCTACATAGTCAGCTAACCGCAATCTCTAAAGCTCAGTAGGACTTCCTGATGTTTTGATATTACACTATTGTTGAAAATATGCTTGTATAGTGACTTTCCTTGCTTTTTTGGGTTTTTTTCCGATGAAATTAACTGGATTTGTTAAAATAGCGGTATAAATCGATATTTAAGGTAATCTTTCCAGAGAAATATAAGCCCACATTAGCGACAATTTAGTTTACACTTAGAAAAGCAACTACTTTGCTATAAAAACATTATTTAATAGGAATCAGTTAACACCGCTATTATTAACAAATAAAAAATTTACGTCTGATCCACTCCATTAAGGAATCTTCTTAGTTTCGAAAAAAGACAAATATAATTAAATAAATATCTAAGGACACACAGGGAATCAAAACCACATTGTTGTACGGGAAACAAAGTTACGTTAAGAGTAAGAACCAGTTTTACTTTGCCTTAAAATAAAAGTTAATTATGAGTACAAGTAATTATAATACGGAAGTTTCAAATATTATAAACCATGTTCCAGAAAATAAGTTTAAAAAAGAACTGCCTCCTATAGGTATAAAACGTAAATAACCGCATTCACTTACATAACAACAATTTAAAGCTAATGAAGTACAACAATGCATTATAATAAGAAGCAATTTTACTACATATAAATAATAATGGCAAACCAACAAATTTCGGCAGTAAATTATACAAAAGTTTTGAAAAATTTATAATGTAGGTAATAAAAATGATAAAGTAAAATAATTTAGTTTATGATAAATATGATTTAGTTAAAATGATTTAGTTTATGCTCATAATTATAATACAATCTTAATTTGTTTACAAAGTTAGCACTTATCCTTTAGCTGAGGAATAATTTGTATAAGAATAAGTAATTATTTAACTATTATTATTATAATTCAGTGGTTCTTAACCTTATTGAAGATACTGACCATACTGACCCTCAAGTTTCATATAGGCATTCACCGAACCCTTCTTGAATACAAAAAAAATATTTTTTTAAAATTCAAAACACAGGTATATGTTTTTACATATAGTAGGTGCACAAAATGAAAACAACCTTAAAACATTATATCGGCCAAACCTGCAAGACTGACTCCCGAATCCCTGGAGCTCGATTGAACCCCGGTTAAGAACCACTGTTATAATTATTATTTAATTAAAATAAGCGTAAATATAGCTCAGTAGAGGAACGAAATACATACGTCCTGTTAAAATAAAGCATTTAAACTTTAAGTTTTTATACGTCTTTAATGTTTATTTTGAGCATATTTAATAATGGATTGCATTCGAACAAGGTTGATACAGTAATAAATTATAGGAAAGCTGATGTGCATGTAGCACAAAGGATAGCGACACAAACATAGCCGATGATCAGACATGCTACGAAACGCTACAAATCAGTTGCATATATTTACCATTAACTTCTTTATGTTTCCGCATTTTCTATTTTATTTCATAGCGTATATTTAAGTCTTTTTTACTTCGTTACAACATCAAAAATATATCTTAACAAATGTATTTAAAAATAATAGCATAGTTAGGATTCTATTAATTTAAAAATAGCTAAGAATTGAGAATATCTACTAATAATTTTTTAAGATTTAAAAATAGATCTCTGTTGAAGTTGTATTTTGCCGAGTGTAATAACATAGCTGATCTCATAACTCCTCCTTCAAATAGATTCTGTAGTGTTCTTTACAAAACTCACCAGGTGGTGATAAGAATTTCGTAGTATCAATTTATTTCGTTTTTGATAAACCTCTTTTATTTACTTCGATAAGCTTTAGAATTAAATTATTTAAAAATATTTTATATAACTTTTACAACAAGACGTGTACACTTAGTGAATTTTGAATGAAATTCTTTCACTTTCCAGATTTCCCTGACCACTAGACATATAGTAAGAAATTTAGGATGAATAGCAAATAAAAATAATTTTAAAGAAAACTATCAAACACATTTTTAGTGTGTACTATCTATAAAATTTATGAAGGAAAACTTATCAGAAAGTAAATTTGATTAATACAGCATGGTATTTAAATCTAAATTGAAAAAGAAATTTGACAAAAAATTAAAAATAAATTTTGCCATATTTTTCCAGTTTTGCATAAATTATAGAATTAAAAATGTATAAAGAAGGAAAATAAATTAAAAAGCACTTACCTTGGTTATTGAAGTTCCATTGTAGAGTCGGTCATTAAGGGTTAATTTTTTTCTAGATGCTTTAACTGATTTTCGCACCATAACTTCTAACTTTAGAACAATTTACAAATTAATGAAAATTTTAAACGCTTACTAATTCAACAAAACGAATCCACTTTTTAATTGCTGCTTTGAATAAAATAATCAAAGCAATCATAGTATCACATTACTTTTAGATAAACGCCCCTTTTTCTCGTTGGGTTTAAAACACCCAAAACGTTATATTCATTCATTACAAATATTTTTTTAATAAATTTAAACGATATAATGCAGTAACTTATGGTATCTTATAAAAGTATGAAAAAGATAAGAGGTAATAAAATAAACACATTCAATGATTAGATACCAATATTTATTTTTTTATGTGTAGAAGAAAGTGCCTTATCTGCAATTTTTGAGCGTTCTTCTAACAATTGCCGATCTGAATCGGATAAATTTTGGTTAATTGTGCCACGTAAAAGAAAATGGTGTATAAACAATCGGAGGCCTTGTTTAAAATGTGTGTTGTTCCCTACACGTTCCCACAATTGTACCACGGCTTCCAAATCGTCGTTTAGTAAAACCCCTAATAAAGTTTGTCGGAGTAAACGTAATAAGGGTTTACTTAATTCTCCTAATTCAATCACTTTCAATATAGATATTGGAACTGATAGTTTAAGGAAAAGATGCGTCAAAAATTTAGCCAAATTTGTTATTTGTGAATTTGAACAGCTGTTTATATCTCGAAACTTATCCCACATTGTACATTGAACACACATCTGGAATGAACAGTGAAAGAAATGAATAAATTTCATTAGTAAATATAAATTACAAACCTGAAAACGTCGATCGTAGTCACAAAATTTTTGCGTTAACACAGCATAGTAAGGATTGAAATTTCTTTCTTGTAAACAACAATGGATTAAAACATGGATTATTTCCCGTTCTGATTGCCCTCGAAGACCCAATCGCAAAAGTTTTTCAAATGCGTCCATACAATCCTCAGCACTCATAATTATACAGAAAATATTGCGTCGGACATCCGTATTCATACGCTGCTTTCGGGCTAATTCTAAAAGTGTGGCACTATATCCCATCTCATTTGAAGAAGATTGATCTTTTTCTGTTTTATCCTTTTCTTCTTTTCCACTCCAAGCTGAACCGATTATCCACCATTTACCACGTTCCTCAACTGCAAAAAAAATCGATTGAGTTATGACAGTTTTCATAAAAAATAACAATAATTTGTACCTTTTAAGATATCTTCTAATCCAATATTTAATTCAGTCACATAACTTCCTTTACGCAAGGCAGCTCTAAGCACTTTCCTCATATGTTCAATATCATCAGGAGAGTAGTTTGGAATTTTAGTAAAGTTATTGTTTTTGATTGCCATTAAAATATCCATCATGAATTTTAACCGTGAGCTATAAGTAAAATGTTTGTAAATACAATTAAAGAATATAAATGGAGCAGAAATTCTTAAAAAAATTGATAAGAGATTCTCTTTAATTAAAATTTTCGAATAATTCAGAATTTTACATAGAAATATGTAAACAATCAGTGTGGTAAAATTAGTGGGAAGTTCAATTAAAAGCTGGGAAAGTCTAGTTTACTTCTTGCAAAGGTATAAAACTATGTCTACTATATATAATAAGAAAATTACGAAAAACTTTAATATCGTTTTATTCAAAACGGCAAATTATAAAGTGCCCTCTATTCTATATGAGTACAGTAATTCTCCGCTTTACGAAAATTCTGTATTACGAACATGGTTAATTACGTATCAAAATTTCGGTATACGGATGCAATATTCGCAATTACGGACAAATCATGAATATTTGTTTTCTGTTTTGCTTACATTTTTTGTGAGGAATCCCAAAAATAAGATAATAAAAAAGATTTTTAGCAAATAAATACAACTTATGCTTGGTTTTGTTGTACAGAAAATTCGGATTATTATAATAACGGATTTTCGATTTACGGACAGTTTATGAGGAACGCATCCTGTCCGTAATTCTTATATATTCATTCTTCAAGTATATAACTTATACCGTTAGACTATTTTTCAAATAATGTTTATAGAATTCGATATTTATTACAAATTTTTAAAACTAATTATCGATTTGTAATGGAAATCAACAAACAATAGACCATGTGCACATTTTTTTAATCGCTAAAGGTTATTATTAAAGTGAAAAAAACAATTTTTACTTCTGAAATATTTATGATTTGGAAATTTGGAAGAAAAAAGTTTTAATATTAATGAGCATCTTCTGAGGATCATCATGAGGATCTTTTGTGACGTCACAGTTCATTTATTGAAACCGAGATATAAATAGATCCTGGAGCGGTTATCACAAAAACAGTAATGATTTACACAATTGTTCACATTTCCTACCACAGAAAAAAAATTTCTCCCTAAAAATTATTCTCATTTTTTTCTATGGAATAGAGGTTAATTGTATTTAGTGTATGTAAAAACTAAACTTTACATTAATCATTTCAATACTGAGTCTTAATACACGTAAAAAAAAAATGTTTTTCTAAACGATCGAACTATTATAGCAATTTAAAATTAAAACCAGCGAATAATTCTCTAAAGATTTAAAAAATATTGACTAAGCTGGAAAATGAGAAATATTGTTTTATTTTTTTAAAAAAGCTTTATATATTATTTTATTTTTTGTCATTATAAATAAAGTTATAAGTTTTTGAAGAAAACTTAATTTTTGCAATAAATCAAATTGTATCTAAAATTTGGATAAAAAGATAGTTAATAATTTTCCAATAGTTCAAAAATGTTAACTAGAGCGAAAAGTGCAAAAAATCCATAGGACTATAATAATGAAAAGTCGGTTCCAGAAAGGTATTTGGACCATTTTTAGAGAGAATATTGGTATTATAGATTATAGATCCGTTTATACGAATATATTTTTTTAAGTTAATATTTTTTTAATCAGAACACTGCACTTCAGCAAGACATGGAAAGCAACGATTAATAATTATAATATATTTAACATCTTACCTTTCTTTTACGGTTCCGGTTACGTTTGGAATAAGTGATTGCAAATGTACAATTGTATTCTTTAAAGAGATGGGATCATCTTTTCGTAAAGTTGGTCCAACAGTTCGTAAAATAATTAAGGTCGATTCTAAATTTTGTTCATTCAAATCATCAGCCACAAGCTTTCTCAAAATTTCATGAATTAAGTTACAGTGAAATAGTTTTAAATTGTAAAGTTGTGATATTAAATGAACACAATTTTCCATTTCCTTATTTTCAATTTCACTATCCTTTCGAACGAGCTGATCAAATTTTTCAATGATTGCTTGCAGAAAATTGGCACCTAAACAATAAAAAAAATTAACTTAATTTTTCCTTAACAATTATATATTTACCTATTTCAACATCAGTATTAGCATGAAGGACACCAATTAAAAGAGCGTGGTCGGCGATAGTTTTTGGTGGAGTCATAGAAAAAGTTACTAAACTTTCTATTATCAAACTGCTGAGAACTGCGTTTAAGTTATGTCGACTGTGTTCACCATTTGAATATAGATTTTCTATTTGATGAGAAATGTTGACCAAATTAGCTTCCGTTAATCTATTCAGGAGACCCTTAATCTGTTTTTTCAATCTTTGGACTATTTCAGAATCGCTTTCCGAAAACTTTGCGCGAAGAGCAGGGGGGACATATTTGCTTTGTGATTCTATTACTTTTCCACTTTCATCTCGTTTTCGCCCATAAATATCTTCCCATTCCCCATTTTGTTCTTTTTCATCCTCAGAATTTGATTCGTCAGACTCAAAATTATCCGATGAACTACTATGCTCTTCTTCTATATTTTTACTTTTAGATATTGGCTTTTGCTTTTTACTTTTCTGAACATCAGAACTCGCATCAACATTTTTCCTTTTTATATTTTGTTTTGATTTTTTTGTATCAATTTCACTGGTTTCTGATTGAGAATCAGAAAAAAATTCATTCTCTTCTTCCATGCTCTCCTCTAATTCATCAGAATGTTCGATCGAATCGAGATCTGAATCACCAAAATCTTCATCATTTGAATTTGAAATAAACTCTTCTTCTTTGTCCTCCTTAAATTTCGCTTTGCTTCTTTTTTTCAGTTCTGAATTGACCTTCTTTCCGGTGGCTATCGCAAAGTCATCCTCAAATTCGTTTTCTAAATTTGAATCAAAAAATTGTTGTTCAGCTTTAGCTGCCTCTCCAATTGTTTCCCCATCGCACAATTCCAATATATCTAATTTATAGTTAAGCAGTCAACATAATTTTAGAGTAAAGAATTTTTTTGTATTTGTAAAAGGATACAATCTAATCCATCAGAGCTAAACGCTTGAGCTATATTCTTAGATTTTCGCTTATTAAGCTTTAATTGTTTCTCCAATTTTTTTATATTTTTATCTTCGGATTCATTGGCTTTCAATAACTGTTTTTTTCGTTGTTTTCGCATTTCTTTGTCGAGATTTAATTTTTCCTTTTTCTCTTTTTCTAAATGTTTCAATAAAGCATCAGCTTTACTGGTAAGTTGTGACGGTTGAGACTATTAAATGGTAAAATATAGTTAAATGAACATTTACTTATTATTTTTTTTATTAACTTACTTTATTTTTATCTTTTTGTAGTTTCTTCTGATGTTCTTTATCGTTTTTAAGAATATTTGAGGAAACATTTTTCTTATTCTTTTTGGCAAAGAATTCTTGTCGATGAACTTTCTTTATTTGTCTTTTGTCTTTGCGTAATTCTTTCCGACTTTTTTTGATTTCCTTATTTTTTTTCACTTTCATTTTCTTTTTTTATTAAAATAATTCAAAAAATGTTTTAAGAGGTTAATGCATGTTTGAAAAGCACATGGCAATGCATGGCAATATATTTTGACAGCGACCAACAGCAGCAACGCTATGGCCATCTATGATTGATAGTTTTAACTACATATAAAATATTTAATTTGTGATATCTATAGCCGATTTAGGAATCTTTTTTGGTATTTCAAAATCTTCAAAATATAAAAAAATTAAAAAAATGTAAAAGAAGATTATTGAAATGTAATTTACTTCTTATCTTTCAGTTGCTCAGGAAAATCTAATAACAATTTATTTAACTTATGGGTCTATATTGTAATTGTTGAATCTTATACAAATCATGTCAATTTAAAAAAAATAGTTAATAAATTTATTGTTAATATTTGTTTTAAATAATTATTGATATTGTTAATTGTTAATAAGTTTTAAAATAATAAATCATCGTAAAACGTAAACTTTAAAGAAGGTTACTCCTTTTTCACCGGAACATAAAATTTTTAAACGTCCTGAACATTTTCATACCAAAGTCATATATATCACCGATTTTTTTTTTTTTTGAAAAAGATCTTAATACAAAATTATCTATGAATTCTATTATATAAGATATTTAAGGTTTTGTCTACATTTGTAATGCATACTTGAGCGCATAAAATTAAATGCAGACCGTACAGAATTAACAGATTTTTTTCTATTTAAAATAAAAGGTATGAAAAAATAAAGTTCACTATACACCGAATTTTCTTTTTACAGTTTTTTTTTGCACAAATTTGATTTAACAGGAGTAAAAAAGAAAAAAAAATTATGCGATCTATTTTGTTTTAATACGAATTAATTCTATAAGAATATTTTAATGCTCTTCACACTTAATTCTCTTTTTATCAGGACTATGAACTCTGATTCCTATATTTACCAACAACACGACTCCGACTCCACAACTCCAACTCCACGACTCCGACTCCACAACTCCAACTCCACAACTTCAACTTCACGACTCCGATTCAAAAAAGCTCAATTTTATTCAATTCTATAAGATCCATTCAATGGATCTTAGTAATTCACCATATCGGCGCGACTTGCGCCTGCAAGTTTATATTTACGCACAGTACACATTCATTATAAATTATAAAAATTAAAAAAATGTATATTAAATTTAAACGAAAAAGTAGTCGGAGTTGCTCGTTTTTTACGACTCCTAATCTGACTTCGACTCCAGCCTAAACACCGCGACTCCGGCTCTGACTCCGACTCCACAGTTCTGCTTTTTACACATCTTTTTTACCGCATAAAAAAAGAATTAGTTGTCAACAACACCGTTTGCAATGTAAGTAAAAGAAAAAACTTTTTTTTTCTTTTTTACTTACTGTTTTATTTTACCCCTTAAAGATCTCATCTACTCCCGAGTTTATAAAAATCCGTAAATAAAGAAACATATTAGAATTCTTCTCGTCATAAATTCCCCACTCACAATATGTAATAATTGGGAAAAATCCTCCGAAAATTGATATTTTATTCATTTCGATTTTTATGTTGATTAAGTTCTTATAAACCCAAATCGACATTTAATATCAGTTCAGTAATTTTACCATCTTTGTAATTCACCAATAGTTTATTTCAAACAAATTAAAGTTATAATGGTTACAATAAAATAATATTTCCAAAATTTTAAATAGTTTCCAAGTAATTTGTTGCCAATTCGCAAATAAATTGACATTGATAGAGAGATCTGAACCTGATTTTTTTATTCCCAAGAAATTATAACAAGGGCAAAACAAGGGATTTATTTTGAATTAAAGCGTTTTGAACAAACCTAAATAAAATTGCAAAATATATAAGTATGTTTAGTAAATAAATTATGCAACAAAATTCATTACCGAGTTTGAGGTCCTAATTTTCTTCGATAAATTTTCAATGGATACATCCATTCTTTTGATTCTAAAACTCCTCCTTTCATTTTGTCGCCCATCCAATAACTCAAATACTGAGACTGAGTTATTGGACGTTTGTACATGTCACAAGGAGCTGCAACAAATTATAGTTGTTACATGAATATTAATTGCAAATATATTATAATTGTTACCCACGGGTTTCCAATATCCTTTTTCTCTTAAGCGCATCATTCGATCATACGACCCGTAAGCATAACCGTCTACATTTTTAAGATACGCATCTAAGTCTCTGTAACATTCGTACAATTTTTTACCTTTGTATTCTGAAAATTTAAAATGATTTGATTCATCCAAATTTAAACTTAATATTAAATTAACTGTCTGAATTTAAATCAATGCAAATGGATGGTTTTTCCGGTTCGTGATAGCCGGGTTTTCTCATTTCGGCAAAAATGTCCGGAAAACCAAACATTGTGATACCGAAGAACTCCATGGCTCAATTTTTTGTAAAATCCTTTCACATTTAAGACAATTACAAAATTTTTTAGATTTCCTTTTTTGAAACGACGAAAATATTTGGAAAATAACTATTACACCTATATTAAAAATAACATAGCTGTTACGATGGATATTACAAAAAACAACAAAAATCAGCAAAATAGACCGAATTGTTGAATTGTAGATTAGGCAGAATTTGTTGAATTTTTCACCTTAATAGCTTTTGAATTCCCTTGACTGAATAGAAGATTATAATAATGCTTTTTGAACCCCTTTTTTTCGTTTGTTTTAGCGTTTTAGGCGTGCTGGAAATGAAATATCGAGTCTGATGCCGATGATTCAGAATCCCTGACGTTACTGGTAGATTTTTTTTAATTTTTCGAAGCCCCTTAATTTTAATTTTAAATTTCATACAGTCAATGATGGGATTTAATTTGCTCAACAACCGATTCATGTGGGCTTAAAAACACAAAATTTAAAGAAGTTTATTTATTTTCATTAACAATACCTAGTAGATTCTTGTGAAATATTGACACCAAAATTACACAATAATATTCAAAACACCATTTTATAATGATTTACCCACGTGTGCAATTCGTATCGAAACGGCCAAGTCATACTTTTGAACTAGCTATAAGGTTTGTAGAGTTAGATATCTTCTAAGGGCTATAAGGATTTGGCTCTTCATGTAATCTGATAAATTGTGACACCATCATAAGCTTCTAAGCTTTAGAAACATACTTTACATGAAATATTTTTGATGGGATTAAAGTAAAAAGTGAAACTTTTTAATTTCGTATTCAACCAAATTAATTATCTCGAAACAATATTCTCGTAATTCAATTTTACGGATAATAAGTCAATCTGGCAAATTTTTGAAATGGTTCCAAAAGTTTTTTTTTTTTCAAAACACTAGGTATTTTCTTGTAAAACAATACAAACATTAAAATCATTTTAAAAAATTCAATATGAATAATATTTAGCATACTTCGATTAGCTAACAAAATTTTAAAGTTTGAATTTTCCGATTTTTTTTTGCCTATCGATGAAAAATCATTCGCAGAGGTTTGTGAAAGACACAATTTCGTTTAGAACAAAATAGTTTTGTAGTAATTAATTAATTATGAAAAATTAATTATTTAATCATTGATGTACGACATATAAAGACAAAAATGCTGGAAAATTAAACATATTGTTCAATTATAAAACAATATGGAAAATTAACAGAAGAGATTATTTATTTTTTTAATTTGTATTTTTGTAACATTTTCCAAATTACAAAAATCGAGTCAATATTGAATACACTTTTAATCCATATATTTTCATCGTTTGTGAAATTCAATTATTTCTTAACTAATTTTTGAATTTAAAACTGAAGTAACACATTAAAATTTATAGTGAGGAAAAAGTTGATTTTCACTAATCATCACTAACAATGAAAATCTATGGATGAAAAGCTTGTTCAATGTTGACTCGATTTTTGTCAATTTGAAACTGTTGACTCTGGAACTGTGGAAATTTTTTTCCCAACTCTCAAATTTATAAAATTTTAAATTCAAAAATTTATTGTCGGAAAAGTTGATTTTCACAAACGAGGAAATTGTATGGGAGTAAAGGGTGTTCAATACTGTTTCGATATTTGTTCATTTCAATTATTTGGCAAAAATACAAATTGAGGAAAAAAATATTTTCATAAATGATTTTTTTCCCGAACTTTTTATAAAGAGAGAAGTTCTGTCAATTTTTCATACTGTTTTTATGGAACAATATTTTCTAAATTTTCCAGCATTTTGTCCATACTATATCAACAATTAAATAAATAGTTTTTCGTAATTAATTAACTACTGCTAAACTATTTTGTCTTAAACGTAACGGAGTCTTCCACAAACCTCTATGGACGATTTCCCATTGACTGACAAAAGAAAATTTCGGAAAATTCAAAGTTTCGGTGACTAATCAGTATAGGGTACATTATTAGATATAAGAAAAAAAAAATTAGCACAATGAAAACAAAACAAAAATCTATCAATAATAATCTAAAACAACTCTGAAGACATTAACAGTGAAATCATGAGTGATTGATCTTTGTTTTTAATTATACAAGTTCATAAAAATCCGAGATCCAAATTTTAACTTATTCAAATTAACAAAATTTATTTTTGGTAAACACTTCCCTTTCTTCATAACTTTGACAAACTGGTTCTAATTTTGATTATAAAATAAATATCCACGATACATAGTTTTATCAATGCTGGCAAGTCAAAGATCAAATATTCAACATTTTTAAAATGGTT
Source organism: Sisyra terminalis (assembly GCA_958496175.1). NCBI lineage: Eukaryota > Metazoa > Arthropoda > Insecta > Neuroptera > Sisyridae > Sisyra > Sisyra terminalis. The sequence goes on along the minus strand of OY292277.1, from coordinate 33,363,347 downwards.
GTTATTGGAATCAGAGGTAATTGTATTAAATAAATTTGTGTTTTAATATTTCAAAATGTATTTATTTTTAGGGATTTTCTTCATAAGCTTATTCTTAAACATCAACCATGTATTTTCTGATTCAAAATTCGGAAGGTATCCAAACCAAACTTTGTTTGAATTATCAGTGATTCACTTGAATGACTTCCATTCTCGGTAAGATTTAATTCAATTAAACGAAATGATTTCGTTTGACGCATTTAAATATGGTTTTAAGTTTTGAAGAAATCACTTGGAAATCCACCCCTTGTAAGGATCCTGAAAATAAATCATGTATTGGAGGCATTTCTCGAGTCTTCACCGTTATAAATGATTTGGTAAAAACCCGGCCAAATCCAATTGTTTTAAATGCCGGAGACAATTTTCAAGGAACAATTTGGTATAATTTTTTTAGATGGAATGTGACTCAATATTTTATGAATTTACTTCCGTTTGACGCTTTTGTAAGTAGATTCTCGCTTTTATAATGCAAAATTGTGAAGTTATAGATTTATAAAAAAAAAAAATAATACAAAGACTTTAGGAAACCATGAATTTGATCATAAAATTGAAGGTCTTGTACCATTCATGAAAGCTATAAAAGCACCAATTTTAGTGGCTAACATGGATAGTTCTTTGGAGCCAAGTATGGCAGGGTTGTACCGTAAATCAACTGTGATATATCGAGGAGGGAAAAAAATTGGAATTATTGGTGTTATACTCAAATCAACAAATGTAAATAAACAATTATAGTATTAAATTGATTTATTTTTAAAGAAAATTGTATATACATAATACATATACTTACAGACAATTGCTGAAACTGGAAATTTAACATTCAGTGACGAATCTATAGCTGTTAAACTTGAGGCAAAACGGTTAAAATTGGAAGAGAACTGTGATATAATAATCGCATTATCACATTGTGGATTAGAAGTGGATAAGATTATTGCAGCTAAAGCTGGACCTCACTTAAATATTATTGTAAGCTCCCATTCGCATACGCTTTTATATCATGGAAATAATCCACCAGGACCCGACAAACCGGAAGGCGACTACCCTGTTATGATCAAAGAAAAAAGCACTGGTCGTGAACGACCTGTACTGATAGTTCAAGCGTCTTGCTACACAAAATATTTAGGAAATTTGACGGTTTTCTTCAATGAAGAAAATGATATCCACAGTTGGGAAGGCAACCCAATATTTTTGGATTCTTCAATTAAAAAAGGTATGAATATTCCAAAAGTAAAAGCTATGTTGAAAAATTCGTCATGTTGATTAAAAACTAACGGCGAGAGAAGTGAAACTTTTTATGAAGTCTAAAAATTTGTAAGTCCATGTATTGATGTAGCGGTCATAATTACCATTCTATATATTCGTGGATATGCGTTCGATTCGGAAATTTTTATTTTTTAAATTGTAGCTAAATAAATCCAAAAAATCGTTAAAGACTATTGCAGTTATAAAGCGAATGTAAAAAAGCTTAAAAAAATTATGAAAGGGCTTAACATCTAAATAGAATATTTTATTTGCATGGAATCCTAAACTGTGACGCCTTAAGGCAATGGTCAAAATTGGTCTTAATGTATCTAATTCCTTGCTTGCTAAACAAGATTTATTATAAATAAATTATTTTTCAATAGTATTTCCCGAATTAGAAAACTTTTTCACATATTAGTAATGTTTTAGATGAAACCATCAATAATCTTTTGGCTCCTTGGAAAAGCACCATAGATATCGTGGGAAATGAAGTAATTGGAGAAACTCGAGTTCTGTTAGATCAATCTACTTGTAAAACCGGTGAATGCAATTTGGGAAGTTTTATAGCCGACGCAATGGTTGCGGCAGTACGTTGATTTCAGGAGATTAATTCTTTTAAATAAATGTATTATAATTTTTAGTGGTTTGACAAAGCAGAAAAGGAGAACTGGGCATACGCGGCTGTGGCTGTTATTAATTCCGGAAACATGGTTGCTCCAATCGTGGAAGGAAGTTAGTAATTATATACAGTGTCCTACCGAAACTATGAAATTTTTACAACCAAAATCGAAAGTTTGCTTAAAGATTTTTTTTATTTATTCACTATCCATAAAATTGCTTATAAAGCATTTGACTGCTAAAATAAAAACACCAAATAGCACAATTAGTAAATTTCAAAGATCGCACTTAAGTTACCAAACGTATTTTCGGTTTCGGAAACTTGTCGATACCTTGGCCGAAAGCTCGAACAGACAATACTCAAATATAATTATGTCCATCAAGTTACCACTTTTGAAATTTGGAAAAAATAACGACAGAATATTTTGGTGTTTTTTTTGTCGTTCTGGAAAAAAATTGTCGTTCGTTTATTTTTCAGGAAAACCCTATGTAGTGCTAAGTTGAAGTTTATGGCTTTTCTATAAATATTAAAATTTCGACTTTTTTTGGCGCTATTAATTGGTGTTTTTTTTTGTCGTTCTAGAGTTTCGAAAGAAAAATCTTCATGACTTTTATATTTTTTGGGAAAAAGCTATTTAAAAAAAAAGCTCGATTTGGGTCATTGTCCACATACTGAAGTATATATTTTTTGTGCCATTTATTGGTATTTTTTTGTCGCTCGAAAGTATTGAAAGAAAAAATTTGGTCGCTTGTTTATTTTTCCGGAAAAAGCCATTTGAAGAAAAAGCTTGATTTGGGTGATTTTCCAAAATTATTTCCTAATTTTTTTTCGCTATTAATTGGTGTTTTTTTGTAGTTCGAGAGTTCTAAAAGAAAAAACTGCCTAGCTTGCATACATTCTCGGAAAACACGGTTTCAAAAAAAAAGCTCTATTTGGATATTACTCTAATATTGAAGCTTTAAAACTTATGAAAGCAAGCGACGAATATTATATTTGCGAGTGAAAAATTATTTCTTTCAAAACTCCCGAGTAACAAAGAAACATCAATTAATGGTGAAAAAAAATCAATATTTGGAAAATCACGCTAATCGAGCTTTTTCTTCAAATGGCTTTTTCCGGCAAAATATGCAAGTGACAACATTTTTTCTTTCAAAACTCTTAAGTGAAAAAAAACAATTAATGAAACAAAAAAAAATCGAAATTTTATTATTTATAGCAAAACTCTAAAAGCACTACATTAGCACTATACAGGGTTTTCCTGGATAATATGCGAGCGATAATTTTTCCTGAACTTTTGAACGACAAAAGAACACCAAAATATTCCGTAGTCATTTTTTCCAAATTCCAAAAGTGTAGTGCTAACTTGATGGACGTCGTATAATTTATTTTGAACTTAAAATATTTGCGTAGATATCACATTTAGCGATCTCATCACTTCTCAACCTTTTAACAACTACCTGGATGTCGTGGAACTTCGGGGAGATACAATTCTTGAAATGCTTGAATATTCGATCGCTACACAATGGATGGCAGAAAAATTCACGGCTGCTCATATGCTACAAGTTAGCGGTATATTGAAATTTTCATAAGTGTAGGTGTTGATAGTTTTTATTGATCGTAAAAAACATTAGGATTACATGTAACATTTAACGTATCCCAATCTGCTGGTTCGAGAGTGCAAAAAGTAGAAATCAGATGTTGGAAATGCTTACTTCCACGTTATGAATTATTGGATAAAAATTCTTGGTATCGGATCGTAATTCCTAGCTATATGACCAGAGGAGGAGATGGATTTGATATGATTCCTAAAAATATGCGAAATTATTTGCCTGGACCTTCAGATATTGTTAACTATATATCTTACATCAAAATGAAATCGCCAATTACTCAAAAAAATGATGGGCGCATTATTATTGTTGAATAAAATATAGAATTATAAGTACAATGAGTACCAATTTCTCTGTAATAAAGAATAAATAAATTACAATACCTAAATATGCCTACATTTTTCTTACATAAATATTTCATAAACGAAACGGAAATTAAAATGAAAACTGTTTCAAATATTGTTTGAATTGTTCCAAAATTTTCTACAAGTTTTGAAATTGATAAAAATATCTACTTTTTATTATACGTAATTGTGTCTCTTATGTTTAACAATTTGTTTTTTCAACAATTGAGCTTTTATTGAACTATCTATCATAAAAATATAAATAAAGTATAAATTAATAAAACTTTAAAAAAATAGCACATGTTTTAGATTTTTAAGCGATCGAAATTGAATATTTCGTTTCAGTAATAGCATCTGCAGCTTCTGCACCATATTTTTTAATGTAATTATCCCGGGCCATTTTTCGTAAAAGATGACGCATAGCTGATCCAGTTTGATTGACCATATTTGTTAAAAACCCTTCAGGATTTTGTAGTAGAACATGAGGATGATCAAATTCCATTAACCGTCCAGCATCAATAACCATTACTTTATCAGAATCCATGACGGTATTCAAACGATGAGCAATTGTTAGCACCGTACAATAATCAAACTTTGTTCGAATCGTACGTTGAATTAGCTCATCGGTTTGTGGATCTACATTTGCCGTAGCCTCATCCAAAACCAAAACCTTATTTTTACGTACAAGTGCTCGAGCTAGGCACACCAATTGTCTTTGACCAACGCTAAAATTTGAGCCTCCTTCTGTAATTTGAGCATCCAATCCTCCCATTTCTGGTAAAACACAATTTTGTAGTTCCACAACGTCCAACGATTGATAGAGTAAATAGTCGGGATACTGGTTAAAAGGGTCCAAATTATATCGCATTGTTCCACTGAATAATACAGGCTCTTGTGGTATGATTGAAATTTTTCTTCGTAAATCATGTAATCCGATATACTTTGTATTGATTCCATCTAGAATTATTCCCCCATTTAAATGGGCTAATCGAAACAAAGCTCCAATCAATGATGATTTTCCAGCACCAGTTCGTCCAACAATTCCCACTTTTTCTTTAGGTAGAATTTTCAGATTTAAATGATGTAAAACAGCAGGATCTTTTATTGAGTAATGCATTGATAAATTGATGAACTCCAAACATCCCTCGACAGGCCACTCTGGTGGCGGACGTTGATAAGCCGGAGTTTCCAAAGGTGGTTCATGTTCCACTCTATGGTAGTCGAAAATCCTTTCAACGGAAGTCATTTGATTTTGTAGTTCTGCAGATTGTCGCATGCCCCATTGAAATAAGCCAATCATACTGATAACTTGCGTTACCGCCAAACCATTATCACTGCCGGTTGGGTCTTTATCGAGCATCAAAAACGAAAAGGTAATCACAAAAATATACGAAGCCACAACCAAATCATACCAAAGTCCAAAAGCTCGGGATATCGCTATAAAATAATACCAACAACTACTGTGTAAATCTTGATGGGAATCGAATTCAGCGATTAAAAGTTCTTCGGCTTCAAATGCTCGTATTGTGGCCAGTCCTTGCAAGGAAGCATTAACATGAGCAAACACTGGCGTCTTCGTACATCCTTCAAGACGTTTTAACCGTTGACTAGGAACCAGATAATATGCACGTATACCGTAAAATATTATAAGCATAATGATCGTTGGAAATACCATTAACCAACTCAGGTAAATAATTAGAACTGAAGCTCCCACCATTGTCAGTAAAATTTGAGCCGAATCAATAAAAGCTGATGGAAGAAGTTCATCAACTTGACCCATATCTTTGGAAAATCTATTTAAAATAGCGCCAGAAGTATTGGTGTAAAAAAACTTCATTGATGCTGTTGTGATACTCTCGAACATTTGATTGTGCAGGGCTATTGATGATCTCATGCAAATAACGAAAAAATAAAAAGCTCTCGATAGAGCCATAAAAATTGCCATAGTTAATAAGATAACATAAATGTTGATAAAATATGCATCACTTGTATTATTCCCTTGCTGAGAATTAGCTGCATACTCTTGACGTTGATCATATAGGACCCATTCACGAGACCAAATATCTACTGCACTCCCACAAAATTGTGTTCCGATATACCCGAAAAAAATCAAACTAACCCCCAAACCATTAGTGCCTGCTAAAAAATATGCACAAAGCATTGAAAATCCTGGTTCTCCTTGTGTAGAGCGTTCTTGCGTGAGAGGAGGTGGTGGAGGTTCTTTTTTCTGGTGGGGTATAGTATTAATGGTGCTGTGGAAAGATATGGTTCGAAGAATATTTGCTAATTTTTCTACTTGTTCAGTATCTTTGGGTGCTTCTTCTACATCATCGTCTTCAGTTTCAAACAATTTTGAATATTTTTGTTCAGTAATTTGTAAATTATGATATGTTCCTGTGGCTTGTATCACTCCTTTATCCATTAAAATAATTCTGTCCACCAGTTTCAAGTATTGAATTTGATGAGTTACTAGAATGACGGTTTTTCTTTTTAAATAGGTTGAAATGCAATCGTAAAATAGATGCTTGCCAACTGCCGTATCAACCGCCGATAAAGGATCGTCTAATAGATAAACGTCAGCATCTTTGTAAACTGCTCGAGCTAAATTGATTCTGGCCCGTTGTCCTCCACTGAGTGAAACTCCTCGTTCTCCCACTGTAGTTTTATCTCCTTGGGGAAATAATCGAAAATCCCGAACTAATGCACAGGCTCGAATAACATCATTATATCTATCCCGATCATAAGTCTGGCCAAATAAGATATTTTGTCGAACAGTTCCCGCAAAAATCCAAGGATTCTGCGAAGCGTATGACAAAGTTCCGTTCATTGTTAAGACCCCGGCCACTATTGGTATTTCACGTAGTATGACATTAAGTAATGTTGTCTTTCCAGCACCAACCGGACCAATAATTACGCACAGTTCTCCAGGGGTTACTTTTAAAGTTATGTCGTTTAAATCGCAAGGCCCTTTACTTGCCCACCGGGCGTAGACATGCTCCATATTGATTCCAAGTTTACCGGATAGGGTATCTGACGAAATATCTGGCTTTAAATACTTATGAAGCGTATATTCATGTTTGTTTTCGAAGCCTTCGTCATGCATTTCACTCATATCCATAAACGTTTGTAGTCTTCTTGTGGCAACCACGGCTTCGGCAAATTGAATCACGGCTTGAGGAAAAAAATTGGTCATTGTATGTCGCAAAATCAAAAACTGTGCTGTTATTAAAAACATTGTTTCTGCTTTTAATATGGTATTTCCAGCCGAAAATGCTAAGAGTGTTACAAATATAGCGGTACGAGCAGTACAAAACATGAATGACATACAAACAGCTTTTATGAATCCACTTTGACGAATTTCATTAATTTCTAGACGTCGAATTTCCCGAATTAAATTCACAAACGGAGTTTCCCAGGCATACATTTTAATGACTTGTATACCTTGAATGATTTCATTCATTTGTCTAACTCTTTCGTCGGTACGTTGGGCAGTATTTCGGCGTAGTGTTATCATTCGGAAACCAAGACAAATTTGTACTGGTATGCATGTTAATACAACGAATGATCCATACAATCCCCATATCTTGGCTTCGTAAAACATCAAATATGTGATAATCATAGTTTGAAATGGAGATAGCCACAAATAATGAAAGTACATCGGAACGTTATCTAGACGAGTGACATCATTGGACATCAAATTTACAATGCGACCAACAGTAACTTGACCCAATGCACTGCTTGTAAGACGTAAAGCTTTTCGGTAAATCAATGAAGAAATTCCTACTCGAATCTTCATTCCAATATGCATAACAGCCATATTACTAGGATGCAAAACAAAAGCGTACAGAAGTGTCGTTAAACCAATTCCAGCGGCATAAAAATACGCCTCATTTCTGGTCACGGGTGATTGTTCTTTATGGAAGGAATAAACTCGTAGCAAATACGTTGGAGAGTTGGAAATAGTAACGTTTGAACGATAGGATCTATCGTAAAAATAACGCATTGTTAGACCGACGAAGTACGGTTGGTGCAGTCGTATCACAACCTCGATGAACAGTAGCAAAAGTCCTTGCATAAACATGTCACATCCAACTAATTTCACGATTACGGAAGATACTCTGGCTTTTTTCCCTTTGGATCTTCTTTCGATGGAATCGTTTTTCCATTGTGCTTCATATAAACCACCCAGAAAAGCCGATTCATGTTCACTTAGTGGTTCTGGGAGATGGTTTTCATTGAGATCCTTTTTGCGACCAAGGCTGAATATATAATGCGTCCACCAGAATGTTAAAATTGATAAGTAATTTGCTTTGAGTCGAGGATGGGTTGGCCGCTTTATGTTACCAGGTGTGTTCATATTACTATTTAAATTTTACAACAAATTATATGTAAAATTAAACTTTTTCGATAAATTTTAAGTCATCCCTACATATCTTTCTATAATTTTTATTAATTTTTTTTCTATGACAATACCAATATAGTCACGGCATGCTAATCATCGAATTAAACAAAATTTAAATCATTGAAAGAAACATTATTGTGATGAAAAATTAAAGGTATGAAACAGATCTAAATTAGATTATATCATCAATATATTAAGATTACTAATCCGTGAGACGTTTTGGTGCGGAGAAATAGTTTCTCTCACTCTTATATTCCATGCATATATCGCTCACTCACTCTTCTCCACTAAAATTGCATTTCGTTATAGGTAGAGCAGTTGATTTCTGTCCGTAACACTTTCCGCTTGGATGGAGTTGATTGAATTCTACACTAGTCGTCAATTATTAACCATTACAGGAGATACTCCAAAATCAATAATTTTTAAATTCTAGTTTTGGCTTCAAATTTAGTCTAAATTGTTATAACTTATACCCATATTTTCCATCGCAAAGCATTACTACTAAAAACCAATGTCAATGCAATTTGTAGCAATTTAGATTTGAATAATGAATGAAGTTTCGGATTTTTTTTGCATAATAAATGTACAACATTTAACGCAATATTGTTTAAAACTGCAACGGTTTGTAACCTGGGTTCAATCGAACATTAGGGGATCGGTGAGTCAGTCTCGTAGGTTCGGTGTTTATCATGTTTTAATGGTTTTGTTTATTGTTCTTAACCCTCCCATGCCTATGGGTATGTATTTAGTACATACTACCTTTAATTATTTAAATATCGGTATAAACTTGGATCAGGAACATCGAAAGCATTCAAAAACAGTTTTAAAATTTCGACGTTCCTGATCCAAGCTTATACCTAAATACCTCATTAAATATAAGAGGCAGGGAGTTCATAATTAAGGTAGTTCTCCGTGCTACATTAACACATAACATAAAACCATAAAAGTAACAAAAAGCAGGTTATTTTTAGTACAATTAGGTGACTTATCAAAAAATCCATCATAAATTTACTAACCATTCAAATATCCGATAGTATTGGGTATTTTTGCGCATGCTTTAATTTTGCATCCTTTATTTTCTATTCATCATACATAGCAGTTACAGGGCATACTGGCTTCGCTTCTCAGAGTATCTCTTTTTTATTTATATCGTGAGTGAACATGTGTGGTAAACGAGCTCACCTGAGATATTTCATTTCGGAGATTATGACAGGAATACTCAAATAAAATGTTATTTCTCATAAATATAATTAATAATAGTAATAATAACGATAATAATTTATGCATTTCAAATTAAATTATGATCAGTTCAGACTATATGAAACATTCAAATATTTCAGAATTTTAAACATTTTTTTTTTCAAATGTAATAGTATTTTTATCACCGTAAGGGAAAAGCTAATGTTTTTGTACATTTTTGGCACCAATATGTAAATATATACTGTAATGTTTATTGGTTCTGGCCTACGATTAAATATGCTGATCGCAGATTGCAGATTTGCAGGGTGCTTTTGGAAAAAGTTTTATGAAACCTATTTAAAAACGATCCTACGTTTTTAATTATTTTTTTATTTTTCCCAAAAATAGGCATTTTTAATGTTTTAATTTTTTTTTCTGAAAAAAAGGCAGTTCTTTCCATCGTTGAAATAAAATTAACGAAGATAAATTCTGGAAAAAAAAAATTGTACTTTAGCTGAGCCCAAGCATCTTAAGATTTTTTGAAATAAAATTTACAAAGATTTGGCAAAAAATAAAAAGTGCATTTCGCCAGGGATTTTCTGTTATGAAAATAGTACTATATTAAACTGAAGTTAAAAGTTTCAACTCAGTATAATTTAAATCAGATGAAAATTTATCGAAAAATTTAAAATCAAAGAGACCATTTCATTAAAATTTATACTTGAATGAATACCAAGTAAATTTTTCACCTAAAAGTTTGGTTCCCAAATTTTGGATTTTTTTAGTAGCTTTATATTTAAGTTATTTTGCGTATTGTTAGTTCAGTGGGGTTGGAAAACCCAGATTCACTCAACCTATATATATTGTATAAACCAATTTCAGCTATTTGAGTAGTTCATTCCGCCATTACGAGAAGTATTAAGTAAATTAAAATCAACACATTTTTTAAAATAATTCATAGTCTCCTTAAAACTGCAATGATCTTTTAATGACTTTTTAAGTTCTACTAGGTATATTAATATGAGATCGTCTTTTTTTTTCTAAAAAATAAACTTTAATTAGTTCTAAATAAAAATACTTACTTAAAATAATTTCCTTTATTAACTATAGATTTTTGGTAAGACCACAATGAAATGGTTTCGTAGATCCTCTAGTGGCCGCCGCCTGCCACCGTCAATTATTAACAAATTCCGGTTTCATATTAACAGACCTAGTATATCCGGGTGCGAGTTGAAAGGAAATTGTACAGAAACATTTGTTGGTACCTTAAATGAAAAAAATTATAGGAATTTTTCACAACAAAACATACTAACAAAAGATTATTTTTTTGTTAAAAGATTATTTTATTCTATAAAAACGATTTTAATAATACAAAAAATCAATTAATAAAAAATCGATTTTCCGATCTTCCGGGTCCAGACAAGAGTCCGGAACGATAAGGAGCACTGGAGTGGTATATGTATTTACTTTTTCCACGACTTTTGGAAATTATTAATAATGGAAGATAATTATTTAAAATTTTCAATTTATCGCACTTACCGTCACATACAGAAGAAAGAAAAGCAGTAATTCTTTCAAATAAAAAGAAAAAATCGATTAGATATTATTTAAAAGAGAAATCAATTGCCCTCAATGACACATCCTTAAACCAAACTCAATAGTGTATATGGGGATGATTACGACCACTATATCATTAAATGGACTCAACACATTTTAAAACTTAAAGTGGTTCGGTATATTTCGAAGAAAGCTCGTACTGGGATGCAGCTTATTCGAGAAAAAAGTCATTCAGGGAATCAGGTTTGAGGAACTGTCTGGAAAACAAAAATTTCTGTAATTGAAACAAGTTGTATGGATTACAATTTAATAATTTCATGAATTTCGATGAAACTTTACTCAAAAAATTCTAAAATTAAAAAAGAAGTATCAATAGTTTACGTATAAACGAATATGGAAATTATTTTTAACAAATTTTCCCTGATTTTAGGGATCGAAATTCGCTTTTTTCTATGATCTTATTTACAAAAAAAAATAAAAATTCTCGACTAGTGGCTGCATTTAAATTTATGAAATAAAATCAAACAACATTGTGGTTTTTCATGTTCTATGTTTTATTGAATTTATTATTCAACGTACAGATTCTATATCTATATAAAAAGTTGGCTCAAGTCCCTTTTAAAACAATCAAATCCGACAACGTTGCATTTTCAACTTTGTGTTTTATTCTTTTCACGATTTTTTTATTACTTCAACTCAAATATGCTATGCTTTTCTCTTGTGTGGCCAAATGTTCAATATATACCGATTTATACGCGAATTAAATTAAAAACAAATTGAAAATGCAACGTTGCCAGATATTACTGTTCTAAAAGTGACTTGAGCCAAATGTTTATTTCGATACTTTCTACATCTTTTCCAATCTAATCCAAATCAAATTATGAAGAAATTATTATTTGATTTTTTTTGTTAAAAATCCTGACTTCTCATATTTCCTTGACCAGCGGACATGCTGATAAAAAACCATAGAATCTATTTTTTACTTTATTAACACTTATTAAAAAATATAAACAATATGTATTTAAATATATTGAAAAAAATAATCTATTTGGTATTTGAAAGACTAGAACTTTCAGTTTTTATTGCAATTACTTCCTCTCTCCCATATTTTGTTAAGTAATTATTAAGAGCCATATTTCTTAAATCCGCTTGCATCGATGGACCAGTTTCTTCCACCATTCGTCGTAAATAACCTTCTTCAATTTGTAAAAGTTTAAATGGATGGTCGAATTCGACTGCTCGTCCAGCATCGACCACTAAAACTTTATCTGAATCCATAACAGTATGCAAACGATGAGCTATCGTTAATACAGTGCACATTCTAAACTTTGTACGAATCGTATGCTGAATAAGTGCATCAGTTTGAGGATCTACATTGGCAGTCGCTTCATCCAGAACCAGGACCTTATTGTTTCGAATTATTGCCCGAGCAAGACATACCAATTGACGTTGTCCTACACTATAATTGGCTCCTCCTTCAGAAATTAGTGTATCTAATCCTCCTAATTCCGGCAAAACCCTGTCGTGAAGTTCAACAACATCTAGTGATTGATACAAAAGATAATCTGGATAATCATTAAAAGGGTCTAAATTATATCTCATTGTTCCACTAAACAATATGGGCTCTTGAGGTATAATAGAAATTTTTCTTCTTAGGTCATGTAATCCAATATATCTTGTGTTAATCTCGTCTAATAAGATACCGCCATGAATATGAGCTAACCGGAACACTGCAGATAAAATCGATGATTTTCCTGCGCCAGTACGACCGACAATCCCAATTTTCTCAGCTGGTAGAGCAACGAAAGATATATCTCGCAAAACAGGAGGGTCTTGAAGGCAGTACTGTAATGACACATTGATGAATTCAATTCTGCCTTTTGAAGGCCATTCGGGCGGTGGTCGTTGGAATGGTGGCAACTCTAATGGAGGTTCTTGTTCCAAATTTTGATACTCAATAATTCTTTCAACCGAAGTCATTTGATTTTCGATTTCTGCTGATTGCCGCATAGCCCACTGAAATATTCCAACTAATGAAAGCAGTTGTGAAATTGCCACTCCGTAATTACTGCCCGTTGATTCTTTATTTATCACCAAAAAGAAAAATGACATACTTATTATATAAGCTGCAAGTGTAGTGTCATACCATAATCCAAAAGCTCGGGATATGCCTAAAAAGTAGTACGAACACGTGGTGTTAATATCCTGAAGGGCATCAAATTCTTCAATTAATAGAGTTTGGGCTTTAAACGCTCTAATAGTTGCCAAACCCTGCAAAGAAGCGTTTACATATGAAAAAATTGGACTTTTAGTAAGTGCTTCAAGTCGCTTTAAGCTCTGACTTGGTTTCAAATAATATTTTCGAATAAACCAAAATATAAGTACGATAAAAGTTGTAGGAATGACCGTATAGTAATTTAAACCAGCAATAATAATAATTACTCCTAATAAAGCCATAAAAATTTGTCCGAAATCAATGATTGCGGCTGGCAACAGTTCATCCACTTGTCCCAGGTCCTTTGAAAAACGATTCAAAATCACTCCAGATGTATTTGTGTTAAAAAATCTCATGGGCGATTGAATGACACAGGTAAACATTTTTTTATGCATATTGATTGAAGCTTGCATGCACAAATAAAAGAAAAACCATACTCGGAACAAACATAGAACCAGCATGAGCAGGTAAAAAATTAGATAATATTTAATATAGTATGAGTTTTGCTTTTGATTTTCGTTTTGTACTTGCGATACCCAAAGACCAACCCAGTAATCAACGTAACTACCAAAAATTTGGTTGACGAAAAAGCTTGCTATCATTGTAAATACTGCAAAGCTGTTGCCTCCGAATAAAAAGTACCGGAAAATCGTACTTCTTCGAGTAACTGGTATTTGACGTTGGTCATGTTCTTGAGTAATGGGTGGATCTCGTTCTTCACGAGGAATTATATTTATAGCACTTTGCTTGGTGATAGTTCGCAACAGTTGAGTGAGTGCTGCTTCATCGTCACCTGAAGCATCTTCGTCGTCCGTTAACATTTTTGAGTATTTGAATCCCGAATAACGTAAATCATTGTATGTTCCAAAAGCTTGGATTTCCCCTCTGTCTAGCAAAAGTATCTTATCTACATGCTTCAAATATTGAAGTTGATGTGTTACCAAAATACATACTTTCGAACTCAAATGATGTTTTATACAATCGTAGAACAAGTGTTTACTTACTGCTGTGTCGACAGCCGATAATGGATCATCCAACAAATAAATATCAGCTTCCTTATAAATAGCTCGGGCCAAATTGATTCTGGCTCTCTGGCCACCACTAAGCGAAACTCCTCGTTCTCCAACAATAGTTTTATCTCCAAATGGAAACAAGCGAAAATCTCGAGTTAATGCACAAACTTGTACTACTTCTTGATATTTATCGCGGTTATATTCTTCTCCAAACAAAATATTTTGACGTACTGTTCCAGCAAATAACCAAGGATTCTGAGAAGCATAAGAAATGTCCCCACTAATATTTAATTTTCCTGCGTACAAAGGAATTTCCTGTAAAATGGTGTTTAACAATGTCGTTTTTCCGGCTCCTACCGGACCAATAATAGCTACCAAGTCATCAGATGCCACTGTTAAATTAATATCTCTTAAGTCAAAAGGACCATCAGCTTTCCACCGAACGTAAACATGGCGTAACTGGAAACCGATATTACTGAGCTGTAGGTCCGAATACTTTCCAAATTGCTCCTCATCTTTGTTTATCTTCTTCTCGTACATTTCTTCCATGTCCATAAAGGTTTGAATACGTCGTGTTGCCACTAACGCCTCCGAAAATTGAACAACCGCTTGTGGGTAAAAATTTGTCATTGTGTGACGCAAAATTAAAAATTCAGTGACAACCATAAAAACCATTTCACTTTTTAAATTGTTTCCTTGTAAAACAAAGCAGGTGATAGTAACAAAAATAGCCGTTCGACTTAAACACGACATAAATATCATTGCAAGTCCTTTAATGTAACAACTGTATTGTATTTGTTGGATCTCCTTCCTACGGATGTCATGAATTAAATTGATGAATGGAGTTTCCCAGGCATACATTTTTATCACTTGAATTCCTTGCACAATTTCATTCATTTGTCTGACTCTTTCATCCGTTTTTAAAGCAGTATTTTTTCGGATTGACATTGTTAAAATCCCAAGTCCAACTTGTATCGGAATAGTCCCGAGTACAACAAGGGAACCCCAGATCCCACTAAGTCCACTTTGGCAAAAAAGGAACCACGTACAGAAAGCCGCTTGTATTGGCGAAAGCCATAAATAATGAAAGTACAATGGAAAGGTTTCCAAACGTACAACATCGTTTGATATTAAATTAATTACTCGTCCTATTGTTATTTCTGCTAAAGAGCTAGAAGTCAATCGCAAGGCTTTGCGGTAAATTAACGAAGTGATTCCAATACGAATTTTCATTCCAATATGCATAACGACCATATTACTGGGATGCAAGATTAAAACGTATAATAGAGTAGTTACTCCTATAGCTGCTGCAAAAAAGTATGCTTCATTTTTATTGATAGGCGACTGTTCGTTGAAGAAAAAATACACTCGCTTTAAGTAAGTTGGAGAATTAGGTACAATTGCATCGGGGCGAAATTGATGATCGTAATAGTAGCGTATTGTTAAACCAATAAAAAATGGTTGATGTAAACGAAGAATAATTTCTATGATAAACAGAAGCAATCCTTGAAAAAGCATGTCACATCCAACGATCGATACAATTAAGGACCAAATTTTGGTTTTTTGCTTCAATTTATTTTCAAGCCATCTGGTCTCATATAAACTGCCCAAAATATTGGATCTATGTTCATTTAATGGGGATGCTAAATCACTTTCGGTGATGTCTCTTGAATTACCCATCATGAATATTGAGTGTGTCCACCAAAAAAGCATGTGCGATATACAATTTGCAGATAAACGAGGGTGTTTGGGCCGACTTTCTAACTGACGAACATTCATTTTTGGATATTTTTGATTATATTAACTTCTATTCATTAAAGTATACAAGATTTTGACAATAAACTTATTTATGAAAAATGGCATAGTAACTTTTGGTAACTTTACTTCAATAAAAATGACATATTTCAGTAAAAAATCAATATTTTGATTCTAAAACGATTAAAACCCTTAGATTTGTAATTGCAGAGACGACAAGAAGGTCGTACACAAGGTGTCCAGGAAAGAATTGGGAAGAAGAAAAGTCCAATCCGACTAGTTTAAAAGCAATTATCTTATATATTATTTCAATTTGAAATGAGGGAATGACGAAATGAAGTATAACTTAAAAATCTTGGAACATAAACTTTTGTTTCATCTGAATTATTGTGTAAGTAAACTGTCTCTAACAACCTATTTTATGGTGAAATTATTATTAACATATAGTAAATACCTCTACTTTCTTCAATATGAGGGAATGACGACATTCTCAATATAATTATTTAAGTAGCGAATTCCGAAAAAAAATCATGAAAATAGCGATTTATGAACAATCATTTTTACTCTAGTTAGGTTCAAAATTATAAAAAAAACACACACACAGAAACGTATTTAACAGTTTTCCAGGAAAAGACCAAATGTACATTTTTTTAGTTATGAAAAACTTGGGAAGTATTTCGGTAGATTTTTTTTTAATTTTAATGAGCAAATGTCTGTGAGTTCGAAAAAGACGAGTATGCTTATGGGTCTTCTGTGACGTCACATTCCATATGTATATTGAAACTGAGATTATAAACAGGTCATTGAGCGGTTACCCGAAATGACCCGAAAAACAGTAATAATTAACACATTTTTTGACATTTTTCGCCAAGCAAAACATTTTACTAACATTCTTTTTAGGAATACAGGTTGTGTAGATTATAAATGGTTTAAAACATTAATACAATGTTTAAAAGATTTAAACAATCTTTCTCTTTGTATTAAAAGAGCATTCATTATAGTAAAACGTCCATGGGATTTTGAAATTTCATATTGCAACGTCATTCCTAGGCCAATAGGATATCGTTTTAGGCATTTTAAATTTTTCTTTTGCATTTTTAAATAAATATTTCTTAAATTTTATCAGATAAAGTTAAAAATTAACAGCTGTATTGTATTTTGATATTAATTTAAAACACTTTAAATTATTTTTAGATTATGTTTATTAGAATTATATAATCCTGATAAAGAATAATAGTAATGTGTCTAATAGTTAGTTTAACTGCTGATAAATTCATAGTTTGTTAAAGCTATATAGGTGGAAATTTGTCCTATATAAATTTAACTTCATTAAATGTTACTTGTAATTTCTGTTACGTGCTCTTCTTTAATTTTATAATAAAATGAAACAAAAAATATAAAATGGTATGAAGTTCTGATTTTTTTACATTTAAAATAAGAAAAATCAATGTTCATAGTTAATTCGTAATAAAAAATATATAACTTAATAAATCAATTAATACATCACATTAAGTACAAATTAATTAATAAACTGATCTATTTAAATCAGAATAATTTCGTCGAGATGTGTCTTGTAACTCATTTAAATTTCCTGGTCGAAGTCCCATTGAAACGACTAAAGGAAAATGTTGAATTCTTCCACTGGACCAGGCAATAGTTAAGCATGAACCAGAAGAAAAATTTTGTTGAAAAGCAATTGAGGATGCCGTTTCGTATTCTAATCCATTTACTAAACAACTAAAAAACATAAATTAAAAATGATTACTTTTAAAATACTACAACTATTTACCAGGGAGTTATTTGAAGAACAGGATGTGTAATAGTATTAAAAATAGCTACATAAGGACTATCTTTAAATAATAAAGCTAAGTGGTTATTGATGGGATCCCAACATAAATTTCTAATTAATCCACTTCCAAAAGTTCGTTTTTCATCAGCTCGTGATAAACATAAAACACTTGTGGCGGTATTGTTGGAAGAATTCTAAAAATCATTAAGTTTAATTTGGTAAAAATCAAAATTCTATTAGTTCTCACTTTGGTGGCCCATATTCCTTCATCGTCACAACGTAATGCAAAAACAACAGGTTCTTCATCCGTGCAGAACAACAAAATTGTGCCACATTTTGAAAAACACGCCGCTTGAATGCGTCCAGAACCAACATTCCATCGTTCGGCTGTCCAATTTTCTGTGTTCCACATTCGAAAAACAATTTCTGACGAAGCTGAAAACAATTTCGTTCCATCTGGAGACCACTGAACTAAACATAGACCGCCTCCTGCTGAACGGCGAATCGTTTCAAACCTCATCATATCAACATCCCAAATTCTTACAGAACTGTCGTGAGCTGCAGCACTAGCCAACAAATTACCAAAGGGACTCCACGTTAAACTTACCAGTGGGGCATGTCCGCTAGCTTCAAGTATTTGGGCGTTGTTACTAGAAGGCCTCGTTACCTAAATAAAACAATACACTTCATGATGTGACTGGGTTTTTTAAATTGCTTCAATAGTGGGAAGCATTGCAAAAAACATGATAACAAAATCGGGGGATACAGTTTGGTGTTATAGCTACATATCTATTTCTCTATCCAAAATTTAATTATACAATTGAATAGCTAAAGGATCAAAGATTTCGGTACGCAGTGAGGTAAAAAAATATAATCAAAAATATATAATATCGGTCTATAGACGTCAAAAAAGCAAATCTAAATACAGAAGTTGTATACGATGGGAAAGAACTTCTTAAGAGCAATCGAATGATACCATATAACCGAGTGAAGCAAAGCAACAACGGTGCCAGTCATTGATATGTATATATGGATAGACAGACCGTGCATATGACATCAAATAGAAATTTGAAAAATATAGTGTGGCGTACGAAGCACCCTCTACGAAAGTACAGTTTTTATGGTAACTAAAAACAACAGCTGGCAATTGAGCGCCGCTTAGCGCCAGTCTACACAAATTAGCGCCTAAAACAAGCGCTTGCATTTAATTGCTTTGATTACTTCAGTTGCCTATACCAAAGAGAAACTTCTAGATATAAGTCTCCCTTCCAACGCAGGCGCTGTCGCATTTTACTTAGTTCATTCCAAATATGTACCCACGTAAACGGCGCATGCAGTTACTACTAGTGCGACTATTCATTTATACAGATCAGTGGTATCAGTACATCTGCAACTGGGGTGGTTGAAATTAAGTGGAAGATGAAATCGCTTCAAAATCGACGATCGTACGACGATCGTCGATTTTGAAGACAAATTGGACAGCAGCTAGTGCACGTTTTACTACGACGTTCGCCAACAACCGGTTTGGACATCCAATTAATGGACCCGAAGGATTTCTTAGTATTCAAATTTGATTATGGCATACATAAAATAGCTTATTTTATATTAAATTTGTATTACAGTAACTCACTATCAAACAATTACAGACATGATTCAATGGCGATATGTGCTATAAAAACTATTCCCTCACTTTCGAAATTAGAAATCATCCTTATAATTCGTCTAAAATATGTTTATTCTGGAGACTACTATATTGGTAAAATCTATTTTCACAAATTACTACAAAATTGACAAAAAAAAATCAAATTTAATGAGAACTACCCATTTATAAAACAATCTAATATTTGAGAGTTTTAAATATTTTTTTCCAATGTTGCATAAATACATATCACCGGAACATACGTTCTATTTTACCATCATAAGGGAAAGGTTAAAAAGGACTTTTTATTAGTAAGCTTTTAACAGGAATAATAAGGAACGAAACATAAACAAATGAAGCCACCAAAATTCCACATTAAATACGTTCGAATAATCCAGAGTCCACTTTATAAGAGTTTGTGTGTATATTCTGAGATAACCAGAGTTGGCCAGAATCTATAACTTTGGTAAATTTAGTATTCGTTACAAGGCCCTATCAATAATACATCTAAAAAAGGTGTTGCCTATTTTTCCTTTGTAGAAAATGTAAGAATTGAACTAATTCCATGTTTATGGTTATAGTTGTTGAAATATTAAAATTTAAGTAATTTCAACAGTGATGCAAGTTATCAATGTTTTATAAAAACGATTTTAAAAATACTTACAACAGAACTTGGGTCTATGGTCCAGACAATAATTCCTATTTCACATCCTACTGCTAATTCAGAATCAGATAACGGCCTCCATTGCATGCATGTGATTTTCTTTTGGCGCCTAAGTTTCAAAATTGGCACTAATTTAGAATCAGTACTATAAATTCGAATTGAATCATCCACAGTTGCAATGGCTAATTTTGTTAGAAACGGATGCCAGGCAATACATCGGATCGGACTGGCAGTCCAATTTCGAGTCAATGATAGCATTTCAATTAATCTTATACCCGATTCGTGTAAGTGTGGTTGGAAGTAATTTCGAAGCTTATCGATTGATTTTAAAACATTTAGTAAAAAATATGCTGTTTTGGTTATTATGACTGGCTGAAAAGTTTCTGGTTCGGCAGCTACATGAATTACTTCGGTCAAACCTTGTTCATACCTTTAAAAACAATATTTTAATTAAAAAAATATATATTTTTTTTTATTTAAGTTTTACCAAACATGAACAAGACGTTTTAAGATTGTTTCTTGAACCGGAGAAAAAACATTTCTTGCAATGTCTTCCCGCGTTGATCCATGTAACATTTCCCGAGTAATTGTGACTTGAGGATGATTCTCTGTCTGAAAAATTGGTTTAATATAGTAAAAGTTTAAGACGTATTGGTTAAAAATCGAAAGGAAATAAAGACAAATTAATTCTTCCTACCGATTTTGTATACGCCGACATTGCCGATACACTTCCATTTTGATGAAAACCTGAGTATAATCGACCGTCAACTTCACATAAATTGACTTCCTCATTAGTGGGCAAATTTGGAAATCCTAGCATTGACATAATTAATTCTTTATTCTTCAATTTTTTCAAATAAAGAAAAACAATTTTCCGTTAAGTCAAAATCTTATTGAAGTCTTTAAAATATTTCGATGGTGCTGCCAGCGCTGCCGCTTAGCGGAAGCTAAAGCCGATAATATCAACTTCTTTACTTAACGAATCAAAATTTAAAAATGAAACGCGTAGTCTCATAAAACCGTTTGAATGTAAAAGCCGTAAAAGCCTTTTAAAAAGTAAAGGGAATTATTAAAATGTCTTAATGTTGGTTAATTTCATATTTATGATCACTGTTTAAATGAAAAATAATAAGAAAATAGTAAAAAAACAGAGTTATGTATGAAATTTTAAAACTATATGTTAATAATTATATAAATATTCTCTAATTTTGAACGGATATCAACAAAAAATATAACTTTAAAGCTTCAGATGAAAAATTCTCTCAAATTAGATCAAAAATCATTCAAAGTTTTGGTTTGTTTGAAGCCGTAAATGCTTATAATCTACCCAAAATTAATGAACTTTAATAAACGAATTGGTGGCTGAGGAACGGGTAACAAACATAAAGAATCCGAAGAATATATTATCTGTTAGTCTGTTACCACTATACATAAAATTTATACTATTGGTCCTTCTGTTTGTTTGCTCTTCGACGTCATGATACAATGCATCGAGTTGAAACGTTTTTATTTTGGCTATGGACTTATGAATATTTTTTTTGTTTTTCTTTTGGTTTGGCTATAGATAAGATCGATAAGACTATCCTGTTAAAAAAAGGTAGTTAGAGGCATTTTGAAATCATTACATTTAAAATGCCTATAATAACTTTAAACGACTTCTAATAGGTTTTTTGAACATTTAAAATGCCTTTAAATGTTTTTTTTAACAAGGTAATGTTCGTTCCAAAGTGCTTAATATAAAATTTCAATGATTTTAATTATATTTAAATTTATTTTATGTTTGAGTCACTTCTGTTTAAAAATTAAGTAATTTCCGGCGTCGGCTAAAGTAAAGGGTAACCAAAGCTTAAGATAAAAACGGCTACGACCGAAGAACCGGCTAAAATCGGACATTTAGTTTCGGTTTCGGTTGAGCACTAGCCAAAATTTGATAAAAATTAACATTGGTATCATTATTCATATTCTAAGCATTTTATTTAATTATAATTAAACATTTAAGATACAAAAATACGTTTTCATTGAAAATAAAAATTACTTAACTATTTAAAATCACAGTTGGTATGGAAAATTTATAACACTTCATTAACTCGATTAACTCTAAATCTTTTTAAATATTTGAAATGGAAATGATCTCGCAGTCTTAAAAATTCTAATGAATTGAATGGAATGTCCAATAAATATCTTAAAATTACGTCCAAAATGCAAATATTTATTTTAAAAATCTGGAAAAAATCATTAATAATGTTAATAGTTTTAGATGAGTTCATTGGGTTCATTGATATTAATGCTTACTTATACTGGAAAAATTTCATTAATTCGTTCTCCGCTCCTCAGCGAATTATAATAGTTGTTATTAATTTCTAAATATTGTTTCATGGTGACAAAGGAAATATATACATTAATTATTACAAATATTAAAATCAATATTTGTAAATATCGTAAAAATAAAATGCAAAATTTTGTAAGCACTGCAGGGCCTCCCAACTCTATACCGCCACCTAAAATAACCAAAGTTCCATTAGAAGATAGCTATATATAAAATTACAGCATGTAGAAGAAGACGGAATTTTCAAAGTAAAACTTTAATTTTTTCCTATATTACAATTGGTGCTACTGGTTTAAAAAACGAAGAACAATCGGCTTCGTTCGGAAATGTGAAATTTATGCTTCCCAGTTTGTGTTAGAACCATAATCACCATTACGAGCATGCTAATGAATGTTTTCTTCTTCATTACTGGATGGCGCTCACAGGCCTATACGTGTGTGGTTCAGCCGGCCTTACCTACACAAGGGCTATAAAACTCAGGTAGATACGGCAGATATAACTTAGATACAAGGCCACACGAAGGGGGCTTAGAAAACAGGTTTTGGGCAAAGAGATTGTGTGACAAACTCATCGGCTTAGGGTGAAATAAATCTTTTGTAACTTTACTTACAAAATAAAATAAATTCACCAGCTAGCTGGAAGATATAATTTCTACAAATATAAATGGTCATGGGCAAGAACGTCACATACGATTTAGACGACTTGATTATGAATTATTTACAAATGCGTTACATCACCGTTGTTATAATAACGACTTGTTCCTTATAAAAACGACAAAGTAAAATAATTCCTATTTCCTTTTTCACATTCTCCTCTTTTATTTTTTATCTTTTTCATTGTATGTAAATTATTTTCGGACACAATATTTTGCTACCCACATTTTTGTTTTCATAAAGAAAAACAAATACGATAACCAATCGTTACATTCTGTTACTTTGCCTACTTAAGCCTTACTATCCTTTACTTTCCTCGTTACACTCTCATTTACCTTCACAATTTCTTTACGAACTACCGCTTTACCCCATGAATCGTTTTTCGTTATGCCCTTTATTTTCATATCACACGTTCTCATACCTTCTTTTTTGTAAGGTTTTTTTTTCCCCCATTCTTCAACATTTTTCCTTCCACTTTCTACGATAATTTATATAATTTCCACTTCTACTGTTTGTTTTCTTTTAAATTTGTATTTCCCTTTTTTCCCTTATACCTTCCCTTATACCTTAATGAAGTTGGAAGATCGAAAAGAGGTTTTTCTTTTCTTTGAATATAAAAAGGAACACTTATTGTATTGCTTAAAGTAGGTGTAGTGAAAATTGTTTAAAGGTAAAAAGTAAATGTTAAAGGAAAATAAATGTAAGATAAACATATACATTATTGCTTAAATTTTTGTAAATTTTTTAAAAGTTTGCAAGATAGAAAAGTATGGAAAAAATTTATCGTATAAATAAAAAATATAGTTGAAAATATCACCCTATACAGATGAGGTAAGAAATTCCAAAGTGTGAATTTACCGAAAATTATTTTTGACAATAGACGGGAAATCGTTCGTCAAGCTTTGCAAAAGAAACCGTTTCGTTTCAGGAAAAATAGTTTAGCGGAAAGAAATGCAAAAAACAAAATAAATTAGTCATTGATGAAGTAGAATGAAAAAAAAAAGATTTAAAGGAAGTAGGAAAAAAAAGGCGGGAGAATATAGGAAACATTTTCCGAAAACTAAAGTAAAAAAAAGAAGCAAAAGAAAGAACCCCCCCCTCAAAAAAATAATGGAAGGAAAGGCAATGAAGAAATTAATATAGTTCCTAAAAATATGTTTCCCTAAATTTTCGGAAAACATTTTCCCAAATTGGAACATAACAAAACACGCTTTTCTCCCAATTATTTCATCGTTCGTGAAAATAAAGTAATAACAAAAAAAATGTTTGAAGCAAAGTAATATGAAATAGAACAGTAATTGTTAATTGAAATTCGGAAATTATTTAACACAATTTCAGATACAACCAATTTGAGAAGTAAAAATCTACACTAAATTGAAGAGGCTTAACAGATATAAATTGCAATGTTTAGTGGAAATAAAATATTCAGAGAAAAATGTTTTTAAATTTTATTAGGGTTGTACCTAAATGTGTACATATAGAAATGAAAAATTTATTGTAGAAAAAATTGATATTCACAAAGGATGAAAATGTTTGTGTGCAACGCCTGGTGATTGATGTTCAACGTTTGGTTAGTTTGAAAAAGTTGGTTGGATTAGAAAGTGTGTAAAATATTTTTAAAATGCAAATAAACACTTGACGTGCTAATATACATAAAAGTATTACAAATTTTTTTGTCGGATAAGTTGATTTTCACAATCGATGAAAATTTTTATGTGGAAACCATCTTATATTTTGTTTACATTTTTACTAGTTTATAAAAGTTGGCTGTATCAGGAAGTGTGCAAAATAAATCCGAATTAAAATAAACACTTAATGTTTTATTTCATATAAAATTTAAAAAAAAGTTTTGTGAGATTAGGTACTTGATTTTCACAAACGATGAAAAATTTTGGGAGAAAAGAATTAGAGGAAAATTTTTATATCATAATCGCCTTATTTTTCGATTTACCATCGATTGGGTGAAAAAAATTCAGGAAATTCAAACTTTAAAATTTTCTTTGCTAATCGGTATAGGGTTCTAAGTAAACATATTTATATTAAAAATAGTTATCTAAGAAAAAAAATCTCCAGAAAGGATGAAGAAGTGTTTGTAAAAAGTGACTTTATTGTTAAAATTTTCAGTTTCAATGGGGAAAGGAAAAACATAGCGCATAGAAACACGGAAGACATACCCATATGAACAAAAGGTTTGTAAATTACACCGGTTGCTCCATTAGAAAAAAAAAATACGTCATAAGAAGAATTTTGAAATTGATCAGCTGAAAATAAGTACGAATTTCTTCTGGATACGTGACGTATCCATCACGTAGTCACCATGAGGCCTGTGTATTTTATAAACCTTGATATAAACAAGCATAATGATAAAATTGTTCAACCTTGTTTGTCTAATTTTTATCCTAATTAGTTGTCTTTGACGCACGAATGGTACTTATTAAGGTCCAAAATCGCGAAGCAAGTTTTGATGAATGTATATGTCTGTAAATACACAACGCATACACAGAACTAACAAGATAAAGGAAGGGATTGTTTCATCTTGTTAATCTTATATATATTTGGCTACCTGTCTCGGTTACACAGTAGAGAGCAAAAGGCACACATATGGTGTTATGTATGATAGAAAAGAAAAAGTTAAAAAAAGGGAAATGTCCCTACTTCTTCACAAATGTACAGATTAAACCAATCGCATTTCACGTTTTGTCAAACACAACCCCCAAGAGAAGGGGAAACGATCGTAACTAGAAAGCTTGTTGAAATTTGTTTGTTTGCTTCAGTTAGAAATTGTTATCGCAAGTGAAAAGTGTTGTTAAAAATTATCGAAAATAGTAACAATTTACCGTAAAATAAGCGAAAAAAGTGGCGTAAAAGCGATATAGTTTTGTGATATTGCCAATCATTTGTTTACCAGAACGAAGATTTAGTTCTTTGGACTGGAGAAACAAATAATAGCAAGGAAAATAAAAAAATAAGCAGTAGCAAAATCGTATGAACACAACGCACATACATACGCACATACATACGCTCATACATATGCACATGCATGCAACACCCCATATCGGTATCCTTTTCTATCTATAGTACGTGCTCTGTCCAAGAATTGGAACTGAGTTTATTCGGGGTTTGTTCCAAGTAAATCAACACGAAGCAGCCAGAAGACCGGCCAAAAGCAAGCGTTTGAGAAATGGTAAAAGTGGGGGATGTAGATTTTTGATTTTGTTTCCTTAGAATAACGAAATAAAGAAAAAAGTAAAGAAATTATGATAGTTTTAAAATATAGAAATGAGGTTTATTTTTGGTTTTTACGACATAATGAAATTATTTTTTGTTTCTTTTGTAGTTGTATAAAATTAAAAAAATAGTTGTTGGTAGCGATAAAAATGTAGAAACAAAATATATGAAGAACATGTTGTTAAATTAAAACAAATTAAAAATTGCAATTACATAAAATAGATTTTATAGTTGTAGGAGATTTGTAAATTGGGGCTTTAATTTTCCTTGTTAGAGTTGTTAAATAATTAATTTTCTGCAGATGCAAACAAAATTCCTGAAGATCAAAAATTTTGATAATGTGAAGAAGGGAAAACAAAGAAGCAAACAAAATAGCAAAGCTACTACGGGGGAGTATCGGAAAGCAGCGAGAGAAATGTAAATGGTAAGAAGATGGGTAAAGAAATGGGAAAAAAAAAATCGTTTTACATGAGTATATGAAATAATCAATATTTTTCAGGCGGTACAGTGGGGTGGCAAACCGAGGAAACCCAGATTGACGAACAAAGTTGAAAACGGTAGAGGCAGACAGTGTAAAACGCAACACAATGAACACGATTGAGGACGTCTACAATTTGGAAAAAGTGTGTAATTGTAAAGTGAGTAATTGTTTATGTAAGAAAGTAGGAAAATGAATGAAATTATGACAAATTCCATTACGAATAGTAATTGTGAAAGTTAAACGAAATATAATAAGGAACATAGGCAAAAAAATGTAATTAAGTTTTTATAATTTAAAGAAAACATAGACAACGACAATATCGTAAAAAAATTTGTAAAATATCACAAAACGCATAAAGTATTTGTTATTAGTATTGAATATAATTTTTTAGAAAGTAATTGTAGTCAGGAAAATATCCGCATCAAAATTGTATTTATTTTATTTTGGAAATATGACTTGAAAATTTAAAAATAATAGATCTATGTCTTACTTTAGTCGGAAAGTAAAAAATAGTGGAGACGTAAAAATGAAAGAAGAAATAGGTATACCTTAAAAACAGAAACATAAGCAAGAGAAAATGTATGAGAAATGGAAAACAAAAAGTAAAGAGAATAATATGGGGAATGTAACAATGATAGAAGTTTTAAAATTTATATGAATGAAAAAAAGCGAACATATAGAAATTAAATTTTGTATAATATGAAAAATTGTAAGTGTTTAACATATTCATTATGACATGTGCTTTAGTTAAGTAGAGAGAAATGTAGATAATCAATTATTTTTTAATTTCTGGAGAAATGGAATCGAATTGTCTAGTTGTTTATGAATTTGTGAAGATAAAAATTTTTAAGGAAGGAAAACATTATTATGCCTATAAAGTTTTTAATGCAAAAGGATTTAAAAAAATGGGTATAATCTCGAATCAGGCGCGTCGGATTTAGAGAACTGAAAAGAGTTGTTTACAAATATTATCGAAATTATTTCTTAATTCTTTCTTAACTCGAAAGAAAGTTTACGTAAATTTTTACATTTAATGTCAATGATCATTTTGAAATATTGAAATTGTAGTAGATGGAGATTTTTTCCCTTAATAAATATAACAGCTCAAGTACTGCAATCTGTAACATACTGCAATCTGGCAACGTTGCATTTTCGACTTTGTTTCTAATTAAAATCGCGAATAAATTGGTTCTTAATGTAAATTTAGCAGCAAAAGGAGAAAAGTATAACACATTAGAAATAAAGTAATAATAATACGCGAATTAAAATGACAACAAAGTAGGAAGAACAACGTTGCCTATATTTGAGCCTAAAATAAAAATATATTTGAAAATGAATATCGATTTCTCAATATTGTAAAAAATTTCGTAAAAATTACATTCGAGTAAATGGTTCATTCAAAAACCAGAACCAAACTATTTCAAACAATTCTCAAAATCGGACATGCCTGATCCAAGGTTATACCAGAAAGAAGGAATGAATGGTACCTGTTGGCAATGATGATATAAAAGATATAAAATTTAAACAACAATCGGTTGGTGTTGATATGTGGGGAAAAAATAAGTAAATAATAATAAAAGGAAAGTGTTAAATAAAGAAAAAAATTTATTTGGATAAAATATAAAATTAATATGAAATATGGACATTGAATGTGAACAAAAAGGTTGAAGGAAGCGATTGACCGACGTAAAAAAACATCTGAAAAATAATAAAACGGTCCAAAATACAACAACTGCTTATTCTAGTTTTAAGGAAATTACTTGCTGTGTAACAAAAAAAAAAAAAAAACAAATGTTTTATTGAAGTATGTATGTGTAAGATCAGAAGGAAACATTGCTCAAATGTTATATATAAAAAAATATATATAAATGCAAAGAATACCGAAATGTAAAAAAAATATGTAACAGAAATAATGTTTTAACGATTTGAAAAGGAAAGTAATCATAGAAAAGGAGTAAACAATGTTTAAAATTAACAAAATTCGTTTCATGAAGCGAATGTTACATTGGAAAATTTTAAATGGTTGATTTGTACAATATGAGGTATTTCTCGATTTTAAAAATTGTATATAAATTAAGTAAATGTTACAAATACAATTATTATAGTTTGATAAATTGAAAGAATTGGAGATGTTGTAAAGATTATATATAAAATAAGCTGTAAATGAAAAATAAAAACGAAAATATAAATGTAGTAATGATTTAAGAAAATAAAAAGATTTTTATATTAAAAAAATGTATCTTTTTCACCTTATCTATACAAAATATAAAGATTTTTAAGCCATCTATCAATCCTGTACTTGAAATTATATAAGTTAGCCAAGATAAAAACCAAAAACACCGTTGTCCCATCACTTCTATAACTCCTTTGCTTCGGGTTTTGTACTAGTACCCTCAAACGGTGAAACTGCTCTAGTAAAATAATATAAAACCTATGATATTGGGAAAATTGGTACCTCAATCTTATAACATGGAGTTGGGAGGCCCTGAAGCACTGTCATTTTGAATGTTTATAGGTTATGTTGTAGTTCTAGTACAGTTATTATTTTGAAACTTTTAGGAATGCAATAATGGAAAAAGACGTCAACGATATCTTTAACGATTTAGCATTCAGTGAAGAACAGTTCACTCAAGAAGGATATGCACTTGGAGTTCAAACGGCAACTGCAAAAGGAAACCCAGAAGCCTTCCATCTGGGATATCATCGCGGTGCCGAATTAGGGGCAGAACTTGGCTTTTACTTAGGCGTAACTTCAAAATTATCCGAACAAAAATTGAAACTTACCCAAAAACAGCTTGAAAACTTAAACAAAATCCAACAAATGATTGAATCTTTTCCAAGTACAAACGACCCTAATTTTGATATTCAAGCAAATTTGAGTCTTATCAGGTCGCAATATAAAAAAGTTTGTTCCTTACTCAAAATAGATTACCCTTATCCAGACGCAAGTCAATTAACTTTTTAATAAAATGTCTCCCTTAGAAAATTATGTTTGTAAATTGAGCGAATTTTTAAAAACGCAACATTCATTCATGAATTGCCACATGGTGGACTTCTTTACCAAAAATTTATGGGATAAATTAATTCCTGATGATGTTAAAACAGAAGTTAGTGCTAATTTTATTGAAGCAACAAATTTATTGAGCCGAAATAATTATCAAAAAAAATATCCTTGCCTAACACAATTTATTGATCAAATTAATGAACTCGCGATTGATCGATCAATAGCTATCGATTTAAATCGCTTAAATCAAGAGATTGGTCTTTCCCAATCTATATTTAAATTAAATCATTTTATGAGTCAGAAAAAGATGCACGAGGTCAATATTTTAGCAAATCTTATTTCTAATTTAGCCCAAATAAATGGAGTTAACTATTTGATTGATTTGGGAGATGGAAAAGGGTATTTAAGTTCCTTAATAGCATTGCATTATAAAATTAATGTACTGGGAATTGATTGTTCAGAAATTAATACTGAAAGTTCAAAAAAGCGGTTGGAAAAGTTGCAACGATTATGGGAAGGACTTAATGATAATAATAAGGCTCTTTCCGATGAAGAAAGAAATAAATACAAACAATTAACGAGATATGTTACAAAAGATGTGGATTTAAGTGATCTAATAACATCGAGTTTCCAAGTTGAAACAATTCCACCAAATATAGGACTGATTGGATTGCATACTTGTGGAAATTTAGCCCCCACATCGACGAAACTTTTCAAGAACAATGAAAAGACTCGATTACTGTGTAATGTTGGGTGTTGTTATCATTTTATTGAGGAAGAATTTGCGCCCTCTAATTTAGAAATCTATCATACACCTCCTCCATTTCAAGATGTTTCAATTGGATTTCCAATGAGCCAATTGTTGAGGAAAAGGAAATGTAAACTTGGAAGGAATGCCCGAATGTTAGCCTCCCAGTCGCTTGATCGAATTAATATTAACGATGAGAATTCAGCAGGTGTTAGTCGTTCGATATTCTATCGAGCGCTATTTCAAGTAATTTTAGAAAACTTCAACAAGCCATTGGAAGGTCAAGTGGGACGAAAAATTTCCAAACACTCAAACTTTTATGATTACTTTTATGCGGCAACAAAAAAACTTAATATCGATCTCCAATTGAAAGAATCGGATGTAGAATTATATTTAGAAAAATATAAAAATGATGAATATAAATTATACTTCTTTTATTTACTTCGAATGAGATTAGCGAGTTTGATCGAATCTTTGATTTTATCAGATCGCTTATTATATCTGAAAGAAAATGGATTTTTTAAATCATATATTGTTAAATTATTTGATCCAGTTATTTCACCTCGTTGTTATGGAATAATTGCGTTGAAGGAATAAAAATAAACACTAATAATTCTGTTTAACATTTTTTTAATATAATATTAAAGATTTTTTAAATTTGAAAAACCATGCTAATTGGCAAAATTAATCAAAAAAAATATATATATATAGCATAACATAAATAATATTTTCATTTATAAACAAATTTATTTATAAATGTTTTAAATAAAAATTAACTAATTAAAAGAGAAACTAGCAACAATTTAACATTATTTTTTCCTTGGTAATCTCTTTTAATAGATTTAAGTCTATTATTTAATAAGTCACACTTCTTTGGGAATGAGTTTTTCTTTCTTTTTTCATGAAAAACAACAAAAAAAAATTATGAAAACAATTTCATTCTCCAAATTTGTGTATAAAAAATCTCACGAAAATTCTATCTACAAATTTATAACTGTTTTTCTTAAGATTTTCTCACTAATTTTCCTAACATAATCGTAAAATAATTTTACTTTACATAATATATTATAGAGTATAGATCATTTTACAAATTAAAACTAACATAAATGGTATCAAATTGGCGTATTTGAAATTATTATTCGTTCGTATAGATTTGTTAACGTTGTGCTCACTGTTGTAATGAAAATAAAAACTTATGTTTTGAGCATTTAAACGGGAAATTTTGAAATTTAAATAGTTTGATGAAATACAATATTTATACAGATTTTTTTTCATTAAAAATAATTCGATTTTTGACTATAGGAACTCAAAACAATTGATATGAAATTAAAGTTTTTAATTTAAAATAAACTGTCCATGGGTAAACATGAAATTAACAGTTTTTAAGATCAGATTTGATAAATTATAAAATTATTCATCTCTTTCGGCTACGGCTGCTACTAGTGCTGCACCTCGTCCACTTCCGTCTTCTGAGAGCATAATATCGAACTAAAATAAAAAAAGCTCATTAGTACTTTGCTTATATGTTAATCCGTTAGTTAAGTTTTTCAGTAGCGATTCTTCAATTTTTAGTTTAGGACCAAAAAAATTTAACAAACTAAATAATTTTAACGTTGATAAATCCTGTTCAAAGTTCTATAAACTAGAAAATTTATACACTTTTCAATAATGATATTTTTTTAAAGAGATACTATAATATAACAGCACCACAATGGCATAGGACTCTTAAAAGAAAAAAATGTAATAACTTTAAAAGCGAGACAAATAATAATTGGTACTACAGTATTTTATATGATACTTAGATCATACTACTTACTTTGGTTAAGGTGTTTAAACCAAAAAGTTTTAATTTTAATGAGAAAATTAAAGTTCGAAAAAGATGTGTGAGGCTATGGGTCTTATGTGACGTCACAAGTCATATATTTTTACATATTTTATCATATATTTTAGATTAATGAGGAGAAAAAGGAAAAAATCCATGGGTTTTTCTACTACTGCTGCGAAACCTACTTACAGCTAAGTGGCTAAGGTGGCCTCTCTAAAACTAGTAGATGCAGAGCTCGATCCTCCTATTGAGCAAATTTTTAATAACTTTCTTGATTTATGGTTTTTATTAACCCTAGAATCGTTAAAAGTGTTAGTAGTTAAGTGGCGACAACTAGTGCTACGCAACACGTTTAAGTGGGATCGGATAAACTTCGGTGAATATCGAAAGAATTTATATTTCTTAATCTCAGTAGGTGAGACAATCATCTGTGGATTCACAATTTCAATTATTTCCTATGTCTATCAGCAATTAGTGCATTGCATGGTTCTAAACAGTTGAACGGATTTTAATTTTATTTTCTCTGGGGAAAGTTACCTTATACTTACAAACTGGTCAATAAAAAAGGAGTTTTGACATATTAAAAACTATTTTTAATCAAAAACACCATCTTCTGGCTTATTCACTAGTATTATCATTTTCATAGGATCAAGGAAGACAACAATAAAATGCTAATAAAACTTGTTTGGCTGAACTATGAAGTTATTCCAATAAAATTATAACTAATCTGAGATAAGTAGTATTTTAAAACGAACATACTCCGTGAACGAAACTATCAAAAAACTTTGATCAAAAGCACAGCTTTACTAGTTAGAGACTATCCCAGTACACCTTATACTATTTTAACTATTCCTACAAAATTTTTGCTGGTTGAAAATTAAAGGTCAAACTAAAAATTGTACGCTATTGAAAAAAATATAATTTAGTGGTAGTGTAGTCATACATACATTAATTCCTGGTTTTACAAGCCGACTCATTTTCGCCATCATCATACTATGGAAATGTGGATGAAACCGGTACACAGAACCGTCAATACCGACAGTAATTCGAGGGTCATTAATTTTATTAATAAGTGTTGCAAGACCGGCCGAAACCATATGAGCGCCCCGCGCTGAAACCACTTCACAAATATATCTCACATTGGCCAAATCTTGATCGGTCACATTGCAAATTCCCAAATCGTTCAATATTTCGCGGCATGTCACATATGAGCCTCTTTTCTCAGCCTCTATTTCTGATATATATTTGGTTTTGAAACTGTCTTTTTCGTCGAGTTGTTCTGATGATTGACCGCCAAATAGAAGTCCCAATTTTATGCATTTCATCAATGTTAATCGTGCAAGTTCGCCCATATACATTCCAGAAATCATTTTTTCGTGTCTGAAATATATTGTATTATTAGAAAGGAAACTGTTGATATTTTGTATGGTATAAGTTGCTTACAATTGTTTGCCAGGGTTAATAGAGCTGCGGTCAATTTCGTTATCATGTTCGTTACGGATATACTCTAAAGAACCATCATCGCCAAACGCACCCCATTCAGTATTGATGATTACATATGGTTTATCGTTGGGTCCATCAAATAGTTCAGCATTTTCAATTTTTTCCACATAACATGCATTTGTTCCTGTTCCAACAATCAAGCCAATTTTGCAGTGATGATTTTTCCATGCACAAGACATAAGGGTTCCAGTGGTATCATTCAATACAGCACATACTTTAATTTTAACATCCTAGAACACAATAAAATGAGCAAAGAATTTTTAATTTTTTTGCAATTCAATATCTTACACCACGTCTTTCAATGGCCTCTTTTAACAATTGCACCACATCAACGCCAACAACGCCACTACAACTGAATCCTTTTGTCCATCGTTCCAAAATACCCTTGGTGAGACCCAATTGTTGTAATGGAAAACTGAATGTGAAACCTAATGGTAGAACTTCCGACTTTAAATTTTGCGCCTCGATAAATTCAGCCAAACATTTTGCAATATGATCAAACAACTGTAAAGATAATAAAACATTAGTTCTTAGCGTTCAACTTTTGATTGGGAGCTTTGTACTTGATCTCCAGGCCCTGTCATTATCTCCTGAGCAATGGCATAAACCATGGATTCCATTCGATGCGTTCCATTTCCAAAAAGTTCGATTAGCAACACACGAAAGTTAGTTCCACCCAAATCCAAAGCCAAAAATTTGCCTGATTCAGTTCCATTAGGCAAATCTTGTACGTAAGTAACGAAGCATTTTACTATGGCATCTGCGTGGGTCGCTCGACTAAGTCCTCGTTGGATATTCTCTAACAACAATGCCATAAAACGTTCCAGCTTCTCTTCGGACAACACCCACTCGGCACATGCCTCCCGAATCTGTAATCAAAAAGATAAAAACTTATCTCATTTTTCATTCTAATCGATACGATTCTTGGAATAATGCAAGGTCTCGGTCAAATCACATATATGGACACACGTGGACACACATATGATAATTTTTTATTCCACGATGACTAATTACTAGCCTGTGATACATACTGAACATATCTTCGCAATATTTTCTAATCTGTCCATAGATACTATTTCTAATGATACTCAATTACCCAATGATGACTGGACGAAGAAAAAAATGCATACCTATATTTGCGTTTACCTAATCTATACTAATTAAGGAAAATTAATGCAATCATAATTGATTTCATGCAAATAATAATTTAATTTGCATAAAATTAATTTTATAGTTCTTCTAGGCCATCGTTTTATTATCACTTCGCTTCGTTTATGAAATGCTGACGATCTTTTTTCAAAATGCTGACAAAATTAAAAAATTGTCACTTGAGTACGTTCAACTTAACCATTTTGTTGCTAACGTATTTAAAAACTACAAATTATGTAAAAGATGACCTTAAAATGACGAAATTTCATGCATTTCTATACCGATTCGTGTATAGGCGACTGGCAAAACTCGTTAGTTCAGTACAAAAAAAGAGATTGAAAATAAGTTATATATTTCCTATACAAAAAGCCAGTCAATAATTTTTAAGAAACTGGTCAAATATTTGTTTTTATTTTATTTAAAATATAAATATTTCATTAAAAAACCATCATTTACGTTTTATCCATTAGAAATGCACATCGAAACATTTTAATCTTTCATGGCATCTTGTCATGTTATTTTTTTGCTCAAGTAAAAGCTGACTCAATTTAATATAGAAATTATTAATATTGTAGTTCAAAGTTGGTCAAACGATAGGTCACGAGCCGCATGCGGCTCTTCAAGAATTATGCAGTAACTGAAATTAATTACAAAAGTTACAATCAATATGACAAAATCGTCTAGAAATATTTCAATTAGTAAAATCAATATATGGATAGGTAAATGTATAGGTATATGTATGTATGTAAATCTTTGTGTAAAAATCAAATACAATAATCATTGGCTCAAAATTGAATTAACTGATTGTTGTCATTTGTTTTAATTGTCATATCGATTTTATTTAAGTATCATTTTTTGTCAGAGATGACTGAATATTTCATGGGTAGCTGCTAGTCAATAGAATAATAGACATGTACCTATGTACATTTGCCAGGAAAGACAGACAACAAAGATTGTAAACTCATAAATGTGAGTGAAAACGAAATATAATTATCTAAAATTTGAAATAACTGGTTGTTTTCATGGTTTCAACTGTCATGTCGAATTTTTACTATATGCCAATTGTGTCAGTGTTGGGCTAGGAATATTTCACGGGTAGTTACTAGTAAATATATAATAGATTTATTCTCACATCAATCAGAGGTTTATTTTTAACTATTTAATTATGTGAGGCAATAATTGAAATAATTGAATTCGGCATTTTCGCCACAATATTTAGAATAGGGGTTAATTGGAATTACAAATCGGTACAAATTCGTTGTTTTTGAACGTTATTGAACTAATTTAATCTAGTTATTGAACTAGCTACAAACAGAAAATTTGAAATTCATAAAATATTGGAATTCACAACATAGAATTTTCAATGTAAATTTGGAACAATTTATAAGCTTTACGGAGGAGTAAACCAAGTTTATTTAAGATATTGTAACATCAGATTTGTACAAATTTAGCAAACATGAGTAATGATTGAAATTTAGTAGTCACTTATCGAATATTTATAAAGGAGTAAATTCTCAGGACTTCGACGCCACGGAGATTATAAATCATTTAAACAATTTTTCTTATAAATTGATTGTAATGTATCTAACTTAGGTACCTTTATAATTTTTAGCAAAATCGAACTGTATAACGTTTGTACATTCTCATGAAACTTCAGAATTTGAAACATTTAAAATTGATAAATTCTAACCATAAATACTAACACTATGGTAATCGAAATACGTATCTGGGCTATAATACGTCAAAAATACATTTTTTAGCTTTTGCTAAAATTTATTTTTATAGTTTATCTACTTTAGTGAATATATTCCATAAATTAGACCACAGTATATTTTATATATTATTTAAACAGTATAATTGTCCAAAGTCAGCAAAACAATTTAAAAAAATCTAATTTGACTTAAAATTGATTTAAACTCAAATTCTTGAAATAAAATTTAATGCAAGAACAAACCTAACGACGCATATTTTATTACTAAGAATTTAAGGTGTGAATAAAACCAAATTTACCCCAAATTTTTAGATAGGTGATTTTGGCTCTTACTGATAAAGGATTTGTCATTTCTGTGACACTTAGTTATTGGTTTTCCTAATTAAATCAATGTTTTACTATACAAATACTGTACTTAAGAAGCTCAAAGTAAAAACACAATAAATAAACATTTTTTTTGTATAACCTATTAGGACATCTACGATAATAAACCCCCTGCAGTTTTAAATTGACCCCTAGGGGTGCGATAGGAATTACTTTAGAAATGACTGACTAACATTACGGAAAATCACAAAAGATCTTTCAAAATGTATAGAACAAAAATTGAGTTTTACACCTTTTATTGATGAAGGATATTGTTAATAAGTTAAAAAGGTAAATAATTATTATTGACTAATTAAAAATTATAATATTGTTTGATACAAATTGCATTGACTATGGGAGACTTAAATTTTTTCTTGATGAAAATTGGCGAGAAAAATATTTACCTCCAATATTAAATAGTACTAATTTTTTGATCTACATAAATAATGACTATCATAAGAAATGCTAAAAAATCAAGGCCAAGTTCGAAGCGAGGCAGCAAATACAGGATGAAAGATTTTCTGTCTCCTAATTTTATTCTTGGACGATTGAAAAATTTCTGATGTTCAACATTTCTAGGTCGCAGGCTGTCGTCTTATGGGGCATTAACCGAACTCTTCGATCGGCAAAGCCTTGAATTCGTTAATTGTTATTGGCTCGTTTTTCCTCCACATCAATTCGCGAAAATAATAAATATTTTTTGCCAGTCACAATGCCTTCAATGTTGGCCAATAAATAATATTCGCAGAAAGTTAGTCTGCGAAGTGTTGCGAGAATTTAATCGATATTCAATAGGTGGAAAATGTGTAAGACACAGTGAAGGATAATGAGGTTCGAAAATTGAATGTATGAAATTCCTTTTTCAAATATTCCTGCATAACTTTTGTATTTGAATTACGTTAAAATATTCATTCCTTTCATAAGCTTGCCTCTTATTTTAAAAGAAAATTTCGCTGAAAAGATGTTTGTTAATTTATTCAACTAAGAATATAGTCATAGGCAACAATAAGGACTGTTTTACATTTATACGTTTTTCTCTGTTTCTTTTCGTTGTAAGTGTCTAAAATTAATTCCCTTTTATTTGATTTTAAAAATACTTAATTTTTTCTAACGTGAAATTTGTAGTTCAATAAACTAGATATCAAAGAGGAATCGAATGCAAATGTTTTGAAAGAAATGATGCACTTTACACTCAAAAATTGAACAATTTCATCTAAATCACTAATTAAATATTTTAGTATGTAGTTGATGAATTTGTTATTTACCACCGCTTTGTAATCACTACTTTGAAGGGTTAAAAAAAATTCGTAAATTTAGAAATATCGAAAACTTACTCGATACGAGATTCGAACCTAACACCTACCAGTTTTGGAGCGGCCACCTTGACCACTCGGTCACCAGCTTTAATTAGTGAGGATAATTTGAATTAAAAATTAGATATATACAATATGGGAGAACGTATGAACTGTTGCATAATTATCTTATAATTAGAATTAATAAGACTTGATTTAGATAACTTCCAAGTACCAATCTACAGTAGAAATTTCCAAAAAAAGTATCAGAATTTTTTTTTCTTAAGTCTTATGCCTATGAATTTGCCTACTCGGTTCTTTGTTCTTGTCCATTATCTCATCTATCAGAGATTATAAACCTATGATATTTAATAATTATAAGCCAATAGTTTCAAAACAGGTTTCCCGTAATGAATTAATGAATTATTTATGGAAAGTTTCTATAACATTTAAATTTTCTGATGCAATTCTTTGTCGAAATCATAAATGAGGAAAAGTAAGAAATTCCTTCAACGTTTTAGGTCTGTCGGTTTTTATTTATTAACAATTTTGATCCATTTTTTTTTCTTTGTAAATATCTGGAGTTGAAAGACGATGGCCTTATTACGCGTCGTGATGTCTTCTTTATTTATTTAAACCAAATCATGACCTTAAAAATAATAAATAAATTTCCCAGAAAATTAAGGTGTGTATATGTGAAGCGAGGATTGTTCAAGGGTAAAATATAAAAAAAAATAAGTAAGTGTTTGAGTTACATTTGATTACTTAAAAAATCGATCAGGAAGTAAATAAAATACTTCCGAGATGTTGAATTATCTTTTTGCGTTTTTTTTTTATTAATTTTCAAAATCTTAATACAGAAAAAAAATTATGTATCAATTTATTTTCGGTTCCACTCCTATTTTGATATTCAAAAAAATTAACGTTTAAGAAAAAAAAGTAATATAAGTTGCTGAAAAATTGATCAGTAGGTTATAAATATTTTATATCAATGAAGAAATTAACATTCGGAACATATATAACCTATAGTTCATTAATTTTGAATTAAAAAATGAGCATAATGTAGTAAAATTATGTTTGTTGCTGTTTTACGTGAATATAAACTTTTTTCGCAATTGTTAAGCTTTTTCAATCGCTTACCTTATGCTACTTCCGTTTGTAGCATATACTTTTGATATTATTGAACACGTTAGCATGAAAATATATTTCAATCAAAGCTCGGAGAGAAGGCGAGGGTCGTAAAATATTAAAAATGACATCTTTAGATTTGCTTAAAATTGTTTAAAATATTTCTAATCACTTAAAATTGTCAGGATTAGCTTTGTTCTTAATTTAACTCACAAGAGGGCGTGGGTGTGTAAAATTATTAAGTTGACTTATTAATGGTTTCTTAATACGCCTTCATTTTGTTTTGCTTTTTTCCTTATCCGATAAATAGATCTATTTTGATGTATTGAAGCAACTTATTGTCTATATTACCAAATATTAAGAAATTTCATCTAGAGGTCCAAAAATATATGTGTTTTTCTTTTAGATTCGTTTTTGACAAGTAAAAAATTAAAACAAAAATTCATCATTGAAATTTGAAGTCTGAACATTATTGAACCTTTTTAAACAATAAGTATCTATATATAAAATAAATGTATTGTGGTCTAATTTATGTTTTCTAATTTACAAAAGTAACTTATACACATAAATTTGAATTATTTTGACCTGATACGTATTTTGATTGCCTCAATAGACATCAAGTAGTACTGGGTCTCTCCGTAACTGCTAAGTGATAATTCACCATATACCAATTACGGAGTCATCCAATACAACTTGATGACTACTTTTGTTCCAATTTACGTTTATAGGTTGCTTTGGTAAACTATATTACATAAATAGGACGACAATATATTCTACATATTGAATAAACAACAATTGAATGTCTGTAGGTTCAGAAACGACTTACGTTACTTAACTTATTTATTACTTTTCGGTCCCCCAAATATATCTACATTATCAGAACACTCTGTATTATGTAGATATTATGTACCAATGCATTATTTTTAACTTCTATAGATTACAAAGTAATTACTGATCGATCTCAATTGATAGGTTGTCTCATTTTGCAATGTAATTGTAGAAGCGAGGGGAGGGTGTTTCTACTTCTATTTCCTTTCACTGAATTCTTCATGAGCAACTCGAAAAGTGATGAATTTTGAACCAATTCAAAGTTGATGCCTACTGAGAATGCTTGGCAATCGAAAGACGAATATGGATAATTACATCAAAAAAACATTTGTTTGAGCTTTGTTCAAGTTTATGTTTACAGTTTACTGTAATAATAGAGCCATTTAGGAATCGAGTGAAGGAGAAATATGGGTTAAATTATTTAAATAAGTTTGATTCTTTTTTGGTCAATTTTTGCGATAAACAAAGAAACTATCTATAAAATAGACTTGTTTAGTAATCAATAGGGATATATTATTTCGAAAATATCATATTAATGATTAATCATATTTTTAATGGTTTTTAATAGTTAGTTAAGAGGAATCAATATTTTGAAATTGTAATTTTGTCGTTCTAAAATTCCTTGGCTGTAAAAATGTAATTGAAGGAAGGAAATATAACTCTCATAGTTTGCAAAAGGAAATAAAATATAAGCTTGAAGCTAGCAATAAAATCAAAATTAAAAATTTAATATAAAATTGTCCAATTTAAAGGTCATATTTCGTCAAACCACATATTTTTTCTCATTTTTTTCATTTTTAATAACAGTGAACGGTAAATAAAGAAAATTTGTTTTTAATAACAAGATTGGTCGTTGACTTTTCCAAGAAAAGAAAAAATTGACAATATCAAATTCTCGGTTAATTATTATTAACAGAAGTACATTAGTAAAATGGAATATTTTCTTTGATGTCGATAGGAAACTAAAGGCTTAAGTGTTATAGTTTTTCATTCGCTGGCCCCCTAATGTAAAACAATAGAATTTAAAGTAAAATGCCGAAGTATGTAAAAAATGTTTTAAATTATAATATTTAAAAATCTTGAGTTAAGTCGCAAGGTAAGAGAGAGCAAATTACACATGTTAAGTAAAAAATGCAGACTTGCAAGGGGGCACGGCCGAGTAGGGGTACCAAGGGGGTCGACCTGCCCGCCTTCCTCTATGGCCATCGTGCTCAAGGTAACATTCACTGCCGCTATCTACTCTCTTAATTATTTTACTACATACTTTTGAAAACTAATTGTACTTATAATATTTCAAAATTTAAATAATATACATATATATCTATATATAATATAAAAACCATTATCAAACTAATGAAACAAAAATCATTAGAAACTGGCCTAATTGGCGCAACTGTTTAACGATAAAGTGCTGTTATTGGAGCTAATTTGGAAAACTATTATTGTGGAAATTTTCCTCAAAATTAAAAAAAATGAAAACTATTTTTAGAAAAATCTTTGTTAATATGTATATATATTCAAATAAGATATAATTGATTCTTTTTATAATCGATTGTTTTTTGTTTTTTTTTTTTTTTGATTAAGTCGCTTGGATAATGTCAAGGCCTACTGTAATCTTCTTATTTTAGGGTACGAAGACTTTAAAAAAAAGAAAAAAAAACAACAAAAATAAATGTTATTCACACCAAAATCACAACTTTAAAAGTTCAAAACATTCATTGGTCAAGAAACTAGTATATAATACAATCGATTAATTTTAACTAATGGCTATACGGAAATACTTTCAAATTTTTTAAAAATATACTCCATATTCCCTTCACATTTTTTTTTTAATTTTTTTAAAGTTTTGGAATTGAAAAGATAACATTAGAATTTTAAGTCACGTTTTACGTCAAACATTTTTTTTTCATTGAAAAATTTACATTTTGTTCACAAAAAACTTCCAACCCAAATGAACTACCCAATTGACGTGGTAACAGATATTTTTTTTGTGTTGCTCAATTGGAAATTTTATTGTTGGTTTTACGATTATTTTTAGTAGAAAAATTATATTTTTTTTAGTCTATAATGACGATAGTATTTCCTATAAAGACAAGCATTTAGTAATTTTTCGATTTGACCAAATATTCACTACTCTTGAGAGCTTTTATGAGTACTTTTTTGGTAAATTTTATTAAATAATTTTGATATCCAAGGAGCGATTATTATCTATTTAACATAAATAAATATTTTGGGTTGTTTTTATACAAAAATCAAAATACAATAAATACACATTCAATTGTTTCAAAGCTTCTTCAATTGTTTCGATTCGAAAAGATTAAAATAAGCTTGACGCTTTCAAATGTTGTAGACTTTTAGTAAAAATGTTTTAAATGCTAAAATTATTGGCTCATGTCCTTTTCAACCGGATTAACTACTTTGTTTTTAATTTTATTTGCGAATAAATCGATCCATAATGAAAATTTAGCAACAATCGCGAAAATTATACCATATTAGAATTGAATCAATAAAAAAATCGCGAATAGAATAGAAAACAAGGTAGAAAACCCAACGTCGCTAGATTTGAAAGTTCTAAAAAGGACATGAACCAAATTATTTATTAGTAATTATAGTTTTATATAATTTTAGATAGGTAACTCTTAATGGAATCATAGCAGAACCTACTATTGTAAAAAAAATTTGTCCCAAAAATTTAATAAATATTATTTAAAGACTGTAAAGCGGTTTAAAAAAATAACTAAAAAGTTTAGAAAAATAAAATATTATCGCTTTATGGTTGTTTTTACTAAAAATAAAAATATAATTAGCATATATTTAGTTGTTTCAAAGCTTTTTCAATTGTTTCAATTCGAAAAAATTAAACTTGATACATTCAAATGTTTTAAACTTTTCATATAATTTTTTTATAATTAAAATATTATACTACTAATGGAAAACTCAAACTGCGAAGCAGTTTTGAAAAAATGTATTATACCTATATACAAAAATTATCGCTTTTATGATTGTTTTTAATTACAAAATGAAAAACCATAAAAATAATTTTCGTATAAAAGTTTACTTTTAAAAGAACAATACTGTCCATATATATTCATCGGTTTAAGTGTTTTTAGAAACTATTTTTCGACTGAAAGAAATGAATACATACTTGCATTATTATGTGTATAAGTGATTTCAAATTTTTATTTAAATTTTTGTAAGTCATTAAAGCTGACCAATGGATTAATAATTTAAAACAAATGATATATTTTGATAAAAAAATAAATGAGAAACAGCTCTTTTGTTTTAAACAAACAACAATAACATCCTCACGAACGTTCAAATGTTTCAGAGCTTTTTGAGCTTTCCGTTATAATATGTTCCATGTCTTACATTATTTTATGCTCCTAGTAAAAAATATAGGTTTTATTTAGAGAATAATTGTTTTTATCTTGTTTGTTTCTGATAGAAAAGCGGAAGTATGGAAATATGGAGAAAAAAAAAGTTTAATAAAAGTACCTTTTGAGATGGTTCAACAGCATCTAATCCTAATGTAAATAGCGAGTTAAGTAACAGTTTCATTATGAATAATTTATGTTTGG
The DNA here is from genome assembly GCA_958496175.1 of Sisyra terminalis. Classification (NCBI taxonomy): domain Eukaryota; kingdom Metazoa; phylum Arthropoda; class Insecta; order Neuroptera; family Sisyridae; genus Sisyra; species Sisyra terminalis. The sequence goes on along the minus strand of OY292277.1, from coordinate 33,319,469 downwards.
GTTAATAAATAATTTATAAAAGTATAAAAATATCGATTTGTTTTTAAATAAATAATTTATGTACTATTTTAAGAATCACATTCACACAAGAACGATCAGTCTTTCGACAAGATGCCTTTTCTACTAACACAATTCTGGTTCGAAAACACACTTAGAAGCGGTTGTAATAAATAAAAAAAATTTTCACCGAATGAACCGACTTGGTCCTAAATCTTACATTTATATATCATATATACATTTTCCACTTATACATATGAATAATGGACTTATATATATATAATTTAGTGTGGAAGAGAAGGAGTAAAAGAACCATGCGATTCGTCAGGGAGGGATAATGATAAAGTTACATGGGGACGTTGTCACGACGGCGCGGCGACGTGTTTTCGACTCGTAAGAAATTTGCGGCATGATGACATGTTGCGTCCACTATATACACCCCGCGCGTCCCACGTGCCGCGACGAGCCGTTACGGCTATACACGAGCCTTGTCGAGCCTCTTGGCTCCAGCGCTGCGATTGGACGCGATTCGAAGGTGTGACGCGGGATCGTTCATAAATTATGACGTCACAACACGAACGTGATTGCACCACACCAATACTGATGCCAAACACATAGGAGACATTCCCATTTGAAATCCACAGTTGAAATTCATAAAAAAATCAAACAAATAAACAGGTTTGGACTTTAGAGGCTCGTCTCCCATAAAAAATCACGAAACTTAATATGATTTAATAGAGGTGAGTCCAGACACGTGGTGTTTCCAGCCGGGAGACCAAAGCGGCAGGAAGAAGGATCGAATAGCGGTTACGTCATAAAACGGGTTTTCAAGGAGATCACTCGCACCCTTGATTCGCTTTTGATTCCAAGAATTGCATATAAAGAACTAAAGTATTTATCGAACGAATACCTCACGTATGCACCTTTCATCAATGTGGTAAACGTGTCGAACGAAACGTAACGCTAATGCCTTTTTTACCAATAAGTACATGACCTAGAGTAGCAGACAACTACATTTCTGTACAACAAAATGAACTTGAATTTATTGGAAAGTTTCAACCGATTTTTTTCACTCATTCAAAGCATAAAAAATTCAAATACATATCGATTGATAATCATTTTCTTCGGAAAATAATTTCTATGAAGAAAAATGTTTTGAGATGACGCAATCAAGTGCCGATATTGCAAATTCTACTTTCTCATTCACCGTCGTTTTTTTTAGGCAAATGATTATGCAACTGTTAAAAATAATTTTTAATTCTTGAAACGGAGGCGTTTTTTTTTCATGATGCAAATTTTTTTTCAAATTGTGAAATTTAAAACATTGATTATAATTTAATAGAACTCAATGCATTTTGATACCTTTTTCCGCATACTTAAAATTCCATAATTTACTGAAAATCATTTTCATTGCTCATTAAAATTTAGTGAAAAACCACTCTTAATTGGAGGAATCATAATTGCTATGATATTACTATAAATGAACGACATTGGGCGTTCAAAGCATTCAATTTTAATACAATAAACAACTTTATACTGTTTTAACAATACATAAAACATATTGTAGCCTAATTCATAAAATGTAACTTTTAAAAGTAAATTATAAACATAAATTTCAACAAAAGTTCAAACAAAAGGTATCAATGACATATTACCCAGATACTTATTTTGATTGCCAAGTAAGCTTTATCAATGGTCATCAAGAAGTATTGGATCGCTCCGTAACTGCTATGTGATGAATCACTCAAAAGCACTCAATTTTTATAAAGTAGATAACTTTAGTAAGTTAAAGTTAAGATATTGTGTGAGGAAGCCAATGTATAAAAATTATAAGTATTATTTAACAATTGAAACTCTTAAGTTAAAATATTTGAAATCTTTCATTGATCCCAAAAAAAAATAATTTTATGTTAATTAAAATAGAATAAACAGTGTCTGTATATTCTTTTTGTTTCTTATACATTGTTCGTACATACAATGTTTAGTAATAATCAAATAATATATAAATTATAAAACCATTAACAATTGTTGCATAATCGGTTAGATATGTGTTATTAGGATATTAAGAACTGTTTTACCGTACATTATACAAGCCGAACTAAAAGTAACTACCAGCGCCACCTACGTTGGCACATATTTGGACTGAACTAAATAAAAATGCAACAGCATCTTGCTGGAGGTGTTGGAAGAGAAATTTACATATACCTATAAGTATGTCTTCTCAGGAGAGGACAATTGAAGCAAGCGAGGCAAGTAAAATGCAAGCGCTTGTTTTAAGCGCTAATTTGTGTAGGCTGGCGCTCATCAGCGCTCGATTGGCAGCTGTTGCTTTTAGTTTCTATAAATACTATAAAACTGTGCCTTTGTAGACGGCGCTTCATATGCTACACTAGATTTTTCTTATTTTAATTTGACGGGATATGCACGGTCAATTCATATACACATATCAATGTTCGGCCCCTAAGGGGTCTATATCGACCGCTCTGATGATTCCTTGCGTAGAGTAATAGTTTTTAATTATCCTTTTAAGGATGAATGTAGTAGGTCTTGTCTAGAGAAGCAAATAAAATGGGCTTATGTTTTAGCTCTCAAGAATAGTATAATATATTCGTTATTTGTTCAGAAACTACCCTCTTTTCAATATATATATATTTACCCTCTTTTTATATATATAAAACAATGAAAGTTACTTTTTATATAAGAAAAATAAAAAGTTTAACATTTTAACATTGCCAGAATATTGGTCTGAAATTCTTTAACAAATAAGCAAAGTAATAAAGTAGATAATAAAAAACATGTTGTAGATAAACAAAATAAGTACCTTGTGGATAAAAAAAAAAGTTGAAAAATATAAGGAAACTATATTGCTCATTTGCATAACTAATTTTTGAAGAAGTAATTACTATAACTACTATTAATATGTAGGAAAATGAATTGTTAACATTTTTAAACTTGTGTTAACATTAACATTTTTTTAGAAAATATCGTAAACAACAAAGATCTTCCATACTGTTTTGGGTTCGACCTTCATATCGAGCAAATTTCCGATATTTCTTGATTACGGATTTTTATTAACCCTAGAGTCGCTAAAGACCGAAGTAATATAAAGCGATGGTAAATAACAATTTTAAAAAAATTTCTTAGATTTTGTTGCAAAAACATTAAGTTGGATAGGAATTGTATAGAAAACGTATTTGTGTGACTTGAACATTGAAAGTATTTTTTTAATAGCCCCTAGTTAACGATTTTTATCAAATCCTCGTTTTGAACTTTGCTTCTTCATTAAATTAAACTTTTTTGTAATATTTTTTTCAAATGTAGGTAATCTTTTGGTTACTATTTATATTTGATTGCGACGTAGCTTAAAAAAAGTTCAAATATTAGGCAATTTATAATTTTTTTGAGAACCTTGAAACAAATATAAAGTTAATGGTCTTAAAAAGGAACATTTATATAGCTTTATTTCTAAATATTTGTTATCTCTTCAGAAACTTGATAACATTTGTCTGACCGATAAAATAAAAACAGGATGCATTTACCTGTGAAAACCGTTTAATAAAACCAAATTTTTGAAAGAAAAATAGCGAAATATCATTAAGTATTAATGATTATCGATTTATTACATTGGTTTCGTGATAACGATGGAAATGGAATAATCCGTCTGTGTAGGTATCAAGTGGTTATTTTTTTATAAGAAATATATTTCCTGTCACGTAATGTTTTATCGGATAAATCCATAAATAAATCAATAAAAATAATTATTTTTAATAAATCACCTCGATAATTCGTGTATCTACGTGTTCTATTTTAATAAATCCTCGACAATTTAATTCAAGGAAATTCTGTATTTGTTGGCGTTCCTTCCCGTTTGTGGTTTTCAATTTTTCGACCAAAAACCCTGAATAGGAATTTTTAATATAACATAAAAAATATTTAGTTCTTTCCTACTTAAAAATTTTTCTTGTGTTTTAAATTTTTTCAAAGAAAGATAAATTTAACATCAATCGACACGAAATTGATTCTGATTAGTTCTTGACAAGCACAAAAATTTACATCATTGTTATAAATTTAACTACCTATTGTTTAAAATTTTTATGTAGTTCAATTGATATCGATTGTTAACAATTTCAAAAGTGAATACCATAAAAATGATTTAAATGGTCACCCCTTCTTTGTGATTTGATTTTCTAGCAGGGATATTGTATGATTTTAATTAAGATTTTAGGGTTTCATTCAATTTTCTTATTATTTTATCTTTCGTAAAGTATAGAAACCCAACAAAGTTCAAAATAAATGGTTGGGTTCCATAAATAGAAGTATTCAAGTAATATAGAGATAAGAAAAACTTATTTTTACTGTAAACAAAACTTAGTTACAAATTAGGTATTTTATGTACTGCAGGTTCATTTATTGTAACCAATTATTTCAATATCAGCCAAAACCATGTTCAATTTCTCTAAAATGAAAAACAAATTTTCGTCAAGTTGTAGTCTTTTCTACGCTATAATATATTATATATTGACTTTTTTAATTTTGTTTTCATGATTTAAAACATAAATAAAATTCCTACTACATAAGGCTATTATCCATAATTCATATGATGAAAATCTAAGGGAAAAAAATTGGTGGAAAAAATTAAGACCTCATATTATGTGGAACATATTAAGAAGACAAAAACGTTTTAAAATATTTCTTCCAATTGTTTTAAAGCAACGAATTAAAAAATAAAATAAATTATAAAACTCTAAATTTTGTCATGAACTTTAAATCGCTGGGTGGCACGTGTTAACTTTGATGGAAAAGGTCAAAATTAGGCAATATTTTTTTTGAATATAATATGGATTCATTTTAGGGAGAAGATCAAACAAATTCGAAACTCACCTAAGTAACAAATCATACTATCTCGTCATTTTGTTGTTTTATTGTTATCGTTAAGGTATGAACCACTGAGCTGTATGACTAGAGTAAATCTGGCCATATTTCTGTCAAAAATTTGATGAATGCCATCGGGTTCCCACTTTTTAAACATTTTTTTTAAATCAGTAACATGTATGTTTCATGTAACAATAATAGTTCAATAATCGATAAATCTTCTCATTTTTAACGTCTATGTTGTTACCTTTGAATTCAGATGATAAAATTTAGGAAATTATGATACCCATTGAGCTGTAGACATGTACCCATTGAGCTAGAGTGAATATGCGCCATAAGCCCAATGTTAAAAAATTGTAATTTTCCCTCAATTTGTTGAGTGCTCGTACCCCTTTCACAGCATATTTGTACACAAAATATCACAAAATATATTCTTTCCTCTGTAAGTTGGTGTTAAAATAGGGTTCAAATTTAAATGGCTGCATAAGAAAATCGTTAGAAAAGTGGGGATTCGATGGCATTCAAAATATTTTTGACGGTTTTATGACCACGTTAACTTTAGTCTATATCTCAGTGGTGATACTAAGCCAATTTAATCAAGAGTAAGGGTACAATAAATAATAATAGCAATATTGATGATATTCAGTTGCTGAATTGATATTAATAATTTATAGTTTTGATTTTACTTTATAGAAGTTTTAGTTCTTTGTCTTAAAAAAATCTACTTTATACTAAGTGAAATTTCACTAGATTTATGAAAATTGAAACCTAATGTTCAATAAACATATTGCAGCCTACAATTAAATAAGAATAGCACTATTATACGTACGCCTCCGTTAAGTTTAATTTTTATACATATTAAAACTCAACAATACTTTTATATTACTTTGCAGTATTTTATAAACTATTGCGTGCCCTGTAATTTGATGAAATGAGATTTAATAAACACTTAATTAGTTAATTTAATTTAAAATGAAAAAAAAGAAACCAATTACTTAATAACCTTCTATTTTATGTGAAGATTTCTTTTTCATGACTCCAAACATACAAACCATCAGTACATCAGTACAGCAGTAATTATATTCTTTAAAATATTTCAAGTGTATTAAAATTGTTCAAATTTATGAACAGAAGAAAAATCAAAAAATTTCCAACTAAAATTTTCATGTTTTTGATAAGGAAAACTAACCTTTGGACATATAGACTTTGTTATCTCTAAGCAGATAATAAAAGAGGCTTGTCATGTCAATAATTAAAGTTTTTCTTTTTCAATAAATGTTTTATTAGCAATCTCACGCCCCCGGGCTTGTTACCACTTGATAGGTTTTATTTTTTCATAATATTTTCTTTGGAAAATCTCCCATTTATCGTACGACTGCTAATTAAAATTTCTACAAAATTGCATCTGACGTCACCTGCTAAAAAGCAAATAATATATTCAAAGAAAAAAACCTATATATCTGCTCGTTTAAGTATCATCTCGTTTCCATTAATCAGAAACATGTATAATGAATAAACTGTACATTTTTGAATTATCATTGCACTTATATATTCATCCAATAGATAAATAATTGCATAAAAAGTACTATGCAGACCTTGAAACACGTCCAAGACATCATTTTTAAACTGCGTAATAACGTTGAAATACATTTTTTTATAATTATTTCCTGGTTACTATTCAAATATAAGAAAAGAAGAAAAATTTTCCTCGCATTTCCATAAACGAGACATTACATAAGCACAGATTCAAAGCATAAAGTTTAAATATATATATATATATATAAAAAAAGAAGTTTATGAAGAAAAGGTAAGTATCTATAAAATAGTCACTCAATTGCACTTGAAATTTATGCAGTATGTTAAGTATAAAAAAAAATTTTATTCTTTTTATTTTAAACGGTCAAGGCTTTCCGATTAAGTTCATTAGTTATTGAATAGACGAGTGAAAAATTTTTATCGTAGTAAATTATAATTATAACCTGTTATTTATATTAATTAAATGCCATTTATGTATTCCTACAAAGTAAAAATCGTTTAATTCATTCACATAAACGGTTGACTATTTGAAAAAATAATCGAAAAGTAAAATATAAACTCTACTATATTTATACATCAGTATAAATATAATGGGAAGCAACAATTGAATTCATTCAAAAAATACTTTTTCTTTTTATTTTTTGATCACAAACTAAATTTTTTATTATGTATGTGGAAAAGAAATAAAATACAGCCTACTGGTGGCCAAGTGGTCAAGGTGGCCGCTCCAAAACCAGTAGATGATGGGTTCGAATCTCATATCGAACGAATTTTCGATATTTCTTGATTTATGGATTTTTATTAACTCTAGAGTCGTTAATTAAAATGTATTAGGTTTAATTTCCCTTAATTTAAACACTGCATATGTTTTCTATAAAGAATAATAAAAATAAAATAAAAAAAAAATAAAAAAAAAAAATAAAAAGAATCCGTTTAAGTTTTTCGTTGTTCAACTGTACAATGACTTTTCTCAAATGTAAATATAAATACATTCCCAGATTTTGTTTGGGGGAGGGAGATATGTAGCTTATTTTACATTCAGAAAATTAATATCAAATAAATAGATATACTTATTTTTACAGAGTTAATAAATAGTGAGATGACTATGCATAGATAATAGACAATTATATAATTTTTATAGTTCAAAAAAATAATTAATCCCGATCACTTTCACTCTTGTAAATTTTTCGTCTTAGGTTCAAGCCCCTAGTGCCATCTAGCGCTGATAATTTGTAAAAGTTAATAAAGCTTTGGCTACTATCCCTTATAGGTCAGTCAAAAGCTGGTAAAATTGCATTTTCTACTTTATTTTGAATTTATTTCACGAATAAATCGGTCCATAATGAAAATTTTGCTATAGAAGAGACAATTTACACCATATTATAACTGAATTAACAACAATATCGCGAATAGAATGAAAAACAAAGTAAAAAATGCAACGTTGCCAACGTCTAATACATTTTTATCTTAAAGTTTGTCATTATCTATTGAAATAGGTGGATTTCAAAAGGAAAAATCAGCAAAACCGTAGATGTAGGTGAGAGTTGATGCATTGATCTCCACCCCCATAAAACTATCTATTACCTATGCATAATTATCTAACTACTTGTTAGCTATATAAAAAGCAAGTAGATATATTTATTTTATACTAGTTTTTTAACGTATAATAAACTATATATCCCCGCTCCCCAAAAAAATGTGGAATGCATTTATATTTACATTTGAGAAAAGCAATTGTACAATTGAACAACGAAAAACTTAAACGGATTCTTTTTATTATTCTTAAAGAAAATGAAGCCTAATACATTAAAAGACATACATTTTAATTAAACGAATCGAAACAATGTTTTTCATTATGGTAAAAATGGACCGTTCTTTCACACAATCGCGCTACTGCGTATTTGGAGAGGTAGAACAATTCTACACAAGTATATGTTTTGTTAACGATAACCTAATCCGCTATATTTTCTCAACTTATTGCCTAAACCAGTGGCTCTTAACTTACGTTTAATCGAACTCCAGGAATTCGGTGAGTCAGTCTTGCGGGTTCGGCCGAAGTCAAGATATATCCCCAACTCTTATGACCTATTTTTTTTTTTGGTGGTTCAAGTATTAAAAGTTTTAAGATTTCTAAATATTGATAATTTGTTTCTACCCTGGAAAATGATTTAGTCGGGTGTGGAGCTTCTTAAGCTTTTTGGTTTGGGGATTCCACAACACTAAATTTTGTGGGACCCAATAAGCATGACAGATTAACATTTCTTTGTAGTTTTAGGCCATTAATGTTAATATCCATTTTTGAAGCATACCTAGACAATGTGGAAATTTTAATGTAACACAAACTTTAAAATTGTTTGGAAATCCCTCGGTTACCGTTCTCGCGATTCAAATTGAAGTGGCAACATGCAGTTTAAAAAATTATGGTCAAAATTATATGATGCAATTATTTCAAACGAATAAAAATATTCAATTACTGTTATTTTTTCAAAATATAGAATAATAAACTCTGATTACGAAAATGATTGTATGGATTTTTTTTACCAGACAGATACCGATATGATAGCTACCTTATCATATGCGCAACAATGAGTCATACCTACTTTTAAAATTTCATCATAATTAACAGAACAGATTAAGAGAAACAATTTCTTGACATGTAATCAGAATTCTTAAATTTTTATAGCTATAAGCATTAAAAAGTATTAAAGCGATTTAAACACTTTTAGGGATTAAATGAAAAAATCAAATTTCAAATATTATTGCAAAAGTTAAACTTTCAAATTAAAAATTAATTAAATCCATTTACAGAATAAAATTGTTAAGAATGTATTATTTAATTTAAAGACCGCAGGTAAAATTAGTTAAGCATTTCTAATAGTTTGTAATTATCACAAATGGCTTTATATGAAATATTTTCATTTCCGCTATATTTTATTTATTAATGATATTAAAAGTAAATGAAACATATCAATAATCCACAAAGTTTAATTATCAATATTTACCTTTACTTTGAATTTTGAAATACATATTCTATTTATACCCCTCAAGTAAAATGATTAAATCGATTAATTAAACGAAAGGATTAGAGTAGGAAAAAGAATATTTAATCTTAAACTTGTTTTTCTTTAAATAAAAAAATCAATGTTTGGTCTTGCATCAGCTATCATCTACTGTTGAACTTGACTAGACATTTTATCAATATATACAACGTTTAGAAGAAAGCACCAGAAGGCGGAAAACGTTTTATTTTAATAAAAAAAATAATAACCTTATAGCATTTTTATTGCTTTTATGATCAAAATGTTAGTTTTGGCGACGTACATTCAATTTATGTTTGAGGTGTTCTGTTTTTTGATGTTCTGTTTTGTCCGCTCATTAATGGTAATGATATCTAGACATCATACTATAAACCTGCCAAAGGATATGTTAAATATGAATGTCAATATATGTCAATATTGTTCCAATTATTTAAAATGTCTAAAAGTAATATAGGTAAAAACATTGATTGCCCTAGATTTTTATCCTCAAATCATGAAAGGGTATTGAAACAATGCTTCCAACTAACCTCTGACCTATTTCCTAGATGAATTGAATAAACATTGAAATATCTCCACTTGAAATTCTGGAGTTGGCTCCAATTTCGTTGACAATTTATCGTTTTCCTATAGGATTTATCGGTCGATTTATTTAAGTTCTGATAACATTGTAAATTGCTTAAAACTGCCTATTGTTTGTAAAATAATTTTACCATACTATTTTTTTAAAACTGCAAATATGTTATATATATAGCCTTGGTGGCCGAGTGGTCATGGTGACCGCTCCAAAACTATTAGGTGTTGAGTTCGATCCTCGTATTGAGCAAAATTTTGATATTTCTCGATTACGGATTTTTATTTACCCTAGAGTCGCTAAAGACCTTAGTAGTAATAAAGTGACAGTAAATAACAATTAAAAAAATATCAATATTAATCTTTCAATATGTAATCTGTATTTCTCATAATTTTCAGTACATAGTTGCAACGATTAGGTACAAATATACTAAGAGCAATGACCAATGACCAATTAATTAATTACTACAGATAATAGTTTCATCTTTTCATCAAGTTAAATCTTTTGTTTTTAATATTTGAAAGAAAAAAAATACGAATTTTTGGTTGAAAAACAGCTGGAAATTGCTTTAGTTTTCTATGCTCTGTTGTATATGTAATAAAAACTGCAACTAAGGAAATCTAAAAAAGAAATAAATGAACGATATTCTAACAATAAATAATAGATTATTTAATGTTTTCCCACAAAAAACCATATCAACCTAAATTTTGTTGTATGTACTTAATATCTATGATATAATATTAAAATTTTCACATCTGGACAATGTGTGTTCAAATTAAATATGGTTTATTTAGTAAATATTGTTTATTTTGGATGTGAAGTGGTCCCCAAACCATTATCCGGAAGATAACCAATAAAGGTGTAGTAATACTTTTACGTACTAAAATCTGTTTCATACCATGTAAAATTTCTGTGATTAATTTTTATTTTGCACATAAAAATAATCAAAAGGATAAATACAATTTTCGACTAAAATCTGTTAATCCAGTATAACCATCTACTTTATTTTCTATGTAAAAACTATATTTAACAAAGGATGAGGAAATTGAATTCAAAATAATCGAATTTGTATAATTCAAAACTTTTTTTAAATTTCCTATAATATTGAATCGATATTTATATTACAGATGTTTCATCAATTATTTGTTGGTAATATCATACCAATGTATTGTATCCTAGTGTTATACACGTACGTAATTCATGTAGATATAATTTATGTATATATTTTTGTATTCAATGTTTTGTTTGGAAGTTAAATTATTCTTTACAATAATGTTAAACAATTTTTTAAAATAAAATACTATTGTCAAGTAATGCCTTTTTTGAATTTGTTACGCTGTTTGTTCTATACAAAGTACTATATTGCAGAAGTATAGTAGGTAATGTTTTCATCCTAAATATTACATCACCTTGTAATTATTTCCCATAATTTTTCCCAACCCAAAATATAATGGTCCCCGAATTATGATACTGTTAGATTAAACTTTTTGAGCTTTAGCCTAAATCTTAAGATCACAACCTCAAACGTTATAAATATATCTAAAGTAAAAGAAAAAAGAAGTGGTTATTGGAGTTTATAAAATTATTATTTATAACTATAAAGAAGGGATAGTTTTCTGATTTTAGCAAGTTTTGCTAAATAAGAAGACACTTTTTCATACTGAAAGTAGAGACATTTTAAATTCACAAAATTTACCTTCTGTAAATTATAAATGAACCCTAATGCTAGTCATGAGTCATAAAAAGAATAAAATATTTTAGATTTTCGTTTCATAGTACCTAATTATTCCATTTCTATATTTTATAATTGTTACTAAGCGTCGCTTTATAACTATTACGATCTTTAGCAAATCTAGGGTTATTAAAAATCCGTAAATCAAGAAATACCGAAAAGTTGCTTGCTACGTAATTCGAACCCAACTCCTACCAGTTTTGGAGAGGTCACCTTGATCACTCGCTCACCAGTACACTCATTTTTGTGTATTAAAAGCTTGAATTAAACTTATAATTTTATTAAATTTAGTGTTGCACAAATTTTAATAATAAAAAATTTCAATGATTTTAGGTTACTTAAAATGATTTTTTCTACGAAAATATTAACACATATGTTGAAATATAATATTAGTTTGAGGTAAAATAAAAGTTGTAATAAGTTTTAATTATAAGTAGTTTTATTAGTGTAATTAATATTGCTGTAATTGCTTTAATAAAATTTTATAGCTATCTATGTTATGCGACAGCGCGACATATGCCTGTCGAATCAAATAATTTTCTTCTCAAATAATAAACAGCAAATATTCGACACCGATTCGATCAATATGAATATATAAGAGCTGTTTCTTGAAATTTATTAATTTTTTATCTGAAAATAGGGTTTCTGTAATATTTCTGTGCTATATATTGAATAAAAAAATTGTTACAATTAATTAAAAATTGGAATCTTGTTCCACCTGTATAATAGGCAATGGTAATATAAAAGATTTTCATATTTATACGAAACACTCTTGAAGCCCCGATGAAGATTAACTTTTGATTTTGTTAGATTACTAAGACATAACCATATCGCTACTTTATAAAATAGACGATATGCACATTTTTTAAACTTTTTTAATCGATAAAGGAAATTATTGATAAGAGGAAAAATGAATTTTTATTTATGAAAAACTTGTGTTTCGGCAGTATTTTTTTTTTTAGTTTTAATGAGCAAATGAGAGTCCGAAAACGATAACTTTACTTATGGATCTTCTGTGACGTCACAGTACGCATATTGAAATTGAGATATAAACAGGCCATTTAGCGGTTACCATAGCGACAGTAACAATTTATAGTTTTTGATTTACATTTTAATTTATTTTTTTTTACTTAGTTTTTACATTTTACTTAATTTTTCGCCATGAAAAACATTTTTATTCCCTAAAAATTACTAACAATTTTTTTCCTTGGAAATAGGGGTTGTGAAGGTGAAGAATAGTTTAAGTCACCAATATAATGTTTAAATAATTTAAACAAGCATTCCCTTTGTGTTAAAGTGCATTGGTCATAGGAATACGTCCATGGAATTTTAAAGTTTATGTACTGTGACGTCATTTTAATCCCGGACCAATAGGAGATCGTTTTAGGCATATGTAATTTAACGATTTTTTTTTGATAATTTTAAATGATTATATCTTAAATTTTAACGCGTAAAGTTAAAAATTATCAGCTACATTATATTTTAGTTATAGATCAATTATTGAAAAGCATTGCTTCCAATTCAGTCCCTTTTCACGGGACATGCCTGAATTTGCTCGTTTTGGTGGAATGGCTAAGTGCAACCTGCGTCGAATACCTATAAGTCGACGTCCTAGAAGCCCCAGGGTATACCAAAATTTTCCAACCCAGCAATTACCGGTGGTGGTTAAAATAAATAATTCAAGTACAAATTCGGTTTTTAAATAGGCGGATTTTCTATGAAACAATGGAAGTACTTTCATCCCTTTAAAACAAAACCATTACAGTTGAAACCAATATAGGGCCATTTAGGACTCTTAGGATTCTTAGGGTCCACAAAAATGCGTTCGTTCCGGGGTCTCCTAATGTATAAATCGGCGGGGGGAGGGGGGCAACACATTTTTAAATATTTGATGAGCACAATAATATGGCACCTATAAAATAGTCGCGTGACGAAAAAGTCACCTGATTGTAATCGATCTTCTATATTTAAATATTTATCTATAAAACCAATCTATAAAAACTAACAGGAATCAAATTTTCTAGTTATCCAATGCTTCACATAAACAAATTTAGACAAAGTTTAATTATATATGTCGTATTGTTTGTTATCCGCAAATATTAATTTAACGAATTCAATAGCAAATAGCCCATCTGAAGGGCGCTAATGTGCGCTCTTTGAAAGAAATGCGCGCCATTTCAAAATTCGGTCAAGGTTTGGCTATCAATTTTCAGTTTATTCTCACCATTTTCTGTATGAACTAATTGAAACCCTTTAAATTATAATTGAAATTCTATAAATAAATGGCAATTATTATTTTATAGTTCTCATTTAATTTAATGTTCATGTGCAGTAAAAAAGAAAATATTGTAGGCTGCACAAAATAAGGGTAAGGTCAACAATGAAACTCATTGTATTGAACATTTTCTCTTGTAATTATGCAACGATTTTTCATTGGTAAATGCATACAAGAAAAATGGAACATTAAATGATTTGTCTAAAATTATTTTAGCGCCTTTATGGAGTTAAAAAATATTGATAAATCGAAAAATTAATGGTGGATATTATAAGTTTGGTAGACCTTAAAATTTGGCCCGAATTCCATGTACATTATGCCTAATTAAAACTTTTACCAATGATCAAAAGTCGTGACCTTTAATTTTTTTTCATTAAGCCTAAAAACTATGACGGTTGGTGACATTATTTCGACTTTGAAACCAATTTAGAACTAAATCAATATGACTTTGACAAGTTTTTAGAGTAAAAATTTTGCATGGAATTCAAGAAAATTTGGAAAAAAGATTGTTATTACCTCTTTGGAAACATATTTGCCGCAGTATTCGACAAAATTAGGATAGTCGGGAAGTTCTTCCGGTTGATATTTGAACAATGGACTCAACGGACCATGGTTTTTGCATCGACTTTCCACACACAAATCCGAAATACGGGTTCGAACACAGGCCCACGTTTTTCCCGGCATTTTTCAAAATGGAATACTTTTGCTACTAACCGCTTTTTTCTTTCGAATAATACAAATACTTGCAATTGCAATGACTCAACTGATACTGATAACCGTTCGGAATTAAATAGAATTAAATTGTAATCCGAAAAAAATGTTTTATCTATTAAAAATCGGTCACAGCCACTTGTACAATGACTCGATAGTCAATTATGATGATAGAACCAAGGGGAATGTTATGTTTTGCACACGACAAGTTCGAAAGACGGAAAGGCTTTGATAATTGTTGGCCTGTGGTGGGATTGAGTCGAACGATAATTTTCTAGCCATAATCCAGGGTCACTGTCAGCTGAGAGGAAAACTCGTTTCAGTTTTCCCAAACGCGGTCGAAGCGCCACAGAAGGGCAAACTAAGGTCACCCCGACACACCCCCAACACACATTCTGGAGGAAAATCCAAACATTGGCGTCTGCGCTCTGCACTTCCAGCAAGCGCATGCCATCTCCACTATATCAAAATTGTATTAACGAAACAACTCGAAAATCTGACGTAATAATTAATCAATTTACAAGTCTGTTTTATTCACAACCAACTCAATTACCCTTGAGTACTTAATTTTTTACTCATTTACAATATTCTAAATATCCTCGGAAATATTCAAAATTTCTATAGTCATCTATCGTTTCCATTCTCTCCACAGGCTTATGTAATCGATTTTGTCAATTACAATGAGAGGGTGCAAGTAGGTACAAACTCTGAAGTCATAAAAAAGCTCAATCAAATTTCCTCTGTGCTTCTATAATCAAACATCGAAATAACCTATAAATTCAATGCGCGTGCGTCCATTAGGCCTCTTTCTCTTATTTATGATTTATAACAAATTTCGGTTGAAATTTAAGAAAAAATCATTCTCAAAAATTTATTTTTTATATATAGAACTTCAAGCTAAATTTCAATTCTTGCTAAATGCTCGTAAAATTTAATTGGTACAACTATCGATTTTTCAACATCATTTTTAGAAACCCTGAAGGGCTAAATCTGGAATATCGAATGTGGGGTCAGTATTTTCAGAAGTTACAAACACTTTCACTCCATTCCATTTCCCGTTTCGGTACACATTCCCATTTCCCACGCCACCGATGATTAAAGTCTGGACGAAAGCACGTGCTTTCAAAGCGACCCCACAC
The DNA here is from genome assembly GCA_958496175.1 of Sisyra terminalis. Taxonomy (NCBI): domain Eukaryota; kingdom Metazoa; phylum Arthropoda; class Insecta; order Neuroptera; family Sisyridae; genus Sisyra; species Sisyra terminalis. The sequence goes on along the minus strand of OY292277.1, from coordinate 33,303,598 downwards.
ATTTCACCCTCCACAAACCTAGTGTGTCTGGTTTTAGATGAGTCACATTGGAATCACCTTCAAGAAAAGAACGAAATTTCATCATCCCCTTTTTAGAGTTTATGATGTAATCGTAGACGTAAACTGGTAAATATTTACCTAAAAACTTTTGCAAAGGCATAACATTTAAATTCATTGTTAGGGAAAATTTCAGATTTATATCCCCTAGAAGCATATAAAAGTAATTATTATATTTTTAATCAAGCAGAAATGATTTGAAGGATAAAATAACTGCTCCTATACATGATTCAAAATTGCGTCAGCAATTACAAATTCATATAGTAAAATATTTTTTTTTTTGTAGAGTAAATCTCGCATCTAATTTAAACATTTTGATACAAAAAGAAGTATTGAAAGTATGTTATTTAAGTTTTAATGTAAAATATTATTAAAAATTTAAGACAATAAGCACTTTATAAATATCAAAAACTATAGTCTTAAAAAGGCATACTTGAGAAAATAAAAGAAGAAAATAATTACTATTCCTTAGACTTTATATTTTTAATTAGCCGACTAATATTTCTCAAGAACGATTTGTTACAAGACTCCATATCGTTAAAAACAAAGAAAATCTCAATCTCAACAAAAATAATAGGGAGCTAAGTTTCATATTCATAAAATTTTCCAAATTATACAACTTTCCAACTGAGGTTAGTTAATATTACAGACTTTCATTTAACCACTTTTTTTAAATTTAATAAAAAATGTTTTTAAACCATTTTTACAGAAAATAAAACTATCTGGTTAAAACTTAATCTTTTTAACTTTCACAACAGCCTGAAGAAGTAGGAAAATATACTAAAGAAACGTTGCTAAAACTAAAAATGCTGCTAAATTATTTTTACAGAAAATAAAACTATCTGAATAAAACTTAATCTTTTTAACCTTAACAACTGCCTGAAGAAGTTGGAAAATATACTAAAGGGTCGTTGCAAAGTGTGAAAAATTTATCATAAAATTATTCCGTAGTCTACGTGTGGCCAAGTTGTCCAGATAACTACCCCAAAACTGGTAAGTTTTATTTCGATCCTCGTATCGAGTAAATTTTCGATATTTCTCGATATTTACGATTTTGGATTTTTATTAACTCTAGAGTCGCTATAGATTTTGGAAATTATAAAGCGACAGTGAATAACAATGAAAAAAATATCAATATTAATATTTAAATACTTATGTAATCTGCATTTCTTATAAATTTCAGTACATAATTCAGTACATAGACCTCAAGTTTCTGAAAAATACCCAACTCATATCAAAATAAAACTTCGCAAGATTTTGTCAAATTGAAATTTTCATTTCAATAAGAAATTGGTCAGTTTTTAATGGAATAATGTTTAAACCATTGAGCTGTATGAATATAGAGTGAATCTGGTCATAAATCTATCAAAATTATGATGATTGCCATCGGTTCTCACTTTCTTTCCTCTGGTGGACGTCGTTAGAACTACTTCAATCCGCTCTACATGCCGATTTGGAGAGGAGAGAATAAATTTTGTACAAATATGCTGTGGAAGGGGTACGACCACTCGCCAAATTGAGGGGAAATGACAATTTTAATTAAACATTGGGCTTATGGAACAAATTCACTCTAGTCATTCATCTCAGCGGTTTACACCCCAAAACTTGTTTCGTATGTTAATAGAAAGAAAATAAAGATTTTTGAATATGTTGGAATCAAGGAAAAAAATCTTTTATCTTAAAAAACCCTGAAAATCAAAAAAAAATCAATAAAATCGATTAGAAGAATGATTTGTAGTAAGAGCAAAGACGGTAGTAAACTTTTTTTCAGTGGGACGATTGATTTTTGTAGGACAAAAAAAGTCAATTATTATTTGTATAAGTCTTTGTTGCATTAATGAGTTACGACATTAGGATAGAGGGGCAAGATTTTAATTGATAAGGACCTTATCAGTGCAAATTTGAAGGCCAGACTTATTTTGATAAGTAGTAGTATTTGGGTCGGTTGAGATAATAAAAAAATTACTAGAAATATTTTTTGATGCTATCGCTATAAACTAAGGAAGAGAATAATGGGGGAGAAGTATAACTCATAGCACACAACATGAATGGTAAAAGCTAGTTTCTAGAAATGCCGTTGAAAGTCGAGAAACCCTGCCTGTTATTCATTTTTTTATTTAGCCTAACCCAAATTTGAATTTTTAATTTTATAAGCTATCTTGATCCAAAGTACCCCATCAGGAATAGACTCAGGGATAAGATCGATAGAACTAAAGGGAAGAGCTCAAAAAAATAAAATAAAAGTAATCCACAATCAAAATAGGAAATTGGAAATATCTCATTATATTAATGTTTTTTACATAATTCTTTAACTTTATTTTCCCTACAAATATCAGTAGTTCATACCGAAGTCATAACCGAAACTAAACAACATACAAAATTAATACTTAAGGCTTATAAGCTTTTATACCTCCTTTACTAGATTTAAAATTATGAATATTAATAATTAAAAATTAATTATTTCAATAATCATGTTAACTATAAACTATGAGTAGTGAAGTTATCTCCAACTGTGGATCCAACTTCTCTGTATTGTTATTCTCTGTATGTTGATTAAATAATAAGGATAATAAGCTTTCTCAAAAGAATTATAGATATTTATAAAACGACGCAAAATTTTAAATTCATTTTCATAAAATTTATCTACACTTAAGAATAGATTTATATGTTTTGCATGAAAAAGTTCAAGGTAATTAAGCTTGAAAAGCTCAAACAAATTCAAAAGATTAAAAACTTTCGCTTCAGTTTCCATGAAAAACGTTTTAAATCTGTCAAATAGAATCAAAGATAATTGAAATTTAGATTATTTAAATTAATACTGCAAAAATAAGAATGTGTGTCTCCAACAACCAATCAAAAGTCTCAATTGAACCAACGCCTATTTAGATCAACTAAATTGATACTTATTATTGTATGCTCCAGTATACTTTGGCAATATTTGTATGCTAATTTTGATGGAAACCTATTGAACTTTCACCAAAATGAAAATCGCCACTCTATATTATTGTACCATAATTTTGTATCACCAATTATTTTATATTCATGTACTAAAATTTTTATTTGAAGCATATAAATTCGATATCTATTATTGAAGACATGCAAGTACTACTCTACCGTCAAGTGTGGAATTTTATCGATTTGAACAGTGAATTTTCTTGACCTTTTCCGAAAGACTAAAGGTTAAACAAAAATTCAGTAACCCTTATAATGAGAAACACAATATATCGATAACTACGATAAAGTAAATTTTGAATTTTTTTAGCCCTAAGGTCATTACAAGGAATACCTGTTTAAATGCCTAATAAATTTAAAAAAAATATATATTTTATATTTATCGACTCTTCAAAGAAGTTAAAATTATTATTTAATTATTAATAAATTTCATTCATGCCTACCAATACCTACACCTACATAAACTGTAAAAAAACGATTATAATTGCGTATTTTTTTTCTCGTTATCAATTTTTTTTTTCAAAGTGATTATTTAAACACTTCAGAAATTCTACATTTAATTGAATAAATTCCCCGTCATTTTCTATTTCATGAAATTTTGATAAATTCATCATTAAATTTGAATCTCAGAAAAATAATGATGTTAACAATATTATAATATACGTACATGTTATATCAAATTATTTTTTTCATTTGAACAAAATTAGCCTCAACCTACTGGCGAGCTGGTCAAGTGATCAGGTGGCCGCTCCAAAACTAGTAGGAGCCTACTAGTGGCCAATTAGTCAAGCTGGCCGCTCTTGAATTAGTAAGTGATGCGTTCGAATCTTGTATTGAGCAAATTTTAGATATTTCTTGATTTACGGATTTTTATTAACCCTCGAGTCCCTTAAAATTTTGGTAGTTATAAAACGAAGATAAATAGCAAATAAAAAATAACCTAAACTTAGTACTTGAATAAAGTTAGTTCATCAAATTTCAGATGAATAGAATAAGAGGATAAATTCTATTAGAGAGGCAAAATTATATGAAAAAACTTTGAATTTATTAATAATTTATTTAAAATTTATATTCCATTAAATATTTCAGAAAATTTTTACTTAGGTAGTAATTTTCCTTATTTATCTTTAAAACAACTTTAGTTATAGTTGTTTAAAAAATCAAATATAAGGAATGTAAATGTCATGAAAACTTTCTCTGGAAACGTAAAATATTCATAAAGTGTGTATAAAATATATTAAAAAATATTACCTAAAATACCTTAGAGCTTGAAACAATGCTTAGTACTTAAAATAAAATACCTTCCAATAAAATGTCGTTAGAATATGAAGTGCATATTGAATAGAGAAAACATTGGGTCTATAATTTTGGACACTAAAATGTAAAAAATTATCAATGAATTAATTGTTTTATGGATATCAGTTTAATAATGCTCTATGACTCTATGTATTTAATATCTATAGACGAGTTGGAAGAATTTCATTCATTATACTATTTTTATTATATAACAAATGCAAATTTAAAATATTCAATAGAGATTATTTTGTAACTCTTTTTAACTAACGATAACTAAGTATAAACTTGCAAAGTTTCTTTCATTTATTATCGCTTTATAACTACAAAGATCCTTAGCATCTCAAGGATTAAGGAAAATGGAAAACTCGTAAATGGAGAAATATTGAAAATATAAAATTCGAACCAGCATCTACCATTTTCGAGGCGGCCACCTTAACCATTCGACCATTAGTAAGCTTGAAAACCTTAAAAAAATTGTATAAATCAAATTTATTAGAGAATACGGGAATTCAAAAATAATCATACGAAACATTTTTATAAATTCTATAATTCTGAAGATATTCCCCTATTCATAATATTTTGTCAATTGTAAAATTCTTAATTTTTTAACCAAATAATTATTCAAACCTAAAAGAAAGTTAAAATCGTTAAAATCATCAAATGTGTCGATTAAAATGAATTCGTGATAATATTACATCAATTATGTAAAAATTAGTTAGCTTTTTCAATTTAAAAGTTAATGATACAAAGCTGATAAAGTTTTTCAAGTAAAATACACCTATTACTCAATATAGGTATAAAGAATTTTTAATTTCACAATTGCTGAGCATTTTTATCACAACATTGGCGGCGTAGTAGATTTCTTAATTATCAAAAACTCAATTAAGTTATAAAATGATTTTATCTAATCACAACTCAAATACTTAGGCAACAATATTAAATATTAACTTACAAGTATAGGAAATAATTTTTTTAAATTCAATATTTTTCAATAAATTTTTAAACCTATAAAGTATTAGATATCTATATTTTATTACAGCAATTTTATTAAATTGTGTTGAAATCTGGATTATTATCGATATCATCTGGATATTATTATCTTCTGGATGGCATTATAACTGTATTTGTACACGTTACCGTTAAAGTATAGATCGCTAAGTACACACCACAAATATATATCATTGTTTGATTCTTTTAAATCCCAGATAATCCAAAACTATTTGTTTTATTTTTTAATTAGTGGAATTTTTGATTAAGCTGATTTTGTGAGTAAAACCTCAGTTTATAGTGATTATGCGGTTTTTTAAATCGCTAGAAATGAATTTATTTATAATTTTAATTATATTTTTCGTAATCCACATAGAATGAAAAAATAATCGTCAAGCTATTTTATGTAAATACAAATTGTTCATAATCTTACTATCCCAAACACCACTAATCAAATTTTTATGAAAGAATATAATAATGAATACTAACAACGCTTTATTAGTGCAAACCTTATTGGTAACAACAAAATTTGTTTTTTTCCAATAATGCAAACCATAAAATACAAAATTCCAACAACAACAAAAAAACAGTTGAATCAATTGGAAAAATAACAATAACAAGTATTATATTGAGAGATGTAGCTTGTAGTTTATAATCTTCATTGGCAACCGCTGTTAAGTATTGGGTACTCTATACATTAATAGCATTAGTCTGGATAGAAATTGTCCCATTAATAGTATGCAGCATATACATAGATGTTACAAAATTATAACTGTTTATTTTCTGGAATGTAATGCTTTGGTAAATTATATTACATAAATAGGACCTCAACATATTTTACATACTGTATAAACAACAATTGAATGTCTATAGGTTCTGCAACGACATTATTTTTTAGTCCCCCAAATATATCTACATTTTTAAAACACTCTGTATTATATAGAAATTATGTATGCATTATTTTTAACTTCGAGAGATTGATAAAAATTTTACAATCCCTATGTAAATATACATATATCCAAATATAGTAATTGTTACTAATATATCACAATGATAGGGGGACAAAAGTTTCAATTCGAAACTCCAAATTGACTTTGTCTTCATTTTTATAGCAATTTTTTATGAAATTACGGTGGGTAATGACTATGTATGATTGAGGACCTTAGTGAATTATAAAACTATTTAGATTGTTCGGGTGTATAATAATTATGGCTTTTTAAAGAAAAATACAATCGGATCTGTACCCCAAAACTTGTGAACTACCATCTACCGATAGGTATATATAAATTGCAAATAGTAAGTGTATTTCCCAAAACTTTTTTATACTAAATAGTCTTTTGTTCTAATATTCATTTGTTTTTGGGACTTGGTTCTATTCATGTGTTTCTTAACTAAACTTTTAAATTTGTTTCCAATTATTTCAAAAATTATATCGATTGCAGTTTTATAATCTATATAATATATTTTGCCAATTTCACATTTAATATTTTCGTTGTACTATAAGTTCCCTTTGACTATAGTACTTATTGAATGGAACAATCGAGAAAAATCACTCAAGTGATCTACAAAAGACAATATTTAATTAGCAAGATGACAAATTGACCCTTAAATAAACATGTGGTATTTATTTATTAAATATTTTATTAATTAATTAAAGACATTTACGTCGAGCTATGGTGATTTGTTCTGGAACATTATCCAGATAAATTGTCCCATTTGCCACTTGTGGAAATCACTTATTCAAGATGGTGTCTTGAAGAAATTCATATATATTTTTACCGATTTTTTTTAAAAATATGAATTATGTTTTCGTAGGTTGAGTTATTGCCGGTGGTGGTAAATTAAAATTGAAGTTGCACCCACGAAAATATATGAAATTTTTCTTCTACGTCTATTTTTATAGTTAGAACTTGAAGGTATCACAAAATGATATGACCTCAATTAGATCATTTTAAGAGGCGCTTTCTCTTTCGTAGAATATTAATATAGATTTTGAATTATACAAGGCAATAATCTGATATACTTATTGTAGGCTCATACATGCTTTGATTTATGAAATCCTTAAGGTATGGACTTCAATTTGTTCGGTTTCTTCAAAGAATATTTCCTATATTTTTTTGTTTTAAAAATAGAAAAACGAATAAAGGTTTACGATACAGTACTAAGCCGATTTCCTCATAATATGCTTTCACCAATTTGAAACAATATTTATATAATGACACTAAAAATTGCTATTTTAATAACATTTGATAGTGTTTTAAATATCACAGTACCTACTTACTTCTTTTTTTTTATAATTATTTCATATAAACTTCCGACTTAAAAAAAAAGACAAATTTTATTTTGAATGTTCAAGGATAACTTGGAGAAAAATAATTAGATGATATATCGGAAATATGAATCATGATTTGAAATTGAAAAACCGGAATTATTTGAATTTTATTACTCAGAAAGTGATGTGTTAATTACCGATAGTGAAACAAATAATTGGGATTAAAGTCGATTTGACATTGCCTTCACACCAATCAAGGATTTTTCAGTCCGTCAGGCAAAAGTAAAATTTATTAATCATAATATACTTTTCTTATAAACGGTAGTTATTTAGTTGGTTTATATTTTATGATAGTGTTTTTGTTGTAATTTTATTTCCGCGTTCTTCATAATTTTACCCTAATTAAAAATTTCGCTTAATAATTTTCTTTAGATTGCTACTCAGTATTAATTGTACCAAATCAAGCAAAACAATATCCTTTGGGCCTTTCGGATTAACGATATAAGTTTTCATGTTCAAAATATGCAAGGAATGTAAACACTTGATAAATATGAGCGTTATTCAAATTGGTGACATTTATTATTTATAGTGATTCCGATAATATTACCCAAATTACACCCCCCCCCTTTATGTGTACTGTATTTACATTTTTAAAACTAAGTCTATTACGATCATAGAGATATATACAAAGAGCACTCATGTTCCAGAAGCTCAATGATTTTTTTTTATTTTCTTTTAATCGGTCTGCATTAATGGTTCATTTATTTCACCCCCCCCCACTCTGTTCTATGTTTTGTAACAATATGTAGCCACCTAGTTATTTTTCAATGAACCACTCACATACTTCAAATGGACCAAAATTTGTAATGTTAAGGACTCCTTCTCCTTAATATAAAAACATTGAAAACTCCTTTAAAACATTGCAAGTAAATATTTTGTACATTTTTTTATTGTCTTTAATTTTTTACTCAACTTTAATTTTTAATTTGAAGCCATAATGTAAAGGATTTAATGTAGACCTCGCAATTTCGAATGTTGTGATCCACAGCTTAAGAAATTAGAAACAGATCCTAGGTTCCCAAATTTCAATGAATAACCCATTCACGAAAATATACATCGCCCCTCCACCCACTGAAATGTATAACTAGAGTAAGCGTGCTCCATAACCTAATATAAGTGGTTTTCCTTCAATTTGCCGAGTGCTCGTACCCCTTCCACAGCATATTGGTACGAAGTATATTTTCTCTTCTCTAAGTCGGCATATGGAACAGAGTGGAATAGTTCTAACGATGGTAAAAAAAAAAGATGAGAAAGTGGGGATGATGGCATTCATTATATTTTTGATAGATTTATGACCAGGTTTGCTTTAATCCTGGGGTTGCCAACCCGCGGCCCGGGAGCAGTGTGACGCCCGGCTTGACCATTTTTTCGATCCGCAAGATTCATCACATTTTTACAAAATATTTTTATTTTTTAATGACCCGCAATATAATTTGGGTTAACCACCCCTGCTCTAATCATACATCTCAGTGCTTCCACCACAATTTAGTTAAATTTTACTAGTTATAGCGATTTCCCAAAAAGGAATGGCGTTACCCCCTTTTTACTGTCTTTTTATCCAAGTTTAGTGCTATTAGTGCCACTTTGGAAAGGTTCAATCTCTAGTGGGGGCAACAACGTATGTAGAAAATAGAAATGATAAGAAAAATACCAGAGAATGCAAGAGAGGGACAATCATTAATCGTTATGAAAATAATTGTATCTTTGACTTCAGTGCTCTATTATATATCTCAAAAGTTCCAAGTTACCAAGATTTTCTCAATAGTGTTATATATTTTGCGAATTTTTTGAAACTTTCAACAATTCTTCTGATTTCTAAGAAAGAAGTTGCAATCAATTTTTTTGGAACGGAAAAAAAAAGAAATATTTTTTTTGCAAACGAAATTAAAGATAAAGAGAAATATTAAAATTTTGGTAAAATGTTAAACAATAGATAATTTATGGCAAACTTTTGGTTACATAAATATTTAATGACTTTGAAATTTCAATAATATGGTAAAAAAAAAAAAAACAAAGAAATATTTCAAATTATTCATGGTATTTGATTTTTTTTCCGAACATTAGTTTATTGTTTATGTTTATAGTTTATTTTTGCTAAATTATATTCATAAAATTTGTATTATAATAGTTCAATTTTAAAACATGTCCAAAGTCGGTAAAAGGAAATCTTATGTGGTTTAAGCTTAATATTATTTTTTTTAATTTCAAGGGGATTTTCTTAGAAGTTTATAAGTTGTTGCAGAACATTGTTCAAATTGTATCAAATTGTATATAAATGCAAAAAAAAAAAATGATCGCAGTCAGAAGACAGCAGTAAAGAGATGCACAATGTGATCAACTTAGGTAAACAGAGATAGAACCTCCGAAATTTGAGGTGACTTGTTGGATCATGAAAAAATCATTGGTTATATATAACAGGAGCACTCTTTACTACATCTCTATGAGTCTTACAAGATGTGACAATACTTAGAATATTCTGAACCACCATCCAAAACTGATCACGTTTTTTTTATATCAACATTGATGACATCTATAGAATCAATTTAATATTATTTTGTAGAATTCTTTTTTTATTAATGACAACAACGTATCATTACTATTACGTGTATAATGACTTGGAGGCTCAACTCATCGATTTCAACGATTCAAACCAAAATATTTTGAATTGAAATTAAATTAATTCCTCGACTTTGTATAACATTGTAACATTGACGTGTTCTTAATTCATTGTCAGTTAAACTTTAAAACACTTTTTATATACAAACTACAAAGTTGCTTTTGACCTCCATAATTAAAAAAATCCCCATTAAAAACCAAAGTTTTTTTTTACCATAGAACGTGTTTTAGGTACATAAGTCGAACCTCAAAAAATCAATCTACGCAAACTGATGAGGTTTTGACGCTGTAAATTTTGCATAAGATTTTAATTTATTTTAAAATACCTCAAATTTTAGATGACGTATTGTCATTGATTTAAAATTTTATTATTGGAAGTACAAAATTGTATTAGTACAAGGTTTTAAATTTTGTCATTTAACGAATTGATTTACAATAATACAATAATTAACATGCAAACTAATTCCTGTGTACTCAAATATAATTTTGGGAAACAGCTTTTGTTATTCAATTAAACACTTTTTGGTTTTTTTACCTTTGTATATTTAAATATTTCTGTACTCTATTAAAATTTAAAATGTTTATATTTTGCTTAAAATTGTGTTATTTTTTTCTTTTTTTGGCAAATATATAAATGAAGGAGTTATAGAAAATATCTTAACCAGGAAAGGATTTTTGTCAATCAAATAGCTATGCATAATAAAACAAATGTATATACCTATCGATGTAACTACGCACATGCGTAAGAAGTTATAATTCTTTGGTTTAAACAAAACCAAAGTTAATGGAACCAAGCGAACCTACCATTCTATATATATTTTTTATCATGAGACACGTGATAGAACAGTATTAGGAAAAGGGTATCGAGACGCCTATGATCTTAACAGATTTAGAAAAAGCATATAATTAGGTACTTAGATCTACTGCGTGGAATGCAATGAAAAGAAAGAAAATTAAAAAAAAAAATGGATTAATATAACGCAAAGGTTAGACAAAAGCATAAATAAAATTAACAAATAACGCACAGAACCAATTAGTATAACAAAAGGTCTAAGGTAAGATTGTAGTTTCTTACCTGACGAACTTTAAGCTAGCCTGAGAATGCAAAACACTGCTTATGCAGTTGGCGACGTGCAACAAAGTAACATTTGCTTGGGTACCAGACAAACTGGTTAAGGCAGATTCGAAAATATCATTTATGGGTTCAGAACCGGGTACAGGACTACCGATGTGTAAAACAATGAATCAGATTGCCAAATGGACTCAAAACGACCAAATAAAATTATGGAATAATTCCACAGAAGACAAATTCTCAAAGAGTTTTTAAAGGTTATTTTCGAAAGGTTAATGAAACCTCCGAATGATCATAACAAAAGACTTCTAAATCTAGAAAGTATACCATAATTCTGATAGGTCTATTAACAGGACACTACAATTTGAGAAAGCATCTCCAAACTATACAGAAGAATGCAGAGTAAAGTACTTGCAGGAAATGAGGCGAAAGAGGTGAGACTGACTCCCACTTACTGTTTGATTGCCCAGCTATGACCCAAAGTCGTCCCAATTTTCTTGGTCCACCCAGACATGAGTTGGAAAACTTATACACAGATCCAATTGCCTGCTGAGATTTATATCAGAAGCAAACTTAACCAATTTAGAATTAGAAACAAAGCTGGGGGGCAATAGTTTTTGGAGGATGCAGCACGGAGGAGCTCTTAAAAGAGGTCCCCAGTAAAAAGGAGAAAAAAAGAAGAAGGTTTTAGTTTATCTCTTATAATTTTTAATGTATATATATATATACATATAAAACAAGTTTAGATTGATGGTACAAAAAATGGGGTCAGACGGATATACCAATACATAAAAATATAATAAATCTGCTCATTTTCACGGATGATCAAGATATTTTTACCCAGTACAAGAAAGATATGGAATATATTATTAGGAAGCTAAAGGAAGAATTTGAAATTTAGAGCCTCACAATCAGAGCTGTCAAAGATACTTTTGGAAAGTATCTAGATACTAGATAAGTTACTTTTTAAAGAAGTATCCGAAGTTACTTTGAGTATCTAGTTGCTTTTAAGTTACTTAAACGGATACTTTTTTAGTTACTTTGTATACTATGTACGCATTAAGTTTTGTAACATGATAGATGCAGTAGTTACGTAATCATATACTGTATTTCTTAATGGCTTTATTAACTAAGGAAATAGAAAATTATATATGTCTTAATCCTTGTAAGCAGGACATAATTAAAAAAACTATAGAGATTAGTATAAGAGGTACATATTGAATTTTATAGAATTAACAAAATAAAACTAAAAGAAATAGAACCACATATAAAAATATCAAAACATACCTACAGTTAATTTGGGCAAATAAAGTAGCTAAAATTTGTCAAAGCAAAAACATTATTTTGTATAACTAAATACCTACTAAAACTACCCAGTCTAGAATTTAAAGCACATAGAATAATTGAAAAATATTTTCTTTTTACATTTGAAACTAACTCAATGGTGAGCTAAATATTTCAATTTGGGGCCATGCTAAAAATACATTCTGATACACACCTAAAGAAGTATAACTTCAAAAATTCGAAATAACTGTTTTATAATTGCTAAGAACACTTGGAAAAATACATACTTTGGTGCTAACACGACCTTCAATCAATGTTTTTCTAAATTCAGGCAAACAATTCTGATGCTTTGTTCGATATATTTCATTGTGGATGAACTTGTTATTGATTTTCCACAAATTTTTTGAATTTTTAAACAAAAATGAGCATATTTCCTACAAAAAAAAAACAAATTCTAGAAAGAATTTTAATTGAGTAGAAAAAGGGTTTCCAGTGCAAAGTGAAAGCCTAAAGCATGCTATTCACGCTCCGACTTGCAGTTCAACTAGTCGGACTACTAGTTGGATCGCCTAAATGATTCGACTAGACATCTAACTTCCAACAATACCATTCACGGTACAACAATACAATTCAATTTTTAAAATGCACACTTATTTTCACTCAAGAAAGAAACCCTTATTCTTTGTATATGGAAAAAAGTTATAATTTTAATTTTTGTACTTACTCTACGAAAAATTTTGATACCAAAACGTACGAAAAACATAATACTTAAATATACATTAGAAGAACACTCATAATTTTGACATTTTCAATAAAATTGGGAGCTTTCGCAATCAAGGAAAACTATGAACTATCCAGCTAATATCAAGAAAAAATAAGTTACTATAGTATTTCTTTGAAAATAAATAAAAATAAAATTATGAAATAATCTCCTACCTAAGTATTTTTTAACTTTTTTTAGACTTTTCCACCATATACTTGAAAAGTTCGAAAAGAATATACCTTTTAAGGCTTTAAGCAGGCCATTCACGTTTCGACTTGCAGTCAACTTGTGGTCCGACTTTCGAAGTTGGATCTAAAGTCGAACCGTGAATGGCGTTGTTGGAAGTTTGATGTCTAGCGGATCATTTAGAATTTAAAAGTAAAGACAAATTAATTTTAATTAACTTTTTTTTCTACGAAAACATGACCTTAAATGGATGTTTTGGTTTCGGCCAAAACTGAGACTGATACTGAGATTCGGTTTCGGCTGTAAAATCTAGTTTCGGTCGGATACTTCTTCATAAATAAAATATATATTCATTTGAGTAAAAAAATATTTAAGTAAATATTCAAAAATATAAAATAAATATACAAACATTGAAAAAGTTATTTTAATCAACTAAAAATCACTTTTATGAGTGTCGATGAGGGATTACAAAAATTATGTAGGGGTGAATGATAAAAATATTTCAACTATCCTTGATATAAGGCTAATATAGCCAGATAACTCCACAAATAATGAAAAAAAATATCTAAATAAGACTCTGAATAATAATTGTAATACTATCAACATATAACGCATATTCTTTTTTCTGTTAAAAGTATTTCTATAAAAAATTATGTAAAAATGTTTTCAATCAGCGACCATTGTAGTGTTTCTATGGGAACTTTCAGATTCGTTCTTTTTTACTGAAGAAAATAAATCTTTGCAGGAAAAAATTGAAGTGCAACTACCTAAAATATGCTTTTGAATCATCATCAAAGCTCCACCATTTACATGAAGAATCAAGTAAAATTGCACATTAATATCACTGAGCCATTATATAGCATATATAGCATACCTACATAAGAAATAGAAAAAGTTATAAACTAAAATGCTATGAAAGGGAGATAGAGAAGGGTAGTTGCAATACAGTTTACAGATAATTAAATGTTATTACAGTAGTAAATGTTATTTCACTAAATGACATCTTTCAGAGTATATTTTCGCGAAAAGTATGAATTATGATTCTAATTAATAACTTTTTTTTCTAATTTCCAAAAATAAAATATATTTTAGCTTACAAAACAGTTTTGATAATGTATGGTAAATATGTAGGTGTATCTTGCCATCAACTTAAAAAATATTACAAATAAATGTTTATTTTTTTAGATACATTTAATTCTCTTTTTATACGATTTGTTTTACACGAATTCTATTTAACACGAGTCAAAATGAAAAAAAACAATCTTTGACACGAATTATTTTGTTTTATCATGAATTTTTGTGCATACCTAAAATAAATTCTTTATTGAACTCTTACAAGAATATTTATAATGCAGCTTACATGTAATTCTCCTTTTACACGATTTTTTTGGGAACGTAGGTATCTGCCATGTAAAAAGGGTATAAGGTTTATTGGGAATTTTCTCACAAGTAACCCTTTTTGATCGGATCTCCCCTTCTTGTGTAAATAAATGTTTTATATAGACCCGAAGAAGTGGGGGCACTCTTTTATTAAATAATTCTTATTTTAAACTACGTGAATGATTAATTGTTAAGGCTTGGCTCATTTTAATGATTCGATTTTTCTTAAGAACTAACTTTTAGCAGGTTTCTTAGCAGGAATCATTTGTTCCACGTGAATCTTCAATCTTATTCACGTTTACTAATTTTTTGCAATCAATCAATTACGTTTTGTACTTCCTTAATAATGATTTGTTAATGACAATGAACATGAAACTTTTTTATGTTTTAACAAGTGGCAGATCGTATATACATTATAATTATTCAAATGCAAATTATTGCAATTTATTCGATTGTAACAAGTTGCCAATGCATGTGTGCAATGACGTCGAGCATTGCATAGAAATGCGCATTTTCAAAATGCACAATGAAGGAAAACGAAAAGTGACCTTCACATCGTTTTAGCTGCATATGAAAGAAAATCTGTCAAAAATGACATTTACCAAATTGGTGAAAATTCCTTTCAAAAAAAAAAAAAAAGTAAAGAACAAAACTGACCTCATTTGTGACAAAAGGACCTTTCATGGCCCGACAATCGATACTACAACAAGCCATTGATGAAAATTTTTTTGAATTTTTTCCTTGAGAAAATCACTGATAATTTTGAAAACACTGAAATTTTTGCATGTACTTTGGGATGCCAAAACTTTATTGTTTGACAAAAAAAAAATCTGTAGCCAAGAAATACTAGCCATTTTCCAAAATGATTAGTTTCAAGTTAAAATTATAAATCAAGGACTAAGATTGGATACCAAAAATTCAAAAACCATAACTTCTTAACAATGGTCAGTTTACGTTCTTTTTTAACCAATTTTATTATTATTTTTTATCCTTGTTGGTCTCATTTCATAATTAGTGCTTATTATTTGCAGAATTTTTCTATTGGCAAATCGTTATAATGATAATTTATAAAAATTATAGGAAAATAAACAAATTATCGTACATAAGGAGAATAATAAAGTAAATTGCATTTTTTTCATTTTTTTTAAAATTATTATCATTTTGAGTAAAAATTCAGACAAGGTAAATCAAGGTTGAATTTCCGGCATAGAAGGTTAAATTTAAGTTTATCTAACCATTATAATAAATAGACGATAAGTATAAAAAATGTTGTTTTAAAGTAAAAAAAAAATAGGGAAAATTAGAACATAAAACTTACCTCATCTGTGGGTTCCACAGGGATGGAATCAGTAACGGGCCACCCATCATCGGGGTTTTCATCACTAATAACGTTTTGGAAAAGATTTTTCTTCTGACGCATTTTCAACACTAAAATTTCAACAGGGCCCCTTTTTGGTTGATTTTTTTGAGTCGTTATACCCAAACGCGAACAATCAAACTGGCCTTTTTTACCAAATTCAAATTCTTAAATATAAAACGGCAGTAAAAATTTAATTTTTAACTATCTCTTTCTCTCAATTTCTCCTCTTCTTTTTCTAGTAAAATGTTTGTTTATCTTTCTTAGTGTTTCTGTTATCAAATTCAAGTGACAAAGATAACTCGATACGCGATTGATTTACCGATCGATTTTAAATGAGTTCCATTGAAAATATTTACCCCCTCCCTGTTTGGTGCCAACTAGTTTTCACGTCGTGTCCCCCGATTTCCTTTTCAATTCCCCACTAGTGTTAACAGTTGACAGTCGTGAATGACCCTATCGGGTCGAAGTAATTTTTTTTCGAAAATTGCCTTTGTGGCGTTTCCCCCACTTTTGAGCCAAACCTCAAACACACCTCGTTTTTTGCCCCCCAATGCCCCCGTAAATTACCGCTAAGCAATACAAGTTGTTTTATGGGTTTTTTATCAAATTGTTACCAAGAAAACTACGTGAAATTGCAGTTTTTGGTTTCTATTTAGTAACTATACAAAAAAAATAGGTTTCCAACTTTATATTGGAAATTTAAATTTATATTTCAGTAATTCGTTGGGTTACAACATAAATCTCATAGTTACAAGCAAAAAAGAGTTAAACTTATTTTCAAATAGTCATAAACTAAAATTTAAGATTAAATTTTATAGGTAATATGCTGAGAAACAATAAAGGAAATGGAATTATTTTGATCTATTCAGGCTAGTGGCGTAGCGTGTGTTTTCGCCGCCCTGGGCCAACCGGAAATTCTTCACCCCCTATTTTCATCATTATTCAAAAAATTGGTTAAAATACCTATAAATACTTTAATTATCTGAAAATTTACTCTTCGCGTTTTTCTCAAAGCTAAATTTTTATGGAATTATCAATATCTATATGCCGACCCATTTTCATATACCGCCCGGGACCATGCCCCCCTGTTGCACTCAACATGATACGTTACTGGTTCAGGACTACATTTAGAGTTTTGGGAGGTCTCGGCAGATTTAAAATATGTCATAAAATATAAGCTGTAATTATTCCATAATAGAAACTTATATGCTTCGTATATAATGGTAAATTATTTGTATTTTTTTCAATATTTTTCATTTAGGCACTGCCTATCTTCCTACATAGTATAATATGCAACCCTGATTATCGATGATGCAAATATCAAAACGTCGTTATATTTCATAAGCCTATTCGGTGGCATTCACTCTCCAGAAGGACTTTAAAATTGAGGATGTGGATAAGTCCATATCAACGTTGTGAAATTATCCCTATTTGTAGGACCAAACGTCAGTAACTCCCTCTATTGCGCGTGCATTGCGTCAATAGTTGTTGTGGAGTGCAGATGTTTCGCTCAAAATTTTACTTATTATAATATAATTTAGAGTAAATGCAGAAGACAATTCAGGTTGTTTGAGATCGGTATTTTTTTATTTAATGTTTTTTAATATTCAAATTAGCTACGTTTCGTTACGTATCGTAACTTCATCAGGCTTCTTAAATCACAAAAAATATTTTAGTTTCAATTTATATTCAATAAAAAAATTTTTTTATTGATTCTTTATTCATACTTTTTGTGATTCAAGAAGCCTGATGAAGCTACGATACGTAACGAAACGTAGCTAATTTGAATATTAAAAAACATTAAATAAAAAACACCGATCTTAAACAATCTGAATTTTATCATTTATAATTTAAAGTAATATTAAAAATTTCCTACATACATTTCAATCAATTTACTGCGAATTTTGATTTCTTTATGTCGGAAATAATTATGAAGGTATTTGTTTACAGCAAAAGTTTCTATTCTCATTTTAAAGAAGAAAAGAAACTCAAACTCTTTGGATATGAAAATTAGAATTCTGGATTCCCTCCAGAAAGGCAATAGTTTTGCATAACTTGTTTAAATTTCTGACGAGCTATTAAATCTATTGCTTAGTAAAATTATCTTTTTTTATGCAAATATATGTACTTGTTTTACGCGGTTTTCTGGAACCTATCCTCCTACTTTATATGAACTTGAAGTCTCGATTTACACGGTTTCGATTAACGCGTTTTCTCTTGGAACGTATATATCGCGTAAATCGAAGTATGAGTGTATGGGATAAATCACAGACGAGTTTATAGTAATAATATATTATATTTATATTTTTAAAATTGTTAATTCATTAAAATAACTTGTAAATTATATAAAATGTATATACATAATATTTATAATGTTATAAGTATAAGTCAAATCATATTTATATATGAAAAATGTTTAAGCAAATTGTTTCTTTTCCAATACATTCTATTATTTTAATTTTTCTGTACAGAAAGAATGTACTCTGATGATGTAACATTCGCGATAATTACATTAGACAAAATTGTTATATAAGAATAATTTAAATTAATCTTTTCATACAGAAATATTGTCTGTGTTTAATTAAAAAGGTTTAAGATACAACTGTATAGTTTTAACAAAATTTGTTTTTGTAAAAATGATATCTTAAGCTTTTTTAACTCAACATCAACAATATATTTAGGGGGTTTAATATCTAATGTTTCAACTGAGTCAACATAATTAAAAAAATATCTTATCTACATGATAAAACCCCTATTTGTTGCTCAATTCTGATAAAAAGCTTCAAAAGCTCGATGACCTCACCTATATATTTTTGTTGAGAAAATATGCAGATTTTGTTGCCTAAGCAAATACTGACAAATGCTATAATGTTAGTATCATATTTCCTAAAATATTTTAATTGACAGAATTTTATCGTAATATTAACATTTTTTTGTTTAAATACAACCATAATTTGAACCGAATTATGTCATTAAAATCGTGTTTTACTATATTCTTCAAATTCATAATTCTTCTATATTCCTTTTTCATTATATACAACGGAATTAAGTTACATGTATGTATTTACACAAAAGATTAATGTTACGATCAAAAGGACTTATATTGGATACAAAAGGCTGTAATGCGCCTAAAGATAATAAATAATATTTATTTGTTTCTTATAGGTGTTATTCAAAAATAAAATAAAACCTTTTACAGGATTAATAATCATTTTTAAAAAGCTTAGTAAATTGTCGTGAAACTACAATTTAAGACTTAGGCCCTTTACACAATCAATATTGAAATGAAAATTGTACTCCTGCGAAAAATAATTTATTAATTATTATTTATTAATTATTAATTATAATTAATAATTTATATCTACCTATAATGTTAATAATAAAATCTCATTAATCGCTACAAGAACCACGATAACTTATCAATTTAAATAGTTAAATAGTCTAAGATTAATTAGGCTTCAACTATAGATCTCAAAACTTAAAAGAACTTCAATATATTTTTTTTAATTTGGTATTCAGACTTTATATTATAACATACATATATGCCTTGGTGCATTATATTATGGATGAGTTTAGATACTTAATGGGGGTTAAAATTGTAAGTGGAATAGACAGTCTCCCTTCGTTAAAATTTCTAGGAGATACTTTCTCGAAATGTATATGGGTAACCCAAAAGTCCCGAAAGGGGTTTAATCAGTCACTACATGTTTGGTGTTTATTTTTTATATTAATTTAAAGCATATAAAGGAAGAACACATCTTGGGTTTTTTTATACTAACTATGAAATATAACATCTTTTAAATGTCTTTCATTTTCCACTTCGCATAAATGATCTCTTTCGACGACATGGTTCATTACTGCTCTTAATGTTTATGGCTCTATTGCCTTAATTTCGTTAAGAATATTTCCCTCGAGTTATGGAATTGTCCGATGTTTATTTGCGAAAACTTTTCTTTTCAGACATCCCTACAAAAAGAAATCAGATGCCGTAAAGTACACAGATCGCGGCGAATAATTCACGGCACATCTTCTCGAAATTATTCGGTCGCCAAAAATGTCCTTTACAACTACCAATGTGGCTTCAGTTGTATGGCAAGTAACACCATCCTGCTGGAATCTTATTCTTAGTCTACGTTCTACTGCAGGTCTTACATATTTCTGAAGCACGACTCTATATCGTTCTCCATTTATGGTCACTACATAACGATTATCATTTTGGAAAAAAAACGGTCTGATTATGTCTCGTGATATTAATTCACACCAAACTGTACATTTAATAGAATTCAATTCATACTGGAATACTACTTGAAGATTTTCTATAGTTCGAAGTCTGTAGTTTTGGTTGCATCTCTAACGTTAAAATGACGATAATTTGCTCGCTGCATTTTTACAATTGAATGTTGGTTCTCATAGTAAAATTGAACGTTTTTGGTGCGTTGTAACGTACTGTAATTTTCAATATTAAATTTTCACATTTACTGAGTGGAACTTCGGGATAATAGAAAAAGGAAAGTTGATAATTGAAAAAGATATAGGGAGTTCAAACCTCTTCGTGAATTTTTACCCCTTCTGTACAAGAAAATGTATTATTTTGAAACTTACATTTCTCACACTTTACCAAGCTCACAAACCTCATTCTTTTTACTTTAGGGGCAAAACGATTAAAACATTTCAGAAGTACAAATAAGTGCTTTCATGAAGTTGAGGATACAAGTACAGACACGTTTTAACGATTGTAACTGTTAACTTTTTCGATACTGTTCCTCGATGTCGGTCGATCGCCTTATTTATATACTAATTTACAGCTTCTGGAAGATTCCAGACATTTCTCGTAGATTCAAATGCTTACTATCATTTTCTACCCCGCATTAGAATCTCACAGTGAATCTACTGAAACGTCTTCTATCTCGCTTCAGTTTAATTGTTAGAACTTTCGAATGTTCTAAGACCGCAACAATATAGTACATTCAAATATTCAATTTACGGTTGAATACATTTTTTTTTTTGAGATTTATTTAATACTTTATATTTAACCATTCCCAGTTACCAAATTCTCTTCTAAATTAAACTATTCCAGTTTTTATGAGAAAAAGGTTATGACTAAAAGGCTTTTAAGACTAAAAAATATTTTTTCTAAATATAATTCCAGGTTTCATATTTTCATACAAGGAAAATTCTGAACCAGGAAAAATATTGGATTTTATCTTCAGGGGAAAAAACACGAACACAAATTTCCGTTAAGGCTTTAAAAATAATTTTTCAAAGGTCATGTTTTTACTCTATTATACTTTTGGATTTACTTAATTTTTAACTTTTTTTTACGAAAATGAAAAGAAAAGATTTCAGATAATTTAATTGATTTATTTTTACAACTAATAGAAAATTAATTCACTTTAAATTTCATACTCAAACAGAAATTAAAACTACATTCTTGGCATTCTTATACTCACGATTGCAATGCAAAATTGTATTCATTATAAGTATGTATTATACATTATATTAGTTGGTTTCTACTCGTATACCTACTTAATAAAAATGTTTTAACCTTGATTTAACTTTTTTACTTTAAAAAAATAAAAGAGAAGCAAAATTATTTATTTGTTCGCAAAATTATTAATTCGATACTAAATGTTTTATAATTTCTCCAAGTTTTGATTTTTTGATTCATCATTAAAAAGATTTTTAAAAAACATTAGAAACTTTTTGGTAATTTGTAGTTTCTATTATTCTCAATTAATTTTTAAATTTTATTTGTCAAATTAAAATATGTTTTTACTATAAAAATTAGTTGTTTACTTTTAGTAGGTAACATCTCCACGTTGCCGATAAAATATTTTTTATTCGAGAATTTCGATTTCGAAGGAGAAAAAGATTTATTTGTTTTATATATCCTCAAACTGTTATCTCACCTAATGGTTATCTATATTTAGGAAAAAAAATATAAATTTGTAGAGGGAAATATGGAACAAAACTTCTTAAATATAAGATTAATCGGGAAAAATATTGCCTGGACTACGTATATAAAATCCAGCTGCTGTCACATATTTTTTATTATTATTTTTAAAGTTAGCGTACAATAAATTTTTATCAAACTTCGTTTTATTTAAGTTTATAGGATTTTCAGAGAAAACTCTCATAAAAAATCATATATAAAACGTAACAAAAAGTCTTAAACTGAGAAATTAAGTATAACTTATAGAGAATAATTAGGTACAATCGCTAGTAAGAGAAGGTAGGAACAGCTTTCTTCCAACAGAAAGAAAAAATATATAAAATGATTAAACAGTTAACAAAAGTTTAAAAGGAAAATTAAAATCTTATATATAAATTGACTATCTTGCCGTCCGTGCGTTCAGGGCTATGCGCATGCGCTCTTTTATCCCCACTTACGCATTCAAAACGTTGGTAGGGTTAAGTTGACACAGCGCACGGCATTCAAACATGCCTATTTGCTCAAACAGGCTATTTACCAAATTTGTTATTATTTTTGTATTTTTTTCATAACAACTATTTACGTTTGTCAAAATATTATTACTCAAGCACATTAAATAATTATTTACGCACCCGATGGTACAATTTTTTATGAATTTAAATTTATATTATTTGTAATAAAAGCGCGACAAATAGTTAGCCAGTTGTAAATATTCGCTTTTAACGGACTTTGATTATTAAATTTGAAATTTCGATTGTTTATTAAACGTTATCCCTTACAAACTTTGCTACCGTTTTTCACTCTTTTAGGGGAGAAATTTTCAAAATCCCTTTCTTATTATATATTTGCATCGTATATGGAAAACACTTTCCAAATTTCATCGACACAAATGTGCACTTATATTTGCAAATACAATGTAAAACGAAAAAAATAATGTCCTTCTTTATGTTAGTTAACATGACTAAAAAGCTATTCGATTTCGCACATTTGGACGTTGTACATACAAAATTGTTGGAAATAGGTGGAAAGCGTGGAAGTAAATTCGAATATTTTATTTATTTTCAATAACAATAATTGGTTTTCAAATTGTTCTAATTACCGAGTTAGTATCGAAGATTTTATATTTGATTTGGCAGTGAAATATATGGCAAAAATTGCTACCTTTTTGCTTTTCAGCTGAATATATAATTACTCCAGATCACAACCATTGGTTCATAAAAAATATATTTTAAAAAGTTTGATTGTTGAAAAACGAACCAAAATTTAAAATCGCCTATTTGGTATAAGTACTACATAAGTATTCAAATTTCATACTAATTTAGTGAAATGACGTTATTCAAATTTTTGTTATTAAAATTATATAAAAAAATATTTCTTAATATAATTTTAGATACAGTTTTTTTAATTAACAACACTTTGATTATATAATTTAAAATTTCGATTGTTGATTAACTACATTATCTCATACTAAACATTTTATTGAGATAAAACCTTTAGTTGCGAATGCAACGGGCAACTACTAGTTGATTAATATTTTGTTTAAATTTGAACTTAATACTTATATTATGTTCCGTATTTTAGGCTACTGCTAGTGACATCTTTGATCCCAGTGTTACAATTTAACTCTATTAAAGCAATAAAAACTTTCGTTTCACGATTTTTTCAAAATTATCTTCTAAAATGGCAAAATTGATAACTTTAGATTTTTGAAAGGAAAAAAACCCTTTTAATACATTCAATTAATACATTTTAGGGTTGGTATTTTCATATCCAAGTAGTGGCATTTATCTTCCAGATACAATTTTATCCCGTGGATGGAGAACGGATGTACATTTCCACTTGAAACTACTGACATGTGTAGGATTTATCTAACAAATAAATTTCTATCTATTGAATATCCATCTAAAAGATATGATCTATATATCCATAAGTGAAAATACCAACCGTTAACCAATATATTTTTTCTAAATCCAAGTTTATGGAATCACAATTAGGGCCGCTATTTTTACTCATGAATAGATACATCATATCCTTAAAATAGCTATTTAATAGACAAATGTTTATTAGCTTTATAAATCCTATATATTTATCCTGGACTTGTAACCACTCTTAAGTAAAAAAAGATATGCTTTCCTATCCTCCGGATAAAATTTTGGCTCATGTTTCTTTTAGAACCGTAAAATATGGTAACGTTGCATTTCCTACTTTGTTTTTGATTTAATTCTGGTTAGAGTTCATTTAAGAATTTATTTCGTGCTTACACAAAAATTCGTGTTAAAACAATACAACTCGTGTAAAAAGAGAATTTGTTTTTGTTTTAACTTGTGTTAAATCAAATTCGTGTAAAAAAAGAATTAGGTGTAAACATTTCTAAATTGGAAAATCCATGCCTCAAAAATGAACAAGGTCTGAAATTTCATTTTTATCACTGATCATCACAATTTCATTTTTATCAAAATATCTACTCCAAATCGATTTATAAAACAAGAATTTTAGCATTTTTTTGAAATTAAAGCAAATCTAAAGGCAGTTAGATTATTTTAATGAATTTATAATCACGGATATTTTTTGAATTCACGTTTCTAAATAGGTAAATAATAATAACAAATAATTAAATATTTAACATTCTTCAAATTCGTTGGTAAGGCCATTTTTTTCTACGCATATTGTTGATAAGCGCATTGTCATTACTATTCTTTTACACAACAATGCCTCCAATGTTTCCATTCAATTCTCAAACAAAATTATATAATGCTGGGTTGAAGTTAATGTTTAAACAAATATAGCTAAACTAATAATAAAATATTCTCTCAGTTAATCAGTTCTAGAAAAATGTGGACAAAACTCACGTTTTTCAAACAGTTATGTACTTTGTTTGTATACTGATAAGAAGTACAAAATATTTTCGTATTTCTTTGAAAAATTAATTAATTTATGAATGAGTGTAATCGATTTTTTATTCTAATTACAAAAATATTATATTAATGTTTTTCCAAGTGCATTCAAAGGACGAATTATGCAATTATGTTTTTAATTAAAAAAAAAAGATTTTTCAGTTATGACCCATAAAACTTAATAAGTTATTTTTCAATAAGTTATCATTGAAAAGATTCGCTAAATTACACTTACAATAAATTAAGAAAATTGATAACGCCTTGAAGTATAGATCATATTTTCACACTGAAGCATACATGATTTTATATCGTATGCTATATAGAAAAGATTACCAAACATGACTCGTGAGTTGCATGCGGCTCTTCAAGTAGATAGTTTCAGTACAATTGCCGAAAAGTATACACTTTTTTCAATAAATATTCCAACATCAATTGGTTCTGAATTGATTGATTTTTCATACACATGAAATAGTTGAGTTACGAAATAGTTCAAATTCAAAATTTCTGTTCTTTGGACTATACTTGTAACTTAATGCATTTTTGGAACTAAATTAATATCATTCACTTAAAATTTACACGATGCGGGGGTTTTTGATGTTTATAAATCATTTAATTGAAAATTTAAATGTTCAATGTTTATGCATCCAAATCTTAGAGCTCATCTAAACCTATCATTTAAATATCTGAATTTTCAATTTTAACGAACTGTAAGTCTAACTAATTATACTAACATAACTAATAACTAACACTCGCTTATTTAACATCTCTGTGAAATTAGTCGAAACTTATAATGCCTTTTGCTAATTATTCCAAAACGGTCTATTTGGTAATCTTTATTGCAATCGATGACATAAAATACAAAATTTCAATTGTATGTTCCGGAAAAATAATCCTATTTTCCAGCATATTTATTCAGCAAAAGCCAATAAACAAAAGTTAAAATAATCTCTAATGGTAATGATTTGAAATTGTAACTTAACTCTATGCCTATATACTTACTTCTACTTTTATTGCATCAAAACTTACTAAACATCAAATAACATAACAATAAAAATCTAAGGAAAAATTATTCCAACATAAAAGTTATATACATACACTTTTATATGATCTTATTAAAAGTTTCGAAGTTTTATCTTTTTTGTCTTTTAATTATAAACACTCGTACTAATATCTGAAATTTAATATAGCTTATAAAGCAATATATAAAACCAAATAAATGGAAAATATTATTAAAAAAAGCATTGAAATTTGAACGCCCAATATAGTTTAAATTTCTCAACCGTTAGTATTAATAGTATTTATATGTATAGTATAGGTATTTAAAATTTAATAACTTCAATATTATTGCAGATTACTTTCATTTACTTATTGAAACCTATTGATATTTACTTACGCATATTTATTTATTAATTTTGAGAGATTATATAATAAATTTAAATCGGAGTACAGAAAAATTTCGCCATGAAATAATCTATTGAATTAAATATAATTGATTTTTTCTGCTTAGTTTCTATAATGCAACGCTAGATACACAATTTATGATTTTATAATGAAAAAATAGAGTAAAATGAAAATTTAGAAAAAGTTATACTTACACATGTTTAAACAAAACATACAAAATAATATAATCTTCGTCGTAAAATCCTATAAAGTATATCCAAAACAAATCTATTTTACTACTCAATTGGTATGCAACAACCTACGGCTTTAAATAAAATTTTAATTATTCTTTTATAAATAAATGTCATTATTCAATTTCAATAATCATTTCTGTAGTTATTCACTCATAAAAATATATATGATATATGACTTGCTAAATCGACAATTATTTCTCTTAATTAATTTGTCACTTCGGAATTAATATTCATTACTTACAATTATTAACATCTTCATTAGGGAAAAATGCTTGGTTTCTGCAATAAAAGGGGTCACTTTTTGAAAAGTTAATATCTTTACAACTGTTAAGGCCTTCAGATGCAATCAAAACGTTTCTGTAAAATTAAGTAAATAATACCTAATTAATATCTAAACAATATACTTATACGATTCCTGTATAAAACTTTTGATTTCCATAAAGCATATACAAAAGTTCTGAATATTGAGTTCTGAAATTTTTATTAATAAGTATAAAAGTCTTGTTATATACCCTAAAGAAGAAATCTTTAAAACATAAATAAAAAAAATATGATAGAAAACTAAATTTATGTATTTTTGACATTATTAATGATAGTTTTGTAATAAATTTATTTTTTATAAACGCCTGATGAAGTTGCGATAGGCTAGGAATGCCACCAATTTGGAAATTTAAAAACATCAAATAATAAAATACGGATTTAAATAACCTGAGTTGTTATTTTTATTTCATTTAAAATTATTATAAAAATTAAATACTATTATTTAATTTCAATATATCATAATGACTAGAACATTAATAAATGAATCGTTAGCGAAAAAGCTTTTAATAATGAAAAATAAATATTTTTGTAGAAAGTTTAAATCCTTCTACAAATAAAAAATATGATTTTCCACTAAATCAACTAGTAAAGTGGTTTTAAGCTTTAATAGTATTTCATTCATAATGTAATAAAATATAAAGATATATTAACACATATGAATTAATCTTAAATTAAGTAACTTTAACTTATAAGAAATATAGGATATTATATATAATTGGCAACTGTTTAATTTGTAACTACAATTTAATATTTTTATATAATTTTGATCTTGAAGCATTTTTGAACTTGTAGAGTAGAACGCGAAAAATCACAAAATATTTTTTACATAACACATTACTTTTTCTATTTTTTTGTAATATTTCGAATAACAAAAGAAAATAAAAGTCTGCACTTTATTGCGCATATAGTATTCGTTACATATTGTAAAAATCTATATACCTACTTATAAATTTTATAAAATCTGTATCTACTTCGAATCTTTTAATCAAAATTATAATGTGAATTGAATAAGTGATGAAAGTGAAGACGATATCTTTTCACCGAAAAAAAAAACGTTCTCGCTTGATTATTTAATCAGTTTTTGGAACTTAAACCCTCTTTTTGTACTGATTCTAGGTCCCATACAACGCTATTTTATATAACACGGCATTTTTAGGAACCTATCTATGCTTTCTACTACATTATAGGAGGAATATTTGAAATCAACTGTTTAAATTTTACTTGTTTGAAAATTGATTTTAAATCATTTACCTACCCCCTAAATGAACCCCTTAAACTAATAAGCGATCATTGAATTTTTCCTGTGCTGAACAAAAAAATTGTACTTGCAAAAATTAATAAAAGTAAAGTTTCGAATTTATGAGACTGGCCAAAAAAAAGAAAGATACTTATAGCCCTTATAGCTATAAAGATTAAAAATAATACAATTTTGAATATATAATATTTATATTTCAGATAAATTTTGTTTTGTCTCATATGATTTAGATAAACGAAATCAAATTTTCAAGAAGCGGGAAGCTGTACAATTGATATCATAGTTTCATATGTAGATATCTTTTAATGAACGCAATTTAATATTTGATAAATTAACAATAAAAAAAAATTCCTCGCATTAATATTATATATTTTAATGTTATCGATAGTCATTATTCTTAAAAAACGATTATTCAAATTCTAAAAAATAAAAGCATATTAAAATATAAAGTGTATTATACATGAAATAGATAACAAAAAATATAAAGTTTTTAGAAACATGTCAAGTCCATAAATACGAAAATATAACAACTCGCTATTTTAACATTTTTCTTTAATTAATATCGCAAGAATGTAAAAAATGTATAAATTACAGTTTTTATTTTATTTCAAGCCTTCAAATGCAATCAAAATATTAATTATAATCAATGACGTCACAAATTAGACTAAAATTGCATATAAGCTCTTTTCTATCAGGAAAATGATCAATTAATTATGAGGGTCGTAAATCTAGTTTTTATTTTTTAGTAGACCTTGTATATCATTGACAAATTAAGAAAACTATGAAACAAACTTTTCATTCTAAAAAAATATTTCCCTGATTAGTGGTATGAATGAGAGGTACCATAGAGGAACCATAACTTGGTAGATGATACCATGGGTGAAATAATCTAAATTTAAAAAATATAGTGAAAACTAAATAGCTATTTGGAAATATTTTCTACAATTAAACTACTTTATAATAATATGTATTACTATAAGAAATATCAAAATTCTATTTTATGCAAATAATTAAAATAAAGTGGATGTCGTAAATATGAACGATAAATTGTTTTGTTTTTTATTATTATTGTTAGTTACCGTTGCTTTATAACTACTAAAGTTCTTAGTGACTCTAGAGTTCATACAAATCTATAAGTTGAGAAATATCGAAAATTTGCTATGAAAACCCAATTCTAACCCAATATCTACCAGTTTTGGAACGGCCACTTTGATCACTCGGCCACCAGTAGGCTTAAGTTTTTTTTTCTCTGATAGTTTGAAAATCATCAGCTAATGTGCTACTTTGGTAAATAATATTTCAATATTTGATTATTAATATTTAAAAAAAATATTTTCTGCGAATGCGAATTTTTTTCATGGACCACCACTTTGGCGACCGCTGCCTTAAACCAACGATACTTTGTGAATTCGGGACCAAATTCAGCCTGAGTGGTTGTACTTCTTTATAATTCAAAAACTAAATTTGTGCAGTTTTGAACATGTATTCAAATCAGAAGACGCGCTACACAAACTTTTGTTATTTTGCCTGTGCAATTCAGGTTTAATTAAATTACCAATCCACAAAACTATTTAGTAACTTATTTATTTTTTACTAACCTAATAGTTACTCTGATTTTTGCACATATTTTTCGTTTTTATCAGTACAGTTGTAGTTATAGTATACAATTGAAATTGTGCAAACAACTGATATAGTCTTAAGTCAAATTTTGAGGGCAGAAGGTACTGGCTTTGCGCCAGATGACCCTAACATATAATATTTAGTTTTTAGTTTCAATGAAAAATATAAGGGTGTTGATCGTAGGGAAAAAATATAAATTCCTGCTTAAGACTTTTTTAAACTGGCAATGATTCAAATTAAATAAGTATTTTTTTTCTATTTATAATTTTATGTACATATTCACGTAGTTATCTACATTAATATGTAAATTCATAAACAAAGCTTGTAATTTTCGTTATTGGCTATAAATTTTAATATTTGTTCTTATCAGCAGTTTTACATCATTTGAACAATAATTATGCACAATAAAAGAGTAAATTGAATTCATTTTATTTGAAAGCACTAACTATATGGTTTATCAGTGCCATTGAATTTTTTTCATCACCTTTTGATAATCTACAAGATGTCGAGACCGCATGACCCTTAACGGATCACCAGAAAGGATTTATTACGTTAGAGATGAAGATATTTACGATTTTTTTTCTCAATACTTAATTGATGGAGGCAAACGTTCGCGTTTAAGCTCATGCATTACATTCATGTTCCCACATCTATTTATAACGATACTATTCAACTTCTCTCTCTTAAATAATTTTCTCTAACACATTGGCCTTTTGAAAATTCAAAAATAGATATAACAAACAAACTTCAATTCGCTTAAGTCTAATATTAAAATAAAGAAAAGAAAAAAATGTGAAATAAAACTTACTTTTTCTGTTTCTTCTAGCATTTTTTGAATTTGTACCGGAAAAGTTAATCGAATTAGTCACCGAGTGAGTTTGTGATTATTTAATAAGCCAAAAATTGTATTTTTGTTTTATTTGAACACGCGACGAATTTGGCAGTGAAAACGTTAATATAAGTCACGAAAAATGGTTCAGTTCGATTTCGAAAGCGTCTTCTAGGTCGTCCGAAAGTCGTCTGTTATCCGCCGAACTGATCATCCAACTGATTCGTCCAAGACTGAGAAACGTCTGAGAAAACTCACGAACTGGCATTGCATTTTCTTTCAGTTGTAGTATACATAATTTTTTCAACTCTTTGCGCTGATATTACAAATAGTCATTAAATATGTGACCGTGTATGTGTATATTCGACAAATCAAGGATTTTTGATAACGTTTTTCACATAATGATTGTTTATTACGAGCATTTAAAAATGTACTAACTCGTGAAAGTCTTAAGCCTCATTTAACTTCATTATTATAAATCTTTCTCCTTATCAATTTACAAACAAACCATCAAAAACAGAGGTAAAAAATAATATTCATCACATATTCAATTTTATCCTGCATTTTTATTAATACTATCTCATTTTACATTTTTCACTGCTTTTAACTTGACAAAAAATACAATTTCTATTTCAGTTTTTAAAAAATTAGAGTGATTACAAAAATATTACTCTCTCCGTTATTTTTTTAAATACATCTATAGAAATAAAAATCAACTATTTTAAAAGCATTACAGAACTATAAAATTTTAATATATTCAACCTCTAATTTTAAAATATAATTTAACAAAATCATCACAACTTTTATATTGTAATAATGTTTCTGATAAATCTTCCATTTTCTTGATAGTACGTCCATGCTTTAATGAACTAGGACGCCGATATGAAACTCCATTCAACATTTTCTGTATTATATAATGTAACCATAAAATGTTGGTATAGGGTTCGAAATGTTGCCATTCATTTCTAAAATTAAAAAAAAAAGTAAAAAAAAAGCCCGTGAATTTATTTCCCAAATTCCATTACCTAGTTTCCCGTTGCATTAACTTGTATATTTCAAATTGATAATCGCCATGAGAGTTGAACAAATCCGGATCAAGTGCTAGATCGTTGTAGATGCATATATTGTTGTATGTAGCACGAGACAATGTATAATCTATTATTGTAACTTTGCAACCACGAGTGGCAAAACTAATCGTTGATCCATTTATGATAAAATTGATTTTCTTCTCGTCAGTATGCGAAATTAAAACGTTGCCCCAATGAAGGTCACGATGTTCAAATTGTAATTCCGCTTCCGCTACGGCCAATGCGTATGATGTCTATAAGAAAACAAAAATGTTAAGAATAACATTAATTATTCTACAATTAGTTGATATGGTATTCAGATAAAATCAATGCAACTTTTAATTGCTGTCACCATCACACGTGCAAACAAATTAAATTGCAAAAAAAAATCACAACTATAATTAGGAACTAGAAAAACAAAAAAAAATCATGTAATAATGTATTTCCCTGAAATAAACTCAAATTACAGATTAAAAAACAAGAACTCTAGAAAAATTGCAGAGAAAAATATTTTCAGAAGCTAAAAATAAACGAAATATTTATGCTCAACTAAATACTTGGTCCAATTAACAGAATTTATAATAACATAAGGTAATAAAAAAATATGAATGCATGTTTCCTCATTTTATATAGTAGAATGTAAAAAATATGAAAGCTTTATAAAATATTTTCAAAATATTTCCTTTTCCGGCCCACCCTCATGTTTCATAAAAAAAAAAAGAATGACCAATTGACCACATAGGTATATACAAAACTGTTTATAGGTTTTCAAGTTGGACTGCATTTATGTATATTATTATTACCAAAATTGGGATTTAGGAAAGAATCAATGTTACAAACGAGACTCATTACCACGAAGAATACTCAATACATACAACTCTTGTGTATAAAAAAACCAACAACGAATTATCGGGGAAAAAAGAAGAAAAATGTGTTAGAAATGATTTGAAGAAATTATTACACTTGGGTAGGACAATGTCAATCGTTTTCATTATATTTCTATAAATTTCTTTTATGATGTTAAGAAAAATAAATAGAGCCCTAAATAATTAATTATTTATAATATTTAATATTTTCAGTAGCCAGAAATAAAAAGATAAAAATTTTCAAATAAAAAACCCCTAAGACCATCATAGTACAAATGATAATCGTAAAAAAAGGTCAAGTTTCGAATTATAAAGCAACATTTTTTTTTAACAATGTTTAAATATGAGTAAAATAAGGATCTGTAATTTGGCAATCCACTATTTGACCATTTTTTTAAAATTATTTTTAATAAAAATGCAATATATAACGATAGAGCAATATTTTTATCTATTCAATGATAATAGAAAAATATAAAACTAAGTCTAGTTGTCCTACATGTAAATTATGTTTTCCAGACCATCCTTATTAATTTATTTAAATAAATAATTTTCGGCTCAAGTCCTTTTTAGATCGGGCAATATCTAGCAACATTGTATTTTAAATTTTGTTTTTTATTCTATTCACGATGTTTTGTTAATTCAGTTTTAATATGGTATATTTTTCTCTTTTGTGACTAAATTTTCATTATAGGTCGATGTATTTACGAATTAAAATAAAAGTAAAATTGAAAATGCCACGCTGTCAAATATTAACCGACCTAAAAGGGATTTAAGTCTCATTTCATATACAGTGCGTAGATAAAAAAGGGAATTTAAATTTGAAAAAAATATCTAATTTCATCATTAAATTATAACATTTATTCAGAAAAAAACTAACATTTATTGCAGATAAATTGTTAAAAGTATAAATTATACTATTATTGCATTCTAAATTCTTGCTAGTATTTGGTAGTTCTATAATTAAAATAAATGTTTTTAAGAAGAGGGGATGTTAGGCTCTACCTCAATACAGTGCAAAATGATATTTTGCATAGCAATGCCCTTTTTCGCTTTATTTTAGAAACGCTTTGCCTTCCGTTTTTCACGTTTTTGCCTACCATATAAACTGAAGTTCTATATAAGGTATATAAGTCTATCTTCTTTGATTCTCCTGTTATTTATACTTCGTGTTATAAAGTACCTACGCCAGCGGTCGGGGAATCGGGGTAAATTACCCCAAATGGGGTAAAAACTATTTATTTTTTTTGGGTAATAGGAAAATTTTGAAGTAGTTCATCAAACATGAAGCAACATCATTTTTCCAAAACCTATACTACAAATATGTACATGTAAATTAATTCAATGAATAATGTTTATTTAAAATTTACATTGATTGTTTTCTTTTCAAAATGGGAGGGGGGTAATATCGACTTACACAAAAATATTTTGGGGTAATGATTAAAAAAGTTCCCCAATCGCTGACCTACGCTTTGCCTGCATCAGTGGTTCTTAGCCTTGTTGAAGGTACTGACCCTTAAACTATGATTTTTTAAGATTCAAAACAAAGGTATATATTTATACATAGATGTACAAAATGAACAAAACCATTAAGAACCCGCGAGACTCACCGAACCCCTGGGTTGAACCGCTCGTTGAACCCAGGTTAAGAACCACTAGTCTACACTCTCTATCCTCTCTATACTCCATAATTTTACTTATGAACAAACACATATGTACTACTTAAAACGGTCAAATGATTCAAATGCCATACATTACTAATGGTACTCGTTCAAAATTCCCTTCCAGAACAGAAAGCCTGAATAAAAGAAACGAATATAATCGTGGTCGTAATTTAAAACTTGAACAATTTAATTCTTTGGAGAAATATTTGTTTAAATAAAATGTATACCATCACTCTTTGAGATATAAACATTATTTTTAATAATTCTAAGACTATCAATAAAATACTTTGCTTTTTTAATTGCTTCTTCTTGTTCTAGGTATCTACACATTTTTTCGAATCATATTTCCTGCCCCTGAGATAATCCTTTTTCTATACACATAAAATTTAAAATTATAATCACAAGCTTTATGAATCAGTAATTTTTTAAAGGTTTTCACCTATATATTACTGGAGTATTTTAGGAAAAATTACATTGTATTATGCATTTTATACGTATTAGCGTACATACACAAAATTAACAAAAAAAAAAAAAAATAGCTTACCTCAAAATAATACAAAAATAAAAAAAAATCATCGCAATGGACGAGTGAAAATCTAGTCATGTCACTCAAAAACAGCATGACATAGACATCACGCATCCACTGAAATGAAAAAAAAAACCATGCGAACACTTCAAATCACAAAAAAAATAATCTAAAAAGCAAAAACAAAAAAAAATAATGAAAATAGTTATAAAGTACCTGTTTAAAAATGGCAAAGGCTTCTTCAGCGTTAAGAAACTCGTACGCTTCCAAATCTTTACCAGCATGGCCCAACTCGAAAACAATGTACAGCTGATCACTAGTGAACATTGATGGATGATCATTTTCTGAACCTTTATCCTCATCGTAAAGCTCCCACAATTCAATCAAACGTGGTGGATAACGTC
The DNA here is from genome assembly GCA_958496175.1 of Sisyra terminalis. Taxonomy (NCBI): domain Eukaryota; kingdom Metazoa; phylum Arthropoda; class Insecta; order Neuroptera; family Sisyridae; genus Sisyra; species Sisyra terminalis. Next base: position 33,268,304 of record OY292277.1, on the reverse strand, counting down.
CACGCACCAAACGAATTGCTTGCACTTCAGCGAAACATGATGTCTGGTTAACAGGATTATTTCGTAAATTGCTCAATTCCCTAAAAAAATAATCATATGCATTAGTCACGCTATTGAGAAATAATCATTACAAAACTCACTGAGCAATTATTATTTCAGAAATGATCTCATCGAATTTCTTTTGATTTGCGTCGTTCACTTGTTGATCGCCTTCGATCGGTATGATTTTCAAGACGGACATTCCACCTTCTGCATTCTTCAGAAGGAAAACCTCGCCGTAGACTCCTTCGCCGATTTTGTGGCATTTTTTCAATGCACTGAAATCAAAAATAAATATATTATGCATCTTATCATTATGACCCAAATACTTTATCACTAAGTATTAAAATTAACGCATTATTTTACACTTTTTAGATCAATTTTTTATGATCTCATCTCAAACTAAGTCAATCAATTTTATTAATAACAGTTTTCATTTAGAATTCCAAATTGAAAAAAAATATCTTCTAAAACAAAAATGGGTAATTTAATAGGTTATTTAAAAAAACTATAACGGTTTTTTGTGTTCTAATTCTTGAGATAATTTCTTTCGGTTTTATATATGTAGATTGTTCAATGTATATGGATAGGCAATAATATTACTTTTATAGTTTATTAGTCTGGGAAATGTGCTTAATCTGATATCCAACATATGTTTAGAAAGTCTTAACTTCAATCTAGTTCAGGTTTGAAACATTTGACAGATATACTGTTAAATTAAGATTTATAGTTTCAAAGGTTTCCATGCAATAATGAAAAAACCATTAATTCTATTAAAATACGACCCATTCAAATAGCCTAGATAGTTACATTGTTAATTAAAAATAAAGCTCTAATTCAATAACAAAGACAAGATACGAGAAACTGACCAAGTATTAACTGCTTTTGAAAAAACAACTTTAATTTTTATTTTTTTGGCTACCATTAGCGCATTATTGATAAGAAACATGACCAACTTGATGTACTGAATTGTTTATTGTTCGCTGTTTTGTTATTTTAATTCAAACTGAGGCTAAAGCTGCCAAAACGTTACATTCATGTTCTTCATACCTTTAATATAACATAAATTCATCATTATTTAATTCTACTTTTGTTTAGGAGACAATTTTCCATTGAACTTATTAATCTCTTGGGAATTATATGAAAATGTTTTTGGCGCTTTTATTCGTACTTGTATACTATTGACACTAGAGTTCTCTGATGTGCCCTAATTTTGTGGACGACTTTGCAATATAGCGTTCATTCTCCTGTCATTTATACTTCGTAGTTAAACCACTTGTGGTAAAGTCTATCTTTCCAGAACCACATTTAGGTCTGTTCAGATAACCAAAATTAGTATTAGGGAGTTTACTGTTAGGAACATAAATGATGATTATTGAGTTAGGTTTGGAAAACTGAGTTTCAACGGTAAACTTTCTAGACAAAAACCAACTTATTATGGGTGTTATATCTAAGTCTGATCTATTGATGTATATTTTTCAGTTTCACAATTCATTTTTGCCAATTTTGAAGTTGAAACGATTATTTTTGAATTGCGTCTTAAACTTTGGCCTTTATGTGTTAGTATGAATGTAGTTTAGTACCTGTAACACAAAAATAAAACTTCAATTCAATTATAACTGTAACTACGCATCATTCCCTTTGTCTTTGTTTGGTTGAATACCAATTAATTTCTAAGTACTATATAATTTATAGTAAGGGGATTTACCTGTCTGGAAAACATTCTTCAAAATCTAATGGCTCAGTTTGTTGACAACGTTGAAGTACAAGATTGCGAGCTGTTGAATAGGGCTGATGAACTCGTACGTCGTAGAATTCACTACCGCGTTCCGGGCATCGAGACGAATAATTTGCATTTGAAACGACTTTCGTACCATTCAACGATATTGATAAATTCTTAAAATTTTCTTCCAGACCTTCGATGCTGTTACGATCCACATTTGACACATAACCTGAAGGTGAATCACGCAACGTTAACAACATACACTTATCGTCGAAAATTTCAGATTGTCGAGAACAAAGCATTCACCAAACGATTGACAAAACGATGGGGTTTTTTGTAATTACGACTTTTCCTCAAACACGTCAACTTCAGATGAATTCTATTGCGCACTGAGTTTCTATGATTTATGAATCTTTTCAGTAGTTGTAAAATTAAAAATTAAAACGAAAAATTAAAACGTTTGTAGTTAAATTTCGATAAAAATGCTCCAACTTGATGTGAAACCACAATGGAACAGATTCCACTATGGATGATGTCAAATATGCACCTGACCTCTCTTACATTAAATATTTTACTCATTTTCACTTTGACTCATAATAAACAAAGACAACAACTTCAATTCAAGCCATTCACACATTTACTATTTCAACACTACACACACCTTTCAACCGCCACGCAATTCACATTACAAAAAAATAAATCAACCAATCACCATTCACTAAATTCTCATTTCTCTTTTCAACAATAAGAACTCGAATTAGCCTCTTTCATGATGCCACTCTATGGCGTACATTCGCTATCTTTGTTTCCCTTCATTCAAGGTAAAAATGGAGAATGATGGGAACTTACAACTAAACAAAGAAATTTTTGATTGAAAAATATAAAACTAATAAATAAAAATATAACGATCCCCAGTTAGTCGTACGAATTTCTAAAAAAATTACAATGCAATTTATTATTATTCAATTAAGAAGAAAATAAAAAAAAAAGTTTTGGAAAATTTGAATTGATATCAAAATTAGTCATAAAAGTTTCAATGATAAAATATTCCAAGAAATTAATGTTCGCTATATGTTACGTAATTAGTTTAAGCAAAAATGAGTCATAATTTAAATGAATTTCTAAGGAAACTTTCAAAATTAAAATGTATTCATAATAATTATAAAACCCCTCTAAATTTCCAATTGATAATTATTAGGAAAATATTCTTTTTTAATTAATTAAAGAATTATGAATCAACCATTATTTAAATTTTCCTTTATACATTGTCATGAATGCAAAACTTAACTAGAAAATTCGATTATCCGAAAGTTCTTTGGATTTCATCGTTTTCCCAAAAATCAAGCTTTATATTTTTTAAAAATAATAAGAATGCTATTGGACAAATATGGAGATAAAATAAACAAAATATGACTAATTTCAAATAGTGCTTAAATATGTAATCTAGAGTTCGACCGAAGTTTTGGGATTTGATTAGATGAAATAATTTTGAATCTTTCTTCCATATATTTGTGCACATTATATGGGAAATGATTGGGTTCAAAGTTACTAAAACTGGAGGAAAAAATTCATAAAACTACAAACCAAAAATTCATAATGGTTTCCAAATATCCGTAGTGAAGAACCAGAAAAAAACGTGTATTTGTTCTCAAGGGGTATAAATCAAAAAAAAAAAGGAGATGTTATATGAGAATTTATATATTTAAAAATTTATAAAAAAATTAATTCGAAAAGTTTCAAATTTACTCCCAAATCAACGAACAATGCCCATTTAAACATAAAATAAAAATTATTTTTAATAATACTGAATAATCTATGGACGAATGAATAAGAGTGATTCTCATCAAATTCCGAAATTAGGTAGAAAAATATTTATAAATTATATTTTTTAAAATTTGATTTTTCTTTTTTGTGATCAATTTTGTAGTATTTGTGTAATTAGATTTTATCAATATAATGATCCACAGAATAAACTTATTTTGGACGAATTAAAGAATGATTTTTAATTTTGAAAGTGAGGGAATGGTTTTTATAGCTCATACCGCCATTGAATCGTGTCTGTTATTATTTGATAGTGAGTAAAAAGGTTGACCCCTAACAGTATTAATGTTAAGTTAATATAAAATACCTTGCCTTGCCCCGTCAAAATGAACTACTTGTATCTCTACATTGTACTTACAGCAATAATTTTCACTGAAGTCAATATGAATGATGTTTTCATCTTTAAACAAGAATAACGGTGAATTTAAGGAATAAATAAGCAACGAAGTAGAAAAAAAGTCAAGTTCGACTAGTTTAAAAGTCATTATCTCATATATTGCCATTCCCTCGTTTCAGTTTGAAATGAGGGAATGACGAAATGAAGTATAGTTTAAATTAAATAGTAAATTAAAAAATCTTGGTACATAAACTTTTGTTAGATCTGAATTTTTGTGTAAGTTTACTATCTCTGGCAATCTACTTTACTGTGAAATTATTATTAAGTTAAGGTAAATATCTCTATTTTTCTTCAATCTGAGGGAATAACGACTGAAAATGTAATTTTGAAATAATATCCATTTTCTTTTTTTGGACAGACACTTTAACACGTCTAAGATGACTTAAATATTTTAATATTTTTTTGAAAGTTTTTTGATTTAGAAGGTAAAAACGGTGCTAATCTCAAGTTTGGGACATAATGAGGGAATGATTTTCAGGGTACTATTTATTTATTAATCAATAAAGATATTCATATGGTTCAAAAATTATAACCAACACAATTAGTCAAAGTTGTGTTATTTTCAAGGAAAAAAAATATCATCATTGGTCGCTTAGATTTTTGTAAAGACTGAAATGACAAGAATTTCGATATTTTATGAGAATTACCCTTAAAGTGTTACATAAATTAATATTCTTGTAATTAATGAAACGGAAGGAGAGGGAGTCTATCATAGTTAACGATGTCTTACAAACTAGAAAGGAAGGGAAGTCAAAATATCGAATTTTTGCATTACGTAAATAATTAACAGCTCCTCATTGTAAAAAAAAATCTCAAACATTTTGACTTATTGATTTGTGAGCTTTGTGGGATTATAAAAGTTACTATATTAACGTCTGCTTTTCTAGTAGGAAAATTTTAAAGAGTTAAAATTTAAATAATCATGTGTATCAAAGGAGATATCATATTAGATATTAGCTAAATTGAATAATCCATAATCCCATTATTGCATTAGAGTACTTGAATAATTTTAGAAAATGTTTTTTTTATTATTTTATATTACATTATAACCACACTATAACCACATTATAACCGCTATTTACGGAAAATCTACTGTATTGTCAATAACAATCGATGTTATAGTTTTAAATCCCAAAACCCCACCAAGAGCGCTATTTTTGTTATGGCGGTGACATGTGACGTCATTTGCAAGGAAACAAGTTAGCCTAATTCAACTAACATGAATTTTGTCATTTTTCTTCAAATTTATTGAATATAATGAAGTACAAATGCTGCGTAGTAGCTTAATGTATTAATACGTCTACAAAAACTCCACATAAATGGTTTGTTTCTGTTTCAACGTATTCCCAAGTTTTTGTAAAGTGAAATTTTAAAGAACTTCTGAATGAGCACACAAACGTTTGTAAATAACTAATTCTAACAAAATGTATGCACAATTTCTAGTGAAATATGATTTTTATGGAATATATATAATAGAATTACAACAATTTGTAGTATATTTTCAAAGTTGTCAAATAGCCTATTTTCAAAAGTTGAAAAATTTAGCCACTCTATTACACTTTAAAATAATAGAATCAGATTTGATCAAAACTTTTTCAAACTATTTATAAATAAATTTAAAATTAAATTATTTAATTTCTTAAAATCTTTCTACTAGACAATTTGATGATTTTCCTAACTTTCAACAGTTAAGGATCAATTTTCTTAAAAATTTTGATTTAATTCCTTGTAATTCATAACAGAATCGGTCGAAATATTTTTAAGGTAAAGATATCTGTAAATGCACAAGTTAATTGTTCTATGCACTTTTTTCCATTTTCCTAAATTTTCACTCCTTGAGGAGTGTACTAGGATTTTTTTAAAGCTATATATATTTATATTTTTCATTTTAGTTTGAAACTGTACTGCACTAAAGTGATGAGGATAAACTCAAAAAAACAATAGATTTTTCCAAAACTTCATATTATATCGTTTACATCCTACTGTGAATTAAAAAATTAATAAAAATACCTTTTTCTAGATGCTGAAAATTCAAACCCTGCTCCAATTGCGAATATACTTCCAAGTCCTTATTAACACCAGATAATTCATAAAAATGTCGACTTTGGTTCTCAAAACCTTTGGCCGCAGACGTTGAAGATTCGGTTTTCTTTACTGATGCCGAACCCTGTTCGGATGTTTGTACACCGATTTCACTATTACAAAGATTTTTCCGCCTACTATCTGAACTTAAAGCTCGCAAACACGCACCTAAAGAAAATAAATGAATAAAGAAAGCATTTAATTTTTTTGTACCTATGGAAACTTAATCAATAAAGTGTTAAGAAAAGTCAAAGGCAGAAGTCAAAGTTACCCATTTATAATTCCGAAATTCCAATAAAACTTTCATCAAAAAAGCACATTTTTCCTCAACTAACGAAAAGCACGATTTACGAAATGAAAAAATGGAAATTTAAAATTTTATCAAAACTTATAAAAAGAAAACTGTATAAAAATGTATAAATTATGTATATAAATAAAATAAAATATAAATGTGTATAATATACGTGTATATTGCCAAGGCAATTTGGGCAAAGCAACTAGGACCTTTGGCTATACTTACTATTTTCGCTTAAAATCGCTGTTAACCTTGGACGCCAGCTTTTTCCCTTACGTTGAGGACTGACATTCAACGATTTTTGTAAATATGTTAAAGAACGCCGCCATTTCTTTCCTGGTTGTAACTTAAATTTGATAGGTGAAGATAGTGTATCCAATTCTTCCTCATTTTCATCTTCAGTTTCCATAACCTTTGAACTGTTAGTATCGTTGCAATCATCATTAATTACTACAATCGAATCCGATAAACTTCTATCATTATCTAAATTGATAATTCCCGAATAATTTTCTGTTTTAAGATTGGAATCCTCCTCGATACTTGATTCCGATAGTTCTATTGGTTCTACCATAATAGAATCGTTAGATAAATTCGAACAACTGCTATCTTCTTCACTAGCATTGAAAGACTTTTCATAAATATCAGATTCGTTGATTTTTTTTCTTACGGTTATAAAATTTTCACTAAAACTATTCTTTATTTGTCTATTTTCACAGTCTTTATTTAGTGATTTCGATAATAAACTTTCATCAATTATACTTTTCTCATCATAGCTTTGTTCTACTATCTGCTCCGAAATATTAATTTTATCAAGCATAACAAAGCAATTTTTACTAAATTTCGAATCATTGATTACATTTTCTGTATCACCTTTTCTGGAACTATAATTTAATTTTATGTTTTCACAGTCTTTACTTTGATTCGAAAAAAGACTCTCATCAAGAATAGTTTTATGAAATTTTGCATCATTGCAATCTTCGGAAATAAGTTTTGGGTCAATTTTTTTTAAAACAACTTGGCATAATTTATATAATTTCGTTTCGTTGCAATTTGTTTTAATTTCGTTCTGATTTATTCTATTAAGTACAACAAAGGCATCTCTATTTAACTTGGTTTCATTTAACGTTTCATCAGTTTGTGACTGACTTAATAATTGAGAACTTTCAATTGCATTAACTTTAGTTGAATCAGAATTTCCTCCTTGCGCTTTAATTATTGATATATTATCAGGAGATTGATCCTGAGATAGTTTAGAAACATTCGGTTCGGGTGAAGCTAAGTTTGAATTAGTTTTGATTCCACTTTCCTCACTATTTTGCAAATTTTCTAATGTTTCATGTGAAGTTTGCCTTTTAAAGCCTGATTTCACTTCGGTTTCACTTACTTTTTCGATCTGACCAATTGACTTTTCATATTGGCAGGCAATTAAAGAAGCATCATTGTATTTGATGTTACGTTTATGGTTTTCCTTCAATGGAGTACTGGCCATTAAAACTTTAAGTGATGGTAAAATTAAGGTACTATGCTGTTTAAGATTTTCTATTCCACTGGGAAGTTCTATATTATCACAAAAAGTATCAGTCGGACGTTTCGAGTCGTTCTTTTGACTAGATAACGTAAAATTAAAAGATTCGCATCCAATCGATTTTCGAGTGGATTCGAATTCGACAATGAGTTGATGAGAGCCGATTCCTTCGCCACTTTTCGTGATAGACAATTGAGATGGATCAAAAGATTCATGGTTTTCCTTTGATTCTGAATCGCTAGTAGATTTTTTTAACACCGGCCGCTTTTTGGGAAACAAATTGATACGTTTTTTACCAGTACTTGAATCGTAACAGGAAGACGATGAACTTGAAGTAGAACGTAAATTATATCTTGCCGGAGAAACTTTCTTATTTTTGAGAATCCGGTCAAAAGTGGTATCCAATTGTTCCAGCCATCCACCAGTTAATGAGCTCGATTGATTTGTAGATTCACCACGCTTTTGTTGCTCAGTTGGAGTTTTCTTTACTGTGGAAATAGCACTAAGGTTTTCAATAATAATGTGCTTATTTTTATTTATTTTTGAGAATAAGTCATTTTTAAATTTTTTCTTCACAACACTATAGCTTTTTTGGGTTGAATTATTCGATAGTATAGTTCGATTTTTTTTCTTTATTGAATAAGTTCGTATGGGTTTCATTTTTTAAAATATTAATAATAAATAATTTTATACATTTTAACAAGTTGTATGACTTCTTTGGTTTTTAACAAACTTTTAAATTTCATTTGATTTGACAGGTTTTTTCAATGACATAAAGTTTAAACAATTTAAAAAAAATGTATTTAAAACTAGAATAACTCATAATGCTAATAACTTTCATCAACTTTCATAATTAAATTTTGGCACTAGCATTTTTATTACATATTAAAATCCCACTTTTATTTTATTGAACTTTTAACTTTTAACATTGAATTAATTCGATTAATTCAAACTTTTGTATACTTTGAAAGTTATTGTCAAATAAATGACATTTAAAATTGCCGTTAAAACTTAAAACTAATTCACTAGCTTTATCAGTTAAACAGTTTAAAAGGTTCAAAACTTTTAAAATTACGGTCCTTGCAAGTGTTTGATATAAAGCTCCTACTGCATCATTGTCTTTCATTTGATTCAAATATCTTCTATTGCCGTTCTATAGTACCTTTGCGTCTTTATGTTCTCCAAATTATGGCTTCTAGACCGTAGTCTTCGTCGTCTTGGCCACTGTTTAGCACATTGGCCGCATATTTATAAGGCGCTAGCTTCGATTTTGATAGTTCTTGAATCGTGTTGGATTGGATAAGTCCGATAAGTGGTATGAGTGGTATGAGTGGTACGAGTGGTATAAACGGTACCAACGGTACAAATCGTTCAAATAGCTTAAGTATATTTTCTACAAGCCACTTTCAGCGGTAACACGGTTCTTTCGACGCCAAGGTTTGATAAATAAATTTGATAAATCGCTTAGCTTACGAGATATCGATACTTAAAAATTGAAAAATTACATTTTCTTTTTCATTTTTTTTAGACGGAATTCTTAAGATTCGCAAAACAATGCTAGTTGTTTAAAACCGCGGCTCCACCTATTTTCTATGCTAAAAATATGCACAAAGGATCCAGCGGCGAAGGGGGCGAAGCCCCCCAATCTCAAGGTAAATCTTTGAAATATTTATTCAGTTACGGATCGTTTTATTCGCAAATTAAATTAAAAATAAAGTATAAAATGCAACATTGCCAGGTATTTATGTTGCAAAAAGGAACTTTTAGCATGATTCGCCTATGGCCCTTTGTGTATAGTATTAAGACAAAAAAATTAAGTGAAGCTGAGATTGTAATCAATTCCCCTTTTTTTAAAAACATGTAGATAACTTCATCTAAAAAAGATGGTTTTTCTACTTTTATTGATATCTAGTAAACTAAGCGAGATATCGAAAAATATCCGTTTTTTCGTTTTATTTCGTTGAGATCTAGAAGAATCCGTCTTCAAGTCGTGTTACTGGAAGAACCGTTGCCTTGTCCTCTATCGAGCAACGTCTCGTTCTCTATTTTGTCTTTATTTCAATTCGTAAATAAATCAGTCATAGCGAAAACTTAGCGAGAAAATAGAAATTATATGACACCAAAATTGAATAAAAACTAAATAGATAGAAAATGAGGCTTCGCTAGTTATAGTGAATTGTATACAAGCTATACCAAATAAGTTGTAGCAGTTGTACAATGCGTACTATGAGTACCATCCGTACAACTAAAGGTCTAAAAAAGATGAAGAACTAAGTGATTTTATCAGAAACTGATCAGAACCCGACCTCGGATCCGGAGATTTAAAATTTAATATTTCGGAGTTGAACTACTGGTGGCCGAGTGGTCTAGGTGACCGCTCCAAAACTGGTAGGTGTTGGGTTCGATCCTCGTATCGAGCAAATTTTCAATATTTCTTGATTACGGGTTTTTATTAATCCTAGGGTCGCTAAAAACCTTGGTAATTATAAAGCCATGATAAATAACAGTTAAAATAAAAATACATTTAAATCGTTCGAAATTGTTTTAAAAAAAAAATTATGCGTTTTTTGAGCATTGCATTCACTGTTTTGAAATTAAATCAATCTTAATTTTACGCTATTATTTATAAAATTATATTTTTGATGTTGATGTTGTGGCAAAATAAAAAAAATATTTAAATATATACGGTATGCATATGGTGGCATATGAAATTGAATAGAATCTGTGGAAACATATAGAAGTCATTGGTAAAAAATGAGAAACTGATCGTAATATCTTCGTAGCTTGTCTGTAAACCGGTCATATTTATATCTTTGTTTTTTTTTTGTTATGCATATCAACTTTTTTAGCACTTATTTATAAAAATGTTCAAAAAATCTATTTTTTTTAAAATTTTTGGTTTTTAAATGTTCTTCTCTGTCAGAAGATATCACTATAATATATATTGATCGGTATCGTCGGTATGATTAGAAGGATCCGAAGGATCAATATCACAGATTAATACTACCCAATAGCTAACCCAAAATAAATCTTACTGTTTGAATAATACTGATAGTGAAAGTGATTTTTACTTGATGATTCTACGTTTGTAGAACATTTTTAATGCTCTGGCAGCGTTTCATACAGGTTTTTACAATATTTGTTATTAATTGGTTCTCATATATGGATTTAAAATTTTAACAATACTTAAACAATATGTTCTAATAATACTATCAGAGCCATCAGAGCTATCTAAGTTTTTATAGAAGAATTAAATTTTAAAAACAAATTTTCTAATATTTTTTTTTACAATTGAGTAAAAGAACTAGTGCAACTAGTGTGATATATATTTTATTCTTTGTAATTGAAAAAAAATCCTTCTGGAAAATTTAAATAATCCAGTCATGCGCCTTAACATAAAAGGAGTGTCATGGCGAAAATGTTTGACGGCTGTCATTTGATTATTTTCAATTATTAGGATGTCACACTTTGTTGCATGTAAATTAAATTATATTATTGCAGTGAAATGAAAAAGAAATTGATTGACACAACAAATAAAAAGCAACGTTTTAATATTTTACGTAAATTAATAACATTTGTTCATAAAACTGTTTTGAACATAATGATTAAGGGTAGTAAAATCGACCATAGGCGTTCTGAACCCCAAGGTATATTTTTGTCTTTAAACTCGTTCTTTTTGCTTGTTAATGTTTGGTGCTTGTTGGTGTGTTAATGTCTTCGATTTTCTTAGGTCATGGGTGTTCATATTCTCCTGTCGGTAGAGCTCCGTCAAGCTTAAGCGTTTCAGCAGCTGAATATATGCTAAATTTGCCAGTGACATGCCCACCATCACCAGCTATTTCGAATATTACTTTAACTCCAGGTCGAACTAGGAACATTGACCAAGACATGGAAGCGTTAAGACTGTCTCGTCAGGATAACCCTTTTATACAAGTAAGAAATCAATTAACAATGAAAATAATTTACTATTTTTCTCTGTTTACAGCAAGTGCTAGCCAGTCGGGAAAGTTTGGATTGCTTAGATGAGTGTGAATCGGATGACACCATTCTTATGTCACAGGTACTGTAATTATTTTAGATGATTATTTTAACTAACCACGGAAAAGTGCATGGGTTTATTGGTGTATATGTTTGGGCTTATGGGCTTTTCAGGAGTTTCCAACTGATTTGGATGCGGATCCCATGTCATTACCAGAAATTCATGAACATATGATCCGAAGTCCGCCTCCTACAACCTGGCCAAGATCACCTAATTTTAAAGCTTTTCGTTTTCCTGCTTCAAGCGATGACGAAAATGTAAATATTTTCTGTAACTCATAATTTAATTGACTTCCATTGTAAATCTAAATTGCTTTATTAATATAAATAATAAATTGTTATATAGGATAGTTTTCACAAATCTCCTGTAAGAACTTCAAGAATTTCGTTAGGTGAAACTTCAACGTATTCACCACCAAAGCTAACAAATCGTTCCGCACACAACTCGGAAAGATTTTCTCTACTGAACCCAGTTTCGATTAGATCTTTGTCGGATGTAAGACGGATTAGTAATACTCCTGAGGATAGCGTGCAATTAATGTCTAGCGGTGAAGAATAATTGCCACAAAAAGTATTCCTGTTGGCTATTTTCACATTGATGGTAAATCATCAAAGCACTGGTCCTATAAAAATTTGGGGAAGAATTCAAGAATGCCTTTGCACAAAGAAAAATTTGTCCATTCCCTTTGAATACATGTAAAAGTCGTTTCAATTATAATAGTAGTTCTTTTTGTGTATACACACAGTTGAATGATTTTAAATATTGTGATTAGTCAAAATTTAGTGATATTAAGAGATAAATTATTGAAAAAAGTAGCACTTTAGCGTCAATATTGCCTACTGAAACGTAAATGAAACCCATTTATGCCTCTTTATCGTTTTTCACGAAACGAAAATTGAAATTTTATGATATAACTATTTAAAAATATACCATATATTTATCTATATAACATAATTATATATAGCCGATTTAGTAAAACAAAATATTTGAGTCTTAAAATAGAGGAGAGGAAGATAATAATTACGTTCCCCGAGAGTATTGAAGTGAATAATTCCAACAATAATTTTATAAAGGGTATTTTGTCATAACTTTGACCTTACTGCTTTTTATTTTCATTCTCTCCTCAGCAATTTGTATTTTTTCCTCCAAAACGCTCATTACCAAATATTTATAAATATAATATTATAATAAAAGAACAAAACGACTCGCCTTAAAATTAACTTCAGGTTAATTGAAGTGAACGTTCTATTTTATAAAAGGACCAAAAATATAAACATTTTTGGATGCTTGTTATTAAGTATAAAAAAGAAGATAATATTTTAAAAATAAACGTAAAAAAATATGTAAAACAAGTTAATGTAATTGTTGATTTTTTTAAAGACCAATGAAACAGGTATTAATCCTTGAATGAATTAAATTTATTGGTCGAAATTATAAGAACATGATAAAAACTTTACACTTAAATGTATTTGGAATCAACTAGTTTTAGTTATTGGCTCGGATTTGAATTTTATAACAGTTAATATTTATTAAAATGGTGCCATATGCATTTAGTTGAAGTTTTTCTCTGGATTTTGTTATATAAATTATATTTTGTTGATTTTTCGTTATTTAAATTTTTGTATTTACGATTTTTATCTTAAAAGACAAAGTACTTTTGGAAAGGTCGCATTCCGAATTAGTGTTACACTAAAATTTTAGTTTCATAAAAATTAGTTTAATAATTGTTTAGAAAATATTTAGTCTATTGAAATATGATTGTTTTATGTAACAAGTCATTGATTTTTAATTATTATCTCGTTAAGACATTTCTGATTTTTCATCGAATATTAAACAATATTACACACATTTAAATTGCAAGAAATTATTGGAATATGTGTTAATTTTTTTGGTTTATTATCTTTTATAAACGTAACTGAATTACTATGATTATTTACTTTGAACATGATAATAATTTTTATTGTGTTCAAGTGGTATGAGCTTTTTTATTTACTTTACATAAGTAGTTAATTAAAAATATAGTCGTTGATTGTTTTTTACCACTCCACAGTAAAAACGTATGTTAAAATATTCATAACTGGTAGTCTATGACAAGGTGACAACTTTGTAACCAATAAACGTTGGGTTGGAACTTTGGTCAGCAAATAATTTGTTTCTCGGTTTACTGGATTATTAAGGACGATTATTAAGTCAAAGCCCTAGAATTGTTAAAGACCTTAGTTAAGTTGTATGGTAAAAGTAAATAATATTCCAAAAAAGGTATTTATTAACCAAAATGTTGAAGAAAATTTTTCAAATGGTGAATTTTTATAAATAAATTCGATATAAAATTATTTAGCAAAGAGAATGTCTTTATAAAACTATTTATATTGAATTATGAAATATTTGAATAGTAAATATTACGTGCATGATTATGCATTTGGTCTAATGATAGATCATAACAAAGATTGCGGTTTTTACCTTCTATTTAATTTCCTTTATATTTGTAATAACAAGAAAAAACATGCATCGTTAGAATCAAAGCAGTGAGATATTTACTCAAGAGGTGACATATTTTTCATAGAAATGTTTAATTTTTTTTTGTATTTCGTAAATGTTTAAAAATTTTCAGGAATTACCTGAATTCTTTAGTTGTTTTCCGACATGGCTAATCAACTCAGCCTTTCTCGGAAATGCCTAGAATTGACATGTTGACAATTTTGGTATTTCTTTACTTGTTTTTTTTTTTTGTCAAAAGATTGACTTAATTTAGAATTTGTATGAAACATAAACATTCATTCTTGTTAATGTTGATAAAGATCAATAATGGTGGTTGAATTACATATTTTTACAGGTGGCTTTTGTCGATGTATAGTATTGTTACCATCTGTAATCAAATCTGTTATTTTATGAATAAAATTAATTATCTACATTTGGTTTTGCCTAAAAAATCGCATCTTTTCGAGGATTTAACTAAAATTTAGCAATTTTCTGTTTTTTCTTGAAGCAATGTTGCTGAGAAATGATTAAAGTTCTTAAACGTCTTCGATATATGTTATTTTTTAATTTTTTTTAGCGTCGCTTTGTAACAACCAAGGTCTTTAGCGACTCTAGGTTTAATAAAAATCCGTAAATCGAGAAATATCGAAAATTTACTCCAGATTCAAACTCAACACCTACCAGTTTTGGAGCAGTTACCTTTTAGCATTCGAACACTGGGACGTTAATTTAAAAGTTATCAAATTTAACTTTATATTTATTTTTATTCTTTTTGTTTAAGGAATTTTTGTACAACACGTTTCATCGGTTTCTCGACTTCGTCAGGAACATAATTTCATAAGTATATTAAAGTACCTGAAGAAATTGGAAGACCGATGAAATGTTTTGTACACAAGTAAAAATTCTCAAAATAAAGAGAATATAAGTAGTTCGAAATTAAATTTAATGTTTATTTCCAACAAAGTGGAATACACCTACTTAAGAAATATCATTTAATATTTATGAATTGCTTATTTTTTATTCCAATGATTGACGTACTATTAAAATAAATACTTTATTAGTCCAAGTATCTAAAGATTTGTACAAAAAGTACGTTTTGATAGTAAGGTTTATGTTTTCTTTATTTTTTTATTGAGCGGTTATAGCTATTTTCATGACAAATGTGGAGTATATTTTTTTATTAAATTAAGTTTTTGAAAAATGCTTAATATTAAATTTTTGAATTTGAAACTTATCCAAAGGTTGTATCATTAAAAATACTGCTTAATTGAATGGATAAGATATAACACATAGAAAGCATTTAGTTTAATATAGTATTTTTTCTGTGAAGCGTCGAAAATATATTTAAGCATCTATTTGTGCCATTTAACTGACTTATTTGTAACTCTAAATGTGCAATAGTTAATATGATAAATTAAGAATAGTTAACTTTAAATATAAAATGATCTCAAGTTCCCAAAAATGCAGCAAAATCTATTGAAGATTTATGTCAAAACCAAAGCTTTATGTTACGGGTTTAGTCAACTTTTGCAAGTTCACTAATTTTATTATTATAACTTAATGTTAATAAAGCACTTAAATGCAGCACTATCAGTACGAGAAAGAAAACATTTAGAGACTAAAGAATAAATATTATTAAAAAGCGCTGGACGCTATTGAGTTATTACTGATTAAAGTTGAAGATCAATATTTACTTTATTGTTTTTATTTAAATATTACTTAATTTTTTTAAGTATTAAAAATTTGACGGTCTACTTTTCCATTCTTAATCAATACAGGGTCCTAACAATAAGAAACTCCGAACAAAAAAAAAAAAAAAGGGCTCCTTATTTAAAAGATATTTAATTGAAATTATTGTAAAATCATTTTTTCTCAAATAAATAAATTTAGATAAACTAAAATTTTGTATAGATATTTAATAATAAAAGGAAAAACAGGAGAAATGAAAAACTTGAATTTTTTAAAAAATGGCGCATAATTATAGAGAATATAATTATGATAACTTGGAACAGTTTAGTTATTAACAGAAATATTTACAGCGCTATTTTTCAAAAGTTCATTAATTTTTCATTTGCTCACTTGAACTTTATGTTCTTTTAAGTTTTTCTGTAATTACAAGAGAAAAGATCACTTCTTATAAAAATATTTGAAAATTTCTTTAGTAAATTTTAGTGATTTATTGGCTACTTATAAAATATTGAAAAACATTTATGATTATTGTATGGCTCACATATTTATGTAGAATATTTGCGGATATAGATTTCATAAGAGAAATGTATGAAATTTTGTGTAAGGAAAGGAATTGTTAATGTATTAGAATATATTAAAGAGAATATATTATGTGAAAATTGATGTTTTTATTTAATTTAATTTTATAATTATCCAATGAACAATGTTCACATTATTTTTTTATTCGAACATTTTTGAACCACGTGACTTCATAGTACTACAGGTACACAAATTTGTAATGCTCAAAGTTAGATTATATGATCAAAAGATTTAACAAAATAATAGCAATAGATCTGTTTTATCTTATTACATTTATTTTCTTATTTTATGTACTTAGAAAAATTAGATTAAATTTTAGGTAAAGGAATTAAAAAAAAAAACTATCCATCTTGAGCAATAAAAGGGTTTTGAATAACCTCCATCCCATCAACTGGACAAATCAAGACAACACTTGTTCCTCTGCATACCACCAAGCCTAAGGGTCTTGTGTCTTCGACAAGTTTGTAAGGATCGTCCGGGTCTCGCAAAAATTCTGTTGTATTATCCAATACTAAATTTAATAGAGGGTCGTAACCCTTTAGAATTCCTGCCGCCTCTCGTCCACCGGCAAATTTCACACGGATACTCTTCTCTAGATATTTAGATAAATCTAAAATTGACTCTTTCCGTTTCTTCTCTTTTTGATCTCCACCACCCTATGTTAAAAACAATTATTTTCATTTCTATCAAAAATATAAAGGCTTTATAATACCTTTTTATCATTCTGGCTGGCCATTATCGGTAATTAGTATGAACTTAATTATTTTTTCTAGAAATATATAAATTGGTACCAATAAAATAAACTTTCGCGGCTTTATAAAATTTAAGGTTAGTAATATTTTCAATTTTGAAATTGTCAAACTCTGTCAAACGGTGCTAAAAATTGAAGTTTGCTGCCACCTATAATCTAAAGCATCTATTTTTTTAAATCTAATGGCTTTGAAACGATAAAATAGAATTAAAATGATAAATATATTCCAAAAAATTATATATTTTTAATAAAATTCTTTATTTAAAATCAAAATATTCCATTTATCCTCTAAATAAGCAAAATATTTTCTGCTTTGGATTTCTAATTTACCGAACTATTCAATGAAAGTGGCGCTTCTGATTATACTTTTAATAAATTTACTTGTAATTTTTTTTTTTAAATTAATTTTTACTGCTCGAATCGCTCGTAATACACTTATTAAGAATTGCTCCTATTATTTGATATATATATAATATATATCTGAAAGAAAAAAATGACCAAATATTTAACTTTATTTAAAAAAAAGGGAATTAAATTAATGTTAAGCTGCTTTTATGAGATATGCAACCTACACTATAGTACACGACACATTTTGTCTACGGTCTAGTAACTTAGTCTTAATAAAAATTTTAAGCGTTTCAACAAAATTGAAGATATTGTAAGAAGGTAATAGAGTAAGATAGAAAATAAATGTGGAACTATAAGTTCAAGTGAACCGTAGTCATTGACTAATTCACATAGAAATGTCAAAATAAGTAACGTAAAGGATTCTGGTTTTGACAGATGATTTGGCAAATAGATTTAAAATTAATTGAAAATGCCACATGCTTTAGTGATTAACAACTGAAGTTCTTAATTTTTGCGACCTGCTTAACATGGTGAGTTAATGCGTTTGTTTATTTGAAATTTTGAAAAGGAGCAAATTTAATCTCTAGGTGCACTGAAGGGTCGTTCTGTTAGAAATGAAATATATTGAATAGTTCAATGCGTTCATCAGTCAGTTATATTCTCACAAGTACGACTAGCGAGCCAAATATGTCATATCCCGATTATGAGCAAAACTCTCATGATCATGCTGCCTTGTTGATTCTCGTCCGCCAAATTGGCACCCAACTGAAAGCTAAAACTTTCACTCGATTACTCGATCGAATTTCAAGACTTGATAGTTTCAAAGTTACCGATTCTACTGGCCTTGTACGAGATATTTGGACCCGCTATATCAAAGACTATCCGGTCGAAAACAATGATTGGGGAGACTTTCAAACACATCGTCGTCTACTTGGACTAATTTCAATTGGAAAGTACGATAGTCAACAGGAGTTGAATGAAATTTGTCGTATTCACGAAAGTTTAAAAGTCAAGTATGGAAGCACTTTGTTTGATAGTAGATGCGTTTTTTTCGGACCATCAAATGTACAAATTGATACTACTACTGAAAACGATACAAAAGACACAAACGATGTTCAAGAAGATAACTCAAAATTTACAACCCCTAGCAACTTCAAATCCAGGGTATTTTTCTATCCAGATGGTGATCCCAGCGCAGACTTAGAAAACCACTTATCGGAATTCACAAATTCTTTATTTTGGGTGTTAGAATCGAAACGTTTGGAACGTTCTCGAGAGAAAATTGAGCGCATGTCACTTCTTTTAGCCCCCTTCGAAAAAAAGGATTTTGTGGGTCTTGATTTAGAATCAAAAAATAACAAAAAGCGATGCATGGGTCGCATGACTAAACACTTAGGAGATTTATCTTTACAATCGGGTTTAATATCAGAAAGCTTAAGTTTTTACTACTCTGCCAGTGATATTCTTAAGTCAGTCAACGATTGGCTTTGGCTAGGCGCCGCCTACGAAGGCCTATGTGCTGCTTCAGTTGTGGTCTTGTATCCAAATTTCCAAAGAAACGTTCCTTTACAACGTAATTCAAGTTTACAAGACGGATCACCAGGAAAAAGTCGATCCAATTCAATAGTATCAATTCCCAGTGCCGAAATCATCCGCAAAGAAGTGAAAAACATTTTATCGATAGATGATATCTGGAAAAAATATCGTGAAGCAATTATCCACTATAGCAAATACCAAAACGCTAGCATCATCGAAATCGAAGCCAGCTTTAAAGCTGCTAGAATTTCTATTGAACAAAACCATACTTTACAAGCCGCAAGCTTTTTGCAAAACGTAGTTTTTATTAACTTATCGTTAAATGAACAAGAAAAAATCGATCGATTTGAAACATTAGCGGAATTGTATTCGCAAATTGGATTTAATAGAAAAGCCTCGTTTTGCCAAAGATTAGCCGCTAGCAGATATGTTTCACAAAACAATCCATCTCCAAATTGGGCACAATGTTATAATTTAATGTTACAAAGTTTATCAGGACATAGATTAAGTTTAGATCCTAATGAATTGGTAGGACAGCCGGAAGCAGGTAAACACTATAAAATCGATAACACTTATTTCATAATTATTTAATATATAAATTCTTAGGCTGGCCTACATTACAAATACAACTTTTACAAGAAATTATTGTAGCGGCTCGACGAATGGGACATTCTGCGTTAGCTACACGCCATATGACTTTCTTGTTACAAACTATGTGGTCACATTTGACACCAACACAACAAAAAGAATTTGCCATTCAGTTACAAGTAATAACAATGTACTAATCGTAAAACTTTTCTAATATCTTAAAATTTTAGGCACTTTCTTCTCAGTGTGAAGGAGCACCTGTTCCGTTAGTGCTTGATTCAGGCATTGTTATCCCTCCGGCAAATCTCACCAATATTCCAATTTGTAAAATGTTTAAACTACAAAATTTAAAACCGCACCTTCAACCTCAAAAAATTGAAAAAGAAAAACTAGACACCGGACCATTTCTATTCACACCAATACATTTTGGATCACTAGATAGAAAAAATAAAAAGCCTATTAGTAAAATGGGTAAGTTTTTCATAATATTGCAACTATTATTTTTTAAGTAAAATTTAATTTGTGTGTCGTTAAAAATATTTTATAAAAGTTTAACCGACTTTAGCATTATTGGGGTCCTATCAAGAATATATCAAGGTTTCAATATAGGGACTGTGACGTCACAGAGGATCCATAGGCGCACCTATCTTTTTGACACACTCAGATTAAGACTTTTTTCTGCTAAAAAATACACTTTTCAGAATTAAAAATTGTGTTTTCCTTGCTTTAATAACTTCCTTTATCGATTAAAAAAAATGTGCACACGGTCTATATTCCATTAGTAACTTAGTGTAATATAAATTTATATTTATACTAATATTATAAACGCAAACGTGTATAATTAGCTAAACCTTCTTTGGGTTTTCTATTCTAATCTAAAAGTTTATGAATTATTGTTTTCTGTATGACTACGTTAGTTTTGTTGAAATTTTTATGTTCAATTCTAGAGAATTTAACAAAATTAACATAGTCTTTGGAAAATATTAATCAAAACAAATTTTATTTTTGTAGTTTTTTTTTTTTTTAAATAATGCTTTGGTGTTCACGTATTAATTTCTTATGATGAAAAATATTTTTTTTAATAGTAAAAAATATATTTTTTTATTTAGACTAGAAAAATAATAGTTACAAAAATAACTATTTTAGATAAAAGTTATTTGCGTTTTTTCCTTAAAATAAGATTCTGCCATTAGAAAGAAGGCATTTACATCTAGCCTATGTTTTTAAATGTACTTTTTTTTATAGATTTTCTTTGGATTGAAAATGATATTTGTGAGGTTTCATTGAAGTTGATTAATCCATTACCATTTGAACTAAAAGTTTCCAATATGCGACTGTTGACGCAAGGTGCTGTTTTTGAATCGATTCCCGAAACAATTCTTCTACCTCCAGAAACACCACAACTAGTTACTTTAATTGGAACTCCCAAAGAATGTGCAGAACTTGAAATTCTCGGCTACAGCACTCATGCCCTCGGTGTGAAGTCCAATTGCCGCCTACGACACATGGAGAATTTCCTACCTCAATATAGCGTGGAAATAGTTCCTTCTTTGCCTGTACTAGATATAAAAACTTCGATGCCACAAACTGCTTCATTTTCAAACTTCAGCAACTACGAAAACGTTGTTACATCTGCCAGTGTGACTTTATATAACGGCGAATCAACAGAATTTACAATAACTTTAACTAATACTAGTGAGGTTCCCGTAGAAATGTTGGATGTCACAATACAAAGTGTTTTGGAATTGAGTGTACAAAATCAAATTTTTAAATGGTCTCAATCTAATTTGCTAGCACAACTACCATTAGCACCTGGAGCTACGGCTAGTTTGACTTTATACTTATACTCAGCGGCAAACTTTTTGGGACCGGTTCATTATTCGGGTGTTGGAGATCCACTTAGTAGTGGTGTGTATTGTAGTTCGCATGCTAGTAGCAGTATCATGTCAATGTCTGCCGGACCTACCTCGCTGCCATCGCGGCTAAGTTCGCCAACCCATTTGAGTGCTATGGGTAGTAGTTTTCATTCTGCACGTCGCAACGATTATACTTCTAGTTTTAGGTAAGATGTTTGAAATCAAAATAAAGACATAGATGTACTTTATACCAGTACAATCTGGCAACGCCTCATTCTCTACTTTGCTTTAAATTCAATTCACGAATACATCGATCAAGTCGTTATAGTCAATTCTGGTCGATTTATTTGCGAATTGAATTAAAAACATAACAGAATGAGACATTCCCAGATTGTACCGGTCTCAAGTATACAGGTGGCAAAATAAATATGACTTAAAAATTGCGGTTGTAGATCTTCAAATAATTCTGGCCAATCAAGTTTGGCAACGACTGTTGGTGGAAGTCGTTCCCCAGCACTGGGGGCACTTCCTTCAGTTCCTCCGCATAGTTCTTCTTCAGTCATTGACGCTCAATTGAGGATTCGATATTCAGGTGGAAATGGATTAAAAACTGGATACTGTCGAGCAAGCTCTGTCTATATTACACTAGAAATGTTGCCTAGTGTTCAAATTACTAACTGGAATGTTCTTCCAGCTGAAACGTACGTTCAAAATTTAATAAGAATACTTCCTTGAAAAGAAATAATTTTAATTTAATTTTGCAGTAGCAGCCAATTTTATCTAGTCCTCGACATTGCGAATCTCACATCTCAAGAAATGGAGCTTCATTACACCCCTACGAAACACATGTTAATTGAGGGCCACGAATGTTGTCGAGTACCAGTGCCATTAAATAGATGTCCACTATCGAAATTATCAAAAATATATTTGGAACAAAGTGTGATCAACGATTTAGAATTAAATAAAATTTGTTCTGAACATATTGCCAATTCAGTAGATTTACGGTGGCATTTGTTAGGGACAGATTTGAAAGGAAAAGCTTCGTTGAAAGGCATAACGTTAACGCCCGATATGCTAGATTTAGTGCGAATGTCACCATTAAACTGGGGTAAACTTTTTTTTTGTTTTTCCTTTGCATTAAAAATTAGTTTTTTGATTGTTGTAAAATCGAATTTGTGGAAAACAAACATTACATTACGATAGTTACCAATAGTTAACCAATAGGTGATAGTTGCGACCGAAAGCCTAATGACGTCAGGGTTTTTTCTGAAATTCTGAATTTGCCCCCTTCTCTTGCGATTTGAATTACCTTCGTAGTACACCATGTTATATCTAGCAAAGTGCTTGAATAATTTCTTAATTTTGCTAAATTATGAGCAAAAAAATTTAAATACTGTTAAATTTTCAATATTTTATAGAGTATAACAATAGTACTTTTTTTTTGTAGAAGTGCAAATAAACAAGCAAACTGTTAAACCTCAAGAAGAAATCACTCATCAAATTGGTGAATCGTTAACACTGGGAATATCTATCAGTAATAACTTAGAAAGACCTTTGCGACAACTTACGCTTGATATTCAGTTTTATCAAGATCATCAAAATGGCGGTAGCAACAATTATCGATTGGAAACAAGGCTAGCTACAGTTGGTGCAACTAGGTAATGATTTTTTTTAAATTTTTGTTTCGAATTTAATTTAACTATTGTACAATTATAGGGTTTTACTGCCAACTTTAGAGGAACAAGGAGATACGTATCATGAATGTATCGTAATTTTTTTCACATCAGGACAATACAAAATCGATCTTCAGTGTACCGCACCTGAAAATCTAAACGGAACTGTAAAATCGCCCAATTGCGGAAGTGAGTCTGGAGGAATTGAAACGACCAGAGGAAGTTATACATGGCGGTTTATACCGCCAATTGAAATGAACATTGTTGAATAGTTTCTATAAATGACAAAAATTAGACAAATGTACATAAATTATGTCAATATTATTATAAGCGTAGTATGAAATTAAGAATTATTTTTTTAAAGTCTTAAATTGATAAAACCGTAATATATTTTCTTGGCTACGAATGATTAGTCAAAGCTTTTTGTGCTATAGTATAATCTGTTGGGTTTGAGATTGATTTATAATTATGAATATAAAACGTAGAAGATTATGTTTTCGTGGCGCCAAGGTGATTGTTTGGTTGACGAAAAATTTAATAAAAATACAAAAAAAGTAACATTGGTAATACTTCATGATTTATGAAAGTTATTTTTATTTTAGATTGTTTTATATTGGAGTAGTTATATCTTTTGAATATTTATAAAACTTAATAAAAATATTTGAAAATTTTAAAGAACATATTTGTGTTTCGATGAATTATTGGTAAATGTTGACAAGTATTAGCAAAAATTTGAATAACAAATCAAAAGTTCCAAAATTTTAAGATAAAAGAATTGTGGGTCTAAACTAGAAATAGTGCTTTCTTTCATTCTGGAGTGATTTAATTTAGTACTCACGGGTCACATTATGGCAAGTTCTCCAGTATACTTAGTTTGTATTAAGTGAAGTTGCAAAGTTCTTTTTGCCAATTAAGCCGGCGAATAGTAACCTTTTAGTTGTTTTAAAGCGGCTTTAAAATAAATTTTAGTAAAGAAGATGGTAAGAATCTCATGTTTAGAAGAACACAGATAATTTTCTACAGTATTTGTGAAATGTTTGTATTTATAAATTTAGTTTCACTCAGATGTCTTATTGTATTTTTTTCTTTTTTTATTCGAGTAGTAGTTTCTTAAAAATATAATAGGAATTTCTTATTATGGAAACGACTATTCAACAATTTAGTACAGTATAGAATATCTCCAACTAAGCCGGTATTACTATTTTGTGTTACAAATAACTAGTTCCAGTTCCTTATAAATAAGATAACGTGTTAGTACTGGTTAGTACTGGTTCAATCCGTAGTTGCCCATAGTAAAAAGAAAACACTTGAATAAAGAATTGTTAACTCCTGACTGTTCGGAAAAAATATATTTTGATAGACATATTTTACATCTTTTTTTCAAATTATCGAGATTCAACGTTTTAAAATAAAACGACAACAATAGAAGATATTTAATTAAAACGACAAATATTTAAAAAAATCAACTGCTGAATTATTTATATTTTAACTAACGATGCTTTGTTAATTCATACATTAACTAGCGAGAGAATTATTTTTTTTGATGTATTAAGGCTGAGGAATTTAAAATGAAAGAAAAAGTAATCTTTTGATTTTGTCAAGTCTACTTAAACAGCTTTTGGCTTAACTAGTTAAAGCCTTAAAACTTATGCTCAGCAGCGATTAAAGACTTTAATATTTGTTTTTTGCTTTTTATACAGAAAATTTGATAATCAAATCATCGCTGAAAGTATTTGTTGTTTAAAAAACATTGATATTAAGCGATGTATCGATGAACATCGACTCATGGTTTCGATATTTAACATTAAAAAATAAAACATCGATGCATTGTTCAAAGGGACATCCGTATGCTTTAATGCAGTGGTTCTTAACCTTTTTAGCTACCGGCACCCCTAAAATTTTCAAACAATATTCTCGCACCCCTTACTAGAAATTATTGAGTTATATAAATTAAAAAACAAACATTATGCAAAACATATTTTTTATTAATTTTATGTGCGTAACAAATTTTTTATAAATTTTAATTGTTAGCTGAAATAATCAATTATAAATTATCAAAGTTTTTATTAATGGCTTTTTTGTTGTTGCTTTTCCTCAATTATTTTTGAAAACCGGGGGATCTTTTTTGAAATAGCTACACGCATATCATTACTAACATTAAGTCTATTTCTAGCTTTTGTTTTTATATGCACAAGTGACGAAAATCCCATCTCACACAAATATGTTGTGGCAAATGGAACAAGATGCTGAAGCGCTATTTTAGCTAATCGTGGATATGACATTACTTGAGCACACCAGAAATTTTCCAAATTCTCTGCTTCAAATTCCATTTGATTATGTCCATTTGTCCGTAGTTCAACAAGGTCCTCTTTCAATAAATTACTGTCATCCATTGAGTCCAGATTATAAATAAATGGATCTAATATCCATTTTTCTGATATATCTATATCTCCAGTAGCAAAATATCCCTCAAAAGATTCGCTCAACTTTTGCAAATGATCTTTAATTTCGGTGGTAATATTGTTTCTTTCATCATCTGAAACAAGAACTTCTTCAAGCAAAGGAAAGTTAGCATAATTTATCTTGTCAACACGGTTAATCCAAATTGAAAGTTTTCGACTAAACGCAGTCAACTTCTCTTTCGCTGTTATAGTGTTCACTCCAAATCCTTGGATTGAAATATTTAATTCATTAAGGTGCGTGAATATGTCTGCCAAATACGCTAGCTGAATTATAGCATCTCTATTGCTGAATTCATCAGCTAAACTACTGCCTTGATTATTAAGAAACTGCATTATTTCACTTCGCAATTCGTACACACGATTTAGCATACGTCCACGCGATAGCCATCTTACTTCTGTGTGAAATAAAAGGACAGTATGCTCGGCACCAAGTTCTTCGCATAAAGCACGGAAGAGACGATGATTTAAAGCTCGACCTCTGATAAAATTTACAACTTTGACTGAAGTGATTAATGTTTTCTTTAATTTTTCAGGCAATGTCTTTGTAGCTAGCGCATGTCTATGTAAAATACAATGGGTAATTGTAACGTGAGGCACTTCCTTTTTTACATACGCTACAAATCCAGAATTTTTGCCTAACATGGAAGGAGCTCCATCAGTACAAATTGATCCTATTTTGTTCATCGGTATCTCATATTGTAATAAAAAGTCTTTGACTTTATTAAATATATCAATTCCTTTTGTAGTCAATTCTAATGGTTCACAAAACAAAAATTCTTCAACAATTTCTTTTTCTTTTACATATCGTACAAACACCATCAGCTGAGAACAATTTTCAACATCTGTAGATTCATCCAATTGAATACCCACTGGGACATTACTAGCTTTAATATCTTCAATTACTTGTTGTAAGATGTCTTTACTTATATCAGAAATTCTAGTACGGATTACGTCATTTGACAAAGGAATTTGTTGAAGCTTTTGTTGTGCTTCAGTACCCAACACTATTTTTGCCATTTCTAATGCACAAGGCTTTACAAGTTCTTCAGCTATTGTATGTGGTTTCTTCTTCTTGGCACAGATATATGCAACTTGATAAGACGCTTGCAACAGCGGCTTTTCGTGTGATATAAATCCAAAAGTTGTGATAGTTCCACTTTTATCAAATCGAACTCGTTTAGATTTCAAACTTTCAAAATCATAGCCAGCATCTACACCACCATGCTGTTTGGTAAAATGCTCATTTAGTTTCGACGGCTTGAGATTGGCGTTTGAAAATTTATTGCAGCACAGAATACATTGTGGTCGCTGCGTTCCATCCTTCTCCGTTGTAAATGTAAAACCATAACGAACATAATCGTCATTCCAACATCGTTTCTTTGACATGGCGTAAACTAAATTAAATTTTTTAATAAAACACTAAAAAAATATTAAACTTCTATCTATTATTGCTATATTTTAGCTTACCTTTTGAATTTGACTTTAATGTACCAAATTATATTCTAATAATTAGAATATAAATATTCAACTAAACTTGTAAAATTAACTTGTATTAATTATTTTATATTAATATTTAACTTTTAATATTCAACACGAAAATTCAAACTTGTAATAGTCGACACTAAAATTCAATTATTTTTAAATTTTTATTCAATGTAATGTGCGCATCAACAGTATTTATATTTCTAAGAATAATCGCAACAATCAACTGAAATTTCGAGGAAATATAAAAATTAGTATAGAAACTAGAAACGCATTTGAATTTTTGTAATTGTAGAAAAAATACAAAAATTAATTTGTCTCGATGGTTTATAATTTACAAACATATTTAAAAAATGTTTAGGGAATAAAAAATTTACTAACCAAAATGAATTTTTAAGATTAGTTTTTTATTTTGCTAGCTACACGTGAATTTGTAAAATTACAATTTCGCACCCCAAAATATTCAAGCTCGCACCCTTAAGGGGTGCGTGCACCACCGGTTAAGAACCACTGCTTTAATGGTAACTTATAAAAATTTTCTCTAATAAAAACGACTTAACAGACTTAACCGGATTAAAGTTTTAGGGTAAATTACAAAACTTATAAAATGACGACCAGTGAAAGTTTATTCTACAAAAAAAGCTCATGCCCCTTTTTGGGACATCAATATCTGGTAACGTTGAATTTTTTACTTAGTTTATTAAAATTTAATTTACGATTTTTGCTATTTTAATTCTAATAACGTATATTTTTTTTTTTTTTTTGATATCAAATTTCCATTAATGTCCGATTTATTTAAAAACAAGGTACAAAAAGCAATATTATAACGTTCCTTATAGATTCAAAAGCAGAAATATGTAATCTAAGTTAAATTTTTTAAAATTTTCATCATTTAATTGTAAATTTTAGGTCTTTTAGGTCCTTTTTTTAATTGTTAGAAACTCTAGAAACCAATCTCTTTGTTAGCTCTGTTCTGTGTAATTTGGTTTGTATCTCCGATAACCAAAAAGTAAATTTAACCTCAGAAACGTCAAAATTGAAACTTAAGTTGGTTAAAAGCTTAAACCAAGATTATAGAAATAAAAGTTACGGAAACTATGATTTTATTCTGCAAAACCGAACGATTTTAATATAAATATGTGATGACGTTGATATTCGATGGCTGCATACGATTCAAACTTTTATGTAGCTCGTCAACAATTCGTCGAGGAAATTGATTACAATGAAATAAAAAAAATAGAGGTCAGTTTGGAAAAACAGAAAATAAAACTTTTTTTGAACAAATTAAATTTTTTAGGTTGTTGGAAAGGGTTCCTTTGGAGTGGTGTGGAAAGGTTTGTGGCGTGGTAAATATGTCGCTGTTAAAGATATTGAGCTAGAAGCGGAACGCAAGGCGTTTGCGGTTGAAGTGAGGCAATTGTCCCGAGTTATGCACCCGAATATTGTTAAACTATATGGGGCATGTACTCAAGGGGCTCATGTGTGTCTCGTAATGGAATACGCTGAAGGAGGATCACTATACAATGTATTGCACACTAATCCAAAACCTAGATATACCGCAGGACATGCTGTTTCGTGGGCATTACAATGTGCCAAAGTAAATAAACATTTTTCACTTAAAATAACCAGTAAAATATTTTTTTGGTTCTAGGGAGTTGCATATTTACATGCAATGCGACCAAAGCCTTTAGTTCATCGTGATTTGAAACCTCCTAATTTACTGTTAGTTCTTGGAGGACAGCATTTAAAAATTTGTGATTTTGGAACAGCAGCTGACAAAAGCACGTACATGACTGATAATAAAGGTTCGGCTGCGTGGATGGCACCGGAAGTTTTTGCAACTACGTCATATACTGAGAAGTGTGACGTTTTTAGTTGGGGAATTATTTTATGGGAGGTTTTGTCGCGACGAAAACCATTTGATCATATCGGAGGTTCTGCATATCGAATTTTATGGGCTATCCATAAAGGAACACGTCCACCGTTTTTGCAAAATTGCCCAAAACCGTTACAAAACTTGATGGAAGCGTGTTGGAGGCAAAATCCTGCTGAACGTCCAAGCATGGAAGAAGTAAAACATATAATCATCACATTGTCTAAAAATGTTTAATATTTTATTTATAGGTGGTAGATATTATGTCGAAATTATTACCATTTTTTCCTGGTGGAAATGCACCGTTAGACTATTCTTTGGACGATAGCAAATCGGAAGATTTAGATCATGGTCTGTTTTCGGTTGATGACATTCATGAGTCGTCTCTTCGATTTAATACTACACAATCGAACTTTTCACAACCGACAAATGGAACATTATCGATTTTACCGCAACCAAATCCAAATAGTATGAAACCTTTACAAGTGGAAATTGATCCCGTTAGTATATAATTCAAAATAAAATTTTCATAGAAAATTATTAAATATGCGTAATTATAATTATAGAATGCTTGGGAATTGGACGACAATTATTATGATGTTAACATGGAAATTCGAAAAATGGCTGGACTTGATAAGATGTTACCGAAGCATGGTAAGTTTTTCAATTTATAAACTTCAGAAGTAAATCTCACATTCTTCCGAACTCTTCAATTTCATCAACAATGATTTAATTTTTTTGAAGAGTATCTTTTGGTTAAATTAAAGATATTTTAGAAACTTATACTTAATCTAAAAAGCTTTCATGTAAAAATGATCCCTCCGCTTCATAGTTAAAAGTCAAACAATCTATAAGATTAAAAAATTTCTTCAAAAAATAAAGCAAGTCAGTTTAAATTGATGAAAAAATTGGATTTTAAATTTCCTCTTTTTTATAATATTTTTAGCTATTAAGTGCACATTTCTAGTTATTTTAAAAAAGTTAAAAGAAAACTTTTCATTGAAAAAATCCCCATTGACTATAAAAGTTTATCAATGAATAGTTTATGGACAATATGGAACTATTAAAACTGTTAATTTCAATATTAAAATAATTCCTATATTTGAAAGGAGTTAATTGTGCTACATGATCTTCGTTTTGAATGTTATAAGTATTTTTAGTTATTCAAAATTTCTAACGTTAATTTTTCAGGACAAAATTTCAAAAATTAGAAATTGGTAGGTTTTATACTTCATGTGGCTTAAAGAAATTATTTTTCACGTTTAAAAAACGCAGTGTATTCATTTCTTTACTTATTTATTATTATTGCAATTATAATTAATATTGATACTTTCTGAAGCAGGCAGAAAAATTAAGCAAACATTTAGTAACTCCATAAATATCAAAATAATTAGTTTTCCAATTAAAAATAGTTGAGACTCTTCAACTAAAGAGTATATGATTTATTTTAGTATAGAAAATTACTGGGAAAATTAGAAAAAGTAAAGGGAATTTTTTAAAAAATTTCGATTTTTTTTCTAGTTGTGTTTATCTAGGGATATCAAAATCCAATAATTCCAATTTTATATTGGTTTCGATAACGTGGAAAGTTAGACTGGACTGAAATATGATTATTGTACCTTTTAAAGGTACTATGGTATTATGTGATTTTTGACTTTTTTAAATTTAAATGTAATTGCTTAAAATATAAACCTCAAATCCTGTTCACTAGTGAGGAAATCTAAAATTTGTTTTTTTCTTCAATTCTTGATTTTTTCTTTTAAATTTCGATTTTGGCTCCAATTTTATGAAATTTTAGATTTATTTAATTTTTGTCGTCTTAATCAATAGTTGTAATGAGCCTAACACCTTAAACTAATAATTTACGACACTTCGATTCTTGGGAATTTTATTATAAAAGTTGCTTACAGCAGAAAACATGCAATCTAGATATTTTTAAAAAATTACTATACTTTAATTACGTGAGAAGTCTACTGGTGTCCGAGTGGTCTAGGTGAATTAACCTTAGGATTGAATTAATCCTAGAGTCGCTAAAGACCTTAGTCGTTTTAAAGCGACGGTAAATAGTAATTAAAAAAAATTACGTGAAAATACTGAAAAGTATTTTCCTTTTAACCCTTTGCCGACCCGTAGCTCCAGAAGTAACTAGTAATTTTTGTTTTTAAGTTGTGAAATCATGTAAATGATTCAGAAATCATACATTAAATATTACTTAAGCAAGATGACTACAAAGAAATAATTTTAAAATTCCCTGGTAATTCCAGGTTTCCCTGGGTATTTATCATATTTTTCCATGACTTTAATGTTCTATTTATATGTTCCAGATATTTGAGGGTTTTATGAATGTAATTTTTGTGTATTATTTTGATTGTGCAACGAAAAAAAATTCCCCAGTGTTTTTTTTATAATAAAATATTCATCTCTCGATCTAATGATCACAAAGTACACTTTCTTTTTACTAAATGCTCAAAAGTTCAAAGAAATCGATGATAAAAAAGTGAATTATTACTTATTCACCGACATTCTCGAGGGCCAAACTTGATGACGAGGCATTTATGAAATTTGAAAAAGAAAATTTTTTAAGTAATTTTTATAGAAATTATTATATTTGTCCTCATGAAATTCTTACTCAATTTTTCCATCACTTGCATTAATTAGTGGAATAGGTTCCAAAAATACCATTGGCTAAGATATCTATATACTTGCAAAATAACTGGCCTTATCATCGGGATAATTTCTATAGCTCTCAACCGATCTTGATTTAATTTGGTATACTGATTTTCCGGAAGATTATCTTGAACTAGTTTAAAGATTGAGAAATGGTTGGCATTAAATTTTTGAAAATTATTAAATTACTATTTGATTATTTTATTTATAAATAACTATTGTTTGAAAAGAGTTACCTTATTTTTGAAAAATTAGCCGAATGATGCTTTTTTTAATTTTGAAGGCAGTTTCAAAACAACAAATGATTTTAAGACCAAATTAAAATTTTTTGAGCTGCATAATGCTTTTGTTTTACTTCCTATATGCAATTTATAAATTTGGTACAAAACTCAAGAGAACTGAAAAAACTCCCTGATATTTTTTTTCAAGATATTTTCAGACTGAATTAAATTTCCTGATAATTTTAGGTTTTCCGGGTCTGTGGTCTCTTTGTTACACTATTTTTTTTTGAATTCCTGTTTTTGAGAAAACTTTGGAAGTAAAAGCTTAACTATGAAACTTGATTACTTGTACGAGTCACTATGATCTTTATTTTTAAGATTATTACTTTCTTTTCAATAAAGAGTCAATAATTAGTGGAAAATTTATTAGTTTTAAAAGTTGTTTCCTATTTAAAAATATATCACTATTTTTCTTTTAGGCTGTAAATTCCGTCGATTTTTATGTTCTATGTTTGCCAATTTGTTTTGCTATGGGCATTTTGAAAAAGCCAGTAACGTACCGAATGGTGCCAAAAAACAATTTTTACAGATATAGTTTCTTTGTCTTTCATTTTTGAAAATAAATTCAAATAAAACGCATTATAATAAATTTAGAGTCCGCAAACATAAATTATTCGCTTAGACAATTATATAAGTGACACGAACGTTTTGGTGAGCATCGCCAAAAATTGTTATCATCGAAAATACGGACGCCAATCATAGTGGGACATTTTTTTTTTCTTGATTCGGACCTTGACTTGACTGAATTTTTCGTTTTTCATTTGAGGATTTTATACGAAAGTTTCGGCTTAATTTTTTTCGCATGCGGCGTTCACATGTTCCGCTCGGATTTAATAACGCCCTAGATCACAAAATACAAAAATAATTTTCCTCAATGTGTTGGTAGGGAGGAGCTTTTTCAAATGACTCACCACTTGTGTAATGTGTGATGTTTCGATTTTTTATTTTCTTTTTGTTGGATTTTCTTGGAATTTCTGTCGGTCGTTGGTTTGGAGTTATGTCGTCGGGGGATGAAATAGGGGTCTTATATGTTTTCATCCATGAAGCCGGGAAATTTGTTTTTATTTTATTTTTGTCTTGCCAGCAGCATTGCCATGCTTTTGTGTCTTGCATTGTCTCCTAGTCAAGAAGACTTTGTGTGCGTTTTATAAATTGTCTTAGGTATATTTTATTTGAATTTCTATTTCCAAACGTTGTGACTCACGTTCGTCGGCAAAACGTCCTCATATTCAATACGTT
The DNA here is from genome assembly GCA_958496175.1 of Sisyra terminalis. Classification (NCBI taxonomy): domain Eukaryota; kingdom Metazoa; phylum Arthropoda; class Insecta; order Neuroptera; family Sisyridae; genus Sisyra; species Sisyra terminalis. Next base: position 33,234,881 of record OY292277.1, on the reverse strand, counting down.
TGGAACAATAACGATGACGATGAATTAAGGGAAGGGTATGATGCATTTGTGCACGACCTCTTCGTATCGTCAAACCATTTTCACTATCCGTAAGTTGTTTTACTTGTAACTAATTACATTTTTTATAAACTATTCAGATTTGGTAACCAAATAATTTTATTAAGTTTTAAATGTTAATTATGTTACAAACTTTATTTAAAAACATTATTGTATTGTGAATTGTATGAAAATTTTGATACTTCAAAATTTACCCCTATCAATTGCATCGTCCACCAACGGATCCCAATGAAAATGAGTAGCTTTTTTAACATTGTAAATTATTACTAAAACAAGAAAATCTGTTAAATTTTATCGAAAATAATTAAGAAAAATGGAAATTAAAAATGAACAAATCGGACAAGTACGTGTCAGACCTCGCACAGTGTAGGATTTTGTTGTGAATAGAACTTCACGGTTAAAATTCAAAGTTTATTTGTTCTTTTTATTAAATAGCTATTTGCACTATTTCTTTTTTTTCTCGTAAAATATAAATATTAAAGTTTTCTATATATTTATTATTGATTCCGATCCTGTAGTTTATCTTCAATTTGTTGTAGTTTCGAGGATTTTTGAGGATATTTTATTTTTAAATAATTTACTTTTTGTTATTTTTGCGCAACGTTTCGCAGTTTCTTACTGATTTTTCAAGCGAATATAGATATTATGTTTAAAGAAAAAGTTTTTTAAAAAAAATAAAAAACTTATTTTTTATACAATTTAATGTTATCTATATTCACTTGAAAAAGCAATTATAAACTGCGAAACGTTGCGCAGAAATAGCAAAGTGTTAATTATTTATAATTAAAAGATCCTTAAAAATCCTCGGAAGTACAACAAATTAAAGTTTTTTTAAACCTTTTATGAGTTTTATGGTTGACGCCAAAATGAGCTTCCCAAAAGTTATATGGATTTTGTTGTGAACATGATTAGGTATGATAGGACAAAAAAATTAAATGACATTTCTAAGTAGACACGATTATCACTTTGGATAATCCGAATAAAATTTCTAGAGTAATAATAAAAAAAATATTTCATTTGGTAAAAGAATTTGTAAATGGTAAGAATCCAAATTCCATAGAATATCGTTTAAGCATACTATATCTCAAATAAAGAAAAAAATATATAAACAAAATTATGAACGTCCTACTGGTAGTTGAATGGTGAAGTTGGCTGTTTCAATGTTGATAGATACTGGATTCGAATTTGGTATGCAGTATATTTTCAATATACCTCCGTTTACGGTTTTTTAGAAACGCTAGAGTCGCTAAAGCTCTTAGCGAAACCTAAAAAAATAATATGAACCATAGTTTAAAAATCCTTTCTTGTTTGAGTGTTAGGAAAATGATTGGCTCATTTCTCTTTTAAAACTGTCAAATCTGGCAATGTCGTATTTTCTAATTTGTTTTTATTTCGTGGATAAATCGGCTCATAAGAAAAAGTTAGTTACAAAAGAGAAAATTATGCCATTTTAGAATTGAAAATTATCAAAAATTTGTGAATAGAATAAAAAAAAAGGTGAAAAATGCAACATTGCCAGATTTGGTTGTTTTAAAAGGGACCTTAGCCAAATGATTTTTAAAAGCATTAATATCAAGTTTGGACTCAAGTTCCTTTTAGAAGCGTCAAATCTGGAAACGTTGAATTTTTTACTTTGTTTTTTAGTCTATTCATGATTTTTTTGTTAATTTAATTCTAATATTGTATAATTTTCTCTTTTGGTGCTTAATTTCTATATGAACCGATTTATTCACAAATGAAAGTAAAAGCAAAGTAGAAAATGCAACGTTGCCAGATTTGACGGTTCTAAAAGAAGCCAAAATTTGATTTTTGACACATGCATTCTTTTCCGCTCCATTTGCACCCTTTTAGATACTTTTTGGGAAATTTTCCTCTCATATACTTTTGTACTGCACAATCAAAGAAAAATTAGAGGAAAAATTGTCTGTCGCCCGTTTTTAGAAGTTTTAAGTTCATCCACTGGGGGGCGATATTTATCTCTCTTATAGTCTCTTTTATAACAGTTGATGATTTTGCTAGAAATTTTCTTCAAGAGATTTATCTGTGACTTACAACACACGTAAACATTTTAAATCTATTAAAAGTTAAATACAAAAATAATAATTTTATCGTTTTCCATTTTTATTGGAACTGTACGTAATAGTTTTACGAATCTGATGATTGATTTACACTTTTTGGCGTAATTTACGAGGAAATATCTATCGTTAGTTTTTAATTAAATCGAATTTAGAAACACCACATTTGGCTACGCTAATTCCGAGAAAAAATTGGAATGAATTTTAGATGAATCATTTGTTTTATTAAGCTTTTAACTTTTTATATCTGTATGAGTTCATATTTGATATTTACGAAAAAAAAATTAACTTAATATTATTTTTAATAGTTGCGATTTTTTTAAATTGATTAGTAAATATATGGTAACCATTGGCACCATTAAATTTGTTGTATTTTCTCATGTATTTGGCATTTTTGTGTCTTTTTCGAAAGTTATTTTATTGAATATAAAACAGAACTCTTTGGCGCAGAAAACTGCGTTAAAAATATTAAAGAAAAAAATAATTTTCTCATTTCTTCTAAAACCACTTTGATATGAGCAGGAAAATATCCATTGGGATCCAATTAATTGCCTACTTATATAGTTTATCTTAAGGTTGATTGATACAACTAGGAATAGCACTGGGACCGAATAGCCCTTCTAGAACAAATCGTAGAGACATTAAAAGAGAGGTCCCTACAAATTACTATTGGAATTACTACTCGTAATATCCGCCGGTCCTGGTTCAAATCAAAAAATAAATTTTTAAAACCAAACAGACATAGTCATCATGCGTCATAACATACTATAAGCCTTTAATATAGAAATAGAATATTGGTTTTCAATTTTCTTATTCAAGTTTTGATTTAACTAAATATACATCAATAATAACTCAAATAAATTAAAAAAAGAAAAATAAGTACTCTATAAATTATTCAAATGTGTCGAATATTAATACTAAAAATACTATAACCGTTAAATCGTTATACCTAACGATTTTATATAATATAAATAATAATAAAATTATATTCATTGACGTCAAATAACAAATTACAAACACACAATCAACACATCTGGTTTCGAAATACAAATTGAAAATAACTTTTTTGAAATTGAAAATAATAACAATAAAACTAATTTAAGTATAAGAAAAAAATACAGGAAATGTAAATAAAAACAATAATATTATAAAAAAGATTTATTATATTTTTTTTTGGTAGAATAGCATAGGTAACTCAGCACAGTGGATAAAAGCTTATTTAAGGAACATAGAGATATGTACAAATAATTTACGCAAGAAAAAATAACGCTATGTTCACCGTTTAGGATTGTTTTTTGGGGGCTGTTCATAAAATATGCCACTCAAGATTTCATTTGTTTAGACTCTATCCTTACTCTTTCTCACGCTGAGTTACATTTTCTGCGACTGATGAATATAATGTCATGGAACGTAGATTCTCCCTTAGATCAGTGCTTCCTAAACTGGGGGTCGCAGCCTCCTGGGGAACCCTGAAATTCCTGCCTGAGGTCCACAAAATATTTCAGTATTTTAATAAAAAATATTAAAACGTGATCAAAGAGATGATAGCTGATACAAATCAGTAGAAGTTTCACATGATCACAATACTACATACGATATGGATAAATAATCTAATAATATTTTTAAGTCATCTAGATTTTTTAATAAGATTTTTAATGAGATTATTTTTAATATAAATGTACTGTAGTAATAATTAATACTATATAAATAAGGTACTGTTGGTCACTTCAGTCTACAATTTTTGGGGAGAGGAGTCTTGAATTTCTTTTTCTGAATTAGAAGGTCGTAGTATACGAAAGTTTGAAAAGCACTGCCCTAGATTAACATTACGATTAGTACACACATTTTAAAATTAAAAACTATTTTCTATCGTATCATGATTTTTTTTATCAAATTTCTACTGTGACAAAACGATGAAACTTAAAAAATCAAGAGAAATGTTAAATTAAAGTTGTTTGTTGAACTGCGATTGTCATTTTTCTTTGGATCCATTCCACTTCACTTGTTTTATTTTGTCACCCTAAGTGAGTCCCCTCCCCCATTGTATACAGATATATTTTATGAACAACCCCTTAAAAATAGGACATATTCTAGATATCTTTTCATAGTTAGTCTTTACAGCAAATGTTTTCAGACTTTACTCTAAATAGTAAATAAAGTTCATTGTTTTTTTTTTCATATTAAAATTTTTCATATTTAATATTTGAGCTTATTACTTGAAACTAGTGTCCGACCGAAACTAGTTTTTACGGCCGAAACCGAAACCGAATTTCGGCATCAGTCTCAGTTTCGGCCGAAACCGAAACTTCCCTATAAGGCCATGTTTTCGTAGAAAAAAAAGTTAATCATAATTTGATAGTCTTTAGTTTTAAATCATATAGGTATTCATTAATAATTTAGTCCCTAATATTTGAGCTAATCAACATAACACATTATCATTTATTATATCAAATAATTTATTTATGCTGAAATAAAGGGTTGATTTGAAAGAAATGCACCTAATGTTTTTTTTTTAAAATTAGTTACGGATAACATAAAATGAAACAAAAGTTATAAAACAAAATTATTTTTTACCTAATATGTTTAGTTACAAAAAAAAGGAAGTACTATTTCTTATATCTGGAAAACAAAATAATTTCTTCTTAACTTTGCTCAGTCTTTCGAACTGAAAAAAAAAATATGAAAGATAATATTAAACAAAATTTTAATGTACTGATAGTTATTAGTATTCATAATTGAGGAATGAAATATAAGTGAACAACAATAATTTCTTAACATTTTTATTTCACGAATTCAGTTTTGGTTTCGGTCGTAGTTTCGGCTTGACCACAGCCGAAACCAAAACTAAGCCGAAATTCGTCTTTTAGCCGAAACCGAAAGTTCAGTCGGACACTACTAGATACACTTTTTGCAGTTCTGTTTTGTACAGTCAAAACTATGAATATTTTTGCCCTTTTAGGTTTATACATCCTCACACCTCTTTACTTTTCACACCAGTTATTTTTTATGAAGAAATGATTATTCATGCTCATTATGTAAGTCTCATTGCAGATAAAATTTTTGTTTGCTTATATTACTTATAGATAACTTCTGTTGCCGAAGTGAGTGATTTTATCAATATATCACTCCCTATTTATTTGCGAATCTAATCTCATTTTTTTTATTTTAATAAGTTTGAAGAAATTTATTAGGACAAAAATTAATAAATGTTATATAGATAATTAATTGAGTTCATTGAAATTGTAAAAATAAGAATAATTTAATTATAAAAAAAACACATTTAGTATACTCCGTAGACGTAATCCACATAATTTTTGTTATATGGAACAATTTTGGCATATAATACATAATTAAAAACTATTAATATTTAAATATTATAATTTACGTTTTCTATTTAATCCATTCATTATAAATGAATGGAACTTTTAGGGTAAACCTCAAGAAAAATGCCTTTTTCTGTAATAATTGAAAAAAAATACGAAACGCATTTTAATTGACTGTACCAATATAATATATTTTGATTATTTTGAAATTAAAATTCATGCGATTCCATCATAAAATATCTTTTAATAAAATTTAATTAATCCTTATTAATTCTTAATATATCTCTCGATATTTTTAATAGTTAAAACTTATTAATACAAACTATATTGACTATATTTTCTCCTTTTTCTTGTCCGCAAAAAGTAATCTGTTTCTGATAGAAAACGTTAATCTGAATTTTAGACTGATTTTTAAGTTTATTCTTTTTTTGGTATTTAGATACATTATTCATTTAGATCTTAGGACACATTTAGTATTGAGGGTAAACGAAAAAAATAGCGATACTAATTTTAGTGATTCTAGTTCAAAATTTATAATTATTTGTATTGCTTAGCCAATTTTTAATGGAGACAATGGAGAATTATGTTTACTGTACAGAAGTGCATAGTCGCTAGTTTGCTACGTTATTTTTTAGTTATAAAAAATATTGTTTTGTAATATTGTATTCCATAGGTAAAGTTTCATATTCAGTTAGTATTTTATAATTCAATTTATTTTTGAGATCCCTCTATTACAGTGTTTCTTAACCTTTTAAATGAGTCGCACCCCTCTGAATTTGAAAACAAGTCTCCGAACACCATTTAAAATATGCTTGATTTTTTAGTTTAGAAAAATACGTTATTTGCGAAATTTATTGAAAAATAATTTATATTAGATGCACCGAAAAAAAATTTCGTTTTTAAACCAATAGTCATTCAATTAACATATCTGCTTATAAGTTATTTCAAAGTGATACTAAAGACATTTTATGATTAGAGTAATTTATCAACTTAGTAAAAATTACAAAATATTTTTTATTCCGAAATCTATATTAAAATGGTAGGACCAAAAACCCGAAAGAATATAAATTCGGTATTGTTTGCTCTTCGAGTTTCACAGGATAGCGACACAAAGTTGTTAATAAAAACATTTTCAATGTTTATCTAAGTGCATTAGGTGTTCATTAGTGCCAAATGAGTCTTTTGAAGTTCAAATTTGATAAATTTCATTTCTCCAACTAGTACCAACGAAATATGACAAAAAAATTAATAATTGAAAGTTTAGGGAGTAAATGTATGCCAGAAAGTCGAAGAGCTTTCAAATAATCCTGCTCAATCTTAATCGATCGGTAAATACCCAAAAGTGCCCAAAAACTGATAACAGATAAAATTCTAAGCTGTATCAAGGTAATGAAAAACCCCTCTGCAGAAGAAAAGCCCTGGAAAAAACTAATTAATTAATTAAGGGGAGGTGATATTGCCGTACCCACTACAATCGTCCAAAGTAATTTCATCGGAATTTTGTTTATTTCAATCGTTACCAAATTTACTTAGTGGTAACAAAATTTAAAGCTTAAGAGATGTTCAAAATGTATTTTTTTGATATTATCCTAAGTAATCAGTTGATTTTGACTAATATGGCATTAATTTAACTAATTAATTTAGGGAGAAGTGCTATTACCGTACGGCACTATAGTCGTCCAAAGTTTTTCCATCGGATTTCTAATTATTTCAATCCGTACTACATTTACTAAGTGGTAAAAAATTGGAAACTTATGTGATAATTAATATGTATTTTTTTTATATTTTCCTTGCTAATCAATTAATTTTTACTAATATGGCATTAAAAATTTACATACTAGATGTCAATTGATTTTGATATTGATTTTGATCTCATTTGATTTTCATTGATACTATCGAGGCTGATTATATCATTGATTTAAAATCAATAGTTGTAACAAAATTTTGTGTTTTAATTGTATATTGAGAAAACGACAATACTTTCCGGTACTCCTAATATTGTTAAGGATTTATTCCGCACCCCCAAAAATATCTTTCCCTGGTTAAGAAACACTGCTAATGAGTAATGAGTAACACTGCTCTATGATTAGTATGTTATATAAAATTTATAACTTTTTATTTATTTTTTTTGGAAAAAAAAGTCAAACACAAATTTAATATTAAGGCTTAGGAGACTTTAGAACCCACTATGGGTGTTTATTTGAAATTCATAATTGAAGTATAATTATATAGAAATACTGTTATTTTTGTAGATTAAAGTATGAAATGTGGTATTTAAATAACAAATTAAAATAAAGTAATATTTTTTTATGGAAATATAAATTGAAAATTAATAATGTTTAAAATTATTGTAAGTATAAAAATAGTTTTAAGTCTA